>CM056792.1:18750000-20000000 GCA_029852875.1 Mythimna loreyi
AGTTTATTTTCTTTGTTTCTGTTACTAACAAGCTTATGAATTTGACATACCTCGCCTGAAGTGATTGTGTATCTTCTTCTTTTTTTATTATGGCTTGTAAGTTAGTCATGAGTTGGTCCCTGTTACCGGTGCATACTATGGCTGTATTCCTGTCATGAAATTTCCTGTTGTTTTTTATAGCTGCACCTGTTAGCCGGGCACGTACCATTTTGTGATCAGAATCAAAATTTAAGTTGTGAATGACCGATACATTTTGGAAGTTCTTGGGCTTGTTGGTCATGACAAAGTCAATTTCATTTTTGTATAGTCCACTTGGCGAGATCCATGTCCATTTTTTTGCTTCTTTCTTCTTATAAAAACTATTGAGAATACTTAATTTGTTTTCTAAAGCAAAACTGATGAGTCTATTTCCATTTTTGCTTCTTATGCCATAGCTGTATTTTCCTACTGTATACTCTTCCCCATCGTTGTTACGTTGTCCTATTTGTCCATTGAAATCTCCCATTACGATAATGTTTTTATGTGCAGTTTGGATGATTGCCTGCAAGTCTTCGTAAAATTTTTCAATGTCTTTATCATCTCCTTTTTTATTTGATTCAGTAGGTGAGTACGCTTGTATGATGGTCCATTTATCTTCTTTATTTAATGGAAGTGCGATGTTTAAAATTGTTATTCTCTCCGATATGCCTTTAATTTCTTCAATTCTATGAGTAAGACTTTTTTTGATCAAGAAACCCACTCCATATAAACCTGGTGTCTCACCTTTATAATGTAAGATGTAGTTCCCATAATCTTCAATTCCTTCCCCGTATCTTCGCACTTCACTTATTCCTATAATGTCCCATTTTATGTCTGCTATAGCTTGTTCCAGTTCATGGAGTTTCTCAGTGGTTCGTAGTGTTCTTACATTGAAAGTAGCTATGTGTATATCCAGGGTTTTATTAATCTTTAGAGGGTCGTGGTCTTTTTCCCCCACGAGGACCAGTCGGCTTGGGGGAGTGTGTTTTGTTTTATTTTCTTCATTGTTTTTGTTTATATTTGATTTCTGTTTCCGGTCGTATTTGTTTGGTTGCTATTGTTTTTCCTCTGTGCTGATGGTTGACAGGGAGTTAGATCTCCCTCTCATGATATCAAATGCATTTACTCTGTTATTTTTTGATGCCATTAGTGTCTGCTGTTTTCTTGGCTGTAGATTAGTTTTAGGGGAGGTGGAAACTTCTCTTTTTCTTTTATCATTGCTACTTGTTTTTTCTTTGATGACTAGTTGATCATATTTAATGAAAGCAATATTTCCTTTTTTTCTTTCTTCTATGAGCTTAGTTTGTAGTGCTTTCCTTTTTTCTATAATTTCTTTTGGGTAGTCTTCTGTTATATAAATATTTTTAAGTTTTTTCTTGTTTCTCATTATTTCACTTCTTTTCCATGCACTAGTAAATCCAAGGACTATAGGTCTTGGTTTCTCACCGGTTTTTGGTTTTCCAATGCGGTAGATCTTGTTTACGTCATATCCTTCTATTGATATATCTAATTCCTCTTGAAACATTTCTTTCAGTTTTCCAAGTAAATCCAAAGTAGACTTTTCATCTTCTAATAGCCCATGTATTATTATATTGTTGCTTTTCTTCTCCCTTTCCAAGTACTCCACCTTTTTCTCTAAATTTTCAACTTTAATTTTTAAGTTTTTATTTTCTTCTACGATAGGTTTCAATTTCTCCTCCATTTTATCCATTATTGCGTTACTCAACTCCAACGTTTGCTTTTTCATTTCAATTTTCATTTTGTCAAATAGTAATTGAAATTGCCCTTCCATTTTGTATTTTTTTTGTTCGTGTAAAGGAACGTTTTTATAATAAATTTGTTTGTTGGCAACACTGAGGTGACAGATGACAATGTCAAATGATAATGACAGTGTCAGTTTTATGTGTTGGTACAATATCTTAATTCTCTATTGTCAATTGCTAACAATTCTAACCTCAAAGTTTTGTTGATTTGTTTCTTCGGAGTTTTCTTGTAGTCGAACAAAATTCGATGCTTATTATTGTGAACTTTGTAACTTCACTTATTCCTTCACTGGGTGTGATTTAATAGTGAAAACTGTGACTATAACGTTTTAAATGTTTAAAACTTTCTGGAGTGTCGACACTTTGATGTTTACGATACAAAGACCGGAACCGGAAAAAGCGCAGCGTTCTATTCATTTATTAAAGAAAATATAAATGAGGGTTGAAATATTTAACTGTCCTTTATAATATTCCACACTTTTAAGGTTCCCACAGACAGTCAGGCTGGACGCGACGATACAATGCGAATAAGAGAGTATTCGCACTGTCGAACATATACCTAACTTCGTCGAAATTTTTCGACAGGATTCGTTCTTTTTACACTTATTAAAATAGAACGCCGTTTCAGTTCAAGGTTTTTTGGTCTTTTTGTAGGTAACTGCATTTAAGTGGTAAAGGATGCCAAAAAAGTTGCTAACTTCAAGTGCAGTTATATGCTTGTATTTAAGTTACTACTGCTTTCTTAAAAACTCAATGCTTAGCACAACGCTATATTATTCTGTTCTGTGCAATAATTCATATTATCGTAAATGTGCAATTGTATTAATTTGTTGTTCTATTAATTGATTTGTGTAATGCACGCAATATTAAAAATATGAATGTTGCTGTGCCCTACCAGGGCCCATGTTTGAGACAATATATTACTGTAGCACCTATTTACAACGTGACTGCAAAGAATGAATAAATCTGTAACGTAATGATATTTGTTTTTGTATTTTACAAGAGAATAAATAAGTGAAAATAAACATAGTCTATTCGCGTTAAGATTAGACATTTAAAGAAGACCCTTCTTATTGTCTCTTCAACCGATTTTAACTTCTATTCCGAAGGGCACAAGAAGCAAAAAAGTTGTTAAAAAACCTATTATTTACTGCAGTCGCTAGTTTTCATTTAACCAACATAATAAAACTCAATATCGATTGAACGGACATTAAAAAATGTCTAAATGTTATTTTAAGCGACCGACCAGATCAGTTATTTTGAACGAAGTATAAAACGCGATTTACAGTACGGTTGTCTGATCTTGGCAAGTCTAAGTATATTTGGTTTAAGCAAATTTAATGTAGTAGTTTATTGACTATTGACTATGACTGCTATACCGGAGATCGTGGGTTCGATTCCCAGGACACATGTTTGTGTGATGAGCACGATCATTTGTTCTGTATCTGGGTGTAATTTATCTACACTAATATAATAAAGAGGTAAAGTTTGTTTTTTTGTTTCTTTGTTTGTAGGAGGTAATCTCTGGAACTACTGGTCCGATTGGAAAAAATTTAGCAACAATAGAAAGCTGCTTTACTTCTGAGTGACATAGGCTATATTTTATGTACGCGGGCGAAGCCGCTGACAAAAGCTAGTCTATAATATATCTGTATTTAGAAATATATAAGTATGTTTATCAGTTGTCTAGTACTCATAACACAAGCTCTGCTTAGCTTGAGACTAGACGGCGTTGTGTGATAGTTGAAAAAAAAATGTCCTCTGTGAAAAATTTGTCACATTTCCTTTTCTGTGGCAACCTTTATATGGAACATTGTTTTGCTTATTTTCTAAAATTTTAATCAAAGTAAGCTCTCCCGCAAAGGTAAACCTTATAATTCAGGTTCGTTGGAAAATGGTGTAACCTTCCGTGGTTTAATAGATTTTAAATAAACGAGTTTTCTAAGGCGTGGACGTATGGGAGAACCCTCAAATGTCTTTGAGATTTTCTCGTTCAAGGGTTGATTTTTATTTACGAAAATTATTTATTTCTTTTACATTATTTGGGTTGCTTAAACTAATAATCGACACTAATATAATAAAGAGGTAAAGTTTGTTTTTTTGTTTTTTTGTTTGTAGGGGGTAATCTCTGGAACTACTGGTCCGATTGAAAAAATTTAAGCAACAATAGAAAGCTGCTTTACTCCTGAGTGACATAGGCTATATTTTATGTACGCGGGCGAAGCTGCGGGCAAAAGCTAGTAATATAATAAAGAGGTAAAGTTTGTTTTTTTGTTAGTTTGTTTTTTTGTTTGTAGGGGGTAATCTCTGGAACTACTGGTCCGATTGGAAAAATTTCAGCAATAACAGAAAGCTGCTTTACTCCTGAGTGACATAGGCTATATTTTATGTACGCGGGCGAAGCCGCTGGCAAAAGCTAGTATTAAATATAAGTACAAGGTACTAAGAGATAACAAAATTGTTTATTTCTCACCGTTAAAACTACATTTTAGAAGGTACATTAAAAATAAAATATAATTAAAATTTTTCACTGGTGGTTAAAAAGGGCATAGAGTATCGACCCAACCCCCTGAACTAGACGGGAGCCTGTATCTCAGGACATATGGAATCAGCTATAACATTTGTCTAATATTAGGACATTCGTGATTAATTGACGTTGAGGTCTTTAACTGAATACTTTTACCAAAAATATGTATATGAAAAAAAACATAAATATTTGTATCTTTTTGTTTAATAATGTTCACCTGCGCTAGTTGTGGTACTGCACATACCGACGGCCCGATCTGTGGTGGATGCAATCAACACTATGACTATCAGTGTGCAGGAGTCACGGAGGTTGGTTACAGAAGACTCGGCGACAGTAGGAAGAATGCTTGGCGCTGCCCAAAATGTAAGTCTGGCTTATCTCCTTCTCAGCTACCTGTATCGCCCCAGCCTAGCCAGCTCGACAAAATGCAGGAGCAGCTTCACAAGATTGCCCTCGATTTAGCTCCATTGGCTGCGTTGGTTGCTGACGTGAAATCCATCAAACTGGAGCTGTCCGGACTCAAAGACTCCATTGAAATGGTACATGACATCATTAACGGTTTCTCCACAAAGGTAAAATCTCTTGAGTCAAAGGTTATCACGATGGAGAAGATGGCAGAACAAATACCAATTCTCCAGGATAGTATTGATAAATTAAACAGTGAATCGCGAGAGAGAGACCAATGGGCTAGAGCTAATAATGTCGAGATCATAGGTATACCGCAGAAGAAAGATGAGAATCTATACGATATAGCACAGAAAATTGGAAACCTTGGCAACATCTCTGTGCGAAAAGAAGACATTAATTACATTGCACGTATACCGACTCGCATCCCTAATGTAGTTAAGCCGATTGTCGTTGCTTTTAACAGTCGCTATACCAAGGAGGAATTTGTAGCTTCGGCGCGCAAAAGTAAACTGCTCAACATTTCCAACCTAGGATTTTCTACGGCTGCCAACTTCTACGTCAATGATCACTTAACTCCGGCCAATAAGTCACTTCTGAGCAAGGCGAAAGCCCTTGCGAAAGAAAATAACTTCAAATATATTTGGGTGAAACACTGCAAGATCATGGCAAGACGATCAGATACTGCACCTGGTCTACATTTTTTATAAAATGCGAAAAAGACCTTTTAAAACTTACAAATCAACAATTTTAGTCATATCATAATATCTATTAATAACTTATGTACACAGTTTGAGAACCATATGTAAATCCAACTTACCTTCTAATATTCACTTTTATTTTATGTTTCGAATGAGTCAGGACGGACTAGTCGATCAACAAATTGAGCGTAACTACTTACTGCAGCGCATGCCGTTTACTATTCGCTCACGAGTATTATACCGCGCCATAAGTACCACTATAGCTTGCGCCCGCGTCACCGCGGACTCGAGCCGCTTATCTGTTGAGCGCTTTTTGCTGTTTACCGTCATCTTCAGTAACTGTTGTGTAGTTTGTGTAGAACTTTATTCAATTCTATTTAATTTGCGCGTATTATTTTTTGTGCTCACGTTAATTTGTGGTTGTGGTGTTGCATTTAAATACTGTTATTTGGAATGTCGGTCTCAGATTATTATTTACTACTTCTGTTTTGGGACACATTATATCATTTTGTTTATAATCCTTATATTAGAATTTTATCATTTGTATTTTCTCATCAACAAAAATGGCCTCATTTGAACTATATTACCAAAATACACGGGGTTTGCGAACGAAGACTCATACATTCAAACGTAATGTATTCTTGAATTCTTATGACGTTATTGCTATTACGGAAACCTGGTTGTTAGATAGTATTAGCGACAGTGAACTGTTTGGTAGTGACTACTTAGTTTGGCGTAGGGACAGAGATTATGTTAGAACAAAACAAACCCTAGGTGGTGGTGTGATGTTGGCTGTGCGACGTGAACTATCAGCTGAAGTTCGTTCTGACTGGTCATCATCAGCCGAAGATCTCTGGGTTACAATTACCTTCAAAAAAAAGGACCGCACTATACATAAGCTTAACGTTTGTATCATTTACCTCTGCAAGGAAAATTTGGGGAACTCTTACGAGACACAGTTACGAAATTTTTCTAATAGTCTATCAGTTATTGTAAATTCAAACCCTGATGACTCTTTCATAGTACTAGGCGATTTTAATATGCCCAATGTAGAATGGTCAAGTGTTGGCAACTGCTTGCAACCTTCAGGTATAACAGGTGAATCCCAAACATACTTTTTCGATATTCTTTCCGAGTGTAATCTAATTCAGTATAATAACTATTGTAATAAGTCCAAGGGAAGAATCTTGGACTTTGTCTTATCGAATGTAGATTTAAATATTAGCGCCTGTCTCAACCCTTTTGTTCCTGAAGATGACCATCATAAATCTCTCGATATTGTACTTAGTCACCTTTTTGAGATACCTTCTAATTCTAAACCTAACCCCCGCACAAAACGGTATTACGAGTCAGGTGACTACGATAATATTAATAGGTTATTGAACGAGTACGCATGGGAAGATCACTTGTATTGCAATTCATTAGATGACGCGGTTGATATTTTTTATAACTACCTTCATAGTTTAATTACTGAGTATATACCTCACAAAACTGTTTATCCTTCAAACTACCCACCATGGTATAACACAAGTTTAAAAAAAATTCTTAAAGAAAAATATAAATACCTTCGTAAATACCGCACTTACGGTAAAAAGTCAGATTACGATTCTTATATACTACTCCGCGCTAGAGCCAAAGTAATTGAGGAAGAGTGTTATAGCTCATACATTACTAGAACTGAAGCTTCCATAATTAAAAATCCAAAAATGTTTTGGTCCTTCATAAAAGCGAACAAAAAGGGCACTAACACTCTCCCGTCCAGTATGTCATTTGATGGTCGTTGCTATACCACAAATGATGAAATCAGTGATGCTTTCGCAGCGTACTTTCAGTCCAATTTCCTTTCCACTGCAGGCCAAAACCCGACTACCCCAAATTCTTTTAATGCTCCTACTGACTCTGCAATAAACATAGGCGAGATTGAAATCAATTCCAACCACCTGCTTAGGCTTTTAGAATCTTTGGATCTCACTAAAGGCGCGGGTCCCGATGACATACCGCCACTATTTATTGTCAAGTGTGCCAAAGGATTGGTTAAGCCTCTTACGATTATTTTCACGCGCTCTGTTACGGAAAGAATTGTCCCCAGTATATGGAAATATGCATATGTCGGAGACGGCGTCTATTTGTTGACAACAAGACAAGGCACGCCATCTAGTGGCAACTAGAAGAACTAAACAAAGATGGCGCGCTTGACAGAGTCGGTGACGTTTCCGCTTTGCTGCGAGCTTGCGGAGGGGGGAACCCGCCCGGGGAGCGGACGGACACTCTCAGCCAGGCCGTCGCAGAGTCAAGACGTTCTGAAACTGTCTGTTTTGTTGTAATTTGTAAAGTGATAACAGTGCACTGTACCGAAATGTATTGAGAAGTAAACCGATTCAACTCCTACCCGTTGTTATTCATTGCACGATACCCACATACACCCACATGATAGATCTGATAGACCAGAGCTCGAACACCATCCTGGACACGAGCCGACATCAGAACTGGGATTCAATCGTGCAAATGAATCGAAAAGCTATGTGAGCAATAATTACGCAACACTGAAGAAAATGGCGAGAACAAAGACAGTTGGCGGTTATTATTCGAAATTCGAAAATGAAGACTCGGATCGAAGCATGAACTTGAATGGTTTGATTAGGTTTTTACTGGGGTTTTTCCCTAATCCTGAGCAACGAATGTTGGACCATGGTGACGTTGTGCCCCCAGAGCGCAAACTACAACGTTCTACCCAGATTGTGAATCTACCCAAATTCGATCCGGAGAGATAAGAGCAATTCAGAAATCACTATGGAAAAATTGGACATAGGCAAGCCGAAAACAAGAATATTCAGGCCTCAAGACCCCCGGCAACAAGTTGGCAAGATTGGGCTGGATCGGCTTTGGAGAGCAGAGTTCTTAATGGAGATCTGGACCCCTGAGAGAAGTGGCGCGGCGGTAACCGTGACGGTGCCGTTATGACAGCGAGCGATGGGTTGACGCCGTGGTTGCTGATATTTCATCAGAAAAAGGTCAGGTATTCTCATTCCATTTTTATTCTGAAGCTGAGTTTATGGTGGGTGAAAATCATCTAATGACGAAACCCGCTCTTGGGCGGAGCGGAAGACAGTGTAGGTTGTCAGTAAATTTTGGGGTAGATTTAAAGTAAAAGTTTACATTGACAAGCGTAGGTGACATAATATGACGGTACTCGGTACAGATCATTACTTGTGTGGTTGAAATTGATAATAGCTAAATCGCGATTTTATTACGTGAGCTAACATTATTTGCGAAATTAAATCTTAGGCCGTGAAATATTGTTGCAAAGGTTCAGTTGAATTAGTGACCGTGACGCATTTTTTGAAAATTGGTTAGGTTCATGTCGTAAATAATTGTAATTACAAAATACCCTCAGTAGATCCGATAATATCCGTTTCGATTTTTTTTATGACGGTGACAGTTCTCCGAAATAATGTTGACGTAGTTGACACCGACGTGACCTAGATTATTTCTTTGTCGTTTCGTTAATAATTGGACTATTTTACTATCGGTATGCTACAAACGCGTGCAACAAAAAGTGATCTTGATCGTTCGACTGGTTTTTGACTGTATAAAGATGACAGTGGTGGTTTGGCGCGGATGAATTTAAAATAATTCGTAAGCGGGTAAATGAATTATGGTGCGACCGTGTAATTCAATGATTGCAAAAAAAAAAAGACCTGAACTAGTCTTTTAGTTAAGAAATATGATGCGTCAAATTAAATGTGCAGAGACAATCGAAGACTAAATAACAATACCGTGCCGAGTCGTTATTTGTTTTTTTATCTCAGATTAAATATCAGTTACACGACCTAGGGTAGTGATTGTAGTATTTTCAATTATCTATTCCCAATGTTTGATTAAATTAAAGAGTATTGGTTTTAATGATACAGTAATTTTGAGAACGTCGACTAAAGCCGGAATAACGTTACATTTGAAAGTGTTAGACCTTAGGTGATGAACAAAGATTCAAATGTAGTATGCAAGTGACTCAGATTATGTGCATTCCAATGTTGTTTGTGGCTGCGAGCCTGAGTTTTACTTGAGCTCTGTGACCAACGCCAGCATGGCAATGTAAGTAATCGCTAAAGGTGCTAAATGGAGGCAATGTGTGTGTTGAGGACGGGTACCGGAGGGAGGTCCCGTTGGATTGCCGGATGGAGGCAATGTGTGTGTTGAGCATGGGTACCGGAGGGAGGTCCCGTTGGATTGCCGGATGGAGGCAATGTGTGTGTAGAGATCGGGTACCGGAGGGAGGTCCCGTTCGATTGCCGAGGTTGGGTACCAAACAGAGCATTGCATACTGGATTTGGTCGGAATGTTTCATGAATTGATTTAAATGTCGTGAGAGATTATGCATTACGCAATAAATACCGTGTAGTACCCTATTAAAAGTGTACGAGGAGAGAAAACCAAAATACCCACGAACAAAATAAAAAAAAAAGACAATAAAAAAAAAACGCGTTTGAAGTAGGAGGTAGGAGAAAATCAGAGCTTATAAAATAGACGTACAATAAAGTAGTTGAGATAATGAGATAATTAAGTTTACAATATGATCGGACATTTGATATGTAGGCGTATCTTAATAGAAAACAGTAGTTGGTGGTCATATTGTAGGAAACCATTAAGTCGTTAGAGACTTGGCGATCCCGGAGGGATGCGCAGGTATGGAAAAGTGACTAGAGGTTACTGGGCTATGAGTAGCCAGAGGTCGTAATGTACAGCTTAATGATTAGTGATTTGGATTAGTTTGATTAGTTGTGTGTACTGTGAACGTATCACGACAGGTTAAGAAAGAAGCCAGAAAGTCATGTACCAGCCGAAGTACATGGTGATAGCAGTAGTGGTAGCATATGTTGTGGGGAACACGCAAGTAAGCGATGCGCGTTAAGCTTTGACGGAAGTCGGTGACTAGCCTACCCAATGTGATCCACAGGTGGTGGATGCACATGTGGGAAAGCAATTGTGATTGCAGTTCGGCAATGAGTGCCGTGGCGTTAGTGGCTTGCTTGTGGGGGTTCCTAAGGCTTTAAGATGAGAACAATGAACGTTGGTACATGACTGGATGACAATTTCTATTATCCAAAATTATGATTTGGTTTGTTGAGTAAAGTTTTGTTATCACATTGAGCGATGGACTTCGTGTTGCGGGTTCGATTCCCGCTCGAAGCAGACATTTGTGTGGCCTGTAAATGGTCGCTCATAGTCAAGATGTGAATTGTTAATTTTGTGTGACACTTAAACTCAAACTCGCGTGTTTGGGAATGCACTCGCGATGCAAGAGTGATTCCTAGTGTTTGTCAGGAGTGACCGAGCTATATGATACTGCGAGATGTGTTTTGTTTCAGAGTAACACAGCGATGGATGACTAGTTCGAATATTTCATCAGTGGACATCTTCCAGCTGAGGTGGCGATGACGACTAACACACGAGGACGTGTGTCTCGCAGGATGGCCGTGTCGGAGACGGCGTCTATTTGTTGACAACAAGACAAGGCACGCCATCTAGTGGCAACTAGAAGAACTAAACAAAGATGGCGCGCTTGACAGAGTCGGTGACGTTTCCGCTTTGCTGCGAGCTTGCGGAGGGGGGAACCCGCCCGGGGAGCGGACGGACACTCTCAGCCAGGCCGTCGCAGAGTCAAGACGTTCTGAAACTGTCTGTTTTGTTGTAATTTGTAAAGTGATAACAGTGCACTGTACCGAAATGTATTGAGAAGTAAACCGATTCAACTCCTACCCGTTGTTATTCATTGCACGATACCCACATACACCCACATGATAGATCTGATAGACCAGAGCTCGAACACCATCCTGGACACCAGCTGACACATACATAACACCTGTACACAAAAGTGGGAATAAAAGTGCCATCAATAATTACAGACCCATATCTAAATTATGTCTGTTTGGTAAAATACTTGAACGCATCATCTACACGCAAGTTTACAGCACTTTTTCTTCAACATTTATTCCCCAACAACACGGCTTTCTTAAAAATCGTTCAACCACTACCAACCTGCTGTCCTTTATCGACTTCACTACAACGAATATGGATGATGGAGGGCAGGTAGATTGTATTTTTACCGACTATAGCAAATGTTTTGACCGTATTGACCATACCATCCTTTTACAAAAAATATTTCATGCAGGTATTCATGGCAATTTATACCGGTGGATAACATCTTACATAAGGAATCGTTCCCAGGCTGTTGTAGTCAATGGTGTTGTGTCGAAGCGGTATATGGTCCCTTCAGGAGTGCCCCAGGGATCGCTTCTTGGGCCCTTGCTATTTAATATCTTTATAAACGATATTCACACGTGCTTTCAAAATTCATTATTCCTACTTTACGCAGACGATATGAAGATTTTTAAACGCATAAACAATCTCGGAGACTGCTATTGTTTGCAACATGATCTCTATAGGCTTGAAAAGTATTGTCAGTTAAATAATCTGGAACTCAATGTATCAAAATGTTACTCAATTACATTCACTCGCAAAGCCAACATCATATCCCATACATACACTTTAAAGAATGATCAGCTGAAACGAGTAGATTACATACGAGATCTAGGTGTGATACATGATTCCAAACTTACCTATGAGAGGCACGTAGATTACGTAAATAAAGCTAACAAAGCCATGGGGTTCTTAAAAAGGTCTTGTTCCCAGTTTTCAGATATCAAAATAATTAAAATCTTATACTGTTCCTTCGTCCGTAGCTCACTTGAGTACTGTTCGCAGGTTTGGAATCCCATGTATGACATCTATATTTCAAGACTGGAATCTATTCAGCGTAACTTTACGCGATACCTGCAGTATAAGTGTAAGACCCACGACCATAATTATGAATTGAGATGCAAAAGGTACCATTTACTACCACTTAAGGAAAGGAGGAATATTTCAGATATCTCTTTCCTCGTAAAGTTGGCACAATCTTATATCGACGCCCCACAACTTCTGTCCAAGATTATTTTACGCGCTCCCACTAGATCTTCTAGAACACCCTTCCTTCTTCTAAACTTTCCCCGTTGTTACACTAATTACAGACAGAATTCATTCTTTATAAGATGCGCAAAGTCCTACAATAGTCTGGTCGACTTTTCTGAACTTGACTTATTCGTTACTAAGCCTCATGTTTTCAAACGATTACTTACAAAACATTGGTTCGATAGCTGTTCCATTTAGCACTGCATGAATTAATTATTATTGTACTTATTATAATTCATAATCACCTTTTTATTTATTTTTTCTCTTTCAAGCGTGTTCTTCATACCTAGATAACTAAATGCGAAAACATGTAATTGGTTAATAGTTGCGTATATAGTGTTTTTGTTAGCTGTTAATACTGTATGTTTTCCGATGTAAATAAAATAAAATAAATAAAATAAAATAAATAAATAAGGATTTTACACAGTTTATTTTTTTTTAAGTAAAGATTTTTATTATTATGAGTCCATAATTATGTACTAGCTCATGGTATTCGTTTTGTCACATGGTGTTGTATAGCTATCTATTAAACAATTTAGTTTAGGTTATAAAATTGATAGCTAAATGCTAGCACGAGCTCGTGATAAGCACATACATACATATGAGATTGACAACACTACTGATATTTTCCCATCCGGTAACCGTCCGGACCCAGCCCAAGTCGTCGATGGCGCGCACTGTTCCTTCGCGTCTCAAAGAGTGGTCAGCAACTGTAGACTCAACAGGGTCGTAGCCTTCTGGGACCAAGGGTTGATGCGAAAGCGGCACACCGGGATCTTAGAACTAAGGCAAGAAGGAACGGTGGGTCGTTTATTCAGTAGAAGTCTGTCACTGTCGCCCGCTCCGCCCAAGGGCGGGATTCGTCATTCGATGATTTATCCCACCATAAAAAAACACTACTGATATTTTACTATCGCTTAGTAATCACGGTTCAAATCAGCTCAATTCAAGTCATACTCGTAGTATCTATTTCAAACTAGTGATCGTCCTTTGCTTTGTCTGGATGCAAATTAAACATTCTCATTGCATACTAGTAAAAACTGTATTACAGTAAGTTGCGTGGCTTAGGAGAAATTAGCGGACAAACTGATTGATATCATTGTTTTTTTTTCTATAAGTAAACATCAAAATAATTATAATTAAACTTAAACTGTCTGCAGTACCTTGTGTCCTTCAACCTTTTTTTTTATTTTTATTAAAAACTAGCTTTTGTCGGCGGCTTCACTCGCGTACATAAAATATAGCCTATGTCACTCAGAAGTAAAGCAGCTTTCTATTGTTGCTAATTTTTTTCCAATCGGACCAGTAGTTCCAGAGATTACCCCCTACAAACAAAAAAACAAACTTTACCTCTTTATTATATTAGTGTAGATAAATAAATAAAATAAGCTAGTGTATTAGAAAATCCTAGTTGATTTCAGTCTTTTTATCAGCAGCTTCGGTTACTATGCCTCATGATTTGTCCTGAGTTTTCAGGACTAAAAAAAAAAGTTAAACTTAAATAGTCCAAATAGTATTCTTATTAATAATAGGTGTTGTCACCTCCCCCCCCTCATTCAATTCGATATGTCACCTCCCCCCCCTCATTCAATTCGATATGCAACGCGTTAACGAGATCCGGAGTGTATTTAAAAAGTTACTTACCTGTGTATGAGAAAAAACCTCAAACTATAAAATCTCAGCATTTTTCAAAAGAAGTCAGGACTTTTTTCTCCACACTTTTGATTTTTTCATCTGATAACCCTATCTGCAGCAAGAAGTTAATCTCTCAAGGAAAACAGGCTTCGTTGCTTTTCCTAATAAATTGACATCTTGTTACTCTTTCTGAACGTGGGACGACGCATCCTGCATGATAAACAATACCGTAGATAATTTATACAATCTCATGAACAATAAATACTGATTATGTCCCTGTAGGTACGTAACCTTGTACTGTCTTTTGTAATAGCAACATATGGCCGTTAGGAGGTCTTATACAATACCGTGCCCTTAGATATATGACTCTACTAGCTTTCTGCCAACGGCTTCGCCCGCGTGAAAGTAAGTTTTTGCAAAACTTTGGACACGCCTTTGAATTTTGGAAAACCCTTTCTTTTTTTTGTTAACCCTTTCTGCGTGATAAAAGGAAGCCTTGTGCAAAATTTCACATTCCTAGTCTCAGTAGTTTCGGCTGAGCGTTGATATGTCAGTCAGTCAGTTTCTCCGTTTATATACATACTAGCGATCCGCCCCAGCTTCGTTCGGGTACTGATATTGAATATATTTATGCATGTATTATGCACATAAACCTTCCTCTTGAATCACTCTATCTATTAAAAAAAAAACCGCATCAAAATCCGTTGTGTACTTTTAAAGATCTAAGCATACATAGGGATAAGCATCTTTATTTTATACCATGTAATGATATAGATATAGATGTAAAGGGTACATATCATTCGCAAGTGGTACAGGGAAGAGTAGAGGACCAGCGTTCTCGCGGCCGATCTCCTATCAGATGGACAGACTTCATAAAAACATCTTCGAAGTAGGAATCATTGGATGTACACGAAGTGTCTCGCAAAAGTCGCAACCAACCTACCAGATGATACATGACCACGACCCTCCAGGAGTGTGAATGAGAAGAACAAGAATGTAAAGGGTGAACCATATGGTTTCAAACCAATGTCTAAAACAAGATGAACTTGCTAGTTTCAATCCGTGTAGTCAGCGGTTGTAAACCATGACCCAACGCCCTTGACTAGGAGATGGGAATTACCATCCACAGATATTGAATTCCGAACGTGTTGGCGCTTGGTTTACATCCATCTGCAACACAAACCATGCTAACGAATACTATGAACGCAGGTGATACGCGTAAGAATAGTTTTTAGTCAATAAAAGTTTAAGCAAGTACTCTCACTTCGCCCTAGAGTGGGAAAATTCATTAGATGACTTCATCATCATCATTTCAGCCGAAAGACATTCACTGTTGGACGTAGGCCTCCCCCAAGCCTTGCCACGACAACCGGTCCCGTGCGTCTCGCATCCATCGGATTCCAGCAACCCTGCTGATCCCATTGCCCAAAGGGGAATGGGATCAGCTATGAGACTTTGAGTCTTCTTATGAAGTCCATCCTTTGAATGTAGAGTGTCCGATCTTAATAAGAGTGGGTTTTTTTTTAAAGGTAGGTGAAAATCATCCATTGACGAAACCCGCTCTTGGGTGGAGCGTGAGACCAGTGTCAGACTCTTACTGACTAAAAAACCTACCCCGTACCTTCCTTGCCTTATTCCTGGAGTCGAGGTAACAGTTTGCACCACCCTCTAGGCTCCAGGAGGCTTCGACCCTGAAGGGCCCCTGCAGTTTGCTGACAACTCCTTGAGGCGCGCGGGAACGGTGCGCGCCGTTGACGACTTGGACTCGGTCTTACCAGACGACCGGACGGCGAGCTACCCATTGCTCACCGTCCGCGAGCCAGTGTCTACGGTGGCCGGATATCGGCAGGATCGCGGCGGCGACGGCTACGGCGAGGGCGCTGTTGCCTTTGCCTTATGAGGTCGGCCTCCTCCTTTACGAGCATTACTGCTTCGCAGAAGGAGGCGACCGCCTGCCATTCTTCTTCGCTGCGGACCATGGCCTGAACCAGGGCCCGGCGCGAGAGGTCGCCGCCGACGATCACCCCCACGAGGATCCCTCCACCGTGTGCTCCACCGTGTTCTCCTGGCTCGCCTCACAGTGGCTAATAAGAGTGGGTGCTACATAGATGTTAAGAATCGTATCCGCTGAAACGTCCCAAAGTGACTTTTGTCCCTTTTTGCATTGTAATACGACACCACGTCATAATATACCTATTTGTGTTTACTAAACGATGTTTTATTACTCTGTCTCTTTTCTACACGAATCTCGATATATTTCTTCATGATAAAAATACGACATTTGTTTCACAATGGTTAATTTGAATTAAAAAATTAATGTCAAAAAAAATGTTCTAGATTTTTTTTTAATTTGGGTGACGTCAGCACATATCGTGTGCCTCTAAATGAATATTTTTTTTTACTACAAAGTATGATGTTTTTATTTTAACGTACGTATAAAGAACCATTCTATCAATAAAAGTCATAAAAAGTATATGTTATCGCTTTACTTTTAAAAATAATCTTCTCTAAAGTTGAAATAATGATTATTTCAACACTTTCAACTATAGTCAATGTTTATCGCTCTAAACAAAATATTTGAAACCCAATGTCAACAAACACTTGACACGACTTGAAAGAGTCATTCATAGCATTAAACAAAAACATCACTTGAAGTGACTCATGTTACGCTCGCGTCACCAAACACGTTTTTTGTGCGCGCAGCCATTTTTTTTTTCATCACGTGACGTTATCAAAATAGGCGGGACGCTCAAGCGGGTATGGACCAAATTGGATGACTTACTATCTCAAAAATAAAAGTAGAGATTTGGCGGGAATGCTAACAGAAAAATAAATTATCTAATCTCCCAGAATAGAAGGCTCTTGTCAAGTATAATATTTTTTACTGTCTTTAAGGACCGTTTTTATAGATCAAAATGGCAGAGAACGCATGAGGTAGATAGCCTAGTAGTAATGGTCGCGGGTTCAAACCCAGTCAGCCACTCAACTTTACGTGTATTTATTTCATGAGGTACTACTGTAAAGGAAAACATTGTGAGGAAACCATGGCCTAGAGCTAAAAATTTGAAGACATGTAACATCTACCAATCCACGCCCGCGTGGTGGATTAGGTTCCATCCCCTCTCCTAGCGAGAAGGTCTGAGTCCTAGCAGTGAGAGCATTATAAGTTTAAATATCACACCATCGCAATTTTAATTATTAACTTCGAACACAAGATAGATGATGTTGTCAATGCAAAGAAAATGTTTGAAAAAAAAAACCTTTTTAAAAACAGCAAAATAACGAACTATAAAGTTCTTAGCTAACTTTTCTAACATAATAACCGTTACTCATTAATAAAGTTCCCCTTATCCAACTTGATTGACAGGTAGGGTTGTCAAACTATTCAGAAGATATTTTTTACCAGCGCTTTTTTATGTTATTTTTATTACTTCATCGCTATTAAAAGAATGTTCCATATGTGTTTGTCATGTATTTCTAAATTTGAATGGTATCCAAGAATACCTATAGGTAATAGCTATGTTCTAAAGTATCACATTGACCTATTTTTCTCAATCGGCTTATAGAAACTAACTTCATAACTTATGCGGCAAAATAAAGTTGATACGATCAGTCTCTTTCTTATGCCATTTATGTAACTGGCAGGTAATATAATGGCGAAATTCTGTGATATATTGAGTTTTTTACTCGATTCAATTTAAGGGATCAATGAAGCGTTTATCCTTGATCAAAGTTTAATGTTTTTATTTTGAGACATACTTTAAATGTTAACCAAAGGGTTTTGTTATGTTTGTTTATAATATATGCGAAATGTAAAGTGTCAAACCAAAATTAATAAAGTCCTTTCCGCGGACATCATAATTAAACCAAATCGATGCCCGTTGTGACCACAATATCAACTTAATTCCCCGTTCAATCCCTATGGGCGATTAATTAAACCGTACGAAACGTTTAAAATTACACCTACACGGTATAAAATCGACGCATCTCACTACTGAGTGCGCGCGCAACCCTAAGCGTGAGCCGTTACTCCGCCGGCAGTCAGCAGCCGGGCCGCGCGCTCCCACTTCCCAAGTAAACAGACCACAAAATAAACAAAATACGAAAGCCCTGGCTGCATACAACTCGGTATAAATAAAAACCTATTAAAAAAAGTAAATAAAAAAAAAAAACGCAGCACAACCCTACGCTTTCGCGCCATTCCGATCATTTAAGTGCATTCAAAAAAGGAATTGAAAGAATTCGAAGCAATAATAACGTGTTATTAGTTATTTAAATAACGAGTGTTAATTTTAACAAATAACTCGTTTTTAACTGTGGTTTCGTGTTACTGTTGTCGGTTTGAAGTTATGTGAGTATGTTAAATAGCACTTTTGATAAGTATGGCTTACGTAAGGACAGCGGGATGTTAAAAGTCAGTAGTTGAGTCCTTTGGGATAAGCGGCTATTAAACGGTGTTTTGTTGCAAATAGCTATTTTATACTGATTGCTTTATTTTACACAACGAATTGATTTTACAGGGCATAACCTTTCATAATGATTCAGATGATATCGTTTACACTATCACATAATTACAATCAGAAAAAAAATACCAATATTATTGTTACAAATTAACTTCAATGAGGCTTGTTTTAGATCACGTGATATGTTTTAGATATCTAAAAATACTTTTTATTATTACCATAAATATTTACCTTAGTCTAGGTGACAAAAATAAATATAGTTTTCAGTAAAGACGATACCGTTTTTTTTTATTGATATGTAATTATATCATAACGTGCTTCAAAATGATCGAACGTTTTTATGAGTCAGCTGCTTTTAGGTTTGCGCAACTTACCTATGATACAAAAAGTAGTGCATTGCAGAAAAACCTATCCCTAAAAGATAGAGACATACCGTACTTAATACCTGTTTTATTTCTTCTGAGTTAGTTTTGGTGTTTCTTCCCAGGGTAGTTCTAGTAAATACGGGTCTCATCTAGTTTTAATTGGCGTTAAAATTGTATTTTAAAGCCCTTATTGAAAAATAAATACTATTTTTAATTTACTCGTATCAACTGTCAAAGAATGTCCATTTTTTCCAACAAGAAGTAGATTTTTTTTTTCCAGGAAGCGAGGAAGGTAGGAAGGTATCCGGCGCAAAAATAAATACAAAGATTTTTCTTTCTTTATTACTTATCCCTTCTAAATACAGGATAATTTCTTTTATAAGTTTTCACCAGGAAATCGGTCATAATACCTTACTTTTTGGAATGTTTTCTTGTAATTTTAGATATGGAAATAAAATAAAATATAACAATACAGTATCAACGAATTCCATCTACCAATTTATGCCTTAACATAGGCTTGTATTTTTTGTATTATATATTGTTTGGGTCATACTTAACAATGCATGTAGCAGAAATAAGAATGTTAAGATGGATGATGAGTGACGAAGAGAAATTGGTATATTCGAGGCTGTTTCAATGTAGTGTCAGTGAGTCATCATCATCATCATCAGCCTTTTTTAATGTTTCCTAGGAGAGGGAACCAGTGGAAGAGAACAATTTATTTAAGTGGGAAAGGCAGTAACTGTATGGTTGATAAATCAGCTATTCAGTCAATGGTTTGTTAGTCTTGGCAAAGTGGTTCGTATGGGTTTACGAACCACTTTCACGGCATATTCTAAAACTAAAAATTCAAAGACATGTGACGAGGGATACAGGGTGGCAAGGCGCACCCTCCGATCGGAGATAAAGCGGGCCAAAGACGAGGCCTGCAAAGCGTGGCTGGGGACGCTCAACGCTGATCCGTGGGGACGCCCATACAAGTTGGTGCGGGAGAAACTCCGCCCATGGGCTCCCCCGTTGACGCAGAGTCTCCGGCCACAGATCGTGGAGGGTGTGGTGAGCGCTCTGTTCCCTGCGCGGGGGGACCACTCCCCCCCGCCCATGGCTCCGCCACCAGCGGTGTCTGACGCGGACCACGTCAGCGACGACGGTACCAATGCTCCGGAAGTGACCGAGGTAGAGATGAGAGTGGCGGTACGCAGGATGGGTGCGAAGAATACCGCCCCAGGACCCGACGGCTTGCCAGGAAAGGCTTGGGTCCTGGCCATGGAGGCTCTCGGGTCTCGATTGGGGGGGCTCTTTAGCGCATGCTTGGAGAGGGGCCAGTTCCCACTTCCCTGGAAGACGGGAAAACTGGTCCTCGTCGCGAAGCCGGGGCGCCCTGCGGACTCTCCGTCCGCGTATCGGCCCATTGTGCTGCTTGACGAGGTGGGCAAGCTCTTTGAAAGAGTCATTGCAGACCGCCTCGTCAAGCACCTAACACTGAAGGGGCCCGATCTCGCGGACGACCAGTTCGGGTTTCGCAGGAGGCGCTCCACGGTGGACGCCATCATGCGCGTGCGAGCCCTCACGACGGGGGATGCGGTGTCCCGGGGCAGGTGTGTCTTGGCGGTGTCGTTGGACATTGCCAACGCCTTTAATTCCCTGCCCTGGAGTTGCATTAGGACGGCACTCCGGTATCACCGGGTGCCCGACTACCTCTGTCGTACGATCGAGGCCTACCTGTCCGACAGGTACATAGTCTACCCCGGTCACCAAGGAGATTGGAAACGGCGAGAGATGTCGTGCGGTGTCCCACAGGGATCGGTACTAGGACCGCCCTTGTGGAACATCGGGTACGACTACGTGCTGCGCGCCGACCTCCCCGTAGGGGTCAGCGTGGTCTGCTACGCAGACGACACGCTGGTCCTAGCGCAGGGAAGGTCGTACCAGGCGGCGGTCGAACTAGCGACACGTGGGGTTGCGACAGTCGTTGAGAGGATCCAGCAGTTGGGACTCAAGGTGGCACTGCACAAGTCCGAGGCCATGTGCTTTCACGGCCCTCGGAACGCGCCACCAACGGGTTCCCAACTAACGGTAGAAGGAGTTCACATCGGCGTCGGGTCGACGATGAAGTACCTAGGACTTGTCCTCGACAGCCGATGGAATTTCGAGGAGCACTTCCGACGTCTGGCCCCCAAACTCAATCGGACGGGGGCTGCTCTCAAGCGGCTCCTGCCGAACCTTGGGGGTCCAGACGCCTTCTGCCGGAGGCTCTACGCCGGCATCGTCCGGTCCATGGCCCTTTATGGGGCACCAGTGTGGGCGCCGACGCTGCGTAAACGCCCGGCGGCCCAGCTGAACGCCTGCCAGAGGGTCATGGCCATCCGGATGGTGCGGGGATACCGCACGGTGTCCCGCGAGGCGGCGAGCCTCCTTGCTGGCCTACCACCATGGGATTTGGAGGCAACAGTCCTTGCACACATGCACGACCAGCGCGTGGAGATGCAACGCCGGGGCGAAGATCCGCTGCCCGAACATGTCGAGGCGTGGCGGAAGGAGCTCCGGCGAGATCTCATGGTGAAGTGGAAACAGCGACTGTCGCAACCCAGCGCTGGGCACACCGTAATCTCAGCGGTAGTGCCCCTCTTTGAGGCGTGGCTGGATAGACCTCACGGCGTCCTCACTTTCCGCATGACGCAGGTTCTCACCGGACATGGGAAGTTCGGGAGATTCCTGCACCGGATTCGTGCGGAAGAGACGTCCGGGTGTCGCCACTGTGAGGCGAGCCCGGAGGACACGGTGGAGCACACGGTGGAGGTGTGCCCTGCTTGGGAAGAGCATCGCCGTGTCCTCGTGGGGGTGATCGGCGGCGGCGACCTCTCGCGCCGGGCCCTGGTTCAGGCCATGGTCCGCAGCGAAGAGGAATGGCAGGCGGTCGCCTCCTTCTGCGAAGCAGTAATGCTCGTAAAGGAGGAGGCCGACCGCATAAGGCAAAGGCAACGGCGTACTCGCCGTAGCCGTCGCCGCCGCGATCCTGCCGATATCCGGCCACCGTAGACACTGGCTCGCGGACGGTGAGCAATGGGTAGCTCGCCGTCCGATCGTCTGGTAAGACCGAGTCCAAGTCGTCAACGGCGCGCACCGTTCCCGCGCGCCTCAAGGAGTTGTCAGCAAACTGCAGGGGCCCTTCAGGGTCGAAGCCTCCTGGAGCCTAGAGGGTAAGTGAAAACTGTAACCTCGACTCCAGAAATAAGGCAAGGAAGGTACGGGGTAGGTTTTTTAGTCAGTAAGAGTCTGACACTGGTCTCCCGCTCCGCCCAAGAGCGGGTTTCGTCATTGGATGATTTTCACCTACCATAAAAAAAAAAAAAAAAAAAAAAAAAAGACATGTGACATCCACCACACCCACACTGGGCCTGCGTGATGGACCTATACAGGTCACATACAGGACCTATACAGGTCCATCACCCAGCAGTGGAAAAATTAATAAGACTGATGATGATGATACTTTGGGTATTTAACATGTGACTCAAGTTTTTAACAGGGACACCGCACTCATATTCAGTATTCGACGGGCATATCTGGGTGCACAACAAGTTTAGTGCCTTCCACACCTCTCTCTAGGTGAGGAAATGGGCCAAAATTCACCACGCGGACCTAGTGCGAATTAATGGATGTCACATGTCGTCGATTTTTTAATTCTAGGATTTGCCCGTTTCTTTACGATGTTTTTTCTTCACCGATTTGAGAGCAGTGGTGATCAAAAAATGTTTAATTACATAATGTAATGTTTAATGCGACTGACTGGGTTTGTACCCGCGACCAAGAAGTCGTAAGTCGAGGCCTTACCACTCGGCCACCACTGCTCCTATACACTATGCAGGATTTAATGAGTGCCATCGATGCTGCAGTAGTTTTTTTTATGTACCTAATCTATTCGGTCTTCCTCGATATTCTTCCATTCTCCTTGGGAAAACTGATGGGTAGATATTCTGGTCTAACTAAGAGGTAATTAGACCAGGACTTCTATCAGTCTTCCCAAACAATTGTCAAAGATTTACGACTGACCACCGGGACCAACGGCTTTACGTGCTTTCCGAGGCACGGGGTGTCAGTAACATCCTGAATAAACTTTGAAAAGAACATATGATTGAAAAAAATCACATTGTTACTTGCGCAGTTTCGAACCCGCTACTTCATGTATGAGAAGCGGATACCTTAGCCACTGAGCCATCACGATACTGCATATGTAAAAAAAATGATAACTTATTTAAATTCATAGTTTCTTGGAATTTTCGAACAAGGTTTTCATTTGTTTTAAAATAAGAAAAAAATAAATAAATTTGGTGTTTTAATTACACACCGAGGGAGGTGGTGTAGTTAACTTGGTAATTATACTATTTATGTGTCAAAGACACGATTACCGATAATTGCTACTAATTAATATGTCTGATGACGACGTAATTATGAAGGAAATGAGCATGAAATTGAGACCAATTAAAACAGAGGTGTTTGATTGGTCTATGGATAATTAAGAAGAAAAAAAAAATAACCTAATTTATTAGGTTCACACGTTTCTTTGTTCAAATTGCACCCTTTTTTATGGTGGGCAAAAATCATCATCCAATGACGAATCCCACTCTTTGGGAATAGCGGGAAACTGTGTCAGACTCTCAATGACTAAACACCCCACCCCATTCCTTCTTTGTTTTTCGCACTGGGGCCAAGCCTTCCTTTCAAAAAGAGACCCTGGGCAAATTTCACCCTTGCAGTAACACGCGGTTCCCGCTACCTTGGCCAGATCATTTGGTCCATCTTAGGAGATGCCTGCCAACGCTACGTCTTTTGGTACGCGTTTGCCACTCCAGAAACTTTCAATCCATTTGACTATCTTTGACTAAGTGTTCTGCAAGCATTGTGCCCTGCCCACTGACACTACACTTGGGCAATTCTTCGGGCAATGTCACTTGGTTCTCCTGCGGACATTTTCATTTAACAGCATCTGGTTTAAAGATGTCTCAAAGCAAACTCAGTGGAGGAAAAGCTAGGCAGAAGTATTGCTCTTCATTATCAGTACATAGTATAAAACAAAGGCGCTGCCTCCCTATGTATGCTTAAATCTTTAAAACTACGAGAGGGATTTTGATGCAGCTTTTTTTTAATAGATAGTGTGATTCAAGAGGAAGGTTTATGTGCATAATACATGCATAAATATATTCAATATCAGTACCCGTGCGAAGCTGGGGCGGGTCGCTAGTTAAAGTATAATTTTAATTTTTAGATATAGAAATCATCTGATGATTCCCACCCTGTGTCTTAAAAGATAGGGTTAAGGTTAAATTGAGTGTGTTATTCTATTATTTCATTAAACATTTAATGAATTTAAAGCTCGTAAGATTAATGACATACTTACTCCCACTAAATAATTCTTATTTAAAATCTGTCAGCCGACTTAAGTGCAGGCTCGTCTATAGTAATCTTCCATTTAAACTAAGTGGGTACATTTAAAATGATCATATATACTCATGTTTAAATTATCATAATGTAGATAAGTTGTACATAATTTATCATAACTAAACACTTAAGATATTCATTACATTCAATTTTGAATATGAGATGATGCAAAGCAAAGTCTTATTTTCTTCACTAGTTTAAGCTAGCGACTTCGCCCACTTTAAGAATAGAATAAAATTGAATAAACTTTATTGTACACCAAAATAGTAACAAAAGCTTCTAAACAAACTTAATAAACGTTGAGATAGAAAATGTTCCCAAGGAAACACTATGGTTAAAGTAGTTAATTTTATCACTTACCATATTTATACTCATTACTAATTAATGATATTAACATATTAAATACTAATCTGTCGAATAGTAATATAAAAAGCCCGGAGATTAATTATCATAATTTTAAATCGATTCTTAAATGGAATGAAGCCATGATATGAAAGAAAGAAAGAAAGAAATATATATGTATTTTTTTTAGAGGATAGACCATTGCCTCGTAGTATATTTTGTTTAAAATTTAATTGTAATTAAATTTGTCATTGCTATGTGAATAATAAACATCCAAACACACAGTCTTACATTTATAATATTAGTTGGATTGGGCGCCTTTACATCAAGTTAGGGTCAACTTACACTTCAACGCGTTCGTTCGCAATATATCGGTGTGAAAGTTTTCGGTACGTCTCGGATATGAGGATTCATGTTATCTTACATATTAAGTGTCTTGTGTACTTCGGTGTATTGACTTTAAAGTATTTTAAAAGAGATTTGCGTCGTAAGATAAGGTAATGGGAGCCGATATGATCATTTTAATCCCGCGTAATGACAGCTTAAACTCATTTGGATTTGTTAATAACTTTTTGACTACTGCTTTCAAAATGGTACCAGGAAATTACCTGAAGATCTTTGATACTTCCGACTAGCTCGCATGTCGACGAACGAATGACCACTCACGCATTGCTCAAGCCTTTTATAAACTCTTTGCCTTTCACTTTTGACTAGCGGGGCGCCGATGATGGGGGGTGTATCACAAGATTAGTTCGTAACGTTTCGTTGCACGTGCGCTCTGCGTGTTGTTAGAAATATTTGCACTGATATATATGCATACGGGTATTGGTGTTCATAACTTATACATGGGCAATTCACTATTTAACTAATGATCTCTATAATTCCTATATAATTTATTTTTTGTTTAGCCTTAAGTTTTTCTACCGCTACAAAAACTGTCTTTCCCGAAATCCTTCCAAATTTTCATTTCTTGAGGTTTCTTCACCACCTGTTCACAGAATCATCTTGGTGACGTCATCAATTCTCAAGTACCCACTTTACAGAGACTTTCACTAAGTATAGCATTCTATCTGAAACCGCGCAAGGCTTTTACCATTTTTATGCCGTAATTAGAGACACAATAAAATTAAATGTGTCGCATTTCAAATGTGGCGCTACAATTGTGGAGAAACAATTGTATGCCTGGTGTGCGGCCGGCTTAAGTTTACGCTACCTATTTATTATTTGCCGACACTCATCCGTTAAATTGTGAACACGCCTTAAACGATTTCTTTTAGCATCGGAACGCGGAATATTGAAACATTTCGTACTTTTTGGTCATATTTATTTTTTATTTCTTATTCTTTACCATAGAATGCAGTGACGTCATCAAGCTAGAAAAGGCATTGATGCGAAAAGTTATCATACGACTCGATTTCTGTAAGTTAGCTTTCAAACTAGTTTCTGCTAGTGCCTTTGCTTGCGGAAATAATTAAGCCTGAGTGAATAGGTTACTTTTAGGTAAGCGCGATCCATCGTCGACCGCATTGTCACTTTCGATGAGGTAAGATAGCAGTCAACTGCGAACCTATAAACAATAAAAATAATTTCAATGATTACAGAATTACTATTTACCACATTTTTCACACACCACCATCAAGTAAACACATAAATATTATATAAAATTACACCCCGAAACAGAACAAATGATCGTTCTCATCACACAAACATTTGTCTTGAGTGGGAACCAAAAATTTGTAGACACGTTCGAGCGAGAAGAATGAACAGCAACAACTCACACAAAAAAAAAACACCTTTACAATATTATTAGTTTGAGAGACAGGTGTCTCTATCCCATTCCGTGTTCTACGCTTGTTACGATGCTATAAAGAGAATGATAAAAATATGGACGCAAAAGAAATTCTTTGATAAATTCTTGTGCAGGAACTAACGAAGTATTTTTGTATAAGGAAGGGAAAGTTGCGTCACAAATTGTTTTATTATTTTTTTCCTGGTTGGTAGGCCGAGCTCCGAAGTATGGAGAACATCCGTTACTCGAGTCAGTTTTGTTAACAGATTCTATTTCTTTATTGGTTTTACGGTTCTGTATCTCTAAAAGAAACATAGGAACCCTTATAGAAACACTTTGTCGTTCGGCTGTCTGTCTATCGTGTATCAAAATTCCCGTGGGGTGGCCATCGGCCCTCATAATCAGCCTTTTTTAATGTTCCTATTGCTGGGACTTGGGCCTGTTGTCTAAGTGAGGGAATGTGCCGTAATCTACCTTACGGGCCTAGTGTAGGTTGTGGATGTCACATGACTTCGAATTTTTGGATCTAGGACATCGTGAGGCGACCGGCGTCTCCTCACGATATTTTCCTTCGCCGTTTTGAGAGCAGTGGTGATGAAATAAATTACACAAAGTAATGTTCCTAGCTAGGTTTTGAACCCGTGACCTACAAATCGTAAGTCGTGGCCATTAGCACTCGGCCACCACTGCTCGGCTCTCTCTCTGTAATCGTTCCTGATGGGCCTCAAAACAGACCAAACTTATCTTTCAAGCTCCTCCTGTGTATCATTACGTGTCACGCCAAACGGTGAGCTACCCAGTAATTGTTGTCCGCAAACAAATTGTTATAAACATTGTGTTTACATTTCTAGTTTTTATCGTTGGATTTTGGTTTTAGCTAGAAAAACACAGTTCGTGAAAACCAAGAATAAAAAAGAGAGATTTGGCTGCAGTCTTGTGTGTTGCGGATTATGTTTGTATGGCCATGTTAGTATATGTCAGTTTACATGTTTGTGAACGCACTCATAATACAGGAGTATTTTTTCTGTGGAGCAGTTTGAACGAAAGAAAATAAAAAAGGAAAGAGATTTTTTGCGTATCAATCAGTTATAAAGTTCCAGTTGCTAGCAACTGGAACCGATAACACTTCTAAGAATAAATCTAATTTTAGCAAAAGATGAAAATATTCCTACATTATGTATTCAACTCACGTATCGCTAGGAATGAATGCCTGAAAATAACTCCCAATTGCGAAAAAAATACCAAACACAATAAAAGTCACGCCTGCGAATCCCGAAGGGTTAGGTGGGGTACATCTGCACCCCACTTACATAACATGGGGTGTGTTTGTACCCCACAGTCCAATGATAACGATAGGACCCCATAAAGGTAGTATATCTTTTTGTCATGGCGTCATCCTTTCACAGTTTCGTGTGAAAATATTTTTATAGCTCACCTTTTTTAATGAAAACTATCGATTTGACATTACGTGGCATTCTAGGTACACATTATTATGTAAAATAATACGAAACTTCAATAAATATTCAAGAGGATCGCTTTGGAATTCGTTGAGTCTTTAGTGTGCCTTTTACACATGAAGAAGGTTATATACCTTCTACTTATTCAATCCTTTTTGGTTTAATGACTGTAAGAAGCAGAGGGTTTTGGAAATTCGAGGAAGAAAAAAAACTACAGAAGTAAAAACTTTTTTCTTTAACCGACTTCATACTATATACATATTTTTTTTAATAGTAGAAGAACTATATTTTCTTCGATTACGTAAACACTCACTTTTATAATTTTATTCTTTATGTACCTAACTGTTGAATTTGCACGTTATTTACATTTAGCTGAAGAGCTTGAAGACTGAAAGGCAACGTAAGAACGGGCTGTATTATTTAGTCAGTAAGAGTCTGACACTATCGTTATCATCGGATGATTTTTACCGAAAAAAAAATCATTTAGGCAATTGACCAAAATCTAGCTTCTTTTTGAACAGTAAATAAAAATTTAACAATAAAATCTTCTACTTTTCCCTTCTAATAAATATACTATACCACTATTGTAAAACCTTTTAGCTTCGAGAACACAGAACAATGGTTTATTTTAAGGTATCTTGTTCACAACACTCACGACTTCATTGAGGTTAGAATCGACATTGAAATAGCTCGAATATAAGTGAAGGGTTCAAGGGCAATCGTTCGTTTTAAGGGTGCTTTTATCAAGTTTAGATAAAACCAGTCTAAGATTCTATGCAGGGTTTTTTTATGGTGGGAAAAATCATCGAACGACGAATCTTGCCCTTGGGTGGAGCGGGAGACAGTGTCAGACTTCTACTGACTAAACGACCCACCGTTCCTTCCTGCCTTAGTTCCCGGTGTTCCACTTTCGCATCAACCCTTGGCCCCAGAAGACACTATACAGGGTGTCTTTGACATTTTCGCACAAACGAATACCATAGATCCAGTTCATGATTCTAGACCCCCCAGTGGTGGAATTCTTTCTCGGTTTTTTCTTAATTTTTTAAAATATTTTTTTAAGTTTTAAATGAAACTGTATAAAAACGTGATTTTTTTTTTTTGCAAAATAAAAAAAAAGAATGAATTACATTCCAAATTAAAAATGTAATTGGGTTTGATTAGAATAACGGCTTTGTTTGCCTCGATAATTTTTTTACTATTATTATTATTATTTTAAATTTCGCAATTTCGTCTGCACAAGATTACAATTCTGAGTAGAAGTCACACAATATCTTTAAAAATCATAGTTTATGTGTTATTCTGATATACAGGGTGTTTGGTGCATCGTTTGCCAAATTAATTTGGCCGACAGGATAGATCATTTGCTATATTTTCAGCCCCAATAAATCATTCCTTGCCACACCGGTTTTTTTAAAACATGTTTTTAACTTTTATTCTGAAAAACACCGGATTTCAACATTTAAGCTTACATAAATAAAAAAGTTATTAGTCTATCCAACCAAATTTATTTTTATATTTAAGTGTACTGTTGTATGGTTCTATGAAATACAAAATTACTTGTCAGTAACGTGTAGTTTTTCTATAAAAAACCTACAAAGTGTATGGGATATGACAAAATAATTTTAAAACTCAACTTTAAATATCTATTAAAAAAAAAACTAAAAGCGTTGGAGATCTTCGAATTTCTCAAAAAGTTCTCTAGTTAATGCCCTTTCCAACGGCACACCGTTGAAGTTAATAAAAGATTTTTTTTAGCATATTGCACAGCAATATGCTAAAAAAAATCTTTTATTAACTTCACTAACTGACTAAATGTGCACTCAAATCACAAAAGGCTGATATTTTATATTACTGTAAATGCACTAAGAAGTTAAAGAAAAAAAAAATAACTTGCTCTAAGTAGGTAGATATTGATATCCTATTTTTACGCACATTATTTATTTTTTTTACAAAGGGTAACTTTCCTCAAACTTGAAATAAAAATTTATTTCACAAGCAGGTACTAAAATCACAAATCTTGTTCAAATTGGGTGCCATTGTTTCATTTTTTTTTACATGCGCGACATCTTTCTCGTATCTCGAGTTGTAGTTCGAAGACGAATTTCTGCTTTAACGGTCACATCATCATCAGCCTTTTAATGTTCCCACTGCTGGGACACAAGCCTCTAGGAGAGGGAATGGGCCATGACCCACCACGCGGGCCCAGTGCGGGTTGGTGGATGTCACATGTCTTTGAATTTTTAGTTCTAGAACATGCCGGTTTCCTCACGATGTTTTCCTTCATCATTTTGAGAGCAGTGGTGATGAAATAAATTACACAAAGTAATGCGCCTGGCTGAGTTTGAACCCGCGACCTACAAATTCGTAATTCAGGGCCGTTACCACTCGGCCACCACTGCTCCGTTTAACGGTCACAAAAGCCGCCTCAATACGTTACACTTAATCATCTCTCGTGTCAACTTCCGTCGCATAAACCAGTTCTTTGGCCCGACTCCCGACGTAAAAGTCCAGCGGAGTTAGGTCTGGTGAACGTGGAGGTCATGGAATAGGGCCATCTCTCCCAATCCACGAGTCTGGAAATGCGTCATTTAGGAATTGCCTTACAGTTCATCGCCAGTGAGCGGGACAACCGTCATGTTGAAAGACAAAAGACCTGTCTTCATTGAAAATTGGCAGCTCAGATAACAATACGGGCAGCTCTGTTTGAAGAAACTCAAGATAATTATCCCCGTTGAGGTTATCAGGTAAATAGTGCGGTCCAACCACATGATTTACAATTACTCCTGCCCAAACGTTCACACTGAATCCTCTCTGTATTGACCTCTGTCTTTTTACATTTAGCCAATTAGTGAAGTCAATAAAAGGTTTTTTTTAGCATATTACACACCATTGGAAAGGGCATTAACTAGAGAACTTTTTGAGAAATTCGAAGATCTCCAACGCTTTTAGTTTTTTTTTTATAGAAATTTAAGTTACTAGCAAGTAATTTTGGATTTCATAGAACCATACAACAGTACACTTAAATATAAAAATAAATTTTGTTGGATAGACTAATAACTTTTTTATTTATGTAAGCTTAATTGCTGAAATCCGGTGTTTTTCAGAATAAAAGTTAAAAACATGTTTAAAAAAAAACGGTGTGGCAAGGAATGATTTATTGGAGCTGAAGATATAGCAAATGATCTATCCTATCGGTCAAATCAATTTGGCAAACGATGCACCAAACACCCTGTATATGCTATATTATTGTAAAGTTTCATTGAAACCCATTCAGTAGTTTTTGCGTAAAAGAGTAATAAATTTCTATACATACGTTTATAATATCCTCTCGAACGATGGGGGCATTGACCCTCTCTCTTAAAATAAACGAACAAAAAAAAAAAAATAACAAAAACTTTCACTGAATTTTTCTAGGAAAAAATAAAATATAACAACTGAAATTTACAGCCAAATAAATTTCGTAAAAATGTATGAAATAAAAGACACTTAATAATTTTTCAAGGTCATCAGACGTATGTTTAATAAACTAGCACGCCTTACCATCAACGATTGCATCACTGCTTACCATCAGGTGGGATCGCAGTCAAGCACTAGTTTATAGCAATTAAAAAAAAAAATTAAAACACCCCCTTACATAGCCTGCCATCAAATTTTTCCGATGCCATCCGGAGTCAGACAAATAGGTGGTGCAAAGGTAGAAAAAAAGGAAAGCCCAGTTTGTCGACCCCTCTCAAACCCTTCATGTCACGTCAACTTACGGGACATGGGTAGAAATGAATTATTGTGTCCAAGGATTTGGTTTTCCGCAAATATGATTGCTTTACGTAGATTGCGATTAATCTGTTGGTGCATTACTTGTTGGTTATTTTGGTGAAAATAATGGTGGATGGGTGTTGACAAGGGGATGTAAAACCAGTCCCCTCAGCCAAGTTATAATCGTTTCGCCACGAGTTTCTTTCTACAATCGAAACGCCTCAACGTTGATTTTAATTATATCATAAAACTTTAGGGTGTAGTAATGATCTTAGTAACATTATAATGCTGATGCTATGCTATGCAATGCTATATTTTTCAACGTTAAATTCTATGACTGACGTATAGTAATCAATTCAAAAAGTTTACTTATTACAGAATTTCAAACAAAAAACTAAAAAGTGTAACCCACATCATGTTAGTACTAAGTACCTAGAGTTTTGTAGTTTGGCGTGCAGTCATTAGTCCAAGGATCGATAATATCGCCAGCTTTTAAAGAAAACATAGCATATGGGATATTTTATGAGTATTGCTGTAAAAACTCGCTAACATGCAATGCGAACATGCAATTTATTAATTAATAATGGTTTATAGTAATTTTGAAACTTAAACTATGAAAAGGTCGTGTGTTGGATTGCCTTCGATTCAATTTACGATACGAAACAAAAAACGTAGGTAAATATTTATAAGATGTTTTTTAGATGTTGTTTTATGTTGATGATATTTGTAAAACGTTTTGGGAATACTTGCATTGTGCGTACAGCCAAGGAGTGGAAATCCTTGCCGGAGTCTGTGTTTCCTGATGGCTACAATCCGGGAATCTTTAAGTCAAGAGTGAATAGGTTACTTCTAGGTAAGCGCGCTCCATCGTCGACCGCATCGTCGCTTTCCATCAGTTGAGATAGCGGTCAAGCGCAAACATATAATCAATAAAAAAAAAAGTTTGAGGATTTCAAAGAAAACCAAGAATTGTTTCTCTGAAAAATCAAAGTTTTGTTTTATTTAATACGCCTTTAATATAACCACAATTATTATCGTTTAACTTTAACAATTACACTTTTATCTTACCTGAAAATACAAAGAAACGACATTTAAAGTTCACTAATATCGCCTCCTCGATTACATCCCTCTGTCTACAAGTTTTATAACATTAAAATACACAAAATAGTCTGAACGCTCTCCGCCATTAAAACATTCGTCACCCCGTTCAACTTTCATTGACAACTTACGAACGCGCCAAGCGCGGCAAATTTGAATTAATGAAATGACATTTCATTAAATATTAATATTATTGTGTCTTAGACTATTTACTAATGTACACATTTCAATCTGATGGTTGCGTTGCATCACATCATTACAGAGTATAAAACAAAATCGCTTCCTTCTGTGTTTAAGTTTTAAAGATCTTAACATACATAGGGGTCTATAAAGTTAAGATCTTTAAACTATGCAACGGAAAAAATAAAAACCGTGCGAATGGTTTTTTTTTGGTAGATTGGGTGGTTCAAGTCGAAGGTTTATATATTTAATTTCTCTATTGCACCCGTGCAAAGCTGGGGCGGCTCGCTAGGTGGGCGGCGGGCTAACCATTGCGCGTCGTCCGCAAGTCCGCGCCTACGGTGGGAATGCTTGTTATAATTTGCCGTGACCTGTATTGTAGTGTAATTCCATTAGAAAGGCAATAATATGCGAAGATAGTTTTACACCAAACACTCGCACTTTTTAATCCATAATATGCAATTGAAAATGCAAGTTTCTTTTTCTCCAACACGTAAACAAAATTAATTAACTATTTCATCGCATTCACACTCTAGGTAACTCGTAATAGATTGAAACAAAAAACTTAAATAAATAACTAAGGTGTCACAATAAAACTAAAAGGTACCTTTATAACTGCTACGCTGGACATAGGAAGTCCATTTAAATTCTCAATTACATAATAAATGAATCTCTCCGTCTGTCAGCTGGTGTCGTTTTCATGGCTCACTACCAAGGTGATACGTATTAGCTATTTGGAACTGAACTTCAGTTTAAGCTTTTGGGAAAAGGTCTGTTACCTTAAATACTAAATGTGCCTTTTTTGTAAGGTGGGGAAATTTCGCAATTAAATTTAAAAAAAAATTCAAATTACGAATTGTCCAATGATTGTTCTTGCTTTGGAGTGTAGAGAAAGGGGTATTTCAGACATTTACTGAACATAATCACACCTGTTTTTCAGTTTACCTTTTGAATTTTAGGACTAGGGATGTCCTTTTCAGATTTTCTTTGTGGCGCTACTGGTCACCAGTTTTAGTGGGCTCATAATAAAAATTACATTTCAATTAACGCTTGGAATACTACGCACTGCCAATGACTTTTTTATGGTAGGTAAAAATCATCGAATTACGAGTACCGGCCTTGTGCGGAGCGTGAAACAGTGTCGGAATCTTACAGACTAAACAAAGTATCCCGTTCCTTCCTTGCATTAGTTCCAGTTTCTTGGTGTAACGTTTTCTCATCAACCTTTGACTCCAGGAGCTGCCGATTACTTGGGTCTGGTACTTACGCACCGGTCGGCCGGTGACAAGCTGTCCATTACTTGTCTCTGGACATCCCTGACAACCCTGGAAGGATTCATTAGGACTGAAGGCTCAGTGTTCATTTGTCGCTCAGCTCCACTCCTCTACTTGAGTACACAGTTTCCACAGATGTAAAGTGGGGATTTTAATCACTATGATCGACCAATCACTATAAGAATGAAAAATAAAGTTTAAAAACTAACACCTGACTACTTAAAAACACGCTCTAAAAAGTACGAAACAAGAAAACACTCTCCAATGAAATTACTTAGTATGTACAAACTATTAAATATAATAGATAAAGCCGTGGTCGTATACCACTTTTTTAAACTTATTATTCTTATGGCATACGACCACGGCTTTATCTATTATATTTAATAGTTTGTACATACTAAGTAATTTCATTGGAGAGTGTTTTCTTGTTTCGTACTTTTTAGAGCGTGTTTTTAAGTAGTCGGGTGTTAGTTTTTAAACTTTATTTTTATTTAACATATTTTGGAGTTCTAAATAGGCTAGTAATACTTATATATTCAAAATGTACAAGTAAAGCGCTTTCAAATGATACCAAACACGGCATATTTATCTTAACTTTATTTTTTTACTTCGTATGTTTTGTCCGCTAGAGGGCGCCACATTAGATTTTGTGAAATCCCATATAGCCTATAACCAGCGGACAATTAAGACGCTTCTAATGATATGTCATTTGTCGAATTCTGATAAGTAGTTTAGAAGTTACGAGGGAACAGATGAACATCCATACCCACATACATACAGGGCAAAATCATAACCCTCCTTTTGCTTCGCCGTAGTCGGGTAAAAAGAAAGAAAGAAAGGAAAAAAAAAACGTTTATTTGTACCTCATGCATACTATAGAAATAAAAAATAAATTAAGCAAAGAAGAAAAAAAACCTTAACCTCTCAAATACCGTAATTAGAGACATAATAGAAAGACAATAGGTATGTTCACTCGGGGTTTAAAAGTTTAAAATAACTCAATCAATCAATCGATGAATTAGGCAGAGTGGAAATGCACCTTAACAGCACGAACACATGTCTAAGCTGTAAGTCACAAATACGATCAAATCAGAAATATCTTCGTTCAAGAAAATATTATTAAAATAATATCATTTTGCCGCAGTACAAGTTCTTGTAACATCTTGACTGCTCATATGTCCGTTTCGTTATTATTACATACTCCGGTATCGAAGCACACCGGGCGTCGTTTGTCAGGCCACGTTGCTTCACCGAATTTCGGGCTTCGCTAAAGTTATATTTTTAAATTCGGGGAATTTTACTGGCCTATCTTCTTGACATTTTCGTGAAAGGAGGCTTGGGATGAAGGTATATTTTTAAAGGGTAATGATGTTATTAAGCCTTATAAAGTTGAGGTTATAAAATGTAGATATACCTTCTTGGGGTCGTTACATGTTTGCTTCATTAGTATGAATCTTTTTAGGGCTAATGTAATGGAAAAATTTATGGCCTGTTACACTCGTATTTATAAACAAGTAAAGCTGATTCCCACAAGGTGGACCGATGACTTGGTCAGGGTTGCTGGAAGCCGATGGATGCAAGACGCACAGGACCGGTCTTTGTGGCGGCGCTTGAGGGAGGCCTATGTCCAGCAGTGGACGTCTTTCGGCTGAAATGATGATGATGATGAAAGCTGATTACTTGAATTAAAAATTACTACTTACCTAAGTAACAATTTGTAATCTACAACTAAGAAATATTGAAATTTTTCAAGAATATTTCTAATCTTTTACCGACTTTACATCTCAAGTAATTACTGTAATTAGAGATAAAATAGAAAGACAATATGTGGGCAAACGCCGGCGTTCGTCTGGGGCTCAAGAATTTAAAAACGAAATAATTTTGAAACTTTCTAAATCATCATCAGCCTTATTAATGTTCCCACTGCTGGGACACAGCCCTCCTCTCTAGGAGTGGAAATGGGCCATAATCCACCAAGCGGGCCCATTGCGAATTGGTGGATGTCACATATCTTCGAATTTTTGGTTCTGAGACATGCCGGATTCCTCACAATGTTTTCCTTCACCGTTTTGAGAGCAGTGGTGATGAAATAAAATACACAAAGCAACACTGTCTAAGTCATGCAAAGCCAAAGTAGAAAAAGAAATCTTACTGAAATAGAAGCGATAACATTAGTTAATTTCACTTCATAAATTGTGTAACCTCGATCCCTACTAACCCTCAAGCGTTAACCTTGAAGGCTCTATCTAAGAAGCGTGGGCGTGTTCTATTCTTGTCGCTCGACGTAACGGCTACGGTTGAAACTTGTTTGCCAAAAAGCAATGAATTTGTCCTGTTCCCGAGAGCAAGCGGTAGATGCGAATGTTGCTAGGGATAGCAAAAACATTATAGGAATTATAATTATTGATTAAATTTTAATTTGACCTCAATTTGAATCAATTACATGAAGAGTATTGCAAACCTTGTAAAAAGAGAAAAAATATTGCGTTTGCAAATAAGATTTATCTGATGTCAATAACCCATTGGTTCACTGTGCTACGCGATTTTTTTTAATTATATATATAACATATATTTGCACACCGTAAACAACCAAGTACGTATTAAAAACTTAAAAATTAAAATAAAAACGGTAATGTGTCGTCACCCCACACTATGAATATTGTAGGCATATTGTGTCTTAGGGTGGGAATCAAACCCTCAACCTTCAGCATAGCAGTCAGAGCCATTAAAAACTAGACAAATAGGCCAGTCATTCATAGTCACCAAATAGGTATTATTTATATGGATCTCCAACAAAGGTCACACAGAAACTATTAAAATCTTTAGTAACAACTAAAGATTAACCTTACCTTAACAAAGGTAAGGTTTTTTATGGTTGGCAAAAATCAATCAATGACGAACCCGCTCTTGGGCGCAGCGGGAAACAGTGTCAGACTCTTACTGACTGAACACCCCACCTAGTTCTTTCTCTACCCTTCACACTAGGGCCAAGCCTTCCTTTCAGAAAGAGACCTTGGGCCCCAATAGGCTTCGACCCTTTTGCAGAGTTAAGGTAAGGTAATTATGACGTATGTAGTGATTTTTCAAACCACCACAAACCTTTTTTCAGCCACAAATTTGGCCTTAATTGCAACTTGATACCTCTAAACGTTCTTGAGATGAGAGATGACAGTAAGGCAGACTGACAAACATACAACAAAGTTATCGTACAAGAGTTCTATTTTTTTTCTTTTGAAACTAGGAACTCTAAAAAACACATAAAATAAAAATCTATCTGAGATTTTAATTTAAAATGGAATGAAAATAGAATGCAGTGACAGCGCTCCGGCCCTTCGAACGAGTTAAAACCTCATAAATAATGCATTTTTTTTTGCTGACGCTACTGCATCCGCCCACTCGTACTTTTCTGTTGGTGCACTGGATTCTTTGAAAGATTTTACATAAATATATATCTAGAGATTAAAGTTAATATATATAGTGCACACACTTTTAGCGACTTGAACTTTTATCTTAGACTTTTGTCAGCGGCTTCGCCCGCGTACATAAAATATAGCCTATGTCACTCAGGAGTAAAGCAGCTTTCTATTCTTGCTAAAATTTTTCCAATCGGACCAGTAGTTCCAGAGATTACCTCCTACAAACAAAAAAACAAAAAAACAAGCTTTACCTCTTTATTATATTAGTGTAGATAAAGTATAATTTGTGAGATGGTTTTTCTCAGTCAGTTTTTGTCTTGTGTAAAAAAAAAACGCAATGTAGTTTTTGCTTCTTCCCATAAGTATATGTATTACATGCCAGTACCATCGTGTACATTTCAGTCTGACCACTTAAAAAAAAATACTGGAATCCTGAGGCGCGGCGTCAAACCAAACCCTTTGAAGTTCGGGTTTGCGAACGGCTAGCAATGGGTAGCTCGCCGTCCGGTCGTTTGGTAACAGCCCGGATCAAGCCAAGTTGTGGACGGCGCGCTTTGCTCCCAGCAGTTTCTTTTTTCGTGATTTTTGGGTTAATAATAATAATAATATAGTTTATTTTTCCAAATAATATACACAGACACAGTTCAAAATAGAGGCTTAAATACAATATGGGGCATATTATTATAAATTTTGTGCAAAGATGATTTATGACGACAATTATAAGACTATGCATACCAAAGAGGTTATGAAACGCTGACTCTTAAACTAGGAGACCTGTATCTTAAGAGTCAGTGATCGGCCATGTTGAATTTAATAAACGTGAAGTTCACTAGAGTGAAAAAGTGTCGATGTAACATTTTAAATGCATTTAAAAAATGTACTTATTTATTAGATAATTTGTGTGTGTTAAGTGGTGAGTTGTGTCTGAGAAGGAAGTGGGAGTGTGTGTGTGTGTGTGTGTGTGTGTGTGTGGATAATTGTAGACCTTGTAGTTTAAAGCGGTGATTGTATCAAGCGATGTTTGACAGTATTGGTCAGGGTTGGTCTCATAGTAAAAGTTGTTCATATTGGTGTATATAATAATCCTTTTTAAGAAAAGCCCATCTGTCGTATCATGCATCATATTCATTTGTAAAGGAATGCCAATATATGACAATGAGACATTCATAAATACAACTTAATAAAAATAATATATACCCCAGATTGTTACCTCCTAAAATACAGTAAAGCAGCTCAAATCCGCTAGTAATTTCTCTCATCGTTACTGTTTCACTTTTTCTCAATTATAAAAAACAAAACAATGTACTAAAAAGCCTCGCCAGCGCTTGGCAGCGCTCCAAATAGCTATATTAAGCGCTGTTCCTGACAAATTAATTCTCAAATGTTTTGTGTCATCACTATACGTTATTTTTTTTTGTTTTATGAAATTATTTTTAGGTATTAGTTTTTTTTTGTCTAGTAAGACAGGATGAAAAGTTTCTTTTAAGATTATTATAAAATTGAGATTTACTTTTTTTTCTTATTTCAATAAACCATTTTCTTTGCAACCTTTTCCGCGTGATTCATACTTTTTCCTATTCTTATATATAAAAATGAATCGCAAAATGTGTTGGTAAGCGCAAAACTCGAGAATGGCTAAACCGATTTCGGTAATTCTTTTTTTGTTGTGTTTGTTACTGTCAGGAGAAGGTACTTATGAAAAAAAAATAGGTTATTGTTGGGTAGAGTAGGTAGAGTAGGGTAGAGTAGGGTAGAGCAGGGTAGAGCAGGGTAGAGCAGGGTAGAGCAGGGTAGAGCAGGGTAGAGCAGGGTAGAGCAGGGTAGAGCAGGGTAGAGCAGGGTAGAGCAGGGTAGAGCAGGGTAGAGTAGGGTAGAGTAGAGTAGAATAATCTGTTGCCGTGAGCGAAGCCGCGGGCAAAAGCTAGACCTATATAAAAGCTCCATCAATAATTTTTGAACTGAAATTAGTTTTGTAACAATTTAAAATTTCACGGTCTGTTTTTACCGTAGCAGTAAGGCTGACTTTCGAAATTCAAGCTATACTGAATAACGCTAACGGTACTGCGACTAAAACCACTGCTTACTGCAGAGGCGTAGCGTGAACTAGTTTAGACATGGGCGAAGACGCACCAGCGGAGTTTTTCTTTCATAAATCCGAAAATGAGACAGTCATTGTCACCACCCAGCGGTTAACCTTATCGTTTCTTATTATCAGATGAAATAGTGGTCAAAAGAGAACCAAAGAGAATAGAATTAAATAAAAAAAGAGAAGAGAAAACAAAAAAGAATTATTATTATTATAAAAAACCCTCATTCTTAAAAAAACGAGGGTTTGTGCTTTTGTATGCGTGGCCAAGGGCGAAAGTCCACATCACCCTAGCCTAATTACGGTACTGGCCCACTGTCAATTTAACTTGCTAATGACCGCTCACACGGGTCAGTGATTATATTATAGTTAAGTTCATTGGTAGGCGTTGGCGTTCGTGTATTGACGCTTGGTAGTAATACAGTTAACTACCTCTATAATAGTATAGTTGTTTTGAAGGCATTACTGAAAACGTACCTATTATTATTGATATTACTGTTGAGCTAAATACCACGTTACCTGCGGTTGTGGTATAAACTAAAAACTTTTTTGTTCACCAGTTCATACTCCAATATGAAAAAAATTATGCGTCCAGTAAAATATCAATGGTTAGCATTCGTAGGGACTCTGCAAAAGGGTCGAAGCCTACTGGGACCCAGGGTCTCTTTCTGAAAGGAAGACTTGGCCTTAGTGCGAAGGGCTAAAAAGGAACGGGGTGGTGTGTCTAGTCAGTAAGAGTCTGACACTATTCACCGCCCTGCCCAAATGGCAGGCAGAGTGGGATGCGCGTTTCGATGATTTTGCCCCCCATAACAAAAAATTTTTAGCATCCAATATAATTTCTCAGTGTATCAGTTGAAAGTTGCGATTAAAGATTAAATTAATTTGTGGGCTGTGAAAATCTGCTTTTTTTTTGGAACAAGTTTTGTGAAACATTCGAGTAAATCGTTGAATTACTGAATGCCAACGAAGTTTTCAGGTCTCTCTTCTTTCGCATTACTTTTGCATCAAACATCACTTTGGATTGCATTAAATGAAGCAACAATAAACCATGTGCAACGTTGACGACAGGCGAGTGAGGAAAGTCCACCTTAATAGTTTTCTACTTCAAAAAAAAGTGTCTAAATATAATATACTAGCTTTTGCCCGCAGCTTCGCCCGCGTACATAAAATATAGCCTATGTCACTCAGGAGTAAAGCAGCTTTCTATTGTTGCTTAAATTTTTCCAATCGGACCAGTAGTTCCAGAGATTACCCCCTACAAACAAAAAAACAAAAAAACAAACTTTACCTCTTTATTATATTATAAGTGTAGAAGTGTAAATGTTCCACAACTGCCCCACAACGTTGTCTAGTCCCAAGCTAAACAGAGCTTGTATTATGGGTAAATACATACATATTATAGATAAATTACACCCAGACACAGAACAAATGATTGAGCTTGTCCCAAAGATTTTTCCTGGGTGGAAATCGGACCCACGACGTCTTGCATAGCAGTCAGGGCCACTAACCACTAGGCCAACAGGTCAGTCATATAAATATATCTAACACACACGTTTATTCCAAGAAAATCTTTCTTGCGACATTCCCAACATCTTTTTCCTATCTGTCTCTTGTCTCAATTGAAAAAGTTTTGCTAACGAAATAATTGAGCTAATTTACTCTCATCCTATTGGCCAATTACTGTGATTAGCTGTGAGTGATCAAGGAACAGTTTCTGCGACAAGACACTTACGACGTTCATTATTTACGAGTTCCTATAAACTCTGGCAAGTCACGACTTTGCTTAAGTATAGTGTATTGTTTATTTCGTATTCTGATTGTTGTAATATTTTAGTGAGCAGTGGTGGTTCAGTATTAATTGTCTAAAGAGAATATGAAAAAAAAAATGATAAACTAAAAGAAAAAAAGCAAATTAATAACTAAATTTAAAACAGGAAAAATAGTTTTAAAAACTTACTGGCGGCAAGCTCTAGCTTCGCACGGGTGCAATGTATTCAATATAAACTATTCTCTCTTGAATCACTTATCCATAAAAAAACCGTATCGAAATCCGTTCCGTAGTTTTGAAAATCTAAGCATAAATAGAGATAGTCGTTTCTCGCAGAAATGGCTTTGTTTTATACTATGTAATGATGATTACAAGTGCAATTTCATAGGTCAAGATCTATTAGAATATTAATTCGTCTGCCACCGTTTATATTCAGTTTGACTTCAAAATTATAACATAACTCCATTTATTATAACATGTACATAACTTCCAAAGCAATTACAAAATTTTAACTTGTATAACTACGGGTACTTCATTCACAGCCACGCGCTGCTACGAAACTCGTAGCTATCTCGTAGCGGCGTAGCGCTACGACGAGGCGGCGTAGCAAGTTGAAGATGCAATTAAAATGAATTTTAGCTTTAATGTTTTCTTTAAAGCTCTTCATTTAAAAACGCGTTTTGAACTAAGAGCCCTTTAAATGTAATATTTTAAAGTTTTCAGAGGTAATTATTTTAATGAAACTAATTATGTTTTGAATTATGATTTTAAGAGACTTGACTTTTAAGGATTATTATTTTTAAAGGTGTAATTGTAGATTTAAGCTCGCAAAATTAAGGTTGCCTTTTAATGACCTTAATGAAACTAATAGAGTCCGAATACATTATTTTAGAAAACCTTTACACAAGAATACAAAATAATTAATGTTATAAACAAAATTATATGTTTTGTTTTTTGCTTGTGCTCTGACCTTTAGATTGGAATTTGAATTAATTAAAAATAAATCGATATCTCTTAATAGAGATAATGTAGTTTTTTACAGCAGGAATATTTACAAAAAATTATATCTAGACATTTTCTAGACTGCTGACATTTTTTATGGCTTCTTCATATGAGTTTCAATCCTCAGTATTAACTTTCTCCTTTCTCTTTCCAATACACTGTGTCTCGAAAAATCTCTGTCCAAGCTACTCACCTACCCAAGTTACAATTGTATCGTTTAGAGTTAGCGCTTGTAGTTGGCCACGCCCCAAATTCGCTTGTTCGGACGACATCTCAACAAAAGAATTGGGGGCGTGGCTATCTACAAGCGCTAACTCTAAACAAAACTTATGTAACTTTGCTAGAGGGAAAATATGGTTACTCTATTTCGTCATGTCGTGAAGAAAACGGAACTAAGAAGAAGTAGGTACAAGTGAGCTGGCCAAGTCATCTTAATTCACCTGGATAGATGAGCGAAGATTAGTTTTTTACCGCAAATCTGAAGGATGACGTCACTGTCTACTTTTTTGTACTGAACACATACCTAATTATGGATGAGTAATCAATGTAATTTTTTTTTTGTCTATCGGTCCAGACCCATCTCCATAACTGCAGTACCGATTTTTATTAGACTAACGCTAACTCATAGAGGTTACAAACCATTCGCTATAGTTGCGGCCCCCCACTTCAGCTGAGACCTGGAATTGGTTATAATTTTTGTCACACAAGTAGAACCATCATTTTGGTCGACCTAGCATGTGCAGTAATTAGAACAAAAAGATCTGGAAACTAAAAAATATCATTTTACACGATCGCCACAAAAAACGGGAACAATGTTTTAAAATTCCACGAACGGACTCGCAGGCAACAGCTAGTTTGAAAAAAAAAGAACTTAATGTTTGTTACGCAACTTTCAAAATAACTTTCTATTACCAATTTAGCCAGTATCACCCCAACACAAACACATGTCAACATATGTCATTTGTAACCGTGTCAAACTTTGTTGTTATGTATTATGTATCAATCAATACACTGAATGTGTGATTGATAAGTTGTGTGAAGGTCACGAGTTCACAATTACACCGATTGTTAGAAATCGGAAAGATTTGTTTAGTTATCTTTCTTTGTTCTTTTTAGAGTTCTAGAATTCAAATTTCAGACGGCTCGTCTGGCGCAGTGGTCGAGCGATTGACTGCTGCACTGAAGGTCGCTTGTTCGAATCCCGCACGGAACAAATATTTGCATGGCTTATGTCTGGGTAGCTTGCATAGTTATGTGACTTTACATATTTGTGAATGCACCCACGACACAGGAGTAATTCCTAGTGTGGGGCAACGCTTTAAAATAAAGCAAATTTATATGGCATCAACGATTTTATCACCGCTTACCATCAGGTGAGATCGCTGTAACGGTAAAAATTATTTAAAATTATTATTTAAAAAAAGTGACATTATTGACAAATACTCAAGTCAAATATTATTATTAAAATCAAATATTATTTAAAAAAAGTGACATTATTGACAAATACTCAAGTCAAATATTATTATTAAAATCAAATATTATTTAAAAAAAGTGACATTATTGACAAATACTCAAGTCCCTAAATAGCATTGAAAAAATCACTTTACCCAATTTATCACTAAGCGTATAATTTTACTTTCACGTTTGTATATATTTTGCTTTTAGACCACTTAGATATATCAAGAAGTTTTTCTATGCAATCCATTAGTTTTGTAGCACAGTGCACGTACATTTATATATGCTAGCAGACAAATTATGTAGGTCAATTTTCTTCCTAAATTTTCATTCCAAGTATATTTTCTGCTATTTCTGTCTCAAACAGAAATAAAAATAAAATAAAAAGCCAGATAATTTTATGTACCACTCGCATTATGACCTATAACATTTTTTATCCTCTGGCACTAAAAGTTAAAATGGTAACATTTCCGACCAAAATATTATATTATTGTGTATCCTTTAACTATAATATGCCTCTCTGAATTTTATTACCGACTTTTATTGACATCATCCAACACTTTTATATTTTTTTACACATACTCTAAACAGAAATTTTCAGTTATACTGCAAAGCCCGTCGCGTGCGGTTATTGAGACCGCAGCGTGAGTACTTACTCAAGACATTTTATATGAACTTTAAAAATTTATTTTTAATTGATGGTTGCAATTCTATAAAATCCCCAAAGGAGAGGCGTACTAACCGTCAGAAGTCAATTAGTCGCAAGTACACATTCCACACATATACATAATCTTTATTTGTGTTAACTGTTCCAGATTTCACAAGTTGTTGGTTGCATTTGCTGTTATAATCAGTTATTAATATGAAATAGTTATTTGTATACTGTAATACCAACGCAATGTCATTTAGTATTTATTATTAAAAAAAATACATTTGTTAATTTGCGGCATTACAGACCGCGTGAGACTGTTTGTGTGACCACTGAAAGGTTAATGTTTATATTATTCAAAAACTTTGCTCTCTGTCACAGATGTTTAATCGTTTTGGCAAACGGTATAACCTAACCGTAGTAGCTTTATAGTCTGTTACTAAAATACGAATACTGAAGACAAAGTTACTTTGACCAATTTGTAGCTAGCATCTCAGAGTAGGACATTTACGCCGCAGGGCAATCGTACTCATAGTCCAAATTCTGTAGGGGCCCAGCAGGGTTAAAGCCTTCTGAGGCCAAGGGTTGATGCGAAAGCGGAACACCTGGGCCCTGGAACTAAGGCAAGAAGGAGCGGTGGGTCGTTTAGACAGTAGAAGTCTGACACTGTCTCCCGCTCTGCAAAAAGGCGGGATTCGTCATTCGATGATTTTTTCCACCATAAAAAAAAATAAAACAGTCGCCTTAGACGTATGGTGATGCGCCACCGTTACATGGTGGACATCCCACCCATACGTACAAAGCGTTTTGCGAACACTTTTATTATGCGTACAGCTAAGGAGTGAAATTAAGCGGAGTCTGTGTTTCCTGGTCTTTAAGTCAAGAGTGAATAGGTTTCTTCTAGACAAGCGTGTTTCATCGTCAGCCACATCATTGCTTACCATCAGGTAAATTAGAGGTCAAACGCGAGCTTATGTACAATAAAAAAATATTACCCTTCAAAAAATAAAATGCAACTACGCACCAAAATCTTGTTTGATAAACAAAAAAATACCTAGAAATGCGTGTCAAACATAGCGCATGAGTGTTTACTTCTAAACGATCACGAGTCCATGCCGATTGCGTGCGAACACAAAACTTTGTTTTGATTTATTATGATTAAAATCGAAGCCAGGAAGGTCGTCGTTCTTTAATAGTGTTTTCTAACATCTTTATGGTATTAAAGTGACCCACGCGAAGGTAAAGAAGTCGGGAAGTTAATTCTGTGGCCTTCGTGTTAAATTTTGAACTGTTTTGACGGATAAAGCCGATTTTCCAAAGTGTTTAAAGTTAGGCTCTAGCCCTGGTATAGATGGCGATGTAGGAACGGGGTAGGTGGTTTAGTTAGTAAGAGTCTGACACTGCTTCCAGCTCCGCTCAAGGCGGGATTCGTCATTGGATGATTTTTACCTACCATAAAAAAGTGTATAAAGTTAAAAGGTCAATAGTTGCAAAAGTAGTGTATGTACGTCTAAACGTGCCATTCCAACTTCGACTGTAGGCAACACGTGCAGTCGCAATCGCGTTCGGATTTCAGTTGCCTATGTTTGGAATGCTGCCGCGACTTGCAGCCGCAGCTACGTTCGGAATTGTTTGCACATAAATTTATTTATTTATTTATTTATTTAAACTTCATGTACAGTAGTGGTACATAGGCGGACTTAATGCTACAAGGCATTCTCTACCAGTCAACCTTTGGGTTAAAAAAGACAATACTGTGGTAGGTGTGCAGAATAAATAAATAACAGATATTTTAAATAGATTATAATATAAATTAAGTGACTAATAATAATAAAATACGTATATATGCTAATAACATAAACTAATAAATACTATGATAAATGCCCAATAAATATAATTAACAGAAATTAAAATATGACAATTATTACGACGAAGACTTGAACTAAGGTTGAGAGGATTTTAAATAGTAGTTCCGAATTTTACGCTTGAAAGAAAATTTACTTTCAGCTTTTTTGATGTCAAGGGGAAGCACATTCCAGAGATTTATGGTAGAAACAGCGTAAGAGTTAGCCATAAACCCAGTACGGTGAGAAGGAATTTGAAGAAGTTGGTTTTTTGAAGCTCGACGGTTGAAATTATGAGAACTGCCCAACACATTAAAATATTGTTTTAAATAATCAGGAGCACAAGGATCATTCATAATAGTGAAAAGCGTGCAGAGAGATCTGAGGGATCTCCTGTGGCGGATAGGTAGCCATTTGAGCTGAGAACGGAAGGAAGAAATGTGATCATATTTACGAAGACCAAATATGAATCTAATACAGTTGTTGAGAAGACGATCCAATTTGTTTAGAAGCTCTTGGGATATATCAGAGTAGCAAACATCAGCATATCTATACTACTACATAGAAAAGCAGTCGGCAGCCACAATATGTCTGCCTGTATCCGCAGCCTGCAACCGAGGTTCGAATAGCACCTTTAATAAACTATCAGTTATAAAATTGATTTCGGCAAATCAGAAAAGTAATAAGAAATTAGTATTACATAAATATACTCTTATAATTATGTTCCTTCGAAATGCTTTGAAATAATGATAAAAATACAACACACAGCAACAAAGCAAAGCGTTATCTGCTATTCCAAGACATACCTGTTTGAAGTTCAGCCGTACCAGCGTGAAGAGGAACAAACATACTACTTATAATGTATATGTGCATGTGCACATTCATAAAGTTTGTGCTCTATTAAAATTAGGATGACTTTAAAGTTGTACAGATTTTTAAAGAAGGATTTTTAGCATGATTTGAAGAAGTCCACGTCTTTCAATTAAGGAGCATACAACGTCTTGGTACTAAAATTCTAGTAACCCTAACCTCCTTTCTTGTCAAAGCCAGCCACAACAGCAATACTGAGTATTTTGTTTCAAACGACGATAAAGTTACATCAACCAGTTAGCAAAGACCTGGGCAAGTTTTCGTAACTTGAACGTTTAAGTTTGGATTTAAGATGAAACAGGGGTCTCTGTCATTGGTCACCTAAGTTTGGAGTTCCGCCAACTGCATCAAAATTCAAGCTACTGTGGTGTCCTTCTATTAAATATTTTTCCTTATATTTTCGAGAAAAACTTTTAGTATAAGTAATCACAAATCATGGTGATATTAAATTTAGGGTACCGTAATTGTAAAAACGCTGCGACTTGCCAAGAGGCGTGACAATGGTTTTATTTTTAGGATTGTTAAGTCATATAAAAATGATATCTTTTCTAGGAAGAAAGAAATCTCAATGTAAGCTGAGTTTTATTTAATTTTGATATTTATGTGCTGGACGTTAGCATAATTATTTTATTTATGAACAATTATAGCATATTAATCAGCCTTACGTACTCGTAACATTATCTACACTAATATAATAAAGAGGTAAAGTTTGTTTTTTTGTTTTTTTGTTTGTAGGGGGTAATCTCTGGAACTACTGGTCCGATTGGAAAAATTTAAGCAACAATAGAAAGCTGCTTTACTCCTGAGTGATATAGGCTATATTTTATGTACGCGGGCGAAGCTGCGGGCAAAAGCTAGTATTTAATATTCTCGCTGCTGAAACTCCTTTCTCTCTAGGAAAAATTGGCCTATAATCCACCATGCGTACCCGGTGCGGGTGGGTGGATGTGACATGTTTTCGGATCACGATGTTTTCCTTCACCGTTTTGAGATGATGGCGACTATTGAGTCACTATGATTGCTATTAACATATACCAAAAATACTTAACTATAATTACACTAAAACCAAAAAATAATAGATAGCATAAACAATTAAAATGTGGCATTGAAAAATTCCTCCATATGCTGTCGACTGGTAATGTGCCCAAAAGACTGGTGGCATTATCTGGATGTTTGGTATGTATTTTTTCATTATAAGATAGACTGAAGTCCAGGGATGAAGATGACCCCGTTACACAAATGCACTCAAACTGACGGGCGAGGATCGCCACTCACTGGACACCTGAGTCAGATCAGCGCCATTGAGGTTGACCTTAATGGAGGTGGTGGGACGATGTAATTATGTTCACGGAGTAAACTTGGCCAGAGATCGCCTTAGAAGTATAAAACCATTTGTGAAGCCCGAGACACCGTCGAGATTCCGATCCCAATTTCCGGCCACCGTAGGCGCGGGCTTGTGGATGGCGAGCAATGGGTATGGTCTGGTAACCGTCCGGACCAAGCCGAGTCGTCGACGGCGCGCATTGTTCACGCGCGCCTCAAGGAGTTGTCAGCAAACAACTGTCGAAGCCAACTGGGGCCATGAAAGGAAAGGCTCTGGCCCTGGTGTATATGGCAACGTTGGAATGGGGTAGGTTGTTTAGTCAGTAAGAGTCTGACACTTGTTTCCCGCACCGCCCAAGGGCGGGACTCGTCATTGGATGATTTTTACCTACCTAAAAAAAAAAAACCATTTGTGAACACATTAATTGTGCGTACAGCCAAGAAGTGATATTTCTTGCCGGAGTCTGTGTTTCCTGATGGTTACAATCCGGGAATCTTTAAGTCAAGAGTGAAAAGGTAGGTTACTTCGTGAGCGCGCTCCATTGTCGACCGCATCGTTGCTTTTCATCAAGTGAGATAGCGTTCAAGCGAGAACCTATAAACAATAAAAAAAAGACAGAGGTTTGGTAAGAAAGAGGAGGCCACTTCCCAACAGTGGAATCCAATCAATCTACATAATAAAAAGGTAAAGTTTGTTTTTTTGTTTGTAGGAGGTAATCTCTGGAACTACTGGCCGGATTGGAATATTTTTAGCAACAATAGAACGCTGCTTTACTCCTGAGTGACATAGGCTATATTTTATGTACGCGGGCGAAACCGCTGACAAAAGCTAGTTCAGTATATTTTAGCCTATTAAAAAATTATGAGGTAGTGTGACATTTTCGCCTTAAAGTAATTAAAAGAAAATTATTGTGGTAACGTCACTACAGGCGTTGAATCTAATTATAGCTGTTACGGCTGTTAAAAACACTAGTGGAAGTCATTGTATCCAGCCCAATGACATCATCCAGGTGTGCCCATAGCTACGGAGTGCCCTGACGCACGCGTGCTCGTAACTTCAAGTTTAAACATTGTAAATCGTAGCAAATATTGATCACTATGAACTGGGTCAGTTTGTCTTGGATGAGATTGAAAAGGAGATGTACATATTGGCAGAGTTTTTAAAGTATCTTCTTTATGTATATTGTAAAGAGAAAGGATTTTTGTTTGATTTTGTAATGGATAAACTCGGAAACTATTGAACTAATTTTTAAATTTAATTTATGAGTAGAATGTTATCTGAAAACTGTAGACTACACTAATAATCTATATATACCTATACAAAAGGAGAAACTAACTGATTGACATATCAACGCACAGCCGATTCTACTGAGACTAAAAGAGTGAAATTTTTCACAAGGCTTCCTTTTATGACGTAGGCGAACACTAATAAAGGAGTTTCCGAAATTCACCTCCTAAAGGGATGAAACGCGTATCCAAAGTTTCTGCGAAAGCCTATTTTTGCGTGGGCAAAGCCGCTGGCAGAAAGCTAGTTATAATTATATATTTATCAATAAGAGTAAATGAACAAATAGTGCACAAATGTTTGAGCACGTTACAAATATCTCCATTATGCTTTTTTATGTTTGTATGGTTATATTTACTTTCTAGTCTATTCAAAACCACTAAACAATATTTTAATCAAATCTCAAACAAAAATCCTTCAAACCATCACATTCGAGTCCCTCAAATCACAAAACACTAAAAAAGCACGTCTATCTCACAAAAAATCCTGTAAAAAACAGCGTATGGTAATTTTTCCCAGTAACTATGGCACATGTGGTGCCAAAGGTCGAATACTGTGTACAGAACCCTTGGCAAGAGGACAACGCACACACGACGGAATTTTTGTGAACATATTGTTTTCGTAGCGGAGGCCATGTTGTTTATGTGCTTTGGAGGTCGATGGCTATCTTTAGGTGGAATTTTTGCGCTAGGAATTTCTGGTATTGGATAGTATTCTGCTCTGTATCAAGGTGAAGTAACGTGGAATAAATAGGTACCTAATTGGAAGTTATTATTCATTTGGTAACATAGCATCAGTATATTCGACCTTGCCATTTTGTCACTGATTTTTTTATGGCGATTAATATAATCATCTAATTACGGAGGGGGAAACAGTGTCAGACTCTTACTGACTTCTTATTATTCTTCTTCTTATGTATAAAATACTATCTGTTCTACAGATTTTGTCCTATCTTAGCTATATTAATTACTTTACCTACTTTACAGTTGATAGATTGAGTCAGAGTTCACAAATGGAACATGCGTACAGGTCACACCCTAGGCAAACTACTTACGGAGTTCCCCAAGGTAGCATTCTTGGACCACCATTTTTTAATATCTATATAAATGACATGCCTAAAGTTACCAAAAATCAGATGGTTTTGTTTGCTGACGACAGCACTATTTTATTCTCTAATAATGATATCAATGTTCTCGAAAATGACATAAATAATGACCTTAAAAATATAATAAATTGGCTGACTAATAATAATCTGAATGTTAATCTTAGCAAGACTAAAATAATGACATTCAATCAAAGAATCAAGAAACCCACTCTCAACATAAGATATGAGAATGTAGCAATCACTGAATGCGATACGACTAAGTTCCTGGGTCTTCACTTGGATAGACATCTATCATGGAAATATCATATCGATGCCTTGTCGAAGAAGCTTAGCCAGTTTGCATATGCTCTTCATAAGCTGTCGAAAACGGTTAACCGATTTACAGTGTTAATTGCTTACAATGCTTACGTGGCATCTAACATTAGGTATGGCATAATTTTCTGGGGTAACTCGAGTGAGAGGGAAACTGCTTTTAAAGCCCAGAAAAAATGCCTGCGATCCTTTACTCATTTGCGTTCTACTGATAGTTGTAAACCAATATTTAAGCAACTTAACTTGTTAACTTTACCGTCTATGTACATCTATGAAATGGGAGTATTTGTTCGTAGTAACCTCCATCTATATGATACTCTACGCTCCCGACGTCATCAGAACACTATACGAGCCGGTTCTCATAAAACAGCATTTTTCGCAAAAAGTGTACTTGGTATGGCCTCCAAAATATATAATAAAATACCAATAGCTATTAAAGATAAGGAGTGCCTAGGTTCATTCAAGAGGTCCTTGTTTAAGTTTCTTTTGGCTAGATGCTATTATTCAATCACAGAGTTTATTGATGATAAACAGAGGTACGAAGATCCGACGTGCTAAATAGTAAATAATAATTTAAAATATATATATATATATATATTTGTAATATATAATAATTGTAATTGTATTATTTAATCTAATTTTGGTGAATGACAATTGACTTACTGATAACTTTGTTAATTGTATTATTTTATTTTAATTGTGATTAATGACAACTGACTTAAGCACTGATAACTTTAATATTGGAATTGTATTATTTTATTTTGATTAACTAAAATTGACATATCTAATTTTATAATAATTCTATTTCTGATTGCTTCTTTTTTATTTTTTTTATTTTATCGAATGACTTGATAATTCACTTTGCCTTAATTTTGTACGCCATTCCGTTTGGCAAAACATAGTGCACTATCTCTTTTTGTAAACGCTACCTGTGTTTGATTGATTGATTGATTGATTGATTACTTACATGAAGTTTAAATGAATAAATTTTCGACAAGCAGAAGTTAATAAAAAATAAGTTATCATCGTAATAATTTCAGCTGAAATACGTCCACTGTTGGACATAGGCCTTCCTCAAACGTCGCCACAACGACCGCTAGTATGCGTTACGCACCCACCAAATTCCAGGAACCCTGACCAGGTCATCATCATCATCATCATCATCCTACCCTTATCCCATATTACTTGGGGTCGGCGCAACATGTTTTTTTCTTCCACTCTGTCCTGTCACCCGTCACACTATCACTAACTCCCTTTTCTTTCATATCACTTCTCACACAATCCATCCATCTCTTCTTCGGCCTCCCTCTTCCTCTCCATCCATCTACGTGTAAACTCAAAACTCTTTTCGTAACATGCGTTTCATCTCTCCTCTTTACATGGCCATACCAAGACAAACGATTTCCTTTCAACTTTTCAGTCACTGGCGCCACTTTCAAACTTCCTCTAATATACTCATTTCTTACTTTATCCATTCGCGTCACACCACACATCCATCTCAACATTCTCATCTCCGCTACATGCAGTCTTTTTTCATCCATCTTCTTAACAGCCCAACATTCTGATCCATACAGAATGACAGGTCTTATTACGGACTTGTAAATTTTACCCTTCAACTTCAGGGGCATCCGTGGGTCACAAGTTGTTCCCGTGACCTGTCGCCATTTCATCCATCCTGCGTTGATCCGATGCGTTACGTCTCGGTCTACCTCACCATCGCCTTGGACGAGCGACCCGAGATACCGAAAGTCGGAACAAATTGGTATGGGTGTTCCGGCGAGAGCTAAAGCTACAGGACCGGAGAGACCGCCGAAGTCGCAGAACAAGTACTCCGTTTTAGTTCTACTTACTTTCAGGCCAACACTCTCCAGTCTGTGCCACCACACCTCCAATCTATTCTGGACCTCTAGGCCACTCTCGGCAACCAGCACAATGTCATCGGCAAACAACATACACCAGGGAGCCTCTTCCTGAATATCTGACGTAAGAGCGTCCATTATCATCAGGAAGAGGTAAGGGCTGAGAGCCGACCCTTGATGTAAGTCGACAGCCACATTGAAGCTGCTAGTGGTGCCCGCTGTAGACCGGCCTTGGGTACTGCATCGACTGTACATCGCTCGGATCAACTGAACATACTTCCCAGGCACACCTTTCTCCTTAAGGGCCCACCACAGAACCTTACGAGGCACCCGGTCGTTTGCCTTTTCGAGGTCAACGAATAACATGTGCAAGTTTTTATGTGCACCTCTGTATTTCTCACACAGCTGGCGTATAGCGAAAATGGCATCCGTTGTGCCGCGACCAAGCATAAAACCGAATTGGTTCTGTGAAATTTCACTCTCTTCTCTCAACCTTCTCTCAATCACTTTCTCCCAGGCTTTCATGGTATGTGACATTAGCTTTATTCCTCTATAGTTGTTGCACTCAAGCACATCACCTTTGTTTTTAAAAATGGGCACCAAAGAGCTGTTGCACCACTCATCGGGTATGGCTTCTTCCCGTAACAACTTATTGAAGAACAAAGCCAACCACATCCATCCATCCACTTTCAATAACTTCCACACTTCAACTGGTATTCCATCTGGACCAATGGCTTTACCATTCTTCATACCATTTACTGCTATTCTGACTTCATCCATACTAACCATTCTTACTAACCCAACATTTATTGGTTTACTCTCTAAACTTCCACTCCAATTATTTTCCTCATTCATCAGTCTTTCAAAATAGTCCTTCCACCTGTCCTTGATTTCTTCATCATTCGATAGAACCATTCCAGCTTCATCCCTTACACATCTTACTTGACAAACATCCTTCGCCTTTCTCTCTCTTACTCTAGTAAGGCCAGGTCATCGGTCAAAAATAAGTTAGTTAACCTTTAAAATACTACAAAGTATCTACTCACAACTACTTCGTACTCAGTTAAAAAGTAGGCGTTGAAACAGCGCATTTTATTACACTCGCGTGCCTGATTACAATTAAAAACAATTTCATATTGACGCGTTTTTATTAACTAGAGCCCTGACCATATCAGGCCGGTCGTATCATACCAACCATCTGATCCAACTAGGTCATCGGAATTTTTAATAGTTAAAAAATAATTTAACTATTTTTCTATCGTGTTTTTATTTCAATGCGAGATTTTGTTGGTTTAGTTTTTACACGCGATTAAGTTGTTTTAAATATTTTATTAGCGCCTTTTGTAAATTGGTACTTAGTATTTCTGAGAATTATTGTATAATAGTTTTAATGTTTTGATTTTAAATGGTGTTAGCATGCGATTTTAAACGTTCTGCTATTAATTCGTTTTGATTAAAATCTTTACGATTTGATTATTAAGAAGTATTTATCCTATAACGGCGCTACGTAAACTTTCAAAATAGGTTTGTAAGTAAAATGGAATCTAAAACCGATTCTTAGAGTTATAAGTACTTTAGGGTTTCCTAAAAGCTTCTATTTTTAATACGATTACAGTAAATTTGTATCTGAAATATAAATCTGTTTTTAATATTGTTATATTTATGAGCTTTTTAATATTCCCACAGCTGGGACTCAGGCCTCGTCTCTAGAAGAGGGATAGGCCGTAATCCATCATGCGCGCCCAGTGCGGTTTGGTAGATGTCATATGTCTTCGAATAAGATATTAATGAGCTTAGTTTTTTAAAGTTGTAAAATAAATAATATTATATTTTTTTTTATTTTACAACTTACATACACGGACATATTTGTAAAAAAAAATTATGACAATAAAATTTTTACAAAGGCACTGTTAATTTCAAAAAGAAAATGCTTTTGTTTATTGGCTGTTTATTTTTCTGTGTGCTATGAATGCTATATCTTTTTTGACAGAAAGCAACACTTGTGAGACTATGTTTTAACCCTACAGACGCCTGTCAGTTATATACGAGAAACATTCCTGCGTATTTCCCGCCAGGGTCACACATACACAACCAAATGTTGCGTCTCGTCAGTTTATAGAAGTACTTTTTATTATTTTTAATATAGGAGTACATTATGGAGGGTCAATGATCACGTAAAATAGCAGATTTTCAGAGGTCTTTACTGGATTACCTACTCTTACACAAATTTTAATTTTGATGGGGATTGAAGAGTTAAACGAGATGGAGTATGAAGTCGCAAACACACGACCCTGTCTAATATAATGACGGAAACACTCATCGGTCCAATCCAACAGCTAAAGAAGCAGACAAATTCACGACCAGATACAAACAACAATATTTAATGAGTAAACACGCAAAAAATAACAATAACACCATCTACTCGACCTCGCAAAACCCGATAACAACGTTTAATATTTTTTTAACAAATCGTTTCCCCAATAGGGTACGAATCGGCGCGATATCGGGCAAATCTCTCAATTCGGGGGTAATAACAAAACTTCGATAGCAACTTGGGCGGCTTGAAATGAAAAATGGCGGTGACGTCGGCGGCCATGTTGGAACCGCGCCCCTCCACCACTCCTGAAACAGTAGATTTATGAAAATCTAGCTAGGACCAGCGACTTTGCTCGCGTACGTATTTTTTTGATTATCTATTGAGAGGCTCGTGTTTTGACATCCATCAATCCGCACTGGTCCCGCATGGTGGATTACGGCCCATTCCCTCCTAGAGGGGAGACTTGTGTGCCAGCAGTGGGAACATTAAAAAGGCAGATGATGAGGTTCGCGTTTGACCACTAATTCACCTGATGGTAAACGATGATGTGGTAATGATGGAGCATGCTGGCCTTAGAAGTAGGAGTCAACTATTGACGCAGATCTGTGGTCCTAAGTGTCAGGTTTGTACGTATGGGTAGGAACCACCAAGTAACGATGACGCAACACCGTATTTATGCCAAGTGGTCCGATATTTTTTTTTTTAAGTGCGAAATCATTTAATGTCCTTCCTCTTTAAACTTTTGAGCCCCAAACGAACGCTTGCGTTCGTACACCTATTGTTCTTTAACTATATATGTAACTAGCTTTTGCCCGCGGCTTCGCCCGCGTACATAAAATATAGCCTATGTCACTCAGGAGTAAAGCAGCTTTCTATTGATGCTAAAATTTTTCCAATCGGACCAGTAGTTCCAGAGATTACCTCCTACAAACAAAAAAACATAAAAACAAAAAAACAAACTTTACCTCTTTATTATATTAGTGTAGATGTAGATTACGGTAGGTAGTCGAAAAGTAGGACGAACGAGACTAAAAATTTTATTATTACTAGTTTTTCAAAAGTACCCAAAAATACGGTTTAAAGGATGTTAAAGTTATTTAAATATTTTTATGACAAAGTAAGTCGCTGACTTGCTGGTAAACCCACTATTTGATTTAATAAACCCCACGATATCAGTATTATAATCATTATAAAACAAGTTGTTAAACTGCCAGAAGTTATGCTCTGCGGTTAGCCACCGCGTAACTTTACTGAATAGATCTGAATAGTTATGAAGTGCCGACACCCAGTGTCAATTCCGCCAGGAATTTGGCACGGTTCGTGTTCAAACTACGGCTGGAATTCGCACTTGTATCGCATCATTCTGACGAAAGTTTGTTTGTATCCGTATTCTGTGTGATGGATATTTGTGGGTGTATGAATTTGTTATTCATTTGCGCATAAGTGACGGCAGGGATTCGAATGATATTTGGCACACAGGTAAAACATGCACTGGAGTCGCCATCATCATTCTTTAAGCTGAAAGACATGTACTGCTGGACATAGGCCACCCCCAAGTGTCATCACAACGAAAAGTCCTCTGTATTTTGCATCTATCACATTCCCGTAGTCTTCACCAGGACATCGGTCCCCATTGAGATAGGGTTTTAACCACTGCGTTTCCTGGTGCGGTGACCAGGAGTAATAATTTTTTATTTGTTTATTTGTCAGCCTTTTTTCTTTTTATTTATATAAAACATCAAAAAACTCTCTCTTTCGTTGGAGTAAAATAAAATATCAGACCTTTAATTACTAATATCGACTGGTGTTAATTTCATTGCTCTTTGTGTTCCTAAGCAAGTAGTAACTCTTTTGAATAATCCTTCCACCCTGGTCAGTGGCCCTGACTGCTGTGCGGGAGGTCGTGACTTCGATTCCCACCCAAGTCAAATATTTGTGCGATAAATATGATCATTAGTTCTGTGTGTTGGGGTAATTCATCAATAAAATATTTAGAAATATATACGTTTTCTATCACTTGTCTACTACTCATAAGTATAAGCTCTGCTTAGTTTGGAACTAAATGACGTTGTGTATAGTTGTAGAATATTATAAAGAAAAATATCTGTTCCGTACTAGTCCTGAATAATCTCCTAGGCCTGACAATTTCATTACCTCCATTCATTTTCAAGCAATTCAGTTCGTCTCACCTGTCCGACGCAGTAGCTAATCAGAATAGCGACAAACACGCACTGTTTATCACTGAGACCGCTACTGATTGCTATATCTATCTCTGTCACTCATTTGTATTTAGCTGTTATTTGTCTCTTTCTGTTGTTAGTCAATTTCGACAGTAGTGAGCTTTTGTCACGGTATAGATAATGGGAAAGATGTAGAGTGAATAGACTGATAAACAAGTAAGTCTTACCATCACTTTAGTAGTGTTGGTGTCCTCACCATCCACACCATCTGGTGGGATCGCAGTCAAGTACTAGTATAAATCAATTAGATAAAAAAAAATATCATTGATTTTAGTGCATCGCTTACTACGATTTTTTGGTATCATGGTTTAATCACTACATAGTATAAACGCTGTCTGTCTCTATGTGTATCTTTAAAACTACGCAATGGATTTTGATGCGGTTTTTTTTTTAAACTCTTGAACCCCAAGCACACGCCAGCGTTCGCACAGCTATTGTCGTTCTATAATGTACTAGCTTTTTCCAGCGGCTTCGCCCGCGTACATAAAATATAGCCTCAGGTCACTCAGGAGTAAAGCAGCTTTCTATTGTTGCAAAAATTTTTCCAATCGGACCAGTAGTTCCAGAGATTACCCCCTACAAACGAAAAAACATAAAAACAAAAAAACAAACTTTACCTCTTTATTATATTAGTGTAGATCTAATTACGGTATTCATAAAAATAATAGAAAGAGTGTTTTAAGAAAGGTTTATATGTATAATATATGCACAATATATTTAATATCACCATTGTACCCGTGCGAAGCTGGGGTGGGTCGCTAGTTTGAAATAAAGGCTTTGATTTTTAGTAAAGAAAAAAATAATAATTACAATAAAGTTTCGTTTGCGTGCAAACAAATAATTAGCGTTTTGTGCAGTGCGGCAAAACTGTTGGTTTTCATTACTATTGCCTTCTAAATAAGTACTCGTTCTCAAAGTAATTTTGTTAGGACAAGGAACCCGGGTGTTTTGACATGGAAGTGGGTTATCGTTTAATGTTTTAAAGCAAATTATTCAAGGTCCCTAAGTTTCTATTTAAAACTAGCTTCTGCCAGTGGTTTGGCTCACGTGATAGTTCTCCAGACACCCTCTTCCTACGGTCAGTGATCGCATCCTTCTGCGAAGTAGTAATGCTACTGAAAGAAGCAGCTGCACGCTTCATGCCCCAGCCGCTGGGATAATGACCCTATGTCTTCCAGCAGCAGTCAGGGCCACTTACCACTAGATTGACAGACCAGTATTTGTTCAATAGGTACCAGCTATAGAATATATTATTTTCTACACTTCATGTGTTTTTTTATTGATAAAAACTAGTGCTTGACTGCGATCCCATCCGATGCTATCGTTGATGGTGAGACGCATTAATTTATTAAGAGCCTGTTTACTCTAGCCTTGAAGACACCTAAATTATAATCGGACGAAAAGACTGTAGTTGGCAAACTGTTCCTGTCCCTCGATGTACGCGGTATAAACGACGAGACAAAACGCTAAGTCCGAACCGTAGATGTCTCAACAACATAAGAGTGGATATTTGCCGTACGCCAGGATGTCCGATGGTAAAATTGAGATGGCGGAATCAAAGCGTGCAATTCCCGCGCACACTCTTCAAAATGAATTTCAATATTCACATGTACACAGTCCTTTTTAACATTCAAATATTCGCGACTATCGTTTGTAATGCATATCCCTGTGAAGTTGTTCTTCACGAAACTACTATAATGAAGCAGTCACATTCAAAATTCCCATTCCAAATTCACTCTAAATGTTTGAACCATATCCCTTGGCGTTCATTTCCTGAAAAACTTACACTGAAACACGTATTTCAGACCTGTGTATTAGTAGTTAAATAACTTTTTAGTATCATGCGAAAAACACTCTTATCAAAATCGCAAAAGGTTTAGAATCGTGTGGTTTCTAAAAGAACTTGAATAAGTTTTTCCTAGCGAGTAATCTTTTGGGGATCAGCGAACGCTGGGTATGTGAAAGTAAGGATTAGTTTGCAGTTATACAGCGCGATTTATTTGAAAGAGTTGCTTTAATATTTCAAGTTTACTTGAATTGGAATATCCTACAAGTTGTAAGGAAATCAATATTACAATCATAATGTTCTTATAGTTAGCGACATATATGTACCCACATGCGAAATATACTGCAAAATCCTGTATCGCGCAATAAAAATTCTAAGTGCAATGCCCAAAATTATTTATCGGGCAGTTGCCCAGAACAAACAAAACATTCGTCAGGTCAGATGCCTACGTTTTTAATCGAAGTATATGAGATAACAATCGGTTCCTCATACCTATTCTAAACCTTTGAACGTTGCAAAAAATGAGAAGTTATTGTTTCATCCCAAACCCAGCATTACTATGTGTAATCTACTTCATCACCACTGCTCTCAAAACGGTGAAGGAAAACATCCTGAGGAAACCGGCATGTCTTAGAACCAAAATTTGAAGACATGTGACATCCGCCAACTCGGACTGGGCCCGAATGGTTTATTACGGCCCATTCCCTCTCCCAGAAAGGAGCTCTAAATCCCAGCAGTGGCCACATTTAAAGCTGATGGCTGTACTTCCCAAAATGCAACCGCCAAAATCCTTAGGGCATGTTAACTTTTTTGAATAATCCCCAGACCCCATTGGGTTCCATCAATTTTGCAGACATCTCTTTGAAGAGCGTGGTATACAACGCGCCACTGACGCAAGCTTGCAAGCTTTCAGACAGCAAGCTATCAGTTCATGCTCTAGCCTTTTCATTTTGGCAGTTATGGTGAACGGTTCAAGGGATATGTTCAAGGAATTGTGAGCTGAGATTCGTTTCTTAATACTTAAGATACTGTTTATAACTGTATATGGATATTTATCTAGTTTCCTCATCGTCGATTGAGATTTACACACATAGAGTTTTTTTTTATGGTGGAAAAAATTATCAAATGACAAATCCCGTTGTGTTTTGACAGCGGGATTTGTCATTGGATAATTTGCTTCTATTGACTAAACGACCCACCGTTCCTTCTTACCTTAGTTACAGTGCCCGGTATTCCGCTTTCGCATCAACCCGTGGCCCCAGAAGGCTTCGACCCTGCTGGGCCGCTATAGTTGCTGACAAGTCTTTGAGGCGCGCAGGAACAGTGGGTTTATATAGTGCATGCAGTGCATTTAACATGCTTGGGAAACCATCCTCATACTACTATAAAAAAAAACCTTTATTATTCGACAGTTAAACCCTGAAAGTAAAATAATTGCAGGCTTCAATCTACAAAGCTTGGATAAAAGGTGTTGGGTAGCCTTTCGGTATTTCACAGGATGTATTTTGGAGAGTGTACGCGAGATTAGGTATATAACTTGATTCCGCTATCACTTTTCTACTATCGCACAACTCGGCTTGCTGCGAGTGTCCGCCTTAACCATGTTTGCACCTCTACGGTTCTGTCTAAACGTTTTGCCTTGTCGTTTATACCGCGTACATCGAAAGACTGGAACAATTTGCCTGTTGCGGTCTTCCCGTCCGATTACTATTTAGGTTACTTCGAGGCTAGAGTGAATAGGCTCTGTGCAATAATATTATATGATAGATACAGATAATTATGTTATTAGCGTGCAACAGTAATTGATAACATTAGCTGATTCTTTTTTTTGTTGGATTTTTTACGTTATCTCATTTCTATCATTTTTAATTGTAGTATTTAACTGTAATGTACAATTAATAAAATGTGTGTGTGTGTGATGCCACTAATGCGTGAAAACATTTTTCGGTTCTTTTGTGACTCTATAACATATTTGTTTATTAGAATATTTTTTTAGTAATATTTTTTTAGTAAATTAGGTTTTTAGTAAATTAGTGCGTTTCACCATCGACGATTGCATCGCTGCTAACCATGGTGGTAAGGTTTTTTTTTTATTTTTATTGTAGGTAGGTAAAAATCATCAAATGAGGAATCCTACCCTTGGGTGTAGCGGGAAACAGTGTCAAAGTCTTACTGACTAAACAAACTACCCTTTTCCTTCCTTGTCTTAATCCCAAAGCCCTGGTTTACGCTTTCGCATCAAGCCTTGGCCCCAGGAGGCTTCAACACTGCAGGGCCCTTTCAATTTGCTGACAACTCTTTGAGGCGCGCGGGAACAGTGCACGCCGTCGACGACTTGGACTTGGTTCGGACTGTTACCAGACTACCGGACGGCAAGCTGCCCATTGCTCGCCGTCCGCAATGGTGGTAAAGTGGGATCGCAGTCAAGCACTAGTTTATATCATTATAAAAACATTTGCCTATTTCAGTTCATTTGAATCTTGTTCTCAGACAGAGTTTCTTTAGGTTATTGCCCCATTTGGACTAAATCCAAATAGGATACATTCAGATCGTTAACTTTGTACATATTTCTTGCCACAAATGAGACAAAACATTAAGGTTTTAATGCTAATCACCGGCCACCGCGTGATCGAATAGAAATGACTTAGTAAGTAATGTAATGAATTTCTATATTTAATATCTAGATAGATAGATAGATAGATAGATATACCTACTCTTTATTGTAGGTACACCATAAACACAACTTGGTACGTTAGGACACTTAAAATTACTATGGTGTTACAATGGGCTGCTAAAATAGCTTATCGCTAAAAGCGATTTTTTAAAGACAACCTTTGGATGGATTAGACAGAGGAGAAAGATATCTAGGTATAGTGCATGGCTAAAAATTGAACTTTTTGGTATGGTTCCTTGCTTCCATGGTGTTATGGGTACCTCATCACATATGTTGGACTATCATGACACACATGGTCTCTATCGAATTAGGGAGCTGCACGTTTTCGATTTTGAATGTGCAATTAGTATTATTTTACTCACTAACAATTCAAAAGTGCCTGTAAATACTAAAATTGAATTTAAGAATCTTTATTGCGTAAGTTCCCCTTTTTAGGGTTCCGTAGTAAACTAGGAATCCTTATAGTTTCACCAAGTCTGTTTGTCTGGCTGTCTGTCCGTGGATAATCTCAGCGACCTTTAACACTAGAAAGCTGAAATTTGGTATCAATATGTATATCAATCACGCTGACCAGGTGAAGTATTTTTTCAACTGCAACTAAAACAACACGAATTATCAAATAATTTGGATAATATGGATTCTTTTTTTGTAACCAAAAAAAACGGCATATTACCCGTAATATGCCGTTTTTTTGGTTACACAAAAAGTTTTAGATCGTGGGTCCCGACCCGCGATCTAAAACTTTCCCGGAGCTGAGAGTTGGTGTGAAAGCGTTACACCGGGGCTCTGGGAATAAGGCAAGGATGGCACGGGGTAGGTTCTTTAGTCAGTAAGAGTCTGACACTGTTTCCCGCTCCGCCAAAGAGTGGGATTCGTCATTCGATGATTTTTACCTACCATAAAAAAAGCGATCTAAAACTTAAAATAACGCACTATTCCAACATTAGTACAATGTCTCTCCCGTGAGAAATTCTTACGTACTCAACAGTGAGCAAGTCCATTATAATGTCGTCTTTTAAATTCCAGTTTAATTTCTCTTAAAACGTCTTCAATGTTCACAAAAACAACATAAAAATACGCCTTTTAACGCGTACTTTGTAGTATAACAAAACAAAAACAGAAGGTTAATTTTAAAAATATTCTAAGGCATCGATATTTCTGTACGACGCACTAGATTAGGCGTACCGTACAGTCATTTTACTTAGGTGATCTGAGGCCACACACCTTTACATTGATGACATAAGTGCTGTTTTGACGTACACGCAGTGTGAAAGCGCTGTAAGTTTTAAAAGTTTTAGCTAGGCGACGCAATGCCATTGAAGCGCTGCAGCAGACTTTTGTTGCGACAGAAGAGTGGCCTAACGGCATTCGTAGTATTGTTCGTCGTTGTTTAGCGACAAACGCGTTGCGTAACGCGCTGCGTAACGCGCTGCGTAACGCGCTGCGTAACGCGCTGCGTAACGCGCTGCGTAACGCGCTGCGTAACGCGCTGCGTAACGCGCTGCGTAACGCGCTGCGTAACGCGCTGCGTAACGCGCTGCGTAACGCGCTTTGTAACGCGCTTCGTAACGCGCCGCGTCTCCGTAAACAAGCATTTAGGCTTCTGTTTTATTGTTTATTTAGTGAAGTATTTTGTAAGCGGTTTTCATTAAAGTGTCGCCTCCAATTCTGTCCACGTCGCGTCCGCTGACGGCCCCGCCATCATTTTTTACTTCGCTAAGATTAAGCCGACCTTTTGACCCCATTTAAGAGAAAGGAAACTTACCTACGTCATTGTTTTGTTTACATCAAATATTAATTAGTTGGGCACTGTTGGTTTGTTACTGATTGAAGAGGCGATGCTTTTAGGGTTCTTTAACTCAAAAGGAAAAATACTGAACCTTATAGGGGCACTTTGTTGTACGTCTGTCTATCAAGATCCTTTATATCAGGAGCGTGTGAAGGTATAGCTTTGAAATTAAAATCAGCAAGTTCGGTACATTTAGATCATTTCGGCGAAAATTAAGATTTTTTTCCTGATTTCAGGTTTGGTTCATTAGTAAAAGTTGTTTGTTATAATGCCTACAATCACGTGTTTAAGTATCGGTCACCAATTACCAGTCACCCTGTATACTTTTTTTGAGAACCAAAATTCTGACTAAAACCTTGTTTTTGGTAGCTGCCTATCCTATTTTAACCTATCAAATACCGTAAATAGAAACACAATAGAAAGACAATAGGTGTGCGAACGGAGGTGTTCGCTTAGGGATCAAGAGTTTAAACCGTGCACAACAAAAATGGCAAAAAAATATTGTTATTTTTTTTTTGTAAATTGTCACATCAAAAGAAACCATTGTACCCATAGATTTAAGTTTTGTATAAAGAACTTATATAAAACTTTTTGGTGTACAATAAAGTTTAATCTATCTATCTAAAGAAGATGCAAACATTGGGTCATCACATCTTTTATTGAAATAACAACAAAGATTTAGATTAGGAGATACCTACCTAATGTATTCCAAAACACATATCTTAAAATATACAATGACAACACATCGCAAAGGACAGATACCGTCTAAAACCATTACTTACCCGACAACGCCGATTTAAAAAGCATTCAACTAATCGCCGGGACATAAATTCGTGTGACAACCCCCTACGGAGGGGTATAAATCGAAAAAACGGGGACAAAAGATTTTTTTTCGTGTCACTGATGTTTTTCTCTGGGGTAACACCAGCTTAATGTACGATTTTTTAGGTCACGTGTTTTTGAATCATGTTAGTACTTAATGGGAATTTTTCATTTGCACTTGTTTATATGTAAATTCATTTGTCCTCTCTGGAGAACCAGAAAACTAAATTTCATCTATAAGTCATGAATTTTACAAGATATACGTCATAACTTTAAACCCAGCCAGGCCGAGCAAAGGGTAGCTCGCCGTCCGATCGTTTGGTAACAGCCCGGATCAAGCCCAGTCGTCGACGTCACGCACTGTTTCCGCGCGCAACCGTAGGAACCCTGCAGAAGGGTCGAAGCCAACTAGGGTCAAGGGTTTGTGTCTAAAAGGAGGGCTCTTGCCCTAGTATATATGGCAATGTAGGAACGGGGTAGGCTGTTTAGTCACTAAGATTCTGACACTGTATCCCGCTCCAGCCAAGGGTGGGATTCGTCATCGAGATCGTGATGATTTTTACGTGCCATAAAAAAACCAGCTAGGAGGAAACCTAAAAAACATCATTCCAAAACTATCGGGCAGTTGCCCTGACCAGACACAACTATCGTTTGGTTAGACGATCCTCCCTTTTCTAAATAGGATTAAGGAATTGTACAACCTTTTCCGTCCATAAACGAGTATGGACCACAATGTCGTGAAATATTTCATGACCCCCGATATCTAATAACAAAGAAATTGTATGAAGGCCAACACAACTTCCTCCCCCCTCTACCAGATGGTTGGCCACCCAGAACAATAAAGCAATTTTCCTCCATAATTCTGTCCGCCATCGCGAAATATAAATTAACCGAATACTTTCCGTGTCACCGACCTGTCAAGATTTAATAGTATAAAACCATTATTTCAGGCGTCTGAACAATTTCGCAGCAATTTAAAGCGGTATGCCCGCCCGTCACTAGACTATTGTAGAGAGTAAAGCTGGTAACAGACCAACAGATAAGTTAGTTTGGCTTAGCTCACGTATTTAGTTGTTTTTTTAATCATTCAATAACTGAAATTAAAAAAAAAACTGTTATTTGTATTATTTCTATTTAAAATATCTGTTATTTATTTATTCTGCATACCTACCACAGTTTTGTCTCTACTGTACATGAAGTTTAAATAAATAAATAATAATAACCACCAAGGAGATGGCGGGACGACTTGGATGCCTTCCTTAGGAATTGGTAAGAAGCGGCTCAAGACCGAGAACACTGGAAGGAATGGAGGTAGGCCTTTGCCCAGTAGTGGGACAGTATGGGCTAGAAATAATAATGATAATAACTGAAATAACTTGCCACCGCGGTCTACCCGTCTTATTATAATTTCGTCGTCTTCAAGGCTAAAATGAATAAGGGTCATACTCATATGCGTGTTCGTATAAAATAACTTAAAAAATTACGACAGTAACCGAAGACTTTTATTTTTTAGTTAAATCATAGTTACTTTTCTGTTTACTCATAATATTTCAAGTTATGAAATGGTATTTCTTTATTTAAAAAAAAATCAATAAGTTTCAAAAATCTCTTCGTGTGGACTGTTCAGATTCAGGGTATGAGTGTTTGGATAGATATTGTTTATTATTTTCTACATATTGATCAAAACATCATTATTGCATTTACATGATATATAATGAATATTATTTTTATTAGATAGTTGATAATTATTGCACAAGATTTATTTTTTTATTTTCAATAAACATGCTGTTATAAGAATTTAGGTCTTTCTGGTGGTCCCAAAACTCGAAAAAAAAATAATTTCTACCAAACCTACCGTGCATTGAATATTCTTTATATTGACAACACTGGATAGTCGCCATTAGTTTGAATCCTTGTCAGTACAGCTACGTGCCATTTTCTAATTTACGAAGTTTACAAACAAAATTAAGTGTTTTTGTCAAAGTTCAGTGCGTCTTTCCTGCTTAGGTTGTAATTTGGTAAGTTATTATTTTAAATTTTAGTAAATGTTGCGCCGAAATGCCTTTTGAGGAGTATTTTCAAAGTTTATTTTGTTGTTTCTCTAACCATAAAAACAAAATGGCTGCTTCGATTTAAATTTGAAATATCTCTTGTGTGGACATCTTTCCTGTGGACATAAATGTCCACAGGAAAGACGCATGTCCACCAAAAATAACGTTTTAACTGTTTTTTATGCTAATAAAGCTACAATGTTTGTCAAATAAGCAGACAGGCTGAGATAGCATAATTTAAATACAGCTTTATTGGTACCAGCACCCGAAAAAGGAGCTTGATGAATTATTGGCAAAATGTGGGGTGCTTAGCATATGCTTGGGTTTGTTTCAGGTACAATGCCTCGATCAAGTCGGTCTAGAACCCAATTAACTGACGAAGAGAAGAAAATACGTCGTCGTGAGCAGAAAAAACTAAGCATGCGAAGGGCTAGAGCTAAATTAGATGCTACTGCCATAGAAGAAAGACGTAGAAAAGAACGTGAAAGATACCATCAAAAGAAACAAAATGGTTTATTGAAGACAATTAAAGATTTTACACCCAGACAGCGCCGACAGATGAGAAAAATGTGGCGTGAAAAAGCCAAGCTGAGACGTGAAAGAGATCGATTAGCAAAACGAACGGAAGAAATAGCACGCGTGAATACACCGCTTTCTTCTCCCAGTTCTTCTCGCTCATCACACTCACGTGTAGAGATGGGTAAAGCAATACGATTACGAAATCGCCGGATATTGAAGGCTCAAAATCAGTTTTTGATAGAAAGATTAAATATTTTAGAACGAAAGCTCTCTAAATATAGAATGCGAATAATAAGATTGAAAAAAAGTAAAGGACAGAAGATTATCATAAATATTGGCTTAAGAAAAAGAATACATGATTTTTTAATTAATGATGAAAATAGCAGACTAACAGCTGGTAAAAAAGAAACCATCACGCGCAAAAAAGTTAAAAAGCAAATACGTCTATTAAATGATACACTTCTAAACCTTCATAAAAAATTTAATAATACGACTGGTTTGAATATCTCATACGAAACATTCCGCCGACATCGTCCGTTCTGGGTAATGTTTCCTAAAGCTGCGTCAAGAAATACTTGCCTGTGTGCCGTTCATACGAATAATGATTTTATAGTTCGAGCTTTACACCAAAATAAGATATTAAATCACTATTCTGCCACCGATTTAGCAAAATCCCTTTGCTGTAATAATGCTTTTAGTGTTCCTTGCTTGGAACGAAAATGTTCACGATGTTCTGAAAGAGTTCCGAAGTACAATTTGTTAAATGGAAATGATACAATAATTTACCAAAGATGGGTTACTAAGAATTGTACTGTAGTAATTAAGGGCAATGAGAAGATTTGCAAGAAAACTGTGAAAGAAAACGTAAAGACATCGCATCAATTGCTCGTTAATATTTTAAATAAAAACCTACCTATATTCATGCAACATCTTGCTAACATCACTAATCAATATAACGCTATAAAATTCATTAAACAAAGTCTTTCGCCATCTGAGGGGTTACTACATATAGACTTTTCAGAAAACTATGCTTGCAAGTACGGATCTGAAATTCAATCAGCCCATTTCGGAGGATCGAAATCACAACTTTCATTACACACCTGCGTTTACTATTCTGCTAATTCAGAACCACCACAAAATATAGTCAAAACTACGTCATTCTGTTCGGTATCTGAAAATTTGAGACACGATCCTGTTCTCATTTGCGCACATCTGACACCTATAATTGAAAGAATTAAAATTATCTCGCCATATTTGAAGGAATTACACATTCTAAGCGATGGGCCTACAACCCAATACCGGAATAAAACTATGTTCCATTTGATTGCAAATTATGTGAGTAAAATCTCCAATGCAGAGAGGATTGTTTGGCATTTTAGTGAAGCTGGTCACGGTAAAGGGGCACCTGATGGTGTTGGAGGCTGCGTGAAACGGACGTGTGACAATATGGTTGCCCATGGACGAGACATCACAAATATTGACAGTTTTGTCAGTTGTTTGAAGGACAATTGTAAAGGTATCGAAATTATTCCTGTTGATGATACTGATGTTCCCGGAATACAGAGAATAGCGGATGCAAATAAATGTCGTCCGTTTAAAGGTACCTTCCAAATCCATCAAGTTGTATGGAACGCTACTGAACCTAATTTACTGCACGCCAGGAGATTAAGCTGTATTTCATGCGCCACACACGTTCGTTGTCCCCATTTTGAAATTGGCCAAATTCATATTGAATGTGTCCCAGATCCTGTAGAAGATTCATCAGTAGGTTCTTTAAGGCCATCGCCAAGTATTTCTATGACCAATTCGCCATCTTCTCATAGAACAGCATCTGTATCAACTATTACTGGGCCAAGAACTCCTTCGCCATTGTTATTAACACCTTCTCCAGAACTTTTAAACAATGTGACTAGTCAACCGTGTACTCCGCGAAAGAGATATTTTTGTGAAAATTCTGACGGCTCAATCACACCACCTAAAAAACCTAAAGCGCGACCTTCGTTCTTTGATAATTATGATAGTGATGAAAATATTTTTTAAAAGCTTATTTTTGTATAATTTTTTTAAGTAATAGTTTGACTTTTTATTGATCAAGATAAGAGGCTAAAATGAGAAATAATCAAAATATTTGGTATAATTTTCAATATTTTTGAACCATTTTGTAATATTAATATTATCAAAGATAATGATTGTTGGTAAGGTTTTTTTGTTTGTATTTCCCAAAGTAGGTACTTATAATTGGCTGGATAACTTTTATTCATTATTACGAGTTTAAATGACAACTAAATTTCTATGTGACAGAGATTAACTTCTCTTCAGTGGAAAGGGGTCTTTTCTGTGGACGTTATAAAAAATTAAAGTTGAATTACTTGCTGAAATCTGAATAACGATCTGATTTTATATTGATTTCTAAGTACTTGTAAGATTACCTAATAAAGAAGACTGATTTGAAAAAAAAACTACGACTTTTAATTTCGAATATTTTTATAACCCGTTTTGTGTATGACCCATTATAAGCCATAGTACCTATGGCCTATTAAAAAAAAAAAAAAATGGCATATACTATGGAACAGGTTCTTAATCCATTATGCTTTTTACAAACCTTTTTACTTCCGCGATGAGAAATCACCTCTGTATTTCGGAAAAAAAATCCACACTAAAATCTATTCAATAGTTTTTAAGTTTATCTCGAGGACACATTTTCGTTTTTTTTCTTTCTGTAGTAAAAAAAAACTTTAATTAAAAAAAAAATTACAAAGATCTTTTTTTTTATTTTAGGTAAAAATCATCCTATGTCGAATCCCGGCCTTTGGGCTTTGGCCCTAGGGCGGAGCGGAAAACAGTGTCAGACTCATACTGACTAAACAACCTACCCCGTTCCTCTCTTGCCTTTATCCCAGAGTCCTGGTGTTACGCTTTCGCATCAACCCTTGACGCCAGGAGTTTTCGAGCCTGCAGGGCGCTTTCAGTTTGCTGACAACTCCTTGAGGCGCGCGGGAACAGTGCCGGCGTCGACGACTTGGGCTCGGTCTGGACTTTTACCAGACGACCGGACGGCGAGTTACCCATTGCTCGCCATACAAGCATACTCGTTTTACCAAAGACCTGTCTAGATTTTTGGTCATATTGTAATTTTCTATCAACCGATTATGAAACGAATACAAGAAACTACTTTTACCCATTCTATAGAAATATCATCTCTCACAGACTTCCAAGCTACGGACTACACGGAAATGTCATGTCCCACAATATACCTTTTGTTGATACGGTATGAGCAATATTGCTTTGTAAGCTGAGAGATAAGCCCCGCGCGATTGCTCATAAAGAGGGATTGTAACAATGTGTAGGTATTTTAGTATGACAAGGGTATTAATTACTGTAGGCTTCGGATAAAGTATATATACTCGTACATAATTATACAACTAATTAAACATCTACCTAGTCGATCGACAATAATGTTGAATTACGTGAATTGCACATTTTAATCGACTTCAAAAAAGGAGGAGGTTACTCAATTCGACCGTATATATGTTTTAATTAAGAGCTTTGGTGACCGAGTGCTAACGGTTCCGACTTACAAGTTGTAGGTCACGGGTAAAAAATAGAAAACAATATGTTTTTTTTTAAATTTAATGGTATAATTTAGGCCGCCTTTGTACCTTGTATTGCATGAAAAATAAATAAATTAAATAGCAGATAGGATATATTTTTTATACCAAAAGTATTTTACCTTGAGAAGATTTTTACAATCAGGTGGACAAAGCCACCGGCAGCAGCTAGTGTATAACATTGTATTAAAAATCTCCAATAAACGAGTAAGTGCTTAAAGCGAATATGAGAGATGAAGTTAATGTACAGTCGACAAAGAGGACTCGTTACTAGGGTTGTCAGATATAGTAGAAGTGTTCATGGAAACCGATGAATGAATTTTAATTTTACTAGTATAATTAATAGTAGTTTATTTTCTATGACTTTAATTAAATTTTAATATTATTGTATTGTTTAATATATTGTAATAAAAAGGCTCGCTTCGTTATAAAATAATGTGCCTAATTTTTTCATTTTTTTTTTTGAATTGTCAAAGTCAGAAAAGTGACGCACGCTAATCACAAATACATTTCAATTTTGCTAGCACACATTAAGTCAACTGCAATGAACAGCATAGTATTATCAGCGTTATAATGAGGCGATATGCCGTAATCTACGTATTTGTAGGTATTTGTACGTATTTGTAGGTGGTGGATGTCACATGTCTTCCAAGTTTTGAATATAGTTTATGAATACAAAACAAGTTAAATAATAATACAAAATGAATTAAATGCCTAATATTATTGATTAAAAAAATGGAAATAAATAATCTGATTATGATTAGCCCCAAACAATATTCATCCAAAGGTTTGCATGGAAACTGCAACTATATCTGACGACCCTGGTTACTTATCTCCTTTGTCGACTGTACCTACATATAAAATTTCACAGTACATACCTTCACATTAAGCCACCGTAGGCTTTTATCCCGAGTATTTTTATTCCCCCCAACAAAAGTCCCGTATTCCGGTTCTTTGTATCTTAGTTCCGTGCTAGATAAGCCCCTTGTACCTTGAGCTCCATTTTAATGCTTTACGGCTGAATCTTCTTTTTATTTCGGCTTTTAGGCTGTTTTTGTTTCTTGTTCCTGGATTTTGTGGTCGCATTACTTTTTTGAGGTATTTTTTACTTTTTGTAATCAAACAGTAGTAGCAATTTTTAGTTTTAACTTTCATTTGTGTTGTTGACGATTCGGACACAATATATTCGCACAATGTGTCCGAATTGACATATTTTAATTCCAATATTCTTTCACTTACGATCCAGATATCACGAAGTTTATTGTTCCTTGACCCATCGCAATTACAGTGCCAGTGTGGAGCCTCTTCGCAGGATATGCATCACCTGCTTTCTTGCTTAGCGTTCACTGCCACCTGCACCTTTGATGACTTTGTACGAGGCTAACGAAAGAGCCGGCCAGGTGGCTAAATATTGGTCGGACAACATTTTAGTCAAATCCATAAGAAAAGACGAAGAAGAAGCCATAAATATATATCAGACAATAAAAAAGTTTTAAAATATATATGCATGTTTTCCCTTTACTTATATTTTAAAACTTTTTATATGACTCTACTAAACAGAACAGAATATTTTATTCATATCGTCTATGAATAAAATATTGAAATAAAAATATATCAATTGTGAAAAAATGTGACAAAGTATCCGAATAGTCAGGAATTCTTAAACTCAATTGAAATGAAAAAATCGAACATATTTAAAAAAACACTTAACTAATTTTAATATACTTACAAACAACAAATTAACAACTTAGTGGATATATAAACTGAAAGTGCTATTACATACGTGTTTAAAAAGAAGTTCCCATTGTTGAGATCGTCTCTCAAGAGAGGGATTTAGGTAATCCATCACATAGACTCAGTGGGAGTTGGTGAATGTCACATGTCTTTGGCTTTTTTGTCTTGACTTCCTCTCGATGTTTTTCTTTTCTAAAGCAATGGTAGTAAAATTAATTTTATTACACGAAGTACCTAAGGGCAAAATTGCATTAAGCGAGCGTCCATCGCATGATAAAGCACGTGTATCGATTGCGCCGGTATCCATCGCAGAAACCGGATTATTACCTAAGTAGTGCCACTAGTTCAACTTTAATGTTGTGCATGTGCCTAATCATGTCAATTGAGAACTTAATATTAATTACGTAACAAAAAGGAGGTGCGCGATAAATTCCCACGCGGGTCCCTGCAACAAAGCACTTTTGTATGAGACCGCGTCCGCTGAGCGCAGTTTCAGCCCTAATACCCTGGTAGGGTTTGTACCCACGTATCGAGCACGAACTCGTTAGTTAAACCGTTACTACTGAGCCATAACTGCAATTAAAAACTATTGTCTTAAATAATTATATACATGTTAAAAATACAAATTTACATTCATTTGCGGTAAAAATCACTTTCAACCAGTGTACAGTACGCGGCAAAAAATTTGAACTAAAAAGCCCGTCTTTACTCATCCACCCACTGTGCTACACTCAAATTTAGACGAGCGCCATTTCATTTCAAATTATATGCCGTGTACAATAACAGATTTCGTAAGTCACACTTTACAGCGACGACGAATGAAAACCAACGAAACAATGCCGCCCGATTTCCGCTGAAATTATTCATCTGTCTCCGAACCCACAGCAAAATCAATCAGAATGTTCGTAACACAGCTTTGGATTAATAAAATGACGATCATAAATCCTCTTGATTCGATTACCAAAAACGGAAGCAAAGCAATACGGGCACCCAAAGGGGGATTACTCCAGAGTCTGTGTCATCAGAAACGGATCGTAATCCTACTAATATTACGAACGTGAATATCTGCTTGTTTGTTTATCGTGATTGATAAACAAACAAGCAGAAAAAGCTTCAATGGATGTGGGATACAAGTTGACTATAACCTGCCTGTGTGGGTTTGTAGACGAGTAAGGGGCAACATGCCATCTGACATTCGGTAAGGACCGTACCCGAGTCGTCGACGGCGCGGATTGTTCCAAGCGCGCCCTATCAGCAGAACTATAACGAGCCTAAGCAATGGTAGCCTAGTGGTAACGGCATACTTACGAGTTGTAAGGTCGGGGTTCAAACCCAGGCGCATTACTTTGTGTTTATTTTATCACCACTGCTCTCAAAAATTGTGAGAAACACATCGTACTACCTTTAACAGTTTTTCGAGTCTCAATCGAAGCGGGGGACTGCCACGTAATCATAGCAACGATTAAATTAGGAGGCCAACCGCATAAGGCAACGGCGATCCGATGTCCGGCCACCAGAGGCGCGGGCTTGCGATCTCTCTCTCCCGTCTGGTAATCGTCCGGACCAAGCCCAATCGTCGACGGCGCGCATTGTTCCCGCATGCCTCTACTGGGTCTGGTCCGGTCTGGTTTCTGAAAGGAAGGTCCGACCCTGGTACGAGAGCTAAGTAGAAATGGAGTGGGTAATTTAGTCAGTAAGAGTCTGACACTGTTTCCCGATCCGCCCAAGGGCCATTTGTCATTAGATAATTTTTTCCCCCATAAAAAAAGACCGTAGCAACGACAGCCATTCTAGTTCGACTTATTTGCCGTATACTAAAAGACAATTTCCAACAACGATCCGAGTAAAACCGCAGGTAAAACCTATTCGTACTTAGTTGTCAGCGAGTTCACAAACTGCGGTCCGCGGTACGGCGACCGAGTTAGGCAGTTTAATCTTGTTAATTCTTTGCTTTGAATCATGTTTTTCGGATATCGTAATAAACATTGTTTGGAAGAAATCCGGCTTGATTGAATTATTGGATTTGTGTGGTGAGAAAGTTATTGTATTGTGTTGTGGCTTTACTTTCGTGGTAGAAAGAGATTTGAGAAAATAACTTGGGATAGTAGTCGGCAAATTCAGTGACGGGAGTACTGTAATCCCCTTAGTTTGTTACTTTATACCTGTAAGTCACAGCGCGTTAGGTATAAGTTTAAGTACCTTTAATACCTTAAAATATTTTCTTTTATCAATATATTTTTTGAACGTTCCCTCAACGAGCATTACTGCTGTATCGTGGGTCCGTTCACAAACATATAATGCTACATTCACAAGAGAAACTGTTCCGAAACACCAGTAATTCTGCAGCCTAGGGATCTTTAAGTCAAGATTGGAGAGCTTATTTTTAGACAAACTTGCTCCTTTATCAACCACCTCATCTCTTTCCATTAGACGAGGTAGTAGTCAAGCGTGAGCCTATCAACAAAAAAAAAATCAATTATATTTTTCTTCATGTGGTAACTGAACTAAGCAAAATAAATACTTAAATAAAACTGACAATGTATAACGCGATTCATTTTAACTAAATTTATTTAAGGGGTGAAGATATATAAAGCACAATATAGCTCCATCTCTTTCCCACACCAGTCTTCAGCTACCTATTTCTGTCTTGTAGACAAAATTAACTTTTGAATTGTCTTGTAGACAAAATTAACTTTCTAAAACCTCGCAATTCAATTTAAATTCTATTTTCAGTCACATTCAAGTAGTACCAAACTACCGGCGTACGTAACAACCTAGCTACAACTAATACCGAAATCTGGATCTAGTCCAAATACTGGCCAATTTCTCCAGTTAGCTGATAATTCTGAGATATTGTCTTGCTGGCATTAGGTGAGGCAAATCTCTGGATTACTTGGCTTATAAACTGCTTTACCTATCTCTCTAAGATATGTTATATGATAAACTAGCTTATGCCCGCGGCTTCGCCCGCGTGGTGTTGGGGTTGGGGTTGGGGTTTCCGGGATAAAAGTAGCCTATGTCCTATTCCGGAGTATATCCTATGCCTGTGCCAAATTTCATCCAGATCCGTCCAGCCGTTTTGGCGTGATTGAGTAACAAACATCCAAACATCGTAACTTTCGCATTTATAATATGAGTAAGATATCCGAATGCAGAAGCGCCTGCTCCTATAATGGTAGCTTATATGCCTTTGGTGTAGGGTTGAGCTTTGTGTCTCTTCGTACAAAGCGTTTTGGGAATACATTCACTGTTTTTACAGGTAAGGAGTTTTTTTTTTATGGCTGGACAAATCAACCAATTTTCAAATCCAACCCTTGGGAGGAACGGGAAATAGTGACACTCAGACTTTTACTAACCCACTCCGTACCTTCTTTGCCTTATTTCCATGTCCCTGGTGTTTTTCGCTTTCACGTCAACCCATGGCCCCACACAGCTAAGAAGTGGAATTTCCTGCTGGAGTCTGTGTTTCCTGATAGCTATAGGACCTAGGATTAAGTCCTTAAGTCAAGAGTGAATAAGGTTACTTCTATGCCAGCGTGCTCTAACGTCAGCATTTTATCACCGCTTACCATCAGGTGAGATAGTGATCAAACGCTAGCGTATCCACATAATAAAAAAGCTAAGGGAAGCTTAGGAAACACAGACTACAGGTAGTCTGTGTTTCCTAAGCTTCCCTTAGCTTTTTCTACTACTGCTTTATTCTGTGTGTGTACTACCTGCTGTAGTCACACACACACACACACACACACACACACAATACACACACACACACACACAACACACACACAAACACACACACACACACACAACAACACACACACACTAAACACTAAACACTTTTTCTTTCTTTTCTAGTCTGTGTTTCCTAACAGCTATAAAAGGCAAAAAATTCCACTCCTTAGCCCATAATGAATTGTACATACAAATTTTCGCTTTTACGTACGTATTCCTTTCTATAAATATCACAGTTCACCGTACCCTGATTTCAAGCAAAATAAAAATATATAATCATTACACTGACAATTCAATTTTAAGAAGAAACTGGAATCTCATACTGAAAACACATTGCGAATATATTTTAATTCAAGACTCTCTGTTCGTATTGCATTGAATAAAATTGAGAATTATTTCCATACTGCTTTTTCTATGTTGGTGCAGTGGTTACAAGCGTTAATGCTGAGCTTGAGGTCTTACGTTTGGATTCCAGGAAAAGTATGGTTTGTTTGAAAGATCTCTTTCCGTACCTACTTACCGAAGAAATGGGAAAGGGCGAATTAGGAAAGTGTAACTGAACGCAAATAGGTTTTGTTTATTTATTTTTAATGGATGAACAGAAAGGTATTGCTAAGTAATATTTCAAAGTAATTCCTTCCAGCAGACCTGCAAAAAGAGAGCTTAGAAGAAATGTAGACAATTATATACAGACATAAGAAGAGTTTGTGAAATCTTAAAATAAAGTTATCTTAGTCAAATATTTTAGTTAGTTTTGTCAGTAAATCTGACACTCAAGATCGTTTTGAGTTGACTTGGATAAGGGGGCTGATAAGATTATTCATTCCACCTAGAAGAGAATATTTTAAAGTATATTTTTAAAGTATATTTAATACCAGACAACAGAAACCCATTGAGGAACAATTAAATGCTAAAAGATATTTAACGATTTGTTACCTATAAAAAGGCCGTAGAGACTCTAAAGGGTTGAAGCCTACTGGGGCCCAGGGTCTCTTTTTGAAAGGAAGGCTTAGCCCCAGTGCGAAGGGCAAAGAAGGAATGGGTTGAGGTGTTTAGTCGGTAGGAGTCTGACAGTGTTTCCCGCTCCACCCAAGGGCGGAATTTAACATTGGATGATTTTTACCTACCATAAAAAAACCTATAAAAAGGTAGACGAATATATATTTTTTTTTATTGCAATAAACTAGTGCTTAAGAGTTAGTTACTTAGTTATTAAGAGCCTATTCACTCTAGCCTTGAAGACACCTAAATTATAGTCGGACGGAAAGACTGCAGCCGGCAAACTGTTCCAGTCCCTCGATATCTTCGTAACTGTATCCCAATCCTCAAAAAATAATGATAAATAGTTATTACGAGAAAGAAGGATCATCGACTCGAATGGATCTATCTTTAGGAAAGATTAGCTTCGTCATCGTGATTAAATACATCTTTTGTTTGCTAATATTTTACGGAATCGCCGTGAGAGATTTATCTTTCTTTGAGTTAGGAAGACGTCGATTTGACGATCTTGTTATTAAAGCGGAACTGATGGTTGCATGATTTAGTATTGGAGGAAAGCGATCAGTGGAACTAAATTGTGTAAGCAGGTTTGCCTGTGTGAGTGTAGAAAATATGTAATGAATTTTGCCAACTGAAATTGTTTCATAAACGTAAAAGATTTCAATGCAATCTATACCTAACTAGATACAGTGAAAAGTTAGACCTGGATACGTGAAAAACTAAATAAAACGAAAAAAAGTCTGTGAATCTGTGATCTGTGTGTGTGTATCTGTATGTGTTATTTTCTTTTTGTAAGTGTTTGTGTGTACATAATTATTTATTGGCTTGTTCTGATTATTTATTGATTTTATTTATTGGTTTATACAAATAAATAAAATCAATAAATAATCAGAACAAGCCTTTATCTACCTATATATATAAAAGGAGAAACTGATTGACTGACATATCAATGCACAGGTGAATCTACTGGAACTAGGAGCGTGAAATTTTTCACAAGGCTTTCTTTTACGGTGTAAACGAGCACTAAAAAAGGATTTTCCAAAATTCACCACCTAAGGGGATGAAATAGGGGTCTAAAGTTTCTATGGAAAAATCTATTTTCACCGAAGCCGCTAGCAGTCGCTAGTCTTTACATATTTATATTATATATCTTACTAATATTATAAATGCGAAAGTTACGATGTTTGGATGTTTGTTACTCAATCACGCCAAAACGGCTGGACGGATCTGGATGAAATTTGGCACAGGCATAGGATACACTCTGGAATAAGACATAGGCTACTTTTTATCCCGGAAACCCCAACCCCAACCCCTATACTACGCGGGCGAAGCCGCGGGCAAAAGCTAGAGTAGTATAAAACAAAGTCGCCTGTCCCTATGCGTAAATCTTTAAAACTACGCAACGGATTTTGATGCGGCTTTTTTAATAGATAGAGTGATTCAAGAGGAAGGTTTATAGGTATAATATTTTTAATATCACCATTGCACCCATGCGAAGCTAGGGCGGGTCGCTAGTTTAAAATAATCCGACAAATGTACATATCAAACATGTTACCTAATCCAATATTATTTTAATTTTAAAATGTGGAGCTACATTCTCCGAGGTCCGTGACTTGGCACGTCTCGAGCTGCAGAGCGCTACGTCATCATATTTCATCAATTCGTGACGTCATTATGTCGATCAGATGGATTTACTTGGCGTTCATACTCGGTTCACTTCACGTGTAGCTACTTAGTTTAGGTGTGTGTTCCACTTGAGATGATTAGGTAGTGGTTAATGCGTCTTATTCATTTTTATATAGAGTTGATATTAGCTTGAGTTTTTTAACTTAGTCTCTCTGGTTAACAATGAAAAAAGAAATAGGGAGAGTTTACCTTTTAGGGCTGAACTCACAAGTGCCCCATGGCTGTGACTCGAGCATCTGGGGACTCAGGCATCTGTCGCTACAATAATACATAGATACGACTACATGCACACCATTAAAATTGAACTAATGACACTACCATCAGGTGGGATCGCAGTCAAACATTAGTTTATTACAAATAAAAAACTACATAGGTAATAATCCAGTTTCCGCATTACACGATGGCTAGCTGTCGCGTGCGTCCACACGCAGCTCCGACTCCTACCTAATGAGTAAAACTCACTATGTTCCTGCAGTGGTCTCTTATGTTCCAGTAACTAACTAAAGATAACTTTTTAAAACAATCCCACAGCTTTAAGGGCGCCTTCAAATATGTCGTAACAGCTAAAAACGTGCGATTGTCGCGCTGCAACCGCGCTGCGGGTCCAAGATTCAAAACCCGCAATTGTACCTACAAAAATATTGGTTTGTGTTACAATTTTTATTTTATCATAATATGAAAAATTTTGCTCTTTTCCCACAGATGTACGTAATATTCTGTATTCTTTTATGTAAACGACATTCTTATAAGTATCCTCACAGACTTGTTTTCTGAAAATATTTGAATTTCTCAAAGAAGGTAGCATTTAATTTCTCATTATGTCTTTGTAGGAAAAGTAATATGTTTCTTTGTGGTTTATTGAGGTTCGTTTTTAATATTCGAAAAAGGACCTTTGTATTGCCCACTTGTTTTATTGTCCAAATCTTCTTTATTTATTAATTTCAAAGTAATGTATAGTACTGATACATAGGCTGATTTAAAGCAAAAAAGGTGTTGTCTACCAGACACTTTGGTCCGGGTGTAGCCCCTGTGAGGACACGGAGGAGGACACGGTAGAGGTGTGCCCTACTTGGAAACAGCATCGCCGTGTTCTCGTGGGGGCGATCGAAGGCGGTGATTTCTCGTCTCCTTTGCGTTCCAGGGTCACTGTAATTCTCTCAAATATTCCTGCAGCCAAAAAAACCTGTATTTAATAAAACACGCCCCATTTTCACGCGCAGGCTGCCAATTTCTTTCTTACATACATATGTTAATTAGTAGTCTGGGTTTTTGATCCCAAGTAAAGGAAATTTTATTGTGTTGAATATTATTGAAGGCCTAGAATATTAACATGGATAAAACATTACCTAAATAGGGAACTACGTTCATAGTGCGTATAGGATATGGAGTGGAATTTAAGAAGTAGGTAGCTGGTCAGGCTCTGACCCTGGTATATATGGCAACGTAGGAGTGGGGTAGGTTGCTTAGCCAGTAACAGTCTGACACTGTTTCCCACTCCACATCTAGGTGGGAACCTACTAAGGTCGCAGAATATATTTAAGGGGTCACTACAGCCCTTGGAGAGTTGGAATGTTTTAAGTTACTAAAAGAATACCTACTGTGGTTTTTAGACAGGAAAACAAAGAGATCTTTAATTTAAGAGTGTCTGTCTAGACAGGCGTGATCCAATATTATACACCGTGAAATTTTAATGGTTGTTTTCCCTCAGCGAAATGGTTGTGTCTTGGTAATAAAAACGTTTTATAAAAAAATAAAATATTAAAAACAAATAATGGACCTGTAGAGTGCAAGCTAATTATGACGTATCACAACGTGCGAGAGCTTATTTTGGTTTAAATATTTAATAAATCGGTTTCCTTTGACGGCGTGCTGCGCGTGCAACTCTAGTAGTATCTACAAATTACGTCTAATGTTACTATTGTTTTCATTTTTTTGAGTTGATGAATATTTTAAATAATTATTTATAAAAAAAAACTTTTTATTTTTGTATTTTTACTGTATGCTTCAAAAGTACTCCTTATGGCAAGTCATTCTGCCGCGGGAAAACAACCATTTAAATTTCACGGTGTATATTGATCACAATATCATCGCTTACCACCAGATAAGATAGTGGCTATGAGTTAATCAATTTGAATAATATATACGTATTTTATTATTATAAGTAACTTGTTTTAATGATACTACATTATATTATATGATATTTATTTATAGGAAACATATACCACAGTGTTGTTACCTACAGGCCCAAAAACTTTGAGGGAAGCAGAACCCATCGATTCGAGAAGAAGAAGAAGTGTTGTTATTTTTGACCCAAAGGTTGACTGGTAGAGAACACCTTGTTGCATTAAGTCCGCCTATGTACCACTACTGTTACTGTACATGAAAATTAAATAAATAATATTTACTTAAACAAAAAATGTAGCCAAAATAAAAATATCATTCGAATTGAAAATGACCATTTTACAGGTCGAAAAGCAAAGACAATTCAGGGTAAGATAACTTTTGGCAAACGTTACAATTGCACGTGAAATTTAAAACAATAGAAACCAACACACGTTTGAAAACGTACCTTAATACTCAAATAATAAAGAGTAATTTTGAATGGCTATTTATAAAGCAGAGTTGTAGATTAGAATCTAGTAAAGAAACCCTACATTAAGGGGTGAATTTGGTTCTTTGGTACGCCTCTGTTAACGATAAGGGTTTTTGCAGGTATTTTATCGTTGAACGTAAAATGCAAAGCGTTTTTGTATTATGCCATAGGCGTAAACCTGTCTATTTTTTGTTTGAATATTATTTAGGAGTTCGTCGTCAACTGATGATAACGTAGTCGAAAGACGTTCAGAGATAGAACATACATCAGGATGTATGTTCTATCTCTGAACGTCTTTCGACTACGTCGAGATTTATAGTACTGCGTCAGGACGCAGTACTATAAATCTATTAAGAATTACACAAACTAATCAGTCCCCCTAGGCAAGTTACAATAGTTTCGTTTACAGTTAGCGCTTGCAGATAGCCACGTCCTCATTTCCTTTGTTGAGATGACGTCCGAACGAGAGAATTGGGGAGCGTGACCATCTACAAGCGCTAACTCTATACGATCCGATTATTACTTGGCTGGGGGGAGATCTATCATTTTCCGTATAGCTCTTTTCACCTCAGCTTCCTATTGTGTCGAAGACGAGCATTAATAAAGGCTTTAAGGAAATTTAACGTGTAAGGAGAAATTCAGTTTGAATGCAAAAATTATTTTTTTATTTTTTATTCACTTATTTATTTTTTTAAAAATTAGTAAAAACTTTGGGAGTTTTAAAGATGGTATGAAGGATTCTTATAGTAAACAAACATGAAAGTTGGGGCCAACTTTCATGTTTGTTTACTGTTAAATTGATATCAAAATAAATAATATATATATTTTTTTAAACTCTACATTTAGTATAATAGTCTAAGCAGTTATACGAAAACATATTCGCCGTCACGAGTGCAGTTACGGGAAAAGTACTAGTAAAAAACAATAAATGATATTTACGCCTTTTGTAACAAAAAGAGTCAAAACGCTGACGCACCACTACAAATCTACTAATAGACAAATTAATCAGATGTAATATTTCATAAAACAACGCTATGTTATTAAATTAGGGTCGGCAGCCATCGAGCTCATTTCACAGCTAATGGCTCATCCATCATCATTAGCGGAATGCTGACTCATGGGCAATGTGTTTAGTTATGATAGTGTAATTTAGTGTTAAGGATATTACGGTCTAGTGTTGGACTAACGCCTTCTAAATTAAGGGTAATATCCGTAAGGCTGCGGTAATGGACGAAAAAGTTTACGCGGCCTTGAAACGCAACGCCTTCGGTTGTAAAGTGAAAATCATTACGGCTATTGTTGGACATAGGCCTCCCTTAAATGTCAACACAATGAGACTCCTTCCCGTTCTGTGAGTCTCGCATCTACCGCATTCCCGTGACTCTCACCAGGTCATTGGTCCATCTTGTAAGAGGCCTTCTAACACTGCGTTTTAAATTCCGGTGTGCGGTCACTTTTCGGCCCTATTGATCATGTTTCAAATTGCTGCCATTTTAATTAGGTGAGCAATGGGTAGCTCACCGTCCAGTGACCAAGCTCGAACGCCGACCGCGCCTCAAAGAGAATAAACCATTGGGGTTCCAGCAGGGCCGAAGTCTACTAGGGCCATTTGTTCACTTTCGAAAGGAAAAGTAAGAGCTTAGGTATGTATCACTTGCCCTCTCGTTCTACCATCATCATCATCGTCATAAGCCTTTTTAATGTTCCCACTGCTGGGACACAGGCCCCCTCTCTAGGAGAGGGAATGGGCCATAATCCACAACGTGGACCCAGTGCGGATTGATGCGGCTAGAACATACCGGTTTCCTCACGATAAATACCACACTCTACCATTTGTTCTACCATAGACCGGGAGAAATCATTGGATGATTTCCTACCTAAAAAAGCACAAAATCCTTGGTCAGTAGAAACTAAAGCACGGAAAAGCATTTTACATCCATTAACCGGGCCCCATACATTCATTTATTACTTTCATCCATTAAAAAACCTTTTGAAAGGGGATTGCTCAATTAATGCAAGCGTGCATTCCCCATTTTTTCCCCGCTTGTTCAATCTATGTAACATTTAACGAAATCCGGTTCACGCAGTTTACACGGTTTCAATTTACGAAACCGTTTTGAATAGATAGCCGTAGTGCTAGTTGGCAAAGGCACAAGCAATTTAATAGGCAATTAAAATGAAAGCCACAGCATATGTGGAACGAGGGATGCGTGTTTGCGTAAATGTATCGTAACGTGTTTGGCGAACGGTTATGGGTTATCACAAACTATAGTATACTAGCTGGTACCCGCGACTTCATCTGCGTCCTATTTTTCGCAATAAAAGGTAGCCTATGTCCTTTCTCAGGGTCTGAAGATTGTCTGTGCCAAATTTCATCAAAATCGTTTGAGAGGTTTAAGCGGGAAAGCGTAACAGACAGACAGAGAGAGTTACTTTCGCATTTATAATATTAGTATGGATAGTATACTAGTGACCCGCCAGCTTCGCACGAGTGCAATGGTGATATACTGTATACAAACCTTCCTCTTAAATCACTCTATCTAATAAAAAAAACCCGCTTCAAAATCCATTGCGTAGTTTTAAAGATCTAAGCATACATAGAGACAGCGGGAAGCAACTTTGTTTTATACTATGTAATAATATATGGTATTTTTGGGGTTTTTGTAGCTGGATATAGGTAATAGTCACTGTTCTAACCCCACCGTAGACCCAGATGCCGCCGGTTTTCCGATTTCCAGTCACTATAGGCGCGGATTGCGGACGGCGAGCAATGGGTACTTGGGTAGCTTGCTGTCTGACTGTCCAGACCGGGCCCAAATCGTCGACGGCACGTTCCATGCGCGCCTCAAAGAGCTGTCACCAAACCGTAGGGGCCCGGCAGGGCCAAGCCTTCTGAAACCAAGTTCCAGCTTCTAATAGGAAGGTCCGGCCCTGTTATGGAGGGCTAAAAAGGAACGAGGTATGTTTTAAGTTAGTTCAAGTCTGACACTATCACCCGCTCCACCCATTCTTTGTCTTCGTTTTAGGGCCCTTGGGTTCACTTTCACTTTGTCAACCCATGGTCCCTGTAGGTGAAGGCCTGCTGGGTCTCTACAGTTCACTAACATCTTTTGATGAACTCTACTCACCGTTGACAACTCGGGCACGGTGCGGAAGGTTACCGGTTAGCATCCGGACGGCTGTCCAGAACTAGGCTATAGATATTTATGGTTGCACTCGACTGTACAAACTTTAATGATTATTTTCACTCACAACAACTGTTACACAAATGAATGCCCCAATATAAGCGTGCTGTTGGATTTTAAACTCTCATTCCTAGTATTTAGGAATTATTTTAGATGTCGCCTACAAAGACGGTCATTTAACAACGTAATCGACTTGCTTAAAGTACTCTAATAGGTGTCCCTAGGTATTCTTTTGCTGCGAAATTTTGTATTTTTTGGTGTCAAAGATGTATATAATGCTGTTATGAGCCAGTTGTTTTTTGTTGTTGTTGTTTTATATTAAACAAACTAAATTTATTTTCGGTGTGTAAGAATTTGTACAAATGTCAAAAGCTATGGAAAACCATCAACGATTGCATCTCTGCTTACCATCAGGTGGGATCGCAATCAAGCATTAGTTTATATTTTTATATAAAAGAAAAGTGCGATTTTGCAGATTCGAGAGTTTACACACGCTTCATTATGCAAGTTTTGAATTTGAATCTTTCGTTGTTTTTTTATAAGTACCAGGGTGACAGAAATAGAATGGAAAAGGATCATTAATGCATACGCACAACTTAGGACTTAAGGTTGTGAACATGAGTTCAACTGACTTAAAATATAATTTATATAAGAAATCAACATAAATAAAATCTATGAATGTGACAAGAGTAGATAACAAAATAAAGTTAGGAAATGTTTGTCCGTCTGTCACGGCCAAACTAAGCGACGAAATGACGTGATTTTTTAAGTGCAAATAGTTGAAGGGATGGAAAGTGAAACAGGCTACATTTTGTCTCTTTCTAACTCCCCAGTTCTTTTTAATGGCAAGTGGAAGTTTGTATTTAGCATTCCGCAATTTTCAAGGTACAAAGCTAAAAATTGTTATGCGAACTATTTGTATAATGTATAACAAAAAAAAAAATTTGCTAAGCTAAAAGTTTTCGAAGTAGGAAGCTAAAAAAAAAGTGTGAGCGTAGCCGCGGGCAAAAGATAGTTCTCTATATTTTTGTTTAACAAATAAATCAGGTTAAAACATAGTCCAGCAAACAATTCAACACGAAAAGCGTCAAGAACGTAATTTATTGAAACTACCAACTGTGCTGGACATATTGTAACACTGATTTTTCACACATGAAACCGGTTAAGTGCGAGTCAAACTTTTATGAAAAGAATTCCATACCATTGATACTTTAATAGCAATGTTTTTTTGCCGCCTCCTTTTGCGAAGCAGTAATGCTAGTAAAGGAGGAGGCCGACCGCATAAGTAAACGGCGCTCACGCCCTAGACCCCGCCGGGATTCCGATCCCGATTTCCTGCCACCGTAGGCGCGGGCCTTCGGACGGCGAGCAAAGGCTAGCTCGCCATCCAGTCGTCTGGTAACCGTCCGTACCAAGCCAGGTCGTCGACAGTGCGCTCTGTTCCAGCGTGCCTCAAGGAGTTGTCAGCAAATGTAGAGGCCAAACTGTTGGTCCGAAGTCTACTGGAGCCCCGGTCCGGTTTTTGAAAAGAAAGATGAAGGATAAGAAGGAATAGGGTCGGTCGTTTAGTCAGTATGTCTGACACGGGTTCCCACTCCGGATTCGTCATTAGATGATTTTTCCCACCATAAAAAAAAACCTTAAAAAAGTAACAGTTCTTTTCACGAACAAAAAGTAACAGTTATTTTACACACGTGAAAAATCACTGTTATTTTTGGTGTGAAAAATGCATAGAATGCTGTTATCAGCCAGTGGCAGGCGCTGGCGGTGTTTTATATTCAACGTAATGTGATTTGTCTGCGCCATCTTTCATTTGTGATCTTTTATTCGTGAAAAAGAGCTTTTCGTGGATAATGGAGTGGTTGCACACTGTTTGCTTGCTGTGAGAGCGTTTGTAAGACTTAGTCTAGAAGGCAAAGGGTAAATGATAGAATATAGGTGGGTTTTAAACTCTTCGAGATTGATTTTTCACTTCGAAACACAAACTGTCTTTGTTTGAAATGTTTGCTTAGACGTTTTTTCTTCTTTTTAGAATTAAGAAACAATAAAGTATTATTCATTCATTAAACCCTAAGAGGACACCGGTGTCCGCATACCTATTGTCTTTTGATTGTGTCTTTAGTTACGGTCGTCGAAAAGTTAAGTGAACTTTGCTTATTGTCTAAGTGGACACTTTTTTTATTAATAGGTACCATATTTTATGAGCATTTTTGCCCAAATAAACCTATTTACATATCCTGTACATTCCTCCTCCTTCTTGCGTCGTTTATCCTCAATGCTGAGGGTCGTGACGTCTACGAATAACTGTTTGATGGACTATATTTCGCCATGTTGCCCTCCTAAACATTAATTGCAAGTTTAATAAAAACCTGTAAAAAAAATCAAGGAACAATTTCAAAGTACTAAAAAGCATATAGGTATCATCAACCAAAACTTCACGTCATTACTAACTTTCTTCACAACCCGTCCTTAGAACCTCCTTGCATTAATGACGGAAGTGACCCAAAAAATATCCAATATCCTTAGCCGCGTGACGTCATGGTCATCCTACTCAAGAGCGTTAACGAGCATCTGGTGCCTTAAAAAGCATTTTGTAAACTCATTTGGGTTCCCACTCTGTGTAATGACTGCTGTTCCGCCGCAGATTTGTTTTAAATTGAAGGATATTGGCGGTAAAAAAAATAGTGACTCATCATCATCATCATTATTTTAGCCTAAAGATGTCCACTGCTGGATATAGTGGAATTGCTAAATTTAATTTTGCCATGACCGTTCCATTATCAGAGTACCATAAGTATGACGATGAGCACCGGTCGCTCATCGTCATCCTCAGTGTGATCGTCCCAATCAAATACACAACACGTGTTTTATAGTTGCACCAAATGCAACTACATTTGTGTTCTGCCAATCCCTACCTACCCCATAGCTTTGTGGTTTGTTTTCTCAGGGCTATGGCGGCCATTACTCTAACCAGCCTACCTCACTCTAGAAGCAGACAAGTCTTTCCATTTTTCTCAGGGCAGTCTTATCCAGGTTGCCAGGAAGAAATCGTCAAATTCAATACGGCCGCCATTTGTATGTTTTCTTTATTATATGGTTTTTTTTCATGAATGTTGCAGTTTTGGGGTAGAATAAAGTTTATGTAAATAAAAATGATAAAATTTTGATCAGAAAACATGCTTAAATAGTTATACAACTGTACAGAATTAGGTAGATACCTGTAAAGGGAACGTTTTCTGTTCAGAAATCGCAAGTCATTAACTTAATTTACTTATAAAGTAAATTCAACGGAAGATGGACTCAGGATGGTGAGGACTGCAAATAAGCAAAGTTATATAACAAAGCCTGGAAATGTCCCTCCATTAAGAGCGTCATTCCTGGCCTCGGATTAATTTAAACTTTACAATTTGACGCCTCTGCCGACTTTTGAGTTATTACTGAATTTTCATTTAAAATTAAAATTTTGGTTACAGTAGAGATTATGTTTTGACCCTCGGGTCAAAATTTGTCTGTTAAAGTACTAATTTCATCATTTTCAGTGATGAGAAAAATACTCTTATTTTTTTGTCATATTGTTAGGCTAGCGCTTCCATTATTTTTTCTGATAGTAAGTGATTATGTAGTCAATGGTAGACGGTGAAAACCTTTAGATTGTAGCATATACTCTGACAGCTTAGCTCTTCACACGATACAGATTGAAATTGTAAAAGAAGGATGTAGAATCTGATGTACTAAGAGCGTGTAACAGCATCTTAGCTTCCCCGTTGTTGGAAGAGGCTAATGTGTTGTGTCGATTGTTATGCATGTGTGAGTGACATAATTTTACGATAGTTATAGTTAAGTACTTAGGGTGTTAGAAGTGTATTTTTTATTAAACAGGAGTGACAATATCACTAAGTGATAAAACTCCTTACAATAAATAAAGATAAAAATAAAATGCAAAAGAACAACAAAATACACGGCAATTAAAATTGTAAAAAGAATAAACACGGATAATGTGGCCTTATCTTTGCAATGTAACTATAGTTAAATATGTTTCCACAAAGGATTTAAAATTCACACACATTTCTGTATCGCGCTATCAGAATTTTGCACAATTTACATACATAACCGTTCGAAATCAATTGTTGGGCAGTTGCGCGGATCAGATACAATACCCGTCATGTCGGAGGATTGGACTGGACCTTTTCATCAGAGGTTTACGGGGCTTTACAGCCGGTTTTGTATACCGGTATAGATATCAGATTCCGTCAGTTTTGTTTGAAACCAAAGGCTGTAAACAGAACTAAACAACGAACACACGTTACGTCACGTCTTCTTGTTTATTGTATCTTCGACCCTCCATGGGAATAAAAAACGACCAAAATTTAATGCTGTATATTCTCATTCTGGACCACCTAAATTTTGTTTTAGTAACAAAAGAACAGAACCGGAGTTTAGTTAGTAAAAATCTTCACGCCGCTACGCTCTCCCGTTACGCCCCAGAACGGGAGAAGCGATAGGATGACTTTCCACCACCACAATAAAAATAAAAAAAAAGTATAATTTAGTTACCATTTAACATCACAATCTAATTTAAATAGACAATACCATAATTATGTTTAATATAATTTAAACTGCATTTAACGTTGTCATACTTTGCTAACTAGTAATTATATAATATGACAAAGTATGACAAAGACAAATGCAATTAACTTATAATAACGTTTGTATATCGTTATCGGTACCTACTAATTAACTTTTAGTAATAATGTGCTGCGCCAATAGAACGGCACTAAACTGTAATTGGAATTATAGTGGGTATTATTAAATTTTCACAAAATATTGGCGTGATCATTTCTCTATTTATTTTTTACTAGCGACTCGCCCCAGCTTCGCACGGGTGCAATGCTTATATTCAATATATTATGCATGTATTATACACATTAACCTTCCTCTTGGATCACTCTATCTATTAAAAAAAGCCGCATCAAAATCCGTTGCGCAGTTTTAAAAATTTTAGCATACATTGGAGGAAGCGACTTTGTTTTATATATCTTTCTGCCAAAACGGTGAAGTAAAACATCGTGAGGAAACCGGCATGTCCTAGAACCAAAAATTCGTAGTCATGTGGCATCCACCAATCCGCACTGGGCCCGTGTGGTAGATTATGGCTCATTCCTTCTCCTAGAGAGGAGGCTAAGTCCCAGCAGTGGGAACATTGAAAAAGGCTGATGATGATGATATGATCTTACTGCCTGCGGTTTGAAAATAAGTTTTTGCACAAACTTTGGACAAGCGTTTTATCCCTTTGGGGGGTGAATTTTGGAAGATCCTTTCTTAGTGTTCGCCTACGTTATAAAAGCAAGCACCCAGGACAAAAATTAGTGTGATGACATTTGTTCTGTGTCAGGCTGCTATTTATCTAGGTATATACCTATAAACTTTGCATCCGGACTAGATGGTCGTGTCTGCTGATTATAAAAATAAAAAAAAAATCACGTCCAAATGTAAAATGAAGTAGAATTATCTATACACTGCAATATTCATAGGTTTTAACATAACCCATCGGAACTGCATAAGGTGATACGGAGCGTGACAGCGTGCTCCGACGGCCGGTAATGACGTTCGGGTCACTCCTGTCACGCGCAGAGAATCAATTGTTGGCACAATACACTGGGAGTGACAGCCACTGAGATGTGGACCGGGGCAGACCGATTGGATTCTCGGTGTTAGTGTTGCCACTGTTGCCAGTTTGCTTATGTAATCGAAGCCGTTTTAATGGATTAAAACGGCTCTAGAAAACGTCTATCCGTTTTGGAAAACGGATTGGAAATTATTTTTTTTTCTTGACTTCTTTGATAAAATCCTCCACTCTGGGAAGAGTGCAAGAGTGTTCTCAAACAAGGGGAAGTGTTAGACTTTTACTGACTTAAATTCAGCCATATTTCCTTTGTTACTTTTGGTGTTCCAGGGCCATATCCGGAAAAAGTTTTTTTTTAATGCTATTTTCTAAAAACCGCGCAATTACGAAATAGTAATAAGCCCCGCGCATGCGAGGTTAAACCAACACATTATTTAAAAAAAAATCCAAAATAAAATTGATATCACATCAAACAGTTTAGGTATCGTTAAAATTCCGTCCCGGTCTCGTTTACCATCCGTCCCTTCCGTGGAGAATACAGCATCATTTGCATGAGAAGTCGCCACCGTGGGAGTTGTCATAGCCGAGATTATCTGCCTTTATAATGGTACGCGTGTTCCACGTTTGTCTTGAACTAGAGAGGGCGCACACTGGCAACAGAGACAGTTTTGTCTATGAGGGCGAAAAAAAATTGTACAGTATGGGCGTCGCATCTTGGAGAGTCTGAAGTTATTTAAACAAGTAAATGCAATATGCTGTTGTTATTGCTATTAAAATCTGTTATTGGCATTTCTTTTTTTTAAACCTTTATTTTTGTATAGTTTTCATGCGCGTGCCATACATTATAACCTTTCTATCAATCAGTGTCACTAATACAACGTCACTTTACCGAGAGTATAAGTATACCGAGAGTATACTCGCAAGTGCGAGTATACTCTCGGTAATCGAGACCAATTTAACCGAGAGTCGCAAGTCTGCGCCCTGCCTTAAGCGTGTTCTGCGTTTGTCTTGGGTTAACGTTGTTGAAATGTTTATTCATGTTGACACAGTAATGGGGGTGAATTATGTAGTGTGTGTAACCATGTTAATGGTCGGCGTTCTATTGTGTGAGACTACGATTTGTTAGTTGTTTTAATAAGGATAAAGAAATTATGTTTTTCTATTTATTTACTTTATTATATAATACAAATAAGGTATATATTCAGACTAAGTTATGTACAAACAAGAAAACGAGTATTATAATTATGTACAAGTTTTCGTATCGAGTGCTAGCATAAATGAACTTAGCGGTGGTCAGGTGTCTTCGATGGTAAATTAAATGTAATCCTAATATTCTTAAAACTTTATTTCCTGTAGTCACTACTAAATCATTATGATAGGGGATAATAATTTTAGTAGATTTTGCTTAGTAACAAAATTAAATACTTAATACCTAATAAGTTTCTAAATTTCTAAAGCTTAGTGAGAAATTGCTACACTTGAGTGACAGCAAAAAACATTGAAACCCTCTAAATCACCAATTCAAGAATTCAGGCCTCGCAAAGAATCTAGAAAAAGTCCCGCCAAAGAAAAAGTCAATATATCTTACACACCCGAATCAGTAAAGAAATATTTCACCGATTTTGCTGAACAAACAATGGGATTGAGCGTAAGAAATCGTAACCAAAGAAACTTGACCTAGAATCATAAGAGTTCCGTCCGGAATCAATATAGATAATAATAAAGTAACGCCCGGATCCGAAAGGGTTAGACCGGACAGCGGACCCTTCTCTAATATTCGCGATTCAAACGCCACGCGACGGGTTAGGTACAGTCGACAAAATAAATAAGTGTGCAGGCTAACTACAGTAGTCATCTACACTACACTAATATAATAAAGAGGTAAAGTTTGTTTTTTTTGTTTGTAGGAAGTAATCTCTGGATCTACTGGTCCGATTGGAAAATTTTTAGCAACAATAGAAAGCTGCTTTACTCCTGAGTGACATAGGCTATAATTTATGTACGCGGGCGAAGCCGCTGACAAAAGCTAGTAGACTAATATGACTACTGTTTTACATGTCATATGCTTGAGTTGCCTTGTGTATATTTGATTTAATATTTGAAAGATTACTTGTGTGTTATTCCACTGCAAGGAAATGTTCAGCAGGTTGTTCCATTTTCTACTCGACACCTTCTTGAATCAGTACGGAAAAATCCGTTAAATTAATTGAAAAACAAAGAAGTAAGTAAGTAAATTAAAAAGAACCAAGAAGAAAGTTGCATCTGCCATGTCATGTTTCTGCATAACTTTTGTTATGTTAAATTAAAAGTTTGACTTGTATAAAATGGCTGCGGTACAGGGTTATTTAATAAAGTTTTGATAAACTTAGAATAGTATTTTGAATTTTTTTAAAAAATCAGCTCTATTTTACATATGTGTTTGTTAAAGTACCAGATTATTCATATAAGACTAGCTTTTGTCAGCGGCTTCGCCCACGTACATAAAAAATTGCCTATGTCACTCAGGAATATAGCAGCTTTTTATTGTTGCCATTTTTTTTCCAATCAGACCAGTAGGTCCAGAGATTACCTCCTACAAACAAAAAAACAAACTTTACCTCTTTATTATATGATGATATATTGATGATGTAGATGATTTAAAATTACAATAAACTACCGACTATGAAACTACTTTCGGCTATGAAATCTATACCAACACACCAAACTATTTTGCTGATTGTACGTAGGTCCAATTTTGCATTGATGAATGAATCTCCAATTGGGGTCGGCCATTCGGCGGTTATGAAGGAAATTCTGGCTACGATCTGCGGGTCACGCTTCTGATTATTTGAAGGTTGGTTTCCACTGCGGTAATGTGGTTATTTTATTTTTATTACTGTTCTCAATTTTCCTCGATATTGGTTATAAATGAAAATTCTATGGACTTGGTGAAATGATTTCAACTTCGCGTTTCATTCATTAATTCTTTTAAAGCTGTTTTGGAATACGACTTTGTATTTTATTGGTGGTTTTACTTTTGTTATCTGTTCAAATAAAAGTGAATTCCGCATTCATGAAAGTTCAGGATTATTCGTATTATTTAATGGTTTTGAAGAACTGCAGTGGATTTTTTTTTCGTGTTTGTAATTGTCAAATCAAAATGAATGGAACATGGCATGTAACCGAAATGAAAATGTTGAGATGGATGTATGTCGTGACGAGTGAGAAAAAAGTACTTCAGGGGGAGTTCGAAAGTAGCACCAGAGACTGAAAAGAAGAAAGGGAATCGTTTATTTTAGTTTACTCACATGAAAATGAAATGTTAGTTACTGAAATAGTTATGAATATGCTATAATATGTAAATGAATGGAGAAACAGCATGGATTGTGTGAAGAGTTATACAAAACAAAAAAGAGTTTGTGTCTGTGTGACAAAAGAGAGTAGAATAAAATAAATGTTTAACACCGATCGCAAATAACTTAGGATGCGAACTGAAACATGAAAAATGGTTTAAATGGTTTAAACTATGTATTTAAAAAAATCTAACTAAAATTAATGGGTAGACGTAAAAGTGTACACCAGGTCTCTGGAACTAAGGCAACGAAGGAATAGTGGGCTTTTAGTCAGTAAAAGTACACTATTTTCCGTTTATTGGACGACTTTTGCCCATCGAAAAAAAAAGTCAACAACATATATAATACTACAAAAAATTGAAAAACAACCCTTATTTACAGTTCACTCCGGTCAGAGTTCCCAAAATTTAGAATAGTGCAGGGAATACTAGTCCATTTTCACCAACAGCACCGAATTACCTGGAAAAGTGTCTTGTAAACAAACTACTCTACCGCCACCTATTCGTTTGACTGTGGCCTGTGACGTAATCCTATCAAGGCTGTCACGTACAATGGGCATTAATTCACTGCGAAGTGAGAACAGTATATATTCTGCTTTACACTCGGCTACTGTTTGTTGGATTTCACTTTTTTATTCGATTTGACAGCTGTCAATGTCAATCATGCAATGGTTTGTTGTTGACAGCATCGGTGGACAACATTGTCGTGGCCGAGTATTGGTTAGGCAAGAATTTTAACAAGTTTTGTCATTAACACGCCAAGGATTGCAAGGCCCAGCAGTGGGAACATTATAAAGTTGGTGCTAGGAGTTGTCAGCAAACCGTAGAGACCCTGCAAAAGGGTCTGTAAAGTGGGGCCAAGGATTCGCGTCTGAAATTAAGGCTCTGGACCTGGTATATATGGCAACATAGGAATGGGGTAGATTATTTAGTCAGTAAGAGTCTGACACTGTTTTCCGCTCCGCCCAAGGGCGGGATTTGTCTTTGGATGATTTTTACTTATGATAGGTAAAAATCATCCAAAAAAAAGGTGCGATGTCATTAACTTCAAAACGTCTTTTCATACTCTATGACGAAGCGAAAGAGCGTGTCAGACTTTTACAGACTAAAACTAAACGTGTTTTGTAGTTGCATTCTAGGACACGATTTTTATTTCGATCTTCTCTATCAGACGGCCTTCTACGATAACCGTGCAAGAGGTTAAATCGATTTTTTAATTCGATATGACAGCTGTCAATGTCAATCGTAAAATGTCAAATAGAATTAGAATAGAGGTGTCTCGTTTCGAAATAAGGACACGAAAGGATGTTATATCTCAGTAAAGCTGTTCGACACGAAGTTTTACGACTATTGACAGTTTTTCAGAATGTAATAAAGAATATATCACGGTATGCTCAGCTCGTAGTAAGAGGAATAATTCAACGGAATCACGTACGTTGGAGGTGTGCGTATCCCAAAGGAATCTCTATACATATCCGCTGTAAAAGGGGAGTCGTCATCCCTGATATCCGTTTTCTGTTCTATTTATGAAAAAAAAAGTATGGAATTTTTGTTTTAGATTTATTTATACTTACACAAATAGATTTTTATCAGTAAGTCTGAATATTTATTCGTTTCATACAAAATGCATTACACAGAAAATAAAATACAGCAAAAATACTGCACTACTGCAGTACAGCACATTCGCAGTGAGCTGTAGTAAACAAAGGGTCGAGCTGTCAGCGCTGTCGACTTGACTTAAGAGACGTAACCTCGTCAGGGGTGCCACGCAAACTGGGCCAAGTTATTTGTCTTGGTTTATTTTTTTGTGAGGCTTTAAGTCTGAGTACAAACTGCTGTAACAATAAAGCAATGTACATTTCAGCCGAAAGACGTCCAATGTTGGGCATATGCCTCCCAAAAGTGTCACCGTAATGAGCATTCCTTTTTTTCGAATTTCGAAGACATTCAAGAACATGTGACCTCCAACCAACGCGCACTAGGCACGCGTGGTTTTTTTTTTTAAGATGGGAAGAATCCCTAGATATGATCCAAGGGCGTGCTACGCTTTCGCATCAATCTTTGGCCTTGGGATTACGGCCTATTCGCTATCCTAGAGGCCAGAGTCCCAACAGTGGGAATATTATAAGGCTGATGTTATAATATTCCCAAAAAGGTTCGTGCTTATGGGTGGGAACCATTATCGACTTCTACCTTTTAGATTCGTTTAGTAAAGGCATTATTATAGCTTAATGTATAGGTGTAAATGGTATATCGGCATTTAGCATAGGTTCGTTTTGTCCGGCAGCAGGCAGGGACCAATGGGCCTGATTGATTGTGTATTGGCAACACGTCACGAAGCAAATAGTGCTGTATTGTGACGGATTGCTGACCTATCGACAATGCAGCAGAACTAGATAGTTGCGAGCTAACATATTTTGATAATATTTAACGTAACTTTGATTTGTACCAGTTTTTCTTCGTCTTCTATCGATGGCTTTCAAGACACCTTCAGAGTGCTGGTTTTCTAACTTTAGATTTTTTTCATAACGCAAATCATTGAACTCTTGAGCCGCGAATGCGTTCGCATATCTATAAGTAGTCTTTTATTATGTTTCTAATTATTACTGTAATCGAAAAGTTAAATTATTCCTTCAGTCAGCAAAATTCTGTCAGATTTCTACTGACTAAAACACGCATGTGTTCTTTTAGTCATCTTTAGCGTACCAAAACTGTGGTAATTCTTTCGAACAATCTTGAATTTAACACAATCCTGAAAACCATAGCGTAAAGGAAAATTCTTCTCTGTTAGGTAAGTAATGTTGTTTAAAGGCTCATATTATAACATACTAGCTTTTGTCAGCGGCTTCGCCCGCGTACATAAAATATAGCCTATGTTACTCAGGACAGGAGTAAAGCAGCTTTCTATTGTTGCTATTTTTTTTCCAATCGGACCAATAGTTCCAGAGATTACTCCTACAAACAAAAAAACAAACTTTATCTCTTTATTATATTAGTGTAGAGACACACTTCAAAAATATTATCATCATGAAATGATTGCAGTTGAAAGACTACCCACTGTTCGAGATAGGCCTTCCTCAAGCGTAGCTACAACGACCAATCCTGTGCGTCTCGCATGCTTTTTAATTCCTGCGACTCTCATCAGGTCATCGGTCCACCTTGTGAAAGGCCTTCCAACGCCACTCCAGAACCTTTTGGCCTCATTGTCCCTCTGCTCTACGAGCAATGTGCGCTGCCCACTGCTGCTTAAGTTTGGGGCTTCTTCGGGCTCTGTTTCCAGATTTTAATTTATCTTCATTCCTCAAGCGATAATGCAAAGAAAGTCCAAGGATAGCCCTTTTCATTGTCTTTTGGGTCCTAAATCTTCCATGGAAATAACAATATGCCGTCTGGTCTCTTGCCATCATCACGTGCCAGGCTGAACTCCAATACTTAATAAATAATAAATATATATTATCATCATCAACCTATTTAATGTTCCCACTGCTGGGACACAGGCCTCCTCTCTTGGGAGAGGGAATGGGCCTTAATCCACCACGCAGGCCCAGTACTGGTTGGTACACAATCTTGCATCTAATCTTTAATCACATAGTATATATAAACTCTTTAAATTCTCTGCAATATGACTGTACTTGTCAATGTTTATCAAGAAACCAAGTTGTACGCTGCAACTTGAAGCAATCTTCTAACTATGAACCCCGCAGATGTGTGGGATCGCAAATTAAGGCAAGTTTCTAATCGCCAAGTTTGCCAACCACTAAATTCTTGGCGCAAACTTGCCCCGCTTGTAACAGGACTTGCAGTCCGAAACGAATTGAATAAATTTAAGTCTTAGTGACGGAACTAGTGCTGCAGGGTAGTGACCTTGGCCTGAAAATGCACAAGGGAATTGACGGACACAGGAGGACAATACAACAACAAGAATATCAGCAAAGTCGTAGGAGCCCATCAGCAGGGCTGAAGTCTATTCAGGCCAAGTTTCCTTCACTAGCATTACTGCTTCACAGAAGGAGGCGTCTGCCTGCAAAGCATATAATACTTGGATATTTTCAATTTATCCTCAAGTTCTTGTTACAAGTAAACTTTTTGTGTCAAATAAATTGCAAGTGAAACTAACAAGGGAACTTTAGAGTTGGATACTCGTACCAAACGAATATAAAAGTGAAGAGTCGCCAATTGATTCAAAAAGGTGCAGTTAGCTGTTTTAATCCGTACCTATATATATATATATATATATTTATAAATTGAACTGTCCGTAATTTGATATCAAAATAAAATTGTTCACTGAATTAATAATTATGAAAATATATTGCATACTTGAAAAAAAAACGCAATGTTTGAAATTGATATCGGTCTATCAATTGGTTTGTTACAACTATTTTCCAAAACAGCTGTAACGATTTCGACGGAGCTTAGTTACTTAACAAACATAGTAACCTTAGTTATTCTTTTTCAAATCATTTACCTACCAGTGAGTTTACTTTGGAAAAAAAATGGATACAAAAAAAAAAACTTCATAAAATTGTAACGTGCTTTGCGTGTACTGTTTTACGATTTTAACAAACAAAATCACGGGCACCAGTTATTGTAAAATAAACAACTGTACGTGGCATATCAAACGAGTGCTCTCTAAAACGAAAATTCAAAAACCAACGTCACTTTATTTGACTTTTTTGCTAGATAGAACGTGAAACAGCGAATGCGGCTGACTTTGCTATCCAGCAAAGCAAAACCCAGCAAAAACATAAAACTCTCCGAACATTTCGCAGTCATGCATTTGTCGTTTCGCGTGCGTTTTGAAACCATTCAGGGCTCGGCCCATTTACGTAATTGCTGGCCGTCCGCATGTCCCATTCAATACGTTTTCTATCCGATACGGGAACGGACCGGACACGGGTTGAAACGCAGAGTCGATTAAAAGAGGAGTTGTGGTTCTTTAATAGCTCTTATTTAGACTGAAGGATTAATTAAATGTTTAAGTAATTCTGTGAACTTTATTTAAAGTAAAATTGATTTTTTAGAGGTATGCGGAACAGAGAGTAAAGTACTGTAAAGTTCTGCTGAAAAGGGAGGAAACCGTAAGGTGTTGTCATAGGGACTCTGCACAAGAGTCGTAGCCTACTGGGGCCCAGGGTTTCTTTCTGAAAGGAAGGCTTGGCCCCAGTACAAAGGGCAAAGAAGGTACGGGGTGGGGTGCTTTGTCAGTAAGAGTCTGACACTAATACCCGCTCCGCCCAAGAGTGGGATTCGTCATTGGATGATTTTTGCCCACCGTAAAAAAAAACGGTAAGGTGTTGACGTGAAAAATTGTTTATTTTTAAAACGTCATTTATCATTCTTGTTATGTCTGGTATGGGCTACTGCCCAAAAGATGATTAAGGGGTCTTTTATTTATATGTTCAAATCGTGGAGAACTGTAATTCCGCGGTGCACATCTAAATTTTAGTACAGTACTGCCAATTATATGTCTTCGCTACAATTTTTGTAGGTATCTTATGTATGATAATAATACACATAATTATAAGTAAGAAAATAAATCAGAAGTATTTCGGTTCATCATCATAAATTCTAACACGATATAAACATTTCTTGCTATCAGCCGATTTATTGAAAACCAATCATAACTTTTGGAATCCTTAAACTTGTTTTTTACTCAAATTCACGTGTTCAAAGTTGTTTGGCTGTCGGAAGTTTTTCCGCAATCTGCAAAAATGTCAAACACATCCTGACACCGGAGATCCTTTTTCAAATATGAGATTGGAAAAAAGAATGTGCATTTATATAAGTTTTTTCTCCACGCTTTCATGGTATACAAACATAGGCTCTAGCGAAATATGTGTGGTATTTACTATCTTGGTATAGGTATTAGTTTTTATATCTTACCAAAATGAGTAAAGGTTGGACTTGGACATGTCTTTTTTGTCATTTTTGTCAGCTTGTACGCCGAAAAAATATAAAAAGGAAGAAGCCATTTTATTCATGAAGCCCCAAGAAAACACCAGTGTTCGCACACTTATTGTTTTAAATTGTGTCTGTAATTACGGAAGTCGAAAGGTAAAACTTATTATTTTCGTAAACGGTCTTGAGCGAGAAGTAATGGCAAGCGGTCGCCTTTGTGAAGCAGTAATGCTCACGTACTAGCCACTGGAACCCCAAGCAATGGCCAATTCACCGTCCGGCCTTCCAAGTCGTCAACGGTGTATAGTTTTTCACGCGCGCCAGATATGAGATATCAGCAAAACCGTATAGACCCAGTAGGGTCGAGGTCTAAAAAAATAAACCTATAGAAGAAAATGATAATGAGTTAAGACATCTATTGGCATTTTTTATGGTGGGAAAAATCATCTAATAAGAGAATCCCGCCCTTGAGCGGAGCGGAAAACAGTGTCAGCCTCTTACTGACTAAACAATTCAGTCTATTTCTTCTTAGCCCTTATACCGGGGTCGGACCTTCTTTTCAGAAACCGGATCTTGGCCTCAGTCGGCTTCGGCCCTGCAGTTGGGCCTCAACATTAGCTGACAACTCCTTGAGACGCGGGAACAGAGCGCGCCATCGACGACCTGGGTTTGTCTGGACCGTTACCAGACGACCGGAAGGCGAGCTACACACTGTTCGCCGTCCGTAAACCCGCGTCTATGGTGGCTGGAAATCGAGATCGGAATCCTCAATCTCAATCGATGCACCAAAAATGCAAATAGATGCCAATGCATCATCTGCATTTTTAATGCCATATTGTAGCTAGTAAGACTATAATATAATTTTAATTAGTTAAGTGTCTTTTTCTTGTATCATTGGCATCTATTGTGTACAGAAACTCATCCATTACTGTCATTCCGTTCTAGCCAGATGCCATGAATATTCCCAAGAAAATCCATTATAAGATTAAATAAAGCATTGCAACAGATACGCTCTCTGCTGATCAGCATTATGACATAGTACACTGGCGGACACGAGAAATGGCTCACCATTAAATTGATCGTCAAGTGTTTAAGTTGGCAAGTGTATTATGGGTTGCTGGTTTCGTAAATGGAGTATTAGGTCAAGTAATTACTTATTAGTATTAAAATACCTACTTTAATATAACTACCAACAGTAGTTAGTAGTTATATTAAACTACTACTACTACTGTTGGTAGTTATGCCTTTCGACTTTGGTAATTACAGACACAATTAAAGAACAGTAGGTGTGCGGACGCCGACCACGGATGCCCCTCAAGTTGAAGGGTAAAATCTACAAGTCCGTGATAAGGCCTGTCTTACTTTATATGTCAGAATGTTGGGCTATGAAAAAGACGGATGAAAAGAGATTGCATGTAGCAGAGATGAGAATGTTGAGATGGATGTGTGGTGTGACGAGAATGGATAAAGTGAGAAATGAGTATATTAGACGAAGTTTGAAAGTGGCGCCAGTGACTGAAAAGTTGAAAGGGAACCGTCTGTCTTGGTATGGCCATGTAAAAAGGCGGGATGAAACGCATGTTACAAAAAAAGCCATGAGTATACGTGTGGATGGATGGAGAGGGAGAGGGAGACCAAAGAAAATATGGATGGATTGTGTGAGAAGGGATATGAAAGAAAGAGGAGTTAGTGATAGCGAGACGGGTGACAGGACAGAGTGGAAGAAAAAGACATATTGCGCCGACCCCAAATAAAACGGGACAAGGGCAGGAAGATGATGATGAGGTGTGCGGACGCCGGCGTATCTACACGAAGAGACATAATAGAAAGACAATAGATGTATATCTATTATCTTTCTATCATGTATCTAATTACGGTATTCGAATATATAGGTAGGTATTTTTAAAGTTATTTTTGTGTTTAGCACTGATGTTTTTCGTCATCGATACAATTATATTATGTACTACGCAATAGATTAGGCATACCGTACAGTCACTTTACATGATTTAGATGATCTGCAGGCTATACACTTTTACATTGATAACATTAGTGCAGTTTTGACGTTCACGTAGTGTGAGAGCGCTAGCGCTATAAGTTTTAAAAGGTTTTGTTAGATGACATAATGGACTGTTGTATTACCTTATCAGTATTTTGATAAATATTTTGAAAGTGCTCGTCGGTAGCTAGGATAAAAGTCGATTTTTTTGTTTGTGGTTAAATCCTAAAGCCCCAGAATTCATTTTACAAGTTTAATATAATAATAATATAATATGACCACAACTATCACACAACGCCGTCTAGTCCCAAGCTAAGCAGAGCTTGTGTTATGGGTACTAGACAACTGATAAACATACTTATATATTTCTCAATACATACATATTATAGATAAATTACACCCAGACACAGAAGAAATGATCGTGCTCATCACACAAACATTTGTCCTGGGTGGGAATCGAACCCACGACCTCCCGCATAGCAGTCATGGTCACAAACTACTAGACTGACCGGCCAGTCAAAATAGTGGTTAATTCATCTACTTTTTTTTTTGAAGATCATTGGCAAATAACATCCACCGATTTAGAATAAACTGACACTCCCTGTGTCAGATTTTCACTGACTAAAAACTTCCTGTTTTCTTTCAGTTGTTTTTGTATTTTGTGACTACAGTAGCTCTTTCAACCAATCCTTTACGTATAATTTATATGGTCCAATGCTACAGTGGTTCTAATTTTAGTAAAACATCTTCTATGATCATAATCATCAACCTGTAAATACTAAATCAATGAATATTAGGACTTCACATACTAATCTCTAAGGGTCCCGATTCCGGGTGGTTAGGTGGGTCCCATTACTTATAGTGGTTAAATCTGTTTGGGTCTTTATGGAACGCAGCTTTGATTCTAGCCTATTGATATAATCTAAACAGCGGAAGATGGGTGACCCGCCTCTAGCACGTGGATCTCTGAAATTACGATATTTTGTCCTAATCGGCTAAAGCTATTTCGCTCGCACGACATCGCTGGCTCTTATTTCTATCCTTGTCTATCTGAGGCATCATGCCGTTGTTGAGAGTGGTGGCGTAGTGAGGGCATTACGGTATGACAGCATCATACTGTTATTGAGAATGGCAGCGTAGTGGATGCATCACAGCATGGTAATATCATGCTGTTGTTGAGAGTGGTAGCGTAGTGTGGGCATTACGCATGATAGCAACATGCCGTTGTTGAGAGTGCTGGCGTAGTGAAGGCATCACGCATCATAGCATTATGCCGTTATTGCGAGTGTTGGCGTAGTGAAGGCATCACGCATGACAACATCATGCCGTTATTGAGGATGGTGGCATAGTGAGGGCATAACGCATGACTGCATCATGCCTTTATTGAGAGTGCTGGCGTAGTGAAGGTACCGTGGAATGGTAACAATATGCCGTTGTTGAGAGTGTTGGCGTAGTGAGGGCATAACGCATGATAGCATCATGCCGTTATTGAGAGTACTGGCGTAGTGAAGGCATCACGCATGATAGTATCATGCCGTTATTGAGAGTGCTAGCGTAGTGAAGGCATCACGCATGATAGCATCATGCTGTTGTTGAGAGTGGTGTCAAAGTGAAGGCATTACTCATGATAGCATTATGCCGTTATTGAGAATGGAAGCATAGTGGGTGCATCACGCATGATAGCATCATGCCGTTGTTGAGAGTGGTATCGTAGTGAATGGTGTCGTAGTGAAGGCATCACTCATGATAGCATCATGCTGTTATTGAGAGTGCTGGCGTAGGGGCGGCATCACGTATGGTAACCTCATGCCGTTGTTGAGAATTGCAGCGTAGTGAGGGCACCGTGGCATGATAGCATAATGCCGTTATTGAGAGTGCTGGCGTAGTGCAGGCATCACGCATGATAGCCATTGCCGTTTATTGTCACTGCATTCGATTCACTTTCAAGGCGTATCAGTCTGTAGGGGTCGAAGCCTCCTGGAGCCTAGAGGGTGGTGCAAACTGTTACCTCGACTCCAGGAATAAGGCAAGGAAGGTACGGGGTAGGTTTTTTAGTCAGTATGAGTCTGACACTGGTCTCCCGCTCCGCCCAAGAGCGGGTTTCGTCATTGGATGATTTTCACCTACCATAAAAAAAAGGCGTATCAGTAAATGTTTTGTATTTAAAATGTTATAACTTTTTTTAAATCTAGAACAATTTTCTATTATGACTATCAAATTCTATGATCAGGGAAGCAAGTGTACAATGTGTCACTGTTTCTTCGTCTAGCTTGCCTACAAACTTGTAGAAAAGCTGGCAATGTCTGTCTGTATATGTCTTATCTCTTATTATGCAAGTAACAAATGGACCTGACTTGGCGACCAGCCAACGCTGCGTTGATAAGTCCTGTGGCCTCGGACAGTTTGTTTGTGAGCCGAATTTTTACAGGTCTATTTTGACTTAAAAAGTCACGGTGTTGTGAAAAAACTGGTTTATCACTAGTTTTTCTTTAATTTCACCTGTCACGATGCTTGTGATCAAATCTTGTAGATTAAATTTGATCTACTTCTCAGTTACCGATCAAAATGCATTTTGCATGTGTCAATCAGATGACAATGCAAAATTATTATGTCGTGGAGTTGATCTTATGATAGGACCAATGGTCATAGGAACTCTGTAATTAAATGATACAACCCCATCAAGTTTTGGCTCTTGTGATTCGTCCTGACGAGTTTTAATTACATTTCTTAATAGTTTTTATTATATATTTATCGAGATATAAAAGCTTGGAAACAAAAATGTTTGATTGAAAACTTGTTTTTATTTTCTTCTAAGTAGAAGTTTGTAAAATTTGTTCTGAAATAGCTAACAAAGATATGGCTGATTGTCTCTGTAAGCAATGATCAGCATTAAAAATCAATTATTTTGCTTGCAAAATACTGAATCCTATTATACAAGGAAGAACAAGAAATGCAGATACACCAGCGCACGTTTCTAATCAACTGGCGTTCACTGTAATCAAGTAATACGACTGCCTGGCGACACTTTATTGCAAGGATTTGTAATGAAATACATTTTTTTCTCTCTCTCTCTCTTTTCTTCTCTCTCTTTTCTACCCTTAAAAAAGGCCTCAAGGAGTTGTCAGCAAACTGTAGGGGCCCTACAGGGTCGAAGCCTCCTGGGTAAGGGTTGATGCGAAAGCGTAACTAGCGTAACACCAAGGCCTGGGAATAAGGCAAGGAAGGAATGGGGTAGGTTTTTTAGTCAGTAAGACCCTGACACCGTTTTCCGCTCCGCCCAAGGGCGGGATTCGTCATTCGATGATTTTTACCTACCATAAAAAAACCCTGAAAAGAGCGGTGTCATCATTGAAATTACAGTAATATTTTACATAAGAATGGGGTGTGTCTGTTTGTTTGCAGTTTTAGATTGTGATTTTATTATTTGTTTACGGAACAATTTATGGGGGATTTAAAATTAGAGGATTCTAATTTCTTGAGTTAAGAAATCTGAAAATTAACATAAATTGAAATCAAAATCAATAAAAAAGACTGTCATTATAAATGTTTCAAAACTGTCTTTGAAATACAATTATTATTTCTCTCAAAATTACCTTCAAATTACAGTTTACAAAGTATTAAAGTATATAATATGAAAACATTCACACGAACAGTCTTTAGCAAAGTACTAGAACTTTTACAAAATAACTCGATGTTATCGAAAATTGGTTATAATACAGTACCTGTACTTACTTGATAGAGCAGTGGTGGCCGAGTGGTAAAGGCCCCGACTTACGAGTTGTAGGTCGCGGGTTCAAACCCAGCCAGGCACATTACTTTGTGTACCTAATTTATTTCATTACCACAGCTCTCAAAACGGTGAAGGAAAATATCGTGAGGAAATCAGCATGTATTAGAACCAAAAATTCGAACACATGTGACATCCACCAATCCGCACTGGGCCTGCGTTGTGGGCCCAGTAAGGATGGGCCATTCCCTCTCCTAGAGAGGAGGCCTGTGTCCCAGCAGTGGGAACATTAAAAAGGCTGATGATGATGACCTACTTAATAACTAACTTTTACTTCTTTAATAGTTGTTAAAGCGGGCGGAACCGCGGGGCAGAGCTAGTGAAGCACGCGAGACTGCGTGGCGTCGTTTTATTGCACTCACTTGTAATGGCGAATGATAGAATCTATACTGGTTAAGTATGCATTATTTTGATTATTTTCCTTATGCGCTACTTACAAGTTTTACGATCCTTGTTTATGGTAAACAAGTTTCTTTGAAATCAATTTCTATATTATGTATAAGATATAGAAATTGATTATATTATTAAATAGATTGCACGCCGACTGCAATTGAACTGCAATCGGACTGCACGTTTGGTTTGCAGTCGTGTTAACTGCATTCGAACTGCATTATGCAGTTGGATTGCAGTTGTAATATGGTCCGTCTGTCTAGAGCCTTAAGTGCACCTTTGGAAAAAAATTAACACACGAAAACTAGAAGCGGCAGCTTAGTATCATCTGACTTTTTATGATGGGAAAAATCATCGAATGATTGGGCGGAGCGGGAGACAGTGTCAGACTTCTACTGACTAAACGACCCACCGTTCAGAGCCCCGTTGTTCCGTTCTCGTATTAACCTTTGGGCCCAAAAAGGCTTATGATGATCCCTCTTCAACTTAGATTCCTTGTCCGCTATAACCGATAGACACACTTCGCACAAACAAAGTGGTAGGCAAAAGTTAGTAGCCCATAATCCATCAAAGGTTTAAAAAAAAAATGCCAATAACAGTTTTTAACAGCAATAACAACACAAACATTATTTGTTTAAACCATTTATTTTTTTAAGAGTTATCAAGCGCTGAAATTCGCTAAGCCTAACTTCAGACTAGCCAAGATCCGGCGGCGGTATTGTACCTACTGCGGTTTCTTATTAGTATTTCGGGCTGGTGTCCGCAACTCCACAACTAAAGCGCAAATTTTGCGTACCTACTGCGTTTGATAAATGATAAATGATATTTATTTTGTAAATAGGTTTTAAAATAACACTTTTACACGTCAATATTTTTTTCTTTTCGTCAGTTTAAGCTAGATGAGTCCGGTGTTTCCTAGCTGACTACCCTGAGAAGAAACACCGAAACAAACTCAGGGGTCAAAGTCTCTTTTAAAGTCCATACAGTAACCATGTATTGGTCAAATCATATGAGAACTATGCAGATTAGTGTCTGAGATGGTCTTTTGAGGAAAGAACCATACAGATTTGAGTGGACCTGTCCAGTCAGTGCAAGCATTTGTCAGTATTCGTGTAGCTCAAACTTAGGACTACTAAGGAGCTCAACGACTTGACGATCAATACCAAAGAAAGGACATTTGTGTAGGCCGCATCAAATACTCAAATCTGTCAGACATCATATTAAAATTACGGAAAAGGAAAAGTAATCGACATAGTCCTCACATTCACAATAATAAAAAAAATAAATTTGTGTAAACATAAAAAATGCGTCATAATTTAACTCGTAAACCAAAAAAAAAAACGCGTGACCCACATTGCGTGTGATCCTTAAAAACGTGGTAGTAACCCAAAAACGCGTGTGAAAATGGTCACAATAATATTATAAGCGTGTTTACATTTCTTTTAACCCTCACGCGGTGAAGGTCAAAACCCGCATGTTTCTAATTGGATAAATCCGAGGTGTGGCAACATACTCACAAACTGTTTAATAACGCGTTTGTGTTTTGGTATTTTTTTTCTTTTGTGTTTTTTTTGTGGGGACGCTAGAGTGAATGATATTTACTTTGAGTGAAAGTTAAGGATTATATACACTTTATGAAGCTACGCTATTTATAAACTATATTTATTTTGCAAATAGATTTTTGAAAACGTGACGTGTAAGTACGTCAATTTAACTTTTTGCCTACCGTAATTACATACACAATTAAAAGACAATAAGTGTACGGGACACCGGTGTTCTCTTGAGGCTTAATAAATTAAACCAGATGAGGCCAGTGTTTCCTAGTGTACATTGAGAAGAAACACCAAAACAAATGCAGAGATCACAGTCTCTTTCAAAGTCCATACAGCAAACATATAATGGTCAAATCATATGAGAACCATCACAGATTAGAGTCTAAGATCGTCTTTTGAAGTAAAAGCCACACAGTTCTGGGACAGTTCAGTATCATTTGTCAGTATTCGTGTAGCTCAACTCAGGACTACCAAGGGTAGGCCGCAAAAAGTATTGGTTACAGGCAGACTCTACATTATGTAAAAATTAAAAAAAAGAAAAAAATATCCACATTATTCTCCACATTCACAATATTTAAGTGTGAAGTAAAAACTTTTCTCAACCAGTTTCCGTTATTCACGAATTTGACTAATCCGTGGACAATAGTGTGAGTTCTATGTTTACCTATTTACAAGCTTTTATTTAGTTTCACCTGTCCCGTTGTCTGTCGTTCTGTAATCAAATCTTGCAACTTAAATTTGATCCACTTCCCGGTTTCCGATTGAGCTGAAATTTGGTATACACGTTTAGTTCGGATGACAATGCAATATTATGTTGACATGGAGCTGATCTGATAATGGAATCGCGAGGTAGCCATAGGAACTCTGTAATTAAACGGCACAACCACGTCGAGTTTGGGCTCGTGTGAATCGTCTTGACGAGTTTTATTTATATAAGTATAGACCACCGCTATAAAAGCTTGTTATGAAAAAAATATTTTCATTGAAAACTTGTTATCTGATAAGTCCATCTTTGCTATACCATAACATGTAACTATTTTTTTTGTTCCTAATAAATAAAAATAAAATGTAATAATAGTGCCGAGACTGACATTATGGAAATTTAGAATTACAAAAAGATAAAATTCGAAGACATGTGACATCCATCAATCCGGCTCCTAGAGAACTCCATCTCGTAGAGAAAGAGGCTTGAGTCCCAGAGGTGGGAACATTATAAGACTGATGCTATGCCATGCAATGTATGATCTTCGTAATGTGTGTAATGATGATGTGTGAACAAACCATTTTTTTTTAAACAGTAACGATGGAGTTTTTTGCCGGTTCTTCTCCATAGGAAACGACCATTTTGGAACCGTGCACTAACTTCAGACGCACAAGTGCCCATATAAGCTTATGTGAAATAAAATACTTTGACTTTGAAAGTTAAAACTTTAACTTTGATAGTCAAAACATTGACTTTGATGATTGTTTCTTGACAACATAAAACATATAAATCTAGTGTTTTTTTTTTTAAACTCTCCTACAGTAAAATTCCTCTCCCCATATATTTAACAATTCAAAGACAAACGGAACCGCGTATAACTCTTTTTCAACAAAGCAAATAATCCCTCTCATTTTTATTTTTTCTATCCTTTTATGTTCTGTGTCGAATAGAGATAGTTTTTTTCGCTTTTTATTCGCTAGTGTGAAGCGCTGATTGAAAATGTCGACACGCCAGCGAAGCGCTGCAGCGTTTTGTAAAACATTTTTGGAGCAGAAGATTAGATTGAAGAATGAACTCAGATAATAAAACCACGTTTTAGGCTTCTTTTATTTGTCATTGTGGCTTTGTGAAAGGCTTAGATGTATGATTTAGATTAAGATGGATTCGTGATGGTAGTACACGATTTTCGAGTTTTTTTTTTTTGCAATGTGCAACTTAGTCATTTATTCCAATCGAGGTCTATAATTTGCTTGCGATGGGTAGCTCGCCATCCAGTCGTCTAGTAACGGTTCAGATTAAGTGGGACCCCGGTCCAGTTTCTGAAAGGAAGGTCCGATGCCGGTATGAAGGCTAAGAAGGAATGTGTTGTTTAGACATGGTTCTATATCTCAAAAAGAAAAACGAAACCCTTATAGGTTCACTTTGTTGTCTGGTCTGTCTGTCGGTCAAAGCTCTTTATCTCGATAACGCTTGAAAGTATCGACCCCTCCTCTTCACATGATCATACCAAAACAACGCCCCAGACGCCACCGGGAATCTGATCCCGATTTCCAGTCACCATAGGCGCGGGCTTGCGGACAGTGAGCAATGGATAGCTCGCCATCCGGTCGTCTGGTAACAGTCCGGACCAAGTCAAGTCGTGGACGGCGCGCTCTGTTCCCGCGTGCCAAAGGAGTTGTCAGCAAAGGGCACCGGTTCAAATTTTTCTGTCACTGATGCCACTTTCAAACTTCAATGAACATTTAATACTACAAACTAGTAATCAAAGACCTTGTTGGTAATTACCAAATACATAATTAATGTAGATTATATTATATTTCTTTTACAGTCAAGGTCATTGCAAATGGAATCAAAATCAATATGGACGAAGCCACCATGAATGAGGTTTACAAAGCCGTATCAATAATTGCAATTTAATATCGGGGATGGTGTTATGCAAACATGATTATAGTGAAGTATAATAAACTTGAATAAAAAAAAATGAGCGGCATTGTACCACCGGTACATGGTGGACATCCCACATATACATACAAAACGTTTTGGGAACACTTTCATTGTGCGTACAGCCAAGGATTGGAATTCCTTGCCGGAGTCTGTGTTGCCTGATGGCTACAATCCGGGAATCTTTAAGTCAAGAGTGAATAGGTTAATTCTAGGTAAGCGTTCACCATCGTCGACCGCATCGTCGCTTTCCATCAGGTGAGATTGCGGTCAATCGCGAACTTATACTCAATCAATAAAAAAAGAAATCTGTTTAGCATTTTACGAACTTGGGAATTTTGTAGGGTTTCGTAACTAAACCGAAAAACGGGACCCTATAACTAAGACTTCGCTGTCTGTTCGTCTGCCTGTTTATCACCTGGTTGTATCTCCTTGATATTGCGTAGAGTTGTCACAGATGATATATTTCTATTGCTGGTTTAACAATAAATACAAAAAAAAGTAAAAACAAGAAAAACCGTACAAAAGAAATACCGAAGTCTACGGTTTTTCTTTTTTATGTTTTTTTTTTTTTTTAAATTGATGTTGTTGCTGGTTGCTGAGAATAAATGAGTGGTTCCTGTGAGCTTGTACAAGCAAATAGATTTCTATCTTCCACACCACACTGATATTATACAGGCAAAAGTATGTGTGTATGTTTGTTACTTACTTCTTCACGCTCAAACGGCTGAATAAATTTCGATGGAATTGGGTATCAAAATCTCGCAATCCATAGTGTAGATGTCTATGGAGAAGAATGTGCATTAAATTCCACGGCGAGCCCACAACATGTGACATGATTTTAATCCATTATCTAGTACACTGTTCATCGAAGGTTTTTGGATATTTATTGGCTTAGTACCTCTAGCATGCAGCTATGATCAGGCCACATTATGTGTCATGATCTTAATCCACTATCTAGTACATTGTTCATCGAAGGTTTTTGGTTATTTATTGACTTGGTACCTCTAGCATGCAGCTATGATCAGGCAACTTATGTGTCATGAATTTAATCCACTATCTAGTACATTGTTCATCGCAGGTTTTTGGTTATTTATTGACTTGGTACCTCTAGCATGCAGCTATGATCAGGCCACATTATGTGTCATGATCTTAATCTACTATCTAGTACATTGTTCATCGAAGGTTTTTGGTTATTTAGCATGCAGCTACGATTAGGCCACATATTTATGTGACATGATCTTAAGCCATTATCTAGTATATTGTGTATCGAAGGTTTTTGACTATTTATTCACTTAATACCTCTAGCATGCAGCTATGATCAGGCCACATTATGTGTCATGATCTTAATCCACTATCTAGTACATTGTTCATCGAAGGTTTTTGGTTATTTATTGACTTGATACCTCTAGCATGCAGCTACGATTAGGCCACATATTTATGTGACATGATCTTAAGCCATTATCTAGTATATTGTGTATCGAAGGTTTTTGACTATTTATTCACTTAATACCTCTAGCATGCAGCTATGATCAGGCCACATTATGTGTCATGATCTTAATCCACTATCTAGTACATTGATCATCGAAGGGTTTTGGCTATTTATTGGCTTAGTACCTCTAGCATGCAGCGATCCTTATCGATTGTAAGTGAGCTGCACACAATCCGTGCGTCTCATCGATTTTGTTAGCAACGGTAATTGACGTGGCTCCACCGACTCGTCTTGTTTGTTTTACTTCTATCAGCTAACTATATCTTCACGCTTTCCCTTTTGTGGATAAGCAGGTAACATTTTACTTTTGAGAAGGTTTTTTTTATGGTGAAAGAAAGAAAAACGTTTATTTGTGCCTCACACAATCAAATAAACTAAAAATACAAGAATAAAAGTACGATATTGTGCGAGGCCAAAAGGGCGCCTAACTCAGCATATGCCGCGTTATTTAAAATGATAAATATCGCAGCGCTGATATTCTGTTAGGGCCCACTGTGATGCCACGAACCCAGTTACGGTGGGCAAAATACATCCAATGACCAATCCCGCTCTTGGATAGAGCAGGAAACAGTGTCAGACTCTTACTGACTAAACACCCCACCCCGTTCTTTCTTTGCCCTTCGCACGGGGAACAAGTGTTCCTCTCATAAAGAGACACTGGGTACTACTGAGAAGGTTTTCTGTAGTTCTAGAACGCAAAGGCTACATGTATTAATATAATATAGAGTGACTTTTTAAATGGCCATACCAAAACAAACAGTTCCCTTTAAACTTTTCAGTCACTGGCGCCACTTTCAAACTTCCTCTAATATACCTACTCATTTCTCACTGATCCATTCTCGTCACACTACACATCCATCTCAACATTCTCATCTCTGCTACATCTCTAACAATGTTAAAACCATAAATCCCTGAAAAAATACATCAAAAAATGCTAACATAATCCCCACACTCGCATTTAAGACTAAAGCGACGCTTAAACTGGGAAAAACTCAATAATTTCGACTTTACCGACCGCTTTATATTACAAAAGTTAAGTTAAAAATACACACAACTTTCAACTTTAAGTTTCAAAAGATAAGGTGTAATTTCCTTTGTTGGATGTTGAGATAATTTATGTGGGTAGTTTGATGCGACAGAGGGCACTTGTGGCGAGTGTCTCTACGTCGTTGTAACGCCAGTGAGTGTAGGGTTACATCTCATTTGTGAGAGTACTCACAGCACAATTGATGTTCAACTTCTGAAATGTGTTGTTTTTTTGTTATAATGTCGTTTTCAGAGATACTGCGAGCTTTGTTGTTCACTGTTAAGTGTATTTGTAAATGTGCAGCTAGAAACGTGTTTGTATTAATCGGACTTAAGAAAATAGAGACAACAACTACATAATGTTTTTTTAAATAATAATAACAAGAACTTTACTATAGGTCAGCTAGGGACCACAACTGCATCATTTTTTTTTAATAATAATAACATGAACTTTATTATGTGTCATCTAGAGCCTAGACCCCAAAAAGCTTTACCAAAAAAATCTTGATCTATTTTTTAGGTTTTATTTATTTACTCCTTTAGCTTTGCCGGAGTCGGATAAAACAGGCGTAAATATTATTTAGATAAAAACCGAAATAGTAAAGAAAATTAATCTAAAATCTTCAACAAACTCCTTGTCAGATCGTCCTCAGAAAATAAATAAACCGTTCAACAATAGAGATCCGACAGATACTGTTCACGTATGATTCTTTCCTTTTTATGGAACAATGCTTCGTGAGTCTTTTGTTGAAGATCGCCTTTTTGACTGGCAATTTACTGGAAGATGGACTATAGATAGAAGTCTAAGTAACGAAATACTTAAGCATTTGGAGGTGGAGAAGGAATATTAAATAATTTATATTTTTTATTTCGTAATTAACAAGTTTTTGCAAGTATTCCATACAAGACAAAAAAGGGAACATAGGTTTAAGTAAGTAAAAATTTTATATCTCGTCTCCCTTTCTTGGTGTACTTGACTTAAGATCCTATGTCCTCTAGCTAGGGAAGAGGGTGTCGGCAGTACCTAGTCATTCACTCTCGCTCTGCCCTAAAAAAAATAAAAGTGTTTTTTAAGAGGATGCCTGAAACAAAAGACCGCAATTTTCCATATCTGAACTAGGTACCTATATAAAATCTGTTAAAAATTATAATAAAAAAAAGTTAATACCTAATGTTACATCCTAATCTATTTCTGAGTTTCTCGTTGCAGACACACTCGATTAAAATAGAACAAAAATCATGAAATTTAAACATTTTTCAATTTTTAGATGCAGCTCGAATACTATATTGCATGTCTGACAAAGCCCTTCAAGTTTAATTTAAAAAAAAATAACTTGACTTTATCTTTGTATAAAATAGAGCAAATCCTTTTTTTATCCTATGGAAGGTGATATATAAAGCATTTATTAATTTTACGATTTTACGAAACATTCCAACCTATCGACAACAGTAACTAAAAAACTACAATGTCCTAATTCCAGGTCTAGTGAGATCTTCAATTAAATACGTTCAATTATATTGTAAAATAATTCGTTAAAATAAATCGTTGTCGTTGAAAACAACAACGAAAAAGGCAATAACTGTTAAGTTTTATTATATAAAGTTGTAAATTATATCGATATAAAAATTAAATATCGACCTAATTAGAATAGAAAATAGTGTTAAAAAAAAAAACAAAATTAAAAAGCAATTAAATTCGTCAATTTAAAATTATAAGTCTGTGATTGTGTCCTATGAAACCAATTCTAAAGTTGAGGTCTTGCTAAAATTTTGGGGACTCGCTAAAATATTGGAAGACTCGCTAAAGTGTTGGAGGACTCGCTAAAGTGTCGGGGGTTTTTAAAGTGTTGGGAGATTCCTAAATGCTTGGGAAATCTTAAAGTGTTCGGGGACTCCGAAAGTGTTGGAGGACTTCTAAAGTGTTGAGGACTCCTAAAGTGTTGGGGGACTTGTAAAACCTAGTGTCACGAGGTGGTTACTAAAGTGAAGAGTGGCATTCAAAAAGAAAAATCTCACTCTAAGCATCAAAATGGCGTTCGCAGCAGCTCGTATGATTCTGAAGGACAAGCGGCGGAAGGCATCAAAAGAAGACTTCAGGGACCCAAGAAACAGAAGCAAGGTATTATCAAAGTATTTTTATAGTAATAACATTCAAAGTAATTGATGAAAAAAAAAAATGGCGTTTATTTTTAATGAAAAATTCTAAAGTCAATTTTTTTACTGCCTACGTAGGAAAAGTTCGACAAACAATCTTACGTTTATTTCGACAGGGTTGCATAATCATTACTCATTACTTCATCTTGTCAGCTTTTCTGTCACCAATGGGATTGGAGGACTAAACAAGAAGGAGTATCTACGCAGTCGCAACTACGACCCAGGATTTAATAAAACAGTTTAATCTGAGGCAAGCAGTAAAAGTGTAAAAAAAAATACTTATAAGCAACTTATACGAGACTTCTAACATAGAAAAGTTAGCACAAACTTTACACACAATTCCTAAAGTAACATTTGCCAGTGTTAACATTACTACCTAGATTTATAGCCTAATTAGTAGGCAGCAGGTGCGTTTGCCAGCAGTTTATCCAATCAGGTGGCAGGTAAATAATTAATTGCCTACACATACTACAGGTAGCAGGTAGAAGTTGTATGTACGTGTTATTGGTATGCACTTGAGATCCACGAGATTTGCGGTACAAATTAGTTCAGATGAAGATAGGAAGTTTAGGTTGTAAATTAGGTAAATGTTATGTATTTGGATTTTAGATTTAGCCCTGATTTTGTTGGTGATTTGTGATATTTTGATAGAAGTATAACTTGACATTTATGGGTAGTTTTATTGGAGAAACTAAAAGACATTCTAATTACAAAAGAACAGGATTATATATAATTTATATTGATTAATTTTTAGTTTATTGTAAATGCAATACGATGATTCATGGAACAAAAAATCATTTTTAGGTTCAACCTTTAACCTAACCTGCTCGTGTCGGGGTTACATAATTGTTACATCACCTTCTTTCCCGGTCTTGTCTGTTACTCAACTTTATCGGCTGCACATTCGGTAATTTATAGAGTGCAAATTACCAAGTATAAAATAAATAATATTATACACATTAACTACACGTTTTAGGTATTTATTTTATAATTTAGTTACACACATTTACAGTGGCTCGGGATTGTATGTACTAGAAATACTAGATTATTGTGATTTCCGTTAAATTTTTGAAGAGTTTGGTTAAACGCACTAATCTCTAGAAGTACTGGTCCGATTTCAATTTCTTGAAAATTCTTTCTGTGTTAGATAGCCCATTTATCGAGGAATACTATATAATATTACGCTATAAATTACGGGAGGGACAGTCACTAAAGATGCGGATGAAACCGCGAGGATCAGCTAGTACACAGATAGATAAGTATGTTTATCAGTTGTCCCGTACCTATAACACAAGCTCTGCTTAGTTGTGGACTAGACGAGGTTGTGTAATTTATATGTATAATATTTATTTATTCACAAAAAATTACAATAAATATTACAAAGTAGACGGGAAGAGTGTCCTGGCGTCCTAGCTAGATTACATAGTAACCTGTATTATATTACGAGACTAAAGCCAATCCCAGAGTCATAAACCAATTTATGTTCAATTCAGGAAATCTCCTGGATTTTGTAAATGCATTAGATTTATATCCCAGATAAATAATGTTTATTTTATGAACAAAATGTTGTATGTCCCAAATTTAATGCCCACATGAAAATATTGTAAATTCCCCTTTCCTATTGTTTCATAACTTTAACGTCGTCGTTAATGTTTTTTAATAGAAAAAGGGCTTTTTATAACAATGTATGAGCCTTTCAAATGACTGGCCTGTCAGTCTAGCAGTTAGTAACTCTGACTGCTACGCTGGAGGTCGTGGGTTCGATTCCCACCCAGGACAAATGTTTGTGTGATGAACACGATCATTTGTTCTGTGTCTGTGTTGTATGTGTGTATGTATGTATAATATATATCTATAATATATATGTTTTTTTTTTAATTTCAATAAACTAGTGCTTGACTGCGATCCCACCTGATGGTAAGCAGTGATGCAATCGTTGATGGTAAGGCGCACTAGTTCATTAAGAGCCTATTCACTCTAACCTTGAATATTTAGAAATATATGAGTATGTTTATCAGTTATCTAGTACCCATAACACAAGCTTTGCTTAGCTTGGGACTAAATGGCGTTGTATGATTGTTGTGGAAAAAAAAAATCCCTTTCCTATTGTTTCATAACTTTAACGTCGTCATTAATGTGTTTTTAAATAGAAAACGGGTCTTTTATAACAATGTATGAGCGTTTCAATGGAAAATAAATGTAAAAAAAGAAATATGGGCTTGCAGTGTACAATTTCAGATGGGTTCATTAGTACGGTTCGTTCGGAAATTGCTCATTAAGCCACGTCGAAGTTCATGGATAAATAGGACCGCCTTCACACCGTATTGTAACGAGTTTTGTTAAAGAAAAACTTTGTATAATGACTTGCACAATGTGGTTTAATATTGTTTTAAATTCAATTAAGAGTTCGTTTACGTTCGCTTAGCTACAATTAAGTGTGTAGTTAAATGGTTACGGTAAAAGAATAACTAATGGACTGAAGTTTATGAATTACTCTACTAGAAAAAACTGCATCAAAATCCATTGCGAAGTTTTAAAAATCTAAGCATACATATGGACAGGAAGCGACTTTTGTTTTATACTATGTAATTATATAACAAAGCGAGCGAGGACCATGTGTCGTTTTAGCCAGTAAAAATCTGACTCGGCCTTCCGTTTCCCGTTTTGCCCAAAAGTAGGAAAGTTCGTGTGAATTTCCTCCTAAAAAAACTTTGTTTCTTTTTGTCCAGTTTGATGACTATACCAAATATACGAGACTATCAGGTTTATAGAAATTTTGGGATCTTGGGATTAAAACGATTAAGATTTTGTCCTGTATATTTAAAAAGATTAGGGTTAAAGTTCTGTAAGGAAATGCATTAGACATTTTTGTTATAAATCAATAACACTTCCGAGTTTTTAAGGTGGTAAATCAATCAATAAGTTCTCCCGCTCTTGAAGACATTTCAGACTGATTAAAACCTTTAGTTCCTTCTTAGCCTTGCGTTCTAGGCTCCCGGGACTTCAGACTCTTACTGGCTAAACAACCTACCCCATTCCAATGTTGCCGTGTTTACTAGAGCCAGAGCCTAGATTTCAGACGCGAACTCTTGGCTCCAGTTAGCTTGGACCCTTCTGCAGGGTCCCTACGGTTTGCTGACAACTTTGACAACCTGTCTCAAGGTTAGCGCGGGAACAGTGAGCGCCGTCGACAACTAGGCTTGGTCCGCACGGTTATCAGACGATTGGACGGCGAACTACCCATAGCTCGCCATCCACAAGCCCGCGCCTATGATGGCTGGAAGTCGAGATCGGAATCACGGCGGCGTCTGGGGCGTGAGCGCCGTTGCCTTATGCGGTCTGGCTCCTCCTTTACTAGCATTACTGCTTCGCTGAAAGAGGCGACTGCCTCCCAGTCCTCCTCGCTCCGGACTCCCTACCTCCAGATTCCATTCTGCCCAAGCAGTGCATAGCCTCCCGGGGGTTCATTTTTATTGAACCCATGTCCCCAATAGGAACGCATCGGTGTAACATACGGCTAACTGGCGCTAACTCACTTGTTCTCAATCTCTGAATAGAAAATCATTATAAACTTTAACGAGTTTTTACCTTTAATGGTTTTATCTTGTAGCGAAAACTGAGTTATTCGATAGTCTTTATGTGTCGCTTTAGTTTTACCTGCCTATGTTATAGACCGTTAATAAATTGGGAAAGAAACTTCTATAAAAATGATACGCGGGGAATCAGTTGAATCATTAGCTATGGTTTTCTTATGGTAGGTAAAAATCATCCAATGACTAATCCCACTCTTGGGCGGAGCGGTTATGGTTACGCGTAGCCCCTCACCATCATCATCATCAGCATTTTTTATTTTCCCACTACTGAGACACAGGCCTCCTCTCTAGAAGAGAGAATGGGCCCTAATCCATCACGCGAGCCCAGTGCGAGTTGGTGGATGTCACAATACATGTTTTCGAATTTTTGGTTCTAGAACATGCCGATTTCCTCACGATATATGTACAAGCACTACATTAGTTTGTTCTGAAGCGACAAATCATTCACTGACTTCTTCCGCTCTAGTTTGGAGCAACACAGCTAGACAGACTTTTACTAAGTAAAACCAAACCTGTGTCTTTCAGTTGCCCTTTGAGTTGGATATTAATTATCGCGGTTCGAATATTACAGAACTTAGGTGATATTACACCAATAATAACTTGGGATCACAGAACCCAAACTTCGGTATTAACATTTCCATTTAAAGTTGGACTGACAGACAACAAGCATACCAACATACAAACACCAATCTCTCATAATGATTACCAACAATTCGAATTTAAAGTGACCTTTGCTAAGGCGTATAGTGCCGGGTCGTGGAGCTGTTTGAACTGGGACCGCGGTCCCAAATTCCACCTATAAAAGTTTTTTTTTTGTATAGTATTTTGACACCAAAACTAAAATATAACGGTGTTTTTAGCAACTGTATTTTAATGCCTTTTAACTAAAAGTCGGCCATGTCTTTTTCTATCGACCTTCAGTAAGAAAAATAAACTTGTGGTCCCGAAATACTATATATACAATGATATTATTCAAACATATTATTTTTACTGGTGCTAGTGGAAACTGCGGTCCCGGGCCCCAGAAAGAACCCTGCGACCCCTTGAAACATCTGGCCGAAATAAAATACAGCACACATTACTTGTACTGCCGCCTGCACCTGCATAGTTCCAGATGATCTACAAAACCATTTTCTTTGAGAAAAAAATATTGATTTACATTATGCTATGTACATTCAGAGCAGTGGTGGCCGAGTGGTAAAGACCCTGACTTACAAACGGTCGCGGGTTCAAACCCAGCCAGGCACATTCCTTTGTGTAATTTATTTCATCACCACTGCTCTCAAAACGGTGAAGGAAAACATTGTGAGGAAACCGGCATGTGCTAGAAACAAAAATTCGAAGGCATGTGACATCCACCAATCCGCACTAGGCCCGCGTGGCGGATGGTGGCCCATTCCTTCGCCTAGAGAGTAGGCCGGTGTCCCAGCAGTGGGAATATTAAAAAAGGCTGATGATGATGTACATTCTAAAGAAGACTTAACCAATTTTTTTGGTGTAACCATATATTAAGAAAGAACCACCAGCTATTACCGATGAGTTCCAATGGTTTCAGAAAGTCACTGTTTATAAAATTAAATGGGACCAAGAGCCTTAAACCCACGCCATCTTGAATTCCTATTCAAATCAGTTCTCTAACAGGAATGAATACATTTTACCGAACTTAAAGCCTTGAGGGAATCGAAAAGTCGGCCGGTAGGATCGGAATTGAACCGGATAAACGGCTGAATTGCCGGACCGACGCTCCGGACGGACGGCCAGCAGTATCGATTGCGGCTAGAGGGAAAAGATTGGATGCTGTAGTTTGAGTACTTTAAAAAGTTTTAAGAACTTCGGCTTTTATGTTTTTCCCTAGTATATTTTGTATCTTTTGTGTTGGTTAGAGTTTTTACTTTGTAGTTTATTCTGTCAGAACGTCCCAGCAGTTTAATATTACATAAAAGAACTAAACTTGATTTGGTTATATAACCTACAAAATCAGCGTTATAATGTTCCTACTGCTAGGACTTAGACCTCTGACCTGCGGGCAGTGAGGAAAACCACGTCTGTCTCACCACGAGTGTCTCAAAGAGATGTCAGTATAATTTACGAAGCCATTTAGATTTAATACTAGGCAAGGCTCAGGTACAAAGGAATAATCGGAGATTTTGCAAATAAAGGTAACTGAAATAGGAGTAATACTATGAGTTTTTTAGCATAGCATCAGTCTTATAATGTTCCCGTTGCTCGGAATCTCACCTCTCACCTCTTTAGGAAAGGTTGTGTTTCATCAAACAATCCTAGCAAGTTATTTATTATTGTGCTAACTGTCATTCCAATATTAGCCCTGATGTTAATCAGTGGAAAAGTTTCGCCCCAGACGTCGCCGGGATTCCGATCCTGCTTTCCAGCCACCGTATTTGCGGGCTTGCGGACGGCGAGCAATGGGTAGCTCATCGTGCGGTCGTCTGGCAACAGTCCAAACCTAGCTAGGTCGGCAACGGCGCGCTCTGTTCCCGCGGGCCTCAAGAAGTTGTCAGCAAATGTAGAGGCCCTGGTGCAGGGCCGAAGCCTATGGGGACCGGTCTGGCTTCTGAAAGGAAAGTCCGACCCCGGTATGAGGGTTAAGAAGGAATGGGGTGGGTTGTTTAGTCAGTAAGAGTCTGACACTGTTTCCCGTTCCGCCCAAGTGCGGGATTTGTCATTGGATGATTTTTACCTACCATAACAAACAAAACCCTTATGTTAGGTGGTAAAGTTTCATGAAAAATTATATGCATAGTGCTGGTTTGGTCAGTCAGTTTTCAGAAATCTAAGAAAATCGTGAACGGTTTCCACTATGATTATAGGAATTTAGCCTCATTCTTAGAAGCCAAACATGCGAACTGAAATAATAAGCAGTGTGTTGTGAAAACCTACTCGTGGGAGGTTTCGTGGCTTCTGTTATGACTAGACTGTCACAGATTAAACCTTTTGAATACTGTAATTAGAGACATAATAGAAATATAATAGGTGTATGAATAGGCTTGCGGACGGCGAGCAATGGGTTACCCGCCGTCCGGTAGTCTGGTAGCAGCCCGGACCAAGCCCTAGTCGTTGACGGCGCGCTCTGTTCACTCGTGCCTGAAGGAGTTGTCAGCAAAATCGTAGGGACTCTGCAAAAGGGTCGAAGTCTACTGGGGCCCAGGGTCTCTTTCGGGTAACGGGGTGGGATGTTTAGTCAGTATGAGTCTGACACTGTTTCCCGCTCGGCCCAAGAGCGGGATTCGTAATTGGACGGATTGGGCCTACCATAAAAAAATAGGTGTATGAACGCGTAGGCCTTAAGAGTTTTATATAGATTCAGTTTGTATAAAAAAGTGATTTCCAAGTTGGAACACTATACACAAAAGGTCAAAAATGTAGGTGCCTTCAAATTATAATTTTGGTGTCTTCAAAGCTAGTGCGCTTCACCATCAACGATTGCCACCACCACCACCACCATCACCATCACTGCTTACCATCTGGGGAATGCAGTTAAGCACTAGTTATTATCATTTAAAAAATATTCTCAACTGAAAAATTTGGCACACTGATTTTACTTCTAATCGAAACTTTTATGGGCTACAAGTTTTGTTGTTTTTTTTTTTTGTTATAGAAACGATTGGGTTTTTCTGTTCTAAAGAAAATAAAGTCACAAAAAGAAATAGGAATCACCAATCTAAATAAATAGCATTATACTCGGTCATAACAAGTTCGTTTAAACTATATGTTCGTGAACTTACGATCAAACGAACAGGTGTCGCGTAACATAGGTACATAATTTACACGCGATGGTCGCGTATTCATGTTCTACGAATATTAACAAGAGAAAGGTCATACGCCTACGAGATTGTTAAAAAAAGTGACCGCAACTTTGTACAACTCATTACATCACCTCCGCACTCAAAAAAAAAAATCGTAAGGTAACTGGCATGTTCTAGAAAAAAAAATTCGAAAACCGCATCCCCCTAACCGCATCGGAACCATATGGTAGATTACGGCTTATTCCCTAATTTAAAGAGGAAGGCTTTATTTAATTGACACCAACTAGTCCTTGGCGGCGATCCCACCTGATGGTAAGCAGTGATGCAATCGTTGATAGTCAGGCGACTAGTTTATTAATGGCCTATTGCCCTAGTTATAACACTGTTTGTATGAAGAAACCTATTTTCACACGAGTGAATCCGCTAGCAGAAACTATAATAGTTTTATTGTCAAAACTTGTTTTTAGGACCTAAACCTAACATGTTCAGGCCCTAAAAACCAATTTCAATTTCGTCAGTTATAAGGCAAGTTATAGTTTGCAAGTCTTGCAGCCATACTCGTATCCTCACATGCATTGATATACTGAGATAATATTTTATTTGTTCCGATCACGGATGCGACCTACTTGCGAACATGTCGGCAATATTGACAATGGCACTTCTATTACAAGTATTTATTGTTGTTTGTGAGTTATATTGTAGATTATTTATGTTTTAAGATTACTTTTCAAATTTGCAATCTAAATCTCATCACTCTCAATCTCTCAGAAGTCATGATTATTCTTTTTTGCAAAAAGTTCGAGTTTAGGGCCATTTCTTTTCACAACTGTTTCTAGATATACTTACGTTTCTTAGACCTGTACATAAAATATTTAGGGTTTAATTTTCGAATACTGTAATTATAGACACAATTAAAAGGCAATAAATAGGTGTGCGGACACCGGTGTCCTCTTGGGGCTTAATGAACTAAGTTGACGCTACTAATTTATTGTTTGTAAAAATTTAATCACAATACAAGTTTTGTACACTTCCTGCCCCCCTAACTAGTTAATTAGGTTTCGTTTCGATTCTCTTGCATCGAATGTCTCGAGTCGGCAACGTCATCCCAACACTCAGTCACGTGGTCTTTTCTTGGCTAGGGGGACTGATGCAAACAGCACAGTAGACTGATTTGTAAACAGTTTGCAGGCTATTTTGCAGCTAAAATTTCCTTAAGGCTAAGAAACTATTTTCTGGTTATTTTTAAGAGAATAAATAATCGCTAGTGACACACTAACCGAGTCAACGCCCCAAAGTCTTAAGCATCGAAGCCGAGTTGCTAGCCTGTCAGTATTCTGTCGTTTAATGGAGTGTGTATCCGAATCGCATAATTATGTTTATTCAGCAAAACGATCCATCATCGGACCACTAACGTCTAGTGATACGTCACTGGTACATTGCGGACATTCCACCTACTTAGCTGAAGCCAAGGAGTGACATTCGATAACGAAGTCCGATTCGTCGACGGCGCGTAATGTTCCATGGGTTCACCAAAACTATATCAGGCTTATTGGCTACAAGAGTCTTGTCAGTGATGATTTTTTTCTTTTTTTTTAACTTGCAATAAACTAGTGCTTGACTGCGATCCCACCTGATTGTAAGCAGTGATGCAATCGTTGATGGTAAGGCGCACTAGTTTATTAAGAGCCTATTCACTCTAGCCTTGAAGACACCCAAATTATATTCGGACGGAAAGACTGCAGTCGGCAAACTGTTCCAATCCCTCGATGTACGCGGTATAAATGACGAGGCAAAACGCTTAGTCCGGGCCGCAGGTGTCTCAACAACGTAAGGGTGGATACTTGCCGTACGCCGGGATGTCCGAAGGTGAAATTGGGATGGCGGAATCAAATCATGCAATTCCTGCGCTCACTCTCCAAAATGCATCCTGTAGAAAACCGCAAGGCTGGCTACTCTGCGCCTGTGCTCGAGACTTTGAAGACTGGATCCAACCAAATCTGGATCACCAATCAGCCTCTTTGCACGCCTTTCTACTGAATCCAAAGCCGCTAGGTGGCATTTTGCAGCGCCAGCCCATATGTGGCTGCAGTACTCCACACACGATCGGACCTGAGCTTTGTACAACATTAGAAGCTGACTCGGTGTGAAGTACCGTCGGACTTTTGCAAGAACGCCGAGTTTTCTAGCAGCTACCTTGGCTTTGGACTCAATGAACCACCCAAAGTTGAGATCTGAAGCAATGTCCATTCCCAAGAGCTGAAGGCGGTCGGTGCACCCCAGGGATACATCCCGAAAAGCAGGAGCCAAGGTGAACGGGCTCCTTTTGGCGGTGAATACACACGCCTGTGTTTTGGTGGCGTTGAATGTTACCAGGTTAGCTTCACCCCACTTGGAAACTGCCTGAAGTGAGACATTCGTACGCTCTACCATAGCCTCCCTTTCAGACTGGATTAGCTCCTTACTAGCCCGAGCACTGGGCAGGTATCTCTCTACAACTGTGCTATCATCTGCATACCCAAAGATACAAGGCACTAGCAGATCGTTAATGTGGAGCAAGAATAGAGTTGCAGAGAGAACAGACCCCTGAGGAACACCGGCATTAGTCGTCATAGGCTTTGATGAGCATCCATCGACAACAACTCGGAGTGACCGCTCACTCAGGAAGTCTTTTACCCAGTTTATCAGACCAGGAGAAATGCCGTATGCTGGAAGCTTAGACAAAAGGCCATCGTGCCATACCCTATCGAAGGCCTTCGAGACGTCTAAGGAAACGGCAATAGCTTCCCCATTCCTCTCGAGGGCCTCGCCCCACAAGTGAGTGGCATAAACTAGTAGGTCCCCAGTAGACCGATTGCGGCGAAATCCGTACTGTCGGTCGCTGAGGAGATCGTTACCTTCTAGATGATGGACTGATCTCCTTACAGAGTGATATGAGCACGACCTGTAGTATGGCACTTCAGATACCACGAGGGATCATTTCAGAGCAAGTTGCTGATGAATAATAATAATTTTTATTATTTAAATTGTAGGGGTCTAGCAGAGTTAAACCCTATTGGAGCTATAGGTTGACTTCCGAAAACCGATGGTCGATAGGGCCGAACTGTACTGTAGTGACGAGAATTTGATGTATGCGAGACGCACAAGACCGGTCGTCGTGGTGACACTTAGAGGAGGTACATGGTCGGCAATTGATGTGAGATGAGGAGGCGATGACATCATTAAGCAAAATCAGCCTTACAATTTTCTCTCTGCTATGACTGAGACGTTTTTTGAATTTTTGGTTCTAGGACACTACGGTTTCCTCACGTTGTGTTTTCTATCACGGTTATGAAAGCAGTTGTAATGAAATTAATAACATAAAATAATCCGCCTAGACGGGTTTAGTTCCGTTACCACTAGGTCACCACCATCTGAAATCATCATCATTATCAGCCTTATTAATATTCCCACTGCTGGGACACAGGCCTCCTCTCTAGGAGAGTGAATGGGCCATAATCCACCACGCGGGCCCAGTGAGAATTGGTGGATGCTACACGTCTCCGAATTTTTGATTCTAGGTCATACCGGCTCCGTCACGATGTTTTCCTTCACCGTTTTAAGAGCAGTGGTGATAAAATAAATTATACAAAGTAATGCGCCTGGCTGGATTTGCAATCGCGACCTACAACTCGTAAGTCGGGGCCTTTACCACTCGGCCACCACTGCTGCTGAAATCACGATGACGATGAAAGTATGTAATCCCATGGACGCTTGATATACAAATATTTATGATCAAATATCCCCCCCTGCTAATCCAATGTTAAGTGCCAGTACATCCCTTCTATAAGGAAGGGGTGGAATACAAACAAATATTGAATGGCTTCAGGGACAAAGAGCGACCTTGAGATCCGCTAACCTTGGTAGTTTTCCTGTTATTCTCTTTACCACTGTTCTTATGGAGATGGGGGGAATAAATCTTGCTTTGCCAAATAATATGGGCATTCATTATTTTTGGAAGTATATCCACTAAGCTACTCTGTAATTCGTCGATCGTAATTCGCAATTGCTTTGTTTTTACCCAACTACGGCGAAGCAAAAGGAGGGTTATGATTTCGACCTGTATGTATGTATGTGGGTATGGATGTTCATCTGTTCCCTCGTAACTTCTAAACTACTTATCAGAATTCGACAAATGACATATCATTAGAAGCGTCTTAATTGTCCGCTGGTTATAGGCTATATGGGATTTCACAAAATCTAATGTGGCGCCCTCTAGCGGACAAAACATACGAAGTAAAAAAATAAAGTTAAGGTAAATATGCCGTGTTTGGTATCATTTGAAAGCGCTTTACTTGTACATTTTGAATATATATATATATTACTAGCATTTGCTTGTGACTTTACCTGTATTCATGGGCTGAGAAATCAATGAACCCAAGATTAACCTATTTAGAACTCCAAAATATGTTAAATAAAAATAAAACTGTCAAGCCACGGATCTAAAAAAATAAAGTTTAAAAACTAACACCCGACTACTTAAAAACACGCTCTAAAAAGTACGAAACAAGAAAACAAGAAAGCCGTGGTCGTATACCACTTTTTTCAATTTATTATTCTTATGGCATACGACCACGGCTTTCTTGTTTTCTTGTTTCGTACTTTTTAGAGCGTGTTTTTAAGTAGTCGGGTGTTAGTTTTTAAACTTTATTTTTTTAGATCCGTGGCTTGACAGTTTTGTTTATTTCTGGACTAGGAAGTTTAAGTAAAGAATTTAAAAAATCTATACCGAGAATGAAAACTTGATTGCCAATCTTGGATAGTAGGTCTAACATACAGTACGACCGCCGGATCCTGGTGAGTGTGAAGTTAGACTCTGCGAGTTTTAGCGCTTGAAAACTCGTTAAAAAAAAAATGGTTTTTAAACTATTTACATTTTTACGAGTTTTCAAATAAATGCAATTTGCAGTTGTTATTGCTGTTAAAAACTGTTATTGGCATTGATTTTTTTAAACCTTTTTTTTTGTACGAGTTTTCAAGTGCTAACTAAAGTACTGTCTACGGACGCGTAGCTTTATAAACGCGTATTCGGCATTATACGCTTGTTGTATAATGTGACACTCACAGCCTACATTCAAAGCACAGATTTTAATTTTACTTTTGCTTTATCTATTTTATTTCTACTGTATGCGTAAGGTACGAAAAACATTTTTTCTTTCTTTCAAGACTAGACAACGATACCACGAACTTGCTGTTTCTTCGACAGAGTTACGTGTTTATGAAGCTACGTGATCGTAAAGATTACAGGCTTTAGAATATGGAAAATTCTGAAATTCTTTTTAAAAACTCAAATTTAGAATTTTATGATTCACAGAACGAGAACGATTTTTTTCTCTTTTGACTCTGTACGGATTTTACATTACGCCAGTATCAAGTTTAGAAACTATTCGGATTTTGATACGGAATATATTCACTTTGCCATTACATTGCGGATGTAACACATTCTTATATTTATGCAGTATTTGGCAGCAAATGTATCGAGTCAGCCGTCTCGGTAAGCTTTGCTGAGATTCTCAATACTACGGTAAACTTAGCTCCATTTTATCACGATCAGCCATTTGAATGGTTGTTCATATCTTTCAGGTTATTTAGACAGTAATTAGGGAACAATAGTCTTTGAAAGTCAAGGAAAAACTCCTGAAATCTTGAGTTAGACTTAGTCCGTCTAATTCTCAGACAATGCTGACTCAGGTCTGCATAATGCCATAATCGATCGATGGTTTATCAATAATATTCAACGTTTTGCAGTCAACAAGATATTCAAACCGACGAGTATACAAATATATAAATAATACAAATAGGGAACTTGGGATTATGAAGAACAGAGAAGAGAAAAGAAAGAGTGTGGCAATCCTGCCGCTGTGAATATGTAACCACTTCAATTGCCTTCAAAATTCCGACACATGATCGCACTTTTGAAGGCCAAAAATAGAAGAGGCACAAATTCTGCAAACGCTCCATCTTATCAAGAACTATTATAGGTTATTGAGAAATACCACTACAGGCTGTTTACCAGTTTCTGCTACTACAAGCCTAAACTAACAAGTCACAGTGTGTAAGCAGAAACTGTACCGTTTATTGCATGTTCAGTTATTAGCAGTTCCGCGCCGCATCCGGTTAATATCCGGCAGTGGAGGCCGCACTTCCGAACTCACGGCCGGACGCGTACCGTGTTCCATGAACGAAGGGAAGCGTGGTTTATGCTTGTTTTGTTACGTTACTTGTAGAATATTCCAATAATCAGCATAGTATAGCATCAGGCTTATAATGTTCACACTGCTGGGACTCAAGCCTTCTCTCTTGGATAGGGATAGGGTCATAATTACGTCCAGTGTGGGTGGATGTAACGTGTCTTCGAATTTTTGGTTCTAGGACATGCCGTTTCCTCACGATATTTTCCTCCACCGCTTTGAGGGCGGTGGTGATGAAATAAATTACACAAAGTAATTCCTATAAGTAGTAAGTAGTTGCGCAGGTATATGTAAACTAGCTTTTGCCAGCGGCTTTGCACGCGTGAAAGTCGGTTTCTCCATACTAACTTCCAATTCCCGTTTTCCCCTTAGAGGTTTTTTTTATGGTAGGTAAAAATCATCGAAAGACGAATCCCACTCTTAGGCAGAGCGGGAAACAGTGTCAGACTCTTACTGACTAAACAACCTACCCCATGCCTTCCTTGCCTTATTCCCAGAGCCCCGGTGTAACGCTTTCGCACCAACCCTCAGCTCCGGGAGGCTTCTCCCCCTTAGAGGTGGAATTTGGTCAAATCTGTACTTAGTGGATACCTGCATCATGCCTGCATCCTATAAAAACCTATATTTCGGACCTTATTTTGTGTTTGATCCAACACGGCGAATAGTCTCCACTATATTATTTTCTATCATCACCATCATCATCTGCCTTTCTAAAGTCCCCAGTGCTGGGTCCCCTGGCCTCCTCTCTAGGAAAGGGAATGGAACGTAGTCTACCACGCGGGCCCAGTTCGTGTGGTAGATGTTATATGTCTTCGAATTTTTGGTTCTAGGACATGCCGTTTTCCTTCACCGTTTTGAGAGTGGTTGTGATTAAATAAATTATACAACGTAATCCTGGCTTGGTTTGAACCCCTATTCGTAAGTCGACTATTTTCTATAAAATCAGCCAATCCTTCGTAAATTAAACAAGTTGAAAGATTTATTTGTTTACTAAGATGTTCGTTCGCGACCCGGATCGAAGAATCAAGAGATTGAATGATATGTCACCGTAATTAGTAAGGGTTTCAGAACTTCTTGCGGCAAATAAACATTATCGGGTTTTTGGAAAGTTCGGCGAGAAATCTTATTGATTGATTGTGATTAGTAAACTCGTGTATTTCATTTTAGTTATAGGATTCTGTAGGTATGTACAGCACGGCCGTCGGATCTTGGTGAGTGTGAAGAGCAGTTGTTGTTATTGCTGTTAAAAACTGCTATTAGCATTTCTTTTTTTATTTATTTTTGTACGAGTTTTCAAGCGCTAAAATTTGCAAAGCCTAACTTCAGACTTGCTATGATTTTACGGCATTACTATAACTAAGTTGTCAAAAATGGAATTCTTACTTCGTTGTCTGTCTGGCCGTCTGCTTGTTCACTTATCGGACCGAGTGTCAAGAATCTTTTTTATCATGAATGCTTAAAAGTGAATGGCCTGACGGCGAGCTACCCATTGCTCGACGTTAAGCCCGGTCTCAGTGACCGACAATTGCCCTGCAATTATCACCACCCACCACGTCTGCGGCTATAAAACCAAACCATTCTATGTTCTTCTCATAAAGTATTCGTAAATGCGTATATTTAAGAATATCCATTGCTAATACGACTTAAAGCATTTCAGAATATCTCTTGTCGAAGCCGTGTATAAAGTAAATCTGATATCCATTCAGTAAAAATATCACATACTCTACGTAATCCTTTTGTGGAATACAAACTAGATATTTAAGATTTTGTTCAATGTTTACAAGCTTTAAATTGTTTTTTCTAGAGTATTATTTTACTTTACTCTATGAACCTTTTCACTATCTGGATTATGATTCAGTCCATCTCCTAGAGCGGAGGTCTGAGTTCCAACAGTAGGAACATTAAAAAGGGTGATGATGATGATGAATCATACTGAGACATAACATAACATAACCATTCCCTCACAATTTTAACATGTTTTTTTTTTAAGCAGTCGAAAGGTAAACAGTGAGACAAAACCGTTGTTTCAACTTCGGAGCCGTACAGTTAACATCCCTAGGGACGTTACGACGCTTATCAAACTTCTACTCACACTGACAGTTGACACTCGTTGACATTTCACGTCAGGAAAATTGTATACATCTTGTTTAGCTATTCTCACCTATAATCTACTTACTGTGTTACTTTATTTTTTTTTTGTCAATGTAAATAATATTTTTAGAAAAGCTGAAATTGACGGTTTTTTGTCGACGGTGTTCTTGGTGTTCTTATTATAATAATAATGTCCACGCTCAGGATAACAAAATATATGTTAAATTACCATTTTAGTTCAGAAATTCAATAGTTAAAATAATTATTATTGTATAGGTATTTTTTTTTATTTGTTCAAAACCATGATCATCCTACCAAGTTCGAAATTATTTTCCTAGAAATGCTTTATAAAGTTCTTTTTCTTTTTCAACTTATGGCTCAAAAGTTACAGCCACCCCTGTACGCATTGTTTTTTTACTTTTGGAGCGAGTATTTCCGAATATATTTACAATATCAAAAAAATATTTTACGGGGCCCTTAATTATTTTTAAATACCTATCCAACAATATATCACACGTTATGGTAGAAATGATAAAAAAAAATCACTACCCACTTTGCGTGTAGGGGAGGTATTGATACTAACTTTCAGCTTTCTAGTGCTAACAATCGCTGAGATTATCCGCAGACAGATGGACTTAGCGAAACTGTAAGGGTTCCTTGTTGTAAGTAACTTCTCAACTAAAGGGCTAAAATAAAAACAACATGAAACTCGAACAAAACAAACTGAAGTTCTAACTGTCACCATAACAACTTAGTTTTGACAGTGTCATGACAGTTTCTGACAAATGTCATGCATTGAAAACGTGAAGGATGAGGGAGAGAATGCCTGAGGGAATCACTTGCTATCGAAAAGGAAATTATACGAGTTAGAATGTGAAATGTAATAAAAAGTTATGTTTGAATGTTACATAAAAACGAATGGGAATCTGATGACGTTCATATGGTTGGATTTTTTTGTTTGCTGAATTCGAACATTGTTGAGTGGCTATTTGAGTTTAACGGATTCTGAACTTGATAGTTTTGGAAAGAACTTTATTAAAATGGGCCAATAGTATTTGAGTTTAGTTGCAAATAAAAAAAAATACTAACTGCTATGCTAACTGCTAACTTTGATAGCTATGAACTAACAAAAATAAAAAACATCATATTATTATAATTATCAATAAACATCATATATCACACAACGCCGTCTAGTCCCAAGCTAAGCAGAGCTTGCGTTATGGGTACTAGACAACTGATAAACATACTTATATATTTCTAAATACAAACAAGACTTACAAAAAACTAGTGCGCTGCTTACCATCAAGTAGGAACGCAATCAAACATTACTTTACATCGTATAAAAAAGTACTTGAAATTTAGCTGCATCTCTTATACCAACTTGTAGCAGATCCCAACTCATTCAGGAAACAGTTTCATATTTGGAAGCCATTTCCTTTTTTCGTCTTCACATTCTTGCATTTTTTATCAACCGTTTCTTGGAATGGTGGCAAATATGGTTATTTTTACGACTACAACCCGACTTTACACCCCTTTTCAACCCTCTCAGGATGTTTATTATAATGCGATTGACAACATAACCAATGTTTCTGTGTTTGAGTAAAATGTTGTTTACAAAAATCGAAACAAAACAAACCAGAAACAAAATATAGATGAACACTAAAATTAGGGACAGTAATGTCATTATATTTTCATCAATTAATGGTCTTGTCATCACAATCACAGCCATCAGATTCTAGCAACCCTTCATCAAGTAGTAGGCGATAGGCGGGGATTTGCGGACGGCGAGCAATGGCTAGCCTGCAAAAGGGTCGAAGCCAACTGGGGCCAAGGGTTCGTGTCTGAAAAGAAGGCGCTAGCCCTGGATGAAGGAAAGGGGTAGGTTGTTTATTCAGTTAGACTGTTTCCCTCTCAGCTCAAGGGCGAGATTCGTCATTATAGATAGGTCATCGGTCTACCTTGCAGAGACCTTCCAACGCTGCATTAGTAACATAACAATGATATCGCACAACTTTCATACAACGCCATCTAGTCCCAAACTAAGCTCATCTTGTGCTAGGAGTACTACAAAACTGATAAACATACATTTCAAAATACATACATATTTTAGATTAAATTACACCCAGTCACAGAACACTGGGAGCAATCGAGGAAGCACTTTGCCTTGGGACAGTATAGGCTAGATATAATATTAACAATATGGTAATAAAAATTAAACGATGATGAAATTGACTCCATCGTTTATGCCAGTTAGGAGAGTGTTTTTATTTATTTCCAACAATATTGCGTTCAAGGTCCTTGCAAGTTTCAGGCCTATAATTTAGACTTGTAATCTATTTGACCATCAACTTGGACAATATCCAAGTTAACGTCACTTCTCTTAGTTTTTGTTCGTTTGTTTTGTATTGTAGTCGCTTATTACGAAAAGTGTAGTGTCAATAACAAAATAACCAATATATTTGAGCGCCGATTGTTCATACGTCTGTACAATTTGCGGACCTTGAAAAATTCGTAATTGTCATTCTTTTTACAAATTTTTACGAAATTTATCTTATCGTAAATTTTGGCTATCAGATTTAATTTTTTTGTCTATTTTAAGAAAGGGGGTCAATGCCGCCCGTCGTTCGAAAGGATATAGCAGTAAAGAATGCTGATGTTTTCTTCAAATATTCAGGTATATCTCATGCCATAAACCAAAAACTAAGGTCAGCTTCAAGCCACATATGCGTGTGCTTGCGGATGCCGAGCAACGAGTAGATCACTGTCCTTTTGTCGATACGTAGCTCGCCGTCCAGCCTGCCAGTCCGTCCGTGCTGAGCCTCAGTCGTCATCTACTGGGGCTATGAGTTGATTATAATGGGAAACCGATGTCCTTGGTAAGCAAAGGGCAAAGAAGGAACAAAGGTGTGGTTGGTTTAGTCAGTAACATTCTGACACGCTTTAGGGCAGGGCGGCAGAAGTCATTAAATTATTTCTCACTATAAAAAGCTGAAGTTAAATTCCATAATTATCTTAATATTATAGCATAATATTATTCAGTGAATCTAAAGGTATAATTTTATTTTTTAGGTGTTAAATGTCAAGTTATATAATCTGTCAAAATACTTTCACAATAGGGAGGGTTCTACAGTGAGCAGAAATATTATCTTCTTATTAGAAGTACATTCAATATAGTACGTAAACAGCATAAACGAAATATAATACAATTTTGATAAGACACCTTACCATCAGGACGAAAAACATGTTATCTAAAACGCTTTCAAACAAATTAGGAGCAAGAAAAATGTATTTCCGTATACGATGTTTACGCGAAAGGACAAAATATGAATAAATAATGATATTTCAACGAAAGAAAATTGTGTGGGCAACGAAAACTCTTCGCAAGGAAACTAGGAAAATTGAAGATTCGAACCGATTTTCTTGGATCATAGAGGATTTACTGTGCTAACTTTAGGCAAGCTTTTATATTGGAAAATGATATAGTACCTCCGTAATGCATATTTTATGGGACGTGCCTAAGTTACTTTGAAATTTCATAGTAAACGAAAATCTTTTGCAACTGTGTGTAAATTGAACTGCGTTATTAAAATTGATTACATGATTCAAGTATCTTAAGACAATCCGCGTTTATTTTCAAATATTTCGTAGATTTATTAAAATATAATAAATTTATATTTGATGTGTATAACTTTCTTTATATTTTCTAATAAATAGGTTTGAATATATCATGTCTCTCGTTGTTTATTTTCGCCTATTTGCCAGATTTTATCAAAGCAAAAACTTTAGTCAGATAAATTGTTGTTTTGTTCAAATAGGATGAAACTTCAACAAAAATATATTTGTTGGTATTTAACATTTCTGTTTCAGGTGTTCGAGTGTTATATCTAAAACACAGATAAAGACTTTTAATTCTAACTTGCACACTGACATCTGCCATTACCGTTCTACGCAGAAATATATGTCTCTGTTGTATATAAATGTCGCTGATCGTCTTGGCAAATGCTTTAAATGTTAATCTAGTGTTCTTTACATGTTTACGGTTATAAGTATCAAACGTGCTTATGATACTTGTGAATGTGATACTATGAGACAATTGGTTTATTTCTGAGTGCGTTATCTTTGACAAAATCTTCTCGCAATTTGGATCTACCATATTTATCACCTTCTATTGGAGTCTAATCGTTATCTACAAGTAAAATGTTAGTCTATTTTTTAATTATTTCATAAAAAAATTGATTATATTGATATCACTTCTTTAGCACAATTCTATTTTTGTCAAATAAAGCGCACGAATCCAAAGTATTCTTGAATTTTTCTCACAAAAATTTGTAAAGAGTCACTTAAGTGTTGGTTGCGATCTATCTATCCTGCTTCCCTCTGGCAGTATGACAACTGAATCTCACTGTTTTTCTGGTTTTTCTATTTACACATACGAACAAATTGCTTGCATTTAATTGTTATGTGTTTGGGAGCACAATTTGGTCTTTTGAATAAAAATTTAAATAAAATTTTGAAGTTAATGATTTAATTAACTCAAAATAAAATTAATACGAAGCACTCTCTTCTTGAAGGCTCCCTTTGGGATCAGAATTGGATTTTAGTCTAATAATTTAATTTGGTACCCTTTATACATTACATTTTTTGGTGTAAGTATCCGACAGTTATTTTCAAAACTATCAACTTTTTAGTATCAATAAATTTCTAACAATGACTTCAAAATACTAAGTTTGGCTCCTATATCTGTGCATAAAACATTTTGACTAACTGTTTCTTGTGTGCTCGACCAACAAGATTAGAAATGCTGCACGATCTGTCTCCTCCTTCCAGCGCTATGCACATAGATGCACGAACATGCTGTTTCGATAGTTATATAATGTTTACAGTCGTAACTTCAGGTATTGATGAATTGCTGTTCTTAATCCAAACTACAAACTATACTCAAAAAAAAACACTATTAAAAAAATGTTAAACACTATTTAATTCAATTCGATTCTTTGCTACATTTTTCGCTAACATATTACTGAGGTATATTGTAGTGTCGGTTGGTATTAAAATTGAATCCAATCTAATTATATGGCTCTATTTCAATAAATTTGTCAAAATAGAAGGACTGAATGTCTGCTCATAAATAATGAAGTTTGTAATAAGGAAATAAAATATTGCAATAAATAATAATAAAAAAATGAATAAAGGTCTCTTGAAAGATGAAAAGAAAAGTTTCATGAATATAGTAAAAGTTATATTTTTACGACATACGTAAAATTGTGCAAGAATTTCATATTTTGTCAGAAGACTGCTATTAGCGGTACTTTAGGGAACGATAGAAAATGTAATTTAAAGAATATATATGTCATATTTTATATACTAAATCATCTCAATGTGACAATTACTGGACTCATGGACACATTAATGTCCTGTTAAAAAGTAATAAAACAGTACAACAAAGAATTGCTTGAAATAAATTATATTTATTTTTCAAGGGCAAAATAATAATCGTCAAAAGTAAAAATAGTATACTGAATCATAAAATGCTAGGACATCAAATTTATCCATACTATAAAGCTAATGGTAAAATTATTTCAAATCCATTTAATGAAAACATAACTAGACGAAAGTAAAATAAGTATTTAGATTCCACACCTATCTTAGATATCGTTTTTAAAAGTCCTCGTTCCGCTCTATTCAGAATGAGATAAGTTATTTGATTATATACCACGTAAATAAAATAATTATATATTAAAGAGTAGGTATAATTTATCTAAAGAGAAGCTTGAAAAAGTCACAACATTAGTCATTTTCAACTTTCCTGAGGCAAACTCAGAAACATCATTAACCAATAACAGAAAAGATTGATGCAGAAAAACATTTAGATATAACAAACTTTTTCACTGACAATAAAAGAAAACGTGAACAGCAATTTATCAAGCACAACTTTGAAAACGTTATTGAATTGGACCGTGTTATAGAGAACGGTGATCGTTTTACAACCTCGCAAACAGTTTGTTCATTCAGCATGTCAATCTTCTTGGTCGTTGTGACAAAAGCTGTGTGTGCTAGTGTATAGGAACGACTGTTTTTTCTTGCAGGCTCGGAGCGCTAGCACCAGTAGCTTTAGGAGTGTAAGTCAGGTAATGGAAAGTAAAAGCTTGATCACGCCTGTCCATTTTCAATATTGAGTATTTGATTTTGTTCGGTTGGTCGGCAATGATTTTTATAATTCACTATAAATGTTTAACAAGGTTTCTTGTGATCTAAGTTTTATTAAATGGTAAACTGGGTTCATTTTTTTCTTCTTTGTTTCGTTATCTTACCTAATAAATTTAAAATACAAAAAAGAGAGATTATAACATATAATTCCTATATATCTCTGCTGTTATTTTTATAACTCCTTATCAGAATTTGTTCCATTCCTTTCTATATAATAAAAAGTTGGTTTCATTTTTATAGATAAACTCTAGCAATATACCTTTATCTTTATGGATACTTTTGGTAATTTTATTAGTTTCCTCAATAACGTCTGTTCCCAAATTTGTTCCTCCTAATGCTTTGGGTCAGAATACTTAAGTATCCTCTAATTGGAAGTGTGTTTCCTCCTCAAGAAGTTTTCCCTTTTTAAGGTTTATTTTGGGATACGATACTTGTAGGTCAGCTCTTATAAAATTTTGATCACTTTAGCAATAAAAATCATTGCCAAATAATTCTGTCATGTCTCATTGGCGTAACAAATTGTAGTTTGTTTTAGCAGTAGCCCATCTTCATCTGCGTAGATTCAGAACTGCGAACGGTAAGTGGCGACACTCACGAAACACACATCATTGTAGATTTTTTATTACAAATCAAACTATTAATAGAATCTACAGTCACATGAAGATTTTGTTGAAGAACTGTGCCGACATTCAACAGACGTGGAAAAGAAGATGTGTACAAAGTATTATAATAGAAATTTTATAATTTAGTTTGAGATGACTGACTAATAACTTTATAATGGACAGCGCTTGTCAGTAAAAAAGAACTACCAAAAGAAAAATTTATGACTACGCTCTTGCGAGATCTATCTCTCGCAACCTTTTTTAAGATGAAGTGCAGCACAGAAAATATTTTTTTTTAGTTAATGAGTCTTTTAAAAAACAATATCTTTTCAGATCCAGCGAATGACGAAATTAATATAAAAAAAACTTTTTCTCGGCAAAAATTAAACATCAAAAACAGATTAAAGGCAAAATCAATCACAAATTGGTTTCGATTAAGGTCTTTAATAAACTAATCAAAAAACAATTTAGGTCACTTTGTGATCGAAAGATTAGCCGCAATCCACAAATTACAGCGAATTCCTTTCTTGTAATGAGATCTAATCAATCTTTATCTTTCAAGATTTGTGATACTTGGCAATTTGGTTTCACAAAGCGATTTCTTTCTAATAATTACTTCAGGGGTTTCGAGATACAAATCTAATAACGGTGAATATTTCTAAAGGTATAAATCCATAAATTTTGGACAATGACTACATTGCATTACGCATTGCACTTTTGTTAATCCCTTATATTGTCATCTTATTGACACAATCATTTTAACTAATAAGACGTTTAATTTATCTAGATTGTGAGGTAATATTTTAATCATGGAAAATATACAATCTACAAACACTTCAAAACTTTTTACCAACAATTTCCTCAATAATGCAACATTCGCAACTGAAGCCAGCAAATGATTTATACAGGTTAAAAATAAAAATAACCTTAACTATTCACTCAACTCTAAGAACCAGTAGGTACATATAGTCCTTTCATCCTAAACATAAATAAGACCAACCACAAACCCCCAAGACCCGTCGTAAATGTGATGAGAGGCGACGAAAATACTTGTTACCACATATGCTTGATAATTATATTATACACCTAAATATTATGGCAGAATTCCTGCTAGATAGAATATTTTGGTACATTTTGCTAATGCAATATTTAGTATCTTTATTAGGAAATACAAATTTAGAAATATATAATTCGTTCGACTCATTTTTTTACTACACACCTTAGATTTCCACAGGGCAAACATTCATAATAAAATAAGTGTACTTACAATATGCGATGTTATTATGAGAAATTTATATCAAACAACTTTTGAATGGACTAAACAAAAGGAAATGAAAATAACAAACCAACGAAAGGTTGCTCATTAGTGCTACTTAAAAATAAAGGCGTATTCATATTGAGGTAAATATTAAACCATCTTTTTAATACACAGTATTTGCTAATCTAATTAAGTATTAAGTTACTATTTTAAAATGTAATCATAATCATTAGAATTTTTATTTTTAAAAATTCATTTTTATTTTTAAAAATTCATTTTTATTTTTAAAAATTCATTTTTATTTTTAAAAATTCATTTTTATTTTTAAAAATTCATTTTTATTTTTAAAAATTCATTTTTATTTTTAAAAATTCATTTTTAAAATTGACAAAAGACGCGTTTGTACATTCTGAAGGGCTTACTTCTACTGTTCAATAAACGCACGATTTTCCGATTTACAATTATCTCATTGGCGAGAGGCTACTGAGTGATAACGATGAGTTACTATTTTCCCAACGTGAATACACTGCACTTCTTCCTTGCTTTCTTTTAGTTTCGATGAATTTCTTGAGATAATTGAATTGATAAATTGTATACAGGAAAGCAAAAAAAAAGTATACAAGGTGTCATTGACATGTTAACGCAAACGAATACCATTGATCCAGTACATGATTCTGGACACCCTAGTGGTGGAAATTTTCGTCGGTTTTGTTTCAAAATTTTGAAAAAAAAGTTTTGTTTTTTTATTTTTTTTTTTTACTTGTATAAAATCGTTATTCTAACCAACCCCAATGATATTTTTTGAAAAAAAAAGAAAAAAAAAAATTTTTTTTCAAAAAAAAATTAATAAAAAAATCACCGAGGCAAATAAAGTCGTTATTCTTGTCAAACCCGACGACATTATTAATTTAGAATGTAATTCACTCATTTTTTTCGCAAAAAATGTTAAAATGACGTTTTTATACAGTTTAATTTAAAAAACGTAAAAAAAATATTAAAAAAAAATAAGAAAAGACCGACAAAAAATTCCATCACTGGGGGGTCTAGAATCATGTACTGGATTTATGGTTTTCGTTTGCGTTAACATGTCAATGACACCCTGTATATATTCATCTGCAAGTGAATTGTATTTCAACCCATCGCCTTTCACAGGAAGTAGAAAGGACAATATCTGAATATACTAGGCTTACAAATTACCATTTAGTTTTAATAATACATGATACCTTTTAAATAGGGTTTCTAATTTAAAAGCTTTGGACCCTAAACTTTTCGAGCCAAAAGGTTTGTGAATAATCCCGGATCTCTACCTAAGGCAGCATAAGAACACATCACATGATCAATAGTTGGTCACTTCCACAAATAGAAAATTTTGTAGCTCAGCGTTTCTTAATTAAGGGTGCATAATCTCAGTACGACATATTCATCAATTCAGCCGAAAGACGTCCACTGCTGGACATAGACCTCCCCCAAACGTCGCCACAACGACCGGTCCCGTACGACATATTATTTTCATTTTATAATAATCATATAAACAATTAATTCGAAACTTACCATATTTTGCGTTAACCAAACCACTTTCAACCCCAGATTTTATTATTGACGACTTTCTTGCCAGATGGTGACATTGGGTGCTATGGTCGACATTGAAGCATGTTTTTCTCTAAGTAACCTATCAACTACAAAGGATTTGGCAAGATTTGGGCATGACAGAATATAGTAAAAAAATGTATAAAGAGACACACAAAAATGTCGTCTAATAAAAGCTAGGAGATTAAAAACAATCTTTAAATAAAGGTTAACCGAAGACCAAAAAGTATTTAGGATTCGTTGGTGAACGGTCAAATGTATATTTTAAGAGACCCCGTTTTCAAAGTCTTGTCGGGTCAGCCGGGTCAACCGCGGGGATTTTATGTTCAGGCCAGGTACAAAATATGTCACTGTAAAAAGAAATGTCCAACCCAACCATATTGTTCGAAATAACGACGAGATTAGGAAAATAATATTCCATTTTTGTTTGTATTTAAAGCAAACACAACATATAAACAAACAAAACAGCCAAACAAAACTATCAATTTGTTACTAAAGGGTGTGAAAATTAACCTATTTTTAGTTCTATCACTAAAGGTTTCATAACATTCAGTAAAGATGTTTCGGAGAAATTTGAAAACATACATACATGGTTTTATAAATTAGACGCTGTTTTTAAAGTCTGTATATAGGACTATCATAGGTATATGAAATACATATATCATATAAATAAATATGACTTCGCACGGGAGCTTAAAATCTTTGAAATTCACGGTTTTTCTATTCTATAAATATGCATGTATAATCTATTGGAGAAAGTTGCATGAAAAATCGTTCAGTAGTTTTTTAAATTTTATTACAAACAGATAGACGGAAAAGTTTTGGCTCACCCGCTGACTCATCAACGTGCAGCCAGAAACTGATTTTTCTACAGGATACGACAATTAACGCTGAAAATTTCGTTGTGGCGACGCCAAAAAGAGCGGCGGGCGACGCAGTGCGATTATGTGTTTCGCCACTTTATAATATGTACACATATTATATTATATTATATAATATTTAAAAAATATTTTCGATAGTAGGGACTCTGCAAAAGAGTCGAAGCCTACTGAGGCTCAGGATCTCTTTCTGAAAAGAAAGTTTGGCCCCAGTGCGAAAGGCAAAAAGTAACAAGGTGGGGTGTTTAGTCAGTAAGAGCCTGACACTGTTACCGACTCCGCGAAAGAGTGGGATTCGTCATTGGATGATTTTTGCCCACCATAAAAAAACTCCAGAGGGTCAAACTTCAAATTGAGGAATTAACTTTCACGTAGCCAAAAACTATAGGAGTATAAGTATTTAGATTTTAGTATAAACAATATTACATATTTCGAGTAAAAGAGTGCGCTAACTTCATTATGTAAATTTTGTACTTACCCTCCCCTATTAGAATAAAGGTCTGGTATCAAGTTTCTGTTGCTTGGCCCTTTGGCGATATTGTCGTATTATACGAACTGATCTTAATAATAGAAGCAGGTGGAAACGAGGCGTATAAGGCACTTATTGGGTTTACCTTTATTTTTTTAAGGGTCTTTGAAAAAGAATACAAGACTGAGACAAACTTTTATAGTGTGTGTGAAGATATGGAAGTGAGAGACTTAATATTTTCTGTATTCAAACAATGGATACAGAAAATGTTAAGTAAATTAAACAATCTAAATAATGTAGCCTAAAAGTTCTAGTTGAATGTAACATTGACTATTTTATTAACAGCAACTTCACGAAGATATTAGTCTGGAACCCCATCCAAACACCAAACGCACGCCACAATCACGGTGGTAAGTCCCTTCTTTGGGTAGTGTGCCTTCTTCGTAGGCGAGAACTCCGAGGCGCCTTACTTGTCGCCACGGTGTCCTCTCTTTCGGAAAACATGGTGGAGTATACGATGGAGGTGTGCCCCGCTTCAGTGGAGCACTGCCGTGTCGTTGTGCTGGTGATAAGCGGTGGTGACATCTCGCGCCGGGCCCTGGTTCAAGCCATGGCCTGGAGCGTGGGAGATTGGGATGCCACCGCCTCCTTCAGAGGTAATAATGCTACAGCCCTAAAGACGTGAGGGGTGACTGGAGTAATATATCTACGCGTTGAAAGATTTCACGTTTCAAAAGTGCCCGTAAATGGTTTACTTCGAATAACATGATTTTGACTTTGTCTTTAGTAGCATTGACCTCCGACCGCTGTTGGAACGAATGGCTCACCGTTTAACTGTCTACTAAAAACTGAACCAAGTATGTAAATATATAAGTATAATCAAACATAAAACATAACAAATCTTCTTTCACTTTACCTACATAATATAAATATATGATAGGTACAACCAAACCAAATATTTTAAATGTGCCAACAAAACCGCGGTTCCAATTATTCGCCACAGCAACTGGCCCGGAAAACTACCCAATCATACCAAAGTTACAAATGGCGGCTGCCAAACGATTTTACAGAGTCCTGTGACCTAGAAACCTATTTCCATTCCCGCTAAGTGTGAACTTCCCAGCTGCAAAACGCCAGAAACTATGATAATTATCTGGAATTAGTTTCGTTCCAACTCTGATTTGAATACGAGCGATGTTGCCACGAAGTTTATGTTCTAAGAAAAGTCTGTGGTTGGACAATTGTGGTCGGCATTATGAGATAACTATACAAAGGGACGTAGTTTTTCCACATTCATTATTATCACCATTTTAGCCTAAAGATGTCTACTGCAGGATATATGCTTCTCCCAAGTGTTAATACAATGAACGGTCCGGTGCATCTCGCATCCGTCGGATTCAAGTAATCCTTACGAGGACAATTTCCCAGCTGTCGAAATGTCCAACAGTAAGAGTCTGACACTGTTTCCCGCCTCGCCTAAGGGCTGGATTCGTCATTAGATGATTTTTACTATCATAAAAAAACCCCTGATCGTTCATCTAAATATTATAATTATTTATAGGCCAAATCATTTCTAACTTCTATACCTAGGACAAAGTAGACGTGATAATATCTGCCAGACAGTTCTATATCAAAACCCTTCAACGTACTAGGTCTAGATACACCTTCTTCACCATAATATTAATTAAGATTCGTAACATCTGCTGCCAAGTAGCAGTCGGTTCAGAGAGTTTATATTAATACATATTTAATTGAGTTTGGTCCTTATAATTCTCATACCAAAGTACAATGTCTCAATATTTGGTCCTGAGATCCGTTACACGTAATACTTTCACTTTGAAGCGCGTGTGCTTAGGACCAGTTTGTTTAAGAATACCCTACGATATTTATGAAGGTCTTCTTACGGATTAAAGGGACTGTTTCAACAAGATTGTTAGTCTCTTGGAGATAAATGGGGACATAATAATAATATAAAGGTACAAGCACGTAGAAGGTAGGCTCACACATCTCAAGCTTAGGATTGTTTATTTATGTAAGTATTCGTCTGCCAACGACTTTCTTCTACATCTTCAACATTAACGTAGTTCACATATTTTTGCATAGGTGGCGTATATTAAATTAGTTCTTAATTCGTCTGATAGATGGCGTTGTGCAATGAAGTCATCTTTCTGCAAGATGTTCCGGGTTTTAGCAGTATTTTGAACGATACTGCTCAAGTCGTGAGTTCAATATTGGTCCTTTGAGACGGATTTGAAACAGCGAGTTTCGACCACATTCTTCAGTCAATCTTAAGGGAAATTAGCAAATTAGCTAGGGACGCAGCAGAAATAATATAAAGAAAAAAACTGCTCACAAAACAGTGAAGGAAAACATCGTGAGGAAACCGGCATGTCCTAGGACCAAAAATTTGAAGACATGTGACATCCACCAATCCGCACTGGTGTGGGCGATTATGGCCCATTCCCTCTCCTAGAGACGAGGCATGTGTCCCAGCAGTGGGAACCTTATAAGGCTGATGCAATGCAATGCAGCATAATTATAAAATAAAATAGTTTATTTCTCACCATTAAAATTAAAATTACATTTTGAAGTTATATAAAAAAATATATATATAATAATTACAATTTTTCAGTGGTGGTTAAAAAGGGCACAGAGTATTGACCCAACCCCCTGAACTAGGCGGGAGCCTGTATCTCAGGAGATATGGATTCGGCTATTACAATTGACTACTTATTAGGACATTTGTGTCTAACTGCTTTATAGATAAAGATAAATTAAATAGTAAACATTCTAAACTTTATCTAGATCATCATCATCTCATCATTATCAGCCAAGGATCTTTCTCTAGATATTTTTACAACACAGTTATCTAGTGGGTATTATCTATGCTTACATTAAAATCAAAACATTTTGTGTAAAAGTAATATAGATAAGATCTTTGATTTACTATTTACAGTGAACTTTGGCTGTTCAAAATTTGCTTATGAATAAAAATAAAAAAAAACTAAGAAATATATACCTTGCACATATTAATTTTGATCAATGTTCTGAGTAACGATAATTTCTTTCAAAACTCTTAAAGTTGGTTTATATAAGAAACTAGCGACCCACCCTAGCTTCGCACGGATACTGATATTGGAGATATTATGCATGTATTATACACATAAACCTTCCTCTTAAATGACTCTATCTATTAAAAAAAAAACCGCATCAAAATCCGTTGCGTACTTTTAAAGATATAAGCTTATATAGGGACGCGCAACTTTGTTTTATACTATGTAATGATACTTATGTACTCGCACTGTCAACTGACCAATACAGCGCTTAGACTTTGTCATTATTTTTTACTTGCCTCTTTTGAAATTTAAGGCAATGTTTGATAACATTGCGTTGCGGATAAATTTATTATCATTTAAATTTTGCAATAAATGACTATAGATGGTTCCGGAAGGGGCCTTCTTAAATACACTTCTCATCAAAAAAATCGAAACACTTCCGTTTTCATTGTTTCTGTCCGAATTTAACACAAAAAAGAATTCATACGATGAAAAAAAATACATATATTAAAGCTGGCAGTTTGGCCATTACAGTAATAAGCGAAAATTCTAAATTCAAAATTAGAATTTCATTTGTTTATCTTATAAACGAAATGAATCACTGTTTTGAGACAAATGTGTGTTTAGGGTTGGAGTACATTTAGCGTTTAAAAACTAAAAATTGGCGCCTATCCTTAAACTTTTTGTTTTTTATTTCAATACTGTGACTTTGGGACGTCTGAAAAAAGGTTTTTTTTCTAAAACGTATGGATACTTCGCCCACAGAAGCCGCCCAAGTTGTGGCATTGCTGGATTCTGGCCTTAGTCAGCGTGTTGTGGCTGCAAGACTGCATCTAAGCCTGTCATCTGTTCATAGAGTCTATAAACGTTATCGGGAGACTGGTTTGTTCACGCGCCGTTCAGGATCTGGCAGGAATCGGGTCACTTCTGAGCGAGATGATCGATTTATTGTAACAACTTCTTTAAGAAATCGACGCCTTAACGCTTTTCAACTGCAGCAGCGGCTTCGTGTTGTACGAAGGGTGGCTGTAAGTGACTCTACAATTAGAAGAAGGTTGAAGGATCGTGGACTGGTACCGCATAAGCCAGCAAATGGGCCGAAATTAACTGCAGACCATCGAAGAGCGCGCCTTAACTTTGCACGTGAGCACCTAAATTGGTCATACCTACAGTGGAGCAAAGTTCTCTTTTCTGATGAGTGTAAAATTATGCTGTATGGTAACGACGGAAGGAACAAGGTCTACAGAAGAGACGGAGAACGCTATGCACAATGCTGCATTGAAGAAAAGGTCAGCTATGGTGGCGGTTCGTGGACGGTTTGGGGAGGAATCAGCGCCGACGGTAAGACAGAGCTTGCTTTCGTGTCTGGGCCACGTCTGCCTGCACTAAACTGTCATCGGTACGTCGAAGAGTGTCTCGAGCCTCATGTGATGCCCTATGCACATTTTATTGGCAACGGCTTCATATTCATGCACGACAATACTAGGGCTCACACCGCGGGCGTCGTACGAGATTATCTTAACGAAGTCGATATCTCTATTATGGAATAGCCAGCAAGAAGCCCGGACATGAATCCCATTGAACATCTATGGGATGAATTAAAGAGACGAATTCGAGCAAGAGATCCTGCCCCAGAAACACTTAGCCAGCTGCAAGATGCAATCCAAGAGGAATGGGACAATATACCACAGCATGTGATCGTGACTCTCATCCGATCGATGAAGAACCGTATGGAAGCAGTAATTAGAGCTCGGGGAGGGAATACAAGTTATTAAATAAACGTTTTTTAGCTTTTTTTTTCATTTACGTGTGTTGTTTTATCCATTTCCTTTATACTCCATACGGAATAAAAATGACTCATTTAACAAAATACGAAACCTATGAAAAATTCATTTAAATTTAGAACATTAACATTAAGATTTGATAAGCTCATATTACTCACTATTAAACGACATTTAACATTTATTCCTAAATGTACACATTTTTCTGATAATCCTGACAAAACGTAAACTTGCAAGGTGTTTCGATTTTTTTGATGAGAAGTGTAGTTAAACATGTTAGATACTCAATTAATATCGTGTATCATGTACCTACGTTTACGTAACTTTGCTATGAAGACTGACGGTGATTGCCGAAGACAACCGATAAATGCCGATGGCCGCCGAATCTCTTGGGAGAGCTGTCGTAAACTGTTGATGCGATTTTCTCACATATGTGTGAACCTTCTCTCTCGGGGTAGCACTAAGTTTTATACGCACAAAACGTATTGGAAATACTTTCATTGCGAGCGCAGTTAAGTTTTGTGAATCGTTACTGAAGTTTATCTTCTTGACAGCTATAACCTGGAGAATTTGAGTCAAGAGAAATTTAAGTGACTTCTAGACATGCGTACTTCATTGCTGAGAACCGTAGGGGCCCACTAGGGCAGAAGTCAACTGGGACTGACTACCGAAAGGGCAACCCATGGAACCCTCCTGGAACGCAAGGCAAAAAAGGATACTCGTAGTTATGGTTTTAGTCAGTAAAAGTCTACGGGATTTTAGACTTTTCCACCAAGTTCCGCCTTAAAACGGGAAAAGTAATTGGATTCATCTTAAAAAAAAACACTATCGACTACATCACCATCATCAGTGACTATGGGTAGCTCGCCGTCCAACTGTCTGGTAACCGTCCACATTGTAGAAATCCGTACGGGCCCAGCAGGGGCGGAGACTACTGGGGCCTTGAGTCATGCGAAAGAAAACGGGACCCTAGTCTACTACGGAATTTTAGTCAGTAAAAATTTGTCACGCCCTACTGTTCCGCTCTAATACGGGAGAAGTACCACAATAAAGAAAAAATATGGTCGCCACATCATCAGATTACTATCAGGTGAAATAGTGTACAAAAGTAAAAGAAAACACTCGTATATAGCGAGTTAAGTCATAGAAACTTAACGTAGTCGTCAAAATGCAAGTAATTCTTAAACAGTAATGTTTTTTCAAGTAAAATGGGACATTCTAGAGCTTTTATGCGAGGTGCTTACACTGTGCCTAAGGCTACGTTCCTATGTGCACACATCTCAGAGCACAGACTCTCAAACGCTTCGTGTTGGGCCCTATGATTAGGCCACGAAAACAATACTACGGGGTTTATTCTACAAGCTACGAAAATGTGATAAAGCAATTTTTTTCCGTACCCGAAGGGTGTCAAAGGGTATTATTAATAACTAGCTTTTGTTAGCGGCTTCGCCTGCATACATAACATATAGCCTATGTTCCAGAGATTACCTCCTACAAAAAAAAAAAAAACAAAATAACAAACTCTACCTTTTTATTATATTAGTGTAGATAATATAATAATAAGAACATTCATTTAGATCATTTTCATCTTATAGATAAAAAAAAAATGAAACCAAAATCATTAAGACACGTGAAGCGTAATCCAGTGTCTCAGAAACGGACTGTCTAGTCTGTCTGCTATTACTTTTAGGATGCTGTTGGAGCTTGCTCGTACACGATGCTACGAGTACAATGATGCCGCCCTCTTTCTCATGATGGCATGATAAGGTGATAAAAAATCTTAAAAAAAACCGCAGCAAATTATGACCATGCGTTGCAAGGTTGTGCCTATAATTTTATAAAACCAAAACAGTAACTGATTTCACCTGCTTAATATAGAAGCTTGAACTACTTTCTAGCAACTCTTAAAAACTTACTACAAACGCTTCAAGCGCTTGTTTCGTGGCCTTTACATAAGGGTTGTCTAAAGAAAACATTTCTTGCGAGTGTCGGCGCCCCGGGCGTATTTCTTACGCCCTCTTTTCAACAGACAAGTAAATGTACCTTTTGGAGTACCTTCTGTATGTTCTTGCTATTGTTTGTTTCAAGGATTGTTCACACCTTTATTAAGTAGACGCTTTAAGATTTAATCTTAATTTTAAATTTTGAAGAAATTTGAGGTGCGGGTTTGTACTAGTTCAGGATAATTTTTATGTAATACCATTATCAAGACCAAGACCATTATCAAGTTGAGAGCAGTGGTGGCCGAGTGGTAACGGCCCCGACTTACGAGTTGTAGGTCGCGGGTTCGAACCCAGCCAGGCGTATTACTTTGTGTAATTTATTTCATCACCACTGCTCTCAAAACGGTGAAGGAAAACATCGTGAGGAAACCGGCATGTTCTAGAACCAAAAATTCGAAGACATGTGACATCCATCAATCCGCACTGGGCCCGCGTGGTGGATCATGGCCCATTCCCTCTCCTAGAGAGGAGGCCTGTGTCCCAGCAGTGGGAACATTGAAAGGCTGATGATGATGATGATGATGACCATTATCAATCTGGTTTAAGAGTGCATTTATCGTAAACTTGCATGTTATTTTTGATAATAAATATACTTGAAAGGTTAGACCTCTATCTCATCTGATTGGACGTGATGATGTAAGCGTTCGTTTTTGCCATTATATACTATCTTCTTAGACCGATGACCTGTTGAGAAATCTATGGATGCGAGATGCATAGGACTAGTCATTGTAGCTAATTGGGGAGTTAAGATGCGGAGGCTAGTTATTACCGTTTGTCAGCTGATATGGTGATGATGGCAACGTGCTATGGTGCGTAGTATAACGGATCGCGTTCGAAATACTGCAACGCGCTCCAAAACTCACATCATTGACGTGACTCAGAAGTCTGCTCAGCTTAAGTGGGATTGGGCTTAACATGTCTGCCGCATGCCGCTCGATGGGCCCATAAAACACAAAGTTCGTGTCCTGAAATCGCACGAATGGGTCGCGGCAGACCAAGGAGATGGCGGGACGACTTGGATGCCCTAGGAATTGGCAAGAAGTGTCTCAAAACAGATAAAACTGGAAAGAATGGAGGAAGGCTTTTGCTCAGCAGTGAGACAGTATGGGCTAGAAATAATAATAATTATGGTGATGATGACGAAAACCTGTTATAATATTCAGTCGGCCGTTGTGTCAAGCGACGCTTGGGGAAGGCTTATGTCCAACAATGAAGGTTTTTCGGCTAAAATAGTGGTATTGTAAAAAACAAGTTAAATCATACAGTGATAACAGTGTTCTATGTGTGTACATAGGATTATACCATAATCGCAGCGCTCATAAACCATACATAAGCGGTGACGGTCCCAGGTGCAGGCTATTTGTAACTGCACGAATATTTCTCTACACAATATATGTCCCACCTGGGCGACCAAAATATTGCCACATAAAATATGTTATAGATCATAAAAACCTGTTCCTTGTGAATATACAAAGCGGGGATACAATTTTACTGAATTGGTTTGGACGAAATAGGGACGAATTGTATGTTTATGTCTGTTTTCGATAGATACTGTGAATGTCTAACGGTGGACAGTTAAAGTCAATTGTTCAGGAGCCTTACTATGTTGTGAGCGAGAACATTCATTTAATAATTCAGTTTAGTTTGTGAAATGAATCGCATTTAAAGGTTTTTGTCACTTGATGCGAGATCCTGTAAGGTCTCAGGTCTTTTACGCTTCATTTTTGTTGTAAATACAACGAAAGAGCTCAGACATGTCTAGTTCACGACAACAGTCATCACGGGTTTTTTTTTGTTGTGGATGAAAATCATCTAATGACGGATCCCGCCCTTGGGCCGCGGTGTTTCGCTTTCGCATCAACCCTTTGCCCCAGAAGGCTTCGACCCTGCTGGGCCCCAACAGTTACTGATTACTCCTTGTAAGAAAAAAAGCATGAAAAACTGTTTTTTACGCGTAATGACGCAAACTTAACGCTAAACGCTTGAGGCGCTCGGGAACAGTGCGCGCCGTTAACGACTTGGGCTCAGTCTGATCGATTACCAAATGGGCGGACAGCGAGCTACCCATTGGTCGCAGTCCGCAAGCCCGCGCCTACGGTGGCTGGAAATCGTAGTCGGTGACAAGGTGGTGGCGGCTGTAGCGCCGTGGCCTTTGCCTGATACGGAGCGAGCAATAGTGTCAGACTTTTACTGACTAAACCCATCCTTTGCGTTCGCAGCTATCGAGCCTCCTAGACCCCTTTATCATGTCTTTGCAAGGTTGCATGGGACATTACATGCCTTCGAAATTTGGTTCTTATCGGCTGTCTGCTCTTTCACGGTTACAGTCACCTATATTCTTTCACTCGTATTTCTGCTTCGTAAGAGGCGTCCGCTTCCCATTTATTCCCAACTATTGCCTCACTAAGATCGGACGTGAGAACTGCAAATCATTACTTGGTATAAAACAAAGTTGCTTGATGTATGCTTAGACCTTTAAAAGTACGCAACGGATTTTAATGAGGTTTTTTTTTTATAGACAGAATGATTCAAAAGGAAGGTTTATGTGTAGAATATATGCATAATATTAACACCATTGCTCCCGTGCGAAGATGGGACGGGTCGCTAGTAGTTGGTATATGCCCTTTTTATACAATCTAGCCACAAATTCTATTACTTTATATAAATTGATGTCTATGAATTAGGGCATTTACCTTCAAATTTCCGTTGTTACCTTATTTCTGAGTTTTCATGCCGACGGTTCTAAATTCCTTGAAGTTCCCACAAAGCAGTATACTTTTCTTTGCGGGAGGTAAGCTTAGGCGGCCCGTTTCATGTGACAATTAAGACCCTCTTTCCCTCTGGTCTGTGAAAGGGCCTTTGTCCGATTTGCAAGGGAAAGAATTAGTGTGTCGTTTTGAAGGGCACACTTTTTTAATGTTATATACTTTAATTGTTTCCTTTGGGAGTTGCAACCTTCGTCAGAATTATGCTTTTTACCCGACTGCCAAAGAAGGAGGGTAATGTTTTTCGAGTGTATGTAAGTATGTATGTATGTCTTTTCCTTTGTGACCTCCTGTAGCCTAAACGGCTTGATGGATTTTGATGTATGAGGTATCGTTAGATTTGTCTTGATTACGGGAGTGTCATAGGATACATTTTATCCTAAAACTCCCACGGGATAAAGACATAATAATATTTTTTCTAAATTTCCCTTTAAAAAAATATGTATGCGGTATCATTAGATTCATTTCAATCACGGGAGTAATTAATATAGGATACGTTTTTTCTCAAAATTCCCACGGGAACATGTTAATTCTGCGTCAACTTAAATAAAAACAGCTAAAAAGTTATAAATAAAAAAATTATTATTAAAAAAACAAAATACCCGACTGCACACTAAAAAAAGAGTAAAACAAGCCCCACAATACAAATTTACTGAATATAATTTATAAATGTTGATGGAAAGCATCGCAGGCGGGGACCACCTTGACCGCCACCAACGAAAATTCTGCTAAATGGTGCACAACAGAAATGACTATAAATAAGCCTCTGTTGGTCCCGCCTGCGATGCTTTCCATCAACATTTATAAATTATATTCAGTAAATTTGTATTGTGGGGCTTGTTTTACTCTTTTTTTAGTGTGCAGTCGGGTATTTTGTTTTTTTAATAATAATTTTTGGTTGTAATGAAGCGAAGCCTTTAATTTAAATTGAGATACATCATCATACCCAGATTAGCGACCAGGAAGACCATTATAGATATAAAAGATATATAAAATTAATAGGGAATACGTATGATTTTTTTGGTTAAACTGGTAAACCAATAGGAATAAAATATCTTTATCAACAACAAGTTCAAATACTTCAAAGCTGCTATTAAGAAAGAAAAGTCTTACATAGTTTTTGACGTCAAAGTCTATCCGCATTAAAACGACATCTTGGTGAGGGAAACGAATATTTTACGTATAAAAAAAGATTTGGGGCATTGGAATTTTTTTAATGGTAACTTTATACTGCTTCTTCACCTGTATAAAAAAATAGAAAATGATACCAAAGCAAACCACTCCCCTGATTAAAATTATCCTAAGTGATCTAGGACCAGATAGATAGATGGATAGGGTGATCAGAGAAGAAGATCTAGGACATGATGGAAACAATTTCCGAGATAAAAATTATCCTAAGTGATTTAAGATCAACCTGTATGCCAATTTTTATCCAAATCCATGCAGCCTCACTCACAAATTGCCTTATTAATTTTCGTATGACAAGTACTAAAGAAGTGACTTAACAAAAAAAAAAAAAATGGTAAAAAATAAAACAAGTGTTAAAAAAAACTAAAATAATACTTTATTAATACAACTCAGCTGCAAGCCCGCTCCTCTGTTACTACTAATCGCCAGTCATCATCGCCATGAATTCTGAAACAGACAACAAAACCGTTTCAATTTTGTTAATTTCCTGTTCCGGTGAAATAAACGTTTGCTCTCTTCTTTAATGATTGATTACTTTTTTTTAATTTTTGTTGATTTTAATGTTTTTTAATAATAAAAACAAAAACAACTGTATTTGACCATTTCTATTCGACGGTAGCCAATCGGTGTCTCTCCATCGACGGCGGCTAGTGCTGAAAATGAGCGCTATGGCTCTGTATTGCATACGAGCTCCATAATTTTTCTGAATGCAATCTATCATCGTATGTGGTATTTATCTTATTTTATATTTAAGGTATGTGCCATGTTTGTTGTGAAACTGCTTTTCTTTTTCGTTATTCAACAACTTCTGTATATATTGGGCCTTTATCTATAAAACGAAGAAGAGTTTTTCTGGCCTTTTTCGATGGCCCATAATTCCGATATCTTTTTGTCCACAAACAAACTTTTAACTACAGATGCCATAACCTTTTCTTAGAATTTAATAAATATGAACCCTAACACGACGACGGTTTACTCCGGACAACAATCTGTAGACCATACAAATATTTATTCTGTGCGAGAATCGAACCCGCTATTTGCAAAGCTGCTGACAAATGCTACGCCAACCACTACGCCAACCGTACTGTCACTAGCTTTAATGCTCAGTCGCAGTACGAATAATGCTGTAAAATATGGTAGGTATATGGGAAACAGTTTTTAAAGCCACAATTGATTTTATCGACACGTCATTGTCTCTTTTTGAAAACAATGAAATACAAAACTAAATTTATTATTCGAAAGAATTACAATCACCGTCAACTCCAATTTGATAGCTGAAGCAGGAGCTGATGGTAACAGTAAAATCGACTTTAACTTTGCGAATACTAAGTTGATTTTTATGTGACTAATGTTCCCACTGCTAGGACACGAGCCTTCTCTCTAGGAGAGGGAAAGAGCAATAGTCCACCACGCGGGCCCGATGCGGATTGGTGGTTGTCACATGTCTTCGAATTTTATATTCTAGGACATGTCAGTTTCCTCACGATGTTTCCTTTCACCATTTCGAGAGCAGTGGTAATGAAATAAATTACCTGGCTGGATATAACCAATAAAAAGGCCCTTAAAAAAGAAGTTCTTACGGAATTTGAACTTTATGGTGTATATCATAGAATTTGAAATTCCAAAATTACGTGGCCCAACTATAGTAGTAAAAGTAATAACCATCAAAGTCTACGGTGCCTGACGCATCAGTGTCGATCTCAGCAATCATCTCGTTCAGCTGGTCCGGGGTCAGTTGTTCATCTAGAGCGGCCAGGATCTCACGAAGGCTTGACGTAGGGATGTAGCCGTTACCTGGAAGCATATTTAAGGTATGGTTAGTAATTGGGCAAGTGTCCAATAGTCTTGTAAGGCCTGAATCGTCAACAGCATGTAATGTTGGAAACTGTAGGCGCGTAGTAGACCAGATGCCTGCTAGACCCATGGGGCGAAGAACCGTCAAACCGTTTCCTCCGGACGATCCGAACAATGTTGATGGTACGGACCGTCCGGAGGACACGGTTTGATATATGGTAGGGTTGTGCTCCGCTTGGACAGGACATCGCCCTGTCGTTGGAGAGGTGATCAGTAGCAGTGCACTCTTGCGCTGAGCCCTGGTTTAAGCCATGGTCCAGGGTGAGAGTGAAATGGGAGGCGGTCGCTTCTTCCTACGAAGCAGTACCTAATGTTAATGAAGGAGGTGGCCAAACGTTTGTGGAAATGGACATCCTCACGCCGCAGCTACTGTAACATCTAGTATAGCCACCGTAGGGGTGGTCTTATGGACAACGAGCAATAAGGACCTCGCTGTTCGGCCATCCAGTAAGTGTAAACCGAGAGAATTAGATTTTTTTTTAGTTCCAAGTCCTTAAATTTAAAAAAAAATCTAGTTTGTTATTTTCTTGCAATTTTTAAACATATTCTTATCTTGAACACCCATAAAAATGTCTGTCTACAATATCCACTTATAAAATCATCATACTGATATTATTTATGACACAAGGAACCTTGTGTGACTGTCTAGTGACATTTGCGTGAGGCGACAACGTAAATATTGTACTACCCACAACGGACGATTGTTTTGACATTTCTTATTATTAAGTGTGATCACGGATGATTTCTGTCATGAAGTTTTATGAAACCGAAAGCTTTTGGATTTGTTTGATATAGATCGAAAAACATTGGCAAAGAATTATTAATCAAATTATGAAGTGTCTACACATGTCACCAAGATAATATACAGGCAAAATAATTTACTAAGTTTTATCATATCAAGCTTTGGCTAGTCTAAGTTTAGCAAGAAAAAATGTCTTATTGGAAACCGAATTGTCAGTAAACAAAGATATTCAACCACATCCAGTTAGACTGGAAACGGGTACCAAGCTAGTTAGAGAATAGCTAGGTAGATTTGACTAAATTTGTTTCGATTTGAGATGATTCATGATAGCACAAGTTTAAACCTTAGTGGTTTTTTGGTTGCTATTTAACATAATTATCCTGTAATATTTGTATAAATGATAAATAAATAAAAAAAAAAGATAATGTTGTTTTCTATACTCGATATATTATTTTAGTTTGCACTGGGCCCGCGTGGTGGATTATGGCCCATTCCCTCTCCTAGAGAGGAGGCCTGTGTCCTTGCAGTGGGAACATTAAAAAAGGCTGATGATGATGATGATGAATTTTGAGTTTTGTCGTCCTCAATCTTCTAGTTTGTACGAAATTCAAAATAGTAAGCATTAAAAGTCACATGAAAAATTAATTTGTGAATACAATATCGAACAATTCAGTTATTGAGAATCTCGATTCAATATGCTCCGACCAGAGGGTAGTCTGAATTTTCCAATTATTTGCTCGCTCAAATCATTTTGATATTTACTGTTCGGTTTAAAATCAAATTTAATTAGTAAGCGAAATGTAGACAGACGTATTGGGTCAAAGAACTATTTGAAAGAATTACCTGGAACGCAAAGGACAACTGAAAGAACAGGGGTGATATTTAGTCAGTAAAAGTCTGCAACGGTCTCACGCTCCACTCAGAATAGGAGAAATTTTTGACGATTATCTATTCTCAAAAAACTGACGTAATGATTGGATATTGATATGAATGACAAGAAAAATATTAGAATAACACTAACGGAAAACTTTAAGCAGAGGAAATATACTGCAAATCTCCATTAGAAAGGGCAGTCGCCGGGACCAGACACATCAACTGTCTGGTCGGAAGATTTTTCCTTTTCAATGGTGGTTAGTATGTGTGGAAGTTAGTGGGACTTATCACTCTGTTCCATATATCTTTAAATATCTAATTTCATCGCAAGTTACATTTTCGGGCCATTTGAGGGAGAAACTCTTTGGATGCGAGGTCCGAGTGCTCATACATTATTTAAGATTATCCCAAACGCCTAGTTGACACTTGGCGCGACCTTAGAACTGGCTTTCACCTCGGCCAGAGATTAAGCATTGCCATACAACGTGGCAATACCGCCAGTCTTTTGGGCATACTTCTAGTCGACAGCGATGTGGAGGAATTTTCTGACAATATATTTAGTTTTTGATTATGTAGTATTGTTAAGTTATACTACAATCATGTGTTTAAGTAGGTATCGGTCGCCGTAGGGACTCTGCAAAAGGGGCCAAGCCTACTGAGGCCCAGGGTCTCTTACTGAAAGGAAGGCTTGGCCCCAGTGCGATGAGCCGAGACGGAACGTGATGGGGTATTTAGTCAGTAAGAGTCTGATACTGTTTCCCGTTCCACACAAGAGCGAGATTCGTCATTGGCTCATTTTTGACCACCATAAAAAGAAACCATAGATATGTCAAATGATTATAACCACGTTGTTTTTTAACAATAAAGTTTGTGACTGCATAAAATGTAGCACATAAACTAATAAATTAAAAATAATAAACATTTTGTTCACTAATTAACCAATCGAAAATAAAATTGCATTCATATTATTTTGGCGTGAAATGCAACTTTCTGTTGTTGATTATGTTGTTCTGTTGCGTTAGTACACAAAATAGCAGATATGTTTTTGTTTTTAACATAAATCTAGGTGTTGGATCAGATCAGATGGACTTCAATAAATTGAGAGTGATCTTGATGAAATGACGCTAATCTGATCTCGCTGGGAAATATATTCGGAATGTGTTCGATCAAGCGTGGATCGAGAACTACTGTTGGTTCGTCAGTATTTGAAACGTAAAGATAATAACTGCTTGATTTTCTGATGTTTGATATTATTATTCATAGGCTTGTGCTTGACCACTATCGCACCCATCATCATCATCATCATCATCAGCCTTTTTTTAATGTTCCCACTGCAGGTACAATAAAGAATATATATAAGAGAATGGGCCATAATCCACCACGCGGGCCCAGTGCGGATTGGGATTGCACCCATAGAAATATAAAAACAGATCTCACCAAATAGAAAAAATTAAAAAGAAAAATGTTGTCGACGATAGATACTTGTCTAGAAGTAACTAGTTCTCACTCTTGACACAGGGTCAACTCACTCCGAAAGAGCGGCGAAGGGCAGCGAAGCGCAGCGACCCGCTCGGTAGAGAAAGCGCGAAATTTTCCCCGGAATCCCCGCGGCGCCTCGAGCATCCACACGACTCATTCGAGTTTCTCAGGCAATAATAAGTTTTATAATAATGAAAATAAAATTAAAATTTATATGACACTTAAACTGCTCTCCGCTTCGACGCTCTTTTGGTGTGAGTTGAGCCTCAAAGGCTCTCAGATTGTTGTAGTTAACAGAAAACACTGACTCCGGCAATAACCGTTATCTTAGCATCATTTTAAAGTTGTTTCAGGTTTTTCTTTTAATTATGTATAATAATATGCTCGCGTTTACAAATCGCACGTGATGTGGTCGGCGACGGGGCACACTAACCTAGAAGTAACCAACTCACTCTTGACTTAAACACATCTAGGTTGTAGCTAAAAGGTAACAACTCATCATCATCTTCTAAAATCGTCCCAGATATAAAACGGTGAAGGAAAACATCGTGAAGAAATCGGCATGTCCTAGAATCAAAAGTTCGAAGACATGTGCTATCCACCAATCCGCCCTGAGCCCGCGTGGTGGATTGGCCTGTGTCCCAGTAATGGGACCATTAAAAAGGCTCATGATAATAACGAAATTATATACCGTACAGTTCTATCCATCAAGATTACCAACCTAGCATTTACTTGTAATTTATATACGAAAATTGATAATTTTCTCCGTCTAATTTGACATAAGACTGAGCAAGCTCGTTTTCCGTCATACTTAGCTAAAAATATCTTTTTAATACCTTATACGAGTTTGTTTTGTATCTTTTGAAGGAAGAGCTTAAAATTAAATACGTCAAGCAATCGTGATTAAAATAAAAGACAAATTATCTTTTGTTCGTCTCGTATTTATTTGTAGACGAATGAAAGGAACGGTAGTATTAATGAAAATTGTAATGACTTGGAATTACGAAATAGATATACTTATGTATCTTTATTACAGAAATATAAAAATATACATTTAATTACACTAAAAATAACCTAAATAAACTAAAAATACTCTAATATTTACAAATGATTTATTGGGCTTTAAAAAATTCATCCACATCGATATCAATGGGAAAAGTGCCCAGAACGCTGTATATCCTTATGTATCTACAAATATATAAGGTGACTGGATTGAGCCCCAAGCAGACGCCGGCGATCGCACACCTATTGTCTTTCTATATGCCTCTTATCTATATCTCAATAGGTTAAACACGTGATTGTCTTCATGATAAAAAAACAAATTAACTTAAAAAAATATGTTAGTACATTTGTTTTCGCCTAAGACGTCAAAATATACTGAACTAGCTAGCGGTTAGAGCAGTGGTGGCCGAGTGGTAACGGCCCGACTTGCGTGTAGTAGGTCGCGGGTTCAAACCCAGCCAGGCGCATTACTTTGTGTAATTTATTTCATCATCACTGCTCTCAAAACGGTGAAGGAAAACATCGTGAGGAAACCGGCATGTCCTAGAACCAAAAATTCGAAGACATGTGACATCCACCAACCCGCACTGGGCCCGCGTGGTGCATTACGGCCCATTCCCTCTCTTAGAGAGGAGGCCTGTGTCCCTGCAGTGGGAACATTAAAAAGGCTGATGATGATGATGATGATGAGCTAGCAGCTACTCGGTCACTAATTACGTCACCCTATAAAACATTTTTCAACGTTTCCTAATAAATTTTTTTGTTAATAAGTTTTATTTAAAAAGTTTAAACAAATAAATGCAATTAGCAGTGGTTATTGCTGTTAAAAACTGTTATTGGTATTTATTTTTTTAAGACCTTTATTTTTGTACGAATACACAAGCGCTTAAGTTCGCAAAGCCTCACTACAGACTCGCTAAGATCTGACGGCCGTACTGTACCTGATCACATGTATAGGTACCCGTTTTCCAACTCAACCGTTTCGAATTTTTTGACAATGAAATTAAGTCGGACAGAATTTATTATTATATTATTATACCTAGCCTCTACTGTCCGTGACATAGCGGATAAACTGCAGGAGGGTCGCCTACGCCATAGTATAAAGAGAAGGGCAGTAGGCTATCTCCGGCCCAATCCGCGATATAATTGCCTACTGTCTTAGGGACCTAGATTCTTGGCCCCTTTTTATTTCTTATTTATATAAATGACTTGCCATACCTAATAAAGGATAACCATGATATAGTTTTATTTGCAGATGACACTTCGCTTTTATTTAAGCTTAAACGTCAGCAGAATGTCACTGACGATATAAATTTGGCCCTTTCCAAAATAGTACACTGGTTTAATGTTAATAACCTGCATCTTAATGAAAAAAAAACTAAATTTGTTAAGTTTACAATGCCTAATGTTAGGCAAGTGGATACTAGTGTGCTAATAAAAGGTAAAGAATTGAGTCCTGAAGATACTACAGTGTTCTTGGGCATAACCCTGGATGCTAAACTTCAGTGGGGCCCACACATAGATAAGTTGTCAAAAAAACTTAGCTCTGCAGCATATGCCGTTAGACAAATTCGAAAGCTAACTGATTTAGAGACAGCCCGTTTAGTTTATTTTAGTTACTTTCATAGTGTAATGTCGTACGGTATTTTATTGTGGGGAAATGCTACCGATATACAGACGATTTTTGTTCTGCAGAAAAGGGCTATTCGTTCCATTTATAAACTAAGTCCCAGATTCTCCCTCAGAGAGAAGTTTAAAAATATTAATATTTTAACTGTGGCATCTCAGTACATCTATGAAAACATTTTGTATGTTCATAAAAATAAAAATTTGTTTAAAAAATACAGTGATATTCACAACGTAAATACTAGGAATAAACACAAATTAGTGGTTCCGGTAACAAGGCTCAAAAAAATAGGAGGCACATTTAGATGCCAATGTATACGCTTTTATAATAAGCTTCCCAGTCCTATTCAAGAACTTAGCCTTAATAAATTTAAATCATTTGTAAAACATAAACTTTGTCAGAAGGCTTTTTATACTGTAAAAGAGTATCTTGAGGACAAAACAGCTTGGGATTGACCTGCTCCAGTAATTACTGTAATTGATGTAATTTCATTTCTTATTTTCTGATTTTTTTTTTTTGGTATCATTATTATATATATATTTTTTATTATTATTATTTTTAACTGACGATTATTGTTATTTTACAATTATGACATATTTCTCTTTTTTTTTTTGCAACTATTAAATTTAACATTTAAATTTGAAATTGACAATTGTATCGTTTTTTTTTTTTAAATTTGCAATATTAATGGGTAAAATTACATTTTTGTAAATTTTTATTATTGTGAATGTGGGGACTATGTGGATTACTTTTCGTTTTTCCTTAATTTTAACTTTTAATTAACTTATAATGTCTGGCAGTTATGAGTACTTTTTGCGGCCTACCCAAATGTCCTTTCTTTGGTATTGTTCGTCAAATCGTTGAGCTCCTTGGTGGTCCTGAGTTGAGCTACACGAGAACTGACAAATGCTTGCACTGACTGGACAGGTCCACTCAGAACTGTGTGGTTCTTTCTTCAAAAGACCATCTCAGACTCCAATCTGCATGGTTCTCATATGATTTGACCATTACATGTTTGTGTATGGACTTTAAAACAGACTTTGACCCCTGAGTTTGTTTCGGTGTTTCTTCTCAGGGTAGTCAGCTAGGAAACACCGGCCTCATCTAGTATAAAAAAAACGAAAAAAAAAAAAAAAAATTGACGTGTAAAAGAGTTTGTAAAAACCTATTTACAAAATAAAATCATTTATCATTTATTTATCATTTATCATTTATTTATCATGGTTGTCACTTTTAGCAAAATTTTAATTCAGTGCTTATAAATTGGCAAGGGTCGGGAAGTTGTATTTTTTACTTGTATAATACAAATAAAAAACAGGGATAAAAATATACGTTTTTTTTTTGCAATATAAACAGCCGTATCTGTTTTATTCGTTAACTTAAAAGTTTCGTTTTTTCACAGCTTGAAGGGACTATGGTTTTAATTTCAACTAGATACATCACAGATAGACCAAGGGACAACGAACTGATCCTATCTGAATAAATAAATAAATAAGGGTTCCGTTTTTTCCTTTTGAGGTACGGTACCCTAAAAATGAATAAAGTGACTAAAATATTATAATTAAAAGAAACACTAAAACAACATTAAAAACTAACGCCCATCTCTTCGACTATAATCTAATTTTTTGTTATGACTCGAAATTTGCTTTATATGTAGGTATATCTGATTTACAATTAGTCAATTATTTATTTAGAATTACGATTTTCTAGCTGTGAGTAGGTGAGAAACTAAAGTAACTGAGAAATCGGCATAACCAAACGTAAACAAAGCAATAGCAGCAAATCAATTGACAGATTAAAAGTAGAAATTAAGACTACCTACCTACTTCCTCTGTGTGATAGAAAACTAATACAAAAAAAAAGTAAGTAGGTATCTCAAAATCAAGTAAAAATTATATGCTAGAATGAGTGACTAGCTTACCTTTCTTGTTCAATAGGTAATCTAAACAGAGACAATTCTAGAATCTATGAATTGTTAAGACACCCAAACACAGCAATACGTTCTCCTGCGATTATCAGACATTTTGTTTTGATTTAGCGGTGCCGAAAAGCAGTGACGCGCGAACCTCGTGCAGTGTTAGCCCAAACTGGCGCACTGAGTAACGGGTCGAGATTTTGTTACAGTGTGCGTGCGTCGACGCGTAGATACTATGGCGCACACATACAAGCCGCGCGCGGTGCGTTTGTATGAAGATAACCTACTTCCCTTCTCTTTATACTATGCCTACGCTGGTATGGCCACGTATTACGAAAACCGGCAGACTACGTGGGTAACAGATGCCTCGCGATGCCACCTCCGCCGGGACCCGGAAAACGAGGAAGGCCTAAGAGGCGTTGGATCGACGTCGTAAGAGACGATATGCGTGCCAATGGGCTTATGGCAAAGGACGCGAAAGACCGAGCGAAGTGGAGGCGTTTGAGTTGGAAAGCGGACCCCGGGCACCGAGGTTAAAGCCAAGGAAGCAACCGGGACTAGCGCTGAGATGATGATGATGACCTATCCTGTACTGTCCCACTGCTGGGCAAAGGCCTCCCTCCATTCTTTCCAATCATCTCGGTCACATGCTTTGCCGCTCCAATTCTCAAGGAAGACATCCAGGTCGTCCCGCCATCTCCTTCGTGGTCTGCCGCGGCCCCGCGTCGCGAATTTTACTACCGGAAATATCTGACATTGTCATTTTTCTATTTTCAATCAAATACGTATTTAACAATGTAGATATTTATATAAAAACACATTCACGGCCACCAGATGATACTTCCAAATCGAGACCATACATCACCAACTTTATATGCATACCACAACAATTATATAAACGTCAGCATAAATAACAATCACACGCTACTAGAAGGTACATAAATACTCATTTTTATTACTCTGACACTTGTCACGAAATCTCGGCTTTTTATCGTTTTAACATCGTATTTCTATCGTCGACAAATCGTAGGGGATCTGGCGTTGATCCAAGAGATCGATAGAGGGTTATTGCGAACAATTATCAGTGAAAACACGTAGTGTACACTATAAATTGGATACAACGCGATTTACGGTTGAACTTGGTGATTCTCGAGTTGATGAATAGTGTTATTTAATATTTAAAGTTTTCATTTCTCACTGAGATTGGAACTGATTTACTGAAATGATATTTTTCACGCTATTAAGATGTGATAAGTTTGTCTTTAGATAGTTTTGTTTATCGGGTTGTAGTAAATATATTTTTGTGGTTTTCAAAGGTATTTATCATGTGGTCGAGTACGTAAAGCTTTGATATATTGGAGTTTAAACTGTTTTGATCTACTGGTGTGGTCATCATTGAAAATCGTTTTAAAGAAAAATGAACAGAATGGTTTTAATTTAAAGAACTTGACTTTTTGTAGCACTTGTCTTTGCTAGCATCTTTTTTTTAAAACTTAGCTCATCCTTCCATATATTATATAGGATGACTGGTAATTAGTGACCGATACTTATTTAAACACAAGATTGTAGTTATGGTAACAAACAACTCTTATTACGGGACCAAACGTGAAGTGGCGAAAAAAAAAATAACAATAATAGAAATATTCATTTAAAATTTCGACTGTTTGCCTTTCTTTTACAGGTTACGAGATACCACCCGTTTACAGATGCTCGAATAGACAGACAGACGGACATACAGTCAGTAGGTGGAAACTCATTTTTTTAGGGATCCGTTGGAAACCGAAAAAAAAACGAAATCACCCCTTTATACTTATTTCACGAATGTAAATACTGACAATATTGATTCTTTTTAAGTAACATTACATTTTGCGTTCATAAAAAAAACTTTCCTCCATTTTTGTGATTTTACTGTGTACGCAGATTGATTTCCATCCATAAAACATCTAAGTTATTTTCCTACAAGATTGTATTTCTTGCTGTTTGCATATCTTCCTGTTATTGAAAAGAAATCAGTGACTGTAAAACGACTTCCAAACCGACTTCCAAATCGAAGTCATAAAGATGCAAATTCGAAAAACAAAACAAGAATCTTTTATTTGACACAAATCTGAATCCATCTTGACGTACAAAGCATCCCACAAAATCTATCGAACAACTTCAAAAATGTATCTAAAAATAGTCCTAAAAGCTCAAGTGTTACGGCCTGGAATCGGGTCACATACAATTTCCTACAATTTGTACATCAGCTTTCTAGTTACGAAGTCGAAAACTTTTCAATACAATTTCCATGTGAAACAAGTACTCCGTTTCGAGCAACGTTTTAAGTTTTAACTAGTTTAATCCAGTTAGCTCCGGTTTTTGTAAAGTATTGAACAGCAGTTGCTTTTATTTTTAAGTTGGTTTTTAAAGTACCGTAAGGTAAGGGTAAAATGGGATCCTATTATTAAGACCTTGCTGTCCCATCGGTATGTTTGTCTGTCACCAGGATGTATCTCATCGACTGGGAAAACTGGGAAATTGTTAGCAGATGATGCATTCTGTTGCCGCTGTAACAGAGAATACAAAAAAAAAAAACGAAATAAAATAAATATTTAAGAGGCCGGTTCGGGGACTTTGTGAAAAAAGAAAGATCTGGGAACCTAGATAAATATTGTCTAAATCCAAATATCACCATAATATGGTTGAAATATGCTCGACTTGCAAATGATTTTGCTATTACGTTTGTATGGATAAATCGTCCCGAACCGGCCTCTTAAGTAGGGTTCCCAAACAACTAACGTAATTTTTTGCCATTTTTTTACTACGGACGGTACGGAACCTTCTGTGTGTAAGTATATCTCGGAAAGCTAAGCAGAGCGGAAAGTTAACTTATTTATGTATCAAAAATAAAATTTCACGAAAACCTAGCATTTTTTTTAAGATCAAAAGACTTGATATTGAACTAGTTTAAAAAACACTTCCTAGTACAACTTTTTTGAATCGATATTAAAGAGCTTTCTTTTGCCAATCCCATAAACTAATTTATTACCGTTGCATATTTTCTTATCATTATTTTAGACATATTTGACAGTTTTACGTGCTACAGAATCCAGAAAAATGTACACCAGTCTAGTCAACTAGTTCCTGAATTGAGTTCAGATAGGCAGTCATCATCATCATCATTTTGAGCCGAAGGACGTCCACTGTTGGACATAGTCCTCCCTAAAGTGTACTCACAACGAATGGCCCTATGCGTCTCGCATCCATTCCTTCCATGCATTCCTGCGACTCTCACCAGGTCATCAAACCACCTCGTGGGAGGCCTTGCAACTGCATTATCCGGAACACGGTCGCTTCTCTAGAACCTTACGACCTCATCGTGCATCCATTCTACGAGCAATGTGTGAAAATATAACAAATTTGACTGCCCTTTTAGTCTAGTAGTTAGTGGCCCTGACTGCTATGCCGGAGTTCGTGAGTTTCGATTCCCACCCATGACAAATGTTTGTGTGATGAACATGATCATTTGTTTTGTGTCTGGATGTGTGTCTATTACACATAACACAAGCTTTGCTTAGCTTGACACTAGACGACGTTATGTGATATTTGATATATAATATCAAATATCACATAGCTAATAAGCTAGTATATAATAAAGATAGACCGATAGACAGACAGACAAACTTACTTTCACATATATTATAATACTGGTTTTTGTCCGCGGCTTCGCCCGCGTGCATAAAATATAGCATATGTCACTCAGGAGTAAAGCAGCTTTCTATTGTTACTAAAATTTTTCCAATCGGACCAGTAGTTTCAGAGATTACCTCCTACAAACAAAAAAATAAAAAAACAAACTTTACCTCTTTATTATATTAGTGTAGATAGTGTAGATTAGTACAGATTAAAAAAAATAGTTTAAAGAATTGGTATTCCTTAATGATGTGTCTTATTTATCAATGTAGACATTTATTGCATAAAAAAAAACTATTTCATTTTCTCCGAAATACCGTGCTTAAAGAATTCTGCAGTTGTTACTATTAGTAGTATTATTTATTATTTTCCGTCGGTTTTCAGAAAATATTTCTGTGTTTTCCTTTGTTTTGTTTGGAGGTTAATTCGCTGTAATTAATCTTATTTCGCTGGTGATATCTCTTAGAATTTATTACGTTTGATAAATAGATCCCATTTGAGACAGATGCTGTGTTTACTTCGTCTGACATTTTTTTAAATTCAAAAACGTATTTAGTAGGTTACTAATGTAGGTAATTCGTACATGTAAATATACTGATGTTTGTTCTCTTATTGTATTTGCTTAGCAAGCGTAGCGTCAAACTTCGACTCTTTGTTTTAGGTAGAAAATCATTAAACTACATAATTTTCCACACTAGGGTGAAGCGAGAGTGTGTACGACTTTTACTGGCTGAAATTCAACTGTGTCCTTTAGTTGCATTTCGTGTTTCATAATAATAGTAACTTGTCCTTAACGGGCGGGTGGACGACGAGTTACCTATTGCTCGACGTCAACCCGAACCTACGGAAATCGAGTGACTTCAGATGCCAATTTCAAACTATGGCTTTGTTGATAATTACCCTTATATAAATCATCAACTACCTGCTCTTATTCCGTTTGTGGTCGGCGCAATATGTTTTGTTCTTCCATTCTATCCAGTCTCCCGTCACGCTATCACTAACTCTTCTTACTTTCAAATCACTTCTCAAACAACCCATCCATATTTTCTTTGGTCTCCCTCTCTCTCTCCATCCATCCAACTATCCATCCATTAATTATCCGTATATAAATGAGAATTGATTGACTTCATAAATCAAAAGAAAAAAAAAATAAACAAATTGCAAACTGAGACGCATAAACCAGATAAATTAGGAAGTAAAAGCGAAGAAATTTCAATTAAATTTTAATGGAAGAGCTTACAGTCTTGGCCGAGGAATTCACCACGATAAATTAGGATAAACCTTCACGCTATTATTACTTTAGGGGTCGTAGAACCTTAAACCATTAAATTTTAACTTGAGAGATTGTTTGTTTGCCCTTGACGTAGGATTTATTGGAAGGATCATGGGGTTAGTTTTGCAACTAATGAGCATTGAGGTAACGTTAAGCTAAATCAGGGTGTTTTGGTAAGGTTTTATTTATTTATTATAGTTATATGCTTTATTTTACACTCATGTGAAGCTTGCCTTTATGAAAGTATAAGGAGTAGAGTGAAAGGAAGCATAAATAGTTGATATTCAGCCCCATCTTAAAACCAAAAGAAGTACAGATCTTGCAGAAGGATCAAAGTTTAATTTATGGGTCCAAGGATTCTCTTCTGAAAAAAGAGCCTTTCTTCACAATCGACGATAAACAGACGTTATCCTCGATTGTGCAAGTACGAATCCTCAAATATTTCGGTCACGTTCTTCGCAACGAATACTCCACGGAGTGACTCGTTGTCCAGGGACAAGTAGAGAGGAAGCGGTCTCGTGGGCGCTCACCTTCGCGTCGGATAGACCTCATTAGAGCTGCAACACAAACCTCCATGGTCCAGAGATTATGAGACGCCGTAAACCGTGTCAAGTGAAAACGTATCGCGGGAGACTCACTAGCCAAATAAAATGCAACATGATCAACCACGACCACTCTGTCAATAGTGACCGACTAAGGATTTTAAGGATAAACTTACCTTCTTTGTCGTATAGTCTGAAGGCTTCTTTGAGTTCTTTCTGTAGTTTTTCATCGTCTTCTTGTAGGAAATACACGGCAACACGCACAAACGAGTCGAAGTTCAGTTTCCCACATGCTGAAAATAAAATAGCAATATTATAGTAACTGGATAGAAAGTGGGCAGTTGTTAAACAAAACTTTTATTATTATAAACAAAAGAATTTGTTTTCACAATTAAAAATTATGTCAAACATATGTATTTGTTTTTCTTGGCCTGTATTACAAAAGTTGTTGAAATATCTAAATTAATTTTATAAACTTTTTCTGACTCTATCTATCCGAGCGGTTATCGAACTAAGGGTGATATTAGGACTGTTAAGGTACGTTTAGACACACGAGTGTGCAATGAGAGGCACACGTGTTCATACAGAAATGTTCGATGTACTTATACACTGAGTGATACGGCCATCGGATCTTGGCAAGTCTGAATTTAGCCTCTGCGAATTTTAACGCTTGGAAACTCGTACAAAAATAAATAAATGCCAATAACCGTTTTTTAACAGCAACAACAACAGCAAATTGTATTTACTTGTTTAAACCATTATTTTTTTACGGTACGCCTAATCTTGTATGTAGTACCACTACGCACAAGATTAGACGTACCGTAAAGTAAACTGTTACATTGATGAGTCAAATAAAAAGTTTTAAAATATTGTTGTTGTATAAAAAAATACGCCTTTTCTTTTTACAAAAACCTAAGTAGGTACTTAAACTTTACAGGTTTACAAGTGTAAAAAAAGGATAAATCCAAGGGTCATACCTACAACAGGGCCTTAGCAAACACAATATCACCCACTAAGCCGAGAGCAGTCAAGATCTCTTGTAATCTTTCATAAGTAGGTATTTGTTGAAGAAAACGGCCGCTTGACCTTCACGAGAAGATGATCCGAATTTGTAGGGTTCCGTTGCCAATTCCGTACTAATATTATAAATGCGAAAATGGCATTTTCTGTTTGATAACTTAATGGTAGGACACTTGAACAGATTCTTACATTACTTTGGGTTTTTTTATGGTGGGAAAAAATCATCCAATGACGAAGGCTCTTACTGACTAAAAATCTCACCCCGTTCCTTCGTAGCCTTTTGCACTGGGGCCAAGCCTTCTTTTCAGAAGGAGATCCTAGGCCCCAGTAGGCTCCAAGCGTTTTGCTTCCTACGGTTTTGCTGACAACACCTTGAGGCGCGCGGGAACAGAGCGCGGTGTTGACGACTTGGCTCGGTCTGGACAGTTGCCAAATAATCGGACGGCGAGCTACCCATTGCTCGCCGCTCGGAAATCGGGAACTGAATCCCGGCGGTGCCTGGGGCGTATACGCCGTTGCCTTATGCGGTCGGCCTCCTACTTAACTAGCATTACTGCTACGCAGAAGAAGGCGACCGCCTGCCACCCCTCCTCGCTCCGGGCCATGGCCTCCACCAAGGCCCGACGCAAGGACGCTACTTAGGGGTTAAGACAAGGAATACATTTTTTTTATCTCCGGATCATTTTTCCTTGGGATAATTTTTGGCGTTTACGTGGGAAAAGATAAAGAAAAATCATCGAGTGATCACCGCACTGGGTGGTGCGAGAGAGTGTCAGATTTTGACTGGTCAAAACCCCCTGTGTAAAAAACACAGTGGGTTTTGACAGTTGCCTTTTATGGTCCGGGGCTGTGGGAAATTCTTCGTCTATTCTTGACATGATTTGCCCCTGTTATTAGGTTTTGCCAATAAGAACTTTCAGAAATATTACGACGTTGAATTCCATTTATTGCATGTGATTAAAATTTTAGAGTGTGAAAGTAGGAGGGAGGCGAATTTATATAAATAGTTTTCACTACTTATATAAATTGGCTTTGAAATCGTGGGGAAAAGTCATTATTTCATTTTTTTTATTTCCGAATTTTAGTTTTAATGTTCTATTTTAGCATTTTTATTATTATACATTATTACAGATTATTAAAACTGTATAGGTTTAATACAACTTATTTATTGTCTGAAATCGAAATAGGAATTTTATATATACCAAAAAAAAAAGTGTAAAAGTAAATACTAGTTGATAATACCGCTCTGAAATCCCGGAATCATAAAAATGACGATTAAATCCCGGGATTTAAGAATTTCAATAAAATGAGTATATTGAAGAATCTAAATACGTTTTAGAATTGCGTACTAAAACTGTGGGATTAAAACAAAGCTCTTTAATTGAACAGGTTGAGTACAGAAGTCTAAAAAACATAAAATTCTTTAATTATTATAGTAATTTAGTTTAAATGTAATTTAAACCTAAAAATAATATGCAATTTTATAAATCCCGGGATTGTTTATGGTCCCGAGATTTTAGAGAAGGAATTATATTATCAGCTCTATGTTAAATATAAAGATAGTTTATTGGCCAAAACATTTGTAGGTATGTAGTACAAAAAGCAGACTTTGCAAAACAAGTGTCATGTACACAAAAAAAAAACGTCCTAAATGGTCGCGTATTTTTTTAAAATTTTGACTTATTTTTTATTAGTATTTCTTAATTAAACTATTTGATTAGGTACGAAGAAAAACTAATGAAATGTTTAAATTTTGGATGTTAAATGTTGAAAAAGTCATTTATACCTACATATTGTAAAATAATTTACCAATGTTATATTTTTTTTCCGTTGGAAAAGTTGGGTTTAAGAATTTTGTTATATGTCACTGGAACAAGGCAGAAAAAAAACTGCTTACAGGCACGCGATTAGCAAAATTTAGGAAAACTACAGGGTGTCGCGAAAAAAATGGTTTGTTTTGGTACTCATATTTAAATATAATAAGAAGAGGTCAAAGTACTCATGTTTTAATCAAGTACAAGTCACTCTGCACAGTTCAGCTCACCCCACCAGTCCGTATTTTACAAGGGAAAAAGATGCCACGTTATTACCATTTTCTTTACACAGTTTCGTCCGCATTCTTTCAACGAAACTTTGTCTTACACGCAGCACCTGACTTCTATTTCCGTCAAGCACATGGCGTCTTCTAATTGAAGCGATCTTGTCTCGCAGCAAATTGCCGTGACTTCGTAATTTACGCCAATGACAGTTGACGAGTTTAAAGGCGGGAAAGTAACCTCGTTACAGTGTTCTATGTTTGAAAATTTGTTCAAAAGAAATGCCTGTATTCTAATTTTGAATTTAAATTAAGTTGGAATTTTATTTATTGGATAAAATATAACCTTAGGTTCTTACTGCTCATAGCTTTTTTTTTCATTAAAACTCTTGAGCCTAGAGCAAACGCCGGAGTTCGCATACCTATTGTCTTTTTATTATTCTCTAATTACGGTAATTGAAAGGTTAAATTCTAACGCTAATAAGAGATTACTTTTTTTTTTAATAATCTAAAAACAATTTATTTAATAAACTATAAAAATATTTACTAATGATAAAAAAGAAAAAGAAGAAACTTGGGTGAAAATTGGGCGTCAAAAACTCATCTACATCGATAGCAATGGGAAAAGTACCCAAAAAAACCGAAGAGGTTAGCAATACAACTTTGCGCGAAAAGGAAAAAAAAACAAAAAAAAAGTTCTAACCAAATTAGAATTGGGAACTTTTGAGGCCGTCTGAATTTTGTTTTACAATACAAGGAAAATACAGATAATAATTCAAAAATCATACAAATTCCCAGCTTCATTGAGTGTATGTTGAACTCAAAAATCCATTCACTTATAAGGACTTTTGAGATATTAATAATTCGGTCAGTCAGAAAAAGCGTCGATTGTATTAACTCTATGTAGAAAAACGTACAAAGAACTCCTTGAATTCCTTGTGCTACAATAAATGAGGCTATAAATCAAATCAACTTTCATAATTTCGTTCTTAAAAAAAATGTGTTGACATTATACTAACCCGTCTACAAATTGCACTGGAGGCCAAATAAAAACATCACCATCAATAAAAAATATAAAAATGAAAAACTGCCCACTTGCGACTCACGGTAAGATTTAAATTGAGAATCGCTGTCAAAAACGTAATACATTGCATCAAATTGAAATTTATAAAAACCAACACGTTTGGAGTAATGAAATGTTATGAACTTGCGAGCAATTTACAGAATTAAAGTGTTCTTTATGTTGTACACTGTAGTGCAGAAATACTGGGGATTGTCAGCAGGAAATAAAAATGTCACCGTGCTGGATAATCTGCGCGCTAGCTTTGAAGGAAAACAGAGCTATGTTCTCGTCGTGCGCACATAAACTTGGCTCTTTAGGCGCGTTAAGGCGAGATTAACTGGGGTTATTTCTGTTAAATTCATTGTCGACGCTGTTTTATATTATTCTCGTTAAAATAAACCGATCTTTGAGATTAAAATGCCGATGTTCAAATGGTCGTCTTGTGTTATTTTTAGTTTCTACAACGCCGATCATACAAGCATGTATGATCGGAACAAAAGACTTTTTTTGTGGTGAGTGAAAGTCTGATGACATCTCCAACCCTTGGATGGAGCGAGAGATAGAGTCAGACTTTTACTGACTGAAAAATCCACCCCGTTTCTTCTTAGCTCCTTCATACTGGGGCCGGACCTTTCTTTTCCGAAGCTGATTCATTTTCCTAGTAGGCTTCGGCTTCGAGTTTAAAGGTTTAGTAAAAAAGCCAGGCTAATTATGATAGCTAAACTTTTTTACCACACGCTCTTGACGTATTATTGTTTATAAGTAGGACAACAGTCAGCTTATGGGTATTTTATATTAGCTCGCCGTCTGGTCATCTGGTAATAGTCTGGACCAAGCAAAGTCATCGACGGCGTATTGTGTTTCCGCACACGTCAAGGAGTTCCAATCTCGGTATGAGAGCTAAAAAGCAATGGGGTGGGCCGTTTAGTCAGTAAGAGTCTGACATTGTCTCTCGCTCCGCCCAAGGGCGGGATTCGTCATTAAATGATTTTTTCCACCATAAAAAAAAAGTATAACAGAGACTTACCTTCAGCATCTTCGCTGTCCAGCATTCTCTCAAGTTCCAGATCATCATAGTTGTGCACCATCGTGTTCAGGATAGTCCTGACCTTCTCCTTCTCGATGCGGCCCTGCTTCTCTGAGTCGAACATGCTGAACGCACGCCTGAGCACTGTGGAGTAAAATAATGGAATGGTAGAAAAAGATATTCTTTAGTCCATGGTTTCAGAAAAAGACAAAATAACATAAGTAGTTTAGTACACGGAGCTTTAGAAAGAAAGAAAGAAAACAATGTTTATTTTGCCCATAATAGACGCACATAATACAATAACACAAAATACAACAATTAGTCAGTCAAATGTGAACCAGGTATTATTGAACGGCACCATAGACACTAGGCAGAAAGCCTTGGTCTCAGTTATATGACATGTTTTGTCTATGACGTCAGTCATAATTACACTTTGAGTCTTACATAACCTTTATGTTATCAAAACTTCGAATATTCATTACTGAGGATTTATTAAAAAAATATTTTTGTTGAAATTATTTGTCTATTATCTTGACCATAAGTTTCATTTTCGTTTCTTATCCACACAATATAGACATTTTCCCAAAAACAAAGATAAATTAAAACTGTCCCTTTGTCCAAAAGAACACTCAAAACAGCCACAAATTAGTTATTGATTTCACCCCTTAAAAGTTAAGCAACAAAAGTTTCAACGTTGAAAGCATCTAAATTTCAAACGCCACTCCGTGGAAACCGACGATCCCTTTGTGCCAAAGAGTATTGGTAGAAAATTGATAGGTATTAAGCGCCAAAACCCGAAACTAAGAAAGAAACTTATATTGCCAAAACGGTTTCTGGTTTATATTTAGATAACAAAACGGTGATAGCTATTTTCTTTCATATTTTGTGGTTCTATAAAAAAAATAAACTATAGTCGGCCTGTAATGTTCTCACTGCTGAGACTCAGATCTCATCTTTAAGAAAGAATGGGCTGTAATCCTCCCCGTGGGCTCTGTGTGGATTGGCACTGAATGTTGAAAAATTTCGTATGTGTAGCCACGTATTGGTTGGTACTGCAAAATCCCACCTATCAGCTTTGGGCTCGGTGAAAGTCATGCGAAGAGGCTAATTGGCTATCCAGAATTGGGTGAGTCCAACCTACAAAGCCCCAAGCACAGGGCGTAGCCTTTCGGTATTTTACAGAATGCATTTTGGAGAGTGTGCGCGGTAATTGGATGATTTGATTCCACCATCTTAATTCTTGCCAGAGGGTCATGGCCATCCGGATGGTGCGGGGATACCGCACGGTGTCCCGCGAGGCGGCGAGCCTCCTTGCTGGCCTACCACCGTGGGATCTGGAGGCAACAGTCCTTGCACGCATGCACGACCAGCGCGTGGAGGTGCAACGCCGGGGCGAAGATCCGCTGCCCGAACATGTCGAGGCGTTGCGGAAGGAGCTCCGGCGAGATCTCATGGTGAAGTGGAAACAGCGACTGTCGCAACCCAGCGCTGGGCACACCGTAATCTCAGCGGTAGTGCCCCTATTTGAGGCGTGGCTGGATAGACCTCACGGCGTCCTCACCTTCCGCATGACGCAGGTTCTCACCGGACATGGGAAGTTCGGGAGATTCCTGCACCGGATTCGTGCGGAAGAGACGTCCGGGTGTCGCCACTGTGAGGCGAGCCCGGAGGACACGGTGGAGCACACGGTGGAGGTGTGCCCTGCTTGGGAAGAGCATCGCCGTGTCCTCGTGGGGGTGATCGGCGGCGGCGACCTCTCGCGCCGGGCCCTGGTTCAGGCCATGGTCCGCAGCGAAGAGGAATGGCAGGCGGTCGCCTCCTTCTGCGAAGCAGTAATGCTCGTAAAGGAGGAGGCCGACCGCATAAGGCAAAGGCAACGGCGCACTCGCCGTAGCCGTCGCCGCCGCGATCCTGCCGATATCCGGCCACCGTAGACACTGGCTCGCGGACGGTGAGCAATGGGTAGCTCGCCATCCGGTCGTCTGTAAGATCGAGTCCTAGTCGTCAACGGCGCGCACCGTTCCCGCGCGCCTCAAGGAGTTGTCAGCAAACTGCAGGGGCCCTTCAGGGTCGAAGCCTCCTGGAGTCTAGAGGGTGGTGGGAAACTGTTACCTCGACTCCAGGAATAGGGCAAGGAAGGTTCGGGGTAGGTTTTTTAGTCAGTAAGAGTCTGACACTAGTCTCCCGCTCCGCCCAAGAGCGGGTTTCGTCATTGGATGATTTTCACCTACCATAAAAAAAAAAAAAAAAAAAACCATCTTAATTCTACCATCTTCGTCCAACTATAATTTAGGTTTCTTTAAGGCTACTGAATAGACTCTTAATAAACTAATGCGCCTCACCATCAATGATCGCATCATTGCTTACCATCAGGTGGGACTGTAGTCTAGCACTAGTTTGTATCAAATAAAAAAACAAAAAATTCCTAGACGTACGTGTCATTTTGGGTCTAAGATATGGCGGTTTCCTCATGATATTTTACGTTATGCTTTTAAAGATATTGGTGATGAAATAAATTACATAAAATAATGCGCCTGCTTAGATTTGAACTCGCAAACCTACAACTTGTAATTTGGGGCTGCCATCACTGGCCCACCACTGTTCTCCTCTTTGTAAAATATAATAAAATATTTGACAACTACCACACAACGCTGCCTAGTTTCAAGCTAAGCAGAGCTTGTCTTATGAGTAGGTACTAAATAACTGATAAACCTAGACACAGATTACACCCAGACTCAGAACAATATTGCCTTTGATTTGCTACACCAAAAAAAAAAACCTATTTTTAATCAAAGTGGTTCACTCTTATAGCGCTCCTATAACTTAATTGTAAAATTTCGAAAATTTAAACTATGCCACCAGTTGTGGCTTAGCACGTTTTACGAACCTAACTCCGGCCTTTGACATTGTAAAGCCGAAACAATTTAGAAGCAAAATGTTTTTGGTTTACACTGCTAGCCAAAAAACTGTGAACTACCGAATAGTTGTTAAGAGTTAGCCATGTCCGTACCGTACTATGTCATAAGTATATTGATACCGATTTTTTTATTTATATTGTTACGCCGTAAAAATAGAACACGTCGTTTCTTCGACAAAGCTGAAAGTATCACCGAATAATTAAAACGCATTGCTAGTCGAAACCTCCAGAATAGAAGTACGTACCAGGGCCTAGCAAATTCTAGAAAAATCCGACACGTATAAGTAGGTACTCAATAATTCTGAGAACTTTTGTAGGTACTTAAGTAACTTGGTAAAGGAATTTGTACCTTCAGTCTTTTACTATAGAGTCGAAATTCGTATGAGTCGTGGGGTCGAGTAGTTACCTACCGGTTGGTAATAAGAATAATTTATTGCTTCGCGGAAACGGTTTCTTTTGTTCTGGTGTGGCCTCGAACCTTCGGTATCTAGAATTTTCTTGGCTCTGAGTATAAATACGTGTTCGCTGGCCGGACGGGAGTCAGTTTGATTTCGACAGCGATCAAGAGCGAACTACCCAAGTCAAGTGAAGATTGTTTCATCCATACGACGACCTAAGCGATATTTCTACGGATCTCTAGAGTGCATTACGAAGTGGTTTATTGGCGATTGAACTAAATTGTGTCTGTTTGTGGAAAATAAATCTCTCTCTTAGTAAACCGGCATTTGATTACTCACGTTCGTAACAACTGGTGTCAGAAGTGAGATGCCATTACTACAGAGGGACGACGAACAGCGACCACGAACAAGGAGACAAACTGAGATGGATGCTGCGCGTCATCGTCTGGAGGAGGAAGATCAGGTCAGCATGGGAGCAACAGCAGCTGCTGAGGCGCCAACAGGACCTTCCTCGGAAATGAACCTCGCTGCGGTGTTGGCTGCGATGCAAGCTAGCATGGAGGCTAACCAGCGCAAGCTCCAGGACCTAATCGCGGCTAACCAGGAAGAAGCTCGCCGCGAACAGGAAGCCGCTCGCCGCGAACAGGAAGCCGCTCGCCGCGATCAAGAGGCTAAGCAAAACCTTATCCTCGACAAAATCGATCACGGCCTCGTCACGCTCGGCGAGAAAGTGAAGAACCTCACCTTAGAGGTCAAGGAGGTTTCCACGCGAACTGAAAGTTTGGAAACAAGAATGGATGGCCATGAAGATCGCCTGCTGGACATCAATAAAAAAATCGTCAAGCTGGAAGCACGCGAACCCATTACCATTAGCTCATCAGCGCACACCCACTGTACGTCGGCCGCAAAGCTTGATGTGCCACGTTTTGACGGCACGTCGTCATGGACTGCCTTCAAATACCAATTCGAAACGTTGGTGAAGACAAACCGCTGGGATGATGAGCAGTCTTTCGCGGCGTTAACCTTAGCTCTACGTGGGGACGCCCTACTGGTTCTAGAGAACCTTCCTTCAGACGGCAGGACCTTGGAGCGTCTAATGGAAGGGTTAGACACTCGCTATGGCGACAAGCATCTCGAGCATGTATTCCGCGCACAACTCCGCGACAGAACGCAGAGGCCTAACGAGAGCCTCCAGCAGTGGGGTGTCGAGGTTGAACGGCTGGTGCGGCGTGCATATATGTCGATGACACCGGAGACCGTGGAAGTTAATCTGGTACAGGCATTTATCGACGGACTACGGGATACTGAAGTGAGAGCTACGGTGCGACTCGGACACCACCAAACTCTGAAAAGTGCGATGGCCCACGCTTTGGAAGTGGAAGCCGTACGACAGGATTCACGTACGCACAGAGTTCGAGAAGTGGTGGTTTCGCCTTCAGTGCAGCCGCGCCAACGTGAAGGGGTGGTTTCTTCTTCGGCAAAGTCCCGCTATATTCCAACGTGCTACGGGTGCGGAGAAAAAGGGCACATTCGTACCGATTGCCCCAAAAGAAAGAGGGGAAGTGTGGACTCCGGAACCCAAGTTAACGAAGAGTCGTTAAACTAAATGTCGCCAGGGCCGCGGGGCGGGTGCTGGCTGGTCAACTTAAAGCCCCAACCGTAACCATCAGTCAAGTCCACAACGGAAATAGTCTGACCATAGAAGGAATACTGAATGAAAGAGCTTGCAATTTCACCGTTGACACCGGGGCGTCACGGACTATTATAAGACCTGAGTTGCTGAAACGCACGATCTTGTGGCAAAGAAAGTCTCCATCCTGCCGACTTCAGACAGCAACCGGCCAGCCAGTCTCCGTCCTCGGTGATACAGATGTAGAGTTAAAAATTGGTGATCAAGTGTACACCCATTCTGTATTAATTGCCAATATTACTGATGATTGCATTCTGGGTTTGGATTTCTTGCGGAAGTACCGATGTGTTTTGGATATTGATAGGGGAGTATTGAAGTTCCCAGACCAAGAAGTGTTCCTGCGAGGAGTAAACACATGTAACCTCTATTGTTTAAAAGACACTACATTGGCTCCGAGAACAGAAACTTTAGTCAAAGTAAAATTCCCCAAGAAAATCAGGCAACAAAGGTGTGTAATAGTTGAGGATACTGGCCGGCACCCGGAACTCATCACCGCGAGAACTTTAGTAATGACGAAAGGCAGATCTAAAGTGAGAATTGTAAATCTTGGGAAAAAGGAGGTCCATTTGAAGAAAAACAGTGTTGTTGGAAGATGTGAAGAAGTGAAGTATCTCCGCCAAATCAACACATCTCCAGTGAAGCAGGACTCGACAAAAGGGGAACCTGATCACATCCAGCAACTTCTGGAAAATTCTAAGAACAATTTGTCGACCTCAGAACTACAGCAAGCCAAGGAATTTCTGCTTCGGTTTCGAGATATTTTTGCAACGGGAAAGGACTGCGGAAGAACAGGCCTCGTCAAGCATGAGATAGACACAGGTGATGCTAGACCAATCAAACAGAGACCGCGCCGCATACCCTGGGCTAAAGAAACTGAAGTGGCAGAAATGGTAAAGGACATGGCTGCTAGTGGAATAATTGAGCCTTCTACGAGCCCATGGTCTTCTCCAGTCGTTCTGGTGAAGAAGAAGGACGGCAGTACAAGATTCTGTGTTGACTACAGAATGCTGAATAACGTCACGAAGAAGGACAGTTACCCCTTGCCGAGGATCGACGATACGCTGGATATGCTCAGTGGTATGAGGTGGTTTTCAACCATTGATTTGAAAAGTGGCTACTGGCAAGTGGAAATCAGCGAGAAGGATAAAGAAAAGACAGCGTTCAGTACGGGCATTGGCAATGGCCTGTGGCAATTTAACGTCATGCCTTTTGGGTTGTGCAATGCTCCAGCAACCTTTGAACGCCTCATGGAACGAGTCATGGTTGGTCTTCTTGGTGACGTCTGTCTAGTATATTTGGATGACGTCATTATAATGGGCCGCACTTTTAAGGAAAACCTTAGGAACATGGAAAAAGTGTTCACCAGGATACGAGGGGCTAACCTAAAACTAAGCCCAAAGAAGTGTGCCCTGTTCAAGAAGGAGGTCAGCTACTTAGGACATGTGATTTCCGCCGACGGAGTGAGAACCGACCCTGAGAAGATAAAGGCTGTGCAACAGTGGCCAGTTCCGAAGAACAAAACAGAAGTACGTGCATTTCTAGGGCTATGCACATACTACAGAAGGTTTGTTATGAGTTTTTCGGACATTGCAAAACCTCTGCATCAACTGACTGAGGATAAAAGAGAATTTATCTGGGACAACAACTGTGAGTCAGCGTTCAACGAGCTGAAGCAGCGGCTATGTGAAGCACCAATACTGGGGTATCCGAGCAGAGATGGAAGATTTGTCGTTGACACTGATGCCAGCAATACGGGAATTGGTGGCGTATTGTCACAGGTGCAAGGTGACCGACAGATCGTGATCGCTTACTTCAGTAAGGCACTTTCAAAGCCTGAGAGGAACTACTGCGTTACTCGACGAGAACTGCTGGCTGTAGTAAAAACCTTGCAGCACTTCCATAAGTACCTCATAGGGAGGCAGTTTACGTTGAGGACCGACCACGCTGCATTGAAATGGCTGCTACAGTTTAAAAACCCGGAGGGTCAAGTTGCAAGATGGCTCGAGCAGTTGCAGGAGTTCAATTTTGTGAGGGAACATCGGAGTGGAAAAGGGCATAACAATGCTGATGCCCTGTCACGACGTCCGTGTGATGAAGACTGCAGACACTGCCAGCAGAACGAAGCCCGAGAACACGTGAACTTGATTAGAAAAGAGGGCAACTTCAAGAAATCACAGGAGGAAGATGACGATATTCGACCGTTACTGGATTGGATGCATAATGGAGCTAGGCCCCAATGGAGTGAAGTATCATCACTTAGTCCCGTCACAAAGAGCTACTGGGCGCAGTGGGACAGTTTAGTCCTAGAAAATGACGTGCTCTGTAGGAAATGGGAATCGAATGATGGCAAGGAGGTAACCACACAAGTGATAGTACCACGAAGTGAAGTGGTCCCCCTGCTACAGGAAATACACGATGGTGCTTCTGGTGGACACCTGGGGATTAAGAAAACTCTACTGAAAGTGAGACAGCGGTATTACTGGCTCAATTGTAGAGATGACATAGAGCAATGGTGTCGGAAATGTACAGCGTGTGCATCTGTGAAAGGACCACAGACTAGAAGCAGGGGCAAACTTCAGCTGTACAACGTGGGAGCCCCTTGGGAACGAATTGCCATCGACATCGCTGGACCATTTCCAATTACAAATGACGGAAACAAATACATAGTGGTGATCCAGGACTATTTCACAAAGTGGCCCGAAGTTTTCGCCATACCCAACCAGGAAGCGACGACAGTGGCAAAGAAGGTGGTTGAAGAAGTAGTGTGTCGGTATGGCGTACCTTTGGAGATCCATTCCGATCAAGGCCGAAACTTCGAATCTGCGCTGTTCCAGGAAATGTGTACCCTTCTGGGGATTTACAAAACACGCACAACACCTGCGCATCCACAGTCTTCAGCCTTGGAGAATCACCTGGCTAAGGTTGTCGATGACCATCAGAAGGACTGGGACCGGTATATTCCCCTATTTCTGATGTCTTATCGATCAGCAGTGCATGATAGCACCGGACATACTCCAGCAAGAGTGAATTTCGGCAGAGAGATGAGACTTCCAGTCGATGCTATAACTGGCGTGCCACCTGACAAGACCAAGCCAGTTACGGACTATGTCAGTGACCTTCGAGATCAATTGGACGAAGTGCATAAACGAGTACGTGAGAATAGCATGAACACCAGCTCCAAAATGAAAACTAGGTACGACCGTAATGCCAACACCAAGGGATTTGAAGAAGGTGCACTAGTCTGGCTCCACAACCCGCTCCGACGAAAAGGGAAGTCGCCGAAACTTCAAGCTCGATGGGAGGGACCTTACACCGTGATGAAAAGGATTAACGACGTGACCTATCGCATCAAGAAAGGACTAAGAGGGAAGCCTAAGGTAGTCCACTTGGATAGACTGGCGCCGTACCGTGGATCTAATAATGCTCGGGACGAGCATGACTAAGAGGGGGGCACTGTTACGCCGTAAAAATAGAACACGTCGTTTCTTCGACAAAGCTGAAAGTATCACCGAATAATTAAAACGCATTGCTAGTCGAAACCTCCAGAATAGAAGTACGTACCAGGGCCTAGCAAATTCTAGAAAAATCCGACACGTATAAGTAGGTACTCAATAATTCTGAGAACTTTTGTAGGTACTTAAGTAACTTGGTAAAGGAATTTGTACCTTCAGTCTTTTACTATAGAGTCGAAATTCGTATGAGTCGTGGGGTCGAGTAGTTACCTACCGGTTGGTAATAAGAATAATTTATTGCTTCGCGGAAACGGTTTCTTTTGTTCTGGTGTGGCCTCGAACCTTCGGTATCTAGAATTTTCTTGGCTCTGAGTATAAATACGTGTTCGCTGGCCGGACGGGAGTCAGTTTGATTTCGACAGCGATCAAGAGCGAACTACCCAAGTCAAGTGAAGATTGTTTCATCCATACGACGACCTAAGCGATATTTCTACGGATCTCTAGAGTGCATTACGAAGTGGTTTATTGGCGATTGAACTAAATTGTGTCTGTTTGTGGAAAATAAATCTCTCTCTTAGTAAACCGGCATTTGATTACTCACGTTCGTAACAATATACTATACTGATTTTTTTACTCTTTTTTAAAAATATCATATAAAAACATTTTAGGCAGTGAAAAATTAAATAATAACTTTATTGTTGAGAGTAAAGATGGTTTGACATAGGTTAGAACGAATTCACATATACATTTGGACAATCTACGAGTATGTTTTACATTAGGTAGTTGCCTATTTGTTAATTAGATGGAAATTCAGAGTTTCTCTCGAGTTAAATTAGTGCTTGCCACTTTTATGTATATGTGTAGCATGTCTTTCATCATTAATCCAGGAAATAAGCTATTCTTGTGTTTAAAAATTGACATTTCAAAAATATGGTACCACATTTAGGTACAAAAAAAAACAATTACTATAATAAAACGTAGCTGCGTAGTAGAAAGCTAAATCACCACATTCCTGCTTATGGGTTTAGGAAAAAATTGTGAGGAAACAGGCATATCCTAGAACCATCCACCAACCCGCACTGGACCCATGTGGTGGATTACACCACATTCCTTCTCCTAAAGAAAAGGCCTGTGCCACAGCTGTAGGAACCCTATAAGGCTGATTCTGTGCAATGCTAATCCTACTTATCTATTTTACAAATAAAAAACGGAAATCCTTTCAACGTTTTTGATTTATTGTTACGTAAACTTATAAGAGAAAAAAGATAAAACTATCATTATTCACAACAACTTACTCAATTTATCAGAACTAATATAAACTCATACTGCTCTGACGATTACAAAATTACAATTACTTAATAAGATTAATTACTTTAAACATTTCATATATCATGAACAAAATAAAAAAGTGAAAAAGAATAATATTGATTTATGTTTGCGGTGGTTTATTTTGTCCGCCAGTGTACAACGAATGAATAATGTCAGGCGGTAGATTAAAATTGATTGTTTGTGGGCCCAAAAATCTAGTTTATGTGTTGATAAAAGAGAACTTTTAGTAAATACTGACAAAAACTGAGTTTAGAAACCTGCCGATAAATTGTTATTTAAAGCTTTGTTTGGCAGATTTGTGGATGTAAGGATTAAAGCCTTTTTTTGACTGGCCTGTCAGTCTAGTAGTTAGTGACCCTGACTGCTATGCGGGAGGTCGTGGGTTCGATTCCCACTCAGGACAAATGTTTGTGTGATAAGCACGATCATTTGTTCTGTGTCTGGGTGTAATTTATCTATAATATGTATGTAGTTAGAAATAATATAAATAAGTATATTTATCAGTTGTCTAGTACCCATAACACAAGCTCTGCTTAGCTTGGGACAAGATGGCGTTGTGTGATAGTTGTGGACATAAAAAAAAGCGATAAATTCGAGCGAAGATGGTCGTGGAAATGCCCGTTCATTATAGGAGACATCCTGGGTGTAAAGTGTCTCAAAATTATTTCTGTCGATCATAGTCATCTGTTCACTACATTTATGGTCTTTTATCTCGTCAAAACGTAGGGAACAGATTTTTGATTTGATTTGAGACTTTTTTGCGTTTTCACGTTTGCTCCCATAGTAAAAGTTGTTCATAATGATAAGTACAATAACCTCTTAAAAGGGTGGTTAGTGTTAACAACAACCCTGTATATCGCTGCCTGTAAAAGTAATTTCAACTTAAACCTATCATACACCACTCAATAACAACACATCAAAACCATCCCCCAACAAACTCGTCATAAGGCACACGTTTACTTAAAACAACTTCATCAGCGATACGCCTAAAGTTATCATCATTAACGAGTTTACAACCTTAATGCGCCACCCCTGGCTACCCTTATCAAACCTTTGGCAATCAAGACTCGATCAGGGGTCGCAAACTGATGCCGGCTCGTGAACTTAACTTATGATAGGGACACAGAACAAGTTGCTTAAGTTATATATACTTAGAAGTGAATTATGAAGTTTTGGGAATGGCAGAAATTACAAAAAAAAATGGTTAATTGTGAGTTGGATTCGCACACGAAAGTACTTGAAAATAAAAAGTGAAGAAAAAAAACGCTAACAAAATAATGTTACTTGTTTGGAAAACATTTTTTTTGTTTTTAATCATACTTAAAAGCGAAATCTATTCACTGATAAATCACAATTAAAACCTAAAACTAAAATTGGGCTAATAAGTTCGTTTTAGGGTGTAGAACGTTAATTAGTTTTCGGACGGTTAGACGGCGAACAACCCATTGCTCACCGTCCACAGCCCGCACACCAATAAGTAGCCGTAAGAACGGTTTATGTACAACACGCTGAAAGATAAACAAGCAGACAGACACATGGACAGCAGAGTCCTAGTAGTAATTTATGTTGATTGGGCAGCCGGATACTCCTTGCATAGACTTATGGTAAACCGGGACCAATTACGGCATTTATGTGGTTTCCAATGTAAGGTTTCATCTCAATTTTTAATTGACACCTGAGGTAAAAATGTATTCTGCTTCAGGATAATATCCAATACCATTTTTCTCCCCTTTTGGGGCCGTAGCACAGCATAATATAGCATCAGCCATATAATGTTGGGAGAGTCCTGCGGATAGGTTTTTTTTTATTTATTTATTTATCATTTATACAAATATTACAGGATAATTATGTTAAATAGCAACCAAAAAACCACTAAGGTTTAAACTTGTGCTATCAGAAATCATCTCAAATCGAAACATTTTTAGTTACAGTTTTATATTAGTACGTTATTGTCGAAATGGTGGATGTTATATGTCTTCAAATTTTTGGTTCTACGAGACGCCGGTTTCCTCAGGATGTTTTCCTTCACCGTTTTGAGAGCAGTCCACATTTAACATTCCTTCCCTAACATTAATGACCTGTACTTCTCTACGAAAAAAACTGTACTATAAGAAATCCTTCTACCATAATCATAACTCAAAAAAAAACCTCTAAAACAAAACCTAATTGCATTAACACATGTCTTGCATTAACAATGCTGTTCTACCAACATAATCACAAGGCTATTAAGTGCTACAGCAAAATTAATAGCTGCATGCTGTGCGCTGTATATGAGGAACAAAATGGCGCTGACATTAAATAGTAACCCTTTCATTCTAGGCGATAAATTCTGGCAATATAAGCCTGGTTAATGGTGCTGTTTTGCTAGACAGTGGACTGTGTATAATTACTTAAGAGATGTAGTTTCGTATACACCACAGATATAGATATACGCAAACGCAATAGCAACTACTTCGCGTGCCTAGCTTACGTACAAAAATCGTAAGTGGTCACTTTCGCGGTCAGCCTGCATCGGTGTACAGCGCTAGTCGGACATCAGTTTTCGAATTTTTGGTTCTAGTAACATGCCAGTTTCTTCACAATGTTTCCTCCACCGTTTTGAGAGCAGTGGTGATGAAATAAATTACACAAAGTACATTAACTGGCAGGAGCAGTGGTGGTCGAGAGGTAACGGCCCCAATTTACAAGTAGTAGGATGCGGGTTGCAAGATGGTTCAAATCCAGCCAGGTTCAAATCCAGCAGTATTACTATGTGTAATATATTTCATCACCACTGCTCTCAAAACGGTAAAGGAAAACATCGTGAGGAAACTAACATGTCCTAGAACCAAAAATACGAAGACCAATCCGCACTGGACCCGTGTGGTGGATTATGGCCCATTCACTCTCCTAGAGAGGAGGCCTGTGTCCCAGTAGTGGAAACATTAAAAAGGCTGAAGATGATGATGACATGACCTGGCTGAATTTCAACTCGCTACCTACAACTAGTAAGACTCGTCCAGCACTGCTCTACTCTTTATATCAGACTTTCACTGTCTAAAATCCAGCTGTCTTCCTTCAGTCGCCTTACAGCAACGTGGTGACAGTTTCAAACAATACCTGTCTATTTTAGATTCAAGTTGGCAACGCCACTCCACAGATTACTCTTCACAAATGGACAAAGAGATATTTCAATGCGTTATTCTAAAGATGTGGACTTTAATCCGACATTGTTCAACACAGCTGTCACGGTGAAAAGGCTTGCAAAGATATTGTCTCATTCAACGCCGTATCATTGTTCTCATGTTATAAAAGATCACCAAGAAAGTGATGTCTTTTATCTTTTATTAAAAGAAACAGACTTCTGTATTTATTAGACGCTTTTTTCAACGTCTTGAAGTTCTTATTAATAGTAGGTTTCTATTTTTGCTTCTTAAAATAATTTCTCATTTCGAACATTGGAGGCTATTTTTAGATTCTTGGTAAAGAGAAGCCAAACTTAGTTCATTAAGCTCCAAGAGGACATCGGTATCCGCACACATATTGTCTTTGAATTCTGTCTGTAATTACGGTATTCGAAAGATTAGCACACAACCCCATAGAGGTTTATCTTGACGAATTTTAATTATATAGGTATACCATCGTTATCATCAGTCTCTTTAATTTTCCCACTGCTGGGACACAGACCTTCTCTCTAGGACTAGGACTTTTGGTTCTAGGACATGCCAATTTCGTCGTCTCGACATCTACTGTTGGAGGACTATTAAAGCTTGCTATGATAAGAACATTTTTCTTTGAAAACTTATTTCTTCTAAGGACAAGAATTTGAAGACGACAGGCCTATATGGGCTATGGTTCGACTAATGCGGATTCAAAATATCAGACACTAGCTTTCGTCAGCGGCTTCGCCCGCGTACATAAAATATAGCCTATGTCACTCAGGAGTAAAGCAGCTTTCTATAATTGCTAACATTTCTCCAATCGGACCAGTAGTTCCAGAGATTACCTCCTACAAACAAAAAAACAAACTTTACCTCTTTATTATATTAGTGTAGATTATTATAGGTGACTCTTCAAACCATACGGTCCCAAACTATTTAACTTTGTACACTTACATTTTATAGAAACGTGTCTCACCATCTTGTGACAAATTGAAGACAGAGCAAACTTTTTGGTTGAAAAAATAATAATATAAAATTGCAAAAGTTTTTACTGTTTCGGGTCTTCTAGTTTTCTGAATTCTTTTGTTTTGATGAGAGTTGACGATGTTTCTGTACGTGCGTACTTTAATATCTACGTTTTTGATATGCGGTCTCAACAAATGCTTTTTCAGCTCTTTTTTTAGTAGGGTAAAAATCGTTCGATGACATATTCTGTCCTTAGGTGGAGCGAGAGATAGTGTCAAAATTTACTAAAAAGCCCATGCCGGTTCTCCTTTGCCTTCGATCCAGGGCCCTGGTGTTTACTTTTCTATTTTCCATGGCCTCCGTCTCTAGTGTGGAACGAGAAGGTTTCTTAGATTTTCACTGACTAAAATCCACTAGTGTTGTTAATTTGCTTCTTGAGTATCAAAGCTACAGCAATACTTTCAAACAATGTACATATGATCTTGGCGAATCTGGAGTTAGGCTCTGCGAATTTTAGCGCTTAAAACTCGTAAAAATATAACTTTTTAACAAATGAATGCAATTTGCAGTTTTTATTGCTGTTATTGGCATTTATTTTAAAACCTTTATTTTTATACAAGTTTTGAACATTTATTATTATATATTCACAGATCAGTGGGCCTGATATTACTAAAAGATACATTTTTTTACAACATTAAAAGCGAAAATTTTATATAATACTAGTTTTTGCCAGCGGCTTCGCCCACGTGAACTTATAAAAAATATAAGTAGGTTTATATATACCCTTCGTCACTTAATAAAATAGTATAATCTGGTGATTAAAAAAAATCGGTCTAGCTAGTAATTTTTTATTTCTTTTTATTGTTTACAGGTTTGCGCTTTACCACTATCTCGCCCGATAGTATGGTGCATGATCTTTTACAAAGAAACAATAAAATCAATCAAAATCAAATTCAAATTTTTTTTCTTGTACCTACGAGTACCGACATAAAGTCATCAAATTATTTCAGTTCGTAAAACTGTGCTTCAGCAGATTCCTAAAATTACTACATAATCTACAATTAATTGTCAAATCCTCGGAATAACAGATTGTACTGTTCTATAAATAACACATTCTATAAATAATGAGCAATCCTCAAATTGATTGAATCTATAAAATTAACAATTTAAATTAAAAACAGTACTTTGTTTATTACGAGTTAGATCGCGGGTTCAAACCCAGCCAAGCGCATTATGGTTAAGGAAAACATCGTGAGGAAACCGGCATGTCCTGGAGCCAAAAATTCAAAGGCATGTGACATCCACCAATTTGCACTGGGCTCGCGTGGTGGATAGATTCCCATTCCATCTGTGTCCTAGCAAGGAGACCATTAAAAAAGCTGATGATGATTTTGATTATAAATATAGGAACATTATTATTTTAATCCAATGAAACGGCAATCCAATAAGACTGGGGAAACATTAGGTGCAAGCTACGGTCTGCTACAAAGTAATTTTTAATTAGAAAATCCAATTGCATTTTTTGCCTTATCTGGGTATCAAACCCGTCTACACTCAGTGACCGCGCTTACGACCACTAAACAACGAGGCAGTAAAAGTCTTTAAATAATAATAATAATAATTGATAGAAACCTCATTTTCGTAGCGAAGTAAACGATGAAAAAAAAAGTAAAAAAGATAGAGCTATAAAAATATTCCATCTAAATTGAAATTTCATTTCTTTGAGCGCATAAAATGCAAAGCTGAATGTAGGAGGAAGATTGCTAAGCCACCTACCGCTCTCTGCGCGATTTTGGCAACATTTTGAGATTATGCAGACCATATATGCAATCTAGTTAAAAAAATATGTAATAGATTATAAGAAGCTTTCATAATTAAAATATGTTTTTAATTTAAAAATTGAAGTTTTAATTGAGGTTTTAATGTACACACAATACAAAACACACTAATACAATTTTAATTTTAATGATTTTATTTAAAAATGTAAGTGTGTAAGTACATAAATTGTAAAATAAATAAATAAATACTTACTAATAATTTGTCCATCATCCCTTTGGTCTTTTCTTCGGCTCTGTAATTTACAACATAAACTTCAATATTATCAATACTAAAATCGACTTAAAAAAAATACTACACAATTATTAAAATAACAAAGAAAAAACTCGTCTTCAAATAAAAAAATAAACACACCATTTTGGAATTATTAAATGTCAATTGGAACTATTCAAAAATTCAAAAATAAGCGGGCTCAGGCCGAATCGCGCGCGGCGTTTCTACTAAACTGGCCGTTTAGAAACACGTTCGAAATTTAAACGAGGTGTTACGGGCACAATGCTTGTACGGGACAGTTTTACTTGGTTGACGTGGTCTTGTCGCGGCGGCCTAGAATTTATTTTGGGCACAATATTTTTTGTAGCAGGAACACTTTTTTTATTTTTAAAAATAATATAGTACATACAGGTTGTATTTTTTTTTATTGATATCATACTTCCGTAGTTTCAATATTTTTAAATATTTATTTTACAGAAAAAATGAGTATTTTTACACGTACAACAAAAAAATAAAAATAAAATTTCAAAACTCGAAGGTAATCGCATTTGCCACTCTCATTTGAAAGCTGCAAACAGGCTATGAACCTCTATTTAGAGAGAATTTTCCTAGATGTTTAAAATTCGTAAACTCCTTCCTCTTCAAAGCCAGGTAAATCGAAAAGCCGAGCGAGGACAATTTTAATACAGTTGGTTTGTTGTTTCGTTTCGAAATGACGAAATGGAGTTGGTTTTTCGTCAACAAAAGCCAACCTTTCCTCCTTTTCCAAGCAAAATGGTAAGTGTACTTTTTCCGTACTTCCTGAATTTAACAGGATGGATACAAGCTGAATTCTAACATCAAAAAGAGCTTATAAATTACGAAAAATCATTCAACACGCAACCCAGCTGATGCGATTTTGGTATCATAACATCTTATCAATCTTTAGGTACTCGTATGAGTAAATTCGAGTATCAGAAGAGTGAAGTAAACAAAGTGTTGGTAAATTATAAAATAAAATATAAAATAAAGGTTAATCTGGACAAAATAGTGACAAAAGTAAGTGATATCTGTTAAGTGCTTTTGTGTTAAAATTTAAACGTTGAGGTCGATAGTCACAATAAAAAGAACAGGGGGCTTAGACAAAGTCACATTCTCACTAACGATAACGAAATTCAAAACTCCGAAATGTATGGAACTAACATATGCCTTCGAAAAGTCACGTGGTCAAACGTTTTCGATTCGCTAATTGTTATTAGTTGTTTATACGTCAAATTGGACGTTTTAATTCGATAACCATAGCCAAGAAGTTGTTATTTTATCGAACCAACACTTCGACTTATCGATATGTTAGTCGATGTCACTTTGTCTACCATTTTGTGGTCGACATCGTTAAGGCGAAATCGAACTTAGAAATGGATTCGACACGGAGCGATTGCCACTTGTCTAGGGCCCCAGAAAAGATGTAGATTATAGAGATTTTTCCATTTACCAATATAAAAAAAACCGTTGTCTACCTGTTTATCAGCAATATTGAAAGGATTTTCATCAAAAGAGAGTATAATTAATCATGAGGAATGCTCAAATGTTTAGCTTAGCAAAGCATCAGCCTTATAATGTTCCCAATGCTTGGACTTAGGAGGGAATGGGCCGTAGCATAAAAGGAAGGCTCTGGCTCTGGGATATATGGCAACGTAAGAACAGTGTAGTCTGTTTAGTCAGTAAGAGTCTGACACTGTTTCCCGCTCCACCCAAAGGTGGGACTCGTCATTAGATGATTTTTACCTACCATGAAAAAAAGTATACCAATTTAAACTTTTAACTACTGACGCGCAGTCCTTTCCGCAAATTACTTGCAATTATATGCAAAAAAAAAAAACACCTGATTCACACCACTGTGTTACCCACTAACACACTGCGTCTTCGCGAAGTGATACGCCTAGGCATTTTTTTTTATACTAGAAAGATTAAAGTAATGTTTTTATAATAGTGGCGTAGATGTGTAATATTTTTTGACAAAAACGTAATGTCGGAATTCTTGACATAAATATATTTAAAGCACAGACACACTGACGGAAGAAAAATTGCTTTAACAAAAAAAGTAGGCACCATTTACCTAAATATTTATGTTCTCACGTTATTATTGAATAAGTCTAGAATTTTATTTTCTGTTATTTATCGTTTCGTTTTATCTTGAAAACCATTTGTGATTACTGTTATTTAAATTAGGTTTCCGTTTGTAATTTATGTTTAATAAATGTAGTGATTTTTATTTTTGAATTGTCAAGGATTTTTGACTTTGTCAGAATTATTATAAAATATCGCCCGGTCCGCCTATATTTTGTACAAGTGCAATCTATTGATGTAGCAACATTGATAAAGAAATATGTCTTGCCAACGTGTTTAAACAATTACTTTTCTAAATGTACATGTTGTATTCATTAAATTACTCTTTTATAACTTATAAAGTTGCCATCAATTGCATGTGAACATTCATAAAAATTTCATCAAGAGAAAATTGCATTTTGCCAACGAAATGTTGGCGATAATTTTTAAATAAATGCCTTTGATAAAAATAAACTGCCAGGCATGGAAAAATATGCCTTTAATATAGTTTCAAGTTTTTTTTTTTATGCCAGCGACGTCTGACTTATATTAGTACAGTCCTTTAATTAAAACAAAACGGGGTTTTTTATATTTTTTTTAATGTTAAACGAACGAGAAATTGTTTAATATGCATTTTTGCAGTTGTAATAACGTTTGATTGTGGATTTATAATTACGTTTTTTTTAAATCAAGAGTGAATAGGTTACTTCTAGGCAAGCATGCTGCATCGTCGACCACAGCGCCGATGTCATATAATGTATTATTTCGTATTATCTATAACGGCAAAATGTACGACAGTGCTAGTGCGTCCTTACGCTGCGACGGTCTGTTTAAGAGTGTCCTTCGTCTGAAGCAACTTTTTGTATTAACTCGCGCCAGTCCTATTTACAACGCGCTATAGAAAATATGTCAACTCTCTCCTAACGCGCTACAGCGTCGCGACTATATCGATGCAAACGCACTACAGCATCGCTACAAAAAGTCATCGTGGGCGAGGGGCCTAAATTGAAAATGCCTGAATTGGACAAAAGCACGCCAACTTTAGTTCTTCTAGTTGGCACTAGCGCGCCTTATTTTGTTGACAATAAATGAATTACCGGATACGACATATATATATATTTTCATTAGCAGCTTAATATTAAAAAGAAGTTCAATGCACGAGTTTGAAGAAATACTTGCTTCAAAAATTTGGATTGTCATAAACAGATTAATTTACTAATCCGAAGACAGACTGCTATAATGTAACATAAAAGGAATATTTCCAAATCATAAGTGCGGATGTAGCGCGCACATGAACCGAGCATACTATTCACATAGTTGAAATGCTCTATTCGCACGCATAATGTGCACGGTTCGTGCGGCAGAGGTTCCACACCTGTGGAAATTCTGTTACATTGCTGCAATGTGGTCGGCAAATTATTTCATTGCGTGTTTCATTGCATGTTTCATTGCATGTTACATTACAACAATCTTCGGCCCTATACCTACTTTGATTTTAGATTGACCACGTATCACACACTTTGTCCAGACTCTTTCAGTTAATTTACCTACTTAAACTCGTTACCTAAATTAGATGGTAAACGAGAGTTTGTAAGAAAAAGCAATTAAAAGTATAAATCAAGCTGCACTTGCAACAAGATTTTTCATTACTACGTAAGCAGCGCTGCATATTTTAGTAATAATTCACTGTCTCAACTGGGCTAAGTATAATCTCAGAATGCTAATATAAAAAAATGAAAGAATATTAGTTATGAAATGAAAAACAGCAGGCTTTAAAGTCACAAGACAAAACTGACAAAGAAATCATGAAAAATGGCAATGATAAATTTAAACCTCTTGACGAAATAAATCCAAGAAATAAATACCTTTTGAAAGAAGATGAAAGACCATTTATCACAACAGGGATTTCGGAAAAATCATCCCGAGAATAAAAGGAAAGCAAGGCAATCATCGTTTTTACAACGGTCCATAAGCCGATATCCCCTTGAGAATTTTGCGATTGTCTGGAAACAACACCGAGATACAAGGCTCAGTAGATCAAAGTTTACTTTATCGAGAGAAAAATAGGATTCAAAATGTTACAATACCCGTTTAGAATTATCAGACTGGTTCTTCTAAGTATTACTATGTTATAGACTATTAGTAGTTGTTTTTTTGTAAGACCTTTAAGTGTAGATGAGCACTAACATTTGCAGTTTGTGCTCGTAGATCCGGGAAAAGCATTTGATCGAATAGTTATCTACCTCAGATTGTATTGTGGTAACTTGAAAGAAAAATATGTGGTTTGGAAGTATGTCGCATAATCAAGCTCATAATAATATTCCCACTGCTGGGACTTAGGCTTCTTGTTAAGAGAGGGATTTGTTGTAATCTGCCACACGGGATACCCAATGCGGATTGGTAGATATCTGTGTCTGTGTCACGATGTTTTATACAGAGATTCGAGAGCAGTGGTGATGAGATTAATTACACCAAAGTATTACTTGGTGTAATTTGTAACCTGTCTAGTATTGAACCCATGACCTATAATAATATGTAAGTTGGGGCGTTACCACACGGCTAATAACAACTGGAAGTATTTAGCTAATGAGAATAGGGTTGGTAGATATATGTTCAGTTATTTTATACTACATTTAATCCAGTACCAACTCCGTCGATTCCGATATGAGCTTGTGACGGTAGATAGTATTAGTCGAAAACAAAAGTAATAATTCAACCTTAGGCCAACATTGTGACATAGTAGATACATCTTTATCCAAAATAATCCCGAAACTTTCGTATTCAGCTCATAAGCGGTTTAAATCATTTCTATAATGATAAGGGTGACAGGCCTCATGTAAGCCGTTTAATTTATGCATAGACTTGACTGCCGTTCCCCTGATCCCTCGATGCTCAGTTCGGATTCGTTTGACTTGGCTATGGAACGCTCATTAGCATATCCGAAATACCGAAATTTTCATCCCTTGGGATGTTATGATCCTTAGAATTAACAATGTCCTAATTTTATTACGGAAAGTTTCTAACGAGTTAAAGCTTAAGTCTTCCGTTCGCGATTTTGTTTTAATTGAAAGTAAATAAAAACAGGAAAAAACACTAAGAAATAATATAGTACTTATAGTAAATTAATTGACAGTTATAACATATAATTTAATAAATCTATTTTTTTACGTCAAAATAAAAAAGTCAACATATATAATCCTAGACTCTGATGAACACCTAATACCTAATAGTATTTTATTTTGTAGAAAATTTGGCTATAAAACAAAAATAAAATATATAATTTTATAAAATATTGTTTCAGCACACCTTGAATAAATAATATTTTACAGCGCCATTGCTGCCGCCGAGACAAAGTCACTGCGTCCAGATTTATACTTATTGCTAAAGTTTTATAGTTAGTTTCTAGCAGGCTTGTTTCGCCTTCAAACAATTGTCGAAGAACGTTTATGAGTCCACAAATTAAATGGTATACGACATTTTCATAAAAAAAATATATATAATAGCCATTTCTTTGGCCACGGGAAATATGTTCGTGACATATTTAATTTTATGAGCTCATAATAAGGAAGTCTACAGCTAAGTTGTATAATGGTTTTTCAATTTTCCTGGATTTTTTTTTTTCTTGGAGATTGGCGACCTTCAGGAAAACAGGGCAGTGTGCTACGGTGTTAAAAAGACGTAAGTGTTCATTTTTATACATTTCCCATTATTAAATTAATTCCGGTAAAGAAGTTTTAACTTTTTTGTAAGGTTGCAAAAACATTGTTTGAAAACATCGATTTTATTTACTTTTTGCGCACAAAATGACATATGATTATATTCTTAGTGTCTATTTAAAAGGCTGTCTGGTATAAAATTCCTTGTTTACGTATGTACCATTATTGTCCTATAAAGTTTGAATGAATCGTATGCTAGTTAATTCTTAAATTGATTTTTGAGAACTTTTGATGTAGGAACTTTTACTAACTTATTTCTTCAAAATATCGATGAATTCAACTTTCGAGTAGAAGATTCAAGTAGGTATAGGTACTTGGAGGTACACAAATTAAAATATTACGACAGGACTCTTCTAAGGCTTACTTGAACAACCAATAAAAATAAATCATTAAGCAGATTGGCCTAATCAAAACCTTGATTAGATCGTCCAAACCATTATAAACCCGATTTCTCCTTTCGGTTATATTTTTTCCGGTAAAAACTTTTAACTATAAGCCATCCGGTTTTAAGTTCACCCCAAATGACGTTCATTTGTTTGAATTCTTTACGACTTTAAACGCAGAAAATTATTTTTAATTAGACCTCTTTTATTATACAAACTTTTAACTCCTTTCTGCAAAATTCTTTCCGTCATTTTAATTGGACATGAGAAGTTTCTTGTGGTAAAATAAAATAAATTGCCATAAATTTGTATGTTGTTTCGTACCAACTTATGTTCTATTCTATTCTATTTTTTGTTGATGGCAAATACGAGCCGATGTTGACTATTCTGCCAATGTCTAAAGTAAATTGGAAGAGCAAGTAGTGTATATTATCGACGCGAAGAACGAAAAGGGCCGGTAACAGTAGACTAAAATTCTTCGAGTGATACCATTGCACTTGATGGGTTAGTAATGGACTGAAACAAACCAACATATGTTAAAAACAAATAAATGAAGAAATGATTTCGGAAATGTCAATGTTATTATTTGCGGGAGTAGAAATTACTAACAATGTACTAACATTTTTATATTTTGAAATGTGGTTTAAAAAAAAACTGTATATTTTATACATAAATGAAACATTGTTTTTGGTATTTATAAATTTGTGATACGTATGATACGTCCCATACGTACCATACGTATGGATATGGGCATTCTCTTTTGTATTTTTTGTAACGTTTTTTATTTTTTTTAAACTTACGCATAGGATTTAAAAATAGTACATTTTGATACAGGTGGAGAAAGTACTTTGTGTAATTTATTTCATCACCACTGCTCTCGAAACGGTGAAGGAAAAATTCGTGAGGAAACCGGCATGTCCTAGAACCAGAAATTGGAAGACATATTATATTGAATTATGGCCCGTTCCCTCTCCTAGAGAGGTGGCCTGTATCCCAGCAGTGGGACCATTAAAAATGCTGATGATGAGTCTCAAGGTTTTGTTTTGGACGATGTGGAAAGTCTAACTTTTTTGTAAGTGCGTTTACAAACATATGAACTCCACACAAGACACAAATATACATAAATACCATAGATATCAGGAAGGAGTTTTTACACGCGTGATAGTAGAAAATATATCGTGAAAAGGTTTAAAAAAATAAATTCTGTTGTTTGAGTTATTTGTTACAAACAAAAATCTTTTCTCTTTATAATATTGTAATAGAACTAGACTACAGTGTACTATAGATGATGTGATATACTATGAAGAATTCTAGGTTCAATTTGAAAAAGCAGAGGCATATTATATAATAGCACAGTTAGCTTTATGGTGTTGCTATTGCTGGGACTCTAAAAAAGGGGGTGGGCCATACGCGGGTCCAGTTAGGTAAAAGACATGTCTTTGAATTTTTGGTCCTAGGACATGCCGGTTTCTTCATGACGATTTCCTTTACCGTTTTGAGAGCTTTATGGTGGGCTAAAACATTCAATGATCGGTCGGTCCACCAAAAAGTCGACCTTTGAGCTTAGGGCCCATGGACCAGTTTCTGAAAAGAAGATCCGACCCCGGTATGAAGTAAGCAGGAACGGGGTAGGTTATTTAGTCAGTAAGAGTCTGACACTATTTCCCGTTCCGCTCAAGGACGGGATTTATAACGCCTTTCCACTATCGGAAATGATAGAAAAAAAATTGATACGTACATAAAATCCAGAAATTCATTAAAACATCGCATTGGTCCGATAGTGTTGCTTACTCGAAAAGATACACTAGTCGGCTGCTTCCGGACAGCTATCATAGGAAGCTCATCCATCACTGATGGTGGCAACATTGTTGACAAGGGCTACATTAGTAGTACTTGTGCAAACTGTTGACTTAGTAGTGAACAGTTCCGTTTGCGTGTTAATTGAAGTAGCTACTAAGGGCAAAACTTTTTTTTACTAAAAAATAATAATTAAAAAAAATAAATATAATAAGATAATTAAGCTTTTGAATACCGTAATTAGAGACATAATAGAAATACAATAGGTGTGCGTTCGCTTAGGGCTCAAAAGTAAAAAAAAATATGTAATAATTATTTAATATAGATACAATAAGATAATTAAAAATATATAATACTAGCTTCTGCCCGCGACTTCGTCCGCGGAAAATTTCTTGTAGTGATAGCTCGGTTAACATCCATGTTATATAAGTAATTTGTAGCCTATGTCACTCAGGAGTAAAGCAGCTTTCTATTGTTGCTAAAATTTTTCCAATCGAACCATTAGTTCCAGAGATTACCTCGTACAAACAAAAAAAAACAAAAAAATAAAAAAACAAACTTTACCTCTTTATTATATTAGTGTAGATGTAAAAATAATTTAAAATAAATATAATAAAATATATTAAAAAAAAAACACTACAAGCAATTTTGCTGTTATTAATTATCGATTATTATAGCCAGAGGACCTACAATGACCTACATACGTTTTAATGCTCGTTGATACTTCTCGAACTCCATAATCAGATCCAATTTGATGGTATCTTAAAGACAGCGTAATTCTCATGAAAAATTCTAGTAAGTCCAAACACAGGATATTTTACTTAAAAACGGGGATCCAGTGCCTACCTTCCGACTGCATCATCGTCATTAGATCAGAGTGCGATGAGATCAAAGTCTGATGATACTATTTTCGTTTTTTTTCTAAGTGATGGATTTATGTGGAAACAACCATAAAATTCCTCCCGAACTCGCAACAGCAAGCGCGGGTCCGCGATGGTTGGAAGGAGTGGCGGGAGGCTTTTGGCCAGAAGTGGGACAGAACAGGCTAAATAACAAACCATAAAAATAATACAACAAGACTAAACATCCGTTTTTTTTTAACTTCATTTCAAAAATATGTATCATCGTATTTATTCTTAAAAAGTAAATTCTATTGTAATATTATACCTACATTATGTGCTTTTAACATTAGGTTCATTATATAATTCTTTTATTATTTCCAGCTAAGCCGAGACCAGAAACTTCTGTAAAACGCTTGAAAGAAACTTTATTTGGCTAATTTCAATTTTTTATATTACGAAAAATTATGTCGTACCCATTTTTCAATAGATTCTAAAGTCATTCATCAAAGTATAAGGCGCAGAAGCAGTTCCCATATCCACATTGATATTGATTATCTTACAGTATTTAATGTTCGTTCTTTATTTTATTGTTTGCAGGCGCGGAACAAGCCAGCCGATGGAGGTGGTCATGTCAATCAGAAGAATGCAGCAGGACAGAAATCAACGACGCCGTGTCAGAAAGGTAAGAAGCTTTGAAATTCAAAGATCATTAAGACAAAAAAAACTGTTTTCTTCCTTTGTTCTTTTTTCTTTCCTTCTTCCCGTCTTTGCTTTGTTCTTTCTTTTCTTATTTCCTGTTTTGCTTCTTTTTTCAATTGAAAACAATAGAATGAATCGTTGTATGACGAATGTGGTAAAAGAGAGGGTTCCGAAGAGATGCCAATTGAAACTATACATATACAAAGTAGATTTGTTATCTTACTTAATTGTTAAAACAGAAATATCTGTGTGTATGTAGCGACATCTATGTCACCATATAAGAACTAAAAATCAGAATTCTGCTTCACGGAATCACAGTTCTCCATTAGAATGTATACAATAGTCAGAAATCAACTGTTGAGCAATAGCCCGGGTCAGACACAACACCCGTCTAAACAAAGAAACCCTTTTCAACAGTAGTTTTCTTGATTGACACCATGTTATGCCGGCCATATGATACACCGTGGTACTGTAATGTGCGGATGGTTTAAGAAAGTCAGATGTTTAGTAGACTAAAAAGAACATCTTTATTGGGAAACACAAGTACCTTTTTTTTTTTTTTTTTTTATTGATTATAGGTTCGCGCTTGACCACTATCTCACCTGATGGAAAGCGACGATGCGGTCGACGATGGAACGCGCTTACCTAGAAGTAACCTATTCACTCTTGACTTAAAGATACCCGGATTGTAGCTATCAGGAAACACCGACTCCGGCAAGGAATTCCACTCCTTGGCTGTACGCATAATGAATGTGTTCCCAAAACGTTTTGTACGTATATGTGGGATATCCACCATGTACCGGTGGCGCAATGCCGTACGTCTGGTGGTCCGATGATGGAACGGGCTAGGCGGAATTAAATTATGTAATTCCGACGCACACTCCCCGAAATGCAACCTATTTATAATTACAAATTGTCTTGCTCAGTGATCCTTTGTGCTAGTCGAGCTATTTTGCAGTTGATTATAAAATGTTACTGTAAAAGTGTTAAGGTGGGCCTTCCTGACTTGCTTATCGTCTATATCGAGCATGGTTTAAAAGCTTTTTGCTTCATCTAAAGCAATCCAATGTGATGTTTGATGCAAAAGTAATGCCAAAAAAAGAGAGATTACACCTGAAAACCCTGTACCCTGTATAATTCTAGGATTTACTCGAATATTTCACAAAACTTGTTCCAGGATATACGTGTTTTTATTAAATCCCTTAAGGTGTTTTGAAAAAAAAAATGAATACATTTAAAACCTTGATTAAATGCGCTACCTCCCAATAATTTTAGTTTTTTTTTTCTTCTTTCAAAAGGTGGCCCAAAAACCCCGGTGAAACCATCAGCACAGAAAGGAGCAGCGAAGACTGCGCCTCCAAAGCAGGCGGCGGCAGCAGCAGCAGTCAAAACTCCTCAGGGCAAGAAGAAGAAAGGGCACAAGCATCAACAGTATGAGCTGATTGTCACCATCAATCTGGTGAGTGGAAATGAGATATTAATGCTGGTTTTACAAAGGCCATGTAATACCCAAAAGAGGATCTGTGCTGACAAAAATGGTATAAACCGGTTTAAACCGACATTCAACTGACAAAACCGGTATGAACCGATATGAACCGATTCTTCATAGATGTTCAACTTACTCCTTATTTTATAGTAATTTCATAAATACTTTCTCCGATTGACCTATCACATTATAGTTTTATAGATACTTAATTTTTCTACTTATTATACGGGATTTATTCATAAAAAAAAACTTCTTTTGAATTGTTCCTGATTTTAGCTACAGTATAAAGTTGATTTTTTATTTATTACAACAATACTTTTTACAGATAAAGTTTAGTTTTTAAAGTCACATCGAGTTACATTAAGTTCCATTAAAATGTTATCTAATGTTATTGGTAAATGACGATAATATATTATACAAGTATATTTAACAAGTCAGCCATCACGGGCAAGTTTTACCAGATAACTACTTACAGAAATAAAAGTTCAGCCCCATTTTACCGAGATCGCGCCTGTTCCAATGATTCCACACATTGACACTTGAGATACAAAATGACACCAATTTAAAATACAATATACAATAAACAAAATATACACAAGAATTAATGCCCATACAATAACTAAAACTTTGCTCGAAAAAATCCCGCCAAAAACTCAGTAAAAAAATTATTTTTCGCAAATATTTACGTAATAATAATTTTTACGTATAGAAGCTAGTAATAGAGTTCGCCTATTCACCAAAAGTATTCCATAAACGATCATTACCTTATTTTACGAACAAAACTAGCTAAAGTAACATACTGCCTCGTAAAATAACAGCAAGCCTTATCGCGGGAAAACTTTGCTATCTGTCTCTGTCTTACTTTAGAATTTTCGAACTGTTTGTCTCTCTCTTACCCGCGTATTCGCGATCCAGCACGCGTAATCGCATGTGATTGGATTATAGAATGTTGTTTGGGAAAACCGTATTTTGTTTTTACTTTTTTGTTTTTGTTTTTCGCATCGAATTTTGATTTTGTCAGGAACAAGTGAGCTTTGGTACGTAGACTATACAAAAACAATTTTTTAATTTGACATTTGACGGGTCCATTAAGAAAATAAGAAAAAGTAGGCCGTTTTATGTTTCTCAGTTTTCTTCGTTGATTTGAATGAGAAGCGGTTTTTCCTCCATTATACATTTTGTTGAGGCTCACGATCCGTGACATTTTTTATATCCACATTAATAATTTAATACTTGGTCGGTTTCTTTATTATTTTCTAAGGTAAAATTAAAGTATTTATTCAGATGGTACCGTTTGTCTTAAAGTCAAGTAGGCACAAACAAAACATAATAATCTTTTATTCCAATAATTATTATGAATAATAATTATTGGAATAAAAGAATAATAATAATAAAATAATTATTATGATTTATATGATATAAACCACATTTATATGTATATGATATACACATAATTATATTAAAGAAAAGAATTCTTTAATATAATTATGTGTATGATTTAAAAAATCATCAAAAGTTTACGCAAGAACTACCAAATAGGTCTTTAATAGAATATTTTATACAAAAAAATCAGCTGATTCCCAAAAAAAAAAACATTATTAATTTTGTCAGAGTATCCCAAAAAGATAAACAAGAAAAATAAAAAACATTCAGTCAAATTAAGAACCTCCACCTATTTTGGAAGTCAATTCAAAATATTACAAAAAAAAAAAAACGAGTGGTCACGTTTCTACCGAAAAATAATCTATTATTATTCGAATTTTTATTTTATGTTACAGGTGTTTATAGCGTCGATAAATATGTTTGACACACGATTTTATTTTACATTCACGGTTAACCCATCACCGCGGCCGGCCAAAAATGTCCGGCGCCTATTTTATTTAGTTTAATTTATTTTTCATCGTGTAGCGATGATTGTTTCGATGTTTATCTATGTTATGTCTATACATTGGCGGTATTAACATGTTTTTACTTCAAACAACCATAATTTACACGGCTCTGCAAAGTTTTTTTTTTCTTTCTCAAATTATCGGAGAATTATTGAGGAGCTGTCTGTACAAAAGTCACGTTTCATTTGTATTTTTGGTGCACAATTAGATAATAAATTAAAAGTAATTAGCTAGGGATTTTTTTTAAAGTACCTTCACTGTAATCTTTGCCACTGGCCGAGCGAAACCGGTAAACAGTTTTTTTTAAGTATTTATTTATTTATCAATATTCATTTTGTCCCCTTCGAAGTAATCCACCTTAGATATCACAATAATAAATTTCATTTTATATCTCTCTTATAGGTACATTGTAACATAAGTTTTTTTTAATATATTTTTGCCTTAACATTAAAACTTTTGAGAGAGCTGGAGTCTAAACTAGATTCGAGACCTTTATGACAGATCTCCAGGCTCACACCTTTTTAAACATAGTCGCATTTTTGCGGCACTTATGTCAGCGCTTCTCGAAGTCATCGAAGCATTTCTGAAATGCGCTTTCGGTATGAGCATCAGCTTGTTCTTCGATTCTGACTTTATCCTATCAATTGTGGCAAAACGCTTTCCTTTTAATAGTCTCTTCAGTTTTGGGAATAGCAAAAAACCTCAGGAAGTCAAATCTGGTAAATACGGTGGTTGAGCCATAATTACGGTATTGTTATGAGAAAAGTTTTTGGCCAAAATCAAAGTAAAAATTCAGCAATTTCGAAAGAAACTTCTCTGCCACACCTGCCATGCCCAAAACACTCGAAAAAATCGCATGACATGAGCCAATTGATATGCCAACATCCTCTACAACTTTCCTTTCCTTTTTATTTTGAACAGATCTCGTCTATCAACTCATATTCTGTTGAAACTCGGTACTAAGCTAGGCCAGTTGACGGATAAAGCTACGCCACTTACGAGCACATCCAATAGAATTGGCTACTTACATGCTTTAACTGTCAAAAGGATCGCAGTTTTGACTTTGGTACTTTTCTATCTAATGACTTGGGTTGAGCGGGAAACTACTCTGCCCAGCGGTTGGCATCTGCATTTGCTGACAACTCCTTGAGGCGCGCGGTAACAGAGCGCGCCATCGACGACTGGGCTTGGTCCGGACTGTTATCAAACAACCGGACGGCGAACTACCCATTGCTAGCTATCTGCAAGTCGGAAAGGGAAAATTATCTTTCAGGATCTTCGGTCTTCCCGTCCGATTACGATTCAGGTATCTTTAAGGCTAGAGTCAATAGACTGTTAATAAACTAGTGCCCCACCCCATAAACGATTGACTCACTGCTTACCATAAGGTGGGATCGCAGTCAAGCACTGGTTTATGTCATCGAAAACGAAAAGAAAGGGAAAACAGTTGTTTTTAAGTATAATAATTATGTGTAACACTTCTCTACATTCTTACCTACATTTTCTTTTCATTCACGATTCCAACTTTTAATTCTTCACAATTTATAAAAATAGCTCAGATTTCCACAAATAAATGTAAGTAAACACGTGCCAATAAGTGTTATTAGAACATTTGTCTTTCATTATGACCTGACTGATATTATTTCCCTAATGCCATAATACAGGCAAATACAGAAGGTCTCTTACGATGACTTGCTAATAAAAAGAAAACCCAAAATAAAGGGCAATTAAATTCGAAGTGCGATCAATTGAAAAGACCACCTGAGACACTAATATGCATGGTTCCCATATGATTTGACCATTACATGGTTACTGTATGGACCTTAAGAGAGACTTTGACCCTTGAGTTTGTTTCAATGTTTCTTCAGCTAGGAAACACTGGTCTCATTTAGTATAAACTGACGAAAAGAAAAAAAAAATTGACGTGTAAAAGTGTTAGTTACGAACCTATTTACAAAATAAATATAATAATCAGTAAAACTCTGACACGAATTCTTGCTCTACCTTCAACCAAATGAGAGAAATCCCTCAAATGAACCTTTTTTATGGTAGCGAATCCGGCCCTCGGGCGGAGTGGAAAACTAACTTACTAAACAACCTATCCCGTTCCTGCGTTGCCCTTACACCATGGCCAAAGCCTTCCTTTCAGACACTAACCCTTGGCCCTTTTTTTTGTTGCCTCCAACCCTTCTGCATTGTCCCTACGGTTTGCTGACATTTCCATGAGGCAAGCGGGAACAATGCGCACCGTCGATGACTGGGCTCGGTCCGGACAGTTACCAGACGATTTGTCGCCCCATTACCCATTGTTCGCCATCCACAATCCCGAGCCTACGGTTCGGTTTCGGCTTCTTCCTTTGTTGGCATTACTGCTTCGCAAAAGGAGGCGACCGCCTGCCACTGCTCCTCGCTCTGGACTATTGGCCTCTACCAAATCGCCCCCACGAGGACACGGCAATGCTCTGCCCAAGCGGGGCACACCGTCTACTGTGTGCTCCACCGTGTTCTCCGCTCGGTCCACACAGTAGCCCAGTCATCTCTTCCGCATGAATCCGGTGCAGGTAACTCCCGTCCTTACCAACTTCCTTACAAACTTACCATGTCCTGTGAGGACCTGCGTCATGTGGAAAGTGAGAACGCCGTGAGGTGTTTCCGGCCACGCCTCAAAGAGAGGACTTACCGCCGTAATTGTGGCGTGCCCACCTCAAAAAGGATCCTCAAAGAAAGGAAAAGACATGAAACAGATTGTCTGATTTAATTATTATTTATGTCTAATCGAATAAATACTTGCCATAACAATAAGTTCGTGCTGTAATCTATACTCTATATAGTTATTGCGTTAAGACACGGCAAAAGCAGTCATTCACCCACATCGGCACATTTTTCACTACAGTATCAAATGGAAATCTATACTTCTATTAAGTTCTTCTATCTGAACTGTATAACTTTATCCTGATGTTTATTAACTTATTAGTGACCCGCCCCAGCTTCGCACGGGTACTGATAATGAATATATTATGCATATGCTATCTATTGAAAAATCCGCATCAAAACTACTTGTGTACTTTGAAAGATCTTAGCATACATACTCGTAGCGGTAAGCAATTTTATTTTATACTATGTAATATTATACTTTTGGTGGTGGCCGAGTGGTAACGGCCCCGACTTACGAGTCGTAGGACGCGGGTTCAATCCCAGCCAGGCGCATTACTTTGTGTAATTTATTTCATCACCACTGCTCTCAAAACGGTGAAGGAAAACATCGTGAGGAAACCGGCATGTCCTAGAACCAAAAATTCGAAGACATGTGACATCCACCAATCCGCACTGGGCCCGCGTGGTGGATTATGGCCCATTCCCTTTACTAGAGACAGGAGGCCTGTGTCCCTGCAGTGGGAACATTAAAAGGCTGATGATGATACTTTTGGCTAAACCGCAGAATGAAGGAAAAGGCTACTTAATGTCATTTTCTGTGCAAATAATGCCAGCTGTTCAGCTGTCTACCAAGAGGTGTTAAGAAAAGAGCAAACGGCTCTTACTGATACGCCTAAAAATACAAAATTATAAATAAAAACTGAAGATTGAAAACTTTACTAGTAATACTGACTTTTCTCTTTCTTTTTACTTTTTAGAGTTTTTTACCTCAAAAAAAAGCAGAACACTTATAGGAAAACTGTGTGGTTTGTCTATCTTTCAAGACCATATTATTATAACTAGGTTTGCAGCCCGTGAAGATGTGGAATAATAAAACTTCTGAGCTAACGGAAAAAAAAATACGGCCGTATATATCGTAAAACATGTGTATTTCGACACTCTCAAAGGAATCAAAATACTGGTATTTTCCGTTGACCTAGAAACCTTGTCCCACTCGCCGGGTTTTTTTCATTCGCGTACCTATCACTGCAAAGAGTCAGTTTAGTACTGTAAGGTTTTTTTTTTTTTTTTTTTTTTTATGGTAGGTAAAAATCATCGAATGACGAATCCTACTCTTGGGCGGAGCGGGAAACAGTGTCAGACTCTTACTGACTAAAGAACCTACCCCGTGCCTTCCTTGCCTTATTCCCAGAGCCCTAGTACTGTAAGGTAAAATTCAACATATTTTATTTCACATAGGCCTACTTGTAAAACGTCAGAAGCTAGTGCTAGTCGTCTGATGCCAAACAAATGCTAAGTTAGTAACCCTACTTGTAGGGCACACTCGGTGCATTCTGTAGTTTTATTCTCTTTTTACTCAAAAGTAGCAGTGGTGGCCGAGTAACGGCCATAACTTACGATTTGTAGGTCAGGAGTTCAAACCCAGCCAACCAGGATTATTTTGTGTAATTTATTTCATCGCCATTACTGCAAACGGTGAAGGAAAACATCGTGAGGAAACCGGCATATCCTAGAACCAAAAATTTGAAGACATGTGTCATCCACCAATTCACACTAGGCCCGCGTGGTGGATTACGGCTCATTTCCTTTCCTAGAGAGGAGGCTTGAGTCTCAGCAGTGGGAATTTTATAAGGCTGATTCTATGCTTTGCTAAAGGCATACGTGGCCCACATGGGGCCAGTGTAGTCCTACCTTTAGTGTTCAGATTCAGAATTGTTTCAATTGAACCTTTTTAATCATCCTCTATAGTGTCAACACTGTCCAACCGTTTTAAATGTTAGTGTGACGTCATCATTTCCATTAAACATGTAGTTTATTGATGCAATTTTAATTTTAAATAATATATATTATATAAACTTTTATAAATAAATTGACAAGTATTTTATGACGGTCACACTGTCATAGTTTAGGTGGACGTCGTAAACGTCAAATTGTTTTAATTTTTTTCAGTAAAACGGAAGGTTCAAATTGTATAAAAGTATTAATAAATTTACGAAATTAATATTTTAGTAGCCGTTCTGTGAGATATCATTTGAAGCGGGATATTTTCATTTGTTAGCAAAAACTTTAATTATCTCTACTTGAAAGTGGTCTACCTAAATATGTGGGCAGATAACACCTATTTATATACATTTTACATGCAGATATTTTATATAATTTCCGTGATAGGTACCTAGAATTTTACCTAGCCTATTTCCGTATGTCCTTGACTGGCTATTAGGTATAGTGGTTAGTGTGCCTGCTATGCCAGAGGTCATGTTTTCGATTCCCAACCAAGACAAATGTTTTAATGAGTAGGTATGATAGATTATTTTATTTTTTATTTTAAAATTATATACCAATAACCATTTATAACAGCAATAACAACTGCAAATTGCATTTATTTGTTTGAACATTTTTTTTTCGAGTTTTCAACCGCTAAAATTCGTAGAGCCTTACTTCAAACTCGCCAAGATCCGACAGCCGTACTGTACTAATTTCAAAAGGAAGTTTCTAGACTATCGTCCCCTTAGATCTTGGTAAGCCTAAAGGCTTACAGAGTAAAGGTATTTTGAGTAATAAGTACATAGCTACATCAAAATAAAGGGCAAGTCCAAGGCTGCACCTTGGCCAGGTGTCATCATCATCCTACCCTTATCCCATATTACTTGGGGTCGGCGCAACATGTTTTTTTCTTCCACTCTGTCCTGTCACCCGTCACACTATCACTAACTCCCTTTTCTTTCATATCACTTCTCACACAATCCATCCATCTCTTCTTCGGCCTCCCTCTTCCTCTCCATCCATCTACGTGTAAATTCAAAACTCTTTTCGTAACATGCGTTTCATCTCTTCTCTTTACATGGCCATACCAAGACAAACGATTACCTTTCAACTTTTCAGTCACTGGCGCCACTTTCAGACTTCCTCTAATATACTCATTTCTTACTTTATCCATTCGCGGCACACCACACATCCATCTCAACATTCTCATCTCCGCTACATGCAGTCTTTTTTCATCCATCTTCTTAACAGCCCACCTTGGCCAGGTGTATCAACCAAAAATATTTTCAAGAGCATTCGTTTAGTTTTTCCGCAATATTTATGAAATAGGGCCCGTTAAAATGACACTGCTGGTCGTATTTACCTCAACACTGTTATTTTAGGGCGAATTACATGAGGAATGTTTACAGGCTACAAAATAAACACGCATTTCGTCGCTTCGTTAAATCTTAGACGTAAAAATATTTAGGAATGAATTTGAGAAGCTATACCATCTTGTCATATTTATTTAATTTGAACAGAATGGCCGAAGCCAATATTACACTATTTAAACATTGAAGTACAAAAATTCATGATAAATATATAAAAACAATCACTAAAACTTAAGACAAATAAGTCAAAAGACTTTTTAGGGGTGGGAACATATATTTTTCTCAAAGAATTAGCATTGCCATTCAACGCATCAATACTGCCTGCCTCCTGGGCACATTTCCGAATGACAGCGACACAGCGTACGTGTTAGGCTCTGCGAATTTCAGTGCTTGAAAACTCGTATAAAAGTAAATGGTTTAAAGAAATAAATGCAATTAGCAGTTGTTATTGCTGTTAAAAACTTTTATTGGTATTTATTGTTTTAAAACCTTCATTTTCTCTTCAATCTTTGTCTTCTAACATAATTTCAGACTCACCAAGATCGTAGGGCCGTGCTGTATTTTGACGGCAAAGTCTTGTAATTGTATCATATGTACGTTTTTTACAAGCTTTTATTTACTTTCACCTGTCCCCTTGTCTGTCGTTCTGTAATCAAATCTTGCAACTTAAATTTGATCCACTTCCCGGTTTCCGATTGAGCTGAAATTTGGTATATACGTTTAGTTCGGATGACAATGCAATATTATGATGACATGGAGCTGATCTGATGATGGAATCGCGAGGTAGGCATAGGAACTCTGTAATTAAACGGCACAACCACGTCGAGTTTGGGCTCGTGTGAATCGTCTTGACGAGTTTTATTTATATAAGCATAGACCACCGCTATAAAAGCTTGTTATGAAAAAAAAAATATTTTCATTGAAAACTTGTTTATTATACTTACTTCAATTGTCCGTTGCTTTCCTGGCCACGGTAATTTTCAAAGAACATTGCCGTCAAACCTAGGTTCTCCTGCTCTGAATTTCTCTCTGTCTTAATTTATTGCTTCCCTATAATGTGCTCAAAACCCCCGAGCTGTTGCTAATTTTTTACTAGTCTATTTTTTTCCAGAGAAGTGGGCGGTTTGTTACCTTGGGCAAATAACTATAGCTCATGAAATTTTTATTTGCATACCTCATTAAAAATGTATCAGAAATACAATGTGTAAGTCGCGACAGTTCTGAACTTTTACGATCCAAATAATAAAATTTTGCTTCTTGTAGCACTAATTTATTGTATAAACTGTCATCTTGTACTTTTATCTCAACTCATATTTTATTTTGACATACTGGGGTTAATTTCGCATATTTGTTTAAAATCTACACTAATATAATAAAGAGGTAAAGTTTGTTTTTTTGTTTTTTTGTTTGTAGGGGGTAATCTCTGGAACTACTGGTCCGATTTGAAAAATTTAAGCAACAATAGAAAGCTGCTTTACTCCTGAGTGACATAGGCTATATTTTATGTACGCGGGCGAAGCCGCTGGCAAAAGCTAGTATTAAATAAACAGATGATAAAAACGCAAGGAAAGTATAATTATTATTGTGAAAATGAACTATGATTATGAAGACACTTAAATCTTATCGTCTACGAGTATAGTATTATAGTATAGTATTCGACCACTATCACAAAACGTCGTCTAGTCTCAAGCTACGCATTGCTTGAGTTATGAGTACTAGACAACTGATAAACATACTTATAAATTTCTAAATACATACATATTATAGATAAAGAACACCCAGACACAGAAAAAATATCGTGCTCATCACACGAACATATTTCTTGGGTGGGAATCGAACCCACGCGATCCGGCATAGCAGTCAGGGTCACTAACTACTAGACTGACAGGCCTGTCAAATATAGTATGTTTTTTTTCGGATACTCAAAGATTAGACACGCAATGGTGGCTAATGAGCAATGAATACAGATTGATCTATGAATCAAAGTTGTCAAAAAATAATACATTAGTATTTTAAGTATCATAGCGGCTTATCTAGTATAGGTAGTGTTATCCTCCTTACGTGGTATTCTTAAGGGTTTTTTTATGGTGGACAAAAATCATCCAATGACGATTCCTGCCCTTGGGCGGGGCGGGAAACATTGTCAGACTCTTACTGACTAAACACCCCATCCTGTTCCTTTGCCCTTCGCACTGGCACCAAGCCTTCCTTTCAGAAAGCAACCCTAAGCCCTTAGGCTTCAACCCTTTTGCAGAGTTCCTACGAATCCTAAGAGTCGTGCCTACCCTGCTTCATCACTTTCGCTCTTTTGATGTTTCGCCATACATTCCTGTCTCTGGCCAGTATAGTGTAACTCTCTTCTATTAAAATAGCTACTACTACAAAGTAGTTCTTATTTTTTAACAATTGTTTTAGAAGTAGCCACACTACACCGGATAAGCCACTAGAAAGTCAAAATATATTTGTCAAAACAGGCCTTTATTTTTTGATAATTTTATTGTGGTTATAATTAAACTAGATAGGTAATATTTGTTATTATATACATACTCTTGTTGTTCATATACTCTTAAGTTAAAAAAACGGCGTGTCCTAAAGTCGTTACTTTATTATTTTCCTAAATATTTTAAGCCTAGAAAAGGCTCCAATCACAAACATGATAAAAATATTTTTATTTGAGATGAAACTTTTATGTATTTAACAGACTTCCAAAAAAAGTAGATCCTAAGTTTGACTTGTGTGTATACACAGACACACACATACACATATTACGTTTGTCCGCCATTATTTAGCGTTTGGGTGAACATCGCTTTAGCGCCTACTGATTTTTTTCTTTTATAGTTTAATGTCTTGCTCTGCGGTTTTGCGCAGGCGTTATAGGTATATTTCCAGTCTCAGGCGTTTAAGTAACAAATACCGATGGGCTCATAAGTCCAGTATTGATCTAAAATTTTCACTTAAAACTTCCTTTTATTATTGGAAATTATAACTTCGTACAACTTCGATTGCCAACCACATCAAACGCACCATTCATCTTAAAACTTTACAATTTCGAGCGACTGGTGGTTTTCTTTTAATTTAAAATTAAATTTATATCAATTGATTAATTTTCTTAAACAATTTTAAAGCACTTTTTTGTTGGTTTTTTAACCCAAAGGTTGAAAAAACGAAGAAAATGATAGAGAAAGCCTTGTTGAATTAAATTCGCTTATGTACTACCTATTGTATGTGAAGTTTAAATAAATAAATTACCTACCTATATAGAAAACTCACAGTCTCCTGCCAAAATTATGAAAGTAAAATACTCATGTGTTTTGAAATTATTGACAAAACCACAGTATTTGCTGAGGTACTCCGTATCAGGATGTGAGGAAATAATCTTTTTTTTTTGCTAAATTCAATCAGAGAAAATGGGCCTCTTAGACTACAAGCAAATACATAGTAAATAACAATAAGTCTTTAAAAGTTTAAATAATTCTCAATAGATGTCGCTACTATTACTGTTTTAAAATTTGACGGCAAAACGTCTTATAATTTTCACGTGAGCTAATGAAAAGCAAAACAAATTGATGCTTATTGCAGTTTCAATAGAATTAATTTCAGCAAAACAGTTAATCTTGGTATTTAATTACGTCACAGGCTTATGATTCTATAATTAATTTTCCCGCCAAAAGTGTTTCGCGTTCCAAATGACACGCGTTGTGCCAAGATGACGGGATAATATTTATTTGTTCTACAATGACCGCTAATCCTAACGAGAATTTGCTAAGTATCTATTACAAACAGAATAGTTCTTTTAAACAACAAAAAAATATTGTGTAACTACAAAAATGTTTGTTTCATTTTAACGCAGAGATCGGACATTTTTCACCTGTTCCACTATTTATACAGCTTCAAATGGCTAAAAATACCTATAACTATTTCATGGCCGTTTTATTGGTTAACACTATATTGAATTAGTTCAACACTGAGAAACAAAAGTAATTGGCGCTTCCTTGCATTATTTAATCAAGGCGTAAAATGTTTGTCACCATTGTAGAACATACCTAGAGCATTAAGCGAAAATAATTTTAAATATAGAATTCTACTAATATCCGAGCTGACAATGTCGCGTCGTGCGTGTTATCACCAGTACGATAACATTAAACGTTTTTAAAAATAAATAACCCTTAATTGATAAATAAAAACGACAGTAAAAATAACCAAATATTTGGATTAAAAATAAAACGCGTTCGTGCCAATAGTTATTTTAAAGTGGGACTAAATAAAGACCTTGTGTTTCGTGATAAAAAAAAAAAAACAAAATTCAAAATAAGAATGTGTTGTTCGCACCATCGCCATATTGTTTTGATTACGTGAAGTTTTTAAAAAGGCAGTCGTGTTTAGTGAAATAACATTTCGATTGTGTTTTTAATTAGATGTGAAGTGCGATATAAGTTTTATATTTCGTAAATGGAGTTTTTCAAATATTAAACTGTTGTTTGTTGTGACTAATTTGTGAACCGCATTCCATCGGATTATGGGATTTGTCATCATGTTTTTAACCAACGTTGTTTTTTTTTTTACTTTTTCAATATTGATATTAATTTCTTTTATCAAAGGCTTATCGTAGGTACCTACTATTACTCATACATATTGGAATTATACTGTGACTAATAATATTGTGGTTTATTAGAACTAAGGTAGATAAGGTTCAGTTTCGTTGCTGTAGTTTTTGATGTTGATGCAATGATGTACGTAAGTTCATTTTCGTTTGCACTCGAAACGAAAACTTCAAAGGTTTGATTTGGTGTCGCGTTGCCGGTTTCAAGCAAAAATTTTCTTTAGTTATCAAGCATAAATAACGGCGATAGAGCTTATTTATTTTATTCTGAACTAGCTCTATTCTGAGATTTATTAAGATAAAAAAGCGTTCATATTTTTGGAAAAGTACTTATAGTGTAGATTTCCATCAACAAAAAAATCCACAGTCGGATTAATACGTTTTTCTCTGGTAGTTTAATATGTATTTGTATATTAGGCATTTTTTTGTAAAAAATCTTCTAATGACTCCTCTTGGTCTGCACAGGAGAGAGTGACTTGTGGAGTGACTGTGTGTTGTCAACGTTTATCCTATCAATAGACAAGCACGTTCATAGAAATTATTTGTCAACATAGTGAAATGTTAATACAAAAGTCCGCTGCAGCGCTTTATGGGTGTTGTCGTCTATCAAAACTTTTTAAACTTTCAGCGCTGATACGTCAAAATGTTCTGTGTTTAAACTGACCTGTGCAGGCAAAGCTGTGGAGAAGCTTGTGCGTGTTGTAGGCAACGGGTTCAACTTATTTGCCAAGTACCTACTATGTATCGGTGTAAACAACTTTTGTAATATTAGTGTGATAGGAATTCTATATGCAAATAAACATAATTCGATCGGTGAAGGAAAACATCTTGAGGAAACCGGCGTGTTCTATACGTGGTGGATTATGGCCCATTACCTCTCCTAGAGAAGAGGCCTGTCCCCAGCGGTGGGAACACTAATAAGTCTGATGATGAATCGAAAACTCTCCAAAGAATATTCTCACCATCGATTCTATTTCAATGATAATAGTCAAAATATCTAGAATAAAGTTCTCGAAGGTTTTATAACACATTAAGAAAATAAAAGTGAGATAAAATTGTCTATGTAGCACATGCGACAAAACCTTGAATAAAAATAATGTCGTTTGATAAACAAACGTCAGTGATGTTTTAAAATAAATAGGTATGTAGGAAGTATACACGAATTTTCGTTTGTAGGGTAAATACGCCATACGTCGCCCCCCCCCCCAAACTTCGGCCGTCTGCACATTTTCAGCTTGCGTTCCTTTAAAACGTAATAAAGTGGCAAGAATGCCACCCTAATTGCAACCTTAGTTCATACTATATATGTACAAACCGTTATTATCCCATTACGTCGCTCACTCTTCGCGTACTGAGCGTCAGCAGCGATTGCGCCGTCGAAGCGTCATGTCCATATTAAAAGTACCTTACTTGCTGTGAATACTCACATTTCGGGGATTGATATTAGAACGGTAAGACATTCCTTTTTTTTTGTTTTAAGCTTTCTTATTAGTAATAAGTGATTTTTACTATATTTTGAGACAGTTTTTCCAATGTTTTACGTATTGTTTTAAAGGAAAAATAGGAGGCCGCCAATAGAATACCAATTTTGAGTTAAAACCGAATTCTCGGCCGTGGCCGACTTAATGTAAATGCAGTCTGTTTTATGAATTCCAATTGTAGTAATTCCATTGGCTCCATAACAGAATTTGCAACGCATATAGACCAATAAATCTATTTTACGTTTAATCGCCAAATGGCGGCCGGGGTGATATTAGTTAAATCTCGAGAAATAATGGACACGAAATAGGGGCCGGCTTTAGAAATATTAAAGATCGTAATGTCGACCAGCCTCAAATTCGAGCGCCACTATACAGGCTGATTACTTTTTTATTTTCTCAAAGTTGAATATTAAATTTATTAATATTATAAAGACGAAGAAGAAATAGTAGGAGTTGATAATATTATTAATAATCTCTCTATAATTCAAAGTTATCACGAGTTCCCTACAAAATCTCTTTATATTTCGAACTAAATCAATACATTTGTTTTTTTGTTTGTGGGAGGTAATCCCATAAGACTGAAGAGATTACGACTTTTTTAATTCATGACAAACACATTTATAATTACCATAGCATAATAATGTTTAAGTAACCTTTATTTTATTATTTACCGACAAAACAATCACTTTTAAATTAAGTATTACAGTTTTTTTTATTTGATGTTTTTATTTTATTTTTTATAATTATAATATATAACATTGTTTAAAGCAAATAGAAAAATACTTAACCTGGTAAGTATTAAACAAATACGATTAATAATGTAGGCATACCTGCTTATAAGTGAGACTCCTGCCAAAATAAATCATATTAATAATATTTGTCAGTTTTAATTTACAACACCCTGTACCCGGCCGACATTTGGGAAAAACGCGACCGACTATGGGCCATGAATGGCCGAATTTAGGAATTTTTCGTTCTCGACGCATTTAAACCTTAGTACTTTTTCCTTGTAGTAGAAATGTTATCCTTATGCCCATAAACATGAAACACATAGAACAAACTATCAAAAACCGCATCAGAAGCATCTTTATGGTGCAAATTGATGGTACCAGAGCCATCCCAATATAGAAAAACCGTTAGGGGGCCGACATTTAGCGTATTTACCCTACCGCCGCGATCATTTCTGCCATTGATCACTTAGAACAATATTCGCTTGAATCCTGAGGCGCAGCGCCAAACCAAAGCTATGAAGTTTTCGTTTTGAGTATAATCAAAAATGGACTTAGCGGTGGCCAAGTGGAAGTGTCTTCGATGGTACATGCTCTTTAGAGAAATAGAAGGTTTCTAAATTGGGTATTTTGAATTATGGCCAGGTTCTACTCATTTTGAACTTTTTTGAACTTCTGGGAAATCCACAAATATGAGGGTAACTTATTACAGGCGGGAGTTTCATTAGTGGTTCCAATACGTTGTTTATTTTCTTTGTAAAAGCTTAGATTTAATCAAAACAATGGAAGATAGGTGACTCACCTCTAGCGCATGGATCGCATAATTGGGCAAATTGGCACGATTTAACATCGTTCGCGACGATCACACATTTGGCCGTTAACGTTTTTCACTCGCACGACAACGCCGGTTCTTGTCTCGGTCCTTGTCTATCAGTGACTATAGTTAGTGTAGATGTGTGAGTTTCGAGTCGTAAATTTTCTGTTTGCGGTATTAGCGCGTAGCGTATCTTCCCTCATATATCCTTATATATCAATGTGCAAAGGTCAAAGGTTCCACATATTTTTCCCTAACGAAATGACTTTAGCTTTTGATTTCACAAAACGTTTTCAGGGCAAAACAAAAGAAACACCAATCTAACATAAGATAAAACGAAAAACTCTCGCGATAAAGTTTTGAAACATCGCAAAAAGTTTCTATCTACCTACCTCGAAAACTTTTACACGTTCATAAATCGTCTGTAGAACTCTAACAATATCTAACATTTTATGTTCAATATGATTGTGTTTCATGTGTCTAGTGGTTGTAATAGCTACTGCTGAGAATGAGACCTTAGGTTCGATTCCTAGGTCGTGTCAGCAGCCAGAGCCTGGATTTTGTGTCTGTACCAACCCGATTGACAATACTGGTGTATTGCCTCACTATTGGCTTACAACCCCTTGTTACATGGGTCTTTAAGCTTTAACTGGAGGACTGAAGGAGTAGTATGCGTACATCTCTGACTAATTATTTGGGCATAACAGGCATGTAACAGTGTTAACACACATTCCAATTTGGTATGATGGCTTTGGTCTCTCCGTACCGAAGTTGAGCGTGACTCAGCGTAATTAATATTACAGTACGGCCGTCGTGTCTTGGCGAGTCTGAGTTAGGCTCTGCGAATTTTAGCGCTTGAAAACTAGTAAAAAAAATAATGGTTTAAAAAAATGCGCTAAAATTTATTCGCAAAGCCTAACTTCAGACTCGCCGTACTTTAACGTCTGTAACGCGCGCTCGAATTTGGTACGACGAACCGATCTTACGTTGAGTCACGCTCGACCTTCGTACGGAACGGACCAATTCTGTGTTTGTTAACACAACGAAATGTGTCATAAAACACTATCGCACAAACACTTTGTGTTCTTTTCTAAAAAAAAAACTTTTTATCGCATTTCCAAACACTTTAGAAAGAAATTAAAAATGGAGGCAGCAAAACCTCCTGATGATAATTATAACAAAGAATATAGAAGACTGAGGAGGCTCACCAGTGACCTGGCGATTCGTCAAGTGTCTGTACGTAAAAAATTTTATTCATACTAACTTCTGCCAGCGACTTAGTCTGTGTGAAAGTACAAATTACCTAAAAGGAACATTTTTATAGCCTTTGTATCCCACTGCTCGGCTAAGGCCTCTCCTTTTTCCTTCCGAACTTCTCTGTCTTGGGCGATCATTGGCCAAGTTTGTCCCGCGAACATGATCAAATCGTCACATCACTTTCGCCATGGTCGGCCACGACGGCGTCGACCTCCCTCAGGCGTCCAGTGAGTGACAATCCTCGCCCATCTGTCCGGGTGCATGCGTGACCAGCCTACTCTCACTTCAGCCTGGCTGAAGAACATACTAAAAAGGAACATACTACGGAAAACCTAAAAAGTATCCTATGTACTAATCCAAGATATGCTCTACCCATGTTCCAAGATGAAGAATCATCCAAATCCATTCAGACATACCTACATTACAGCTATTCTAACTTGGCTAGCCTGAATGTTCTGCGAAATTTAGCGCTTGTGCACACGTAAGAAAAATGAATGGTAAAAAAAACACGCTGTTTATCTATACCTATACATAAAAATCAATGCCACTTTTCTTTGTTATTTTATATCTCAAGAGCTTTATAGAACCTAAATTTTTAGGCTTTATTTGGACTATTTTGCAGATGGTTTATTGAAGTTTGCTCAAAATCTGTTGAGCGGTTCTTCATTTATCACATTTACGGTAGTAAATTATAATTTGCATTTATTTTTTCTGAATGTTTATTTTTGTACGAGTTCACAAGCGATAAAATTTGCAGGGCCCAACTTCAGCATTTGTACTGTATGAGCGTGAAGGAAAACACACACAAATACATACATAACAGTCATAACAATCGTAACAGTCTTCTCATAACAGTCGTTATTAGAAGTCAAACGTTTTACAAATAGTGCAAGAGCCTACTACTTTTACTATATTACCCAATGTCTGGGTTGTGGAGCCCAGCTAAGGTACCTAGGAGCTGATTAAAAATTGGGATCATGGAGTAGATGTCTTGGAGCTTAATCGAGTGGTGTGATTCCGATTTTCTATGACAAAATTGTCATATAGTTCATTGTTATACGAGGGATGAAAGTTAGTTATTTAGTCCCGAGAAATTTCTTGGCGACCGAGTGACAGCGAGGCGCTAATAGTTCGAGGGACTAAATAACTCTTTAACCCGAGGTAAACACTGTGCTTTTCATTACGAATACGAGGAAAATAAAAATAATAATAAAAACCTGAGTCGTCGTCAAATGTCTTCGTATGTTTTTAGGTAGGTATATTTCTTTTGATTTAGGCGGTAAGCGGTTTTCTCCTCAAATAATCTTGCGTTAAATTTATAACTGAAGCTGATAAACTTATCGTGTTAATACAAATTTCTTATAACAGAGATTTAGCAAAATGTAAACAAAACTCTACACCTCGAAAAAAAAATCAAGACCAAATCAGCCACAGATTATACAGAGACTTTACCCGCCATTTTTTTATTGTTTTAGTCGTCGTCTGGCTATTCAGTCAATATTTTTCATTTTATCATTGTAAAAATGGTACATGGATCAACATTTTTCTCAAATATAATATTAGTTTGAAATAGTTGAAAGTAAATTAAAATAAAGTCATTAAAAAAAAGTACCTATTCTTAAATTATTTCTATCTCTATGTCATTTTAATTGTACTGGCAGTATAAAAATTCGGGTCACGGTTCAATAGAAATGTCAAAATAGAACTAGTTTTTTTTTTTTAAATTCGATGTCTAAATATTAAAAAAACAACTGTCAGTTGTAAAGTAAAATTCCCTAGGGAGTAAAAGTACTTCTTCCAACCCTGTCCGCAGGCAACGTTACACCTACTTTCAGAGTAATGAAAAGTATATTTTTTACTTTCGAATTGTATCAATCATTCACATAGGTACATATTAGGTTGGAGATTGGAGGTCCACTACGACCCTATGATAACTGTTCTTACGCTGTCGCAGTTTTTACGATGTTTGACTAATTAGATTTTATTTTATTTTCAGTCGGAATATGGCCTCACGGAAGAGCAAGTCGCAGGTAAAATCAATTCAATTATTTTTATAACTTTGCTTCTCTTTGCATCTTCTTCTATTTTATTCTAGATTATATTTTGATTGAGTAATCCACTTATAGACACGATTGATTAGTGTAATTGTTATTGGTAGGTATTTTAAAATTTTAGGTATTCTGGATACCTAAACAATAAGTGCAACCAAAGAGACCGCCTAATCACCGCTAACTTCATTTTTGCTGGCACTCGAAACGAAAACTTCAAATGGCGTGTCGCAGGATTCAAGCAATTTTTGTTATGTGCACAGGCCTTTATAGGCACGAATGCACTGCATTAGCACAGCAGGTTCAGTTGCGCATTGGTATCTACACACACACACACGTTGTTGACGCAAACTACTTTACCAAATTAGGTAATTTATAATCTACATCTACACTAATATAATAAAGAGGTAAAGTTTGTTTTTTTGTTTTTTTGTTTGTAGGGGGTAATCTCTGGAACTACTGGTCCGATTTGAAAAATTTAAGCAACAATAGAAAGCTGCTTTACTCCTGAGTGACATAGGCTATATTTTATGTACGCGGGCGAAGCTGCGGGCAAAAGCTAGTTATTAATAAAATGTATTTTGAGTGTCTTCTTCTTAGCATGTCGATGGCAAAACCAGTTAAATTCCTTGTCTGGCCCCGTATTCGGCCACAGCAATACACATATAATGTCCACCGATTTTCATTAGGTCTCTACGTGAACAGGCAATATGGCACGTGATACAGGATGGAAGATGGGAAATCGTCTGCGGAGAGATACCACAAAAATATTTGTGTCAAAAAATATCTATTTAAAAATACTGAAATCGATTCAGTAACCCATTCTGCAAATTGTTGTTATTGTTTTTAATTTGTCCAACATTCTAATTACACGGTGTTATCCAACAGAGTTTAAAGAAGCGTTCATGCTGTTCGACAAGGATGAAGACGGCACGATCACGATGGCAGAGCTCGGGGTCGTCATGCGGTCGCTTGGCCAGAGACCCTCAGGTACTGTGAAATTATTGTTATCAAGTTTAAGGCTTTGGTCAATGTCAGTACCTAAGGTTGGATTGAATGCGAATGGTTGTAAACTATCGCCCCAACACAGGTGACTTTGCTGGTTTTAATCCATGTAGAGGAGGAGCAGTGGTGGCCGAGTGGTAACAGCCCCGACTTACAAGTTGTAGGTCACGGGTTCAAACCTAACCAGGCGCTTTGCTTTATGTAATTTATTTCATCGCCACTGTTCTCAAAATGGTGAAGGAAGTCGGCTTGTCTTAGAATTTAAAATTCGAAGACGAGTGTGATGCGAGAGTGGATGTAAACCATGACAATCAACGCCATGGGTTAGGAGTAGAGTTTTCCCAGCCACAATGATTGAATTTGAATTTCGAATGTGTTGGCGTGGCTTGCAGCCGCAGCGCAAACCAAACACACAAACTGAGCTGCAATCAAAGTGACCTTTGTTGGAATTCTAGTTTGCAACAGTCTAGCTCCTCTCCCCTCAAGCGAACGCCGGCGTTCGCGGATACTACAGCGAACGCCGGCGTTCGCGGGTATTAACGGAAAGTTATTTGTCTATAAAAACTTTTTTTTTACGTTCTTGGATAAATATCAAAATACCCTAAAAAAAAAAAAACAAATATTGTACGTTAATAGTTTCCGTTAATACCCGCGAACGCCGGCGTTCGCTATAGTACCCGCGAGCGCCGGCGCTCGCTTGGGTGTCAAGGGGCCTATCCTTAATAGTGACTGAGGCGTAGCTTGATGGTCACATAACAAAGAAAACCATACCTTGAGCAGTAAGATTGTTAGAAAAAGTTGCTAAAGCCTTGGAATGCAAAGACCATCTGTAAAAACATAAGTAGGTTTTACTCAGTAAGAACCTGACACTGTGTCACATTGCTCACCACGATCTATGAATTATTTTAAGATTTTCCAACAAAAAAACCTCATTGAAACTTGCAATACCATCCATATGCACGTAATGTTTTGTGCGAACAGATAAGGAGTGAATTCCCTACCCTTTCCTGATAGCTATAACCAAAAATCAAAATATTTTTATTTCATATAGGCCTACATGGGCACTTATAAAACGTCAGAAGCTAGTGCACGGTTCCAAATTGGTCGTTTCCTATGGAGAAGAACAGGCAAGAAACTCCATGGTTACTCTTTTTAAAAAAATTGTTTCTTACAATATTTCGTTGTTACAGTATTTATATCATTACGTAAGAACAGTGTAGACCAGTCAATATTGTACTTAATAGCACAATAAAAATAATCATAATAATAAAAAATAAAAGGTGAATCGTAATAGGATTTGCTAAGTCTACAGTGTTCTTACTTTACAACGTGGATTGTAAATAAATATTATATAAAATAAAATAAAAATGAGAAAAAAAATACATCAATCACTACAACAGTTATACTGCGGGATGCTAAGACAATAAATTATTATTGAATTTAAGATTAACCTACTTAAATTCTATGGATTGACTCGACAAAAAAAACTAGAGGAAAAGAATTATATACAGTCAAATTACTAGCCAATGCAAAGACTGCACAATACATATGTATAGGACATAGGTTATTTGTTAGGAACGATCGTTATTGTCAAATATACGGTATTTTGTGGGAAGGACTTAATAATTATGTCAATCCCAACAGCGCTTGAAATGCTACGGCTTGCAAAAAATGATTCATTGGAGCAAATCAAATCGCATTGTGGTAAATCTTTGTGACATTGATGAATAAATTACTTGATGATTTGATAACAAACGGTTACTAATTTATTCTGATACTTATGGTTTTAATTAAAAGTAATGGTCCCAATCATCGACCGTTATTGTTTACAAGCAACTTTACTTTCCTTATACAATACAAGGGTTGCTAAAGATTCTTTATTTTAACGTATCTTCTTTGTTTAAATAAAAAATATACTTTATAATTTCGTAGAAAATAAAGTATCTCTAATACTCTATTTTCAATATTTGTTGTGATGAGTAAAGAGAAGAAAATGTACCTAGTGACAGCATGACGAGTTTCAGGACACAAGGGAAGTTAAAAGCGTGTTTGTCTACCCCAAATAAAACGGGACAAAGGTAAGAAAAGAGAGAAGAAGACTTAAAATCATACAATAATTTATGAATAATTACTGAACTATTTAATGGTATACATATCTAATAAAAGACTGTTAGTATGTGTCTTCAAAAGAGAAAAAAAAACTTATAAAATACCTTTTGCTTTTCAAATACTTTTTTTTCCCTAAACAAACTAAAAGCATTTGGCAACCCTATTCAATACTGATAACAGTAGGTACGTAACCTTCATTGTATTTAAACTGTGGCAATTTTTTCGCGGATGATTAGCTATTGTTAAAAGTAATGCTAAACTGCTGATAAACTAAATAGTCATGATCTACTATTTCACGAATAAATATGCAAGTAGGTATTTAGTAGCACTCATCCACGTCAGTTATAACACTTCTTGTACTGCAAAAACCTTCTAAATGATCACACAAAAGTGAAAGGAAAGTTGAGGAGTGAGTTTGTATGTTTGCGACTTCTTTACGCTCGAACAGCTGCACAGATTCCAATGAAAATGGTACACGGGTAGAATCTGTAAGGGCCTAGCAGTGTCGAAGCCTTCTGAGGCCAAGGGTAGATGCGAAAGCCGAACACCGGGGATATGAAACTAAGGCGAGAAGGCACGGTGGGTCGTTTAGTCATTTGAAGTCTGACACTCTCCCGCTCTGCCTAAGGGCGGGATTCGTCATTCGATGATTTTTTTCCACCATAAAAGAAAAACACGGGTAGAATATGTCATGAAATTGGATTTCTTCTTCTTCTCAGTCGGCACACTTTTGTTAGAATGGTCGTGGCCATCACTTTGAATCACGATGAGTGATCATCTTGGTCATATGATGCCATTAATTGCGGACTGCAATTTTCCGGGTACATTCGCACTTAGTTGTGGCCTTGATCTGGTGTGTGGTGGCATGGTGCTACGAGATGCTCTAAGGAGTCATTACAACGATGAGATACATGACCGGAGAAGGTCAAAATGCGAGCCTTCACTGCATGAATAGGATAGGATGCTGTTTGTTCTGGGAATAATAATGTTTCTGGTTCCTGACAGTCGATGAAAACGACTGGTTCAACACCAATTAAAGTGCCACTCTAGAACAAAGCGCTAAAATTGACGCAGCAGGCACTGACTGGATGCCTGGATATAAAAAGTTAAGTGGTATTTATATTATTTGAGAAGTTGTAAAAAGAAAAATAATATTCTTCTCAGGCATACATAAAATCTGCTTCAAGAAACTTATAGCTGAATTCAGTCTGAATGCAAGAACAAAAGAAATATAATCTGCTAATGCAATGCTAAATATTACTAGTTCAAGAGCAAGGAATTGTTAGACACTGTGACACGGGCAGGTTAGGTTAAATGGCTAAGGCGAAAGCCCCACACCCGCACAATGATTTACATTGCAGATAAACAAGGGGCTAAGATAGAATAATTCAGGTTCCTTTTAATAAATAGTGGCTATTTATTGGATAATGCAATTAAAAAAGAAGTCTGTTTGAACTCTTGAGCCCCAAGCAAACACTGGCGTCCACACGCCTGTCTTTTTTTTAAATTGCAATAAACTAGTGCTTGACTGCGATCCTACCTGATGGTAAGTAGTGATGCAATCGTTGATGGTAAGGCGCACTAGTTTATTAAGAGCCTATTCACTCTAGCCTTATTACGGTATTCGAAAGGTTGTTTAGTACCCATTAATTATAAATATCTATAAGTAAGTCAGAAAGGGTAACAGAAGGCCAAGGAAAGTCCAAAAAACCTCGTTAATCAGTACTTTAAAACTCTAAAAGTATGCTACCCCTAGAGGATTACTCAGAAAATTATGGGAATCGTAAACAAATTCGGTTTATACTTTAATTTACTACCATATTCCGGATTAGTACGTCTATAAAATTTTATTGAATATGATTTGGCCAAGTTTTAAAAATTCTGAATTCTTCACCGTCCCGGAGTTTGGAATTAGGTCAGGTCCGGGTCCCCGGGCAACCTCAAGAGCTCTGTTGTTATGCCTTTGAGGTTTATAGATTAATGGTTTTTTAAATTGTTATATATAGCTTTGGAAATAATAAATTATGCGCTCAGGAGGTATATTATTGAACTTGTTAAATTTACAAAAATATTGAATTCCATAAATGGCTACTTAGCCGTCTTCCTTTCTCCTAATTTTTACTGTGCCCGACAGGGTCCATATTGATCTGTGACAACTTTAAACAAGTATGTACACATATGGATTGCAATAAAATAATGAGTATTGATTTTATATTTCGGTAGCATAAAACAAAGTTACTTTTTACGTTTTTTTTTTATCCACTAGTTCCTAAATCAGGTTACGGATTTTAACCTTTCGACTACCGTAATTACAGATGCAATTAAAGAACAATAGGTGTGCGGTTTATACTAATTTTTTTTATGCGGTTTTCCTACGAAAGGTTTTTGTTTATGGCCTGTCGATCTAGTGATTTTGAGGGTTCGATTCCCATCCAGGACAAATATTTGAGTGATGAGCACGATCAACAAATGATCACTGTGTCAAGTGTAATCTATCTATAACTTTATTAATATATATGTATTTAAAAATATAATAATAAGAATACAAAAGTAATAATGCAAGCTCTGCTAGGTTTGGGACTGGACGGCGTTGTGTGATAGTTGTGAAATATCATTTTAATTTGAATTCATATAAAATCACAAAAAATCATAAAGATCCTTACATTAAGTAGAAACCAATGAGTCCAAAGGTTATAATGAAGAAAACTTTCAAGCACTTTGCCTACACATCAAGACTATTAATTAAAAATACCTAGCAAAGTAATTTCGAACGCATAGTATATAATAATCATGAATCTATTCGTTTCACATTGTATTGGAATGTAGATAATCTCGTCTTGTATATAATTATCGTCTTCATATTGCTATCTCGGAAACAGAAACGTGCGGCAGCGTAATTCTATTTTGAACTGGCTGCGATTAAAAAAAAAATCTGTCGGCGTTCCTGCTAAACGCTTGGGGCAAAATGTATTGCAATGACATTTCCTGCGGATAAGTCACGTGGCAAGAAATGTGACAGATAACGTCACCCGACAAACATTATTCTGTCAAAAGTCGAGAAAAACTAACTGTCAAAAAGGTGTCAGAACTAAGGGTCAAAGTCTGTAGCTAACCTTTGACAGCTAGGAATACTTTGAATAAAGAAAGGTCAAATCTTTGTAGTAGGTACTAAATATTTTCAAAATCTTGTTTCAAATAAATATTACAGTACATAAATTAAAAAGCTGCGAGATAATTAAGTATTTTTACTATTTTAATGTCTGATTGTTGCTATAAAAAATAAAGACGAATGACGTAAATAAATCCAAAAAGACAATGTAGGCCCCGGCGAGATTCGAACTCACGATCTCCTGTTTACTAGACAGGCGCTTTAACCAACTAAGCCACGGCGCCACGTCTCCATGGCTTGAAATTCTGCACTACTATCGGTTTACATTTTCATTATTTCTTTGGAATCTTCGTCGAGTTTATTAATAGTATAGTACTTCCGACTAGATAAATAACAATTTATTATAATTAATTCTATTATTAAGGTGCAATTGCCTTAATTACTGTACTCTTACTGAAGGTGTATAGTAAAACCTACAACATTTACCTAGATAAGGCAAATATAATACAATCATTTGAGATAACATATAGTTACATTTTGCCTTATATTTTTTATTAAATGTTTGGAAAAATTATCGGATGACGAATCCAACCCTTGGGCGCCCACGGTGGAGCACACGGTGGAGGTGTGCCCTGCTTGGGAAGAGCATCGCCGTGTCCTCGTAGAGGTGATCGGCGGCGGCGACCTCTCGCGCCGGGCCCTGGTTCAGGCCATGGTCCGCAGCGAAGAGGAATGGCAGGCGGTCGCCTCCTTCTGCGAAGCAGTAATGCTCGTAAAGGAGGAGGCCGACCGCATAAGGCAAAGGCAACAGCGCCCTCGCCGTAGCCGTCGCCGCCGCGATCCTGCCACCGTAGACACTGGCTCGCGGACGGTGAGCAATGGGTAGTCGTCTGGTAACTGTCCAGACCGAGTCCAAGTCGTCAACGGCGCGCACCGTTCCCGCGCGCCTCAAGGAGTTGTCAGCAAACTGCAGGGGCCCTTCAGGGTCGAAGCCTCCTGGAGCCTAGAGGGTGGTGAAAACTGTTACCTCGACTCCAGGAATAAGGCAAGGAAGGTACGGGGTAGGTTTTTTAGTCAGTAAGAGTCTGACACTGGTCTCCCGCTCCGTCCAAGAGCGGGTTTCGTCATTGGATGATTTTCACCTAACATAAAAAAAATAAAAAATAAATACCCTTGGGCGCAGGGAGACAGTGTCAGACTCCTACTGACTAAACAACCCACCGTTCCTTTTTGCCTTGGTTCCAAAAAAAGGGCCCCAGTGATCCGCTTTCGCATCAACCCTTGGCCCCAGTTTGCCTTATATTATGAGATGAATATTTTATGCAACTTTTGTCTACAGATAATTAAGATTCAATAACCTTAATAACTATAGGTACTTACAGGATAAATTTTTCAAAATTTTGTTTGACCAAATTCAAACCACGTATATTTGAAAATTCACCAAAAATACAAAAAAATCACCTTGTACGTTTGTGGGGTATAATTAGTATAGTTACTATAAAATTGTAAATACCGTTAGATTACAATCTATTTCGCGAGATTGTAAACAATCGATACATTGTGAACCTTAACAAATAGCTCACGATTTGACGCATGATTTTTCGATAGATTGTAATATATCAAAGTTAAACCTACAGTCACTGTCAAAATCATAATCTATCACGCGTTAAATTAGCAACTGTCTGAATGCAAGCTGTCCCTGATTGATCAGTTTTAAAGTAGGCCATTTTATACTGGCTATGTACGATGACAATCACTAACTTACTTATCATACAAACTGCATTTCTTTGTTTAATTACAGATTCATTTTAATTATACAACAATTTTATATAGCTGATTGTAAATCTGTGAGCTATTTGTAACACGAAATAAATTAATAATTACCATAAGGCTGTTTGTTTACACAACAAAAAAATATATGCATGGGGCACATAGGTCAACCAATCAGTGCATTTTGATATACCTATTATAATCTGTCGAAAAATAATGCGTTAAATTGTGAACTATATGTAAACATTCACAATCTTCCAATAGTTTGCAATCTCGCAAAACAGATTACAATCTAACTGTATTTACAATTTTACGGTGACATAAATAAATTACCAATATAATTTGCCACTCAATACTGTATTGCGTAACATTAGCAGAATAAAACAAAACGGTGTTTTTCTTTAGCAAAACCCATGTTAATTTAAAGGTTATCTCAACGAGAACGCTCACGTAGCAAACTTAAAATTATTTATGACTTCGTTACTTTCTGTTTGTGAGATAATACCGAGTTTAGGACAATACGGGCTCATTGTACGCACTTTATTATAATTGTGTTAATGTCTCTTTTTAATTCGAAGACTTTTTTTCTGGCGGGCAAAAATCATCCAATGACGAATCCTGCTCTTAAGCGAAGCGGGAAACTGTCAGACTCTTACTGACTAAACCCCCCTCCTTTCCCTACCTTCTCTCTCCTTCGCACTGGGGCCAAGCCTTCTTTTCAGAAAGAGACCCTGGGCCCCAGTAGGCTTCGACCTATTTGCAGAGTCCCTCCGAAATTCGAAGACGTGTGACATCTTCCAGCTGGACCCGCGTGGTGGGTTACAGCCCATTCCCTCTCCTAGAAAGTATATCTGATTCTGCATTAGCATATAAATATAGCAAAATATAAATATTATATTCGAAGGCATGTGACATCCACCAATCCACACTAGGCCCGCGTGGTAGATTATGGCCCATTCGCTCTCCTAGAGAAGTGGCCTGTTCCTAGTAGTGGGAACATTAAAAAAAGCTGATGATAATGATAACAATAAGTGTGGCTATTGTTCTTTATATTGTCTGTAATTACAAGATCGACAGGTTAAGAGCCTATTCACTCTAGCCTAGAAGACGGGAAGACAGCAGTCGACAAACTGTTCCAGTTCCTTTTTTTACGCGGTATAAACGACAAGGCAAAACGCTTAGTCCGGACCGTAAATGTCCCAGAAATTAATGGATGGTATATATTTACCGTACGTAGTACTTAATTTCAGCTGTGCGTTGATGTGTGTTGGTCAGTCTTTTTACGTATATATCCTTGTATGTATGTATGTAACGATAATCGTACGGTGAGCTATATAGCTAGGGCTGATTGATGGGGCCGGCATGATTGATGAGGCTGGCTAAGATTGATGCCGGCTAAGGCTGCAGAATTGTTTGAAAGAGTTACTGCTTCCCTGGAACGCTAAAGGCAGCTAAAGTAAGCACAGTTGGGTTTTGGCTAGTATAAGTCTGACACTACTTTTCAATAGCCGTAGGGACTCGGCAAAAAGGTCGAAGCCTACTGGGGTTCAGGGTCTCTTTTTGAAAGGAAGACTTGGCCCCAGTGCGAAAGACAAAGAAGGAACGGGGTGTAGTGTTAAGTCAGTAAGAGTCTGACACTGTTTCCTGCTCCGCCCAAGAGTGGGATCCGTCATCGGATGATTTTTGCCCACATTAAAAATAACACTACTTTTTTTTACAAAAGTAGTGTTTCTTTGAAGTTTTTTTTAAAACCTATTTGTCTTTCTATTATGTCTCTAATTGCGGTATTCGAAAGGTTTGAGTCGATTGTATTATTTTTGAAAAAAAAAAAAAACATTTTTGTTGTTAGTAAAGTTTATCAATCTCTTTATTTATTACTAGCTCTTGTCAGCGGCTTCGCCCGCGTACATAAAATGTAGCCTGTCACTCAAGAGTAAAGCAGCTTTCTATTGTTGCAATTTTTTTCGAATCGGACCAGTAGTTCCAGAGATTACCTCCTACAAACAAAAATACAAACTTTACCTCTTTATTATATTAGTGTAGATGTAGATTATTCGGAGGTTCGCACTTGACCACTATCTTGCTTAATGATAATCGATGATATCGACCATGGAGCAAGTTTACCTTCATCATCATTATTTCAGCCGAAAGACGTCCACTGCTGGACATAGTCTTCCCTCTTATTCACTCTCAATCTGTCTCATTGCCTATTTCTTAGTGTGCTCAGTAATTCGTTAAATTCAATTATAAAACTGTACATTACAGAGACGGAGCTTCGAGACATGGTGAAGGAAGTGGACCAGGACGGCAATGGAACCATCGAGTTCAACGAGTTTCTCCAAATGATGTCCAAGAAGATGCGTGGGGCTGATGGAGAAGACGAACTTAGAGAGGCTTTCAGGTATAACTCTGATCTTTAAGATACGTATTAACCTTTTCATCCTCGAGCGAACGCCGGCGACCGCGGGTACTAACAGCGAACGCCGGCGTTCGCGGGTATTAACGGAAAGTTATTTGTCTATAAAACTTTTTATTTACGTTCTTGGATAAATATCAAAACACCCTATAAAAAAAATGCTCAAATATTGTACATTCTATTTTTGAAAATTTGACAACGACGCGTGGCGCGAAATCATTACGCGAGCGCCGGCGCTCGCTTGGGTGTCGACGTATAAAAATGTTTTAGTACCTACCTGTCTTCCAGAAGGCAGACAAATGCAGTGACCTCAAAATGGATGGATGTATTTGAGTGACTAGAATACTCTTAATACCTACACCATAAAATTTTTATTTATTTATTTATTTATTTTATTCAGGTTAACCAACAACTGTTTACACCAGTTCACTAACTACTTAACAATTATAGTTGGATACAAATTGCGGGTCCAACAATTAATTATAGGTTAACACCGCATGCACAGAAAACAGTGGTAAAAACATTAAATTAAATTATTGACTACAACAATTAATGCGACTATGAAAATTAAATTAAATTAAATTATTAAACAAGCTTTACATTAAATAATAATTGATACGGATTAAAAATTACATTTAAAATAAAATAACAAATTAAACTGACTACAACAACAATATAAAATATCTAATCATTTTTAAAAATAAATATAACAATAATAACAATACCGAACTGTGGCAATACATTTGAAATATCCAAAATGCTTTAACAAATATAAGACATAATCATTTAAAAAATAAATAAATAAAAAATAAATAAATAGAATTTATAAAAAATACAACAGAAATAAATAGTCGACCTACAAAATTATTCTATCCAATTACACAATTAATAATAATTAATTTTGATCGTTTTAATCCCGTATAGGGTCGATCCGGTTCATGAAACACTATCGATTTGTAAAGATTAAATAAAATTAATTTACTAAAATTAATGTATTAAAATTAATTTATTAAAATTAATTTAATAAAATTAATTTACGTAATTAATAATCGTAAATATACGAAATTCATATCTGTAAGTAAAATCATCACCACCATCACCCTAAGGTTCCGTAAGTAAGTAAGTCCGCCTCTGTACATATGTGCATGAAGTATTTAATATAAAACAGCTAGGTAGTTGTCGGTCGATGCGTAGGTACTAACTACCTACATTGAACCTGTTCAGCTGTTAGTTATTAGCTGATATGAATTTCGTGTACGTGTAAATTAACCTTACGACTACCGTAATTACAGACACAATTAAAGAACAATAGGTATGCAAACGTAGTGTTAGTAGGCCTCCCACAAGGTGGACCGACGACCTGGTCAAGGTTTTGCAGGAATTCGATGGATGCAAGACTCACGGGACCGGTCGTTGTGGCGACGTTTGGGGGAGGCCTATGTCCAGTAGTGGACGTCTTTCGGCTGAATTGATGATGATGAGGTGTGCAAACGCCGGCGTTCGAGCGAGGCTCAAAAGTTTAATTTTGAATGCGCCTTAACCGTACCAGAATCGTAGTTGGTTGCTACTCGTAAACATAGCTATGTTTAAATAAGTTGAACCTGTAGCTACAGGTTCAACTTATTTGCCCTGTACTAATCGGCCCCACAACTAATTCCAGGGTATTCGACAAGAACAACGACGGGCTGATATCTTCGGTGGAGCTCCGTCACGTGATGACCAACCTGGGGGAGCGACTCAGCGAGGAGGAGGTCGACGACATGATCCGCGAGGCTGACCTCGATGGAGACGGCATGGTCAATTACGATGGTGAGGACACAACTATCTTCATAATTTACTAGCGACCCGCCCCAGCTTCGCCTGAGTGCAATGTTGATATAAGAAAGAAAGAAAAACATTTATTTGTGCCTCATACAATCAAATTAACTAAAAGTACAAGAATAAAAAATAAAAAAAAGTATGAAATATGTGCGAGGCCAAAAAGGCACCTAACTCAGCTTATGCTGCGTTATTTAAAAAAGATAAATTATCGCAGTGCTGGTATTCTGTTAGGGCCCACTGTGATGCCACGAACCCAGTAACGGACAAAAAATGAATAAATATTGAAGAAATAGATAGAATACATAAATTTGTGTCTGTGATGTAGATGATAAAAATGTATAAAAGAATTCAAATTCAAAGCGTTTATTTCAAATAAACCTTTACAGGCACTTTTGAAAAGTCATAAAGTCGGTCTGTCAGGAAAAAAATTACGCTAATTGCACATTCCAAAAAGTAGGTCTCAATGGAGAAGAATGTGCAAGAAACTCCATGGACACTCTTTTTAATCATGTTGTGTTTTACAAATATATAGGTTACATATTTTTGTCGCTGCTATGATGCGAGAACAATGTAACTAAAATAATAAAAGAGTACGTAAAGTATGTTCTAAACCAATTAAAATAAATCACTGGCAGCTAAGAGATGACCAGTCCCAACTGACAGCGCCCGTTCACGGACATGACGCGTATATCAGCACCACTCAGCTCAACCATTATGAAGGGAACCGAATGATCCAACACACGCGCCACCATCAGCGAGACATTTGAGTGAGCATGACAAACTCTCAACTGAATAAGTAATAAACCGTCGACCGCTGCCTGACGCTCCAACATACGTCGTTTCAAGTCGTATATCTATACTAATATTATAAAGCTGAAGAGTTTGTTTGTTTGTTTGTTTGTTTGTTTGTTTGTTTGTTTGAACGCGCTAATCTCAGGAACTACTGGTTCGATTTGAAAAGTTCTTTTTGTGTTGAATAGATCATTTATCGAGGAAGGCTTTAGGCTATATAACATCACGCTGTGACTTATAGGACCGAAGAAACAATGGAAAATGTGGAAAAAACGGGGGAAAATATTCATCTTTGAGGGCTTCCGTTGCGTGCGCTGCGAAAACGGTAGAAGATACCAAAAAAATATGTAGGAAAGAATTATTCCTCTTAAAATGATCTAAAAAAAAGTCTGCGACAGTATATGTCTAACTTTTAAGGTTAACTCACTAGAACCGTTTTTATGCGAATCAAATTTAGCCAATTTTTACCGATTATTTGTTAGAGTTGTATCAACATAATAATATAATATTTATCCAAATAAGTGTGCTGTTGATTAAGAGTATGTAATTGTGAACAAAATTGTCTTTGACATCACTTATTTTCAATGAACATCTTAGAAGATATTACAATTTTAAAATAACTCCGATATAAAATTCACACGCGTCGCATGATGTGCAAAATATGACGCTGCGTCTGGCCGGCGGGCGAGGAGAGGGGTTGCTAGCGGGCGGCACGGAGGGTTTTTTTTTATGGTAGGTAAAAATCATCCAATGACGAATCCCGCTCTTGGGCGGAGCGGGAAACAGCGTCAGACTCTTACTGACTAAACAACCTACCCCGTTCCTACCTTGCCTTATTTCCAGAGCCCCGGTATAACGCTTTCGCACCAACCCTCGGCTGCAGGAGGTTTCGACCCTGAAGAGCCCCACAGTTTGCTGACAACACCTTGAGGCGCGCGGGAGCAGTGCACGCCGTCGACGACTTGGTCTCGGTTTGGACTGTTACCAGACAACCGGACGGCGAGCTACCCATTGCTCACCGTCCGCAAGCCAGCGTCTACGGTGGCCGGATATCGGCAGGATTGCGGCGGCGACGGCTACGGCGAGGGCGCTTTTGCCCTTGCCTTATGTCGTCGGCCTCCTCCTTTACGAGCATTACTGCTTCGCAGAAGGAGGCGACCGCTTGCCATTCTTCTTCGCTGCGGACCATGGCCTGAACCATGGCCCGGCGCGAGAGGTCGCCGCCGCCGATCACCCCCTCGAGGACACAGCGATGCTCTTCCCAAGCAGTGCACACCTCCACCGTGTGCTCCACCGTGTCCTCCGTGCTGGCCACCCAGTGGCGACACCCGGGCGACTCTTCCGCACGAATCCGGCGCAGGAATCTCCTGAACTTCCCATGTCCGGTGAGAACCTGCGTCATGTCCTGCGTGATGTCTGTCCACCACGCCTCAAAGAGGGGACTTACCGCCGAGATTATGGCATGCCCAAGTGTAGCTCTATGAAGTTTTTAGATAATTATGTTCTTTTAAAAACTAAATTGTTTAAATTAATAACAGAAATTGACACGGGCAAAGTCATGGGTAACAGCTATAATTTATAAAGCTGAGGTTGTTTGCAAAAATAAATATGATGCCCAAAGTAACTATTCCACGCGGACGAAGTCGCGGGCACAGCTAGTTAGATATATTATGCATTTTTTAAACATATAAACCTTCCTCTTGAATCGCTCTGTCTATTAAAACAAACCGCATCACAATCCGTTGCTTAGTTTTAAAGATTTAAGCATACATAGGGAGAGAAGCGACTTTGTTTTATACTATGTAATGATTTATGAGTAGGCTCAAAGTCACTCAAAAGGCAATAGAAAGGATTATGCTCGGAGTATTCTTGCGTGATCGAATCAGAAATTAATATATCCGCAAGAGAACCAAGGTTGCCCACACAACAAAAATAATCGTCAAAAATAATGGCAATGCGCAGGCCCCATTGCACGACGAACGAACCGACGACCGCGTATTGGAAGCATAGCAGACTGATCTGGTCAGGTCAGGGTTGCTGGGATCCGATGGGTGCAAGACGCACAAAACCGGTCATTGTACCGGCGCTTGCCCATGTCCCACTGTGGACGTCTTTTGGCTGAAATGATGATGAATTTATGGATTCGCGTTTGACCACTATTTCACCTGATTGTAAGCGATGATTTGGTTGACAATAGAGCACGCTTACTTAGAATTAACTTATGCACTATTGACTTAAAAATGCCTTAATTAACTGCAGTAAATTTCCCTCCGAAGTAGCTTATATTAAATCTCACTTTATGATCTTGCAAAGATCGAATGATAGGAAAGCCTAAAGACTCAAGCAATACAGGAACAATAAAATAAAAGGGAAATGGGCTTTATCCTTAGAGTTTCTATGTGTGATTAAATCAGAAATGAAGATATCCACAGGAACCAAGGTCACGGATAGAACCCGAAGAATCATCAAAAACTGGCAGTGGACATGGTATATTGTACAAGTGAACAAGTGGTCGATGGAATTGAAAGGTTCTGGAGTAGCGACCATAAGTCCCAGTAAACTCGATAAACGGCTTCCCACAAGATGGGATACATCAAAGGAAATATAATTTTAATTAGATTCATGATAGCACAAGTTTAAACTGTAGTGGTATAATATAGGTAATATATTTCACAACTATCACACAACGTCGTCTAGTCCCAACCTAAGCAAAGCTTGTGTTATGGGTACTAGACAACTGATAAACATACTTATTATCTATACATATAATAAAACAGTAACGAAAGAAAAACTGTACATTGAGAATTTTCTGGAAAAAATGAGTGGGTTTTGTTAGAAAAACGTAACTGATGACAAAAAGTGACTTTTTAGAATTTTTGTCTGTTTGTCTGTTTGTCTGTTTTTCTGTGCCTATGGTACGGGTTGGCGCCAAAACTACTGGATAGATTGATTTGAAATTCAGCAAAAATGTTCCTTGTAAACCAAGGAAGGCTTTAGGCTACATATTATCACGCCGTAAGTTATGGGAGGTAAGCAATATTGAATTCAAATGGTGCAATGGATGCAAGGGTGTAACTTTTTTTTCCGTGGGCCGATCGACTCAAAACTTACCATAAACATTACCCTAAATTAGTTGTCCAGGATGCCATATTTATTTTTTCAGTAGTACCCCCAGTGCAAGATTTAGGGAATGTTAAAGTGTGTATGGGAGAATCTTATTGCTTGGGTTAATTAACTTGAAACTTGGCACGTAAATTTATTTAGGTAAATAATAAAGATCCCCATTATTCATTTTTCAAAACTACGTAATTTAGGCAAAGAAACATAGTTTAATGAATATTAGTAGTATAAAGACATATTTTAAAAAGCGCCATCTATGAGATTACACAAAAATCAAATCAAGTTACATTTTGACACTTTTTGGAAATTAATAATTTTTGGACCATGTTGGCAAGGTTAGCAGTTAGTTATTCTTAAAATTCATAGAGGGTAGTGCGCATTTTCTTCATAAAAGTCGTATAATTCGTTTTGACAAATTTAAGTTTCAAAAAACCCTAAAAATCTCACGACATAGGTCGTGTTCAAGATTTCATAGTCTCTTACTGCGCGGTCAAATTTACTCACAACTGGGAATAAAAAATGAAAAAAAAAACAAGCCCAAACAGAGCAAATGTTACTTATTTATTTTTAGGGAAATATGCGGGGGGGGGGTAATGGTTGGTTCGTTTTACGAAAAAATGTGGGTTAATATTTAATACATAATTAAAAAAAATAGTTTATCTCTTTAATGGTGAAACGGCGTTCTCCATGTTTATATGAAATGTCTTATTCTTATTCCAACGGTCTAACGGATTTATTTTGCAAGAGCAACCTAATCTTTCAATGTCATTTATATACGTACAACGACATCTATTGACTCAAATTAGTACAAACGAAAATATTACATTAACAAAATAATATTATTTTTACCTTTCGACTACCGTAATTACAGACACAATTAAACGACAACAATTGTACGGAAATTTGTGTCCTCTTGGGACTTAACTAAAGAGTTTTACGAATAATCTATACATATAGGTAATTATAATAAAATCGTAGGAAAGTCAAAACTGTTCATTAAATATTTTTTTAAAAGAATACTTGGGAAGTGATCTACAATCGATATCGAAGCCAAAAATATAGTTTTTAGAATTTTTGTCTGTTTGTCTGTATGTATGTCCAGGCTAAACTCAAAAACTTACTTGGATATATATTTATACATACTGCATGGATTATCTTCCAATTTTGCTTGAATAAAGGATGGGCCAACATATAGGCTACATATTATCACGCTATCACTTACGGGGGAGGAGTTGTGAATACTTATTTTTCTTACGCATTCTGTGACAGTGTTTAATCTAACGACGCATATTTAAATGTTGTTTTTGAGTAAGCCATGCTATTATCTGGTTTTACACTATAAATACTACGACATTTAAGTAACTTGGGCAGAGAAACATAGTTGAATGTAGTAGCATATAGAAAATTTTAAAACAGCGCCATCTATTTGATTTCATAAAAATCAAATTCTTCCTAAACGTAGTATCGTATATTATTTATTTTTTACTATAAGCTTTATTGTAGGTACACCTCATAACATTATGAGGTGTACAATAACGATTTTGTATTTGTATATCCTGTCCACATGGACAGGATATACAAATACAAAATCGCACAGGACAATATATAGGGCAGGGTATAGTTCGTTTTGAAAAATTCAAGTTCCAAAAAACCCTCAAAATCTTGAGCAGAGTTGAGCAAGACTATTTAAAAAAATGCGGCGTTAAAGATTTTCTGCGAGCTTTGAGGCGTGCTACTGGAGACGAAGTCGATGTAACTGATGATCGTGTGCTGAACACCTGTCTCAGTTCACTTCAAGATGTGGACATTTCTATCGGAGGCAATCCACTGATCTAATATGGATTACTAGCTCCCTAATCGTCACCGCATCAAGACTATGGAAATCGAGAGTATGACGCTGAGACAGAGTTCTCTTCAGAGCAAAAACAGATTTATAACACCGTCCTTGAAAGCGTTGTGCAAAACCAGGGCAAAATGTTTTTCTTGGGTTGCTCCTGTTGGAACAGGAAAAACATGGCATACTTGCAGAGGTCAGGAGGCAAGGCAATATTGCTATTGCTGTCGCGTCGTTGGGAATTGCTGCCACACTGCTTCCGGGTGGCAAGACAGCACATGCCATCTTCAAATTCCCATCTTTTAGAGAGCGTCAAAAAGCCTGTTTGTGGTGTGTCACGTAACAGCGATAAGGGACACGTGCTTAAGGATTGCTCTTTGATCATAAGGGATGAGCGTATTATGGCCAATAGGAAGGCAGTTGAGGCCGAGGACAGAACCCTGCAGGACATCCGCGGCAACGAACATATGATGGGTTTTTTTTTTTATGGTAGGTAAAAATCATCCAATGACGAGTCCCGCTCTTGGGCGGAGCGGAAAACAAGTGTCAGACTCTTACTGACTAAAAAACCTACCCCGTTCCTACATCGCCATACATACCAGGGCCAGAGCCTTCCTTTTCAGACACAAACCTATGGCCCTGATTGGCTTCGACCCTTCTGCAGGGTCCCTACGAACATTTGATGGGTGGTGTCACAGTTTGTTCAGTGGCGATTTCGGACAAACGCTTCCCGTTTGCTACGTTGAAACCTTGGCATCGATCCTGTTGGGCTCCTACAGTTGCTGCCGACTGCTGGAGGCGCAGGGAATAGTGCGCGCCGTCGACAACTATCGAATAGGTGGAAAAAAAGGTCTACCCATTGCACGGCAGTCACAAGCCCGCGCCTACTGTGGCCGTAAATCAAGATTGGAGACACGGCGGCGGTAGCTGCGGCTTGAGCGCCTTTGCTTTTGCCTGATGCAGTCGATCCCCTTTTTTAGCCGCTAGCATTACTGCTTCGCAGAAGGAGGCGACCGCCGGATCATGGCCTCTGCCAAAGTCCGCTGCAAGTCAAAGCCCACTGCGAGAGAGGTGGACAGGAGGTGCCACTGCGAGAGAGGTGGTGAAAAATTCATTTGTTGTGTGTACGGGGACAACAGTTATTTACCGCACCAGCAGAATTTCTTGAGTATGTGAACGGGCCATTTTGACGTCCAAAAATGATCAAGCTGCAGCAATTAACGAATACATTCTCTCGGAAATTGAGGGAAATGCAGTGATCTATACCTCAATAAACACTGTCGTCGAGCAAGATGACGCCACACATTATCCCGTGGAATTTTTGAACTCCCAGCCAGCAAGTGGACTTCAAGCGCGTACCATAAAGCTGAAAGTCGGAGTCCCAATTATGCATTTTCGGAATTACCTATCTCCTCCAAAGTGGTGTAATGAGACCCGTCTTAAAGTCATCTCGCTGCACAGACACATCATTGAAGCAAAAATTCTTACGGTTTATGGCGAAGTCGAGGCAGTATTTATACCTCATAACTTCCCGTTCCTGTTCAAGCGCGTACAGTTCCTCGTGAGTGTTTGCATCGCGATGACCATCAATAAGTCGAAGGGGCAGACACTGAATGCAGCGGATATCAACTTCAGTACGAGTTGTCTCTTACGCGGGGAACTGTATGTCGCTTGCTCCCGCGTCACCAGTCCTGACTCTCTTTACATTTTGGCCCTTGGCAGCATAACTATCATCGTAGTGTGGTGGCGGAGTGGTAAAGGCTCCGACTCAGTGGTGGCGAAGCAGTAAAGGCTCCGACTTACAAGTTGTAGGTCTGTCGTTCAAACCCAGCCAGGCGCATTACTTTGTGTATTTTATTTAATAACCACTGCTCAACGGTGAAGGAAAACATTATGAAGAAACTGTGACTGTGAATGTTTTAGAACCAAAAATTCATCAAGTGTCATCCACCAAACCATATTGGACTCGCGTGGTGGATTATGGCCCATTCCCTCTCCTAGAAATGAGGTCTGTGTCCCAGCAGCGGGAACTTTATAAGGCTGATGCAATGCTATTTTAAAAGTTGTTTACTTATAATGCTATGCCATCTGATATACACTGATCATACACTGCCATCTTAGGTTTTTTTGGTGCTGTAGAGCCTTCACGCAGACAACGTCGCGGGCAGCAGCTAGTAAATAAATAAAATAATAATAAATAAATTAGAATTGCTAGATGTGTGAAGACTACGTCTCATTCCTTGACTTTTACCGGTCTGTGTACACAGTGAAAGAAACTTTGATTGACCAAATCCCACCCTAAAAGACGCGCCTTCTGGGGCTAGCGGTTGATACGAAAGCGGAACACTAGGGCCCTGGAACTAAAAAAGACAAGAGTGGTGGATCGTTAAGTCAGTAGAAGTCTGACACTGTGTCCCGTTCCGCCCAAGGGCGGGAATCGTCATTCGATGATTTTTCCACTATAAAAAAAACCGAAAGAACACCCTTTCAGTTTAGTTTCCTTTGCGTTCTAGAGGTGCAGTAACCGTTTCTCTTCTCTAAAAATCCCAATTTTTAACATGATTTTTCTAATTTTTCAGAGTTCGTGACAATATTGACGTCGAAAAACTAGTATGCAGACCCGCGGCCGATGAGAGAACCTCCCGGAAGCCAGTGCCCATACTCGTACCTCCAACGGTACGGGGGGAAAGAAACTCTAATCTAGACCTAAAGCATAGACGTGTTGCTACAGTGGATCATTTTATAGAACGCGCTTGGTGGCAGTGTATACGTACCCTTATTTCAGTTTCCACGCACATTTTGACTATTCTGTCGCATTTGCGATTATTCTGTCGCATTTGCAATTATTGTGTCGCATTTGCGATTATTCTATCGCATTTGCGATTATTCTGTCATATTTGCGTTTTAAAAGTCGCAAGTCGATGAGAATAGTTGCGATTTTTAAAGTGTAGTCTGTACTGACTAGTAATTTCGATGTTTTTGGGTTTTATACGGCTTCAAGTGTATTTAAGGCCTTAAAATTACATGTCCATGTTGTATTGTAAAATAGAACGAATGCTATTTGTCGTTTTTGAGTTTATTATATGTTAAGAGGACTACAGGACTTAAAGTGCGGTCACTCTAGGACTGTATATAATAACAAAGATACACACAGCTTGCAAAATGTGAAGAAATTTAGCCATCAACTAAAAATCTACACATTCGACTAATAAATTTAAAACACTATGACGCTAAAACATTGTTTGTAGAATAATCTGACAAACAGAATGATTACATGTTTAACGGCACCTTCAAATTAGCCGCAACGTGCCGCGTGACAGCTCGCTCAGCACAGCTCGTGAACGCTCATTTCAGGTTTTTAATCTGCAAAATATTTTTTTTATAATTACAAATTTAATAATTATTAGTTTATTTATTAAAACTATGCACAAGTGTACAAAGGCAGATTTAATGCCATAGGCATTTTCTGTCGATCGGTGGTGCAAAGACATGCTACAGTAGGTGCAACTAAAATAAAACAAGTAAAAAACTAATACAATTATAAATCATCATCATCCTTTTTAATGTTCCCACTGCTGGGACACAGGCCTCCTCTCTAGGAGAGGGAAGGGGCCGTAATCCACCACGCGGACCCAGTGCGGGTTGGTAGATGTCACATGTCTTCGAATTTTTGATTCTAGGACATGCCGGTTTCCTCACGATGTTTTCCTTCACCGTTTTGAGAGGAATGGTGATGAAATCAATTACACAAAGTAATGCGCCTGGTTGGGTTTGAACCCGCGACTTACAACTCGTAATTCGGAGCTGCTACCACTCGGCCACCACTGCTGTCTACAACAATTATAAATACATACAAATAACTAAACCTGTTGTGAGAAACAAATCAGCTAAATTATCACCAAATAGGTGGGGACAGGTCAGCATAATATTCTTATTTCTTCTTATTTCATTCAATAAGCACCAAGCAAATGCTATGGTTACCCAAAATCTATTAAAGTGAAAGTCAAACTTGTCATAAACCAACTTATGTGTTTGCGAATATAAAAAAAAAAACGTTTTGTAGTCCTCTTAAAAGCTATTTTGATATAAAAGACTAATAGATGAAACAATAACATATACATTTTTTTTTTTCATATTAATACCGAAACAAAGATATTACTAAAATTTAAATAAAATAATTTTTATTTAAACTTTTCACGTCTGATTATTCCGACGATTTAAACCATCCACGTCAGATTATTCCGACGAGTACTTATTTTCGTGTCCTATTCGCCAGGGTCGTGTATTTATTACTGGATATTCCATCTCGTTGGCTCTTCAATGGTCTTAGGTGACCGAACAGCTGAAACGTTCACATTTTTTTTAAATTGCTATAACTTAGTGCTTGACTGTGATCCCACCTGATGGAAAGCAATGATGGTGAAGCGCACTAGTTTATTAAGAGCCTATTCACTCTAGCCTTGAAGATACCTAAATTATAATCGGACGGAAAGACCGCGGCAAACTGTTCCAGTCCGCGAGATGTACGCGGTATAAACGACAAAACAAAACGCTTAGTCCGGACCGTAGATGTCTCAACAACGGGGTGAATATTTGCCATACGCCGTGTTGTCTGATGGTGAAATAGAGATGGCGGAATAAAAACGTGCAATTCCCACGCACTCTCCAAAATGCATCCTGTAGAAAACCGAAAGGCTACTTACACCTGTGCTCGAGGCTTTAAAGATTGGACTCAACCAAATCTTGATCACCAATTAGCTTCGAACAAGCTATTATTATAGCTATTATTTGGTCGTGAATATGCGACCCTGGCGGAATGAATGCAAGAAAGTTTAAACTGTAACTTCCAATTATTTTTTCTTGAATGACAAGTCTTTTTAGTATATGATTCTTAGAGCATATTTTAAAAGAAACTACGTACTGGTTTAATTTTATTTTTTCCTTTTATTAGTTATGTAGCCTTTATACCGAATTATTCCTCGTAGAGCCCCGAGTGGACACCAGTGACCTCTCGTGATTGCGGTTATATACCAAGCGAACGGTGTTCGCATAGCTTGTAAAATACTAGCGACCCGCCTCAGCTTCGCACGGGTACTAATATTGAATATATTATGCATGTTTCATTACGCATAAACCCTCCTCTTGAAACACTCTATCTATTTAAAAAAACCGCAACAAAATCCGTTGCGTAGGTACTTTTAAAGATTTAAGGATACATAGGGAACAGCAACTTTGTTTTATACTATGTAATGACGAAGCATTTTTTTAGTTATTTATCCAAGAACGTAAATAAGAAGTTCTTCATAAACAAGTAAACTATAAATAATAAAGTATATATATTAAAAATAAGCAAACCTTTCCGTTTATAATATATATATTTATTTATAAACGTCGCCCCAAACTAGGAATTGCTCCTGTATCGTGGGTACGTTCACAAACTATGAAAGAAAATGATCAATTATATTGAAAAATATTATCCCGTGTATGTATTGCTATTAAGCAGATCAGAACAAAATATTAATAAAAATGACTATATCATATATATGCATATTTTTTTGAGAATTCGAATTCCTACTGTGTTTTCAGTAAATAAGCTCTAAGAATCAAATTCTGTATCGATTGTTTTATCGAATAAAGACTTCGCGATTTTCGTTCAAACATGTTAACTATGTGTAAGTAATGTATTACTTATTGAAAAATAAAAAGTAATAATAGTAAATAATATTTATTATCTGCTTAATAAAACTGCGTCGATGTGCATTAACATTTTTATAACAGATTTATTTAATAAAAAAATATTATTAAAATAATATATAATTTTTGTGACTTACGGAAAGCAGGGTTCACTGCGGTATTTTTTTCACATTTTTTTTTTCTATTTTGCCAATTATTAATTGCTTATAATACTGCTATATTATAAATCTAAACTTACTATTACAATAGAATAAAATTATTTTTTAAGGATTCATTACACGTTTTAAAAGTTATTATAGGTACGTCGTGTCAGTGTTACGCTTTTGTGATTAAAGATAGTGTAATGAGTCTTTAAATACGTTTATAACATAATAAAATTTACATTTTAGAAGAAAATAGATGAAATAGATTTACTACTTAAATAAACAGTAAAGAAAAATTATCTAATAGCTATTAACAAAATGTTCGGTTGTGTCAATTTTTTTTTAACCAATAAAAATAATGGACATTTCTAGTGTTGTACGTATACACGTTGTATGAATTTGTGTATGTAGATTTAGAGAAAAAAAAAATGAATGTCTAATGAAAGGTTTCCGTTAGTCTTCCAAAATGTGGAGGTCGACTGAACAAAAAATGATGAGCCAAATGTTATCAGAGTTCATTAATGTTACGAGGAATCGAAAAAAAAATATTTATAGAACTAGCGAACTAATGCTAAGGTGATTTTATTTAATCGTAAAATTAATAAAAAATAAAATAATGGAGGAATTTTACCAAAATCAAGCGAAAAGGGTACTTATATAATAACGAAATAGAAAAATTTCTACATTTTGCTAAGCTCTTAAAGACTATAATAACATTTTAATGGGAAACGTTTAGGATGTTAAGATCATTGTACCACCCAATATTTTATTTAGTCAAATATTATTGCTAGAGAAAAGCGAAAGATTTAAGTGTTAGGTTTTAAACTGACCCATATAATTATAATGTTATAATTTTTATAATAAAATTATTTGTGAATACCTCATACATAAAAAAACTTCAGCATTTTACAACATTGAGATTGTAAGTATTTTATGATTTTATAATTTATAAGATTTTTAATTTACAAAAACTGGAGGCCAGTTAAATAATAAATGAAAATGAAAAAACACTGTATAATTACAGTCTTTCATTGTTTCAACTTTTTACAAATACCTACAAAAATAACTTAGAAATAATCGTAATTTATTTATTTGATCTAATAACCATTTTATGACAATAAAAATACTTAATTTTAAAATAGGTCAATTTTAACTTATTGAGAAATAATATTTTAAAACCAAAGTATATTTAAAAGAGAAAAAGAACATTTTATTTATTGCATATTTTGAAACTGTAATAATAGTACAAAATTATTTAACAATTATATTACAAATAATTATTGAATTAAATTCAACAAAGTTTTACGTCAAAAGATAATTATTTTTAATATTTTATGTCATATTATACGATCTACCAATTATAAGTAAAATGCCATGATAATTGTATGTATAATAAAACATTAAATGGGTAGATTTATTATCATGTTTTATTTTCAATAATCATGAGAAATATTGTAACCCAGTGTAGAAATCAATAGAAATAATGTAAAATTATTATAGAATGTTCCAAAAATAATATTAAATAAACAAAACTGATTGGGCTGAATATTTAAATAGGTGTTATTTAAACTATTAATAAACGTATATTATGATTATTTTAACATTTTTTATCTTATAATTATGCCATACACAATCACGTATAATGTAAGATTTAAAATTAATAAAAGAAATGCTTAAAAATAAAATGCTAGAAATTGTACAGAATGGACCCATTACATGAATATATTTTGTTTTGTTGATAATTATAAATGGTTTTTAAGAGTTGATTTAACACTTGACTTCTGAAAAAGAATTTAACGATGTATGATGTACGCATAAACAAATAGATATGATTTTGTGTGTGACAATTTTAAGTAACTTTTTCTCATTGGCACATATTTTTAAATTATAATTTAATATTTAAATTCCATATACTGGGCCAAAATGTATAAAAAATATAAGAATTGTATACATTTTAGTTACTTACAATTTGATTGCGTTTAAAGCCTAATATAAAAATTAATATACTTAATCATAACATAAAAATTTGATTCACTAAATGGATCAAAAATCAGTTCAATAAAATAATAAATAATTATGTCAAAAAAAAATCATTATTGAGTGTATAAAAGTTATGTATATGCAAGTTAGATATTTGATGTAATTAGATGAATATACAAGCTTCGTATGAAACAAGAAGGATTTTAATAAAATTGATATGTGAAATTTATTTCTTTTATTTTTTCCTTTGCAGAAACTTAAAAAAAAAATAGAAATAAAAATAGAATAATTAAGTGACTTTGATGACGATAATTAAGTGATTAGATAACACTTAGGTGGTTTTATGCTTAAAGGTTTACGTAGAACGGAACAGCATGGAAATAATACATTTTGATACAAGGGCAGAAAGTTTGTTTTGCGACTAATTTTAATGTGCAGGTGTGTTGACCCGCAGCTCGTATGGGTGGGCATAGACACACAACCACCCTGATACGATCAATTATTTTACAACAATAAAACTGGCGAGGGAAAACACGCAATTTTTTCTGTACTATTACGGTAAACAATCCATTGAGTGTCTGTAAGTGGTGCAATAAAAGCGGGTTTCGGAGTAAATATATTATTAAAATACTTTTTTTAAAACATGCGTTCAATATGTATCTATCATAATGAACTCTCACGAAAAAGTTGGCGACTACTGGTTTTTTTTTTGTGGTGGGTAAAATCATACAATTACATCTGCGTCGACCGGTGTGCGACGAGTTTATATAAATGTCAAGAAATATTTCTTATAAAAAATAATAAAACAAAAAAAATAATAAATAAAAATATTTATTGTTTTTAATAAATAGGTAATAATATTTCATTCTTGAAGTATTTCTTGACATTTATATAGACTCGTCGCACACCGGCCGCCGCAGATGTAATTGGATGATTTTACCCACCACGTCTTTCTTGGTTGTGGCCTACGCAGCGACCCCAAGTAGACTGCATGTGGCAACCTTGATAGCATTACAGTCTCCAGACATGGTTGAAGGTGAAAGTTATGGGCTCAAGCATCGACTTGTTTTCACTAGATAGCGCTGAACATTATCATTAGTTTTTACAAGTTTTTTATTAGCTTGTATGTTTGGCTCCAATCTTGCAACTCAATTTTGAAGCAGATATTTTCAACCGATTGACCTGCAATTATATATTTAATACTCATAACACAAGCTCTGCTTAGCTTGAGACTAGACAGCGTTGAAGATAATCTTAACATGTTTGTACTTTACGGTAAGGTCTTGATGAGTATTATTTGTAAAGGTATACCGAGCTATAAAAACTTCAGATCAGATCAGATCAGATATTTTATTTGTAGAACATAGGTAGGTAAACAAAATACTGATGTGATGTCAATATAAAAAGAACACTATGTCTTGCCGTCAGAGGCGTACAAATATTCACATTAAAATTATTATAAAATGCTATTGAATTAAAATTATATAATAAAACACATTGAAAATTAATTAAAACAAATTCAAAAATAATCGTCAAAAACAAAAAAATAAATACATACACGCACAAAACCTCATTAATAAATAGAAATTTAAATCAAATAAGATTAAATAAAATAATTTCTTAATAATAAAATTGTCTTTATGTTAATTATAATTGATCTTCCATGTATTCATTAAGCGTATAATAAGTTTTTTCACACAACAGATTAAAAAGAGCCTTTTTAAAATGGTGTATGTTGTCAAAATCTTTTAATTCAACTGGTAATTTATTATATAACTTGGGTGCCATTCCCAGAAAGCTCTTTGAGTAAAGTGCAGTCCTGTGTGGAACAGCATATATCTCTCTATATCGTCTTTTTGATCTCAATGTTGGAAATAAAAGCAAGTTTGATTTTGTGAATACCACTGTTTCGTATGCGTAGCTTGTTATGAAAAAAATATTTTCATTGAAATTTTGTTACTTTTAGTGTCAAGCAGTTATTTTCAGGTTGAAACACCTTTGAACCCGTTGTTCAAAGGGGTCACTGAGGCCCTGAAACGTAAGGGGCAAACTAAAAGAACACTGTTGGGTTTTAGACATTAAAAATCGGACTCTTCTCCACCTAGAGAGACTACACATTACAATTGTGCGTCCCTTATAACGCCCCCTATATGTCCCTTGTACAATCTAACAAGGAAACACATAATCCTATCACACAATTTAACTCATTAACAACATCCTAATCATAAGTTTCGTCACATAAACATATTATAATTAGGTGTACATCAATAATGATGTAATCAGTTCGACAAACTGATAAAAAGACCTAATGATATAAAATTACCACACCCGTCAGTTAAATGAAAATCGTCTTTATCAGCTGCTGAGATAGCGTACAGAGACGAATTAGAAGGCCATTTTCGTTGGATTTTTTTCTATTTATTTATTTCACATACATACAGAAATCCAATACGATAGATGTAGATGACTGTGTGTTTATAATGTAAGTGAGGACTTGTAATTGGCTGACAGTCCAATTTACTTTTCCTTATCTGTTTTTTTAGAGCTGTAAGTCTTCCATGTTACTTAAATAAATAACACTCATTTCAATTGTCGTCACAAATAATTAATACAATTCTAATGAAAGAAATACAATAAAGCAATAAATACAACACAATCATTTTATTATTATAGTTTTATTATTATTATTAATTAATTTTTATTATAAACATCATTTGAATGTTCATAATAAAATAAAAAGTGTAATAAGACTCGTTGCGAACTCGCTCAGTAAACATGAGAAAAAAAAACTATTTTATCCGCAATTTGTGCCAATCAGGTTTAGTGTAGGCAGTGTCCGCAAGAATGGGGCATTTCCAACCAGCTTGGCGTACTCGGCAAATAATGACAAATCCCGCCCTTGGGTAGAGTGAGAAATACTGTCACACTCTTGCTGACTAAACAGCCTACTCCATTCCTACGTTGCCTTTATACCAGCACCAAAGAACTCCTTTGTAAAAAAATACCCAATTACATTGTATCTATAATTACATACTTGATTAGTACATAATATAATTATACGTAGGTATCATCAATAGCACGAGTGCGGCTCTGTGTTTGCACGCACGTGCTGTGCGCAGACTGACATAAACACACGCTTCTCACGCGTGCGCGTGAGTAACTTATCGAGGCTCTGATAGTAGGAGATGGCTTCTGTATTTTTTCTAGTTTGTAACTATATATATGTATATAATATATGTAGAAAAAAATATAAATATATATTATGAATTTTTTAGCTATTTATATTTTTTATGGTGTACTAGACAAAACAAAAAAGACTACATAAATAAGGATCATTTTCTTATCGTCATACCTTCACAGAGGTGTCACAAATATTTCAAGACCAAATTTGGCCAAATCGATAAGGCCATTTTAGGAGTTTTAGCGAGACTAACGAACAGCTATTTATTAATTTTTATATATAAAAAGACTAACTGACCCGGCAAACTTCGTACCGCTTTAATATAGTTGTTTTACTTAAATTAGCCAAATAGGTTCAGCCGTTATTGAGTTTTAGCGAAACTAACAAACAGCTATTCATTTTTATACATATAGTAAAACCGGGATAGTTGCCCCACTTTTTGATATCAATCCATATCTCTGATTAGAAAAAGTGAAATGCGTTGTTTGTAAGACTAGCAGGTACTTTGGTTTTTCATTCACAAATTTATAATAATTTAAAAATATTTTCTTTTATATTTTTCGAGTATTCGCGATTTTAGCGGACCTCTATATTTTGTGACATCCATCCCACGTGTGGGATAGTTGCCTCATCCATACAAATGCCTTACAGGATAGATGCCCTCCCCACAAAACGGGCAACTATCCCCTAAAAACTTTGATCGCATTTTGTCTTCTCATGCAATCACATAGAGACGTAAGACACGGTTAACAATGTAGTAGATGGAAAGTCTTTTGAATAATAATTGAAACAGTATACGATTCATTCGCAAATCTACAGTAATCGAAATCGGGGCACCTATCCTACTGGGGCATCTATCTCGGTTTTCCCCTATGATTAGTCACACATAAGGAACAAGTGGCTTAAGTGTCGTTTTAATTAGTATCCACGAGTACAAACTTGAAAATACGTCATCTTTTGACGTATCACTCATATCACAAGTACCTAATTTAGATTACAAAGACGCATGGAAAAGAAATGTGACATCTGATCTACCAAACCGCAATAGATCTGCATGGTGGATTACAGTTTTGTTCCCTCTCTTAGAGATGAGACATTGTTTAGGCTAATTATCAATGATATTCTCTAATTATGCATATGTTTATGATAATACTCGTATACTGATTCAATTTTAACCGTTTCTTTAATAAGTTTTATTAGTAAAGCTGAAATGCTTATAGAATAACATAAATAAAATGAAGTTTTTGAAGAGTTTAAATTCGCCGTATGAAACCAAAAATACATTCATGCTACTTGTACTCTTACAGTTGTCTTTTAGCTTTGGAGAGCCATGGTAATTCTTTCAAATATTTCCGTGACCCTAAAGAAATAAATTACGTACCTAAGAAAATAACATAATAATCAACTCAACTAATTTTTTCCTACTATTTCCCAGTTCTGACTAGTTTGATACTGGATTCTAATTCCGCTTGTTATCATATTGCGTAATCTAGAATGCCAGACAACTGCATTAGGACATAAGTGGATTTTATTAACTTACGCCTACGATTCAGACACACTCAATCTTGGCTATTTTTAGCACGGAAGTATATCATAACGTTTTAAAAGAATGATATTCTTTGCAACTGTGTGTGATATAGCGATGAACACAACTGTTTTGTGTCGAAAAACCAAATAAATTTATTTATTTATTGCCAATTTACACTGACTGACCCATATAAATTTTAGGCTCATATTTTATTACTGAATAGCGATAAGCACACAAAACAATTTAAGAACATTAACATAATAAAAATGAAAAATAATAATCATAAAAATAATGCCTAAATAAATCGTTGAAAAATACAATAAAAGATAAAATAAAAAATAATACATACATTGTCAAAAAAAAGAAAATTAATAATGTAAACAAAAATAGAAAATTGAGCCTCACTAGATATCGTGCTGGAAATAGCAATGGATTAAAGAGAGCTCTTAAAATGTTAAAAGGTCAATTAATATTTTTTTCATTTAATAAAACAAGTGATACGTAAATTGCCTACTCCATACTAACCAAACAGTTGAAGGCACCACGCCCCAAAAAGATAATAAATTACATAGTTAGTAAACTGTCACTGCTTGGTTAAAATAGCAAATAAGTTGTTTACAATTTTCATTAATTCTTAGTTATGTAACTTCCTTTCTGAAATTTTAACAAGAAGTGAACAAAACTTAACATGAAAAATCTTTTGATATGAGTGTCTCATACTAAAAACATAGCTTTTTTATGTGGGAAATAATCCAATAATTTCTTGCGCTCCAGGGCGGACCGGGAGGGCGTGCCAAAGAAGCAGCGCGGTGATAGATCCCGTAGACTTTACTACGGACCACCAGACGTACGGCGTTGCGCCACCGATACATGGTGGACATCCCAAATATACGAACAAATCGTTTTAGGAACACATTCATTGTGCGTACGTACATCAAAAGAGTGGAATTCCTTGCCGGAGTCTGTGTTTCCTGATGGCTACAAACCAGGAATCTTTAAGTCAAGAGTGAATAGGTTACTTCCAGGTAAGCGCGCTCTATCGTCGACCGCATCGTCGCTTTCCACCAGGAGAGATAGCGGTCAGGAGCGAACCTATAAAAAAATTAAAAAACGTGTTGGCGCTTTCTCCACAATATGCTACTCATGCTCATGCTACTAAGTACATACATCGCAAAAGGAGGCGGCCTCCAGCCATTCCTCTTTGCTTCGGACTCTCTTCGACACTGGTCGCCGCTGCCAATCACCCTCACAAAGACTAAAAAATATGTCTAATTTGTCCTTCAAAAGTAGGTAAACAATACAGTCGATCATAAAAAGGCGACATTACGCCACTGTGCTAAGTCCACATAAAGATTTCTTAAACTACCAGATTAACAATGTACTTATGAATATTAATTACTATGATAAATAGATTATTGTGTTATCTTATAATACCTACAGCAATACATTTTATCTATACGACCGATAGCTATTTGAAATCATTATTGTCATGTTTACACGAGTAAACGCGGGAAATGATAACATTTGTTATTAATTTAAATTATAATGACTTCATGAGTCAAAAATACTTCACGAGTATATTTATTTTTAGAGTCTTCTTTTTCTTAGTCGTTCACTCTTGACGAGTGGTCGTGGTTGACCATGTTGCATTTTTGTTGGCTAGTGAGGCTCCTGCGATACGTCTCCAATTGACACGGTTTACGGCGTCTCGGGAACTCAGGACCATGAAGGTTCGTGTTGCAGCTCTAACGAGGTCTGTCCAACGCATTGGTGAGCGCTCTAGTTGTCCCTGGACAATGATTCGCTCCATGGAATGTTCGTTGCGAACAACGTGACCGAAATATTTGAGGATTCGTACTAGCACAATCGACGATAACCTCTCTTTGATTTTTAGCTTCTCCAAAATCGAGACGTTAGTCCTAAGTGCTATCTAAGGGATCCGCAGCAGTCGCCGCTAGCACCACATCTCAAGTGCATTGATTTTGCGTCAGTCTTTGAGGCAAACCGACTACTTTAATGCGCCATATAGAAATATTGGGTAGACTAAAGCTTATCATGAGGCGGACTTTCGTGGTTTTAGTGATCTTACGATTGAACCAGATCCTTTTCAGCCTGTCAACAGCAGATCGTGTGACAGCATGTTTCCTTCAAATCTCATCTTCACATCCTCCAGTGTTCGTGACGATGGAATCAAGATATACATACATACGATTGAACAGCTTTACAGTTTCCAATCATAGTAACGTCAGGATGATTTAGTTTAGCTCGTTCTACGTACATCATTATCTTGGCCTTGTCTCTGTTGTGTGTAAGACTGAAGGAGAGGTATTTTTAGAGTTCCGTACCCCAAAAACCATCGCTAGCATTACTACTTCGCAAAAAAGAGGCGACCGAATGCCATTCCTACTCGCTTTGGTCCATGCCCTATAACAAAACCTACCCAACGGTAACTAAAATTAAGTCTTTCCTTCAATCTCAATAGCAATGTAGCAAATTTTTATAGCAACGCAACAACAATTACATTTTCGATTTGTTTTAAACACAATCTTTCGACATGGGAGCGAAATTTCATCATGACATACAAATGAAAACAGAAAGCAAATAAAAATTACTTATTACGATTGGCTTTAGCCGCAAAATTACTTGGTTGTTTTTATTTAAGGAAAATAGATAAAAAGTAAAGAGACTTTTTCTTTATTTGCACAAAAACACGCATCGTTTCACGTTCAATTCACGTTTCCCGCCACAGATATCGCAACGTTTAAGACAGATAATAAAAACAGACAAACACAATAAAAGAACATAATGTATTGTCTACGATAATCTTAAACCACAGAAGAGGATCAGTGCACTGATTGTTGCCATTAATCATTTTCAGTGCCTATTCATTTACGTAAATGGGTTTCTTTGAAACTAAAGTAGGTAAATAACACTTATTCGACTTCATCATCATCATCATCAGCCTTGTTTTTTAATGTTCCCACTGCTGAAACACAGGCCCATTCCTTTCTAGGAGAAGGAATGGGCCATAATCCACCACACGGGCTCAGTGCTGATTGGTGGATGTCACATGTCTTAGAATTTTTGGTTCTAGGACATGCCGGTTTCCTCACGATGTTTTCCTTCACCGTTTTGAGAGCAGTAGTGATGAAATAAATTACACAAAGTAACTTATTCGACTAGGAAAATATCCAATAAAAGAGAGGAGGTAGAGTAAAAAAATCAGCGGCGGGTTTTTTTCGTCAGTTTTGGCTTGGTCTCATAGTAAAAGCCATCTGTCGTATCAACTTTGTATAATTAACACCAAAGCACAAAATCATTCAATCAAGTTAGTTAAATCTTATACCAATAAATTGCATTTACCACTTCACTCAAAAACCTTGCATTATATTCTGATTCTAACAGTATTTCAATTAATTCAATAAAGGTTAACAGCTTAATAATACATTACATACCTAGGTACATTTAAAATCATAATCGATATATTACATCAAAATATTTGCTCCTATTTAGACAATAAACCTCAAGGTTTGTTGTCAAATTGGGGACAGATAGCGGTCATTGCTCTCAAAATGTGGGTCAAATGTCAAATTCGTGTCAGAAAGTAATTTGTTTGTAAAACTCACGCTGTTTTTGTTACAAGGTATTCTGACATCACAAACGAAATGATTTCACATCTTTTCACGTTCGCTAGGTCAAAGTCACACTTTTTCAATATAATGGGTATAAGAATCGTAACAGGTAAAGGCCGTTCAGATGTGTAGAGGCATAATTAAATAGAATGAATTTATTAAAGATTCAATGTCATCTATTGAACTAGTTCAAACGTTCAGTTATGTTGATCATTCACTGAACGATTTGGCTTTTTGATGCAGTGCTATAATTGATGCAGGCCATATAAAAACACAACAAAAGAAAAAAATGAGGTTGATACGTAATCAATTAAAAGTAAAAGAATTTCCGTTCTTAATAAAAAGCGTTTAAAATCAAGTCGCAATGCCAAAAACTTGTCAAAATTGCTGGATTGAATTTGATTGAGATGCGAATTCGAACGGTTTATAAATACAGTATAGTATGCGTCAAATTAGTGGAAACAGTTGCCATGTTTATACGCTGCCCTCCGCCTCGGTTGAAGCTCGAAAATCGGTTACAATTTTTTTTATCAATAACTAGCCTTCTGCCAGCGGCTTCGCCCGCGTTAAATTCAGGTTCTCCATATAAACTTTAGACCCCCATTACATCCCTTTAGGAGCTGAATTTTGAAAAATCCTTTTCAATACACTTACTCGAAAACTGCCACTTATCGCACTATAATTAGGTTCGACATGACACGTATATCACCCGCGTGCTTTTGTTTCATTTATCATACCAAGGGCTGTTTTTTTCCTCCTTATCGTCACGGTCAAGCGTAATTTTTTTTTTTTTTTTAATCAATGAGGTGCAGATTTTTGAGGTTTTAATATTTAATTAAAATTTAAATCGTGTTTTTAACAGAATATAATAAATAAACATGATTATTTATGCAATAATTTGTTATTAACAACAAATTAACATTTATCTGTGTTCTAAATTCAAAAATATTTGAATTTCTATTCTTAATATTAAGTAGGATGTATAGCGGTTTGATGTCTTTGCTTCTTTTTCATCCTACAAAGGATAGGCGCGGGAAAAACTCTATAAATAATAGTCTTAATAAGTAACTTATTTATTGGTAGTTGTGAAAATAAGTGTTGAAAAAAATAAATTTTGAATGTAAGATATAAGAGATTTTTTAGACAATAAGCCGCTGCCTTCAGATATTTTGGTTTACTATAGTTTGCTGCAATCTAAATCTAAAATGTACGGCAACTTTGCAATGAATTAACAAAAATGCGTCGTAATTTTCAAAGGAAGTAAGTGTATTATAAGTGTTATATGTTCGTAAGTGTATTGAAAAACGTCGTTTGACACACGTGCAGATTTGTCATTGCAGCCCTCGGCTCCATAACACACTCGCCTACGGCTCGTGCGAATTTCGCCTCGGTCGCAATGACAAACTTCCTGCACTTGTATCAAAATGTACTATTCTTGGTGTTCGCCTACCTCATAAAAGGAAGCCTTTTGCAAAATTTTACGCTCTTTGTCCCAGTAATTTTGGCTGTGCGTTGATATGTCAGTCAGTTAGTTTGTCTATATATATAGATAACTGACTTGGTAACCTTTGACTGCTATCTCACCAGCCTCCCAAGCCAAGTTACGATCGTTCGTTTCGTTAACGTCAAGCGCTTGAAATTGTCCACGCTTCCAATTTCTTTGTTTTAACCACGTGACTGAGCGTTTTAGGAATTAGAGATGTGGCCAACTAACGAAACGATAGTAGCTTGTCTAGAGGAGCTGAGGGCTTAGCCAAGTTGATAATCTACAATCGTTAACCGTAGTAGAAAACTTCAAATGTACGGATATCTCAACGGTTAGTTTTTTTTGGTCACGTGGTCAGAACAAGGGAATCGGAGACGTGACTGACTTGAGGCGATCGATGAAAGAGAATCGAAACGAAATGCCTGTAACTTAGCCCTGCCTGATAATAAACGATGACACAGTCGTCGAGGAAACACACTTGCTTAGAAGGAAACCCAGTCAGTCGTAACTAAATAGAAAGAAAAAGAGTTTATTTGCGCAAAAGTATGGCGCATCCTACTACTATTATAAAGGCGAAAGTTTGTAAGTATGGATGTATGGATGTATGGATGTTTGTTACTCTTTCACGTAAAAACTACTGAATGGATTTGAATGAAATTTGGCACAGGCATAGAATACACTCCGGAATAGCACATAGGCTACTTTTTTATCCCGGAAACCCCAAACCCACGCGGGCGAAGCCGCGGGCAAAAGCTAGTACCAAATATATAAAACAAAAACAATTACTAGCTGTCTGGCATTCTTGCTGAACTGAACCTATTTGAAGCAGCAGCCACACTCATTGTTAGTTTTCTTTCTGTTATATATTTTTGTATAATCTTAAGTGTCTACTCATTGTTTCTATAGGTATTGTTTGTGGATGATGTGTGCCAAACAAAAAATGTTTCTTTCTTTTCTTTCTCATCACTCATCCACCCACCCCAACAATCACTCATCAATCAGTCATCTTAGTCTTTAGTCTCTCTGTAATCACTGACTATTTTATTGGTCGACTTCGCGGTCCCAAAACAGCAATTATTATTATCAATATTTATTAAAAAATAAAGTATATATATATTTATTTTATTTATTATAAACTTTATTGTACACCTCATAATGTGTACAGGATATATATTTGCAAAAACTAAATGTACAATTGGCGGTCTTATCGCACAGGGTAATTTCTTATAGACAACCTTAGGATGGACTAAACGAAAGGAGATAGATTCCTTATAAAACAAGTTGGTTGTTTTATGTGTGTATGTATGTGCGTCTAGTTTGGGCCGAATAAAAATTGTTTTTCTTTCTTTCTTTATTACTTTTTGTTACTTTCAAAATATATTGCCGTGACGTAATTTCATAAACATACACGTTTGAAATCGTAACTTATGGGCAACCAACCAACAAATTTAAATCATGTTTTTGCCTGGCGGTTTTATTAAAATAAATTTTATTGGTTTTCAGAGACATTTAGAGATTTAAAAAAAAACATTTCATCAGATTTTTTAAAATCTCTAATTTGGCCTTAATACCCCAAAGGTTTAACTATCAGGAACTAGTCAATCAGGAAATTCCATTCTACATGAAAGTTTGGTTAGCAAATCTAGTTCGCAGAAGTGTTTATGAAATTTAATATTGAAACTTTCTAGAGACAACAGGAAATTGAGACATTTCAGTTCAATGTACTGTTACCGTGTTAATAAACTGTCAAATAAATAAAAGATTATTTATCAGGTACTTATTAAATATTGACATTATAATCAAAATGTCATAAAAAGAAAAGTATTAGTTGTTCGTTGGTCTCGCTAAAACTCAACAACGGCTAGACCGATTTCGATAATTTTGGTCTTGAAATATTCGTGATTCTCCAAGGATAGATAGATAGATATACTCTTTATTGTAGGTACACCATAAACAAAACTTGGTACATAAGGACACTTAAAAATTACGACGGTGTTACAATTGGCAGTCTTATCGCTAAAAGCGATTTTTTAAAGACAACCTTTGGATAGATTTGACAGAGGAGAAAGATACACGGGTAGTGCGTGGCGTACTATTTACATATATACAATACATAACTAATTAAATTCATATACTACAAAAATAATATATACGTATGTATATAAAGGAAGGAAGGTTTAAAGGTTTTACATTTCGAGTACTGTAATTAGAGACATAATAGAAAGACAATAAATGTGCGAACGCTTCGAAGGCGTTCGCTTGGGGCTTAAGAGTTTAAACGGAGAGAACAAAAGAAAAATTTGTGGTACTTTGTCGGGACAGCTACTGATGAATAAATAATGGCATTGATGACTGTCCTGTTGGTTTAGCTGTTAGTTGGCCTGTATGCTATGCCGGTGGTCGTGGGTTGAATTCCCGTTCAAGACAAATGAGTTTAATTAACATGATCATTTTTTCTGTGCCTGGATGTAAAATTTATCTATAGCATATAGGTATGTTTTTTTTATGGTAGGTAAAATCTTTGAATGATGAGCCCCGCCCTTGGGCGGGGCGGGAAATAATTCGAGGTAACTGCTTCGTAGTTTCAGACTCTTATTGACTAAACAACCCACCCTATTCCTTCTTAGCCCTCATACTGGGGTTGGCCCTTCCTTTCAGAAACCGGACCAGGGCCCCAGTATGTTTCTCAGTTGTCTAGTGCTTGCATTATGCACTGCTTAATTTCGGCCGTTGCGAGAAAGTTGTGGAATATTATTATTAATATTATCAAGGCGAAGGTGTGAGTGTTTGTTACTTTTTCACGCTCAAACGGCTAAACATTTAAACACAGCACATATGATTTTTATCTCTGGAATATGTATTTCGCAGCCATCTGGTTAAATTACCCATCTAATTGGACGCCTAGGGCGTTCGTTAAACGCCGGCATTCAATCAAATGGCTAAAGAACCACTAACCTTAAACCAGACGCAACGCAACGCAACGACGCAACACAACGTTTAACCAGATGGCTGAACGTTGTGTAGTCATTTAGTTTAGTAGGATAAATTTGTATCACTCAGCCGAGTCCTGATCAGTCATTTCGCAAAGGCTAAGTTTCAATACGCCAAGCTGTTAAACGTTGAGTGATTTAATTAGTTCAAACAACTATCGGCCTAGGCATCCAATTGGATGCAGGCGTTTAACGAACGCGCTCGGCGTCCAACTGGATGGCTAATTTAACCAAATGGCTGCAATATGTATACTATGTTTCCTTAGAACCATTTTCTACAACTACGTAGGCAAATCCGGTAGTAGCAAGCAACTACTAGCAGATATTAATCACGTAGATAAGAATCTTTGTGATTAATATCCGGCATTGAGACAAAATTGTAGGAAAGGTGGCTGACCTAGCTACATTCTGCCGATCACAATACGTCTTATTTGCGGTCCTTGCACATTGCGTAGGCGCCATTCAGCTCGACTCTAAAGAGGATACGAGTATTAACTATAATGGCTGGTCATATTGTAATGCATTTGAGGATTGAATAGGTACCTGAGTACGGACTGTGACCTCAACACTTGGCATTTACCTTGTTTACTTTCCTCTGTGAGATGGTTTGATTTGAGGAGATGGTTGAATCAGTAAACATCCGTGATGCTAAGTGCAAGTTACCCCTTTGAGAAGTGGATGTTGTCTTTTTTTCGGAGGATCGGAATCCCAGCGGTATCTGGAGCGTTAGCACCGTTGCCTTACGTCGCCCTTCTCCTCATTTGCTAACATTACTGCTTCGCAAAAGGAGGCAACCGCTACCCACTCCTCCTCGCTTCAGATCATGGCCTAAACCAAGGCCCGGCGCGACAGATCGCCCTTATGAGAACACGGCGATGCTCTGCCTAAGAGTGCTCACCTCGACCCTGTGCTCCACCGTGTCCTCCGGGTGGTCCACACAATGGCGACAAGCGGGCGTCTCTTCCGCACGAATCCGAAGCAGTTACCTCCAGAACTTACCATGTCCAGTGAGGACCTACGTTATGCGGAAAGTGAGGACGCCTTGAGGTCTTTCCAGCCTCGTCTCTAAGAGGGCCGCAATAATTTACCGCCATAATTGTCGTAATTGTCGCGTGCGCAAAGCCATCTTGTCTTCAATTTTCGATTTTTAAGTAGTAAAAAAATGGTTTAGAAGTAGTGGCCCATAATTCTCTATGAGAAAAACCTGCACCCTAACAACAGCACTCCAAATTTTAGTCCTCCATTGTGATCATCGCCATTCCTGAACCTTTCAGCATCATCAGACATGTGTTCTGCGAGCAATGTGAACTGCCCACGATCACTTCAGTAGGACGATAATAGTAGTTTTGCGAGGTGTAAACTGTATGACTTCAGTGAAGATTAAGGATGACTGAATGTAGGTACCAAGATTGAAGGTTTCGTTATCAATGTTGGATTCAAGACCATTATTGAGACATAGGACCTTTCCGTATTAGTCAATACTGGTATAAAACGACTGTTTTTTTAAGTCCTTGGGCTTTACTTCTAAAGGCTTTTTCCTTATTTGTCTTGCGTTACTTATTTAGTAACTTAACTGTGGAAGTTGAGTAACTTCTTTACAATTTTCTTCCGCCTTAACTTACTTTTGTTATAAATATTTGAAAAAAAACTGGGTATAATATGCATGCGTGAAGAAGAAGGTAGGTACTGCATTAGGCCCAAGTGGGTCAGGTACGCCAGTCTTAGCATATTGATCACCATACATATTATACGGCAACTAGATTAATCTTCTTCTTCTTTTCGAATTGACGATAAACACTTTAGACTATTGGGGCCCAGTAGGTGGCTACGTTAATAGCAGGATCGGTGGCACTAATTAAATCCTCCATAGTGCAGGTATGGGCAGTTAGGGCACTTCAGCAAGTGGCTCATGTTTTGAACAAGGGCATCGCACTCACAATGAGTAAGTATCCGACGGATCTATAAAACCCCATTTCGCCAAGCCGTGTATTGTTGTTGTAGTTGTTGCTGTTGTGTTGTTGTAAATGATTAGTAGAGCCATATTAGAACCACGCCGTGCGACGACAAGTAACGCGACTCTACGTACAACTCAAGCATATGTACCCTTCTTGTGCGTCGTCCTAATGTAGCTCCCGCTTTATTGCTTGTATACGGAAACGCGGCGGTTCTGTGGTTCGGACCGCTGTTGGCGATACGAATCCCTTCCCCATCACCGTTGGAGTTCATCAGGGCTCTGTCCTTAGTCCGTTTCTGTTCAGCGTGGTGCTGGACGTGCTGTCTTCTAACATCAGGGACTTACATACATGAGCAGCCATGGCGGCTGCTCATGTATGCAGACGACATCGCGCTGGCGGACTCGGACAGTGGGCGCTTGGTTCGACGTGTGACAGCGTGGAAGGAATAGCTGGAAAACGGCGGTCTGAAGATTAATGCGGTGAAGACCGAGTACTTGGCCTGTAACACAACAAACGCTGCTCCTGTTCGCATTGGCGAAGACACAGTCGAGCGCACGGAACAGGTCAGGTACTTGGGATCGGTGCTCCACGAGTATATATATAGGATACGTCGATTGCGACGTCGAGTCTCGTATCTCGGCGGCCTGGGCGAATTGGCGTGAGGTGGCGGGTGTTTTCTGTGACCCCAAAATGCCGGTTAGGCTCAAAGGACAGGTCTATAAGACCATCATTAGGCCTGTCCTTTTGTATGGCAGTGAAACGTGGCCTGTACTTGAGCGGCATAAGCAAAGCCTGCGTGTCACAGAAATGAATATGCTGCGCTGGATGTCTGGAGTCTCGCGGAAAGACCGCATTAAAAACTCCCGCATCCGGGGCAGCCTTCAGGTCCGTGACATAGCGGATAAACTGCAGGAGGGTCACTTACGTTGGTATGGCCACGTTTTACGAAAACCGGCAGACTACGTGGGTAACAGATGCCTCGCCATGCCGCCTCCGCCGGGACCCGGAAAACGAGGAAGGCCTAAGAGGCGTTGGATCGACGTCGTAAGGGACGATATGCGTGCCAATGGGCTTACGGCAAAGGACGCGAAAGACCGAGCGAAGTGGAGGCGTCTTAGTAAGAAAGCGGACCCCGGGCACCGAGGTGAAAGCCAAGGTTGGCAACCGGGACTAATACCGCTAGGATGATGATGATGATACGGAAACGCGGCGCAATGGGCGATGCGTTAGGCGTTTGTTGTACATTACCATGAGTTCGCGCGTGCGATGACGCGACCCACTGCTGCAATCTACGTCGAACGCCTAACAAGTCGCCCACCGTAAAGCGTCTCCCTAAACAAGTACTTACACATCTAAAACTTTCTCAACTTAACCTGTCAGTAGTTTTTTGAGTTTTTCACGAACAGACATACGTGGTGGGTGATTTTGTTTTATAGGATAATAGAAAGGATTTATTCAGAGGTCCTTTTGAATAGCCAACAGGAGGAAAATATAGCAAATAATATTTATTTTAACAACAAGGCACAAGGTAGGCAAGGCAGTATGTCTTCATAATCTTGCTGCCTTGTTCCTACGTCACTTGATGTCGAGTCAACTTGTTTTTTTTTTTGCGATTATTCGCTGTCAGCGGTTACGCCATCACTGACCTTCTATACTTTCACATCACTCTTCACATTATTACGTACTTCCATTTCTGTATTGGCCTCCTGCAATCACATTTTGAACTGTTGTTAAACTATTTATCATAAAACAAAAAACACGTAAAGAAAATGTGGGAAAAGAAAAAACACAGTTGTTCTGAACTGCCTGTTATTACGGATTATTGTAAACTCGTCACAGTAGTGGTGACGAATTTACAATAAATATGAAATTACAAATTTTTGGCAAAACATACTGTGACGAGTTTATACCTACTTTTTTATTAGTGACCTTTTTACTTTTACCGCACTTGTACCTTTTTTTTAATTGCCTACAACCCTGTTATGTAGGCGTAACCTAATAATTAATCTCCAAATAATATCATTACAGCTTAATTCCCACATATACATAATACAAACACAAAATCAGAATATTTCGAAAAAATACGCGCTTTAGTCGTGGAGTTGGGAATACCAGCCCGTAATATAATACAATTTCGAAAATATTTTTCTCAATACAGGAACAGAATCCAACACTACTCTACCACGCAAGTACAACAAGGAACTATTTACAATACACTAATCTGTAAATAAATGTTTATGAAGAATATTACCACGAAAAAAACATTTGCTCTATCTTCGAGATAAACTGAAAAAATACGGGCGATAAGAAATGCGTCAGAACAACTTATAACATTTGGACCCACGGGAGTCAAGCGTGGTGCTGTTATACGGGATGTTTGATTTCTGTGTACACGAAAATATCAATAGCACTGAGGAAATAAATTTGTTTTAACAGTAACTGTTATAAAAATCAACGTAAACACAATGCTATTTAAATTTGGTTATAGACAAATAACAGTAGAAATTCTTTTTTCTGGGTGAGAAATGAATCATCATCATCATCATCATGTCAGCCGAGCGACGCCCACTGCTGGGCATAGGCCTCCCCCAAGGATCTTCACAACGATCAGTCCAGTGCTATCCGCATCCAGCGGCTTCCCACGACCTTCACCAGATCGTCGGTCCACCTTGTAGGGGGCCTGCCCACGGAACGTCGTCGAGAAATGAATACGCATTATTTTTTCCCCGCACTGGATGGATGAGCTTGTATTCGATTGTTATTGATCCATCCTGGAATGCAGAAAGCAACAGAAGGACTCACCCATGATCCTTCTGTTGCTCTTCGCATTCCATGCCTTCGGTATCCATCCAACAACATCCCTGCAGTTTTGTTGACATACCTTTGCAGTAAGCATGGAACGCTACGAGCCGTCGAGGAATCGGGTGGCTAGAGCGTCTCTTGTTTTGGTGACTAAGGTGATCTGTCTCTCATGGTTACGGTCATCACCTTCAGCAAAGCAGTAATGTTTCACCAAGAAGGAGGCGACCGCATCTGACAGTTGCGATCCAGGATCTTGGTGACGGTTTTAAAAAGTCGTGTAACTGGCCTAGGCCTGTATTACTTTTTGGTGTATAATAAAGTTTATTATACACCAAAAATTAATACAAATTATGTTTGTTAATTATAACTCTATATATTTTAACACTAACAATTTAATATTTTTAACCAAACTAAAAATAAAAATAGAATGCAAATTGAATACGTAGATAAAAAAAAAGATTGATACAGCAATATTGATAGAATATCTCTTTAGCTTGCATCAGACTAGGTATACCTAGTCTGGCGCCACGAGTTGGTCTTAATAAGGTGTTACTAGTATCAGTTTTATTACTACTTTATTATTATTTTTTTGAAATCAACAGCAATCTAATTTTTTTCAGCATCATGTTTTAAGGGCCTTATCATACTAGCGGATTGCGAGCGTCTTCAAAGCGAAGCGGGCGCGCAACGAATGCGTCGCGAACACGCTGCGGCTACTCAGCGAAGACGTCGCGGACGCGTGGCAAATGCATTACATTTTCGTGGCGTGTTTGTAGCAAATTATCGCCGGACAATACACTCAGTAACAAAATGGATTCCGACGAGGAAACACTGCTGTTGGCTTTATTGCTTCGAAGACGCCGGAGACGAAAACGAAACCATCGACGAATTTAAATCTCGTTGCGCGTCCGCTACAAATTCGCTGTGCATGCGCGGCGTGTCCGTTGTGTGTTCGCAACGAATTCGTTGCGCACCCGCTCCGCTTTGAGGACGTTCGCAATCCGCTAGTATGATAAGGCCCTAAGGCGTTCATCAGTAGCTCTATAGTGCAATATGTGTATAAAGGACACTCAAGTAGGTGCCTCATCTACTGGACACCACCACATTTACTTTGGGTATCTGACAAGTCTTTAATTCATTAAAATCCAAGTCAGAGAACACCGGTGCCCGCACACCTATTATCTTTAATTACGGTAGTTAAAAGTTTAAAACCCTATTTTAATAAGTTGTATTTGCAGTACTTTCATTAGGTCACTGCAGTTCCCGTTTAGGCGAAAAATTTCTAGGGTTACCAATAATTGGGGTGATGCTTAATGATGTTTCTTCCACAATTTTGTTCTCACTGTAGGTGTTGAATGGCTTGTGTGGAACAAAAATTCTTCTGTATCGTAGTTCATTAAGCCCCAGGAGGACACCATATTGTTTTTTAATTATGTCTGTAATTACGGTAGTCGAAAGGTTAAATATACGCGAACTAGCGTGTTCATAGACGGAACGTAAAGAATTTGAGTTTTTGGTGTTCAAGAACACCAAAACCAGGCCTAATGAGTAAAGTTGATGTGCAGATTTCTTTTTGAAGGTACTCAATATCATTTGTCACATCTCGCCTAAGCAACGTAGTGTTTTGTTTTGTGAGAATTAAAGTGAATTTGTAAACGGTAATCCATTACAACTTTGCAAAGTATAGGAACTTTAGTAGTAGGTTATATGAAGAACATCGGGTGTACAGCGCTGAGTATCTGACGTCCAGCAATTGTTGAATAAGTGACCCTTTCGGTTCGGGTTGCTGTACAGTTTTTGTATTTATTTATATAAAATAAATGTTTATTTATAAAAAAATCAAGCAACATAAAAGGTACAAAGGCGGACTCTCTTTTTTATTATTTTTTTGTTTTTGCCGCTTAATTTTATCAATAAAACTTATTCGCAGTTGCAACTTTGTTCATACAATCTAGTTACAAATGGTTATAGTACCGTCAATAAGGTCCATTTTCCAATCAAACCGTACAAACATAACAGACTGTATGTACCACCAATTAAGTATAAAGTGTCGCGGGACAGATTATCGAGACAGTCGCGTGCGCTCTGTCCCGGTCCCGACCACGCTTGGCCATCACATCATGTTGCCGACTGTACTCACGGTCTTGCTTTTTGGTGTTGACTGTCTGCGTAAGTACTTTTTTTCATACTTTACTTGGCTGACTTACTTAAGTCAATATTTGTTTACCTTTCGATTAGTCCGTTACCGTTGGGATAAAGGTAGCGGTTGATTCGTTTTGTTTATCATGTTTTTTTTGCATTACCTTTTGTTTATATTTTTTTGTACCTTTGGTGTAGGTAAATAACTAGTGTAGGTAAATAACTCAGTATGTTTATTTTTGTTCGTAATCAACAGGTATTGAAACAAATATTAATTTTATAGAGGCCTTCTTAGATAATACATGCAAAATAAAACCTCATTCTTCCATAATGCATCTGTTGGTACAAGTTTTGTAAAAACCTTTTAAAAATTAAAATCACAAAAACATAATTAAAACAAAGAACATACAAAATTTATTTAATTAAAATGGATTTAAAATGAAAAAAGCAATTATTTTTTCAGCATTTACTTCAATTTAATTTAAATAAACGATACGATAGTAATAACCACTATTGGATTACATATATAGATTTCAATGAGACCTTTTTTATGATGGAAAAATCATCTAATGACGAATCCCGCCCTTGGGCGAAACCACCCCTCCTTCTTAGCCCTCATACCGGGGTCGGAACTTTGTTTAAGTCATGGTCCAGGGTCAGAGGGAATGGGACGAGGCCGCCTTCTTCAGTAGGAACGCTAAAAGAATACGACCGCTTCCATAAAGGAACAGACATCCTCACTCTCCGGATACCACGGCATGAGGAGCTTTGGGCATCGGTAGGTAGTTGCAGGGACCGCTCTGTGAATCTACCGACACCCAAAGTTCCTGAAGCCACTCCGGACACCAAAGGCACGGGCTGATGGACAAATATTGGGTAACTTGCCAATTCGTCGAGGGTGCCTAGTCCCGCAGGGTCTGATCCCGCTGGGCCTAATCCTGTAGGGCCTATACCCGCAAGAAACGGTAGGGAAAGAAAGGTAGGCCACTTATCTGGAATGCTAATGCCTGCTTCTCTTTCCCTGTTCTTTCTTCTGCTTTTCTTACGTTTTCTCTTTTCCTGCATTTTGATAATAAGAATGTAATTTCATAATGTCAGATTTAGGCTCGTTTTTTGTCACGAGTAGGCAGCATGCTTTGCATGACACGACAATAAGGATAATGCAAACATACATACATTTAAACCGTTGAGTAATATTTATTTAGTATTCTTCAGCCAGCGGTTTTACCCGCGTGAAAGTCGAAAATACGAGGCATTCTACTGGTAAAATAAATTTTGAAATTCGGTTCAGTAGTTTTGAGATTATTCATTTTAAACAAAAGTGTAACACTTGTCTCAGTGTAATGTTGGTAAAGTTTAGTATTAGAATAAAAAAATAAATAGTTTACAAAAGTAACACTAAATATTTAAGTGAATAAATATCGCTCTTCCTCTTTTGTACTATTTTGCTGTACCTACCTGACATGGTTTATTCTAATAGATTTTTTTTTTCATTTATGGCTTTATATAACAGAAATGTAATGAGATCTACAGAATCTAAGTTTAGATATTAAAATCCATAGTTTAGGCCAAAGGCGTGCCAAAAATAGATACATACAAACACTCGAAAAAATATTACTTTTTTTTGGGTAGTCGCAAAAACCGATACCCGCCCGATCTTCGCATGGCTGCATGCTGTACGAAGCTCGAGCGGATCGCTAGTCATCATTACATAGTATAAAACAAAGTCGCTTCTATATGTATGCTTAAATCTTTAAAACTACGGACGGATTTTGATGCGGCTTTTTTTAATAGATAGAGTGATTCAAGAGGAAGGTTTATATGTATAATACATGCACAATATATTTAATATCAACTTGCCCCCGTGCGTAGCTAGGGCGGATCGCTAGTATATCATAAAAGAAAGGATTAGATTCAACCATGAACATGTCAGAGGCAACACAAAACCATGATACAGCCCAACCTTTCAACATAGCTCCTTATCACTAACAACGGGGGGTGTGGCTTCATATCTCCGGAAACCACACGGCAATACGTCGTGACTCTAATATAAACAATACTTTTATCTGTCACTTATCTCAGCTTTGATTTTTTCCCGAATAATAACGTCTTCATTTATCTACCGGATTAAAGTTCATTATAGAGGGGACGATTATAATGTAACACATGGCCTTGGGGTCATCAGTAGTCGGTAGATAAATCTATCGCTGAATCGACAAAAATATACGGTAGTCATTCGAAATGGAGCTCTGTTACTTTGTAATAGAGTTGGTTTTGGTATGTAATGATATCGTCATGAAGTTCTGTCATGATTTCCATGCTAGAGATGTGACGAATTTCAGTTGTTTTTCATATTGAAAGAATACGTTATGACTCTGAACACGATACTACATTGTATTTCAGTATAATTAATTCATTTAGAAGTAATCTATTGCCTCATCATCATAATTTTAGTTGAAAGACATCTTTCTTTGCAATTGTAAACAGTTTCGGAGATAACGACTTTTTGTCTCACACTACACTGCAGGATTGCCGTCTAGCAATAAGTTGCTCGCCGTCCGGCCATCCAGTAACCGTCTCGATCGAACTAATTCATGGAGTGCTCGCCGTTCGGTCATCTGGCTTCATACTGTATCGAACTGAATCTTAAGGCACGCGCTCCTAACAAATGTCAGAAAAATTGTAGTGGCAACTCCCAGTCCCAAAATGTAAATAATCATATATAGATAATAAAATAGAAAAAAATAACATTAAAAAATAATCATTACTATGCCAATAGAGGAAAAAGACTGACTGTTGACGTAAGTACGACACGGTAGGCGCAGTGATTGTATCATTACTAATCAACCTTGTGTACGCCATAATAAAATATTTATGGCGGTAAGTCGCCGGACGCGAAAGACCGAGCGAAGTGGAGGCGTCTGTGTAGGAAAGCGGACCCCAGGCACCGAGGTGAAAGCCAAGGTGTGCAACCGGGACGGTCGCTAAGATGATGATGATGAAGTCCCCTCGTTGAGGTTTGGCTAGGAAAACCTCAAGGCGACCTTACTGTGCGCATCTCACCGGACACGGTCAGTTCGGGAAGTTCTTGCAACGGGATTGTACGAAAGAGATGCCAGGTCGTCACCATTTTCTGGACCGCCTAGAGGACACGGTAGAGGAGTGCTCCGCCTGAAAAGAACCCCATCATGTCCGATCGGTGGCAGTGATCTTTCTCACCGGGACTAGGTAAAGGGCATGGTTGAAAGAAGAGGAGTGGCAGGTGGTCACCTCTTTCTGCGAAGCAGTAACGCTAGCAAAAGAGGAGGCTGCACGTGCATGCGCTAGGTGCCCCCCACGTCCCAGCCACCATGTGCTCACCGTTCGTGCGTCTCAAGGAGACGTCAGCAAACATTAGGGCCCCAGCCTACGCCCCGCCCCAAGACCGGGAGATGACGTTGGGTGATTTTCCTGCCTCAAACAAGTTTTCAATGAAAATATTTTTTTTTCATAACAAGCTTTTATGGCGGTGATCTATACTTATAAAATTAAAACTCGTCAAGACGATTCACACGAGCCCAAACTCGACGTGGTTGCGCCGTTTAATTACAGAGTTCCTATGGCTACTTCGCGATTCCATCATCAGATCAGCTCATGTCATCGTAATATTGCATTGTCATGCGATTTACATGTGCATGCAAAATTGCAGCTCAATCGGTTGCAAATATCTGCTTCAAAATTGAGTTGCAAGATTTGAGCCGAACATACATAGTTACATTGCAAGCTAATAAAAAGATTGTAAAAATGATTAAAATCATCAGTTTTTTTTTATGGTAGGTGAAAATCATGCGTCGCAGGTTTAGTTCCCACACGAAGGTAATAATTGCATGACCCACATTATGACTACTCCGGAACTGGGTGTTTTTTGCAATTTATTTTAAAATGTTACTGAGTACACCTACGATACAGGAGTGAGTGTCAGACTCTTACTGACTAAACGGTCCACTCCGTTCCTAGTTTGCCTTTGTTGATTATTTATTTGTATGCTTTCTTCCTTTATTGGTGATCAAGGTTTAAATTTTGCAAATTAAAGGTCAATGCAGTCCATGACCTTGTTATAAGAATCACCTCACAAGTCTCACGGAAAAGGATATCCTCTTACGCATTGTCATTGTGTCAGTTCGAAGATTTGAATGTTTCATTTACCTATTAGGTATCTTATTTTATTTTTGGAATAGTGACAGTCAAATCTCAAGCAAAAAGATTTATTGGGGTAAAAAATCATCAAAGTCACACTGCACATTATGTCTACTACGCACAACTAGTCTTAAACTAAGCAGAGCTTGTGATATGAGTAGGTACTACACAGCTGATAAACTTATATATTTTGAAATACACACATATCTTCTTGTTGTTAAAGGTATATAAAAATTAATAGCTGTTTGTTAGCCTCGCTGAGAAAGGGTGGACTGACTTGGCTAATTTTGGTCTTGAAAGATTCGGATACAATGAAATAATGATCAAAAAAAATTAATCACTAAAAAAAGGATGTTGAATCCGTTTTTAATTCGGACCACTTTAGCACTTTTTAGATAAGCGTATTCAAACAGTCATACAAAGAAAAAAAATTTTGCCCAGCCGTGGAAAAAATATGATGTTAACCCATAACCCTACTTTTACTCACACAGTCGGGACAAAAACTATAAATAAAATTGTATTCATACATTACATTGAATTTGATTTGTATGGCTGTGTGTACTTGACTCACTGGGTCTCAAGTGGCATACAATACATGAATGGGTCGAAGGCCACACTGATATTTTACTACTATAAATTGGTTATCATTGCAATAGGGTTGTTCTTTCCCACCAAGGCGGGTAGAAATTAAATGTGTATGTAGATTTATTTACAACTAGCTGGTACCCGCGACTTCGTCTGCGTCTTTTTTTCACAATAAAAGGTAGCCTATGTTCTTTCTCAGGGTCTAAAGATTGTCTGTGCCAAATTTCATCAAAATCGTTTGAAAGGGTTAAGCGGGGAAGCGTAACAGACAGACAGACAGAGTTACTTTCGCATTTATAATATTAGTATGGATTACCAATACGTTACCTACGTAAGTATTTAAGGCATAGCACCGGCCTTACAATGTTCCCACTGCTGGGACTTAGGCTTTCTCTCTCAGGAGTGGACTGTAATCCTGGTGGATAGGTAATGTAATAATCGTAGGCCCAGTGCGGGTTGTTGGATGTCACACGTCTTCAAATTTTTGTCTCTAGGATATTCCGGTTTACTCACGATGTTATCCTTCACAGTTTTGAGAGGTGTGGTGATGATATAAATTACACAATTTACTTGTTTAGAGAATTAAAATTGAGCAGAACTAAAACAGAGTACCTGTTCTGTGATTTTGGCGGTCTCTCTAGTCCTGTGCCCATAGCTCTCGCCGGAACGCCCATACCAATCTGTTCCGACTTTAAGTACCTTGGGTCGCTTATCCAAGGGAATGGTGAGATAGACCGAGACGTGGCACATCGGATCAACTCAAGATGGATGAAATGGCGACAGGTCACTGGAACAACTTGCGACCCACGGATGCCCCTCAAGATGAAGGGTAAAATCTACAAATCCGTGATAAGGCCTGTCCTACTGTATGGGTCAGAATGTTGGGCTATGAAAAAGACGGATGAAAAGAGATTGCATGTAGCAGAGATGAGAATGTTGAGATGGATGTGTGGTGTGACGAGAATGGATAAAGTGAGAAATGAATATATTAGAGGAAGTTTGAAAGTGGCGCCAGTGACTGAAAAGTTGAAAGGGAACCGTTTGTCTTGGTATGGCCATGTAAAAAGGCGGGATGAAACGCATGTTACAAAAAAAGCTATAAGTATAAATGTGGATGGATGGAGAAGGAGAGGGAGACCAAAGAAAATATGGATGGATTGTGTGAGAAGTGATATGAAAGAAAGAGGAGTTAGTGATAGCGTGACGGGTGACAGGACAGAGTGGAAAAAAAAGACATATTGCGCCGACCCCAAATAAAACGGGACAAGGGCAGGAAGATGATGACTTGTTTAGATATATTTAAATTACGCGGTTACAGTCTTGTATAAACAATAATCGTTACATTTAGTAAAAAGTTATAAAAAATGGGGAATTTATAAATAATAATAAAAAAATAAATAATTTATGAATAATAAAATTAGACCAAGAAGAGCATTTCGATACTCTTCTTCCCATTGACCTAGAATCCTGAAATTTGACTTGATGTAAGGTATAGTAAGTATAGGAAAAAATGTAGATACGTCACAAAAAAAATTGCGATCCGAAAAAATCTTCGAGCTTCAATTAATGAATTGAACTATTACATAAATAAATTAGTTAGTACGGAACCATTAGTTTCCGAGTCTGCCTCGCACTTACCCAGTTATTTTAAGGACAGTTTAATATTTTGACCTCGATTTTTTTAGCCACAAAACCTTTTATTTCATGCGAGTATTTTTGTAATCGTTGATCTTCTCCGTACGATAATTATCTCACGTGAATTATTTCGTTTACGACACAAGTGCTATAAATTTTCAGAACTTTAGCTAATTAATCCTTTGGTTCAATAAAAAAGATTACCAAGGAATTAAAATTGTGCAATTTTTAATCGCTACAAAGACCCCGCTTAATATTGCGTCAAATTATGAGCCGTCGAAATATTAAATTGATATGAACACGTACTATTGCAAAATGCGCTTAAAATTTACAGTTTAGTTATCTAGGTTTAAGATAATATGGGTTAATTGAAGGTTAACCTACCCCAATAACTATCTTACAGAGGTCAGATTGGCAGTCGTTCAGTGTTAAATGCAGTTATTCAGCTATACTATATGGTTAAATCAAACACGTGAAGCATACTGTAGAGCAGTACCCCGCTTGAGCAGAGTATCACTATGTCCTTGTGGGGGCAATCGGCGGCAACGACCGTGGCACACGCCATGTTACACGCCGTAGTCCCGAGTGAAGAGAACTGGCAAGCGGTTGCCTCCTTCTCATCATCAACATCATCTGCCTTTTTTAATGTTCTCACTGTTGGGACACAGGTCTCCTCTCTATTAGAAGGAATCCAGTGCGGATTCGAGGATGTCACATGTCTTTGAATTTTTAGTTCTGGGTTATGCCGGTTTCCTCACGATGTTTTCCTTCACCGTTCTCACGTCCTTCTGCAAAGCAGTAATGCTAGCTGAGGAGGTGGCTAGGCTACATCCGAGGAAACGGACATCCTCACGCCCCAGCTACCGAGATTTTGACCCCAACTTCCAGCGACCGTAGGCGTGACAACGAGCTGCTACAGGTCATCGACGACATGTAGTGTTCTACTCGCCTCTCAAAGAGATGTCAGCAAAACCGTAAGGGGCCAAAACCTACTGGAGCCAGAGGTGGATTTCTGAAAGGGAAACCTGGGGTTCTGGAAAGCAAGGCAGAGAAGGAATATAGGTTGTTATTTTAGTCAGTAAAAGCGCTTTCTCTTGTTATTTTTTCCCGTATTTGGCATGTTGTAAATTTATAGGTAATGACTTAACACTTTTTTTATTACTTTTGTAGTGTTTTATTTGACGCTTCTATTTCCGTCTACATTTCCGGTTTCAATTCTATTTTTAATTCTGATAAATCAAAATTTTAAAACTTCTATAAAACCCAGTGCAAACCATGGCTTTAATTTAGTAATGGCTCTTAACAGACAGACAGACAGGCAGAAGGACAAAAAAAATGATCTTATAAGTGTTTCTTTCTTTTTTTATATTAGGTAAAAATCATCCAATGACAAATCCCGCCTTTGGGCGGAGCGGGGAACAGTTTCAAACTCTTACTGACTAAACAACCTACCCCGTTCCTACATCGCCATCTATACCAGGGCTAGAGCCTTCTTTACAGACACTAACCTTTGGCCCCAGTTGATCCTATAAGTGTCCCGTTTTTTTTTCCTGTTTACGTACGGAACCATAAAAATGGAGCAAATGAGCTATTTACGAAGTTAAGTTTATATGATACAAATTTATGTTATTTTTTTATCTACTAAAACGTTTTCCACAAAATGTGTCATTTGCTATATTTGTTTAACATTGGCCTATTTATTCAACGTCAGACATAACCCATCCTTAAAATGACATTTTTTAACACACATTTTATTTAAAAATATTTGTTTTTGGCTCTTTTATCAGCTGAAGAACAAATAAAGAGTTTACGAATGAATGCAAAAGAAGTGGGCATTTTAATCTCACTATGGCATAGTAAATATAACAGATAGAGAAAAATATTTTAATGAAAATGTAGTACTTTGTTTACACATTTATAAAAAACTAACTCATGAAACATTATTCTACAATATAAAATAACAAACTAAAACGTCAGCAGGGCGTGTTAAATGACTTGTATATACTAGATCGACTCTTCACGGGATTAAAACGATCAAAATTTAACGGTGTAAGTATATTCATTCTGGTGTACTCAAATAACAATGTTGTACCTATAACAACCATAGTTAAACTTCAAGATTTTGTTTAAAATACGTCTAAACCTTGAAAACGAAAATGTGTGACATTTCCTCCTATTTAGTATTAGTGCACCAGTCTACCAACATGATAATAAAATTGCATTATAATGGTTAACCACTTTATTAGAGGAAAACCTTTAAAAATACTTGAACAGGTCTTCTCGTTTTTGTTTTATACGGCGGTCTCCATAAATTTTATGCATACATTTTATACACCGTTCTAGGACATTCTGGTTTCCTCATAATGTTTTCCTTCACCGTACCCAATTTTACCGTCAGACATCCCGGCTTACAGCAAATATCCACCCTTACGTTGTTGAGACATCTACGGTCCGGACTAAGCGTTTTACCTCGTCGTTTATACTGCGTACATCGAGGGACTGGAAAAGTTTGCCGGCTGCAGTCTTTCCGTTCGATTATAATTTAGGTGTCTTCAAGGCTAGAATAAACTAGTGCCTCTTACCATCAACGTTTGTGTCAATGCTTACCATCAGGTGGGATCGCAGTCAAGCACTAGTTTAAAGCAATTAAAATAAAATTTGGACACCAGTGGTTATGAAATAAATTACAAAACAGTAATACACCTGGCTGGGTTTGTACCTGCTACCACACAACTCGTAAGTCGGTGGTCGGTGCCTTTCTACTCGGCCACCACTGCTTTCAACCCTGCTGCTTTCTGCCCTCATAGTTAAGGTAGTCAGTATGGTTTATCAAACTTGTCAAAGATGTATCTATCTTGTATGTTACCCCACCCACCCAACCTTGCTCTTTTCTTCCCCCAGGAAAAGAAAAAAGGAAATGAGGAAAAGGGGAACCCCTTCTACTTTATTTTTCCTTTTTCTTATTTTTCCTTCCTTAGTCCTTGGCAAGTACATAGTTCCTATGTAAATATATGATATAATAAATGAAATATTAAGTTTGCTGTTGCAACAAAGTCAAATACTTTCTTTACTCGGAAAAATCTCAGAAGTATTTAGAAACATTTTTGAAACACGTGGATTACTAGCAAATAAAATATCAGTGTAATACTTTGTAAATAACTTCTTTTAACACAATAGATACTTAATATAAAATAATGTCTTACTTTGTGATACATAATTATTGACATGACCACAAAACATCTGTGTATACTTCTCTACAATAATGAGTTAGGCATTCGTTACACGGTCATGCAAGCATCAAACATTTCCATCCGTTATGACGTATCACGAATGAAATTTGAATGACGTTACTATTGCAGCCGCCATTGCTCGAAGGATTGCATCGCCGAAGTGGCAGTGGGCGGGACAAATAGCGCGGAGGACCGATGGCCATTGGGGTGGAAAGGTTCTCGAATGCCAACCGCGTACCAGACAACGCTCCGTGGGCAGGCCCCGTACAAGGTGGACCGACGATCTGGTAAAGATCGCGGGAAGCCGCTGGATGCGGACAGCACAGACCAGGATCCTTGGGGAAGACCTATGTCCAGCAGTGGGCGTCGTTCGGCTGACATGATGATGATGACTATTGTAGCTGGAAACTTTGTTCATGATTTTTTTTTCTCTTGTCCACCTGACAGTAAGCAGTGATGCAATTGTCGATCGTGATGCGCACTGCTTTAGGCTCTTAATAGCCTATTATGAAACGTCATGGTTGATGGAAATGATTGACGTTTTCATGACCGTGTAGTGGGTGCCTTAGCATAAGAAATTATTATTTTATCACTAGCTTTTGCCCGCGGCTTCGCTCCCGGCAACAGATTATTCTACTCTACCCTACTCTACCCTACTCTACCCTACTCTACCCTACTCTACCCTACTCTACCCTACTCTACCCTACTCTACCCTACTCTACCCTACTCTACCCTACTCTACCCTACTCTACCCTACTCTACCCTACTCTACCCTACTCTACCCTACTCTACCCTACTCTACCCTACTCTACCCTACTCTACCCTACTCTACCCTACTCTACCCTACTCTACCCTACTCTACCCTACTCTACCCTACTCTACCCTACTCTACCCTACTCTACCCTACTCTACCCTACTCTACCCTACTCTACCCTACTCTACCCTACTCTACCCTACTCTACCCTACTCTACCCTACTCTACCCTACTCTACCCTACTCTACCCTACTCTACCCTACTCTACCCTACTCTACCCTACTCTACCCTACTCTACCCTACTCTACCCTACTCTACCCTACTCTACCCTACTCTACCCTACTCTACCCTACTCTACCCTACTCTACCCTACTCTACCCTACTCTACCCTACTCTACCCTACTCTACCCTACTCTACCCTACTCTACCCTACTCTACCCTACTCTACCCTACTCTACCCTACTCTACCCTACTCTACCCTACTCTACCCTACTCTACCCTACTCTACCCTACTCTACTCTACCCTACTCTACCCTACTCTAAAAAAAAAAAAAAAAATGTATCCTATGTCATTCTCCTGGCTCTAAACTACCTCCCTGCCAATTTTCAGCTAAATCGGTTCTAGCTGTCCCGGCAAACTTCGTTTCGCCTATTTTTTTTTTTTCGTTCTCACCGTTTAAACCTTCCCTGAACTATCACGAATATTTCAAGACCAAAATCAGCCAAATCGGTCCAGCCGATCCCGAGTTTTAGCGAGACTAACGAACAGCTAATTATTTTTATATATATAGACTAGCTTTTGCCCGCGGCTTCGCTCCCGGCAACAGATTATTCTACTCTACCCTACTCTACCCTACTCTACCCTACTCTACCCTACTCTACCCTACTCTACCCTACTCTACCCTACTCTACCCTACTCTACCCTACTCTACCCTACTCTACCCTACTCTACCCTACTCTACCCTACTCTACCCTACTCTACCCTACTCTACCCTACTCTACCCTACTCTACCCTACTCTACCCTACTCTACCCTACTCTACCCTACTCTACCCTACTCTACCCTACTCTACCCTACTCTACCCTACTCTACCCTACTCTACCCTACTCTACCCTACTCTACCCTACTCTACCCTACTCTACCCTACTCTACCCTACTCTACCCTACTCTACCCTACTCTACCCTACTCTACCCTACTCTACCCTACTCTACCCTACTCTACCCTACTCTACCCTACTCTACCCTACTCTACCCTACTCTACCCTACTCTACCCTACTCTACCCTACTCTACCCTACTCTACCCTACTCTACCCTACTCTACCCTACTCTACCCTACTCTACCCTACTCTACCCTACTCTACCCTACTCTACCCTACTCTACCCTACTCTACCCTACTCTACCCTACTCTACCCTACTCTACCCTACTCTACCCTACTCTACCCTACTCTACCCTACTCTACCCTACTCTACCCTACTCTACCCTACTCTACCCTACTCTACCCTACTCTACCCTACTCTACCCTACTCTACCCTACTCTACCCTACTCTACCCTACTCTACCCTACTCTACCCTACTCTACCCTACTCTACCCTACTCTACCCTACTCTACCCTACTCTACCCTACTCTACCCTACTCTACCCTACTCTACCCTACTCTACCCTACTCTACCCTACTCTACCCTACTCTACCCTACTCTACCCTACTCTACCCTACTCTACCCTACTCTACCCTACTCTACCCTACTCTACCCTACTCTACCCTACTCTACCCTACTCTACCCTACTCTACCCTACTCTACCCTACTCTACCCTACTCTACCCTACTCTACCCTATTCGAATTTTTCTCACCTTTTAAACCTTCCCTAGACCTCCACGAATAATTCAAGACCAAGATAAGATAAATCCGTTCAGCCGTTCTCGAGTTTTAGCGAGACTAACGAACAGCAATTGATTTTTATATATATAGATTGTTTACCAGACAACACACAAATTGACTTCGCAAAATTTAAGGAAAATTGTGACAAAATGTTTAACATGGCTTTTGCAGTCTTTATACTCGAGACTTAAAAAAAAAAACATTAAAAATACCTACCTAAAATGTTTTTGTAATGAGTCATCTCAATGTACTAATATTTCACTTTTTTCGTGCATCATGATATCGAATAAAACACGGTAAATTTTAGGTATAAAAAAAACAATACATGAGAAGAATTTAAATAAGTAACTCGGGTGACCAAAATCTTAAGGAAAATTGAGACACCTATTTATTTATTGTTTTGCTATGTCGTTTGTTTTGTAAAATATCTTTGACATTAAAAGTTTAAAATTTATAAAGCAGAACATGTTATTTATGTAAATAACAATCTCTGCTTTAAACATTATTTCGTTAAAAAATCTAAAGTAAATAGTTCAATTCCTGAATGGAGTTCCAATGATTTTTCAGTTCAATTCATTTTTTTTGTGTGATATGTATATTGTTACGAACGTGAGTAATCAAATGCCGGTTTACTAATAGAGAGATTTATTTTCCACAAACAAAACACCAATTTAGTCCACTCGCCAATAAACCACTTCGTAATGCACTCTAGAGATCCGTAGAAATATCACTTAGGTCGTCGTATGGATGAAAACGTTCTTCACTTGACTTGGATATTCGCACTTGTTCGCAGTCGAAATCAAAACTGACTCCCGTCCGGCCAGCGAACACGTATTTATACTCAGAGCCAAGAAAATTCTAGATACCGAAGGTTCGAGGCCACGCCAGAACAAAAGAAACCGTTTCCGCGAAGCAATAAATTATTCTTATTACCAACCGGTAGGTAACTACTCGACCCCACGACTCATACGAATTTCGACTCTATAGTAAAAGACTGAAGGTACAAATTCCTTTACCAAGTTACTTAAGTACCTACAAAAGTTCTCAGAATTATTAAGTACCTACTTATACGTGTCGGATTTTTCTAGAATTTGCTAGGCCCTGGTACGTACTCCTATTCTGGAGGTTTCGACTAGCAATGCGTTTTAATTATTCGGTGATACTTTCAGCTTTGTCGAAGAAACGACGTGTTCTATTTTTACGGCGTAACAGTGCCCCCCTCTTAGTCATGCTCGTCCCGAGCATTATTAGATCCACGGTACGGCGCCAGTCTATCCAAGTGGACTACCTTAGGCTTCCCTCTTAGTCCTTTCTTGATGCGATAGGTCACGTCGTTAATCCTTTTCATCACGGTGTAAGGTCCCTCCCATCGAGCTTGAAGTTTCGGCGACTTCCCTTTTCGTCGGAGCGGGTTGTGGAGCCAGACTAGTGCACCTTCTTCAAATCCCTTGGTGTTGGCATTACGGTCGTACCTAGTTTTCATTTTGGAGCTGGTGTTCATGCTATTCTCACGTACTCGTTTATGCACTTCGTCCAATTGATCTTGAAGGTCACTGACATAGTCCGTAACTGGCTTGGTCTTGTCAGGTGGCACGCCAGTTATAGCATCGACTGGAAGTCTCATCTCTCTGCCGAAATTCACTCTTGCTGGAGTATATCCCGTGCTATCGTGCACTGCCGATCGATAAGACATCAGAAATAGTGGAATATACCGGTCCCAGTCCTTCTGATGGTCATCGACAACCTTAGCCAGGTGATTCTCCAGGGTCTGGTTAAATCTTTCCACCATTCCGTCCGACTGTGGATGCGCAGGTGTTGTGCGTGTTTTGTAAATCCCCAGAAGGGTACACATCTCCTGGAACAGCGCAGATTCAAAGTTACGGCCTTGATCGGAATGGATCTCCAAAGGTGCGCCATATCGGCACACTACTTCTTCGACCACCTTCTTCGCCACTGTCGTCGCTTCCTGATTGGGAATGGCAAAGACTTCTGGCCATTTTGTGAAATAGTCCTGGATCACCACTATGTATTTGTTTCCATCATTTGTAATTGGAAATGGTCCAGCAACGTCGATGGCAATGCGTTCCCATGGGGCTCCCACATTGTACAGCTGAAGCTTGCCCCTGCTTCTAGTCTGTGGTCCTTTCACAGATGCACACGCTGTACATTTCCGACACCATTGCTCTATGTCCTCTCTACAATTGAGCCAGTAATACCGCTGTCTCACTTTCAGTAGAGTCTTCTTGATCCCCAGATGTCCACCAGAAGCACCATCGTGTATTTCCTGTAGCAGGGGGACCACTTCACTTCGTGGTACTATCACTTGTGTGGTCACCTCCTTGCCATCGTTCGATTCCCATTTCCTACAGAGCACATCATTCTCCAGGACTAAACTGTCCCACTGCGCCCAGTAGCTCTTTGTGACGGGACTAAGTGACGATACTTCACTCCACTGGGGCCTAGCTCCACTACGCAACCAGTCCAGTACCGGTCGAATATCGTCATCTTCTTCCTGGGATTTCTTGAAGTTGCCTTCAGTTCTAATCAAGTTCACGTGTTCTCTGGCTTCGTTTTGCTGGCAATGTCTGCAGTCTTCATCACACGGACGTCGCGACAGGGCATCAGCATTGTTATGCCCTTTTCCACTCCGATGTTCCGTCACGAAATTGAACTCCTGCAGCTGCTCGAGCCATCTTGCAACTTGACCCTCCGGGTTTTTAAACTGTAGCAGCCATTTCAGTGCAGCGTGGTCGGTCCTTAACGTGAACTGCCTTCCTATGAGGTACTTATGGAAGTGCTGCAAGGTTTTTACTACAGCCAGCAGTTCTCGTCGAGTAACACAGTAGTTCCTCTCGGGCTTTGAAAGTGCCTTACTGAAGTAAGCGATCACGATCTGTCGGTCATCTTGCACCTGTGACAATACGCCACCAATTCCCGTATTGCTGGCATCTGTGTCAACGACAAATCTTCCATCTCTGCTCGGATACCCCAGTATAGGTGCTTCACATAGCCGCTGCTTCAGCTCGTTGAACGCTGACTCACAGTTGTTGTCCCAGATAAATTCTCTTTTATCCTCAGTCAGTTGATGTAGAGGTTTTGCAATGTCAGAAAAACTCATAACAAACCTTCTGTAGTATGTGCATAGCCCTAGAAATGCACGTACTTCTGTTTTATTCTTTGGAACTGGCCACTGTTGCACAGCCTTTATCTTCTCAGGGTCGGTTCTTACTCCATCAGCGGAAATCACATGTCCTAGGTAGCTGACCTCCTTCTTGAACAGGGCACACTTCTTTGGGCTTAGTTTTAGGTTAGCCCCTCGTATTCTGGTGAACACTTTTTCCATGTTCCTTAGGTTTTCCTTAAAAGTGCGGCCCATTATAATGACGTCATCCAAATATACTAGACAGACGTCACCAAGAAGACCAACCATGACTCGTTCCATGAGGCGTTCAAAGGTTGCTGGAGCATTGCACAACCCAAAAGGCATAACGTTAAATTGCCACAGGCCATTGCCAATGCCCGTACTGAACGCTGTCTTTTCTTTATCCTTCTCGCTGATTTCCACTTGCCAGTAGCCACTTTTCAAATCAATGGTTGAAAACCACCTCATACCACTGAGCATATCCAGCGTATCGTCGATCCTCGGCAAGGGGTAACTGTCCTTCTTCGTGACATTATTCAGCATTCTGTAGTCGACACAGAATCTTGTACTGCCGTCCTTTTTCTTTACAAGAACGACAGGAGAAGACCATGGGCTCGTAGAAGGTTCAATTATTCCACTATCAGCCATGTCCTTTACCATTTCTGCCACTTCAGTTTCTTTAGCCCAGGGTATGCGGCGCGGTCTCTGTTTAATTGGTCTAGCATCACCTGTGTCTATTTCATGCTTGACAAGACCTGTTCTTCCGCAGTCCTTTCCCGTTGCAAAAATATCCTGAAACCGTAGCAGAAATTCCCTGGCTTGCTGTAGTTCTGAGGTCGATAAATTCTTCTTAGAACTTTCCAGAAGTTGCTGGATGTGATCAGGTTCATCTCTCGTTGAGTCCTGCTTCACTGGAGATGTGTTGATTTGGCGGAGATACTTCACTTCTTCACATCTCCCAACAACACTGTTTTTCTTCAAGTGGACCTCCTTTTTCCCAAGATTTACAATTCGCACTTTAGATTTCCCTTTCGTCATTACCAATGTCCTCGCAGTGATGAGTTCCGGATGCCGGCCAGTATCCTCAACTATTACGCATCTTTGTTGCCTGATTTTCTTAGGAAATTTTACTTCAACTAAAGTTTCTGTTCTCGGAGCCAATGTAGTATCTTTCACACAATAGAGGTTACATGTGTTGACTCCTCGCAGGAACACTTCTTGGTCTGGGAACTTCAATACTCCCCTATCAATATCTAAAACACATCGGTACTTCTGCAAGAAGTCCAGACCCAGAATGCAATCATCGGTAATATTCGCAATCAAAACAGAATGGGTGTACACTTGATCACCGATTTTTAACTCTATATCTGTATCACCGAGGACGGAGACTGGCTGGCCGGTTGCTGTCTGAAGTCGGCAGGATGGAGACTTTCTTTGCCACAAGATCGTGCGTTTCAGCAACTCAGGTCTTATAATAGTCCGTGACGCCCCGGTGTCAACGGTGAAATTGCAAGTACGTTCATTCAGTGTTCCTTCGATGGTCAAACTATTTCCGGTGTGGACTTGATTGATAGTGATGACTGGGGCCTTTACTTGACCAACCGGCACGCACCCCGCGGCCCTAGCGACATTAAGTTTTATCGTCTTCTCGTTAACTTGGGTTGCGGAGTCCACACTTGCCCTCTTCCTCTTGGGACAATCAGTACGAATGTGCCCTTTTTCTCTGCACTCGTAACACGTCGGAATATAGCGGGACGTTGCCGAAGAAGAAACCACCCCTTCTCGGTTACGCGGTTGCACTGAAGGCGAAACCACTACTTCTCGAACTCTGTGCGTGCGTGAATCCTGGCGTACGGCTTCTACTTCCAAAGCGTGAGCCATTGCACTTTTCAGAGTTTGGTGGTGTCCGAGTCGCACCGTAGCTCTCACATCTGTGTCCCGTAGTCCGTCGATGAATGCTTGCACCAGATTAACTTCCACAATCTCCGGTGTCATCGACCTATATGCACGCCGCACCAACCGTTCAATCTCGACTCCCCACTGCTGGAGGCTCTCGTTAGGCCTCTGCGTTCTGTCGCGAAGTTGCGCGCGAAACACGTGCTCGAGGTGCTTGTCGCCATAGCGGGTGTCTAACCCTTCCATTAGACGCTCCAAGGTCCTACCGTCCGAAGGAAGGTTCTCTAGGACCAGTAGGGCGTCCCCACGTAGAGCTAAGGTTAACGCCGCGAAAGACTGCTCATCATCCCAGCGGTTTGTCTTCACCAACGTTTCGAATTGGTATTTGAAGGCAGTCCATGACGACGTGCCGTCAAAACGTGGCACATCAAACTTTGCGGCCGACGTACAGTGGGTGTGCGATGATGAACCAACGGCAACGGGTTCGCGTGCTTGGAGCTTGACGATTTTTTGATTCATGTCGTCAAATCTCATTTCCAAACTATCGGTTCGGGCGGATACCTCCTTGACCTCTAAGGTGAGGTTCTTTACTTTCTCGCCCAACGTGACGAGACCGTGATCGATTTTCTCGAGGATAAGGTTCTGCTTAGCCTCTTGATCGCGGCGAGCTTCTTCCTGGTTAGCCGCGATTAGGTCCTGGAGCTGGCGCTGGTTAGCTTCCTGTTCGCGGCGAGCGGCTTCCTGTTCGCGACGAGCGGCTTCCTGTTCGCGGCGAGCGGCTTCCATACTAGCTTGCATGGCGGCCAACACTGCAGCTAGGTTAATTTCCGAGGAAGGTCCTGTCGGCGCCTCAGCAGCTGCTGTTGCTCCCATACTGTCCTGATCTTCTTCCTCCAGACGGTGGCGCGCAGCATCCATCTCCGTTTGTCTCCTTGTTCGTGGTCGTTGTTCGTCGTCTCTCTGTAGTAATGGCATCTCACTTCTGACACCAGTTGTTACGAACGTGAGTAATCAAATGCCGGTTTACTAATAGAGAGATTTATTTTCCACAAACAAAACACCAATTTAGTCCACTCGCCAATAAACCACTTCGTAATGCACTCTAGAGATCCGTAGAAATATCACTTAGGTCGTCGTATGGATGAAAACGTTCTTCACTTGACTTGGATATTCGCACTTGTTCGCAGTCGAAATCAAAACTGACTCCCGTCCGGCCAGCGAACACGTATTTATACTCAGAGCCAAGAAAATTCTAGATACCGAAGGTTCGAGGCCACGCCAGAACAAAAGAAACCGTTTCCGCGAAGCAATAAATTATTCTTATTACCAACCGGTAGGTAACTACTCGACCCCACGACTCATACGAATTTCGACTCTATAGTAAAAGACTGAAGGTACAAATTCCTTTACCAAGTTACTTAAGTACCTACAAAAGTTCTCAGAATTATTAAGTACCTACTTATACGTGTCGGATTTTTCTAGAATTTGCTAGGCCCTGGTACGTACTCCTATTCTGGAGGTTTCGACTAGCAATGCGTTTTAATTATTCGGTGATACTTTCAGCTTTGTCGAAGAAACGACGTGTTCTATTTTTACGGCGTAACAATATCAACAAAACTGTTATTAGACCTATCTCTATACCCGAGATATAAAATCTTGCTTATTGCCTTTAGGATTCTGGGGCAACGGGAAGTACCTACTCTATAAATTTGAATTCCGTGGAGAGTGTCAAAATATACGTTTTTTTGCGACATAAATTTATTTTTTGTCATCGCTTCAACAGACCGAAGATTTGATTATATAGTCAGAATTCAACTTGACATTTTTATTCGTTTTTAAGATAACGAGTCTTGACAGACGAACAACAGTGATCCTTTAATAGGATAAGGATGTTTTTTCTATTTTTTCGTTTTTAAGTTCCAAACTTAAAAACGAAAAAATTGAACGAAAGTTCGAACTGACACTAAAAAAATGCACCAAAACCTAAAGTGTATATAAACTCTTTTTCGATGGCATGTATGACGTAACCGTTCGCACAAGGGCCTTGCAGCCCAAAACTTGTTTAGCATTGGCTGGAAATTATCTGCAGTCTCCGCACGAGGTCAATAGCCTTGTTTCGGTTACGACTGCAAAAAAAAAGAAACCATCGACCTCACGGTAACCAGAAACAAATTACTTTTTTTTTAACCAAAGAGTTTCGAGTAGCGGCGCTTGGTTATGTCATGGATTGAAAGTGAAATGTCAAGAAGAGGATATTGCGTTACTGATTTGTTTATTAAAATTTATCAATAGATACAGGTAGATTTAAAGATTTATAAACAAGTAGAACTTTATTTTTAAATCTAACATATCCTGTTTACAAATATTATGTCATGTGTATAAAGATTTTCATTAAGACTAGTTTAACTTTAAAATGAAAAACAAAAGTAAAAAAATTAAAGCCAGCACAGTTTTTTTTTGTGTGGACCGCTCGGAGGACATAGTGAGGTGATCACACGTGCTCTAACATGTTAGCAAAACTATATGGCTCTAGTTATACGATCTTTACGGATAGATCAGTATTAGAGATTCAACCTAGCATGTAGACTATTAGGTGATTAAACGGAAATAAACACTCATTTTGTAAGTAGGTTTCATTGTTTTGATGTATCACATTTAACGGCCAATTAATAAGAACACAATAAAACCATTTCTTTAAATATTTTGGTTCTTACTAGATTTTGAACGTAAATCATGAATGTGTTACACTGCATATGTTAGCTAATCTCTAATATCATCCAGTCGTTAAGTAAAAAATAAAAATAATACATATTAATTATATAATTCAATCAAGTTTTCAAGTAGACGGTGACCTCTGAGTTTATTTCACCGTTTCTTTTGACAAAAACGGCTAGATAAATAATATATTTTAATCAAAACTAGGTGAGGTCAATATCTCGCCTAGATATACTTAAAAAAAATAGTTTAACGTGTTACAAGTTACAGAATAAAAAAATAGTTTAGTTAAAACAATAATTTATTTATTTGATTTGATTTATGATTATTTATTTTATTTGATTTTTAATTATTTGATTTTTGATTATTTTTAATTTTTTTTAATTTTGGTTTTGATATGATTTTTTTTTCTAATTTGTGTTAGATTTCAAACCAAGCATACGTACAATATGGCGGCCATCGGATCTTGGCGGGTCTGCGCCTGAAAACTCGTAAAAAAAAATTAAAGGTTTTAAAAGAATAAAAGCCAATAACAGTTTTTAACAGGATTAACAACTGCAAATTGCATTTATTTGTTTAAACCATTTATTTTGTTACGAGTGGACTTGGACCCTTTTGCTGACAATTCCTTGAGGCGCGCGATACAGAGCGCGCCGTCGACGACTTGGGCTTAGTCCGGACTGTTACCAGACGATCGTATATTTTAATTTGGTTACTTTAAATGAGATCAGTTCCGATTTTCTTGCAAGTGTAAAAGATAGCTGTGACTAAAGTAATAGTAAAAATATAAATACAACACAGTTACAAATTGTTTCAGTAAGTCACATTACGACGTTAACATATACAACTAATACGACTTAGTTTATTTGTTTTAGCGCTTTTAAAAGATAAAAAATAATAGAATGTAACATTCGGAATACAGTATGTTTTTGTTAAATTTATTGTCATATTCTAATTCTATTTTTTTATTTTTATGTAAGTAATTAAATACCAGAAATTTGTATATCTTTGTAAATCTACTAAGGCCAGTCACCACGTTGATTTCGATAGTATTTTTGACTGACATAACCAATTTTTTTAGCCTAACGAAAAAAAAACTCAAAAAGAGTCCAAGAACGTTTAAAAAGATGAGATAATATTTAAACTAAGGGACCCAAACATACTGTCAAAATAAATTTAAGACAAAAACGCCATATAAAGTACAGTTGGGTCATTATTGCATTAAAAATTCAGGATGAGTCGCAGTTAGGGTGACCATAATATAGATTGTTATATTTTATTATTATGCATTTTTATTATTTATCAAATATAACATGACTAGTTTTCTGCCCGCGTGTATGTTTCTCAATACAGACTTTTGACCCGCGATTTTTCTCTTTGGAGGGTACATTTTGAGAAATTCTTTGTTAGTGCTCGCCTACGTCATAAAAAAACAAAACAGCGTTGTGCAAAATTTCACGCTTCTAGTGCCAGTAGTTTCCGCTGTGCGTTGATATATCAGTCAACTTCTCCTTTTATATATATATAGATAATGTATAATCACAATTCAAATATAAAACTACTGTAATATAACAACTTGTTCCCAAAATAATTTAATTAGTCTAGTTTATTACCAAAAAGTATAGTTAAGGTTTAATGAGGAATTGAAATTCACTATATGAGGAATTGAAATAAACACTGAATTTTTTCAATAAAATATTTGATTATTTTCACGTACTGGTATTTTAGTTATACCCAAAAAAGGAACTTTGTAGCTTTAGCATATAATGTAATTTTTGTTGGGAACTGTTGCAAAAAAAGGTCATTTGAACAGTACCTAGTTTTCTGCATGCGTATATTGACAAAAAAAAACAGATTATTTTGTTTATTTTGAATTTTAACAAGCACCAATCAAAATGGTTTTTATTTCATATATGCCTACATAGGCACTTTTAATAAGTCATAAGCTAGTGCACCATGGACACAATTACTTCTTCAATTCTATAAATCCCTAGACACAATTAATTACGAAAAAGTTCGTAACGATAATATTTGCCAATTAATTTATAGAAGAAATGGCTTGTGTTTTATATTTTTCTGATAATAAAATTAATAATTATAATTTTCCATATCATTGCCAAGCCTAGGACAAGCTTGGGTTCAATAGCATAGGACGTACATGGATAAACGTCAGTCTAAAGGGCGTTTAGAGGTTGATTTATCCTCTTGTGCGCGTTCCAAAGGTCCCGAAACCCAGAGTTCTGATATATACCCATAATGAAAAATCGTAAAAAAAAAAACAAAATGATAAAAGAAAGAAATAATAAAAGAAGGAAGAAAGAAAAATAATTTATTGCACAAAAGTGTGGCACATGCCATAAATATGTATAAAAAAAAGAACAGAAACAACAAACAAGTAGCAAAATATGCGATACACTTCCGCAAAACGGCCAGTGCTCAGCAAACAGCTGGGGCTCATATGTTAAACAGATCCATAGCGCTGATTAGGCTAAAAATCCTCATTAGGGGCTAACGGGAAAATAGAAGTCTCTGATAGAGTCTTCTCTGCAAGCCGCGTACTACAACAAATGTAAAAAATTACAGCTGCAACAGTGCGACAAATACTAGGTAGGTATTACCGTCTTAGAATCGTAGGGACAAGATCAATTTTTGCAATAATTGTATTAACAAAATATTGAAATAGTGATAACGAATCAGATCCCTGATTCATTATTATTACATTACTTACTCATGCATATTTAATCTAGATCCATTATGTTCAGAATGTTCATGAAAAATATTTTGTAAAACGTAATTTGCGTATCGCTACTGTATTGCAATAATTAGTTTCAATGATCGGTACGTTAAACAGAGAAACAATTATAATTAGTACTGGAAACTCACTTCTTTTGAATGTAAAGGTATTATCCAACGTGTTAAATGCATCTTTGTTTAGGCTGACGCAGATAGGCGTGTCGTATCAATGCGACAACGATGAGCGATTTCTATCAATAATGGTTTTGACATTGCTGTTATATCGCTGTCTTTAGTAATTTTATGATTCTAAATCTGAATACCTATAATTCAAATCTAAGTATCCCGTATATTGTTTTTTTTATTTTTTTGTTCAATAATAAAAATCCCCCATCGTTTTTTTTTTAAAGCAGGCCACTCGTATGAAATATTTTTATTTAATTTATTAAAAAAATACTAAGTTCTGTAAGTACGGTTGGTTTATATTTTTTAAAATATTATTTCTAAATTTAAACTGCAATCAACACATATTATAGAGAGCCAGTGTGATGTTTAATCCTCTTTCGTTTTTCACTTGACAATCTTTGTCGCTCACTGGAACATTGTCAATGTATTACATTGTACTCATTGCTAATAAAAAGAAATGTAAATCAATAGATTAATAGTTCAGCAATGTCAGTCACAATGGATCGCTCAACATTCATGTTTATTTGATTTCCTTTCCTGTATGTGTCTCATAATTGAATAATACTTTTATCTTAATACAATAGATTCATCGTCATTAACCTTACATCTGGCATTGTAAATTTATCCTTAATATAAAACATATTTATATTACGTATTAATTGTAGTCGTATTTTCTCCATTGACTGGCCTGTCAGCCTAGTATTTAGTGACCCTGACTGCTATGCCGGAGGTCGTGGGTTCGATTCCCACCCAGGACAAATGTTTGTGTGATGAGCACGATCATTTGTTCTGTGTCTGGGTGTAATTTGTATATAATATGAATATATTTAAAAATATATAAGTATGTTTATCAGTTGTCTAGCACTCATAACACAAGCTCTGCTTAGCTTGAGACTAGACGGCGTTGTGTGATAGTTGTCAAATATTATATTATTATTATATATTCATTTTATTATCGATTGTTAATAATAATACTTTGATCAGAACCTTGACTAACACCTTAGGAGGCTTGCGTAAAGCGACTGGATCAAAGGTTTGATTTAGAAAACGGTACTCCTGAACACGGCTCGTATTGTCAGGAGGTTCCTTTCTTTGGAGCCTTGGTCGCCAGTAGCTGGGACCCTGTTCTCGATACCGGTGTTATACTATTTTTTATATTTTTAATTCTTTGATTACATTCTGTTTGGGTTATTTTTTTTCTTACTTCTTGATGTTTGATAAATTTTCTAGGTAATGTATCAGATTCCAAAAGTTATCTGACTTTCAACACATACTCAAAAATGTTATCAGCAATATATTTTCTTATTACTTTAGAGTTTTTTTTTTTTCATTCAAAGTTAAACATCTCGTGGCTAATAATAACGGTTTTTTGAAAAAATCTAGGCATAATATATACCAACTCATCATTATCGGTCATCGGTCATGGAACGTCCGTATTTGAATCTGAAAAATAGACAAAAACTGTGATTAATTTGTTGTACCGTCTAAACAGTATTGGTTATGCAGACATGCCATGCCTAAAAAAAAGACAATCGCTACGTGATTTAGCAAAATGTTCTAGTCTCTACTAATTTATATAATATAATAAACATATAATAAACATAATAATTCTATGTCCAATAAAACAGAACCGATAGGCCTCAAATAGAATAAACACATGCCTCAAAAATAGTATGTGGTTTTCATGTCGATGATCTGATACATCTTATTATTGTGAGGCCACTGCATAAGCAATTTCGCCAAATGGAGTATCTTTGACTTATCACAAAAACAGTGTCAGTGTGTAGCCCCTTCACAGGATATGCGTTTCGGGTGACTGACATATTGTGTGCCAAAATTTAAGCCAAATTGACACGACAAAAGAATCTTATCAAATACAAAATTTAGCATCAGAAGGCGACTACATCGAATTCCTCAAAGTCATATTGTTAAGTAAATGGTCCTAACATTCTTTTACCGCGTGGTCACCGTAGTCTTAAGCCCTCGAAATTGAAGTGAAGTGCAGTTGATAAATCGCGCGGCCCCTGCGCAGACGCCTCAGTATCACAATTATGGCGCGAATCCCGATTACGATACTGGCCGTCGCCGCGACAATTTTAGCCGCAAAACTCGTTACAGGTGTGTAGTTGTGAAAAAGAAATGTGATTTTGTCTCTGGTTTTTTTTTTGGCGGGAATATGTTTTTTTTGTTTTGTTTTCCTTGGTGTTGGTGCGCCAGTGATCCAAATAATATTTTGCTGAAAATATTATTTATTTAGTGATTTAAATGTTTAATTTATCTAGTTACATATATGCAGAAATTATTTACCACTTTATTATGGATATGACTGATAAGGGCTTAAAAAAGTGGGAAAAGGGCCTTTTATTTTGTGGTACATAATTATTTGAATTATGGCAAAGTTAAGAAGACATAGAATTTTGGTTTTAGTACCTACTAACAATATGATTAACTTGAAATTTGATTATTATATAACTACTTATTAATTCAACTAGTGGTAAAGCAGTAAGTAATTTTACCAAATAATTATAAAACTTGGAAAATTATCGAAGGCTTTTATAAAAATTTGAAATTAAGAAGTGATCTAACAAAAATTTTGACCGTTCTTATTTATTTATGTTTACAATTTCAATTATAAAGAACTAGCTCATACCAGAGGCTACGTTCGCGTAAATGTAGGTTTCTTCATAAAAATTTTGGACCTCGTTTGAAAGAAAAGAAAGAAAGGAACCATGTTTATTAAGCTCTCCATGAAACATGAACAATAAAAAAAATAACTACCATCTTAAGTTAAACATAAAAAAAAAGTTTCATCCCCATTAAGAGGTAAATTTTATAATTTTATAAAAGTCTCTCTCCGTGCTCGTTTACGTCATAACATGCAAAATTTCATACTCCTAATCCCAGTAGTTTGGACTTACTGTACTATCTAGATAACTTAATTAAATTTAATGATACCCGAATCCCTTTAAAAAAATAAAGTGACAAGGACACTGTGTCCCAACATGGTGTTTTTTTTATGGTAGGTTAAAATCAACCAATGATGAATCCCGCCCTTGGGTGGTGCGGGAAACAGGGTCAGACTCTTACTGACTAAACAACCTACCCCGTTCCTACATCACCATACATGCCAGGGTCAGAGCCTGCCTTTCGGATACAAACCTTTGGCCCATTGACTTTTACCCTTCTGCAGGGTCCCTACGGTCCCAACACGGTGTGACCATATCATCAGTAAGTCGTTCAGTCAATTTCCTCCATTTATTTAAATTGATTACCTATTCTTTGTTTTTCCTTTTTTTATTAGTTATCTATAAATTTACATATGCTGTTTCCTTTGTAATGCATTTAAGTACCTACGCTGATAAACAAAAGAAAATAACGTATGACAAACTAGTGGGTTGAATACTTTCACGAGGTTTTTTATTCAAATTATTCTTATAATTTTATTAACATAGGTATTATCGTAGGGACTCTGCAAAAGGGTCGAAGCCTACTGGGGCCCAAGGTTTCTTTCTAAAAGGAAGGCTTGGTCTCAGTGCGAAGGGCAAAGTAGGAACGGGGTGAGGTGTTTAGTCAGTAAGGGCCTGACACTGTTTCTCGCTGCGCCCAAAATCGGGATTCGTTATTGGATGATTTTTGCTCGTCATAAAAAAAAAAACATAGGTATTATTTGCAGTATGCTGCATGACCCTCATTTCGTCGACAGCGCATAGTTATAACGCGCTCCTCAAAGAGATGTCAGCAAACCGTAGGAGCCTAGCAGGGCCGATGCCCGCTAGGTCTACGGAGACTTTTTGAAAAGGAAACCCGTAGTCCTATACCGTAAAGGACATTAATAGGACACAGGTGTCATTTTTAATAACTAACTTATACTTGCTCTCGATGATTAAGAGTGTGCGACAAACTTTAACGTAATTTCTCTTGCGAATAATCCCAAAGCCGACAGAAAAACAGCTTGTGAGGGACTAAACCAAATCACATTCTATCAACAATTTAATATAAAAAATCCGTAATATTGGGATAATCCATGTGAAGTTCCGGTAACACAAAACTATTTATTTATGTCAATCAAACAATTTTCTCGGTAAAAATCGTGGAAAGTCATTTCATGATTTTTTATCTTAGAAATAAAAGCAAGAAATCATAATCTCTGATTTATTGATAGGTACTTTGGAAATCATTATTATGACTTATTGACACTTTGTTAAATTCAGTTAAATTATATTTCATTTTATTTTTTCTTCTGCTGTACGGTATAATAAGAGGGAGTGTCAGGCTTTTACTTATTAAAACTCACCTGTATTCTATCAGTTACCAAATAGTGAAATAATTTTTGACTGGCTTGTCAGTCTAGTAGTTAGTGACCCTGACTGCTATTCCGGAGGTCGTGGGTTCGATTCCCACCCAGGACAAATGTTTCTGTGATGAGCACGATCATTTGTTCTGTGTCTGGATGTAATTTATATACATAACAGAGGACTTTCCAAAAGTAAACAATTATCCGCGATGGGAATCAAACCCACGACCTGACGCATAGCAGTCAGGATCACTAACCACTAGAACAACAGATTGATCAACATAACAAACCACTATCTTATCTACCTACCTTTTTAAGCATTTAAGCGTGATATTCAGCCATCCGATACTTTACTATCATAAGTTCAAAAAAACCTTTTACGTCATCATCATCAGCCTTTTAATGTTCCCACTGCCGGGACACAGGCCTCCTCTCTAGGAGAGGGAATGGGCCACGCGGACCCAGAGCGGATTGGTGAATGTTACAAAATCTCTTCGAATTTTTGGTTATAGGACATGCCGGTTTCCTCACGATTTTTTCCTTCACTGTTTTGAGAGCAGTGGTGATGAAATTAATTACACAAAGTAATGCGCCTGGCTGGGTTTGAACCCGCGACCTACAATTCGTCGGGGCCATTACCACTTGGTCACCACTGCCCTCCAAAAAAAAACCACTATTTTCTCTGCCTACCTATTTGAGCATTTAGGCGTGATATTCAGCCATCCGATACTTAACAATCACAAGTTCAAAAAAACATTTTACGTATTACGCCATTATTCAGTCAGAGAACGTCACTAGCCTTATCGAATCGTCCATAAAATTACCGCAAGACGATGAAGAATAACATCTGACTGACGATTGATGCCTTTACGTAAATCGTTACTTTTGTTTAAGCAAGCTGTTTTGAAGAACCAAGATGGCCACCTTATTTTATCATCATCAGCCTTATTAATGTTCCCACTGTTGGGACACAGGCCTCCCCTCTAGCAGAAGGAATGGGCCTTAAATACACCACACGGGCCTAGTGTGGATTGGTAGATTTCACATGTCTTCGAATTTTTGGTTCTAGGACATGCCGATTTCCTGACGATGTTTTACTTCAACGTTTTAAGAGCAGTTGTGATTAAATAAATTACACATCGCCTAATTTAAGAAGCAAAGAATTATACGATTTTTGATAATTTTAAATCAATCGTCACGTCTAACCGGCTAGTCTGTATGTTTTGAAAAAAAAATATATATATCAAACTAAATCGTTTTTCTAATAATTTATTCAAATATTCTCGTTTTTTTTTTTATTGAGCTTGGAATAATTTATTTTCAAAGTTATGTTCAAAACAGACAAAAAAGCGAAGATCAGTCAAAAACAATTGAGTGTATTTTTATAAAACTTTCATAGACTACAAGATAATTTAATTATCAATCTTTTGATGTACAGTAAAAACTGTAAGTACATCAAAAAAAAAAAAATTAAAAAAAAATCATATTGTGTTTAATAAATGAAGGACATATTATTATTCGAATAATCTTGACGACGCTAGCTCCGTCTTTATTCACTCAAGGTCGTTGGTATATAACTGCTCTTTAAGGACATTTCTTAATTTAAGATTAATTCTTCGTAGAGCGAATAGCCCTGAGTGTCGCAGGTTTTAATCCCGCATAAAACACATTATATAATATTACCAGCGACCCGCCCCAGCTTCGCACGGGTACTGATATTGAATGTATTATGCATGTATTATACACATAAAAATTCCTCTTGAGTCACTCTATCTATTAAAAAAAAAACGCATCAAAATCCATTGCGTAGTTTTAAAAATGTAAGCATACATAGGGACATGAAGCCACTTTGTTTTATACTATGTAATTATTATTTTATAGCCTACAGATAGTTATTCTAGATCTAGTGTATCTGTAAATGCAATCGAACACAGGAGTAATTGGTAAACAAGAGGCTTCGTTTGTTTAAAAAACAACCAGTTTAAATTAGTACCTAATCAAAAAAGAAACCGTCAAGTACGAATCGGACTCACGCACAATAAATAGTCTACCAGAAGTAAAAAAAATTGGTAAAAAAATCACTATTGTTGTCTAGCTTAAATATTTATTTTATTCTGTTTTTAGTTCGTTTTTTTGTTGTAGTGGCCACTGAAATATATCATCTGTGAAAATTTCAATTGTTTAGCTATTAAGGTTCATAAGATACAGTCTAATGACATACAAACAGACAGATGAGATATAGCAATTGCAGTCTCGTTTTTAGGCTTTGGGAACGGAACCATTAAAATTAAAAAAGTCCATCTCTAACCTTAAAACTACACAAATATACACATAAATTTAAAAAAAAACTTAACTAAAAATACCTAATCTAATACGGCGTCAAAAATTAGACAAAATTTTTGCAAATAAAATTGAAGTTTTTTTTTTTTACTCGTAATAAACTAGTGCTTGACTGCGATCCCACCTGATGGTAAGCAGTGATGCAATCGTTGATGGTAAGGCGCACTAGTTTATTAAGAGCCTATTCACTCTAGCCTTGAAGACACCTAAATTATATTCGGATGGAAAGACTGCAGCCGGCAAACTGTTCCAATCCCTCGATGTACGCGGTATAAATGACGAGGCAAAACGCTTAGTCTGGGCCGCAGGTGTCTCAACAACGTAAGGGTGGATATTTGCCGTACGCCGGGATGTCCGAAGGTGAAATTGGGATGGCGGAATCAAATCATGCAATTCCTGCGCACACTCTTCAAAATGCATCCTGTAGAAAACCGCAAGGCTGGCTACTCTGCGCTCGAGACTTTGGAGATTGGACCCAACCAAATCTGGATCACCAATCAGCCTCTTTGCACGCCTTTCCACTGAATCCAAAGCCGCTAGGTGGCATTTTGCAGCACCAGCCCATATGTGGCTGCAGTACTCCACACACGATCGGATCTGTGCTTTGTACAACATTAGAAGCTGACTCGGTGTGAAGTACCGTCGGACTTTTGCAAGAACGCCGAGTTTTCTAGCAGCTACCTTGGCTTTGGACTCAATGAACCGCCCAAAGTTGAGGTCTGAAGCAATGAATGAATGAGGTCTGAATTTATTACTTTTATAAAAAAGTCCGTGGAGCAGAGGACTATTACTCCCATAGATTACAAGAATCGCAAAGCCCATTGCCCAAAGAATCGCTCAAATTAAGTGGCAATGGGCAGAGCACATTGCTCGCAGAACAGATGGCCGTTGGGGTCAAAAGATTCTGGAGTGGCGACCGTGCACTGGAAGACGCAGTGTTGAAAGGTCTTCTACAAGGTGGACCGATGACTTGGCAAGGGTTTCGGGAATCCGATGGATACGAGATGCACAGGACCGTTAATTGTGGCGACACGAAGACTATGTTCAACATTAGACGTCTTTCGGCTAAAATGATAATGACAAATGCTTAAGTATTTCAATCTTATCATAGTGTTTGGCCTATGTTCGAGCAGTATGAACGTAAACCTTCTTGGTTATAGTTTTTATGACTAAAAAGATTTTTTTTTTTATTATTCACTGAATCGTAAACTCATTGATCTTCAATCTCTGTTTTTTTTAGCAGTTTCTCTTCGATGTTGTGGCCAGTTTACGTGATTCTTTCCATTTTTATTTCGTCATTTTGACAGTAGTAAAAAAATCCATAGGCATTAGAAATTTAAGATAGAAAGTTTATAAAAACAGCCGATGTTTTCCACGTTACATTGGAAAGTAGAATAAATTGCGATGGCTACATCATTACATCGTATAAAACAAAGTTGCTGTCTGTCCCTATGTATGTTTAAATCTTTAAAAGTACGCAACGGATTTCGATGCGGATTTTTTTAATAGATAGTGTGATTCAAGAGGAAGGTTTATAGGTATAATACATGTATAATATATTTAATATCACAATTGCACCCGTGCGAAGCTGGGGCGGGTAGCTAGTTTTTTTATATTGGTATTTATCCAAGAACGAAAACAAAAAGTTTTTTAACTGGTCTTATGCACGGGCCACACTAACGAGAAATGCCATAATTTATTGCGATAATGGACGTTAACCGTAGGTGTAGCCACAACTTAACGCGATAGTTTGACAACGCTTAACATTACCATTTGGCGTTAGGCGATAGCTCAAGTGGCGGTACATCAAAGAGATTATAACGCGAGAATTGATGCGAAGCAGCGGCTATATTGTGTTTTTTTATGGTGGGTAAAAATCATCCAATGACGAATCCCGCTCTTGGGCGGAGAGGGAAACAGTGTCAGACTCTTACTGACTAATTACCCCACCCCGTTCCTCATAGGTGTCAGTGTGCATCGTGACAATTTAAGTAAAATTTACGCCTTTTTATCGCCAATGATGGTCATTCGAGTGGACATTTTAAGTGTGCCCACCACCACCCACTTCAGCGTGTTAAAATTAATAACCGCAGTAAATATCGTGCTAGTGGAAATTGACGTTAGCCGTTAGTGTGGCCCCAGCATTATGCGCTACAATATGTAATAAATTGCATGTTTAATCGAGAGCACTAACGACCTGGAATGCTCACAATTTTTGTAAAACAAACTGAAAAGTACGTCAATAAAAGTTGTAAAAAATTTGGACACAATTTTAGCTGAAAAACTGAAGGCGATAGCTATTTTTAATTGATTATAGACATATAGTTCGTTTTAAGGAAGTCAGTGTCTTCATATCGAACATTAATAATTTAGTCAACAAAGTTGAAAAAAAATACACAATACAATTAGTTCAAACTTAAAGATTATGAATTTAATCTTTGTAAATCTTTTTATTACCTACTAAAACTTCTCTGTACCACCTTTTTCATACAAATCACCATTCCTAATAATATAATATTATCAAGCTTGTTGGTTTTGTCGTCAGTGGCTCTGACTGCAATGCCAGAGGTCGTGGATTTGATTCCCATCCTGTAAAAATGTCAGTACGATGTGCACGATCAATTTTCTGTGTCTGGGTGTAATTTACCTATAATAAGTATGTATTCGTGTAGTAGAGAGTAGTGGTGGCCGAGTGGTATCGGCCCCGACTTACGAGTTGTAGGTCGCGGTTTCGAACCCAGCCAGGCGCATTACTTTGTGTAATTTATTTCATCACCACTGCTCTCAAAACGGTGAAGGGAAACATCGTGAGGAAACCGGCATGTCCTAGAACCAAAAATTCGAAGACATGTGACATCCACCAATCCGCACTGGGCCCGCGTGGTGGATTATGGCTCATTCCCTCTCCTAGAGAGGAGGCCTGTGTCCCAGCAGTGGGAACATTGAAAGGCTGATGATGATGATGACTGGTCCGATTGGAAAAATTTTAGCAACAATAGAAAGCTGCTTTACTCCTGAGTGACATAGGCTATATTTTATGTACGCGGGCGAAGCCGCTGACAAGAGCTAGTTAGATATATATTAGTACCTATGTGTACCAGTTGTTCAGTACTGAGCACAAGCTCTGCTTAGATAGGGACTAGACAGCGTTACAATGGACTTATACTGACAGTTAGTTCCTGCCTCCTAACCTCCTAGTTTTTTGACCAATACATGGTTACTGTATGGACTTTAAAATAGACTTTGACTCCTGAGTTTGTTTCGGTGTTTCTTCTCAGGGTAGTCAGCTAGGAATCACCGGACTCATCTAGCTTAAACTGACGAAAAGAAAAAAATATTGACGAGTAAAAATGTTATTTTAAAATTATTTACAAAATAAATATCATTTATCAGTAAAATGTTCAGAATCGGCTACTGAATCGATATCAGTTATTTTTATAAAAAGCATTTTTTTTACATTGTAAAGTATCCAAAAATTACCGACCTATTCTGATAAATCTATAATATAAAAACCGGCCAAGAGCGTGTCGGGCCACACTCAGTGTAGGGTTCCGTAGTTACCAAATCAAATTCTCGCAATGTAACAGAACTCAGTAGCTCATGTATAACTACTAAGTTACCAAATTTCCCGAGAGATGGCGCTGTACCCAGTGGTAATTTTGGATTGCGTGAACCAATTTTAACCATTTTTTTTCAAAAAAGATATGCTCGAGATAATAAAATATGTAAACTAAATTTTAAAAAATCTTGCAAGTTCAATTTCAAAATTAGAACAACACGTTTTTTTTTAATTCTTTTAAAACTGTTTATCCTATCAAGTTCAAAATAATTTTCTTAGAAAGGTTTTATAAAGTTCTACTTTAGAGATTTTATTCTATATTTTTAAATGTTATGGTTCGAAAGTTAGAGGGGGGGACGTATTGCTTTTTACTTTTGGAGCGATTATTTCCAAAAAAAATACATTATCGAAAAATTATTTTACTGGACCTTTCATCATCATCATCATCTTTAATGTTCATGTATAGCCCTTTTTTAATGTTCCCACTGCAGGGACACAGGCCTCCTCTCTCTAGGAGAGGGAATGGGCCATAATCCACCACGCGGGCCCAGTGCGGATTGGTGGATGTCACATGTCCTTGACCTTTAATCAATTAAAAAAAAACTCTTGAACGCGTGATAAAACCTGTCCTACTGTATGGATCAGAATGTTGGGCTGTGAAAAAGACGGATGAAAAAAGACTGCATGTAGCGGAGATGAGAATGTTGAGATGGATGTGTGGTGTGACGAGAATGGATAAAGTTAGAAATGAGTATATTAGAGGAAGTCTGAAAGTGGCGCCAGTGACTGAGAAGTTGCAAGGAAATCGTTTGTCTTGGTATGGACATGTGAAGAGAAGAGATGAAACGCATGTCACAAAAGGAGTTCTGAGTTTACATGTGGATGGATGGAGAGGAAGAGGGAGGCCGAAGAAGAGATGGATGGATTGTGTGAAGAGTGATATGAAAGAAAAGGGAGTTAGTGATAGTGTGACGGATGACAGGACAGAGTGGAAGAAAAAAACATGTTGCACCAACCCCAAGTAAAACTGGGATAAGGGTAGGATGATGATGATATATTCCACTCGTTCCAGAGGGTCCTGAAAGACAGACAGACGAATAACAAAGTAATCCTATGAGGGTTCCGCTTCTGCCTTTTGAGATACGGAACTCTAAAAAACGCCATACTTAACTAGTTGTGTTGGTGTGATGACACCATAATTTTCGTAACAATGTAATCGACAATAGTAGGGACATAATGATAGGATATTTAACAAAATGTCACGTTTTTTAGATTTTCTCTAAAGTGGCACGTTTTTCGGTAGTCAAAGTAGATAAATGTAACATTATTATCTACTAGTCATCTTTTAACTTGTTATCATCTATGTACGTTGATACCATGTTGATACACCTAATAAATCTACACTAATATAATAAAGAGGTAAAGTTTGTTTTTTTTGTTTTTATGTTTTTTTGTTTGTAGGGGGTAATCTATGGAACTACTGGTCCGATTGGAATAATTTTAGCAACAATAGAAAGCTGCTTTACTCCTGAGTGACATAGGCTATATTTTATGTACGCGGGCGAAGCCGCTGACAAAAGCTAGTACACAAATAAAGTAGATACGAAAGATGGGATTTCCTTAAAAAGGATCATTGTAAACACCAGTATGAACAACTTTTACTATGAGTTTTTTTTATTTTTTTTTATGGTAGGTAAAAATCATCCAATGACGAGTCCCGCTCTTGGGCGGAGCGGAAAACAAGTGTCAGACTCTTACTGACTAAACAACCTACCCCGTTCCTACATCGCCATACATACCAGGGCCAGAGCCTTCCTTTTCAGACACAAACCCGTGGCCCTGATTGGCTTCGACCCTTCTGCAGGGTCCCTACGGTTGCTGACAACTCCTTGAGGCGCGCGGGAACAGTGCGCGCCGTCGACTACTGAGCTTGGTCCGGACGATTACCAGACGACCGGACGGCGAGCTACCCAATGCTCACCGTCCGCAAGCCCGCGCCTACGGTGGCCGGAAGTCAGGATCGGAATCGCGGCGGCGTCTGGGGCGCAAACGCCGTTGCCTTATGCGGTCCGCCTCCTCCTTTGCTAGCATTAACTTTTACTATGAGTTGGTCTCATAGTAAAAGTTGTTCAAATTGCCCAAAAATCAGAAAAGAAAAACCGCTGCTCTATACATTTTATCGAGTTCATCATCATCAGCCTTTTTAATGTTCCCACTGCTGGGACACAGGCCTCTACTCTAGGAGAGGGAATGGGCCGTAATCCACCACGTGGGCCCAGTGCGGGTTGGTGGATGTCACATGTCTTCGAACTTTTTGGTTCTAGGACATGCCGGTTTCCTCACGATGTTTTCCTTCACCGTTTCGAGAGCAGTGGTGACTGATGAAATAAATTACACAAAGTAATGCGCCTGGCTGGGTTTGAACCTGCGACCTACAAGTCCTACAACTCGTAAGTCGGAGCCGTTACCACTCAGCCACCACTGCTCTCGTGTTATGTGAATATAACACCCGTATTCACAAACGTTACTATGCGGCCTCACAGTGCTCGCGAGCGCACAGGGCCCCGAAAACTAATTCATAAACAATACTTGAGTGGCGGATAGCACTATGCGTCCCTTAAAATGAACGCACAACTAAGCAACGCAGTGAGAAATGCCTTACTTAGCATAGCAATGCTACTTCACTGAAGAAAGTATCGTTTGTGAATACGGGTGTTAATCCATGAAGCAGCGGGTATTTTGTAGTGATTTTTCTCGATCCACCCAAGGGCGGTATTCGTCAATAGATGATTTTCCAAAGTTAGGTTCTGTGAATTGTAGCGCTTGATAACTCGTAAAAAAATAAATGGATTAAACAAATAAATGCAATTTGCAGTTGTTATTGCTGTTAAAAACTGTTATTGGCATTTATTTTTTTAAAAGCTTTATTTTTGTACGAGTTTTAAAGCGCTTAAATTCGCAGACCCTAACCTCAAACGCTCCAAGATCCGATGGCCGAACTGAACAAACGAGTTTTATTTACTGTAAATAGCATTTGCTGTATATTTGTTGTGCCATAAAATATTGCATTTTCATGCATATTATTATACTAGCTTTTGCCCGCAGCTTCGCCCGCGTACATAAAAATATAGCCTATGTCACTCAGGAGTAAAGCAGCTTTCTATTGTTGCTTAAATTTTTCCAATCGGACCAGTAGTTCCAGAGATTACCTCCTACAAACAAAAAAACAAAAAACAAACTTTACCTCTTTATTATATTAGTGTAGATAACAGAACGCTAACCAATAATTTTAGAGTTACAACACTAAAATAATCATTTAACCCGTACCTAAATTAATTATCATTGATTATCATAAAATTTTGTAGCCGTTTTTTTATACAAAAAAGGAGCTATCCATTACCATTTTAATGAGAAGTTAAACTTCAGTTATTAATAACAACAAAAAAGGGTAAAACAAAAACATCTGTTCTTGCATAAAACCATCAACAAAAGGAAAAAAAGAAAAATAAGTAACTATTCTTGCATAATTCCTATTTTTGGTACGAGTATCAACCACTTTTTGTGAAGTGATAAAAAGTTAACCTTGGGGGACCAGACGCCCCCTGCCGGAGACTCTACGCAGGAATCGTTCGGTCCATGGCCCGTTACGGGGCGCCGGTGTGGGCGCCGTCGTTGCAGCAGCAGCCGAGGGCCCAACTGAACGCGTGCCAGAGGGTCATGGCTATACGGGTGATCCGGGGGTACCGTACGATTTCCCGTGAAGCGGCGAGCCTCCTTGCTGGCCTGCCACCATGGGATCTGGAGGCAACAGTCCTTGCACGCATGCACGATCTGCGCATGGAAGTGCAACGCCGGGGCGAAAGTCCGCTGCCTGAGCATGTCAAGGCGTGGCGGAAAGAGCTCCGGCGGGATCTCGTGATGGCGAAATGGCGTCAGCGGCTATCGCAACCCAGTGCTGGGCACGCCATAATTATGGCGGTAATGCCCCTCCTTGAGGCGTGGCTGGAAAGAACTCACGGCGTTCTCACTTTCCGCATGACGCAGGTCCTCACCGGACATGGTAAGTTCGGGAGGTACCTGCATCGCATTCGTGCGGAAGAGACGCCCGGGTGTCGCCACTGTGTGGACCGCCCGGAGGACACGGTGGAGCACACGGTTGAGGTGTGCCCCGCTTGGGCAGAGCATCGCTGTGTCCTCGTGGGAGCGATCGGTGGCGGCGATCTCTCGCGCCGGGCCTTGGTAGAAGCCATGGTTCGGAGTGAGGAGGAGTGGCAGGCGGTCGCCTCCTTCTGCGAAGCAGTAATGCTAGCAAAGGAGGAGGCGGACCGCATAAGGCAACGGCGTTTGCGCCCCAGACGCCGCCGCGATTCCGATCCTGACTTCCGGCCACCGTAGGCGCGGGCTTGCGGACGGTGAGCATTGGGTAGCTCGCCGTCCGGTCGTCTGGTAATCGTCCGGACCAAGCCCAGTCGTCGACGGTGCGCACTGTTCCCGCGTGCCTCAAGGAGTTGTCAGCAACCGTAGGGACCCTGCAGAAGGGTCGAAGCCAATCAGGGCCACGGGTTTGTGTCTGAAAAGGAAGGCTCTGGCCCTGGTATGTATGGTGATGTAGGAACGGGGTAGGTTGTTTAGTCAGTAAGTGTCTGACACTTGTTTTCCGCTCCGCTCAAGAGCGGGACTCGTCATTGGATGATTTTTACCTACCATAAAAAAAAAGTGATAAAAAGTTGTGCAGTATTAAAGTCCTAAAATAAATCCAAATTCGTAAAAAAAACCTACATGGATAAATTCTCGATTTAATTAAACCTTTTGAAAACCGTAATTAGAGACGTAATAAAAAGACAATACGTGTGCGAACGCATATTCGCGTTCGCTTGGGGCTCAAGAGTTTAAAGTATTGTCGATAAAATAGGAAACTGAGATAACATTAGCTAAAGTAATATTTCTAAAAGCATTGTAATATAAAAAATCGATTATTTTTAATATAAGGAACATAATTAAATTTCCTGAGCAACAATCAACTTATGAATTTAATTACATCCAAAAAAAAACCATTGGGGATCTCTAACATAATCAATTTTCTTTTCTATTTTCGAAATGATAAATGATCTTTATTTTGCAATTAGGTTTAAAATAGTAAATTGTTAACCTAGAGATGAAGGGTAGTCCCGAGACGTTGTCGCTAATAGTCCGAGGGACTAAATAAATCTTTAACGAACGTACATAAACTACACATGCACATTAAATTATATTCGAAACCTACATTTTTTTTTTCGTTTTGTGTTAGCTTATCTCCAAAACTATTGCATATATTTTGATGGGACTTCCAAACGAACAAAGCCGCAGGTAATAGCTAATTTCAAATATAACCATCATATACCTTTATTTATCAGTCAATACCTACGCGAAACGAACAAAAAACATGATCATCATTAAAATGCAAAATCATTTCATGTTGCAAACGATCCCAATTTTTACGCGAAAAAACCGGTTTAGATCGCAAAAACGGTACAAGGCTGATCGGAATATCACCATTGTCTTTTAGCTCTTCACGAAATAATACAGTTGGCAATGCAACATTTATTTATTCATTTAAATTTATCAGTTTGTTATATATTCCTAACGGTTTTTCTGATGCTTTAAACCTCCGCGTAAAACAAACGATGCCAATTAAAACGTTTAATTTTTTTTTCATAGCTAGTTTTTAGAGCACGGTATATATTTAAAACTCGTCAAGACGAATCACACGAGCCTTGAAACGATGTGGTTCATCATTATCAGCCTTTTTAATGTTCCCCCTGCTGGGACATAGGACTCCTCTCTTGGAGGGAGAGAAAATGGGCCATAATCCACCACGGGCCCAGTGCGGATTGTTGGATGTCACATGTCTTCGAATTTTGGGTTCTAGGACATACCGGTTTCCTCCGATGTTTTCCTTCACCGTTTTGAGAGCATTAGTGATTAAATAAATTACACAAAGTAATGCGCCTGGCTGGATTTGAACCCGCGACCTACAACTCGTAAGTCGGGGCCGATAGCACTCGGCCACCACTACTCCAGGTGGACCCGATTCGATGTGGTTGCGTAGTTTAATTACAGAGTTCCCATGGGCACCTTCCGCTTCCATCATCAGATTAACTACAGGAAGTGCAACAATTTTACAAGATTTGATCACAATCATCGGGACAGGAATGGGCCGTTATCCATCATGAGGTCCCAGTGCGGGTTAATAGAACATATTTTTAGTTCTAAGACGTGTCGGTTTCATCACTATATTTTCCTTCACCGCTTTGAGAGTAGTAGTGATGAAATAAATTACACAAAATAAGGCGCCTGCGACCTACAAACTTGTTAGTCAGACCCGTTGCCACACGGCAACCATAGTTTTCTACTAGATTTAAAAAAAAAAAAAAAGCTGGACATCATCACATCACACCTAGCAGAATCTTATTACAGGCTAAATTAATAAAACAAAAATTTGCTTGTTCCAGGAGATGTGACGGCATCGGTACCAAAACCGAAGAAAGTGTTGGATACCTTCATGAATCCAGCATACATTCCAGTTGAAGAGAAACACCAGTCTTACTGGAAGAAATCAGCTGCCCAGACTATCAAAGCGAAACTGGCAGAGAAACGAAACACGAACAAGGCGAAAAATGGAATCCTTTTCATCGGTGATGGAATGTCTTTAGCAACTGTCATGGCTGCTAGAACATTTTCTGGTCAGCTTGAGCAGAGCCTTGGGGAGGAATCCGTACTGGATTTCGAAACTTTTCCTGTCAGCGGATTGGCTAGGGTGAGTGTTTTATAGCTTTATTTCTTTGCGCTCCCAGGTAGGCCGCTGTAGATACCTTGGCTAAATGGGGTTTTTATGGGTATAGATCCGTCGGATACTCATTGTGAGTGCGGTGCAAACATGAGCCACTTGCTGGAGTACTCTAAGTGTCATGCACCTGCACTATGGAGGATTTAATGAGTGCTACCGATGCTGCTGTTAGCGTAGCCACCTACTGGGCCCCAACAGCTTAACGAGTTTATCATCGATTCGAAAAGAAGAAGAAGCTTTATTCTTTAACCTTTCGAATAGCGTAATTACAGACACAATTAAAAGACAATACTTGTACGGGCACCGGTGTCCTCTTGGAGCTTAATGAATTCATTATCTCAAAGGAACAATGCTATCGTAGGACCTGGTTAGCTGATGGAAAATCTGGTTAACTGCTTAAGCGCGATGAAGTAACAAACTTACACAAATATACAGTAATAAATAGTACATTTTGATACAAGTGCAGGAAGTTTGTCATTGCGACCGAGGCGAAATTCGCACGAGCCGTAGGCGAGTGTGTTATGGAGCCGAGGGCTGCAATGACAAATCTGCACGTGTGTCAAACGACGTTTTTCAATACACTTACGAACATATAACACTTATAATACACTTACTTTCTTTGAAAATTACGACGCATTTTTGTTAATTTCTTACTGAAGAAAAGTTTCCAAAGTTGCCGTACATTTTAGATTTAGATTGCAGCAAACTATAGTAAAGCATAATATCTGACGGCAGCGGCTTATTGTCTAAAAAAATCTTTTATATCTTACATTCAACATATTTTTCACAACTACCAATAAATAAGTTACTTATTAAAACTATTATTTATAGACTTTTCCCGCGCTTATTCTTTGCAGGATGAAAAAGAAGCAAAGACATCAAACCGTTATACATCCTACTTAATATTAAGAATAGAAATTCAAATATTTTTGAATTTAGAACACAGATAAATGTTAATTTGTTGTTAATAACAAATTATTGCATAAATAATCATATTTATTTATTATATTCTGTTAAAAACACGATTTAAATTTTAATTAAATATTAAAACCTCAAAAATCTGCACCTCTTTGCTTTAAAAAAAAAAATAATTACGCTTGACCGTGACGATAAGGAGGAAAAAAAAAGCCCTTGGTATGATAAATGAAACAAAAGCACGCGGGTGATATACGTGTCGAACCTAATTATAGTGCGATAAGTGACAGTTTTCGAGTAAGTGTATTGAAAATGGATTTCCTCACGCCTCATACGCTGGGATTCCAATTACTAGCCATCGTAACCAGCCAGCGTGGGGTTGCAGATGGCAAGCAATGAGTAGATCGTCGTCCACTCGTCCAGTAACTGTCCAGACCGAGACCGAATCGTCGGCGAAGTTTCATGCGTTTTTCAATCAGTAACCAATAACGTAAACAGTCCACTCTTAACCTCCAACAACCATTGGTCTTCAATTTTGGTTTTTCTGTAAGTCATGATAGTTTCCTGTCAACCGGGTTCATTGTGCGTAGAGTTAAATTTCCTGCCGGAGCCTATGTTTCCTGATAGCTCTATACTACGAGCCGCTCTTATTTCTACAGTGCGGAAAAGTGCTGGCGTTAGCCCCCGCTACAATTTATTTTATTAATTTTCGTATCAAGCTAGGCTAACCAACCCTACGGATCATACATCAACCCTCGTTCCTTTATTGCTGCCTAAGTGTAATTGAAAAACGTAGTTTGATACACGTGTAAATTTCTCACTGCAGCACTCGGTTCCGTGGTATCCTCGCCTCTAAGGCTCGAGTGAATTCTGCCTCAGTCACAATGAAAACAATTTTTTTTTGTTTGTTATAAATTAATGCTTGACTATGATCCCACCTGTTGGTTGATGGTGATGCGCATTAATTTATCAAAAACCTATTTAGACTAGCCTTGAAGACACTCACACACACACACACACACTCACCACCCACATTCTCCATTTGTATCGTCAATTGCGATTGTTGACAGTTAATATCGTTTTATTACTAAGCCTACCGTAGATTTCTTTATCATCAAAAGCCTAGAAAAACAAAACAAGGAAGGAAGCGATCCCAAGTACAATCGCTGACAAAAATGAATTGTTCAAAATAGTTTAACAAAAAAAGAGCAATTTGTTCAATGAAACGCGACACTCTAATAGTACTTCTTGGTATTTTACACTAAGAAGGTTATGAAGCAACCGCTTTTGAACGTGACTGTACTGTAATGTATCTTAGTTTTTGTGTTCTTAATTTTGCTCGTTTTCAATACAGGAAGACAGAAATCTGAAAAAAAATATTATTACACTACGCATTATTCAGCACAATACTTGTGTTCCCATTAAGACAGTCCATCTCTTATTACACTACCATACGTGGACTAAAACAGCCTGAATATCAAGCGGTGTATCAAGGAGCAATGGTGGACAAGTAGGAGCAGTGGTGGCCGAGTAGGAGCAGTGATGCTGGAGTGGTAATGGCCCCGACTTACATACGAGTTGTAGGTCGCGAGTTCAAACCCACCCTTTTTTTTTAAGCCCTTTCTGACCCACAGCTAGGTAAAGGCCTCCCCCAAGTTCTTCCAAATCTTCTTTTCCCAGCCATTACTTTGGGTAAATCATTTTATCATCATTGCTCTAAAAACGGTAAAGGAAAACATACTAAGAAAACCAGCATGTTCTAAAACCAAAAATTCGAAGACATGTGACATCTACCAACCCGCACTGGGCCCGCGTGGTGGATTACGGTCCGTTCCTACTCTTAGAGAGGAGGCCTGTGTCCCAGCTGTTTTTTTTTTATGGCAGGTAAAAATCATCGAATGACCAATCTCACTCTTGGGCGGAGCGGGAAACAGTGTCAGACTCTTATTGTCTAAAGAACCTACCGCGTGCCTTCCTTGCCTTATTCCCAGAGGCCTTCTTTGCCTTATTCCCAGCTGTGGGAACATTAAAAAGGCTACATTGGGCCCACGTGGGCCCCGTACGCCGAAGCGTCGTCGGCCTTTTTCCATTTTACATGGCAACTAGACTTGAAGAGCTACATTAGGTCCACGCCACGCGACGCTACTCCACGTAAAGTTTTAATAATTAAATAATTTTTCCACGTAATTAGTAAAGGCACGTGGGATAATCGTTCTAACGTTCAAATATGCGTAGACATTTATTTTTCTCATAATAATATTGTTTATCAAGACCAACTAATTCTTCAGAAACGATTAAAATGGAATATGTACGATATTCTTAATAATTAAATGCTATATACATAACTCTAAAATTCTTCGTAATTATATACACGACTAAAGATTGTTGTATCTTCTCATATTACGCAATTTAACTAATTATTCCATACTTGCATATATTTTGCACTAGCTACTGCCAGTGGTTTCGCTTGCATGAACGTGGAAAATTATCTAAAAACTTACTATGAAGAAGTAACAAAACATACCTACATTTATAATCATTTCATCATCATCATGTCAGCCGAGCGACGCCCATTGCTGGGTATAAGGCCTCCCCCAAGGATCTCCACAACGATCGGTTCTGTGCTGTCCGCATCCAGCGGCTTCCCGCGACCTTCACCAGATCGTCGGTCCACCTTGTAGGGGGCCTGCCCACGGAGCGTCATCCGGTACGCGATCGCCATTCGAGAACCTTTTACACCCCAACGGCCATCGGTTCTCCGCGCTATGTGTCCCGCCCACTGCCACTTTAGCGATGCAAACCTTTATTTGGTTCTCCTACGGATCTCATCATTCCTGATTCGATCAAGCAGGGAAATACCAAACATCGCTCTCTCCATTGCTCGCTGGGTGACCTTGAGCGTTCTTATGAGACCCATAGTAAGCGACCACGTCTCACTACCATATAATCATTTACCTTTATAATATTAGCAGAACATAGCATCTGCCTTATAATGTTCCCACTGTTAGGACTCAGCCTTCGTCTCTAGGAGACGAATGGACCATTTGACCATTGACTTTTTTATGATAGGTAAAACTCATATAATGACGAATCCCGCCTTTGGGTGGAGCGGGAATCAGTGTCAGACTCTTACAGACTAAACAAGCTACTCCGTGCTTAGGTTGCCATATACACCAGGGACAGAGCCTTCCTTTCAGATACAAACCCTCGGTCTCAGTTGACTCGGACATTTCTGCAGGGTCCCTACAGTTTACTTGAGGCGCGCGGGAACAGTGCACGCCGTCGACGATTAAGCTTGGTCCGGACGATAGCTTAGTACGGGTTGAATTTGAAGACATGTGATATACAATCACATGTCGTCAAATTTTTGGTTGTAGGACAAGCCGGTTTCCTCACCATATTTTCCTTAACCGTTTTGAGAGCAGTAATGATGAAATAAATTACAAACAGTAATACTGACCCGGCTGAGTTTGAACCCGCGACTAAACTTGTAAGTCGGAGCTGCTACCACTCAGCCATCACTGCTTTCTGGGTCCCGCGATCTGTTGCGGCTAGAACTTTGTATTTAAAATAAGTGAATTTTATTAAAAAAAAATGCAATTTAGAGCAAGAGCCCGTGAGAGCCAGACCTTTGTATTATAATAAAAGCTGGAAGATTTTCTATGTGTGCCTTTAGTACAGGTAAGAACGATCCCCACCCATAATACCAGGATTGTGGTTGCTTTGGAAGGTAACAGGAAGCAAAGGTATACAAAATTTCATCTTGATTTTTTTAATCTATAAAGCTTAATTTTTATATATTTGATTTATATCAATATCAGAACTCATATAAAAATATATACCTACATAGAAAAACTTTCAGCTTTTATTATAATACGAAGGTCTGGCTTTCACGGGCTCTTAGACTATTGTATAATATTATTTATTGTTACCTAGACCCCAATAAACTAGCAAATACTAAATACTAGATCACACAGCAAATTAAAATACAAACAAATCAACAGTACTATGTTTACGTGTACTCGTGCCGCGCTTGACCGCGCATGCGCTCTGTGTCACGTTCAAGGAGACTTGCGCACGCGTCGAGGCCAAGCGTACCATGGCTGACGACGCTGACGTAGCACTCTCTTCCGTGGTATTGATGATAGACAGTAACAGTTTGAAGCAGGTAGTCACAGAAAAAACTTATTTATTCATTTAATCTTCATGTATAGTACTGGTCCTCCTGGAGCCTGGGTGGTGCAAACTGTTACCTTGACTCCAGGAATAAGGCAAGGAAGGTACGGGGTAGGTTTTTTAGTCAGTAAGAGTCTGACACTGGTCTCCCTGATTTTCACCTACCATAAAAAATGTATAGTACTGGTACATAGGCGGACTCAAGGTGGGGCTTCCTCACTTGCCTATCATCAACATCGTTCATGGTTTAAAAGCTTGTTGCTTCATTTAAAGCAATCCACTGAGATGTTTGATGCAAAAGTAATGCGAAAAAAGAGAGATAACATCTGAAAACTGTGTTGGCATTCGGTTATTCTACGATTTACTCGAATGTTTCACAAAACTTGTTCCAGAAAGTACGTGTTTTTATGAAACCCTTAAGGATCTTTGAAAAAAAAATGACATAATTTAGAATTTCGATTGAATGCGAAAGACTTCACAAGTAAAGAAACTATACAAGAACTTTTTGATATTTTTTAATATAGAATTACATTATGGAGAGTGAATTTTCACGTAAAATAGCAGATTTTCAGAAGTCTTTACTGGATTACTCTAACACAAATTTATGTTTTGATTTCTATAGAAGCCTAGATCCAGTCATATTAGTCCATAAGATATCTGTGTATCCCAAATATTTTAAGAAATATGTGTAATAACTTCATCATCACGTAAGAGCGGTTGTATGAAATTGTACCTCTGGTTGACCGCTCTTAATGCAACAAACCATTCAACCTTTGGGTTAAAAAAGGCAACAATGTGGTAGGTTTGCACAATAAATAAATACCAGATATTTATAATAGAATGTTGTATAATTAAAATAAGTTATTTATAATATTAAATTACGTAAATAAGCTAATATCATAAAGTAATAAATACTATGTTAAAATATCAAATCAGTATAATTAAGAGAAGTTATAATATGACAATTATGACGAAGACCGAACTAAGGTTGAGAGGACCTCAAGTAGAAGTTCCGAATCTTACGCTTGAAGGAAAATTTACTGTCAGAGAGAGAAAATTTACATTCCTGAGATATACTACTACTATTACTGCCCCCTAGCTAAGTTGCAGTCGTATCGTTAAGAGTTAGCGCTTGTAGATGGCCTCGCCCCCAATTCCCTTATTTAGAAGTCATCTCAACAAAAGAATTGGGGGCGTGGCTACCTACAAGAGCTAACTCTAAACGAAACGATTGTAACTGTGCTAGGGGTGCTGATTACTTATTGTAGTGTGCCTCAAATAAGTTGACTCATATGCTATGATTTACAACTGAGTTCAACTTGTGTGACGGGGATTATAATCGATTTTCGGGTCTTAATCGATGTGGAGGCTGCTCGGAAGCATAGAAATGGTTCTACTTATTTGCTGCACACTCTACAATAAGTAATCAGCATCTCTAGCCCAGTTACAATAATTTCGTTTAGAGTTAGCGCATGTACCTGCTACACCTCCCTATAAAGCTAGCTTCTGACAGCGGCTTTGCCCACGCGAAAGTCAGTTTCCAAACAAACATCCAAACCCCGTTTTACCTACTACTTTAAAACAAACAAGGAAAATTATTGAGAGGAAACTCAAAAAAGTGTGAAGGCATGTCATGAGACATTACAAACCGTAATTTCCTCTTACAGAGAAGAATAGGGGCCTTACCATGACGTGACTACCTCGTACGGGCCAACGACCTGATTTTATGTAAAAAATATTTAAACAATCCGTCCCAAGTTTTTTTTTTAATCACAAAATTACAGCCCAGTGACCTAAAATTAGGACATAATTTCTCTCTATCTTTCGTTTCTTTCTATTTTTAACGTTATTTTTTTAATTAAATAATAAAAATAACTTAAACATTATAAATAATATTATTATAATATATTTTTTGCATGAAACTACTGAACTTTAGCTATAGGAAAAACCAGTTAAAAGAATTTTGATAAAGGATTAAAGAAGACAGAAATAAAAGTTCTGGACCGCAACTACTTTTCGATTTTTTTTAGTACATTGGTTCGTAATGTACGACCTAAATTTAGGCTGGCCTTTATATGGTAACAAATATCAGAAGGATAGAGCTATACACTCTGTATAGCTCCATTTATTTAACAATTCAGCATAAGTTAGTCATAGTAGCCTCTGGCGCTTCAGTAGTTATAACGTTATCTGTACACTGTTTTTTATTCAATTATAAACTACTAGGTTCTTTCAGCGGCTAATTATCTATCGACGTCTTAGGTTCGGTCCGGAAGGTTACAGGATAGCCGGGCAGTGAGCCATCCATTGCTCGTCGTCCGCAAGCCTAGTTCAAGGACCTTAAGTTTAGTTTCCATCTAAAACCCCCGCGGCCCTAACCGGCCCTGCTGGGCGGCCCAGCTGCGGTTTTCCAACAATACATAAAGATGGGAAACCCCTGCTCTAGTTAGACAGTCAAGATTACTAGGAAAATATTTCCATTATTGTCACGTAATTTCACATTCCCAAGTTGACACGGTCAGATATTCTATCGGTCAGATAGACAAGAGAATCTAAACATCTGTCTATTTGTGTCGTAGTCAAGTCAAGTGACATGCAGTATTTCAAACAATGTGAGGAAGGAAGCGTAGCATATTATTTTCACGGCAATTAAATCTTTGTTAGGCCCACAGTGTACTTGCAAGGTTACAGGAAAGCGAAGATTCTGAGGTGAAAATATACTAATACTATACTAATAGTGTTTCGTCACTATTATTATTCTATCATCATCATCATCAGCCTTTTTCAATGTTCCCACTGCTGGGACACAGGCCTCCTCTCTAGGAGAAGGAATGGGCCATAATCCACCAAGCGGGCTCAGTGCGGATTGGTGGATGTCACATGTCTTCGAATTTTTGGTTCTTGGGCATGCCGGTTTCCACACGATGTTTTCCTTCACCGTTTTGAGAGCAGTGGTGATGAAATAAATTCCACAAAGTAATGTGCCTGGCTGGGTTTGAACCCGCGACCTACAACTTGTAAGTCGGGGCGATACCACTCGGCCACCACCGCGGCTTCTATAGTACGCGGCAAATATGTTGAGCCTGTTTCTATGGTTACGATTAGCCTCCCATTTCGATAGAAACCCAAAAAACGTAAAATACTGTAAAGTGTGTAAGGTAAAGGGATGGTGATGAAGGTGTAAAGGGATCCGAATACGAGCGAAGCACGCGCTGAGCTCAAATTCGTGTAGTTTGGACGAACTTTAGAAAGGGCTTAGCCAAGTTACTTATCTACAATCGTTAATGCTAGCGGAAAAATCTTCAAATGTATTGGAATGATCTCATCTCAAAGCTCGGTTATATGGTCTGATGAACAAAGGCATCGGAGGTAATTGCCGACTCGAGGCGATTGACGAAAGATAATTAAAACTTTTATGGTTCATTACTGAAAAAAAAATAGGCTTTAAATTTTGTGCTATGTCAGTCATCTTGGATTTCCCACTGATATCTTAATTTCTGATGCAAACACGCAAGGAAACTCCAAGCATAGCCCTTTCTATTATCCTTTGAATGACTTCAAGCTTTCTAATGAGGTCTTATTTCCAACCACGTTTCAGAGCCATGTCTATCTATCTTAATGACAAAAAAATCATTTTTCAGACATACTGCCTAGATGCTCAAGTCCCAGACTCTGCGTGTACCGCCACGGCTTACCTGACCGGCGTGAAGACCAAGTATGGCGTGATCGGTCTGGACGGCAACGTCACTCGAGCGTCGTGCTATTCGCAACTCCACGAACCGAACTGGACACCTTCTATTGGGCAGTGGGCTTTGGATCAAGGACTTGATGTTGGTAAGTTGGTTCTGCTTTAGTTTAAAAGTCAAGAAGAAAAAAGAAAGACTTTTCTCCACTAATTTACAAATAATTAACAGAAGGAGAAAAAAAAAGAATTAAATAGACAATAACCTCTTTCTACAAGATGACCTGGTGAGTCTACAGGGGCCATGGACCGATTTTTGAAAGGATGGTCTGGCCCCGGTTTGCATGGCTAAGACGAAACGGGGTGAGTTTTTAGTCAGTGAAAGTCTGACACTATCGCTACCGCTCCGCTCCAGGGCGGAAGACGTCATTGGAAGATTTTTGCCCACCCTAAAAAAAAAATACCTGGTATGGATCGTGGGAAGCCAATGGATGGAAACAGAATTGGTCATTGTGGAGACACTTCAAGGAAGTATGTCCTATGTTCAACAGTAGGCGTCTTTCGGCTGAAATGAATTCTTTTCTAAAGTATCCTATGAATCCTACCTATATGAACCTATGAATCTTTAAGTTAATCTCTTGAACCCCAAGCGAACGCGACGAACGGCGTTCGCACACCTATTGTATCTCTATTATAGCGTTCTCCGTCGTCGACATAGATATAAGAACATTTCGCACCTTCGGTAAGACAAGGGCCGAAGTGCGAATTTTAATTTTTTTCAGGACAGACATTTTAAGGTTTTTATATATTTTAAGGTTTTTTTCGCATATTTAACTCATTTTCGGAAATTTTAGCACTTCGGCCCTTGTCTTACCGAAGGTGCGATTTCTATAGTAGGTAGTCGATCAGGTCATCATCAACAAAAATAAACCAGCTGAACGAAGTTTTCGGTGAACTGAAGTCCGACAAAATTAAAATATTAAATTTTCTTTCGATTTTGTGTTATCTTTGAATTAGCTATAATTTTAACTGAATGCATCGTCGCTTTCCATCAGGTGAGATAGCGGTCAAGTGCGATTAATAAAAAAAAACACCTGAACCTGAAAAAAAAACCCTTATAAAAAATTAAAAAAACAGTGTAAAGAAATGGCAACTTCATAAACGTTCATGCAAGGGGATTAAATGGGTTATGCCCACCACTTGTCTATGTATAGATATGTATGTAATTTTATTTATCCATTCATTTAAAGTTTCGGTGACGATGGCACTATAGTTCGTTTTTTAATTCTAGACTACGATTTGACAACTCAGAATGTCACACTCTAGAAATATGTTCCCAATTTTCTGGAGTTTGACATTTTAAGTTGCCAAATCGCAGTCTAGGATTAAAAAACGAACAATACAACTTGCGTCAAATATTGAATGACACACAGAAATGGAACAATCGGTGATTAATGAAGACAATGGTGCCATCAATTTTGTTCGATATGTGACGGTGAAATCCTCAAATGTTATATTATTTAGATAGACTCATAAAATATGATTTGTGATTTTCATTTAAAATTTATTGACACTAGCTTTGCTCAAAGTTGGATGAAAAAACGTATCTTTCAAGATTAACTCATAAAAACAGGAACCAATGAAATGTATTTACAGAATTCAAAACATTATTGGAGATCTGATCATGTTCACGGGGCAAACTAGGCTATAAGAAAAATAGTATGCGGCAAATAAGTTGAACTAAAATAGCCGTCGTTGCTACGGTTACGCTCAGCCCGTTGTATGCGTGTGGCACTTCGATTACGTCTCGCAAATCAGCGCATTTAATGCTGCGTGTTGTACACTGAACTGTAAAAGTGCTACTTTTGCAGCTTACTTGTACATTATCAGAATTCCATTTTGTATCATTCATTTACATGCAGCGCCATCTATGGTAAGTGTGTGAGAACTAAAAGCGTAACCATTTAGTTTTGCTATCGACCTCTAGATGTCACTGTCATAAACATTGTAACTCTAATTTTACTGGTAGTTCCTTTGGTTGTCTTGCGTCCCAGGGTTTCCTATCGGAACTCCGTTTGGCTCGTACCAGGCCACGGCGCGAGAGACAGTTACCCCAGATTACTCCCACAATGACACGGGGGTGCTCCGCCCAAGCGGGGCACACCTACACCGTGTGCGACAGCTTTAACAGTCAGCCGAGTTATTTATCCCTTATTCATTCTCATTCCAGGTATAGTGACAACAACGCGAGTAACACACGCTTCTCCAGCCGGAATGTATGCCCACACTTCGGAGAGGAACTGGGAGTCTGATGCAGACGTCCCCACAGAATGCCTCGCTGCTGGATGCAGGGATATCGCCTACCAACTGGTTACCAGCAGTCCTGGCAGACATTTTAAGGTATGTCGTCATCATCTTCCCATTATCTGACGCTATTGGATGTCAGTGGACCGATGACCTGGGACCCAAGTTTACTACTTTCAAAATATTGTCATTCCAACACGATTCCATTGTCATTTTAATAAAAGTTCGTAATCTGTTAATTCATTAGGAGGATTATTACTTTGATTTAATATTTTAAGTTTTAATTAATAAAGCATTCTTGTTTCCAATATTGAATTAATAAAAAATATTTAATGCTGAAAACAATTTTTAAATAACGGGATAAACAACAAAAATGTTGTTTCTATTCACTCCGTTTTACGGTGGTATTCACAAATATTCAGTGTTTTATATAAAGTCCTTCAATAAGTAGATGTCAAAAAACTTTCTTTCGTATATTTAATACCAAAGACTACAGAGCTACCTCTTCCGCAGACCATGTCCCAACTTTCATCCTGCACTACGTACCCTATTATGTTCTCGTAAGGACCTAATGACAGCGTCAGTGGACAGCATTGCCGTGGCCTAATACTGGGCCAGACAAGAAATGCTGGTTTTGCCACCGACACGCTAAGAAAAGAATACAAACAGAGCTAAATGGTCTCATTGCATATATTTTGCAGGTCATCATGGGTGGTGGACGCAGAGAATTCCTTCCTAACGTGACGAGCGTGGTGGGAAATAAAGGCAAGAGACTGGATGGCGTTGATCTCACAGAACTGTGGCACGTCGACAAACAGCAGATGAACGCAACTCACCAATATGTCACCGACAGATTAGAACTTCTGAAGGTAAGCACATAAAATTGTTATTACATTATTTTTTGCTAACACTATTATTTTTTACAAGAGGAGGGATGAAATGCATGTTACAAAAAAGAAACCATGAGTATAAATGTGGATGGACGGAGAGAGAGCGGAAGGCCAAAGAAAATATGGATGGATTGTATAAAATGTGATATGAGAGAAAGAGGTGTTAGTGATAGCGTGACAGGTGACAGGACAGAATGGAAGAAAAAAACTTATTGAGCCTACCCTAAATAAAACGGGACGAGGGCAGGAAGGTGATGATGATGAATTGATACCATTTTATTAACTGTCCCCTCCTTTCCTCCTCCTAGCATGCAATTCAAACTTGCGCAGTATTTGAGTTAAATCTTTGTTTCAGAATACTAATAAGAGGCTTTACACATGGAGCAACTTGAGTTTAGACAACTACCAACTTTTAAAAGTAAAAAGTTGATAGTAGCTATAACTAAAAATAAATAAAAATATTGTGATGATTTTAATTGCTGTGTCTAGCGAGTAAAATACAGTATTCTTAAAAAAATATATCATTGTTAGTATTCTGGCAGATTCAAAATAATAGAAACTGCAATTGATCGTTTGATGAGCAAATCCTATGATTAAAACATGTTCGAATATATCTTATGTTTCTAGGTATTTAATTCAGATGACCTACCTGAGTACCTGCTGGGTCTGTTCCGGGATGATCACATGGAATATCACCTGAAGGCCCAAAACCAGCCAACTCTTGAGGAAATGGTGGAGGTGGCTATCAAGATGCTCAGCAGAAGCCCCAACGGCTATTTCTTGTTCGTCGAAGGTAAACTCTTCTTCTGACTACCCTTGTTTCATGTTACAATTAGTTTTCTTCCATTTTGACTTGTTAACCTTCATGCCATGTGGAGGAGGAGTGATATAGAAGGAGATTAAAGAATAGATAGAGTCCTATCTATTCATCTGTTCTTTGACCTCCCTCTCCTTCTCAATTCATTCACATGTATACCTACTTAAGTTAACTTCTTTAGTAACATAAGTAAATCTCTCTTCGACACCTCAATCTCTCAACTCTCTTGCTATAAGGTAATCTCAATTTTCATTATTAAAAAAAAGCTAGTTTATTCCAAAAAAAAAAATAAGTTTGGCAGCATTTCATGAGCCACGGGAAGGGAAAAACATCCATAAAAAATACAGCTACAATATTATACTCTACTCATTTGAACCTAGAAAATTTGGTTAATAAGGCAAAGTCAATAATAACAGTCAGGGGCATCATCATTCTTCTTCAAGCTGGTATAACGTGGCAAATAAGTTTAACCAAAATGGCAATCGACCTTCAATGTGCAGTATGTGACAGATTTTCGGATCTCAATCGAAGTGCGGCTCGGCGGGAGCTGAGCGTAACCATAGCATTTTTTACAATATATTACACATACACCTGTCACCCTAGCCAAGTTGATAATCTACAATCGTTAACGCTACTAAACCACTAATCAAATATACGAGAATAACTTCATTTCAACAAATTTATTATTCAAGTTCACATCTTTCAAAATTACAGGATGAAATGTAATCGTTTATACAATGATACATCCTGCAGTTTTATGATATAATTAATACTTACGTTGAGGCGTTTCGATTGTAGAAAGAGACTCGCCACAAAACGATTGTAACTTGGCCAGGGGGATGCTCGTAAATACAAACATAGAATTATTTTTTTCTGAATTGTTTTCTCCGATGTCAATGAATGTGGCACACTGTACGAATCTTCTTTGAGGCCTCCATTGATTCCAATAGCATTCATCAATCACAATCATATTTCAGGTGGCAGAATAGACCATGCTCATCACGACAGCCTGGCCCACTTAGCCTTGGATGAAACCGTAGAATATTCGAAAGCTGTTAAGAAAGCAAGGGCGCTAACAGATGAAGAAGATACCCTGATAGTTGTTAGTGCGGATCATGCTCATACAATGACTGTAGCTGGGTACCCTTCGAGAGGTAACGACATTCTAGGAGTGGTGGACACCACCACAGGATTGGATGGAAAACCCTACACTACTATAAGCTACGCAAATGGAAAAGCCCATTCTATTGGTGAAGATGGAACGAGGGTTGACGTGACTCTGCAAAAAGAATTCATAGCCCGTGAGTTTTATTGTAATTTACTGTGACTTTTTTTTGTGGTGGGTGAAAATCATCTAATAACAACTCTTGCCCTTAGCCGGAGCAATACTATGATAGTAATACTATTAATAATAATAATTAATAGTATTACTATAATTATTTATGAAGACAACACGGGTCCAATGGTTAGTAACAGTAAAAAAACATAAAAACAACCTACTGCCACACCAGCAATCGCAACTAGTGATTGATCACTGGCGCATCCCGCTTGTCTTTGCTGCCGCTTGCATTGTCTTGTTGTTGTTGTTTGTTGTGACTAAAACTCAAAGAATGTCATTGAAGCTTGTCCTAGACCTGCTTCGCAACGCGGCAGCCTTTTTCCTCATTAGAGCGTGGAAATTATCCACACGCGCTAAAGCAAACATGCCCGACGCTTTGCAGTTTACAGCCCCAACAGCAGCCTGAACTAATAATATATATAACTATTATGTTGGACCCGTAGGGTGTCTAGAGCCTTTCGCGTATAATTAAGCTACAAAGTCCCCATGTAGAATGATTGGCAAAAGGCTTTGAATAAAGCAATTACACTTCACGCCGGAATAGCTGCTCAAACTTTATCAGGCGCAAGTTCGATCGGTTATGGAGTACTGCTCTCATCTTTGGGACGGATCTGCCCGATACCAACTTGATGCGCTTGAGTCTATTGAGAGGCGAGCCAGGAGGATCATTGGCAATTATGCACTCGTCGATTCGAGGCTTCAAAGTCTTGAGCATCGACGCAGAGTTGCTAACCTGTCGGTTTTCTACCGGTTGCATTTCGGGGAGTGTGCGTCGGAATTACATAATTTAAAAAAAATACCTCATTACTACTACGAGCAAACCTGTGAGCCAGCATGTGATATAATGTGATATAATTTCGCAGGTGACCTAGACTACGCGTACCCAAGTCTGGTGCCTTTGGATTCGGAGACCCACGGAGGGGAAGATGTTGCAGTCTTCGCGTCAGGACCTTGGCAGCATCTTTTTACCGCCAGTTACGAACAGAATGTGGTTCCACACCTTATGGCCTTTGCCATGTGTATGGGGGAAGACCGGCATGAGAACTGCGACCAAGAGAACGAAATAAGAACATCCAGTGGTATCACCGTCAAGCCTAGTATCGCTGTTCTAGCAAGCATATCTGTGATAATAAGTTTAAGACTATATTTTTAGGTACAATTACTTAATTTTTAACGTAGTATTTAGTATGATAGAGCCATTTTTTTTAAATTATTCACACATTTTGCCAAGGTAGGATTGTTTTTCTGAGAAAAATATTGTTAGTTGTGCCTTGTTCCATAAATATACGTAAAGATAATTCAATAACAATGATATTCTAATAAACAGATATGTTATACACTCGCAAAACAAACGAAATACACACACACATAAATATATATTTTTTTAAATTAACTTAGTGATCGCGCTCTGTTGTCGACTGCATCGTTGCTTTCCATCTCAGGTGATATAGCGGCCAAGTGCGAACCAATAAAAAATAAAAAGCATTAAAATCTGCTCAGGTCTGTTTCTGATATTGTGGGGTCAACCCGCGCCTCGTAGGGGACGACTCACTCCCAGCCTGATAGAGTATACTATTTTATTACTGTAATATTATGAAAGCGCTCTTTCCCGTACTAGTGCGGGAAATAGTCCATTGCATGCCTGAAAACATTGGGATAACAGTGGGTTTACGTGTAAGTGTATTGAAAAATATTATTCCGGCCACCAATCATTTATAATTGTTCTAATTAAGACCTAACTAGGACATTTCCGAGTCTACGATTAAGCGGTCATAACATATCTCTTTAATTATAATATCATTGTTAAATAATAATTAGTACAGTTCGTGAATTAAATTCATGAAATACCTCGGAGCTGTGAACTGTGTTTTAAAAAGACAACGTTGGACTTGTACATAAATTAGTTTTATAAGAAGTTGTTAAATAGAATAGGGAGATATTTCAGTATTTTTATGTGTAAATATTAAAAAAGTACAATATTAATTTGTTGAGTATTTTTTAAAACCTTTTATTTGCCTATTCGTTTGTGTAATGTACATAAAGAATGGAGTAAATAAACCGTATGCAAAGCCTAGAATTTTTTTATTACGATTTCACATTAGTAAATAAACTCGCGCCTAATGACCGTGATTCTCCTTAAAAAAATAAAGATGCAATAGTTATCGTACGGACTCTGCAATGGGCGAAGACCCTGGTCTCTGAGTCTATCTGAAAGAAAGGCTTGTCCTCAGTGCGAACCATAGATATAAGAAAAGAGTTTTTAATATTTCTATGGTGCGAACAGTCTTTACCGTTCTCTTCTTTAAGAGACGTGGGTCTGACACTGTTTCCGGCTCCGCTCAAGAGCGGGAGTCTTCCTTAGATGATTTTTAACCACCATTAAAAAAAATGCGACAGTTAGTGACATATTATTAATAACACTAAAGCGTCCAGGCGTCCAAAGAGGTATAACCCACCCTAATATTAAACTGTAGGGGCCCTTCAGGTTCGAAGCCTCCTGGAGCCGAGGGTTGGTGCGAAAGCGTTATACCGGGGCTCTGGGAATGAGGCAAGGGAGGAACGGGGTAGGTTATTTAGTCAGTAAGAGTCTGACACTGTTTCCCGCTTCGCCCACGAGTGGGACTCGTCATTGGATGATTTTTACCTACCATAAAAAAACCCACTTAACCAATTCACGTGATACTTCCTCCAGCATGTTCAGCATCCACAGTAAAAGAGCAAAATAATTATGTTGACCATTTAAAATTTGAAACTCATACTCTGAAAGTTGCCTGCGGAAAGAGTTGAAAGTAGCACTTTTACTCCCCAGAGCTGACTTTTATTGGCCCTGAGGTCACTACCACTATATGACTAGACCAACAGGCCCGTCAATATGTTGACTTCATACCAATAATTTTTCAAGATTTGCTTTTTGATAATCCATATTATTATGCTATTTATATCAGCAAAAGTAGAGCCTTCCTTTTTTCTCGAATATTCTCGGCCATAGCCCAGCAGTGGGACAGTATGGGCTAGTAATAATAATAATGATTCACGGTCTTATACTGCATCCAAATTTAACTCGCTATATTTAATTGTGTTGACCGAATTATCACTATAATTTCTGCCAAAGAGGTCTACTGTTAGTTTTTTATTAAAGAAGATGGACCTTTAGCATTGAAGAATACAACGCGAGGAGGAGGGATAAAAGAGACATATAATTTCATATAATATAGTTATTTACCTGTTAGTTTAAACTTTACACATATAACTAATAATAAATAAAACCATAATAATTAGCAAGAAATACCTAATAACCATAACCATATGACGTTAATTAAATTCTATAAAGTTCAATATCTAAATAAATACTTGTGCAAAGTAATACAAACGGTATAGTATCAGAATGTTTCCTGGTAGCTCGAACAGTAAACGTAGGAGTCACACAGCGTGACACTAATAAAATGTATTACAAAGTTATAATGTCAGTTTTTCTAACAGTGTATCTTCCTGAGTTATCACTATCAATGTTTCAATACACAAAATCAGTAAATTCTATAAAAACTGTGCCAAATATAGAAGAAGCAACATTGCCTGATCCAAATACGTCGTTCAGACTGACTGAAAAACTTTTTTTACGGAAACTCATTCCAGATTTGACAGTAAGGAGAGTCAAACGAAACCTTCCAATGGGACAGCGATGTTCGACAGATATGAGAGAGTATGCAGACCGGTGTTGGCCAATTGATAAGTAAGTTACAACTGTTATTTTCATATCAGAGGATTTTGTAACTCGCTGGGGCGCAGCTATAAAATGTAAAAAAAACCTTTGGTTGACATTTTTAATTTGGGATATTTTTTTTTTTTGTTGTATATATACATTTTGTAATTTTTATTCTATTATATTTTTTTATTTCCCATGTTAATTTATCTTAATGTAAGTAGGAAATTTCAATTTTAACAGTATTTTTGTAATTTTTATTTTTATAGTAATTTGTAGCATTTTTCGTGAACCACAGTCGCATTGGTTTAAGTCTGTAAGGATGGGGTGTATGTTTTTTTAAGTAACTCCACGGCCGCTACAAATTGAGGCATAGTAGACAGAATTTTGACGGGATTCCACATGAATATGGTAACGCTTACTGTTACAACCCAGCAAGCTAAGTCCTCTCTTTGACAAGTGGATAAAAAGAATGCCAAGACACCCTCACTATTCGCATGAGATAGGTTCTCACCGGACACTGGACAAGCTCAGGAAGTTCCTGTGTCTCATTCAGGCGGAAGAAACACTTGGACTTAACCAGCGGCATCATTCGGAATGCCTGATGCGTGGTCTTTATGTGTTCATTTTGTAACTTGTCTTCATTTCGCGGCAATCTTTTAAAACCAAAAGACCAAATTTATTTGTTTCTTACCAAAGACCAGCTTAACCTTTCTGATATGGTAATTTCAGACACAATTAAAAGGCAATAGATTTGCGTACACCGATGTCCTCTTGGGGTTTAATGAATTAATAATAGAATAGAAAAAACTAAAACACCAAAATAGTCATAAAATAATTGTATATTTTTGGTTTTCATCAGGTACTTCGATTTGTCTGGCATGGGCGAAACGATGAAGAATTTAACTAAGTGGAAAAAATACGAAAAGGAGGCCATATATCTAATGAAAGAGTTGAAGTACCAATATCGTCGTTGTGCAAAGATACCGTGCAGACAATTTATGAAAAACTAGCGCTTCTGTCAATGATTTTACTTAAATGGCAGTCGATAACTTTCCCATTGTATCGTAATTAAGAGACTTGCGCTTTACCACTATAATAGTTAGTGAACCTGACTGCTATGCGGGAGGTCGTGGGTTCGATTCCCACGCAGGACAAATGTTTGTGTGATGAGCACGATCATTTTTCTGTGTCTGGGTGTAATTTATATATAATATGTATGTATTTAGAAATATATAAGTACGTTTATCAGTTGTCTAGTACCCATAACACAAGCTCTGCTTAGCTTGGGACTAGATGGCGTTGTGTGATAGTTGTGGTTATATTATATTAATTATTATCTGATGATATGTAAGCGATGATGTGATTGACGATGGAACACGCTTGCTTAGAAGTAGCTTACCTATTCTTGGCAAAATCCCTGTGTTAAAGCATTGAAGATAGACCAAATTCGACGGAAAATTTCATTGGACCCATTAGTGCGAGTCCACACGGCGCGTTGCGTCAGCGTTGCGTCGACGCAGCGCTGCCGTTGCGTTGTTTTACATACAAATAACCAAGGTGTTCACACGGCGCACTGCGTCGTCGCAACGCACACATGACGGACAGCAGCCCCCGAGACGAAGCGGGAGAGGGTGTACTCATCACAAAAATGCTTGCCGCAACTGTGCGTCACCGCTGCATCGACCGAACGTTAAGACTATGCGTCAAAATATTTGCGTTGCGACGACGCAACACGCCGTGTGGACTGGCTCTTAGTTGTAGGTACTGCAGTGTTTCCATGCATACATCCTCTGGGCTCAAATACTCTTACGAATGTCTTTTTTAAATTAAATTATTTTTTTGTCTGGAAAAAATGATTTTTTTTATCCACCGCATTCCCGTGATTCTCACTATGTTTCAGACGATCGCATCATTAATTTACTATCAGGCATGGAATCAAAATAAAGCACTAATTTATATAAATTAAAAAACAAATCATCCACCGGTGTCCTCTTGGGAAAACACTGAATTTAAATTGAAAACATAAAATTCCTAGAGTAATATCAAAATGATAGCGTTCCTAGTCCCAGTCAGTATTTCTTTTAAGTACTACAATAGCCTTACTGCCCCCCGGGGCGTATGGAACTTAATCAAGAACAATAGGTTACCGATCGCTTACTTGCGCGCGTCTGCACCAGATTTACGTACCTATATTTTACTATTTTGGTTCAGCTTATAGTATCATTGAATCATTAAAAAAATAATAACGATCGGAATTGATTTTAAATACTAGGTACTTTCTTTCGTTTATTTACTCTCCCCCCACCCAAATCTCTTAACTGCCCCCCGAGGATTTAGCCTGAAAGAAACACTGGTCCCAGTAGTTTCAGCAGTGGTGCGTTGATATGTCAGTCAGTCAGTTCTCCTTTTATGTATATAGATTAGATTTAAATTTTAGATTTGAAGTTTTTTGATGTTGAAACAATGTAAAACCTATTGAGTGAAACAATATTATTTCAATCGTGGTATTATTATTTAAAGTGCCATCTAGTAATACTCTTTTGTACTAATTAACCGACAGAAACTGGAATCGTGAGAGAGTTAAGTGTCATTGGCTGTCGTTTACTTTTATTGTAATAGATGGCGCTGCCTAACAGTTCATGTTAAAACCTAAAAACAAGTTTCAATTCTCAAAAACATAATATTTTGTTTTATTCCTAAACATCTACAACAAAATAGATTTTTTTAAAAAAGATACCTACCAATCTTAATAATTATGCATCTATTTAATTAAAAAACTATTTTTAAATGATGGAGTTGAGTACGTAAAACAAAACAACACCTATTTAGGACTTAATTTGTTTATTTATTTTTTAAATCTTTAAAAAACTGAAAATGATTTACAAAACCACATTTCCAGCTTAATTTCGGTAATTTTATGGCATAGCAAGAGACAACATTATCGCTGTCACTGTCTTGGAGAAGATGGCGACTACATACCATTACTAAATTTACTAGTAGAAGGCCAATGAATGAAAGCGCTGAGCAACGGGTTCCTAATGACGTCACCACGGTGTGTGCCTTTACTTATATATATCGCATCACGTCCAATAGAAGAGTCGCTTGACTCCATAACATTAAGAGGCCGGCGTTGGGGACGATTTATCCATACAAACGTAATACCAAAATCAACCATATTATAACCATAATATGGTTGAAATATGCTCGACTTGCAAATGATTTTGGTATTACGTTTGTGTGGATAAATCGTCCCGAACCGGCCTCTTAAATGCGGCCCGCATTTAATGTTATGGAGTCACGCGTCTCTTTCTTAGCCAATCAGGATTCAGCGTTTATATTTATAGCATCGAACCACAGGTGTCAGGAGTAACAGACCCCTATCGAAGTCGAAAATTGTATTTCATGAGTTACCCTTTGATTTCTAGGCCCGCGGTAACTAACTCTCTCTAAATTGTCGCAACTCTGATGCCTATCCACTAATAGAGTGATATTTTTTTTTATTTGCAATAAACTAGTGCTTGGATACTATCCCACCTGATGGTAAGCAGTGATGCAATCGTTGATGGTAAGGCGCACTAGTTTATTAAGAGCCTATTCACTCTAGTCTTAAAGACATCTAAATTAGTTGCTTAAATTTTTAAAAGTACGCAACGGATTTTGATGTGGCTTTTTTAATAGATAGAGTGATACAAGAGGAAAGTTTATGTGTATAATACATGCATAATATCTTTAATATCATTACCGGTGTAAAAAAATAAAGTACCTTTTTTCTAGAACTGAAATTAATTTACGCGTATACGAAATTAATTTGTTTAAGTAAAGAACAGCTGAGCGGGTTAAACGGCCGTAGGTAATTAGTACGCAACGACCAGCAACTACCTACGGTCATTAAACACTCTCAGCAGTTGTTTTTAGAAATGAATGCTGTTTTTAGAAATGAATTTCGTATACACGTAAATTAATTTCAGTTTTAAGAAAAAATAAATAAAAATGTATATAAGAGAACCCCAGGACGCTGATACGAAGATAAAAAAGGAACAGGAGTGGGTTTTAGTCAGTAAAAGTCGTACAAGCACTCTCGCTCTGCCCATGGGGCAGATATTATTGGATAATTTCCCTCCTAAAAAAGCCCCTCAACTTTATCCTCAGAAGAATTCCGAGTAGTTTTTAGTAAATGCTAACAAGATTCCATAATTTGATATCTTCTTAGTGTATTTACTTATTTTTGGCATCAGCGATTTCTGTGGAAGCACTGGTATAGACATAATGTGTGGTAATTTACATGATAAACATATTTTATTTGGCTTCCAATGAAAAATAACACTTGTAAAATAGCTACTTACACGCAAACATCTTTATTTATTACCAGCTATGGCCGCAGCTTCACAGTCGTCAACTGTTTACCGGATTGGAAGGTAAGGGTCAGTTCACACCGAGTGTCAGTAGATAATAATAATAATATAATTCCACAACTGTTACACAACGCCGTCTAGTCCCAAGCTAAGCAGAGCTTGTGTTATTACCTATATGGGTACTAGACAACTGATAACCATATCTACTTAGATATTTCTAAATACATACATAATTATAGATGAATTACATCCAGGCACAGAACAAATGATCGTGCTCATCACACAAACGTTTGTCCTGAGTGGGAATCGAACCCACGACCTCTGGCGTAGCAGTCAGGGTCATTAACTACTAGACCAACAGGCCAGTCCATGAGTCCAGTCCAATTTCAACGCGACGCGACGATACACGAAGAGGATTTCGCGCTGCACCGCGCGGCACCGCGAGACGCATCGTAACATTCGTAATTTTGCGAGGCGCCTAGTAACATCGTTGACAACACGACCACCAGTGATGCACCGCTGCGTCACGCTGCGTCGCGTGCCACGAGGCGTCACGAGGCGCAACGCTGCTTAGAGCAACGTATTCTAAATTCTCTTAATGAAATGTGTATGTTTTCGCGTAGTGAATAAAGTTCTATTTTGGTCACTTCATTAAAATGTGCGCGCAGCGTCGCGTCGCGTCACGTTTTGGTGTGAACTGCCCCTAAGATACCTATCCCAGAAAGATATCTCCTCCTAACTTCACCCCCCTAGCAGAACATCTGCCACTAGGACACAAACTGCAGTGTTCTGGAAATCCGTGAACCCAATGCGGGTTTTTCTTTTATGGTAGGTAAAAATCATTCAATGACGAGTCCCGCTCTTGGGCGGAGCGGAAAACAAGTGTCAGACTCTTACTGACTAAAAAACCTACCCCGTTCCTACATCGCCATACATACCAGGGCCAGAGCCTTCCTTTTCAGACACAAACCCGTGGCCCTGATAACCCAATGCGGGTTCAAGTTAGTCTCTGCAGAAAAAAACTGGCCAAATGGAGTTTCCTTAACCCATCGCAAGTACAGTGCCAGTGTGGAGCCCCTTCACAGGATATACGTCACCTCCTTTCCTGCTCAGCGTGCATTACCACCTGCACCTTTAAAGACTTGTACGAGGCCAACGATAGAGCTGTCCAGGTGGCAAAATATTGGTCGGACAAATCGACATGAAAAGAAGAAGAATAAGGGGCCCTGACCTACACAAATGTGTGAGGAAACGCGAGCCCATGTTCACGATAACAAGTTCGTAAACGGGTTTATAAATAATTAACAACAACATGGACAAGTATAATATAGTGGTTGATAACATAGTAGGTAAATATTTGCGTATCAAACAGCTGTTTTTAAAGATAAAATATACAGTTGTGGTTAACGAAGTTCAAGGTTATATGTATTGTTGGATTTATTACTGATAAATATATTACCGGAAAGTTGTAAATTACCTACGCTGCCCCACATATAATAATAATTATTATTTTCATTACATCATCATTACATAGCATAAAACAAAGTCACTTCCTCCATATGTATGCTTAAATCTTTAAAACTACGCAACGGATTTTGATGCGGCTTTTTTAAATAGATAGATTGATTCAAGGTTTATGTGTATAATACATGCAAAAGATATTCAATAGCAGTACCCGTGCGAAGCTGGGGTGGGTCGCTAGTAGTAGGTATATAAAACAAAGTCGCTTCCCGCTGTCCCTATGTACCTCTAAATCTTTAAAACTACGCATCGGATTTTGATGGGGTTTGTTTTAAATAGATAGAGTGATTCAAGAGTAAGGTTTATAATGTATGATACATGTATGATATATTTAATAATATCACCATTGCACCCGTGTAAAGCTGGGGCGGGTCGCTAGTCTACACTAGTCTACACTAATATAATAAAGAGGTAAAGTTTGTTTTTTTGTTTTTTTGTTTGTAGGGGGTAATCTCTGGAACTACTGGTCCGATTGGAAAAATTTAAGCAACAATAGAAAGCTGCTTTACTCCTGAGTGACATAGGCTATATTTTATGTACGCGGGCGAAGCCGCTGACAAAAGCTAGTATTATATACAAGCTAAGCAGAGGTTGTTATATGGGTACTAGACAACTGATAAACATATTTAAACTATATATAGATAAACTAGCTTTTGGGTGCATATGGGGCCCCACCACAATCTTCGGGGCCCAAGTCAACCTCCCCTGCAAGCTGGGGCACCTGCCGAACAGCAGATGAGGCTCTGGCGCTGGCTTTTCCTTTTAGGGTTGGGAGGTCAGACGGCAGTCGCTCCCGTAAAGGCCACAAATAGCCACTAACAATGGACAAGACAAGTAAGAATGTTGCCACGGATAGGGCGCCGCCGCAAAACGGCGCGCAGGAGATTCGCCCGACTCCTGTGGCAAGTGGGCAAGGGCTACCGTGTCTGGGGCGAACACGGATAAAGACGCGAGCCCCAACCCATAAGATCCGCTTCGCCAGCCTCAACATTGGCACGCTGACCGGACGCGCGAGAGAGTTAGCCGATGTACTTCTTAGGCGAAAGGTGGCCGTGGCATTCCTGCAGGAGACTCGGTGGAAAGGCCGCAGGTCCCGGCTCATAGGGAATGGCTACAAGCTGATCTACACGGGTGCAGCCGGTGGGGAGAACGGGGTGGCCGTTGTACTCTCGGAGGGGTTTCAAGACGCAGTCCTGGAGGTGAAACGCTACAGTGATCGGCTTATGGTCGTATGTGTGCTTATTGACGGGGTTGTAACCCACTTGATAAGTGCCTACGCACCTCAGGTCGGTTGCAGCGACACTGAAAAGGCTGCGTTCTGGGATCAACTCGGTGGGGTGCTTCGTGGCATCCCGTTGTCACAGGGAATCGTCTTGGGTGGTGATCTGAACGGTCATGTGGGTGACAGGTGCAAGGAGTTTGAACATGTTCACGGTGGCTTTGGATACGGTAGCCGTAACGCGGAAGGGGAGAATATCCTCCAAACGTGTGCGGCTGCCGGCCTTGCCATCGTGAACACGTACTTCAAAAAGAAACCCGAACACCTGATTACCTACAAGAGCGGGAGGTACGCTACCCAAATCGATTTCTTACTCACACGGAGGCACCATATCAGTAAGGTAGCCAACTGCAAGGTCATACCCGGCGAGAGTCTCACTGCACAACACCGTCTCCTTGTCATGGACTTGCGCGTCAAGCCTAGGGTCAAGTTTGTTGAGCGCCAACAACGCCGAATACGGTGGTGGCGACTGGATGAAGCCACGTCCCAGTCGTTCGCGTCGGCAAAAAAAAATGGTTGCCTGTAAAGTCGGTTTTACGGGCGAAGATTTTACGTGACAACGTCTTTTTCTCGGTAGAATATTTATTGATATGAATATAATTAAATTGCACAATAGGAACAAGGAATTGAATGAAAAAATGCGCCTAATTCTCTAGTGCTGCGCGCGCGGCAGACCGATCATAGTTGAGTGGGAGAGAGACGCAAGGCATTCGGCGGGCCTCTCTCTCGTTCGGTGACTCATCGTAACGTTACCGAGCGTTACACTTTTTCATAAGTGACTCCCAGCCGCAACCTAATTTAAGACGTTGTCACGTCAATAAAATCTCGTCGGTCCGGATGGTCCGGACTAGTTCATCGTATTCTACGTTCGATTTTGAGCCTTTCTATATCTACACTAATATAATAAAGAGGTAAAGTTTGTTTTTTTGTTTGTAGGAGGTAATCTCTGGAATTACTGGTCCGATTGGAAAAATTTTAGCACCAATAGAAAGCTGCTTTACTCCTGAGTGATATAGGCTATATTTTCTGTACGCGGGCGAAGCCGCTGACAAAAGGTAGTACTTAATAAGGTAAAATTGATTTCAACCGTGGTGGACCTCGGTTTGGTTATGTTTCATGCTCACACACAATCGAGGTGTGTAACCGCTAGGCGGCGCCACTTAAAATCTTTACACACCACTTTAACACTTCAGTCATGTTTTCAGTACCTTGTGGAGACTTGTACAAGTCAGTGGCGTAGCTAGTCCCACAGGGGCCCCGTATAAACAGTCCTTCGGGGGCCCCGTATAAAAAAAAAACGTATTTTTATTACAGATGCTTAGTTGCCCTATGAGACGGTAGTGGATAACATGTTGCGAATTTTTGCCTAGGTCGGGGCCCCTGTACCGCGGGGGCCTAGTATAATTGATACGGCAGATACGGCGGTAGCTACGCCCCTGGTACAAGTCCTCGTATAGGCGTCTCAGGTCATGTGGTTAAGGTACTCGTTCAACTCACATAGGTCCTCGGATGCTACTACCCAGGCGGGTTTGCGAGTGTATCCAGGTCCCCGCATCGTTCACAGGAAATCATACTAAAAATGTTGAGATAGCAATATATGAATAGTCGCGACATCCCAAATATTGTTTTCTCTTCCTTTCTGTCTTGTCAATAAGGTCGTAAGTCGTCGCTAACCTAGTTTTCTAGGAGGTCCTCGGATCACCATCCGTTCACACACGTAGCACAATCACACCCCAACACACCATCACACACACACGCACACATACACAACTTACACAATTAACATATAGCTACATACACCACTCACCACAATACTCACGCTCACACATACTCCATATTAACATCACAACAACACTTATGACTTGACTTAGTCCTCGTATGGACGTCTGTACAAGTAATGGTTTTTTTTTATGGTAGGTAAATATCATCGAATGACGAATCCCACTCTTGGGCAGAGCGGGAAACAGAGTCAGACTCTTACTGACTAAAGAACCTACCCCGTACCTTCCTTGCCTTATTCCCAGAGCCACGGTGTAACGCTTTCGCATCAACCCTCGGCTCCGGGAGGCTTCGACCCTGCAGGGTCCCTACGGTTGTACAAGTAATGGTCTGCAATTGTTTATGTGAGTACTGTGATATCTCTAAAGAGTTCACATGCGCCCCGAATTAGCATACTGGCTTGTAAGACGTTCGCAGACTATTCGTAGTTTGAAATATATTGGTTAGTAAAAAAGAGCATGTTGTCATAGACATTAAGATTGTATGTCGAGCCGTAAACGTAAAAAATATAGGAAAAGTATAAAAGTTAATCGTGGTTTGATTTGCTGTTACCACGACCCTGAATTGGGGCGCCTCTCGAGTGGACTCGAGGCGTCTCAGTACTATGTGTGTATTTCTGTGGGTCTGTACGTCTGAGAGTGAGGGTGTGTGTAGTGTGAACCAACTGTTACGTCAGGATGGTCACAGTAAAACAAGGATACTTCTCATTCAACAAGATTATAATTATAATTCAAATATTACAGCAGCGAGTAATTTTCTCATAATGTTATTTGCTTAGCAACCGTAACTAAGGAGACTTATGAAAGGAAAAATGTCAACACAGCGGCTTTTATAACACACAAGAATACATTACTATTAATTTACAATTGAATAATCTAATGAAGTGGCTCGTTAAATATTAACAATAATATATATCAAAGAATAATGTACAATATAATAACTTTTACTAATTATTTGACGTACCGGAAGCTGACAAGCGGAAGGCGCTATAATCGTTTATTTATAATTATTCGGGTCAATAGACCAAGAAGTTACAATGTCAAGTATGTACTGAAGAGTTTTCATGTCGAGCTGGTATATGACGAACCCGAAGTCTGTAACAGTAGGTATGCATGTGTGTGTGTAAATTATAATTATATTCATGACTATATCACTGCTGTTGAATTAAATGCTCCGTTTGGTTAGGGTCCCTCGAAATTGGGTGGTCTAATAAGGCCTTTAGTTTATCACACATTACCAGTGTCATCAAGTCACTGTATTACTATTATTTGCTAATTGTCCGCGAATTGAATTTTATAACTGAGATTAAAACACAGAGTGAATAAGTACGTACCTATGTTAACTGTTTGAATGCCGGGGCAAAGATGATATGGATAAAATCATACGAAGTTTATTTAATTATTAAATTTTTATTTTTCCGCAACAAATACAGAGTTGATACAACATAGGGGCTTTCCTTAAAAAGGGTCATTGTACAAACCAATATGAACAACTGTTACTATGAGACCCACCCAAAAACGCCGAAAAAAAACCCGCTGCTCCATAGATTTATGTTCACATAACTCGACAAAATGTTTTTTAATTGTTTAATTGTTTTTTTAAGGAAATCCCCTCTGACGTATCAACTTTGTATAAGTTTTATGTTTTACTTTGCTACATAAATGATAATATTTTTATTGTTATAATTATAAACTAGTGCTTGACTGCGATGTCACCTGATGTTATAATGTCCCATCCCGACTTTCAGCCACCGTAGGCGCGGGCTTGCGGACGGCGAGCAATGGGTAGCTCGCGATCCGGACGTCTGATAACAGTCCGGACCAAGCCAAGTCGTTAACGGCGCGCTCCCGGCGCGCCTCATGCAGCTGTCAGCAAAACCGTAAGGACTCTGCAAAAGGGTTGAAGCCTACTAGGGCCCAGGGTCTCTTTCTGAAAGGAAGGCTTGGCCCCAATGCGAAGGACAAAGAAGGAACGAGGTGTATGTGTGTGTGTACAGGTATATGGCCCAGATATTTAAACCTATTCACCTGCTTTATAGGGGCGCCGTTCAGCAAATTGCAGCGATATTTCCCGGGCACTTGCCGGCGGCCTTGAAGATTATGAACTCGGTTTTCCTTGTATTATGATGCGGCGTATTTTTCGCGAACCTTCAGCATCTCCCTGATTGACCTCGCAGTCGGGCCCAGCAACACCATATCGTCCGCGTAGCTGATGTTGTTCACACAAACACCCCACACCCAGCAGCCGACACGCATGTCGCTGAGCTCGACTATGAGGTCATTTACATACAAGTTAAACAGTTTTGGAGACAAGCCCCTGTCTGGCTCCGCACTCCAACCTGTATGCTCCAACCTTGAGACGCAGTTTGACCACCTAACACCATTTGTCTTTGGTTTGCGTACCAATATTGAAATATTTTCAACAGTTCTGCCGCACTTCATGCGAAACGCAATCGAAGGCCTTGGAGAGATCCAAAAAAAAAAACAGGCGTAAACCAGGGTCTTTCGTTCAGTAATAGTATTGGACAATGTGCAGGAGAACCAGAATCGCTGTTGTTTGTAAAAAATTAAAAGTTAATTCTCTATATTCCGAAAAATCACGTAAAAGTATTTTTTTCATTCGAGTTACCTTAAAGTAACCAATATAAACGTTACAAAACTAACCTTCTGGCAAGACTACTGTATTGAAGATGACTCCTCGTAATTAAACAATTTTTTTACGTTAATTTTAATTTAAGAATACTTGTTTGAATATTTTTTTTTTATATGTGTTTGTTGACTATATTACCTCCATTAATCCGAAGACAAAAACAAAAAACAAGTAACTTTCCTCGATAGAAAAAAAATCCGAACTTACCTCTAAAAATAACATTTTATGAATTTTATGCCGTAGTCATGTACTTTCTGTCACATTAAAATAATGAAAAATGTAGATAATATCTTATTAAACATTAATCAGAAATCAGTTTTTAAAGAAACATGAAATTGAATTTTTAATACATTTTTATTTAGTATGGCGCTTACGTTATTTTTTTCGAGCTGGTTGCACGTTTCCTCTCTCTATCTATTTACGTTGCTATCGCATAGTTCTATCACTTTCAACCTTTTTGTCATTTTCGCAACAAGGTATCGTCTGAAGTCGCTCTGTGCGTGCGTGGGAGTCGACATCTTCGATGTGGTGTCTGGACTCTAGAACACATGTTTAGTACACGCGTCGCCGCTGCCGTGGTCGGACGATAGTTTTGTTGTGTCAATTATTTCAATCATGAATACATTAAGATACGGGTTGGTTTTTCTCGCCGTCGTCGTCGTCTCGGTCATGGCGTGTATCGTCATTTATGAACTACGATACTCCAAAGTCAGTGATTCAGAAAAAAATGTTACAAATGGTACAATCGATTTACTGAAAGAAGAAAATTACACCGACTTAGAAAATGCTGCCACAAATGGAACACTTTTTCAACAACGAGGTGAAGAAAACAGTGATTTGAAAAATGAAAAAAATGAAGCTAACAATAGAATTAAGAAGCACATTATAAATTATGGGAAGTGTCCTAAAGGTTTCATCGAACTTAAGGTTTCCGGAAAACTTTTTTGCCTTCCATGTGACAAGTGAGTAGCTTTACCAAAGGTTTTTTCTTCTTTCATATTGTTTATTTCTAAGTTCGTTTGATAAAATAAATAAAAAAATAAATATATTTGTATTTCCAAAATTACGGATGTAATTTATTTTTGCTCGTATGGAATATTATTTTTCTTCTATTTAGCTGTTTTTGTGGTAGATGTACCTATATCCTGTTTAGTTTATAGTGAAAGTTCACATCGAATCTAAAATTACACTCCGCGCTTCTCTAAGTATCATATCTTGATATTCATTAAGTTTTTATTGAGGTCTTGAAAGAAATTTCTGGTTTTATGATGTAACAACGTGTTTTCACGACAAAGTGTCATCTTAAACGCTTTATTTACTAAAGTAGGTTCTCAATAGATATTCTTTGCTATTAGTATTGAATGGTTAATTCCTTTACTACTGATAAGATCTCGTCTGACCACCATCTCACCCGATGTGGTCGACGTCATCACCTAATTTTAGCTACAAGTGAGTTAACTGAAACCACAAAGGCTGACAGCGAGGATCGTTTGTAAAATAAACTAATCAATATTTACGATTGTACCTTCATCATCATCAGCCTTTTAATGTTCCCACTGCAGGGACACAGGCCTCCTCTCACTAGGAGAGGGAATGGACCATAATCCACCACGCGGGCCCAGTGCGGATTGGTGGATGTCACATGTCTTCGAATTTTTGGTTCTAGGCATGCCGGCGATTGTGCCTTATGTAGGTGTAATAATCTCTCGTCTCGTGCGAGGCTCAGGCGCCGCTCGCGTCGCGTCCGGTGTGCGTCTCGATGCTGTTCGCTTTCTATCGAGGTCACTCATTGACCTTGGTAATCACAGACACAAAGGGGATTGACCAACTTGTATGGGACTTTGGCCATTTATAAACAAACAGTTCAGCTACTAATATATGTGTGATTTAATAGTTCAAATCAGTAAGAATTAAGATACACACTTAGTTTTGTATCAAGATCTTATATTTACATATTTTTTAACATTTTATTAAAATTGGTTTGGGTGAGGTACAGTGTCCGTAGATGTGCCTGATTCATCATAAATACAAGGTTCAGTCTCCAAGGAAGTGCCAGGGTCGTCAAGAATCAGAATCCATTACGAAAAGCCAAAGTAATCGCAATAAAACTTGGAAAAACAACACTCACGACGCAAAGAAACAAAATGAATAAACGTCATTTTGACAATACACAACATTTTTTTAAGTACTGTGTTGTCAATTAAAAATATTTATAATTATATTGATAAATAAGGAATTGACAATTGATTTTTTTAAATCAATAATCGATTCCATATTTTGTTGTTCTTCTGATACCTATAATAAACTCTTTCATTTATTATTCTAAGATCTTTGTTCATTTATTTTAGAGTTAACTCATATTTTTTAATACAATGATCATATGAAGTGCGTTAAATATAATGGAGAGATTACCGTACCAAATCGATCTAAAATAAATCGATTTGAATTTTTGTTTATGCAGTTTTTGTTTGGCAACACTAAAGCTCATCAAAGTTCTAAAATCAAAACAAATACCAAAATTGCTATTTGATACAAAGTTATTAGCATCAGACATTTGCTAAAATATAAATAAAATTATTGATATATTAGATTTTTGTTGAGCAGCGTGTTTAAAAATGGCCAGAATTGGACAATTTCCTTTAAGAACAATAGATTTTCGAGCGCCGGTGCTCGCTGAAATCAATGTGCGCCACGCAATTTTTCGGTCGTTTCTTTTTCTATAAAGTAAAGAGCCTCTATCTGTTAATTTCAACCTTTCCATCTTGTAATTACAGACACAATTAAATAACAATAGATGTACGAACGCTAGCGTTCGCTTGGGGCTTAATGAATTAAATACTAAAGATAACATTGTTATAATTTCTAGTATTATAATTATGATAGATTTTTGCATAGAAATGGAAACAAAGTAGCACAATATTTATTTTACAATATTGATCAGAGCTCGGTCGGGACTTCATAATATAATATAATAATAAGCATAAGTACTCCACAATAACCGTAACTTTTGTATATTCATTGCATTCTATCTGCAGTTCCTTTGTTGTTTTAAACCAAACTACGTTACAACTATATGTGTGGAGGCTCAGCTGCAGGGCCGAAGCCTACTGGGGCGTTGAATCAGTTTCTGAAAGGAAGGTCTGACCCCGGTGTGTAGGTGAAGAAGGAACAGAGTGAGTCGTTAACTTAAAAAGAGACTGACACTGGTTCCCGCTCCGCTCAAAAGCGGGATTTGTCGTTAGATGTTTTTTTCCACCATAAAAAATAACTATAGACAAATAGCCAGTATATATTAAGGTCGACTGGTAGAAAATGGTAATGGCATTGGATCCATCTTTCTACCGTACTTCATAATTATATAACCTGTACAAATGAAGCTATCCTAGAAATTAAAATAAAAGGCTTTGTTCAAAACTGTCTGAATCCAGAAGAAAAACACACTTCGTGAATCTGTCTTTGTGTGTTGAATTAGCTTCGCAGTGCTTCGATGAGGTAAATGATGCAATTCACCTCATCGAAGCAGTGTCTCGTTTTAATATCGAAGTGGCTATTTCTCGCATGTCACATCTGTAACTACGGAGCGCATTGACCTTTTAATAAACATCTATCTGCAATAGTCCTATGACGGAGGTTTTTACTAAAAGTATATTTTTGATTGTCATTAATGTAATGTCCTCTTTTAAACAAATTCGTCAAATAAAAGTCCGAGTGACCTTTCGAACACAACATGTTCGAACACGGTATCCGTATTTGCACATTTAAAACCTTTTTTCATCTACATTTGGTGATTCATTGACAATTCGGATACCGTACTACTGTATCCAAACATATTGTGTCCGAAATATCACTCAGTAAAAAAAAGATCCTCACAACTACATCCAGAATGTATCTAAAGGTTTATCGCAACAAGTAATAAAAAAAAATTGCGAGAGACGTTAAAATAGTTCGTATCTGTAGTTTAAGACCGAAAAAATATGATTTTAATTAGTTACTTATACCAATTTCTTCTCTTTCAGGTACTCTGAAGGCAATGACTGCTAACAACGTCAACGACTTAATAAAGAAACGGGAAGTCTGTGGTTCAACTGCTCACGGGGGCACTAAGCGCCTTGCGCGTCCAATATAATAATGTTTTCAGGATGATGTTGAGACTCCCTCGTTTGTGTAGTGCCTCGGGGATGTTTGCCCAGTCCAATACAGATGGCTTCCATACTCTCATCAGGAAAAAGGTGGCATCGCTTGTGAGGAGAATTCGAGGGAGTAGCAACAGCATCCTGTAGTGCTGCGACATTCCATGTGGAATCATTGTCTGTATGAAATGCCTCCTAAGAACATGACTTACTGAAACGTTACTCTCATTATTACTAATCCTAGTTTAGAAGTTTTAATATCCAATGTGTGTACTAACAAAAATGGTTCCTATATCGTTCCAAATAAAATAAATTATTATATTATTATTAATAATACTCGCCTGATCTCTCTCGCGACAACTGTAGCAAAGTTGTTGGATAGTGTGATTGAATCCTGTCTGGATAGTTACCTACATTCATTTCAATTCAATTCAATACAATTTAATTAAATTTATTCAATGTAATTTAATTTAATTATTTTTTTTATGTGATAATAATTACAACTTCTTATAAGTAAAAGTGCTGTGCACGCCTCTCAGTGACAAATTCACCATTCTCTTAGTAATTTGCATTTTTTGTTCTTTTTGTGTTATTAACTAGTGAATGAATCTTTGGTGTGTCAAATGAATAAAAAAAAACTGTTTATTTCTATTAAAACACAGTTTTACACAATTATTAACTTAATCTTAAAATTAAAAAGAAAAGATTTTACAGTTAAGGAGTTGCTATTTCATTACAATTCATTAAATGTCGCTTCAATATGTTGTAGGTCTGCCTTTTATTTTTGTTTTGCATTTTACAAACTATGTGTTTTGGCAACTAGTTTAGTATTCGGGCAAGACTGACATTCCATACTCTCTCACCATAATCGTTAAATAAATCTGGAAACTGAACTTATGTCAAATATCATAGTTTTGTAAATAACATTCCTTAGAATGAATGAGCAGTTTTATAAAAAGATACAAATATAAATGAGATCATGTTCCGTCCTTAAATTATGTATTTCTTAATAATTTTATTTTTCATTTTTTGTGTCCGTATGTTCCGTCCTTAAATTATGTATTTCTTAATAAAATTTCTTTATTTAATAAGTTTCGTAAACAGGTATTGAATTTTGTTTGGCTGTGTTAGATGTGACCTTGTATGCTTCAAAAAGTTGTCTGCACATTTGGTCAAGCCCGCTTAGGTTGACGCCTGCCAGAGATGTGGCGTAGTTCGAAGGAATCACAGTATTCTTGTTTTAAGTGTGTCAAAGTCTGACTAGCTGCACAGATAGATAGCACGATTAATTTTATGATTTTTTGTTCATTGTTATAATTTAAAAAAAAAGATAAAAATTATGTTTATGTAATGTTTTTGTTTTGTTTGTTTGTTTTTAGTATTTGTTTTAATGTTTTGTCTACCTCAAAAACAAAAACAGGTATAATTTGTATTTCTTTACAGTAGGGACGTGTGGGAATCTTGTATTAATTTTAAGTTCATATTGTTATTTTTATTTTGGTGTGCCATAAAGGATATGTCTATCTATCTATAATATGGTATGGTCAACAAAAAAAAATCACTATATATAACTATAACTTCTGCCCTTCTTGCCATATTTCCAAAATTATCTAAATTAAGTGATTTGTTTTGTTAAATGTAGTGTTACAATTAAATTACCTGTGCTTAATAATATTAATAATAATATTATAATTTTTTTTAATCGCTATAAACTATTGCTTGATTATAAATGTGAAAGTAAGTATGTCTTTTTGTTTGTCCTCCTTTCACAGCAAAACGGAGCGCAGGATTGACTTGCTTTTTTTAAGTGGAGGTAGTTGAAGGAACGGAAAGGGCTACTTTTTGTCTTTTTTTAACTCCCCATTTCCCTATAATAGGGGGTAGAAGTTTGTATGGAACATTCTGCAATTTTCAAAGTAAAAAGAAGAAAGCTAAAAATTGGTGTTCACTCACTACTATTTTTGACGAACAAAAAATTATGCCTATTTTTTTTTATCTTCCCCTAACACCTAAAATCTATATATATAAAATCCTTTCTCATGAATGACTGACGCTGATCGTGAAAATCTGAAATTTGGAAAGCCTGTTGTTGTTGCAACGTCGGCATCCAAAAAGAAGGAATTTTTCTAAATTCGACGCCCAAGGGGGTGAAATAGGGGGACAAAGTTTGTATAGGTCTACGTGATTCCGTAAATACACATAAAATTTTGCATGAACATTCTTTAACAGAATTAATGGGAGATAAGTTATGTATTTAATTGAAATTTATCCCCTAATGGCGTCAAAAAGGGGTAGAAAGTTATTTTGGGTATGATTTGCTTCGAAGTTGATATCGATACTCTTTATTTTTTTTTATTTAAAACTAGCGACCCGCCCCAATTTCGCACGGGGTTTTCAATTGAATATGCTATGCATGTAGTATACACACAAACCTTCCTCTTGAATCACTCTATCTATTAAAAAAAACCGCATCAAAATCCGTTGCGTACTTTTAAATATTTAAGCATACATAGGGGCGAAGCGACTTTGTTTTATACTATGCATGTAATGATTAAATTATATTTTGTCACATGTTTGAAGTCACTCAAATGTTAAACAGTACAAAAGCGAAAGATCTAATACATACTTTGTATGATCTTTAGCCCATTTCCCTGCAGTAAAGATTCTTTATAAATTTAATAATGTTAACAAAATCCTGTTGTAGTACACCTTTATTTACCAAAGGACGCCTTCGCTACAAAAACTCATCAATAGATAACAGTTGTTTCGTTTTATGACATTTTTCATCACTTCGGCGAGAACTTCAAGCGACAGATTCTCGCACTCGTGTCGAATGTTATCCTTGAGAGCTTTCAGAGTCTCAGGCTTGTTCACGTAAACACGGGACTTCAAAAAACCCCATAAAAAGTCTGGAACGCTAAAATCGGGTGATCTTGCGGGCCATTGCAAATCGCGAAAACGAGAGATGAGGTGACCCGGGAACGCGATTATTCTGGGTTCTTAGGGAGTGTATTTCTCCATGACTTGTTCTTTTGTATTCTGCATCTGTCTAGTTCACAAATATCAAAACAGATTTGAAATTGGCGGCCATTTGCAACAATGAGAGCATCTTCGAATAAGGTGATTTCTTTTGGCCCACCCTGTATATAAAGGAGAAACTGACTGACTGAAATATCAACGCACAGCCAAAACTATTGTGACTAGGAGCGTGGAATTTTGCACACGGCTTCATTTTATGACGTAGTCGAACACTAAGGAAGGGTGTTTTTTAAATTCAGCTCCTAAAGGGATGTAATGGGAGTCTAAAATTTTTATAGAGTATCCTACTTTCACGCGGGCGAAGCCGCTGGCAGAAGGGTTGTTTATTTATATATACTACTAGCTTCTGCCCGCGACTTCGTCCGCGGAAAATTTCTTGTAGTGATAGCTCGGTTAACATCCATGTTATATAAATAATTTATAGCCTATGTCACTCAGGAGTAAAGCAGCTTTCCATTGTTGCTAAAATTTTTCCAATCGAACCATTAGTTCCAGAGATTACCTCCTACAAACAAAAAAATAAAAAAACAAACTTTACCTCTTTATTATATTAGTGTAGATATTGTAAACCAATATTATAAAAAGTCAACCTTAAAATTAACACATACACTGGACTGAAACATCTTACAGTAAGGGCCACATGGAAATTTGATAGGAAAACCTCGGTCTAGAAAACAAACGGCATTTGAAAGACAAAGAATTCAATTAATAAAATTCTGGCACGCCTGGTTGCTCTACCTAAGAGTGAGAGGAGATCAATTTCTGTTCATTTGAAAAATATGAATTACTAGCTTCTAAACCGATTAATATGATTTTTAGGGTTCCGTAGTCAACAAGGAACCCTTATAGTTTCGCCATGTCTGTATGTCTGTCCGTCCGCGGATAATCTCAAGCGACCGTTAGCACTAGAAAGCTGGGTATCACTATGTATATCAACCATGCCGACAAAGTGCACAAACAAAAAGTGGTAAAAAATGTTTAATTAGAGTACCTCCTCTGCACGTAAAGTGGAAAGTGATTTTTTTTTACATTTTTACCATAACATGTGATGTATTGTTGGATAGATATTTAAAAACAATTAAGGATCCCGTAAAATAATTTTTTGATTATATTAATATTTTCGAAAATAACCGCTCCGAAAGTAAATAATGAACTTTTGAACCATAAGTTTAAAAAATAAGAAAAAGATCTCAAAAGTAGAACTTTAAGTAAACTTTCTAGGAAATTTTTTGAACTCGATAGGATTATGAACAGTGTTTAAAAAAATAAATAAAAAAAAAGTTCTGAACTAGTTTTCTGATTTAACCGTACATGCAAGCATTTTTTTTAAACTTTTTAATATATTTCATTATCCTGACCGTATCCTCTTTCAAACTGCTGCTTTCTTGCTGCATGCCTGCTAATAAAGAAATACACTGACTGCAAATTTTCTGCGATATGATGGTTCTGCTGTTCAATTATTATGGACATGAAATTTATGCCTAACGATTATTCGGACTAACAAAATTATGATTTTCGAATTTATAATAAGTGAGTGTATGCCAAACAACTTTCTGCGAAATGAAGATTATGCTAAGCGTTGTTATGCAAAATAAAATTATGACGAAAAAAGTTCTGGTTTAAAAGGTAGACCCTTCAAAAGTACTCCTTATGGCAAGTCATTCTGCCGCGGGAAAACAACCATTTAAATTTCACGGTGTATAATTTTAAGGATAACATTTCCGTCATACATGATTTCTGTAAAGCTTTAACCATTAAGGCTGCACACACTGGAAGCTTAAAAAATGAAGTATTTTCTCCTGTTTTCTCAACATTTCCCTTCACTGCTCTGCTCTTATTGATCACAGCGTGATGAAAAGTATGAATAATAATTGTACCAAGTTTCGTTAAAATCTGTCGAGTAGTTTTCGTTTCTATAACGAACATACAGGCAGATAGACAGACAGACAAAAATTTTACTGATTGTATTTTTGGCATCAGTATCGATCACTAAACACCCCCTGATCTTATTTTGGAAATATATTTAACTAGCTTTTTGCTAGAGGTTTTCGCACAAACGAATTTTTTGGACATGTGTTTCATCCCTTTAGGGAATTTATTTTGCAAAATCCTATCTTAGTGTTCGCCTACGTCATAAAATTAAGCTAAATTTTATACTTCTAGTTTCAGTATTTTCGGCTGTGCGTTGATATGCCAGTCAGTCAGTTTCTCCTTTCATATACAAATCCGTTTCAAATGAGAATAGGATCGATTTTCATCTTGTGACGTCACGTCGAACTGCCAAATTGAAGAAATCGGGTACGGTTAGCAAAACAAGAAAGTTTTATAATTCAATATTTATTTACGAATCGTGTGCGAAAAAAGTTTGATCAGAATTTAGTTTTTCAATTTTGTTCATCTTTGCGTCATTGTTAGAGTGGTGATCGTCGTCGTCATCACCAAAATCATATTTGCTGCATTCCCCTATTTTAAATGAAAATAGGCATTATTACCAGTATCTGTGACAAAAATTCAATCTGAATCTAGCACTTCAATGCCGCTCATCTCGCTACAGCTATCTGTAAAATTTTCTTCTTCACTGCTGCTCTCCCCTATAAAATAAAAAAAATGGATTAAAGTACTTAGTATTTTATATCCGCAACTGCTATTTAGAATAAAATAAGCATTCTGTTACCTGTATTTATTATGAATCTAAAGCTATCGTCGTCTTCAAAAATCTCACGTTGCCAGTACTCTTGCTCTATTCTTTTGACGTGGTTAATTTCTTTGACCCAGTCTTCCTTTGTAATAGAAGCAACAGCTTCTAATGTAATGCTTTCAATCTCACTCTCCAGTTGCTTTACATTTTTATCTGCCACCCTACGTTTAATTAAATTCCAAATGTATTCGATAGGATTTAAGTCGCAATTGTAGGGTGGCAGCATTAAAACTTCAAATTCATGTGCATTAAATATTTTATCAATCACATAATCTTTTGGCGGTTGGTGCCTCTTTATAATTTGATATAATTCGGCTTTAGTGTAACATTCGTCTTAGGCAATGTTTTTCTCTTAACCATAACTGCATTTCAACTTTTCGAGAGTTCATGTTTGGAGCCCTATGGAACCGATGGCGAACCTGTGCAAAGCCACTGGGACAGGATTCAGGTTGCCATCACTGGGGCGGCAAAGTCGGTGCTCGGCTTGTCCAGGGGCGGCCGCAAGTGTGACAAGGAGACTTGGTGGTGGGATGACACAGTCCAGAGGGAGATCAGAGAGAAGAAAGCCCTCTTCAAAACGTGGCAAGCTTCCAAATCTCCCGAAGACCGCGACGCATACAGAACCGCAAAACGTGCCGCCAAGAGGGCCGTAGCCAGAGCCAGACGAGACCACTTACAGCCACTTTATGATAAGTTGAAATCGTCTGAGGGGCAAAAGCTCATTTATAAGTTGGCACGATCCAGGGTCAAAGCGGCTCTGGATATCTCTAAGTGCCGCTGTGTAAGAGACCCTGACGGCAATCTGTTATGCGAGGACCTCGCGGTGAAGGAGAGATGGCGCTCGTACTTCCACGAGCTGCTGAACAAGCAGCACAAAGAGGTGCTGTCTCCGGTTCTCCCTCCAAATCAGGGACTTGTGCCCCCGGTTACGCCTGAAGAAGTGCATGCGGCTCTTCGCCGCATGAAGAACCGGAAAGCTGTCGGTGCCGATGGAGTCCCCATTGAAGCCTGGAAGGCGATGGGTCCTCGTGGTGTGGGCATCTTAACCCACCTATTTAACCGCATGCTCCTCACCGGAAGGATCCCGAGTCAATGGAGACTGAGTATTATCACTCCAGTCTTCAAAGGCAAGGGATCGGTGCAGGAGTGTGGCGACTACCGTGGGATTAAGGTTATGTCCCACACCATGAAGCTCTTCGAGCGGGTGATTGACTCTCGGATCCGACAGGAGTGCACCGTCTCGGGATGTCAATATGGGTTTCGACCAGGCCATGGCGCCATGGATCCCATCTTTGCCCTAAGGGTTACCATGGAGGGATACAGATCGAAGAATACGCCTCTGCATCTCTTGTTCCTAGACATGCAGAAAGCCTTCGACTGTGTCCCCCGTGATGTGATCTGGTGGGCGCTGAGATCTAAAGGTGTGCCCGAGACCTATGTTGACATCGTCCGAGATATGTACCGAGACTCCGGTTCTGTGGTTCGGACCGCTGTTGGCGATACGAAACCCTTCCCCATCACCGTCGGAGTTCATCAGGGCTCTGTCCTTAGTCCGTTTCTGTTCAGCGTGGTGCTTGACGTGCTGTCCTCCACCATCAGGGACTTACATGAGCAGCCGCCATGGCTGCTCATGTATGCAGACGACATCGCGCTGGCGGACTCGGACAGTGGGCGCTTGGTTCAACGTGTGGCAGCGTGGAAGGAATCGCTGGAGAACGGCGGTCTGAAGATTAATGCGGCGAAGACCGAGTACTTGGCCTGTAACACAACTAACGCTGCTCCTGTTCGCATTGGCGAAGACACAGTTGAGCGCTCGGAACAGGTCAAGTACTTGGGATCGGTGCTCCACGAGTCCGGGGAAGTCGATTGCGACGTCGAGTCACGTATCTCGGCGGCCTGGGCGAAGTGGCGTGAGGTGGCGGGGGTTATCTGTGACCCCAAAATGCCGGTTAGGCTCAAAGGACAGGTCTATAAGACCATCATTAGGCCTGTCCTTTTGTATGGCAGTGAAGCGTGGCCTGTACTTGAGCGACATAAGCAAAGCCTGCGTGTCACGGAAATGAATATGCTGCGCTGGATGTCTGGAGTTGCGCGGAAAGACCGCATTAAGAACTCCCGCATCCGGGGCAGCCTTCAGGTCCGTGACATAGCGGATAAACTGCAGGAGGGTCGCTTACGCTGGTATGGCCACGTTTTACGAAAACCGGCAGACTACGTGGGTAACAGATGCCTCGCCATGCCGCCTCCGCCGGGACCCGGTAAACGAGGTAGGCCTAAGAGGCGTTGGATCGACGTCGTAAGGGACGATATGCGTGCAAATGGGCTTAAGGCAGAGGACGCAAAAGACCGAGCGAAGTGGAGACGACTAGGAAGGAAAGCGGACCCCGGGCACCGAGGTGAAAGCCAAGGTAGCAACCGGGACATACGCTAGGCTGATGATGATGATGTTTGGAGCCCTAGATGCTTCCATGCTGTGGTACGGTGCATTATCCATAACTATTATTGCATTTTTCGGTAGGTTGGGTATTAATCTTTCATTAATCCATTTTGTGAAATTTGCACCATTCATTTCATCGTGATAATCGCCAGTTTTTGTTTTTGATTTGAACATAAGTAGCGCCCCGTCTATGAACCCGTTTCCCCCCCCCAGCGTGAGTAATTATCCACCTATGTCCTGCACTGTCATTTTTTTTTACGCCTGGTATTGTATTTGACTGCCAACATTTTTTCACTGTATAGTGAGCGTGTATCCAAGTCTCATCTAAATATATAACTAGCTTTTTATTAACACCCAGTGCATCATTTTGACGAATGCGTCTTAAGTACTTTGCTCGCCAGGATTTAATATTAGGCCTCTGCATTAGGGCCAATCTGTTACTTTGACATCTCTTAAACCTATATCCTAATTACTCTACTAAGATTCGCCTCAGAGTTGTTCTGCTTCCTGGAAACTCTAAATCCTCCTTTGCTGCCGCAAATTTTTTTTTAAACGTTGGAATTTCTTTCCTCACTCTGTAGATAGAGTTGATAATATTGTGTAGAGCAGTAATTTCAAAATTATCACATACTATAGTTTTTCTTCGAGGTTTCTTTTTAGGCGTTACTTTGCTGCAACTAGCTTGCGCATCTCTCTGTTCGTGTCGGATACGTGTCAGAGTATTTTTATTAATTCCAGTAGCGATTTGTACTCGCTCGGCCACTCTACTTGTATTTTGCAGGGTTTCCAAAATTATTTCGTATACTTCACGAGTCAACGTAATATTATTCCGATCTGTTCCTGGTCCTGGGAAAACGCTTACCGACCTCAATTGTAGTACTAGCTTCGCACGGGTGCAATGTTGATATTATGCATGTATCATACATATATAAACCTTCCTCTTAAATCACTCTATCTAATAAAGAAAACTGCATCGAAATCTGTTGCTTAGTTTTAAAGATCTAAGCATACATAGGGGCAAGCGACTTTGTTTTATACTATGTAATGATAGAAAAAAATTCACAGACAAAACAAAAAATTATTGGTTAAATACAAAAGAAATAAGACTTGAAAAAGAGATGTTTTCAGTTTTTATGAAATCATCGTTAGAGGAAGATTACAAGGAATTAAGTATTGAAAATAAAGTTAAGGGAAACACGAAATATTAACATGTCCGATTTCTGTTTATTGTGGCCGGATGGTAAAGCCATTGCTCCAGCCAAATTAGCAGATTTACAATCCATGTTTTTGTACATCCCTGAGGACTGTCATGTATTTTATAAAAACCTAAAGAGTACGAAGGGAATCACAGATGATGTCGATGGGTTTGGTGGGGAACCAGATTTCGAAATGCAAGATGATGATGAGTATGACGTATGAAGATTTTATCATCATCCTATAGTAGTCCATTGCTGGACGTAGGCCTCCCCAAGAGCACAAGATTTTGTACTGATTTTTAAATTGTGACTTAGTAATAAAAAAATTGATAAGCAATTATCTTTCTTATATTTGATGTTCAGGTTTAACATATTTATTGAAAAATCAAATGATTATCTAAACACAATATAATTCAACAATAGAACCTTTAGTATAGACCTTTACTAGTTAGAATAAAAAAGAATACCATTGAACGCGTAAATGCTTTTATCTCAATTTAACTTACTGCGGGATGAAACATTTTTGCATAACTGCGTCCAATTTTATATGTAAAACGCCTTATGTCGGCAGCGCACGCGATGTCCAATGACACGCGTCAAAAAGTAGACGGAAGTCCCAGAAGGTGGGTCATCTGAAACAGAAAAACCAATTAAGACTTTCAGATTGTCAAGCACAAAATTATCATAGTCGGTATTTCATACTAACAAATAATACCGCCAAATGTTTTTGGCGAATCAAATGGCAATTTTTTAAATATTTCTTGAGAAACTGGACGCGATTGCGCAAGATGTTTGAAATGTGGAATAACAAAACGTTTTGGAAACACATTAATTGTGCATACAGCCAAGGAGTGGAGTTCCTTTTCTGAGTCTGTGTTTACTGATGGCTACAATCCGGGAATCTGTCAAGAATGAATAGGTAACTTCTAGGTAAGCGTGATCAATCTTCGACTGCATCGTCGCTTCCCATCAGGTGAGATAGCGGTCAAGCGCGAACCTATAGTCGATAAAAAAAATACTTGCATTTCTGAAGGTCCCATAAAAGGTAACATTTCACGTAGGCATAGATGATTAAATATTCGTACGGATACCGGCATGAATTTTGGGCGCTCGATGAAAGAGCGAAGATAGAGATATTAAAAAAAAGGGCATCTTGGGGGTAGCATTAGGTTTTTCCAAATGAAACTTGGGTATCAATTTTCAAGGAACCATAACTATATTTTCTGAAGTCGGTGTTTCTATAATAGTTTGGTATCATCGTTACTGAATCCCCAAATTTAAAGTTATTTCGCAAGTTTATGTGTTTTTTTTTAGGAGGTCGGTTGTATTTTTATTAATAGGTTTTTTATTTCCCACATTATATTATGATTGGAGCCTCCTTTTAGGCAGGTATTGCCTGTGTTAGGACACTCCGCTCTTCCGAAACAAAAAGTGTCAAAGGGTAAACAAGACAATTTTGTATTTTTATTTGAAAGAAGATTCTCTAAGGACAATGAAATATGTAAAAAGTTAAAAAAAATGCTTGCATGTACGATTAAATTACAAAATTAGTTTAGAACGTTTTTTATTTTTTTTTTAAACTGTACATCCTATCAACTCATTTTTTATTTTCGGAGCGATTATTTCCGAAAATATTTACATTATAAAAACATGTTTTTACGAGACCCCTAATCATTTTTAAATACCTATCCAACAATATATCACATGTTATTGGAGAAATGAAAAAAAAAAATCACTTCCCACTTTAGGTGTAAGGTACCCTAATATAGTACATTTTGATACAAGTGCAGGAAGTTTGTCATTGCGACCGAGGCAAAATTCGCACGAGCCGTAGGCGAGTGTGTTATGGAGCCGAGGGCTGCAATGACAAATCTGCACGTGTGTCAAACGACGTTTTTCAATATACTTACGACTTGTGAAATAAAGAAAGAAAGAGGAAAAAAATAATTGTATCTCAAACATACAGAACAAATATAAGAAATATGTAAGTTTAGCATTCAAATCTGCTCTGGTCAGTCTCTAATTTCGTGGGGGTCGCCCAGCGACTCTGGGGGACGCTTCGCGCCTGATTCGATAAACTAAGTAAAACAAAATAATCACCCTTGACCGTGACGATAAGGAAGGAATGAAAAAGCCCTTGTTGTGATAAACTCAAAAAAGCACTTGGGTGATATACATGCTATATTGAACCTAATAGGAGTGCGATAAGAGGCAGTTTTCGAGTAAGTGTATTGAAAAAACATTTTTTACTACTTTTTGTTTGTGCACTTTGTCGGCTTGGTAATTTCAGCTTTCTAGTGCCAACGTTCGCTGAGATTATCCGCGGACGGACAGACAGACAGACATGGCGAAACTATAAGGGTTCCTTTTTGTCTACGGAACCCTAAAAAGAGATGTAATAACATCATAATCACGGTTGTATGAACCTCGGGTTAGCCGCTCTTCATGATTAAATTAGCTTTGCGGTTGCATCATTCACGTCATAGAAGCAGGATCTCATTTTAATACCGAAGTGGCTGTTTCTCGCATGTTACGTCTGTTACTACACAGCGCATTGACCTTTCTGAAAACATCCATCTGCACCAATACCTAAAATATTTAAAAACTTCGTAATTTAGGTAATATCTTTCATATTGCGATCAACTATTGATGGCATTATTTGTGAATTAAATACAGTTCAAGAAAATTGAAATAGTTTTGCCTTCTAGTTTATTAGAAAGTTTGGTAAATGCTGACACCTCTCGTGATAGACATACAATTGGTTAACATACTATTCGTAAAATACTTAAGTACTCTTTGGTCAATGGTTGATTGCGATCATCTATGTCACATGGTTTAGCTGTACTTAGGTACTTAGTTATTTATTCTATGATCATATCGGGCTTTTTTGTTGCGATCAGCCATTGGTGTGCATTATTCAAAATCGAATAATTCCGGAATGACCAAAAAAGTATCGATTACGCCGCATAACACGTTCCTTTTCTTCGAATTGTTGAAGAAGTATTAGTGGTGGTTTTTAACTAAAAGTACAGTATCCGAATTTGCCCGAAGAAATATAACATCGAATAAAAAGACACTGTTTTTATTGCAAGATACTGTTTATGTTGTATGATTTAAATTTGTTACTTACACAAATTTCTTCTTTTTCAGGTACTCTAAACTGACAGGAAATGATTGTAAAGACTAAATACGTGATAGCAACACTGCAACATTTCTACTCTCCCTTTCATAGTAACTAGAATGCTAAGTCTTTATGTCTCTACTTGCTTCTCTGCTGGAAAAAACACCTAGAAGCCTTTAACTAAGAAGACATGGTCCCAACTCACTTCTTGTGACAGCATCTTGATATAAACCCCTACAGTACAAATGACGCTTAAATTGAGGCAGTTACAAACGCCAATAGACGTCATGATGAAGTCTTGTCAAATAAATCTGGCGTGACTCTGGTGTAGGACTCCCTGGAGGATATCAAACGTTCCTCAGATATAAAGAGCACAGCTCAAGTGCTGATGATAATCACATGACCAACATCAAAGAAAGGTGCAAATAAAATGTCGACAGAACAATTTAGCAAGATGGGAGTTTGAAGATTCTGTCGACACCCAGAGTGAGTTCAAACCATGAAACTTGGAATTCCCGAAGTGTTAAGACGTGTCAAGTACTTCAATGGATCTCAAATCATCACTGAAGACGTTTTAATGATCATCTTCTAGATCCAACTCATCTGATAGTAGAAGTAATTCGCCAATAACATCGGCGTGAAAGGAAGGACATTACAGTGATTAAGCATCGATTTCGACATAAGTATTATCTTTAAGATCTCTGGACTAATAATTGTAGAATCTGTATTCTTTCGAAATTTAATTGATTATGTTTTATTTAAGTTTTGCTTGATTCATTCTAAGTTAAGCCTAATAATAATTAGGTTATAATTGAGGTTTTGTTAATAACGTTGTTGCGATTGAACTGAATCCTAAAGTATATTTCCACCAGGTGACTTTCAGTATTTACAAACTATCACTTTTGTCACTGTTTCTAGCCTAGCATGGAATAATTGACAAAATGATCTTTTTCTAGCTTAATAAAATCTGGGGAATATAACAATAAAATCGTAATTTCGTAAATAACATTCCTTAGAATATAAACAGTTTTATGTTTAGATGTAAGTATAATTCTATTAAGTTTCGTCTTTAAATTATGTATTTCAGTCATTTTGTTTATTAAATATGTTTCGTTAGCGGTTAGGTATTGAATTTTGCTCATTGCAATCAAAATCAATCAATCAAAATCAAAATGGTTTTTCTTTCATATAGGCCTACATGGGCACTTATAAAACGTCAGAAGCTAGTGCACGGTTCCAAATTGGTCGTTTCCTATGGAGATAGGTAGACATATCTATGGTACGACTTGTATGCCTCAAAGAGCTGTATGCACAATGTGTCGAGCCCACCAGGACCCACGTCTGCCAGACTGAGCTGAGGGATAATTCGCAAGGATCACCACATTACTTTAGTGTGTCAAAGTCTGACCCTGCTTTTCACTGTATTTAGTTCTCTAGGTGCAGTCAAATGCAGTGTCAGACTTTTTATAGTGTAAGATTAGTTATTTGATAATTATTGGAAAACAAAAACCGGTGTATCTTTTATTTCCTTACAGTATAATCGTGTTGAGATCCCCGCAGCTCCATATAATGAGTACTATAGAAATTTGGTATCTATCTGCGCAATTCCAACTTTCTTGATTTGGTTTGATTTTTCGAACAAGTACATATAAGGAATTCAATATTGTACCTATCGTCCACAAAAATACTTAAAAACTTCTTCCTTTCTTGCCGCTTTTTCTAAATAGTCTTTATTTTAAAGTGATTTAAGAAAAGTATATATACTGTTTTTCTTTTTAAATTTATATAATTTAAAATTGTTTCTTCGTTAGTGAATTGTCTCTAGCTTCAAAATAGTCCATTGAAGTTTATCTACTTAATTTATTAGTATTTATATTTATATTTTTTGATATAAAATTTATCGACATTTTGATATGATTTGTATTTCGTGACATTATTTATAATCTTTATGTGTAATTGACATAGGATATTGACTCTTTTGTATACCGTGTCAAGATTGTTGTATCCATTATGCACAGTTGTAAAATTTACTAACGAGATTCAAAAAATAAATTAAATGTCTTTTGTTGACTGTCTGTTTTATTTTGTTTGTCCGTCCAACGTCTAGCCAACACAACAGCGAGTGAGTCTTATTTCGAAGTTTTATCGTTTTATTTATTGACACTTCAAAAATAAAACGTTAGCGCCGGCGCTCGAAAATGTAATGTTCTTTAATTGTGTCTGTGATTACCTAGGTCAATGTTCTTGTAGCTAATATTAATATCGTGACGTACACATACTAATTCTAGCTACAACGTATTTTTTTACTCATCTGTGTAAGACATGACTCTTATTTATTTTCCCTAGCTCTACGATTAAAACAGCAATTTACGTATGAAGATATAGGTGAATTGCTATTTATAATGTATTTTTTTTTAATTTAGAAAAATCTACAATGGAAACTAGTGAAGCTCTTTAGTTTAATAACTTTTATTTTCATTTGTAGTTATTTAATTCATTTTTTTTTCTTGCTTATTTATTATTCGATCCACGACCCGCCCCGGCTTCACACGGGTACTGATATTGAATATATTATGCATGTATTATACACATAAACCTTCCTCTTTAATCACTCAATCTATTAAAAAAAGCCGCATCAAAAACCGTTGCGTACTTTTAAAAATATAAGCATAATTAGGGCATAAGCAACTTTGATTTATACTATGTAATGAAGTACATATTATAGGTAAATGTAATATCTACATATGTATTTAAGAAGGGAGATTCGACCGAGTATCGGAAAACGCAGCGTTGAAAGGCCTCCCATGTGGTGGACTGATGATCTGGTCAGGGTCGCTGGAATCTGGGATGCAAAACGCACAGGATTTGTCTTTGCGGCGGCGCTTGGGGGAGGCATAGTTTAGTAGAGGACGTCTTTCGGCTGAAACAATGATGATGATGACATGGATATAACCTTAAATATTATTTAAAGTACCTATTTATTCTGAAACCTAACAACTAGTATGTACATTTAATGCAAAAATACAATACACTCAGGCTTTGACGCCGAAAATTTACGCAGAAAACTGACAGCCATGTTGAAAAAAAATATTCAATTTTCGAAGCTGCTGAAATGTCTGCACCTGCACCGCGCGACCTTCGTTTCGCGCTAGAATTGGTGACATCATTTCCCAGCCGCTCACTGTCGTGCGATCGCCTGGTAACATTCCTTAAACAGCACGCACTGTTCCCGCGCTCCACAAGGAGTTGTCAGCAAACTGTAGGGGCCTATACAGGGTCGAAACCTACAGATTTAGCTGAAGTCTGGTGATAAGATGCTGAGTACACTACTGAGCATCTTATCACCAGACTTCAGTACAAATGGCAAAATCTATCTATCTTCTATACTTGTAATCAATCTATAGAGAGGTCAGTTCTGTACATCTATAATATATAAAAGGAGAAACTGACTGACTGGCATATCAACGCACAGCCGAAAGTACTGAAACTAGAAGTGTAAAATTTTGCTTAATTTTATGACGTAGGCGAACACTAAGAAAGGATTTTGCAAAATTTATTCCCTAAAGGAATTAAACGTATGTCCAAAGTTTGTGCGAAAACCTATTTTGACGCGGGCGAAGTCGCTGGCAAAAAGCTAATTAAATATATTTCCAAAATAAGATCAGGGGGTGTTTAGTGATCGATAGTGATGCCAAAAATACATTCAGTAAAATTTTTGTCTGTCTGTCTATATATTCGTTATAGAAGCAAAACCTACTCGACAGATTTTAACGAAACTTGGTATAATTATTATTAGTCATACTTCTGGACAGGTTACAGTATACTTTTCATCACGCGGTGAACAATAGGAGTAGAGCAGCGAAGGGAAATGTTGGGAAAACGGGAGAAGCTACTCCATTTTTTAAGCTTCCGTCGCGTGTGCAGCCTTAATGGTTAAAGCTACACAGAAAACATGTATGACAGAAATGTTTTCCTTAAAATTATATAAAAAATATCCCACGACAGTATATGTCTGTATTTTAAGGTTGACTCAATAACACGTGTAACGCCCGATAGCTTAGCAGTTCGGAGCTTTCTGATTATATTTGTCTACTCTTACATTTACAACACTGTCATTCATCTATTCAATAAATAAAAAAATATGTAAATCGGTTTAGAAACACCAAAATTATACATGAAATACACAAATGAAAAAACATCGCGCGTGAATACTGAATCATGCTATAAGGATTATTTTTAAAGGGGTAAACCGACATTCACGCGGGCGAAGCCGCTGGCTAAAGCTAGTAATTCATATTTTTTAAATGAACAGAAATTGATCTCCTCTCACTCTTAGATAGAGCAACCAGGCGTGCCAGAATTTTATTAATTGAATTACATTATGGAGAGTCAAAGTTCACGTAAAATAGCAGATTTACAAAGGTCTTTACTGGATTACTCTTACACAAATTTATGTTTTGATTTCTATCGAAACCTAGATAATACCCACAAGATATCTGATTATCCATAATATCTGAAGAAAGATGTGTAATAACGTAATAATCACTTAAGAGCGGTTTTATAAAAATGTACGTCACTTAGTTAATAATACACCAGATATATTAACATGTAACAGACAAAAATACTAAATGATCAGCAAAATGGAACCAGCATTTTAATGTAAAATTATAACCAGAGTTTTTACATCTTGCTATCCTCTTTAAACTGACTTCAAAAAAATCATTGTTAAACCAAAAATAACAGCAAACTATAAATCATATTTCAAATTAAAATACCATGCAAAAAAATAATATGTCATTGTCCGATTAAAGTAAATTACCCTCTGCAAAAAAAAAAGATATTCCAATAGTAGATAATATATATTTTCCATAGAAAATAAGCTCTGAAACTTTTTGTCTCGAAATTGATAAACAAAAAGAATGTTTTTGTGCGTTTTATTATTCTACCAAATAGGTACTATGACTAAGATAAAAAATAAAACTTACAATTTTAATAATCTTTTTTTTATTATTACAATCATTAAAAAGTTAGTAGTTTAGTCCTCTTAAAACTAAGTAATAATAAACAGTTTAAAGATCTTAAAACTAAACTAATAAATAAATTGTTCATAAAGGTTTTAGTTCCATTGCTAACGAAGCATACCAACATAAAAAATTCTAAAACGATTGTTCCATTTCACGTTGTTTTTATGTAAGAAATTAAAAGTTAATTCTCTATATTCCGAAAAATCACGTAAAAGTAACCTTTTCATTCGAGTTACCTTAAAGTAACCAATGCAATTCAAAAATCACCTAAAACGTTACAAAACTAACCTTCTGGCAAGATTGTACTGTAGTGTGTCGCTCTGTGCGTGCGTGGGAGTCGACATCTTCGAAGTTCGATGTGGTGTCTGGAGTCTGGAACACATGTTTAGTACACGCGTTACCGCTGCCGTGGTCGGACGATAGTTTTGTTGTGCCAGTTAATTCAATCATGAATACATTAAGATACGGGTTGGTTTTTCTCGCCGTCGTCACGGTCATAGCGTGTATCGTCATTTATGAACTACGATACTCCAAAGTCAGTGATTCGGAAAAAAATATTACAAATGGTACAATCGATTTACTTAAAGAAGAAAAATACACCGACTTAGAAAATGCTGCCACAAATGGAACACTTTTTCAACAACGAGGTGAAGAAAACAGTGATTTGAAAAATGTAACACTTCTTGAAAAAAGTGAAGCAAACAAAAGAATTAAGAAGCACATTATGAATAATGGGAAGTGTCCTGAAGGTTTCATCGAACTTAAGGTTTTCGGAAAACTTCTTTGCCTTCCATGTGACAAGTGAGTAGCTTTACCAAAGGTTTTTTCTTCTTTCATATTGATTATTTCTAAAGTAGTTCGTTTGATAAAATTATATTTTTGTACTTCCAGAATTACGGATGTAGGTAATTTATTTTTGCTCGTATGGAATATGATTTTTCTTCTATTTAGCTGTTTTTGTAGTAGATATCCTGTTTAGTTTATAGTGAAAAGTTCACATCGAGTTTAAAATTACACTCCGCGCTTCTCTAAGTATCATGTCTTGATATTCATTAAGTTTTTATTGAGGTCTTGAAAGAAATTTCTGGTTTTATGATGTAACAACGTGTTTTCACGACAAAGTGTCATCTTAAACGCTTTATTTACTAAAGTAGGTTCTCAATAGATATTCTTTGCTATTAGTATTGAATGGTTAATTCTTTTACTATTGATAAGATCTTGTCTGACCACCATCTCACCCGATGTGGTCGACGTCATCACCTAATTTTAGCTACAAGTGAGTTAACTGAAACCACAAAGGCTGACAGCGAGGATCGTTTGTAAAATAAACTAATCAATATTTACGATTGTACCTTCATCATCATCAGCCTTTTAATGTTCCCACTGCAGGGACACAGGCCTCCTCTCACTAGGAGAGGGAATGGGCCATAATCCACCACGCGGGCCCAGTGCGGATTGGTGGATGTCACATGTCTTCGAATTTTTGGTTCTAGGCATGCCGGCGATTGTGCCTTATGTAGGTGTAATAATCTCTCGTCTCGTGCGAGGCTCAGGCGCCGCTCGCGTCGCGTCCGGTGTGCGTCTCGATGCTGTTCGCTTTCTATCGAGGTCACTCATTGACCTTGGTAATCACAGACACAAATTTAAGAACAATAGATTTTCGAGCGCCGGTGCTCGCTGAAATCAATGTGCGCCACGCAATTTTTCGGTCGTTTCTTTTTCTATAAAGTAAAGAGCCTCTATCTGTTAATTTCAACCTTTCCATCTTGTAATTACAGACACAATTAAATAACAATAGATATACGAACGCTAGCGTTCGCTTGGGGCTTAATGAATTAAATACTAAAGATAACATTGTTATAATTTCTAGTATTATAATTATGATAGATTTTTGCATAGAAATGGAAACAAAGTAGCACAATATTTGTTTTACAAAATTAATCAGAGCTCGGTCGAGACTATTATAATAATAAGCATAAGTACTCCACAATAACCGTAACTTTTGTACATTAATTGCATTCTATCTGCAGATCCTTTGTTGTTTTAAACCAAACTACGTTACAACTGTATGTGTGGAGGCTCAGCTGCAGATCCGAAGCCTACTGGGGCGTTGAATCAGATTCTGAAAGGGAGGTCTGACCCCGGTGTGTAGGTGAAGAAGTAACAGAGTGGGTCGTTAACTCAGTAAGAGACTGATACTGGTTCCCGCACCATAAAAAAGAACTATAGATAAATAGCCAGTATGTATTAAGGTCGACTGGTAGAAAATGGTAATGGCATTGGACCCATCTTTCTACCGTACTTCATAATTGTATAGGTAATGAAATTAAAATAAAAGGCTTTGTTCAAAGCTGTCTGAATCCAGAAGAAAAACACACTTCGTGAATCTGTTTTGAGTGTTGAATTTGCTTCGCAATTGCATCATTCACGTCATCGAAGCAGTGTTTCGTTTTAATACCGAAGTGGCTATTTCTCGCATGTCACATCTGTAACTACGAAGCGCATTGACCTTTTATTACACATCTATCTGCAACAGTACCTACAACATTTAAAAAAGATTGTAATTCAACTTTTCACGGTAATATGAATGCTTACAAATTATTCAATATCTGTGGAATAAATACAATTCCGAAAAGTTGAAATAGTTTTGCGTTCTATAGTGTAAAGTGCGGCCAATTCGACGTACATTTTTATAAAACCGCTCTTACGTGATTATTACGTTATTACCTACACATTTCTTCAGATATTTTGGATAATCAGATATCTTGTGGGTATTATCTACGCTTCTTTAGAAATCCATAAACATAAATTTGTGTAAGAGTAATCCAGTAAAGACCTTTGTAAATCTGCTATTTTACGTGAACTTTGACTCTCCATAATGTACTCCTATATTAAAAATATAAAAAATACTCATATAGAAGCCTAGTGCAATTGTAAATGATGTTATTTTTTTCAAAAATCTTTAAGTGTTTAACAAAAACACAGTCGTATTTCCTGGGACACATTTTGTGAAATATTCGAATATATTGTAGAATTACCGAATTCCAACATAGTTTTCGGATGTTATCTCTCTTTTTCCGCATTACTTTTTTGTCAAACATCACTTTGGATTGCGTTAAATGAAGTAACAAGCTTTTAAACCACGCTCGACGTTGACGATAGGCGAGTGAGGAAGGCCCACCTTATGAAGCTTGAAAATGCTGCCTGTTGTGATAGACATACAATTGCTTAAAATACTATTCGTAAAATAATTCAGTAGGTACCCTTTGGTCATCTGTGTCACATGATTTGATTGCACTTAGTTACTTAGGTTTATTTAAAGTGATTATCTCTCTTGTGAGCTAGATTAAGTTTGTAATGCTATATATAGCGGTACTGTAGTGAACTCGCTCTCATAGATTTGGTAGCGGCAGCTGCGCGAGCGCTGATTAGACACTGAGCAATACCAACACAGGATAGGAAGGCGCTTTGGTAACACCTCACGCTGAGCCAATGTCGATGATAAATATTACATAGCAGGGAACCATGAATTAAGAAAAAAGTATTTAATACGCCGTATACTGAAACACTACACACATATAATGCTAAACTTTTTGCATTTTTGAAAAAGTATTAATGTTGATTTTTTAACTAAAAGTATCTTTTTGATATTAATTAATGTAATGTCCTCTTTCAAACAAATTCGTCAAATAAAAGTCTGAGTGACCTTTCGAACACAACATGTCCGGACACGGTATCCGTATTTGCACATTTAAAACCTTTTTATTACAAGCTTTTATTTAGTTTCACCTGTCCCGTTGTCTGTCGTTCTGTAATCAAATCTTGCAACTTAAATTTGATCCACTTCCCGCTTTCCCATTGAGCTCAAATTTGGTATATACGTTTAGTTCGGATGACAATGCAATATTATGATGACATGGAGCTGATCTGATGATGGAATCGCGAGGTAGCCATAGGAACTCTGTAATTAAACGGCACAACCACGTCGAGTTTGGGCTCGTGTGAATCGTCTTGACGAGTTTTATTTATATAAGCATAGACCACCGCTATAAAAGCTTGTTATGAAAAAAAATATTTTCATTGAAAACTTGTTTCATCTACATTTGGTGATTCATTGACAATTCGGATACTGTACTACTGTATCCAAACATATTGTGTCCGAAATGTCACTCAGTAAAAAAAAAATCCTCACAATTACATCCAGAATGTATCTAAAGGTTTATCGCAACAAGTAATAAAAAAAAAATTGCGAGAGACGTTAAAATAGTTCGTATCTGTAGTTTAAGACCGAAAAAATATGATTTTAATTAGTTACTTATACCAATTTCTTCTCTTTCAGGTACTCTGAAGGCAATGACTGCTAACAACGTCAAGACTTAATAAATAAACGCGAAGTCTGTGGTTCAACTGCTCACGGGGGACACTAAGCGCCTTGCGCGTCCAATATAATAATGTATTCAGGATGATGTTGAGACTCCCTCGTTTGTGTAGTGCCTCGGGGATGTTTGCCCAGTCCAATACAGATGGCTTCCATACTCTCATCAGGAAAAAGGTGGCATCGCTTGTGAGGAGAATTCGAGGGAGTAGCAACAGCATCCTGTAGTGCTGCGACATTCCATGTGGAATCATTGTCTGTATGAAATGCCTCCTAAGAACATGACTTACTGAAACGTTACTCTCATTATTACTAATCCTAGTTTATAAGTTTTAATATCCAATGTGTGTACTAACAAAAATGGTTCCTATATCGTTCATAATACTCGCCTGATCTCTCTCGCGACAACTGTAGCAAAGTTGTTGGATAGTGTGATTGAATCCTGTCTGGATAGTTACCTACATTCATTTCAATTCAATTCAATACAATTTAATTAAATTTATTCAATGTAATGTAATTTAATAATTTTTTTATGTGATAACAATTACAAGTTCTTGTAAGTAAAAGTGCTGTGCACGCCTCTCAGTGACAAATTCACCATTCTCTTAGTAATTTGCATTTTTTGTTCTTTTTGTGTAATTAACTAGTGAATGAATCTTTGGTGTGTCAAATGAATAAAAAAAAGCTGTTTATTTCTATTAAAACACAGTTTTACACAATTATTAACTTAATCTTAAAATTAAAAAGAAAAGATTTTACAGTTATAAAGGAGTTGCTATTTCATTACAATTCATTAAATGTCGCTTCAATATGTTGTAGGTCTGCCTTTTATTTTTGTTTTGCATTTTACAAACGATGTGTTTTGGCAACTTGTTTAGTATTCGGGCAAGACTGACATTCCATACTCTCTCACCATAATCGTTAAATAAATCTGGAAACTGAACTTATGTCAAATATCATAGTTTTGTAAATAACATTCCTTAAATGAATAAGCAGTTTTATAAAAAGATACAAATATAAATGAGATCATGTTCCGTCCTTAAATTATATATTTCTTAATAATTTTATTTTTCATTTTTTGTTTCCGTATGTTCCGTCCTTAAATTATGTATTTCTTAATAAAATTTCTTTATTTAATAAGTTTCGTAAGCGGTTATTGAATTTTGTCTGGCTGTGTTAGATATGACCTTGTATGCTTCAAAAAGTTGTCTGCACATTTTGTCAAGCCCGCTTAGGTTGACACCTGCCAGAGATGTGGCGTAGTGATGCGGCGATGTGGCCTGGATCGCTAGCAGAAGGCAATGTGCTAGCAGACAGTGCTCGCAGCAATTATTGACTCCATCGCACAAGACAGCTTCTTTTAGAGGTAGTTTTAGGTAGTCAGCATCCAAATGCTGGAACAATTTGCCGCCGCCTATAAGGAATATTAAAAGTCTGAACACTTTCCGAACACGACTACGAGAATTTCTTATAGCCTCACAGAAAGAACGTGGAATGTTTGTTTCAAACACATCCATCATATGACTACCCGCATGTTCCTGGTTTCTGAAATGGTCTGCTTAATACCAACTTTCACCGCTTGTAACACCACTTTATTTTATTTATATATTTAAAGTATTCCCACACTTTATTTTTTAATTAATTTATTTTTAATTTTAATATAGTATTCCCACACTTTATTTCATATTTTATTTTGACACTTCGTTTTAACATAGACACTTTGTAGACATTGTGAATCTTGTTTTTTTTTTCTATAAACCACCGCATAAAAAAAAAATCCGCACAGAAAACCTGAACTCGCAATACCAGCTGGTCGTCTGTATGTCACCACAAGGATCCAGCTGAAAATCAGCGTCAGGTACGTGTGCCTGACACATGCTGAGCTGGACTTCCATTTGGTGCAGCACTGAGATACACACCGCACTATGGTTCTAATCTTTGTATTTTCTTTGTTTTCTTAAGTACCCACATGTGCTTTTTCTTTCTCTTATTGATATTGATTTTATTTATATAGGTGCTTAATTTTAAAGTTTAATTGTGTGTGTATGTTTTGTGTTGTAACCAATAAATGTTTTATCTATCTATCTAGTTCGAAGGAATCACAGTATTCTTGTTTTAAGTGTGTCAAAGTCTGACTAGCTGCACAGATAGATAGCACGATTAATTTTATGATTTTTTGTTCATTGTTATAATTTTAAAAAAAGATAAAAATTATGTTTATGTAATGTTTTTGTTTTGTTTGTTTGTTTTTAGTATTATTTTGTTTTAATGTTTTGTCTACCTCAAAAACAAAAACAGGTATAATTTGTATTTCTTTACAGTAGGGACGTGTGGGGATCTTGTATTAATTTTAAGTTCATATTGTTATTTTTATTTTGGTGTTCCATAAAGAATATGTCTATCTATCTATAATATGGTATGGTCAACAAAAAAAAAAATCACTATATATAACTATAACTTCTGCCCTTCTTGCCATATTTCCAAAATTATCTAAATTAAGTGATTTTTTTTGTTAAATGTAGTGTTATAATTAAATTATCTGTGCTTAATAATATTAATAATAATATTATAATTTTTTTTAATCGCTATAAACTATTGCTTGATTATAAATGTGAAAGTAACTATGTCTTTTTGTTTGTCCTCCTTTCACGGCAAAACGGAGCGCAGGATTGACTTGATTTTTTTAAGTGGAGGTAGTTGAAGGAACGGAAAGTGCCATAGGCTACTTTTTGTCTTTTTTTAACTCCCCATTTCCCTATAATAGGGGGTAGAAGTTTGTATGGAACATTCTGCAATTTTCAAAGTAAAAAGAAGAAAGCTAAAAATTGGTGTCCACTCACCACTATTTTTGACGAACAAAAAATTATGCCTATTTTTTTTATCTTCCCCTAACACCTAAAATCTATATATATAAAATCCTTTCTCATGAATGACTGACGCTGATCGTGAAAATCTGAAATTTGGAATGTATGTTGTTGTTGCAACGTCGGCATCCAAAAAGAAGGAATTTTTCTAAATTCGACGCCCAAGGGGGTGAAATAGGGGGACAAAGTTTGTATAGGTCTACGCGATTCCGTAAATGTACATAAAATTTTTCATGAATATTCTTTTACAGAATTAATGGGAGATAAGTTATGTATTTAATTGAAATTTATCCCCTAATGGAGTCAAAAAGGGGTAGAAAGTTATTTTGGGTATGATTTGCTTCGAAGTTGATATCGATACTCTTTATTTTTTTTTTATTTAAAACTAGCGACCCGCCCCAACTTCACACGGGGTTTTGAATTGAACATGCTATGCATGTAGTATACACACAAACCTTCCTCTTGAATCACTCTATCTATTAAAAAAAAAAACCGCATCAAAATCCGTTGCGTACTTTTAAATATTTAAGCATACATAGGGGCGAAGCGACTTTGTTTTATATTATGCATGTAATGATTAAATTATATTTTGTCACATGTTTGAAGTCACTCAAATGTTAAACAGTACAAAAGCGAAAGATCTTATAGGTACATACTTTGTATGGTCTTTAGCCCATTTCCCTGCAGTAAAGATTCTTTATAAATTTAATAAAGTTAACAAAATTCTGCTGTAGTACACCTTTATTTACCAAAGGATGCCTTCGCTACAAAAACTGACCAATAGATAACATTTTCACTGCATCAAATGTTTCTTTTTGACTGAAAGTGCAAGTTATATAAATACCAAAATCACCATATGTTTGCCTATGATATTTGAAGAGTACCCTCGATTCCTTATGGATCCCATCATCAGAACTGAATTTAGAAAAAAATGGGACCAATCTGGAAGCGTACCCTATCGAGAACAAAAAAAAAAATGCAAATCGGTTCATAAACGACGGAGTTGTGCGCGAACAAACATAAAAAAAGTATATGTACGGTCGAATTGAGAAACCTACTTATAGGCTTTTATAAGTAGGTATTTCTTTTAGCCCGTGTCATCTAACATATATGACAGACATAGCCCGCCCCATCGCAATTGACGGTAGCAGCTTTTCGGGTAACATTTATCTATATACAAGGTGGACCAAAAGAAGTCATCCGATGTTGTTTGACTCTCTTTTTTTTCTAAATGAAAAACTTTGATTTTGTTTTTTGATTATGTTTATTTGAACCTTTAGAATTTTATTGGTTAAGTCGAGAAGATTATGGGTCGTGGCGCACATATCAAAACGGAAAGGGATCATCTCCGTATCAACTGGAGCCGTTCAGTATTATTTGTATTAAACTCCTTACTGCAACGCACACTAATCGGAATCGTGACGTAATCGCATCGCCTCGGACAAGCTCACGAACCGCGGTGTAGTGAGCGGTCGGCTTGCCGTACCCTCGCTTACGGCTCTACGTTGTTAGTATTTTCGGCTGTGCGTTGATATGCCAGTCAGTCAGTTTCTCCTTTCATATATATGTATAGATGTATAGAACTGACCTCTATAGATTTATTATAAGTATATAAGATATATAGATATAGATTTTTTTTGCCATTTGTACTGGAGTCTAGTGATAAGATGCTGATACTTATTTTATTTTATTTATTTTAAGAAGGCTTACAGACTAATAACGTAAAAACTAGGTAACAAAAAATATATAATAAAGTTGCTAATTACAAGCCTCCACAGATATATAACAATTAACGATTAACTAATGCCTAAAGGTTAGTATTACGGTTTCTTACTAAATTTTAAACTAGCTTTTGCCCGCGGCTTCGCTCCCGGCAGATTATTCTACTCTACCCTACCCTACTTTACCCTACTCTACCCTACTCTACCCTACTCTACCCTACTCTACCCTACTCTACCCTACTCTACCCTACTCTACCCTACTCTACCCTACTCTACCCTACTCTACCCTACTCTACCCTACTCTACCCTACTCTAAAAAAAAAAGTAAAAAAAAAGTATCCTATGTCATTCCCCTGGCTCTAAACTACCTCCCTGCCAATTTTCAGCTAAATCGGTTCAGCCGATCTCGAGTTATAAGTGTTGTAACAAACCCGACTTTCTTTTATATATTGTTACGCCGTAAAAATAGAACACGTCGTTTCTTCGACAAAGTTGAGAGTATCACCGAATAATTAAAACGCATTGCTAGTCGAAACCTCCAGAATAGAAGTACGTACCAGGGCCTAGCAAATTCTAGAAAAATCGGACACGTATAAGTAGGTACTCAATAATTCTGAGAACTTTTGTAGGTACTTAAGTAATCTGGTAAAGGAATTTGTACCTTCTGTCTTTTACTATAGAGTCGAAGTTCGTATGAGTCGTGGGGTAGGTACCTACCTACCTACTAGTAATAAAAATGATTTATTGCTTCGCGGAAACGGTTTCTTTTGTTCTGGTGTGGCCTCGAACCTTCGGTATCTAGAATTTTCTTGGCTCTGAGTATAAATACGTGTCTACTGGCCGGACGTGGGTCAGTTTTGATTTCGACAGCGATCAAGAGCGAACTACCCAATTCAAGTGAAGATTGTTTCATCCATACGACGACCTAAGCGATATTTCTACGGATCTCTAGAGTGCATTACGAAGTGGTTTATTGGCGATTGGACTAAATTGGTGTTTTGTTTGTAGAAAATAAATCTCTCTCATAGTAAACCGGCATTTGATTACTCACGTTCGTAACAACTGGTGTCAGAAGTGGGATGCCATTACTACAGAGGGACGACGAACAGCGACCACGAACAAGGAGACAAACTGAGATGGATGCTGCGCGTCATCGTCTGGAGGAGGAAGATCAGGTCAGCATGGGAGCAACAGCAGCTGCTGAGGCGCCAACAGGACCTTCCTCGGAAATGAACCTCGCTGCGGTGTTGGCTGCGATGCAAGCTAGCATGGAGGCTAACCAGCGCAAGCTCCAGGACCTAATCGCGGCTAACCAAGAAGAAGCCCGCCGCGAACAGGAAGCCGCTCGCCGCGATCAAGAGGCTAAGCAAAACCTTATCCTCGACAAAATCGATCACGGCCTCGTCACGCTCGGCGAGAAAGTGAAGAACCTCACCTTAGAGGTCAAGGAGGTTTCCGCCCGAACTGAAAGTTTGGAAACAAGAATGGATGGCCATGAAGATCGCCTGCTGGACATCAATAAAAAAATCGTCAAGCTGGAAGCACGCGAACCCATTGCCATTAGCTCATCAGCGCACACCCACTGTACGTCGGCCGCAAAGCTTGATGTGCCACGTTTTGACAGCACGTCATCATGGACGGCGTTCAAATATCAATTTGAGACATTGATGAAGACGAACCGCTGGGATGATGAGCAGTCTTTCGCGGCGTTAACCTTGGCACTACGAGGAGACGCACTATTGGTTCTAGAGAACCTTCCTTCAGACGGCAGGACCTTGGAGCGTCTAATGGAAGGGTTAGACACTCGCTATGGCGACAAGCACCTCGAGCATGTATTCCGCGCGCAGCTTCGCGACAGAACGCAGAGGCCTAACGAGAGCCTCCAGCAGTGGGGTGTCGAGGTTGAACGGCTGGTGCGGCGTGCATATATGTCGATGACACCGGAGACCGTGGAAGTTAATCTGGTGCAGGCATTCATCGACGGACTACGGGATACGGAAGTGAGAGCCATGGTGCGACTCGGACACCACCAAACTCTGAAAAGTGCGATGGCCCACGCTTTGGAAGTGGAAGCCGTACGACAAGATTCACGTACGCACAGAGTTCGAGAAGTGGTGGTTTCGCCTTCAGTGCAGCCGCGCCAACGAGAAGGGGTGGTATCTTCGTCGGCAAAGTCCCGCTATATTCCGACGTGTTACGGGTGCGGAGAAAAAGGGCACATTCGTACCGATTGCCCCAAAAGGAAGAGGGGAAGTGTGGACTCCGGAACCCAAGTTAACGAAGAGTCGTTAAACTAAATGTCGCCAGGGCCGCGGGGCGGGTGCTGGCTGGTCAACTTAAGGCCCCAACCATAACCATCAATCAAGTCCACAACGGAAATAGTTTGACCATAGAAGGAATGCTGAATGAAAGAGCTTGCAATTTCACCGTTGACACCGGGGCGTCACGGACTATTATAAGACCTGAGTTGCTGAAACGCACGATCTTGTGGCAAAGAAAGTCTCCATCCTGCCGACTTCAGACAGCAACCGGCCAGCCAGTCTCCGTCCTCGGTGATACAGATGTAGAGTTAAAAATTGGTGATCAAGTGTACACCCATTCTGTATTAATTGCGAATATTACCGATGATTGCATAGAGCGGAAAACAGTAGTTTGAAAGCTGAAAGAAAGAGAGAGTATGACTTATTAAAGAAAAAAGCTAAAAAAGCCGTAGCTTTAGCAAAAGCAAAGGCTCAGGACAAATTGTACGACACACTGGACAGTCCTGCAGGCCAAAAAGAGCTGTATCGCCTTGCTAGAACAAGAGAAAGAAAGGCGAGGGATGTCTGTCATGTAAGATGTGTGAAGAATGAAGCAGGAACGGTCCTATCGAATGAGGAAGAAATCAAGGACAGGTGGAAGGACTACTTTGAAAGACTGATGAATGAGGAAAATAATTGGAGTAGGAATTTAGAGAGTAAACCAGTGAATGTAGGGTTAGTAAGAATGGTTAGTATGGATGAAGTCAAAATAGCAGTAAATGGTATGAAGAATGGTAAAGCCATTGGTCCAGATAGAATACCAGTTGAAGTGTGGAAGTTATTGCAAGTGGATGGATGGATATGGTTAGCTTTGTTCTTCAATAAGTTGTTGCGGGAAGAAGCCATACCTGATGAGTGGTGCAACAGTTCATTAGTGCCCATTTTTAAAAACAAAGGTGATGTGCTTGAGTGCAACAATTATAGAGGAATAAAGCTAATGTCACATACTATGAAAGCCTGGGAGAAAGTTATTGAGAGGCGGTTGAGAGAAGAGAGTGAAATTTCACAGAACCAATTCGGTTTTATGCCAGGTCGCGGTACAACGGATGCCATTTTCGCTATACGCCAGCTGTGTGAGAAATACAGAGGTGCACATAAAAACTTGCACATGGTATTCATTGACCTCGAAAAGGCATACGACCGGGTACCTCGTGAGGTTCTGTGGTGGGCCCTTAAGGAGAAAGGTGTGCCTGGGAAGTATGTTCAGTTGATCCGAGCGATGTACAGTCGATGCAGTACCCAAGTCCGGTCTACAGCAGGCACCACTAGCAGCTTCAATGTGGCTGTTGGCTTACATCAAGGGTCGGCTCTCAGCCCTTACCTCTTCCTGATGATAATGGACGCTCTTACGTCGGACATTCAGGAAGAGGCTCCCTGGTGTATGTTATTCGCCGATGACATTGTGCTGGTTGCCGAGAGTGGTCAAGAGATCCAGAATAGATTGGAGGTGTGGTGGCACAGACTGGAGAGTGTTGGCCTGAAATTAAGTAGAACCAAAACGGAGTACTTGTTCTGTGATTTCGGCGGTCTCTCCGGTCCTGTGGCCTTAGCTCTTGCCGGAACGCCCATACCAATCTGTTCCGACTTTCGGTATCTCGGGTCGCTCGTCCAAGGAGATGGTGAGATAGACCGAGACGTAACGCTTCGGATCAACGCAGGATGGATGAAATGGCGACAGGTCACGGGAACAACTTGCGACCCACGGATGCCCCTCAAGTTGAAGGGCAAAATTTACAAGTCCGTGATAAGACCTGTCCTACTGTATGGATCAGAATGTTGGGCTGTGAAAAAGACGGATGAAAAAAGACTGCATGTAGCGGAGATGAGAATGTTGAGATGGATGTGTGGTGTGACGAGAATGGATAAAGTGAGAAATGAGTATATTAGAGGAAGTCTGAAAGTGGCGCCAGTGACTGAAAAGTTGAAAGGAAATCGTTTGTCTTGGTATGGTCATGTGAAGAGGAGAGATGAAACGCATGTCACAAAAAGGGTTTTGAGTTTACACGTAGATGGATGGAGAGGAAGGGGGAGACCAAAGAAGAGATGGATGGATTGTGTGAGGAGTGATATGATAGAAAAGGGAGTTACTGATAGTGTGACGGGTGACAGGACAGAGTGGAAGAAAAAAACATGTTGCACCGACCCCAAATAAAATGGGATAAGGGTAGGATGATGATGATGATGATTACCGATGATTGCATTCTGGGTCTGGACTTCTTGCAGAAGTACCGGTGTACTCTGGACATTGATAGGGGAGTATTGAAGTTTCTAGACCAAGAAGTGTTCCTGCGAGGAGTAAACACATGTAACCTCTACTGTTTAAAAGATACGACATTGGCTCCGAGAACAGAAACTTTAGTTCAAGTAAAATTCCCTAAGAAAATCAGGCAACAAAGATGCGTAATAGTTGAGGATACTGGCCGGCACCCGGAACTCATCACTGCGAGGACATTAGTAATGACGAAAGGGAAATCTAAAGTGCGAATTGTAAATCTTGGGAAAAAGGAGGTCCACTTGAAGAAAAACAGTGTTGTTGGGAGATGTGAAGAAGTGAAGTATCTCCGCCAAATCAACACATCTCCAGTGAAGCAGGACTCGACAAAAGGTGAACCTTATCACATCCAGCAACTTCTGGAAAATTCTAAGAAGAATTTGTCGACCTCAGAACTACAGCAAGCCAGGGAATTTCTGCTACGGTTTCGGGATATTTTTGCAACGGGAAAGGACTGCGGAAGAACAGGCCTCGTCAAGCATGAGATTGACACAGGTGATGCTAGACCGATCAAACAGAGACCGCGCCGCATACCCTGGGCTAAAGAAACTGAAGTGGCAGAAATGGTAAAGGACATGGCTGATAGCGGAATAATTGAGCCTTCTACGAGCCCATGGTCTTCTCCAGTCGTTCTGGTGAAGAAGAAGGATGGCAGTACAAGATTCTGTGTTGACTACAGAATGCTGAATAACGTAACGAAGAAGGACAGTTATCCCTTGCCGAGGATCGACGATACGCTGGATATGCTCAGTGGAATGAGGAGGTTTTCAACCATCGATTTGAAAAGTGGCTACTGGCAAGTGGAAATTAGCGAGAAAGATAAAGAAAAGACAGCGTTCAGTACGGGCATTGGCAATGGCCTGTGGCAATTTAACGTCATGCCTTTTTGGTTGTGCAATGCTCCAGCAACCTTTGAACGCCTCATGGAACGAGTCATGGTTGGTCTTCTTGGTGACGTCTGTCTAGTATATTTGGATGACGTCATTATAATGGGCCGCACTTTTAAGGAAAACCTAAGGAACATGGAAAAAGTGTTCACCAGAATACGAGGGGCTAACCTAAAACTAAGCCCAAAGAAGTGTGCCCTGTTCAAGAAGGAGGTCAGCTACCTAGGACATGTGATTTCCGCCGATGGAGTGAGAACCGACCCTGAGAAGATAAAGGCTGTGCAACAGTGGCCAGTTCCGAAGAATAAAACAGAAGTACGTGCATTTCTAGGGCTATGCACATACTACAGAAGGTTTGTTAAGAGTTTTTCGGACATTGCAAAACCTTTGCATCAACTGACTGAGGATAAACGAGATTTTATCTGGGACAAGAATTGTGAGGCAGCATTCAACGAGCTGAAGCAGCGGCTATGTGAAGCTCCTATACTGGGGTATCCGAGCAGAGATGGAAGATTTGTCGTTGACACTGATGCCAGCAATACGGGAATTGGTGGCGTATTGTCACAGGTGCAAGGTGACAGACAGATCGTGATCGCTTACTTCAGTAAGGCACTTTCAAAGCCCGAGAGGAACTACTGCGTTACTCGACGAGAACTGCTGGCTGTAGTAAAAACCTTGCAGCACTTCCATAAGTACCTCATAGGGAGGCAGTTTACGTTGAGGACCGACCACGCTGCATTGAAATGGCTGCTACAGTTTAAAAACCCGGAGGGTCAAGTTGCAAGATGGCTCGAGCAGTTGCAGGAGTTCAATTTTGTGACGGAACATCGGAGTGGAAAAGGGCATAACAATGCTGATGCCCTGTCGCGACGTCCGTGTGATGAAGACTGCAGACACTGCCAGCAGAACGAAGCCCGAGAACACGTGAACTTGATTAGAACAGAGGGCAACTTCAAGAAATCACAGGAGGAAGATGACGATATTCGACCGTTACTGGATTGGATGCGTAATGGAGCTAGGCCCCAATGGAGTGAAGTATCATCACTTAGTCCCGTTACAAAGAGCTACTGGGCGCAGTGGGACAGTTTAGTCCTAGAAAATGACGTGCTCTGTAGGAAATGGGAATCGAATGATGGCAAGGAGGTAACCACACAAGTCATAGTACCACGAAGTCAAGTGGTCCCCCTGCTACAGGAAATACACGACGGTGCTTCTGGTGGACACCTGGGGATCAAGAAAACTCTACTGAAAGTGAGACAGCGGTATTACTGGCTCAATTGTAGAGATGACATAGAGCAGTGGTGTCGGAAATGTACAGCGTGTGCATCTGTGAAAGGACCACAGACCAGAAGCAGGGGCAAGCTTCAGTTGTACAATGTGGGAGCCCCATGGGAACGCATTGCCATCGACGTTGCTGGACCATTTCCAATTACAAATGACGGAAACAAATACATAGTGGTGATCCAGGACTATTTCACAAAGTGGCCCGAAGTTTTCGCCATACCCAACCAGGAAGCGACGACATTGGCAAAGAAGGTGGTTGAAGAAGTAGTGTGTCGGTATGGCGTACCTTTGGAGATCCATTCCGATCAAGGCCGAAACTTCGAATCTGCGCTGTTCCAGGAAATGTGTACCCTTCTGGGGATTTACAAAACACGCACAACACCTGCACATCCACAGTCGGACGGAATGGTGGAAAGATTTAACCAAACCTTGGAGAATCACCTGGCTAAGGTTGTCGATGATCATCAGAAGGACTGGGATCGGTATATTCCCCTGTTTCTGATGTCTTATCGATCAGCAGTGCATGATAGCACGGGACATACTCCAGCAAGAGTGAATTTCGGCAGAGAGATGAGACTTCCAGTCGATGCTATAACTGGCGTGCCACCTGACAAGACCAAGCCAGTTACGGACTACGTCAGTGACCTTCAAGATCAATTGGACGAAGTGCATAAACGAGTACGTGAGAATAGCATGAACACCAGCTCCAAAATGAAAACTAGGTACGACCGTAATGCCAACACCAAGGGATTTGAAGAAGGTGCACTAGTCTGGCTCCACAACCCGCTCCGACGAAAAGGGAAGTCGCCGAAACTTCAAGCTCGATGGGAGGGACCTTACACCGTGATGAAAAGGATTAACGACGTGACCTATCGCATCAAGAAAGGACTAAGAGGGAAGCCTAAGGTAGTCCACTTGGATAGACTGGCGCCGTACCGTGGATCTAATAATGCTCGGGACGAGCATGACTAAGAGGGGGGCACTGTTACGCCGTAAAAATAGAACACGTCGTTTCTTCGACAAAGTTGAGAGTATCACCGAATAATTAAAACGCATTGCTAGTCGAAACCTCCAGAATAGAAGTACGTACCAGGGCCTAGCAAATTCTAGAAAAATCGGACACGTATAAGTAGGTACTTAATAATTCTGAGAACTTTTGTAGGTACTTAAGTAATCTGGTAAAGGAATTTGTACCTTCTGTCTTTTACTATAGAGTCGAAGTTCGTATGAGTTGTGGGGTAGGTACCTACCTACCTACTAGTAATAAAAATGATTTATTGCTTCGCGGAAACGGTTTCTTTTGTTCTGGTGTGGCCTCGAACCTTCGGTATCTAGAATTTTCTTGGCTCTGAGTATAAATACGTGTCTACTGGCCGGACGTGGGTCAGTTTTGATTTCGACAGCGATCAAGAGCGAACTACCCAATTCAAGTGAAGATTGTTTCATCCATACGACGACCTAAGCGATATTTCTACGGATCTCTAGAGTGCATTACGAAGTGGTTTATTGGCGATTGGACTAAATTGGTGTTTTGTTTGTAGAAAATAAATCTCTCTCATAGTAAACCGGCATTTGATTACTCACGTTCGTAACAATATATAGATTTTACGTTACTACATGTGTGTTTGAGTACCACCAGTCGGTGCTTCATTCGTAAAAAATGATTTGGCTAAAAGTTTTCTTACTACGCTTGTCTTAGTGCAAAATAGGTCAATATCAATGCTCGTGAGATAATTCATTAAAGCAACGCACGCTTCTCGTAAGATAAGCACTACGCTTATATAATTAGTGTCAGTTTTGAAACAAGCTCAGAGCAGTCAATCGAGCCATTGGCTATGTTAATCAGAAAACATATATCATTTATGAGCCGCCTGTAATCAAGTGGTAGAAAATGGTACCTCTTGCAACGGTGCTCGTAATCTATAGATACTTGGTGCGCTTTGTAATTGAGATATCTTAGAAACTTTTTCTGGATCCCCTCAATACGCGACTTATAGATCTCATATTGAGGGTTCCAGACTTGAGATGCATACACCAAATGGCTGCGTACGAACGAGCAATATAAAACCTTGATTGGCTTCAGAGAACGGAAACAGGCTGTGGTTCTTATTATAAATCCTAATGATTTCGCAGCTTTTTTACAATACCCTCGATATGTTTATCAAATACTAGTTTACTATCCTGTATAATGCCTAAATCCCTGATACTGTTAACTTTACATAAGGTATGTTGATTGAGAGTATAGATAGAATTCACCGTAGACTTCTGACGCGTGAAAGTCATATGGAAACATTTAGCGACATTAAGCTGAAGCAGATTACGTGCACAATATTCCTCAAATCTACTAAGATCAGCTTGCAACTGGTGAGTATCGGAGATGCTACGTATAATTTTATGAACCTTCCTGCCTTAATGCCTGAAGCAGTCTATTACGTCAGCAATAAACATAGTGAAAAGTAAAGTCCCCAACACTGAACCCTGTGGTACACCCGAGGGAACTGAGGTCCAACCCGAAGTGTACCCCTAAAGAACCACAGCCTGACTACGATTCTCGATATAAGAGGAGAACCATCTATACAGGTCACCGTGTATTTCAGCTTTAAACAATTTTTCCAGAAGCAGTCGATGGTCAATACCGTCGAAGCACTTGCTGTAGTCAGTGTAGATGACGTCCACCTGCGCACGCTGTTCCATGCCCCACGCAATAAGTCCGTGCTGTTCATCCTCAAACTTACTTTCCATTGCAGCGTATACATCGTCATACACAATACACTCAAGGACTTTTGAAAATAGACATAATTTTAGATATTGGGCGATAGTTCCTAATATCAGATTTGTTACCTTTTTTGTGAACTATGGTAATAAAAGCTGATTTCCATTTTTTAGGAACTATACCTTCAGATATGGAACGACTGTATAATATACTCACTCGGGTAACCAAAATATCAGCACATTGCACTATAAACTCTGGAGGTATGAGGTCCGGACCACCAGATTTAGAAAGGTCCAAGGACTTAAGTAACTTTAATACTCGCGAATGATTTATTCCCAACGAACTGATAAATGTAACACTATCAACACTACTGGTGGTGACACTACTACTAGAATCCCGCAAAGATGATGTACTGGCGACTGGATCAGGCTCCTGAAAAGTGGAATGGAAATACGTCGCAAATAGATTGCTGATATCTTCACCAGTACATGCGGTGATGTCATTATATTGCATGAACTTAGGAACTGCATTGGAAAGTCTTTTGCTTTTTATATATGACCAGATTTTTTTTGGATAATTGATTATTGACGACTAAATTTTATCCATGTAAATATTAAAACTCGTCTTTTCTAAATTAATAGCCCTACTTCGCAACAGTGAGAAAAAATGAAAATCAGAGAGATTACCATACGTTTTGTACTTGCGATGATACCTATATTACTCTCTCAGTACTTTTATTAGAGCAGGGCTATACCAAAGTGGATATGAAGCTTTTGTTACACATTTAAGAGGTATATACTTGTCCCTAAATTCATACAATTTACTGTAAAAGGCTTCAACAGCACTGTCCAACGACTCAGAATGCAGAAAGTCAGTCCAGTTTATTTTATCCAATTAAGATTTAATAGCCACATAATCTTCTTTGGAAAAGATGAAGCGATGTGTAATTTTATCTGTCAATTTATGAATTTCAACGAAATCAGCCCGTATACATGCGGTTTATGATGTAAATCAACCGGCAAAACTAATGGATCATGACATTCACTAACATTCACAGAGTCATTAGAAAAAACTAAGTCCAATATCCTTCCGTTGATATTCCTCTCACCATTATACTGAGACAAGTTAGAAGTAAGAATAGCGTCCGAAAAATCACATAAATGTTGGCACGTAACGTTTTGCGAAACCAATTCGTTGCTATCAGCACTGGCTATCCAGTCCACGCTACCGCCAAAGTTAAAATCCCCTAATATTATAAATTTGTCCAAAGGGTGTGTTAAAATTAAGTGTGTCATATTATCAGTAAAGTTATGTAATTGATCGTTATAAGAATTACCAAGGTTTTGTTTACAAAGGTAAAGGGCGTAGATGTGCAATTTATAAGTGGTAGCCGGCCGAGACCTTTTTAGAACAAGCGATGCCCAAATGTCCTCAGCAGAACGTCTCTCAACTACAGCAAGTTCACTTCTTACCGCTATTAAAACACCACGCCCGCGCTGTAGAGCGGTACGAAAGTAAACACGATCACGTCTTAGTACCATGTGACCATCAAACATTTCACTGCTAATGCTGCATTTAACTGGCCTCTCAGCCTAGTGGTTAGTGACCCTGACTGCTATGCGGGAGGTCGTGGGTTCGATTCTCTCCCAGGACAAATGTTTGTGTGATGAGCAAGATCATTTGTTCTGTGTCTGGGTGTAATTTATCTATAATATGTATGTATTTAGAAATATATAAGTATGTTTATCAGTTGACTAGTACCCATAACACAAGCTCTGCTTAGCATGGGACTAGATGGCGTTGTGTGAAAGTTGTAAAAAAACAAAAAAAAAAAACAACAAACAAATATGTCAGCCACCAGCCACGTCTCGGTAAAAACAATCACATCAACGATGTCTACCGTAAAAAACTAGTTGGATCATATCCAAGTAGTTTTTTACGGTAGACAACGTTCGTTTTCGTACGCAAGTCACGTACGTTCTGGTAATATATATTAAGAGTAGTCATCTCGAAAACTAGCTATAATAAGATAGTGCAAAAAACTAATATGCTCGAATAAGATTAAATTATATGGCAAAAAGCGCAATACGTTTGTTTCCAGAAATAAGTTCACCTTGAAGGTATAAGTCAATAATAAGTGTCCAGCAAATCTTCTCTTCAAAAAATTTACATATAAAGACTTATGAATAGAAACAAAAGGTGACGGACGAAAACAAGATAAGAAACGCTCGGAGCTCATAAGGCTGGACTCATACAGCCGGAATGGTTTGCTGAATTCAGATCCGGAATTCAGAATCTTAATTAAAAACGTCCGAAATGGCATACAAAATCACTATGCTCCACACACATTCTGATTTATTCAGATTCCGAATGATTCTTAATTTCTCAGATCGATCTTACAAAATGGTACTGACGAGCGTTCTTAATTTCAAAATCTGAATTATTAAGAACAGTGTGAGGTCAAGCGCCGGAATTAAGAATCTGAGATCAGAATCTGATTTCAGAAAGCCAATTCCGGATGTGTGAGTCTAGCCTTATAGACACAAAAATACATACATTCTAATTTATGCCGTAAAAATATAAGAAGAAGATTGTAATTGAATTGACATAAATTATATGAGTAACAAGACTTACTTTTTAGCACCGTAATATGACACAGTGTCAAGGATATTAATATTAAGTTGTTTATGGGATTTCCTAGCAAAATTACGCAATTTTCGCAAGATCTTTTTTCCGATTTTACAAATAATACTGGAGAAGCCACCACTGCTCTCAAAACGGTGAAGGAAAACATCGTGAGGAAACCGGCATGTCCTAGAACCAAAAATTCGAAGACATGTGACATCCACCAACCCGCACTGGGCCCGCGTGGTGGATTACGGCCCATTCCCTCTCGTAGAGAGGAGGCCTGTGTCCCTGCAGTGGGAACATTAAAAAGGCTGATGATGATGATGATGACTGGAGAAGTGTCCATTTTTCTTTCGTGGATTTTTGCATGCTTGACCCACACATATTGAAAATCCATTTCCGACGCCATTTTTTTTTACCTTCGTTAACAAGATACACTGCTAAACCTGTAGATAGTAGTCGTTCATTGCGTTCTAACTACTTACAGGTCATTTTTAAAACGCTTACTCCGGACCGTAGATGTATCAACAACATAAGGGTGGATAATATCTTGTTAGCTTCAGAGATTCATCCCGACCTTCAGGGTCGAAGCATCCTGGAGCCTCGGGTGGTGAGAAACTGTTACCGCGACTCTAGGAATAAGGCAAGGAAGGTACGGGGTAGGTTTTTTAGTCAGTAAGAGTCTGACACTGGTCTCCCGCTCCGCCCAAGAGCGGGTTTCGTCATTCGATGATTTTAATCTACCATAAAAAAAAACACGAAGTGACGAGGAAACGTCACGACCCGGAGTTATTTATAAACGCTTCGTTCAGTAATATTTATATAATGTGCTCTGGCATTGACCGCGTAATCAGCTATTTCAGAGGTTAATACCTATACAGATAAATATTCCGGTTCAAGGTCAGATTCAAGTAGGGATTTATTACCTGAATACCAGTCTTTCTGATCCTTGAAACTTTATTTATAGCGATATGTCATTGTGTATCACACAATGAATTGATTTTGCGTTTTCTACAACTGATATTTTTTGCAACCGTAGGTAGCTACCTTTTTTTTATTGATTAGTTTCGCGTTTGACCGCTATCTCACCTGTCGGAAAGCGACTATAGAGATGAACTGTTTGGCTACTATTTAAAAAGAGTGTAGATTAAAATATGCAGTAAAGTTCCTAATTACGAAATTCATAATGTCTTAAATCGCAGTTCATTGACAAGCAAAACACGCATAGCGATAAGCAAAGATAAGCGGCGCACGCGACAACTTGGCAGACTGCTCTTTGAATCGTTATCAAGAGTCGACAGTTATACATATGACTTTTTAAAATTAAGCCCATAAGCAACATCAGTAAATGCGAAGCCTCCTGGAGCCTAGAGGGTGGTGGAAAACTGTTACCTCGACTCCAGGAATAAGGCAAGGAAGGTACGGGGTAGGTTTTTTAGTCAGTAAGAGTCTGACACTGGTCTCCCGCTCCGCCCAAGAGCGGGTTTCGTCATTGGATGATTTATAAAAAAAAAAACATCAGTAAATGACACAACACACAGCACCACCAATAAACCAATAAGCAGCACCTTTGTACTCTTCTATTTGTATGTGTTCTTTTCTCTTTGTATGTGTTTGTGTGTACATAAATAAATAAATAAATAAACAAAATGACAGTGGCTATTTCACATAAATAAGATCACTGTCCTTCAAACTAGGAAATAATCCTGTATCTTGAAGAACAGTACATTTTCTAGTGGTGATATACAGTTTCATAGATTAAGGGTGAGACACAATAACATGTCACCTCACACAGCTGCGATTTAAAGAAAACTTGTTTTTGATTGTTTAGTTCTAAGGTTCATAGAATATGGACGGCAAACGAATAAAAAGATCACACAATTAACATATTGGGACGCTGACTCAGCGTCCCATTATGTACAGTTGTGCAAACAATCTGATGCTAACAGTAGGTACTACTTACATTTGATTATATAACAAAAAAATAAGGTTTTGATTAAAGTCGTGAAGTGTTATTGTAGGTGTGTTTATGTATTTAGTTATATATAAATATATAGAGAAAACCTGAAAATAGTAGTTGTTACCATTAATTGTGCAACTTTATAAAACTGAAATGTACCATAGACAATTTCAATTTGAGTCAATGATTACTCAGTAAACTAAATCAATAAAAATGCCATAATTGTATGTCATAAATAACAATAATAATAAATAAATAATTACATATGTTGAATAAATTTAATTTAATTCGCAATTGGAATTAAAAAACTATGGCAATTGGAATTAAAATCTGATACAAAGACGGAGATGGTATAAGTAAACAAGTACTAAAAGAGTAATCGAAGACCGCAATCACATTCCATAAACGATAAACCTATGCGTGTTTACCGTGGTCGCTATGTAGCGCCTGTGTGTGTGTGTGTGTGTGTGCTGTCTGTAAATGATTATCACTAATCTAAATAAAGAATGATATACTATTTAATCATAAACGTTAGTTATTCAAATACATACAGATCCAGAGGTATAAGTTCCGAATTCAATAAATCTGAACTCCAGATACATCCACTCCATTAAATTTTATATTCGTCGGAATATCAAGAATCGCAAGAATTTGATTTACAGACTTATTGTCCAGCAATAAATTCAGTAATCAACCCACAATTTTTTGCGATTACTGATTTATTCACCGGGAACGTCAAAATGTATTTATTTATTTGGATATCCAACAAAGGTCACACAGATACAGTAAAAAAGAAAAACAATTAGGAATGTGGTCTTGTGCGTGTACTCCTTCAGTTACAGGAGTTTTTTTTTAATTGTTACTTCTGAACATAAACTGTCCATGTGTATGATTATGGATTTTTGCATATTATTACAGACGAGCACTAGTTTAGTAAACATTTTGGAAAAAAAAAAGTATTTTAGCGTACTCTATTAGTGTTGTAGATTATAGATAGAGTACGCCTATACGATAAAGAGGACAATACTCTATTTTAGAGTATAATTGGCAACCCTACCTGGGCCCCAGTAGGCTTCGACTCTATTGCAGAGTCCCTAAGGAGAACTGATGACTTCACGATTTACTACATTAAACGAGTTAATACCAACCTGCCAATTACTATCTACTTAATACTTATTTTCGAAATCGGTTATAGCTATAAACATAGGTATATCAATTAATTGTGCATTAAAATTAAGTTTGAGAAAACTTTTTTTGACTGTCCTGTTGGTGTAGTGGCTCTGACTGCTATGCCGGAGGTCGTTTCCCACCCAGGACAAATGTTTGTGTAATGAAAACGATCATTTGTTCGGTGTCTGGGTGTAATTTATATATAACTAGCGACCCGCCCCTGCTTCGCACGGGTACTGGTATTGAAGATATTATGCATGTATTATACACATAAACCTTCCTCTTGAATCATTCTATCTATTAAAAAATACCGCATCAAAATCCGTTGCATACTTATAAAGATATAAGCATACATAGGGACGCGTAACTTTGTTTTATACTATGTAATGATGATATGTATGTGTTTAGAAATATATAAGTATGTTTATCACTTGTCTAGTACCCATAACACAAGCTCAGCTTAGCTTAGGACTAGATGAGGATGACGTAGTGCGAGAGTTGTTGAGAAAAAAGAAAAAACACGGAAACTGTAAAAATACTGGTTAACTATTAACACAGTTCTGAAATACGATGCTAAGATATAAAATACTATAAGTGTCTCATGTATATGTGTGAATGTGTGTGGGTTCGCACACATACTTATGTACCTACGTGATGGAGAATCGAGAATATCGTGGTATTGTTTAGTTACATTACATTTCGACGATAACGATACCTTTCGTATAAATTATTTGTAAGAATTTTGAATCACGTTAAAGTTTTTGAAACATGCGTTGTAAATCACAATGGCAATTGGAATTAAAATCTGATACAAAGACGGAGATGGTATAAATAAACAAGTACTAAAAGAGTAATCGAGGACCGCAATCACATTCCATAAACCTATGCGTGTTGACCGCTGTCTCTATGTAGCGCCTGTATATGTGTGCTGTGTTTGTGTGTGTGTGTGTGCTGTCTGTATGAGCTTGCAGTGCCCTAAAACATCCGATTTATTTTTGTTGAAAGTGTCGGAATATAAAATTTAATGGAGTGCATGTATCTGGAGTTCAGATTTATTGAATTCGGAACTTATACCTTTAGATCGATATGTATTTGAATAACTAAAGTTTAGGATTAAATAGTATATCATTCTTAGAATAGAATAGAAATAAATTTAGAAATTCAGTACAGACACAACACAACAGTAACAAAAAAAACAACACACATTAAAAAATGACAAAAATAAAATTTACGCTGAGCGTGCCCGAACCGAAAGGGTGACGTGACCACCTCAGCATTTTCTGAGCATCTCTTCATTCAGATTAGTGATAATCATTTATTGTGTAACTAATCATATATTATTATGCGCCCGTCTGTTCCGATTACCATCAACGCTAAATTTAGGTCACAAGTTCTTGACCGTCTAGCGAACGCTTGGAGCGTACGGCGGAACACTGCCGTGGTGATGGGAAATTCCCGAGAACATTCTCTTAGCGAGAACATTGCGGAAATGTTCTCGAGAATGTTCTCCTAGCAGAGAATTTACGAGAACTTAAAATTTGAGTAACAAAACCCAAACTTCATGTAATCCCCTTTTAAAATTTGAATGCTAAAGGGAATGTAATAGTGTATTATTTTAAATTTTGGAACGTTTCGTGAGGCTAACTACATTTGAGGATTTTTTAAATGAAATACAATACAAATTGATAACCAAATCAACATTATTCACGTGATTTCGGCTAAATAAAATAAAAATAGGAATATCATATTAATTTTCCTTGACAAAATCAGTAGTTAGATTAATATTTCTTTAGACAACAATTTACATTATATGAACAATACAATAAATATTTATCTTATAAAATCACATATTCATAGCATAAAATATAAAAATCATTATCATCATTATTTTAGCCGAAAGACGTCCACTGCTGGACATAGGCCTCCCCCAAGCGCCGCCACAAATACCGGTCCTGTGCGTTTTGCATCCATCGGCTTCCAGCAACCCTGACCAGGTCATCGGTTCACCTTGTGGGAGACCTTCCAACGCTGCGTCTTCCGGCCCCAGCGGCCATCCGTTCTGCGTGCAAAGTGTCCTGCCTATTGCCAAGTGGCAATGGGCAAGACTTAAGTAAGTTTGGCGATTCTCAGCCTTTTTTTGTTCGGCAACCTTGGTTCTCTTGCGGATATCCTCACTTCTGAATCGATCATGTAAGGATACTGCGAGCATAGCCCTTTCCATTGCCCTTTGAGTCTTCTTATGAGGCCCATGGTAAGCGACCACGTTTCAGAGCCATATGTCATCACTGGCAACACACACTGATTATAGAGTTTCGTCTTGAGACACTGTGGTATATTAGACGAAAAGACACCGCGTAGCTTCGGAAACGCTGCCCAGCCGAGTCGGATTCTTCGACACCGGACATGGCAAGTTCGGGAGGTTCTTGCACCGGATTCGTGCGGAAGAGACGCCCGGGTGTCTCCACTGTGTGGACCGCCCGGAGGATACGGTGGAGCACAGGGTAGAGGTATGCAACGCTTGGGAAGAGCATCGCCGTGTCCTCGTGGGGGCGATCGGCGGCGGCGATCTCTCGCGCCGGACCTGGGTAGAAGCCATGGTCCGAGGAGGATTGGCAGGCAGTCACTTCCTTCTGCGAAGCAGCAATGCTAGCATAACAGGAGGCCGACCGCATTAGGCAACGGAGCTCACGCCCCAGACGCCGCCGCGATTCCGATCCCTATTTCTGGCCACCGTAGGGGGGGAGCAATGGGTAGCTCGACGCCCGGTTGTCTGGTAATAGCCCGGAACAAGCCAGTCGTCGACGGCGCGCTCTGTTCTCGCGCGCCTCAAGGAGTTGTCAGCAAATGAAGAGGTCCAACTGCAGGTTCAAAGCCTACTGGGGCCCCGGTCCGGCTTCTGAAAGGATGGTATGAAGACGACCCTGGTATAAAGGCTAACAAAGGATGGGTCATTTAGTCAGTAAGAGTCTGACACTGTTTCCCGCTCCGCCCAAGGGCGGGATTCGTCATTAGATGATTTTTCCCACTAAAAAAAAGTCGGATTCGACGATAGACCTCTTTCTCAAAGTTAGACCTATCCCACTGGATTGTCTGTCCTAGGTAAACGTAGTCGTCTACTACTTCGAGTGTAGAATCTCCGATCTTGATAGGTGTGGGCGCTACATACATGTTAACCATGACTTTGGTTTTGTCCATGTTCATTTTAAGGCCCACTCTTTCGGAAACTCTACTGTACATGTATGCAGACAACATCGCTCTGGCGGACTCGGACAGTGGGCGCTTGGTCCGACGTGTAACAGCGTGGAAGGAATCGCTGGATAACGGCGGTCTGAAGATTAATGCGGCGAAGACCGAGTACTTGGCCTGTAACACAACAAAAGCTGCTCCTGTTCGCATTGGCGAAGACGCAGTCGAGCGCACGGAACAGGTCAGGTACTTGGGATCGGTGCTCCACGAGTCCGGGGACGTCGATTGCGACGTCGAGTCACGTATCTCGGCGGCCTGGGCGAAATGGCGTGAGGTGGCGGGGGTTATCTGTGACCCCAACATGCCGATTAGGCTCAAAGGATAGGTCTATAAGACCATCATTAGGCCTGTCCTTTTGTATGGCAGTGAAGCGCGGCCTGTACTTGAGCGGCATAAGCAAAGCCTGTGTGTCACGGAAATGAAACTCCCGCATCCGGGCCAGCCTTCAGGTCCGTGACATAGCGGATAAACTGCAGGAGGGTAGCTTACGCTAGTATGGCCGCGTTTTACGAAAACCGGCATACTACGTGGGTAACAGATACCTCACCATGCCATCTCCGCCGGGACCCGGAAAACGAGGAAGGCCTAAGAGGCGTTGGATCGACGTCGTAAGGGACGATATGCGTGCCAATGGGCTTAAGGCAAAGAACGCGAAAGACCGAGCGAAGTGGAGGCGTCTGTGTAGGAAATCGGACCCCGGGCACCGAGGGTAGCTCGCCGTCCGGTCGTCTTGTAATCGTCCGGACCAAGCCCAGTCGTCGACGGCGCGCACTGTTCCCGCGCGCCTCAAGGAGTTGTCAGCAACCGTAGGGACCCTGCAGAAGGGTCGAAGCCAATCAGGGCCACGGGTTTGTGTCTGAAAAGGAAGGCTCTGGCCCTGGTATGTATGGCGATGTAGGAACGGGGTAGGTTGTTTAGTCAGTAAGAGTCTGACACTTGTTTTCCGCTTCACCCAAGAGCGGAACTCGTCATTGGACGATTTTTACCTACCATAAAAAAAAAAAAATAAACCCCAGGCACCGAGGTGAAAGCCAAGGTGTGCAACCGGGACTGTCGCTAAGATAATGATGATGATTCTTTCGAAAGCTCTACTGAGGTCATCGAGCATTGTACTGAGCTTCTCCGTAGTCTCAGCCATGACTACGATGTCGTCGGCAAACCACACCACTCCACTCCAGAACCTTGTTCTGGAGTGGAGTGGTCTGGACATCCTCCATTGCAGCCGTAAACAGTTTCAGAGAAATGACGTCTCCACGTCGTCCGTTTATGTTCAGGATGAAATTAGTTTAGTTTAACTGCTATTTATTGTATCACTGTCCTATTTACAGACTGAGATGTAAATTAAATTCAATAATTAAAAATTAAAATCATCATATTTTCATGTTCAAATCGGAAAGAGCACATACAAGTTTTAAGTTCTCATAAGTTCTCGTATGTTCTCGGTTCTCGAGAATATTCGGGAACATTCTCTCCCGAGAATGTTCTCGTTTTGAGAATGTTCTTTTTCCCCATCACTGCCCGTGACCTTGTGAGAGATAAGAGATATAGGCGGCAACGACCTCTTAGTGGAGTGAAATTAAATAGCAGCCAGTCGTTTCAAATGGATAATTTCCCACCTGAAAAAGTCTCTCTACACACCAACATTTGTAAGCAAAAATCATTTCAATCATAGAAAAAAAAAAAACGACTGCTTAAGTATGTGTCTGTGTACTGTGAGTGTAAGTAGCATTACGTTCGTGTGTGTGGTCGATTCCTTCTGATATGACATTTCACCTTTCAACAAAAATAAATCGGATGTTTTCGAGTACTGCAAGCTCACACAGACAGCACATATAGACGCACACACACACTCACACACACACAGCACACATATTCAGGCGCTACATAGAGACCGCGGTTAACACGCATAGGTTTATGGAATCTGATTGCGGTCCTCGATTACTCTTTTAGTACTTGTTTATTTATACCATCTTCGTTTTTGTATCAGATTTTAATTCCAATTGCCATTGTGATTTACAAAGGATGTTTCAAAAACTTCAACTCCGATTTTAACGTAGTGATTCAACATACTTACAAATAATTTATACGAAAGGTATCGTAATCGTCGAAATGTAATGTAACTAAACAATGCCACGATATTCTCGATTCTTCATCACGTAGGTACATAAGTATGTGTGCGAATCCACACACACTCACACATATACATGAGACACTTATAGTATTTTATATCTTAACATCGTATTTCAGAACTGTGTTAATAGTTAACCAGTATATTTACAGATTCCGTGTTTTTTTTTCTCCACAACTATCGCACTACGTCATCTAGTCCCAAGCTAAGCTGAACTTGTGTTATGGGTACTAGACAACTGATAAACTACTACTAAATACGTATATAACAAAGTATAAAACAAAGTTGCTTATGCCCTATGTATGCTTATATCTTTAAAAATACGCAACGGATTTTGATGCGGTATTTTTTAATAGATAGAATGATTCAAGAGGAAGGTTCCGCCCACGCCTTGTCGACATCGGCTAATCTTTATGTGAGTGTTGTTTACGTGCCGCCGGATGCTCATAGGATAGCGTCTGATATAGGTCAAATGTCTCACGGGCGCTGTCAGTTGAGATTGGTCATCTCTTAGCTGTCATTGGTTTTTTTTATATCTATTTTGAGAATAGTTTGTATTTATTATTGTTATTTACATTTTTCTTACTTACTAGTATCGACAAGAATAGGGTTGCTATCTCTAAAATTTGGAAAACAGGACAAGACGCGTGAAAACTCCGGATTTTAGAGCCCGAAAGCCGGACATATCAACAAGATCTTTTAAACATATTCAATGTAATAAAAAACAGTTGAAAATGTCATAAATCACCTTTTTTATTCATTCATTATTTAAAAAAAAACCTACTTTTTTAATTAATTAATTTTTTTAAACTCTGTCTACAACTGAAATCTTTCCCGGACGCTCCCCGGATGCCCTCTAAACTGGGACAAATCCGGGGAAACCCGGACGGATGGCAACCGTAGACAAGAAGCATATAACCGAGATATTTGTAATACTTACCATGATTGAAAAGAGTGTCCATGGAGTTTCTTGCACATTCTTCTCCGTAGAGATCTAGCTTTGGAATGTGCAATTAGCATATTTTTTTTAGGACAGACAGACTTGATGTTACAAAAGTAACAAGTACACCTGTAAATGGTTTATTTGAAATAAAATTATTTTGACTTTTGAGATTACGTTTTGTTGAATGTTACGAATTTACTATCGGACAAGACAAACAGGGTGGATTGGAGTCTCCAATTAGTAAATAATAACTATTTGCTAATTAGAGACTTTAATCTACCCTGTATTATAAATGGAATGTGGGTGGGCCAATTTTTCTAAAGCAAGGTGCCGTCGAAGTACAAAATGCAGCTATGTATGCCGAATTACTAACGCCATCTATTGTCTACACCAAGTAGTACATAATGATATTATTTATTGATTTTCCTTAAGTCTCATATATTACTCAATACTCAATACTCAATATTTTATTGCAATCCATATGTGTACATAGATGGTGTTAAAAGTTATCACAGATCAATATGGACCCTGTCGGGCACAGCAAAAATTAGGAGAGAGGAAGACGGCTAAGACTAATTTAAGTCAATAATTTTGCAAAACATAGTAAGTTCAATAATATTGTATGTAAACATTATATAATATGTCAAATTATTAGTGTAAATTAGATTATGCCACATTTTTTGTTTATTTTATGTCGTCGTCACTGTTAAATTACGTGTGTTTTATAATATATTATGTCTGGATATGAGTAGGTAAATTATGTCAGGTATTTTTATTTATTTTCTTTGGTTATTATTATTATGTCTATGTATATTTCTAGAAAATGTATGTCAGGCATTTTTATTTATATTTTACTGTCTTTGCTATTATTATTGTTTAAGAAATTATAAAGTAGATTAAATATTTGCTTAGTTATTTAATATTATTATAAATTAATGTATTTTTTTTTTAAATTTAATTACATTGTATATGCAATTAATGTTATTACATGAAATGTCTCATATATATATATACATTTATTTTATTTTTTTGCCGTAGTTTATTATGTCTGTATATATGTCTAGATAAATTATGTCAGGTATTTTTAAATGTCATTATTATTTATTAATTAATATACTATTTATTAAATATAATATGTGTAAATGAAATTAAATGTATATGTATATTTAGATGTATATTATTGTTAATATTTAAAAGTAAATTCATTCAGGTATTTTTATTAGTTTTATCGTCAATATTTTAGAATTATGTATTTGTTTATTTTTTTCTATGAGTAGATTAATTAGGTCAGGTATTTGTATTTATTTTGGTCGTCATTATTATTAAATTGAATTTTATTATTATTTATGTGTCTATTTCGAGAAGTCATAATTTTTACAATTTATATACTATGTGAAAAGTCGAGAGCGTATTCATGCTTATGACTTTATAAGACTATCACTAGAGTAGTAGCATTTACTTAGTAAGAAATTTTTAAGTTTCTTTAAAAATACATTAATTTTCTCTTCTTTTTTTATTTCTGCGGGTAGTTTATTATATATTTTAATGGCCATAACATAGGGACTTGTAGAGTGCATTTTCATTCGGGAACTTGGTAAGTTTAGCCGTGATCGGTGCCTAAGTAGATAGCGTGTCTGAATGTCTTCACGTTTTGAGTAAAATTCTTGATGTTTCCTAACAAATTTGCATGTTTCTAAAATGTATATACAAGGGAGAGTTAGAGTGTTATGTTTTTGAAAGAAAGGTTTACAACTTTCGGTTTGCTCAATGTTTACTAGAATCCTAACCAATTTCTTTTGCAGGGTAAAAAGTGTAGGTGCATTTGTGCTGTTTCCCCAAAGGGTGACACCATAGCTAAGCCATGCGTAAGCGTAGGCATAATAGGTGGTAAGGGCTGTTTGGAAATCGGTGGTTTTTTTTATTTCTCGAAGAGCATAGGTGAATTTCGATATTTTCGAGTGAGTTTTTTGTATGTGCGATTTCCAATTTACATGTGTGTCTATAACAAGTCCAAGTAAGGTAAATTCATTCACGGTTTCTAATTTTGAGTCGTTGAAAGTAAAATCTAAAGTTAAAGGTGCTTTTTGATACGGGTGAAAAGTTATTAATTTTGTTTTAGAGTAATTTATCTCGAGGTTATGTTCGTTCATCCAGTTGCAAGTTTTAGTAAGTATGGAATTTATAGTTTTTTCTATATTTTCTTTGTTTTGACATGAGACTAAGATAGAAATGTCGTCCGCAAATAAGACACAAGGGTCTTCAATCATATTAGGAAGGTCATTGATGTAAATTAAAAATAATAAACATCCTATGACACTGCCTTGAGGAATTGAGGCATTGATTACCTTACTATCTGACCGAATTTTTTCAATTTCATTGTTCTGGTAGTTAAAGTATTCTATTTCAACTAATTATTCCCTGTTCTTTAGGTAGGATGTTAGCCATTCGTGAGCCTTCCCGCGTATACCTATTCCGTATAATTTGTTTAATAAAATCTTAAATTGGACCTTGTCGTAGGCTTTGGTCATGTCTAGTAAGATTCCTATTGCGTATTTTTTGTTATTTATAATATTAAGGGCTTCTTGTATATACTTATATACAGCCAATATAGGTGGCATTACGAGCGTATCATTAACTAAATTATAACTTTCAGTTGCAACTATTCTCTTCAAATATTGTCGCTATACCTAGTTAGAGGATCTCGCATGAGTATTACTGATCCACACCGAGTTGCCAAATGCAGAATTTGATTTTGATAGGTATTCAGCGTCTATTAGGCTACAGATTATACACCAAACTACATTACTCGAATACTTTAACAATATTTTAATACAAACATGTAATAATCTGGGTCAACTTGAAATGTTTCAGAGAGAATCAACCTTTGCAGACAGACGAAAATATCTTGAAATGTAAGTACCATCATTGTACAATTTTATCAACAAACAAGCCTTCTGTATGCGGCTTCGCCTGCGTGAAAGTGAGGGCCGCGGGTTCTATTCCCTCATGGAATAAATATTTGTATGGCCTACAGATAGGTGTACCGGGTCTGGGTATTTTCTGTAAAATTCAGAAGGGAAAAGGTAAAAAAAAAACATAGAATAGATTAATATAACATCATTTACATTGTTGCACGCTCGACGATCGTTTACAACTCCCGTTCTTTTTTTTTACTTTTTTAAGTAACATTTAGAACGAGTGTTGGGATCGATATATATCTACACTAATATAATAAAGAGGTAAAGTTTGTTTTTTTATTTTTTTGTTTTTTTGTTTGTAGGAGGTAATCTCTGAAACTACTGGTCCGATTGGAAAAAAATCAGCAACAATAGAAAACTGCTTTACTCCTGAGTGACATAGGCTATATTTTATGTACTATAACAATTGTAAATATCATTTGCAATACGTTACAATCCATCGCCTCGAACAATATTTAAAAGGCGATCCAACAAAACGCGTAAGTGACAAGCTACACACGGCGCTTACGACTTTTTTCGCGCGGCCGGCTACGTTTGCAGAGCAACGGATCGCCACAAAAGTTAAGAATATACCTTACGTTAATTAAATGTTAATAGTTTGTTTACTTTACAACGAAATGTTGTGATATTATAATGGAAGATCATCCCATTAAGTCGATGAGTTCTGGACTGTTATGGGGATGTTGTAATCAGGCGACGGATAATGGAAAGCACGCGAAATGCGTTAAATGTTTTAAGGCATATCATTATAAGTGTCTCTTGTTGCCTGATGATTTTAAGATACCTGCTGAGTGGCACTGTCCTGAATGTCTTAATCTGGGACCGAAGCATGCTAAATCTGATAATACTCCTTTGCGTAACATCTCTACTACCAGAGGCAATAAGAGGCAAGCCGTTGGTTCTCCACCTCAAGCGCCTGTTGAAGTTGTCTTAGCACCCGGCGACATTCGTCAACTTAATCAGGAGTCAATTAAAAAGGCACAAAATGAGATGCTTACCAAGTTCATAGAAAATACGAAACTTCTACCTTGAACCAACAGCTGCAACCCATTAGAGATCAAATAGACAGCAAGGATTAATCTATGTCATTTATGAACACCCAATACGAAGATCTTTTAAAAAAAGTTTACCGCGTCTGAGGAAAATATGAAAGATAGGGAAAACTCGGAGATGAGGGCGTGTATGAGCGATTTATAGTCACGCATAAACCAATTAGAACAGCAAATCAGTGCCTGCCAGAGAAAAAGCACGAAAATTTGGTAGATATTGTATTCCAATTATCTAAAATTGTTGAAAGCGGCATTCAAGACAACGATATAAAGCATTGTACAAGAGTCGCAGAACAAAATGCCAGCAATACCCGTCCGCGTGCGGTTGTCGTTCAGCTTGCCTCCCCTCGGAGTCGTGACAAATTTCTCGCAGCAACAATAAAATTTAACAACTCGAATCCAGACAACAAATTAAATGCGAGCCACTTGGGATACACCGGGCCTAAATCCTCGATCTACATTACAGAACATCTGTCCACTACCAACAAGTCACTCCATGTTGCCGCTAGGATGAAAGCCAAGGAGATTGGGTATCAATTTGCCTGGGTGCGGGGTGGTCGAATATTCATGCGGAAGGCACAGGAATCAGAACATATTCTAATCAGGAATAAGGATGCATTGGATAAGCTGGTTTAATTTTAGTTTTTGTTTGTAGTCAGCGTAACAGTAAATATAATTAAATTATCATTCTCGGACTTAAAGATATATTACCAAAACACTCGAGGCTTACGCACTAAATGTCATAATTTTTATCGTCAAGTTTCTTGTGAAAAGTATGACGTAATAATATTAACCGAGACATGGTTAAATGATTCTGTGATGAGTTCAGAGCTATTTGATAACAGATATGTGGTCTACAGGCAAGATAGGTGTAACAGTAAAAAAGATGGAGGGGGTGTTTTGATAGCCGTATTAAGAGGTTTAAATTCAAAACGCATGTTTCAATGGGAAAGCACTTGTGAGGATTTGTGGGTAATTATTGACATTTCAATTACTTCAATTACAAGGTCTGTCCGTCAACTGGCTCTGTGTGCAGTTTATTTGCCTCCACCTGTACTCCGTTCAAACCTAGAACACTTCTTGGACTCCTGTAATACCATACTCGTACAGTCATTATACTCTATACAAACTTTAGATATTACACAGCACACCCATTACATCCCTTTAGAAGCTGAATTTTGAAAAACCATTTCTTAGTGTTCGCCTGCGTCGTAAAAGGAAGCCTTGTGCTAAATTTCACGTTCTTAGGCCCAGTAGTTTCGGCTGTGCCTTGATAATGTCAGTCAGTCAGTTTCTCCTTTTATATATTGGTAAAGATCTAAGTCACACTTATCACAAAATTTCGTATTTTTTTTCCAGAGATAATTGCAGACTGTTGTTTAAAATCCCAAAACACCTTAAGACCTTTGCTGTTTTAAATTTTATTATACTGAATGTGATGGTTTAATTGACTATTTTAAATTCATAAATGCTCTTCTTTTGCAGATGAGCCATCTACTGGTCCTTGCGCGTCCTCTGTGCCATGTGTCATCGCACTGCGTGTGCCGTCGTTGGTCAAAATATGATATACATAGCCGCTGGCAGAAGTTATATGATATACATAACTTCTGCCAGCGGCTTCGTCCACGTGAAAGTCGGTTTAGCACCTAATGGTCGGTTTACACGCTTGCCAAGCGTTGGCAAGCCGCCATTGTGTTTACGGGATTTCCCTATTTATACAATGGCTACACAATGGCGATTGGCCGAGGCTTGCCAACGCTTGGCAAGCGTGTAAACCTACCATAAGGAGTAGAGTTTCGTAAAGTTCGTTCTTAGCGGATGTCTACACCCCATTAAGAAACTACCTATCAAAGTTTATATTATATATATGTAGATTGTAGAAAGTTATTATAGCATGATGCTAGATCAACAGACAGATGACTGCAGCTGAAAGCTAAAGTTCTTCAAAGGCCTATAGTCTACGAACTAGTCTACGACCTAGTCTTCTAATGTCTAAGTTCTCAGCATTTCTTTTTCTTTTTTTTCCACAACTATCACACAACGTCGTCTAATCCCAAGCTAAGCAGAGCTTGTTTTATGAGTACTAGATAACTGATAAACATACTTATATATTTCTAAATAAATACTTATTATTGATAAATTAGGGTTGCCTGGCAGAAATCGCCGAGTGCGATAAGGCCACCGATTGTATGTTTTTTATCATAAGTTTTCCTTTCAATGTTATATGTTTTAGTCTTGGTGTACAAGAAAGTGTATGATAAATAAATAAATTACAACCAGACACAGAAAAAAATTAAATATAGTTGAATAGTTTTAAAGATCTAAGCATACATAAGGACAGGGGGAAGCGACTTTGTTTTAAACTATGTAATAAGGATGAAATCAGCCTTAATGGCTATCTATCCTATTGTACCTACAAAAACTTGTCATACCTATATGCCTATTCTGCCCTGCATACCCTAAAACGCAGTAAGAGCAAAAAAGCAGTTTCGAGAAAAACGCAAAAAACACTTTGACGTCGTAATTTTTATAGTAATCATGTTTTAAGGTCGATTTGTTTTTGCCTAGAGGATTAAGGCAATTACAAAGAATGAATTTTGAAAAAAAGCGTGTTATTTAGTCCATAAAATTCAAAATTAAATGGATTTTTCGAAAATCATGTCTATTACTGCATGCGATAAAGTATAGATATACAAATTAAAATGCAGTAACACATACTTGATACTGCAAAAACTCATCAGCTAATAATCGTATTAACCGATTTTACAGAATAATTTGCAGTATAAGTCTTTTTTACTGCATTTTAATTGGGACGCTAAACTAAATGTACATGCAGTATGTAACAAACTTTGAAAATGATCTGGTTGTTTAGGGTTTTATAAAGAAAAAAATATATTTTTGTTTGTATTTTGTTATTTAGAACCTTTAATATTTACCATTTCAGCTAATTTAAACTTTTCCAAAAATTCTAAAAACAGAACAAAATAATTATTTAAGTGGATGTTCTCATGCAACAAACGTGATTTATTACCATTTTTCTTGATATTAATGTGGGATAAACATTGTACCTATTTAAAAGAACGCAGATTACCTAAATGTTAAAACGGAACGCAGCGGATGAAAGAAAGAGAGAAGTATGTGTGCGAGTGAGAGAGCAGAGTAATGGCGATACGGTACGACGAACGGCTACGGTGTAACGCAAATTTTTATAACGTGTCTCAGAAAATAAAAGTTTCAATTCTTAGTGCTCGTTTATTTTGCCATACAATCCCACAAAATTGGGGGCTCGTCCGGGATTGGCAAAAATAACGACACGGTTCGAGTTTGAAGACGACGGACGACGGAGACCGGCGGCGGCGCCTGGCGTGGTGCACCGCGTCGGGATAATTCAAAAACTCAACGTACGACGGCATCGGCAACTAAAACATGACGAAAGACGAATCACGTTCGGGCCAAAGCTCGATGTTGTATCTCACGACGGATCTGATACCTAAATTCACCGGTCAAGATAAAACTTATCCAGTTACGCGATGGATTCAAGACGTGGAAGAAAATGGAGAAATATGTGGTTGGACACCGTTACAACAGCTGTTGATGGCACGGAGGTCCCTATCAGGCACCGCACAGCTATGGATGGAAGCTGAACGCCCTCACAAATCATGGGAAGAACTTAAAGCGGCCCTGAGTAAAGAATTCCCTGACACAGTCGACATCAAAGCAATCCACGAGCTTATGAGCCAGCGGAAGAAAAGACGTGACGAGAGTTGTATCGACTATATGATGGTCATGAAGGCGTTAGGAAAAAGAGGAAAGATTCCCGATTATGTGGCCATTAAATACATCGTTGATGGCATAGTGGACCACGAAACCAATAAAATCATGCTTTACGGTGTTACGTCGTATCCTGAACTTAAAGAGAAGTTTAAAATCTACGAGACGATTAAGGAAAAGATGAAACTGGAACATTCTAGACGTACCTACAGAAACGAAAAACGCGGCAACGTACGGCATGAGAAAACGTCGAAAAGGTGTTATAACTGTGGTGAAGGTGATCATGTGTCGGAAGATTGTCCGCAGAAGGCACAAGGTCCAAAGTGCTTTAACTGCAACGAATATGGTCATATTTCATCGAAATGTCCGCATAAAAATAACAAGGAGGTAGGCGGCCGCAAGGAAGATTCGAGTTCATCAAAATGGTGGCGTAGTTCCGGCACTTCCGGCGATAGAAAAGGACAAAACAACGAAGCATCGACGAGTGGGAGCGGGAGCGGCGAACGAGTGAGCAAACAAGCAATGTTCGGTCAATCACCGTTCAACGCGGATGATACGTCACACTCACAGAATTACATTGACAAGATGACAGATGACAGGAGTAGCAAATGTCAAAATCAAACCGAGTATGACATCTACGACGTAAACAAACAATCACAACGCGAAAAACCTTTGAAGATCGTAGAATTATGTGGAAAAACGACAAGTGCGCTTATTGATTCGGGCAGTGACGTGAACTTGGTATCTTCTGAGTTTTGTGCTAATGTCAGTAAAGTGATGAACAATAACATAACACTATCTGGACTGGGTTCCACTAAAGTGGAGCCATTAGGTTGTTTAACAACAAATGTTGTGATCGACGGTACGAAATACGACGATGTGTTATTCTACGTGGTACCTAAAGACTGTATGCCTTTTAATGTAATCATAGGTCACGAATTTCTTAAGAATGTTGTAATGGTTATGAATGGTAGTGCTGTGTGGATGAAACCTGTGGAATGGGTGAACGAAGTCAATTGTTTCAGTTGCAGTGTTGAGGTTGGTCATGTGAGTAATACTAACCTTAAAGAAGAGGTTGTTCAGATGGTTGAGAGCTATCAACCATGCCAAATCAAAGAAGCTCCTATCCAGCTGAAAATAATTGTAAAAGATGACGTCCCGGTGGTACAACGTCCACGACGCATATCACTAAAGGAACAGGTGGTAGTTGAAGAACAAGTTGCGGAGTGGCTGGAGCAAGGAATTGTACGCGTAAGTTACTCTGAATATGCCAGTCCATTAGTTCTAGTTCGCAAAAAAGATGGTGCTATAAGGGTGTGTGTTGACTATAGAAAATTAAATAGTAAAATCATAAAGGATGAGTTTCCATTGCCGATTATCGAGGATTACATTGACAAGTTGGCTGAGGCAAAAGTATTTAGTGTACTGGACTTAAAGAACGGATTTTTTCACCTGAGTGTCAGCAGTGAGTCTGTGAAGTACACTGCATTTGTTACACACCATGGTCAGTTTGAGTTTTTGAAAGCCCCATTTGGCTTGTCTGTTTGCCCAAACTACTTTATGCGATTTGTGACCATTATCTTCAGAGAATTAATATCTAAAGGGATTGTTCTAATATTTGTCGATGATATTCTTATTCCAGCCAAAGACGAACAGGAAGCTGTGGATAGATTAAGAGAAGTTTTAAGAGTGGCATCTGAATATGGCTTACAAATAAATTGGAAGAAAGCACAGCTGATATGTCGAAGCATAACTTATTTAGGTCATACAATTGAGAATGGACAAGTAAGGCCTGCCAGCGAAAAGATCGATGCAGTAACGAAGTTTCCAGAACCCAAAACAACTAAGCAATTACAAAGTTTTATCGGATTGGCATCGTACTTCAGGAAGTATATTCAGAATTTTGCATCTATAGCACGGCCACTTACAGATTTACTTAAGAAGGATGTTGATTTCAAGTTTAATGATGAGCAACGGTGTGCATTCAATTGTCTGAAGGAACGATTGACTACTAAACCGGTTTTACGAATATTTAATCCAAGATTAGAGACAGAAATGCATACAGACGCATCACTTCTGGCTTATGCTGCTATACTCATGCAGCGATCTGATGATGACGGCGGACTACATCCCGTATATTTCATGAGTCGTAAAACAAATGATGCAGAAAAAAAAGTACACCAGTTATGAGCTCGAAAGTCTGGCTATTATTGAAGGGGTAAAAAAATTTAGACACTACTTGTATGGTATAAAGTTTAAAATTGTCACTGATTGCCAAGCATTCCAGATGACACTTAAGAAAAAAGATTTGAGTACGAGGGTTGCAAGATGGGCATTGCTTCTGCAGGAGTTTGACTTTGAGGTTGAACATCGGCCAGGAACGAGGATGAAGCATACTGATGCATTAAGCCGTAACCCATATGTAGCGGTAGTGACTCTGCATGATGAGATCAGACGAGCACAACAGTTGGACGATGGTCTAAAAGCTATATTAGAGATTTTACAGGAGAGAACTTATGGTGACTATTATGTTGATAATGGATTGCTGTACAAAGGAATGGAAAAGCTTTTGGTGGTCCCAAAGTCCATGGAAAGTGAAATCATCAAAAGGGCTCATGCAAATGGACATTTTTCAAAAAGAAAGATGATTGAATTAATAAATAAAGATTATTTTATTAAGAACCTTGATAAGAAAATAGAAGAGTTTGTTACAAGTTGCATTCCATGTCTATTAGCTACGCGTAAAGAGGGAAAACAAGAAGGATTCCTAACTCCGATTGAAAAGGAAGATTCACCATTGCACACACTTCATTTGGATCACATTGGTCCAATGACTGAGACGAAGAAGCAGTATAACCATATTCTCACGATTGTAGACGCATTTACTAAGTTTACGTGGATATTTCCCACTAAAAGTACCACCAGTAAAGAAACCATAGAAAAGTTGAAAATCCACCAACAACATTTTGGTAATCCAAGCCGGTTTATTACGGATCGGGGAACGGCCTACACGAGTCACGACTTCCAAGAGTATTGCAAAGAAGAGAACATACAACACATCAAAATTACGACGGGAGTGCCAAGAGGAAATGGGCAAGTGGAAAGGGTTCATCGTACTATAATTTCTGTTCTTACAAAGATGTGTATTGAAAACCCTACTCTGTGGTACCGGCATGTAAGTAAACTACAGCGTGCTCTAAATAGTACTTTTCAGCGAAGCATAAATACTACACCTTATCAACTATTGATTGGGACTAAGATGAGAATGAAGGAAGATACTGAGATTTACAATTTGCTTTTAGAAGAAGGAAGAGAAAGCTATTCAGAGGAGAGAGAAAAACTCAGAGAGAAAGCCAAAGAACAAATTTTACAAGTTCAAGAAGAAAACATAAGAAATTTCAATAGGAAGAGAAAAGAAAGTATGAAATATAATGAAGGAGACTTAGTGGCAATTAAACGCACGCAGTTTGGCACGGGAATGAAGCTGAAAGCCAAATATCTAGGGCCCTATCAGGTTGTAAAAGTAAAGAGGAACGACAGATATGATGTGAAGAAGCTAGACCCTAACACTGAAGGCCCTGGAGTAACCTCTAGTTCGGCAGACTGCATGAAGGTGTGGCCAGGTTTCAACTCCAAAACCTAACAGGTGAGAGTCGCTCAACTTAACTTTGTGTTTGTGTTGTACGTATGAAAGGGTATGTGCTGAGTCTTGTTGACACCATGTATTCTTTGCTTTATCTGATTAATGACATGTGTTTGTAAATGTTACGATGTTAAGTTAGTTATAAGGAGATCTGTACTATGCCTACTGCTGTGTTAATTATCAGTCTGTAAACCTGTTTATTTAAGAATAATAAGTTAAGCAAAATGTTGTATTAGTAGTTAAGTTGAATTTAAGTTGAAAGCAAGGGATGAATGTTTGCGTGGATGTCTGAGGACAGACATGGATCAGGATGGCCGACTGTGGGATAAACATTGTACCTATTTAAAAGAACGCAGATTACCTAAATGTTAAAACGGAACGCAGCGGATGAAAGAAAGAGAGAAGTATGTGTGCGAGTGAGAGAGCAGAGTAATGGCGATACGGTACGACGAACGGCTACGGTGTAACGCAAATTTTTATAACGTGTCTCAGAAAATAAAAGTTTCAATTCTTAGTGCTCGTTTATTTTGCCATACAATCCCACATTAATAACAGCAACACGAAGACTACATAGCTTGAAATGCTTACAGTACATATAGAATAGAATAGAATAGAACTGTATATTTACTTTAAAAATTTAATTAATTAATAAAAACACATTTAAGGAGGGATTCCATACAACGAACGTGATTTTTCCGCATACATGTAATGTCTAATCTTGTTTAAATAATGGTGCAACGTAGTGTAAGCGAGTCTGACTCGCATTTGCCTGGTTTATTACTTTTTTACAGATTTTTGTACAATATTTGCAGGTTTTATTTGTTTTACTTTATCCTTTATTATAGATTATATCTATTTCTGCTGTGGTATGGTATTGGCTATTGTATTATTTGAGATTAAAGGTCTCTTCTGTCTGCTACCGAAACGTCTGAATCTTCAACACTACCTGTGTCTCGGTATTAAATGTTATCGAGGCCTAACATTAGTCTCAGTGATATTAACACGCTTGCAGCCGCCTGATTTGTAAGCGTTACTGTTCTGCACGCGGAAGCAGCTGCCTTACTCCAGATTAGGACCCAGCGTTAGAGGCCGTTGCCGCAAATCGTCCACAAGGGTACAAGGACCTCCTTACTCGTGTGGAGTACCAACTCCTACGCGGGGCACACCTCCACTATATGCTCCACTGTGTTCTCTGGGCGGTCCATACAATGGTGATACTCGGGCTTTTTTGCACTGATTGGGTGCAGTTATCTCCCGAATTTCTGGTGTCTTTCTAGCCTCCTTTCAAAGAAGGGACCTACTACCATAATTATGGCGGAAAGTCAATTTAACTTCAGAAAATGCTATATAAACTATTATTACTAATGTTTGGATGCGATGATACGGGCATAAATACTTTTAAAGCGATATTCTAATATGGAAAACAGGCAGGTATTATTACCTCAATTTTTTATCGAACAAAAGATAAAATACTAGCCGTTCACTTTGATGTGTATGTTTCCTCCCGTAGCAGCCCCACTTTGCATCTTAAGTCAGACCTTAGGCCCTACCACGATCCATTTTACGACCTAAACTGAACTATTATATAACTGCTACATAGGTTGTATACTTCCCTCTTCTCTTTCTCTTCTCTCTTTCAAAGCTTTGTCGTGATGTTATTTTGTAACTATCAACAACAGCCATCTCGAATAAACAGTTAGTAGGTAATTATTTTAATCTTAAAGTCTTGGATGATTCATTTTAGCTGGGACAGGCGGTCCATTTGAGTAGAAGGTCTAGCCTCGAAATGAACTCAATCATCGAATCCAGTTCGACTAGGCAGCGTTTGGGAAGCTGTGCCATATTATCTTCTTGTTAAATATACCACAAAGTCTCAAGAGGAAAGTCTATGACCAGTAAGACTTCATCAGAAGGTTTAAAGACACCTAAAAGACAATGGAAAGAGCTATGCTCGAAATTTTCTTCCGTCATCTTGGTAGTGAAATTATGGTCATTATGGCGACATTCGGGAGAGGTAGTGGACGTTTTTTGACTGTAATGATGAGCTTGTTGAATCAGTTTACTATTTAATTTTTTTTTTAAATCATGGTATCTTAAAATCTCGAAATTAATACAGAACATGAATGCACTAGCGCGCACGTCTTTTTTCTACTGCGTTTAATTGAGAAACAATTTCTGACTAGAACGCAGTATAGTCTGATCGTAATACCAGTGAAATTTAGTACCTTAGTTCGAGTTACTAATTATAATGCAGTAACAGTGACTTATACAGCCATTTAATAAAAAAATTGTTATTTTTCAACTTTAGAACGATACCGACTATAATGCAGTAAACACTAAACTTACTGCAATTTAGTTGGTTTTTAATCAAACGTCATCAATGCAGTATTAACATTTTTGGTACAAAAAGGGCTTACTGCATTTTAATTCATATTTCGTAATATTTCTTTTGTTGTGGATTACAGATTTTATGCGGTAATAGAGACATTTACTGCGTTTAAGTTGGTAAAGTAATGGATCGATTTAGCCGTAACAGCTTTAACTGCATTTTAGTTAGTATAACAATGAATTTTGGCATAACATTTTGAGTTACTGCATTAGTAAATTTCGTTTTTCTGCCAAGTAAATCATCGAATTAGAACCTAGATTAGATGAAAATGTTCCTTATAAAATACTGGTTCGGAATCAATAAAAAACCCAAATACCTAAAAAAGCCTGTTACTGCGTTTTAGCGTCAGCACGGTAGTATTGTACATGCTCTTTTTACCCGACTGCCAAAGAAGGAGGGTAATGTTTTTCGAGTGTATGTAAGTATGTATGTATGTCTGTTCCTTTGTGACCTCCTGTAGCCTAAACGGCTTGATGGATTTTGATGTATGAGGTATCGTTAGATTTGTCTTGATTACGGGAGTGTCATAGGATACATTTTATCCTAAAAGTCCCACGGGATAAAGACATAATAATATTTTTTCTAAATTTCCCTTTAAAAAAATATGTACTCGTAATCTAAAGCCAAATGTCGTCGAAATAATTTAAAATGGTACTTACATATACATAGTCTTCTACATCTACAACATTTTCGTTAAATAAAAACAGCTAAAAAGTTATAAATAAAAAAATTATTATTAAAAAAACAAAATACCCGACTGCACACTAAAAAAAGAGTAAAACAAGCCCCACAATACAAATTTACTGAATATAATTTATAAATGTTGATGGAAAGCATCGCAGGCGGGGACCACCTTGACCGCCACCAACGAAAATTCTGCTAAATGGTGCACAACAGAAATGACTATAAATAAGCCTCTGTTGGTCCCCGCCTGCGATGCTTTCCATCAACATTTATAAATTATATTCAGTAAATTTGTATTGTGGGGCTTGTTTTACTCTTTTTTTAGTGTGCAGTCGGGTATTTTGTTTTTTTAATAATAATTTTTTTATTTAAATTGGAAGGAAAGGCAAACAAATAAAAACAGCGAGTGGTCAACTTTTAGACATTTTATTTCACAAAAATCTTGACAATAAATAAAAAATACAACACTAGATACGAATAATATGACCTTCTTAAAATTACCTGACACACGGAATGTGATTTTTTAAATTTATTAAACAGTTTACAGATTTTACACAAATGACCATGCTTACATTAACCATGCAATTTATCATGAAACAGAAAGTCAAATCAAATGTCAAAAGTGGTTATTTTAATGTCAAAAAAAAATATGAAATTGAAGTAAGGTTTCAAGATAATACAATAAATACACTTTGTATGGTTATGTCATAGTATATGTCAAAGGCAACTCTCAACTGTGTCCGCTAAGTCCAACGACGACATATACATACAATAAACTAACTATAGTTTGCCTTGTTTACACGTACTGAGCAAAAACTAAATACTCGGTACCTACGTATGAACATGTCGCCGAGTACTCGGCCAAGCGTTTGTTTCTACAACTCGCTTTCTTAGCCGAGTAACATTTTCCTGAACTCCCATTTTTATTCGGTACGTGTAATCAAGATATAAGGGTGTATTAGACAAAGGATAATGTTTAAAAAACCTACAAAATATACTTTAGTCAATCAACTTAATACGAGTCAATTAATGACAAACAAAGAGTCATGTCTTATTATATCCCTTGTAAAGCAAAACCATTTACACTGAGTTGAAAACTAATATTTCTAGTTAAATTATTGTCATATAATTATTTTTTCTATCGTCGATACAACTTGAGCATTAATCCTTTATAATTAAATTTTATACCTAAAGAAATTAGGAAATTAATTATTATGATTATAGATTTAAATACTCTTTCTATAATCGTTGTGTGTGTTCATTTTTTAATTGAAATTATAATATAATTTATTTGTAATGAATTGTTGACTACAATGTAACATTATGTATATGACTTGTAAGAATCCCTTGCCAATAAATTATGACTATTATGACTACAATGACTATCACTGGGATATAAATAATTGGCCATTATCCGTTATACAGATTTTGCAGATATAGGTACACCAGCAATCTTGAGCGAACAAAAGAGGAGCTAGCGACACTTCCCGCACATCAAGATTATTCGAATAATAATTTGACTTTCATTTATTAAACACAATATGAATAAAAGCCGTATATCAAAAGATTGGTTGTTAATACATTATCTTTTAGTTTGTGAAAGTTCGAAAAATAAAACCCATTGGTTTTTGCATGATCTTCGCTTTTTTTTTGTCTGTATTAGACATAACTTTGAAAATAAATTACACCAAGTTCAATGAAAAAACAAAAATTTATATATTCGTAAATAACATTATTTAAAAAATAGTCTAGTTAAACATTTAACAGTTTAGACGAAATGGTGCATTTAATTAAAATAATCAAAAGTCATATATTGTAAGCTAAAGTTAATGTTTTTTGGCAAGAAAATAATTTTTTGTCCATAACTAGAAAATATTGATTACAACTTTTTTAAACACAGTTTATTATAATTATAATAAATTAAATACTGATTTAATACATGGTCGCTATTAACGTATTTTCAAAAACACTTTTCATACAACTGTGGTGTTTTCGTCCTATGATGAGTTCCCTGACAGTTCTTGTCTGACAATTACAGTGATGTGACTTAACGAAATTTAATCGATTTTTTTATAATATCGATTCAGTTTGCAAAGAAAGTGGAATCGGATTGTTAATTTTCGATTTTTTTTTTCCTACTAATATCCTAATGTTATAAATGTGCAAGTTTGTGGATGGATGTGTATGTGGATGTTTGTTACTCTTCCACGCATAAATTACTGTACGGATTTTGATAAAATTGTACAGTAATATATGTAGCTTATATATCACAATATTCTAGCAGAGCAATATATCCATATCGGAAGGATACAAGGCAGATGCACTCGTACTGACGCGACGCGGTCGCGATTGCAAGATGGCCATTCCGATTCATAATTTTTTTGTCGATTGGAGTCGATTAGGTAGTGTCAATCTCTATAGTCAGAAGTTCCGTTCAACGCATTACACATTTCCTAAATTTATACTTTTTTATTTTATGTACTTAATTTTATGTACTTAAATTATAATCAAGATAATTTACTTTGTAATTTACAAAAGGCAGTATTTTTTTTTTATCGTTCAATATTTTGCCAGTTTATTTTTTTTTTTTAGTCTAAAGTAGGATGCGTGCCACGGAAAAACATGAACTGTCAGGGAACTCATCATAGGGCGAAAAAACTATAAACATTCGAAGTCATGTGACATCCCCCAATCCGGACTTCTTTTAATACATTTGAACATTACAAGGTCGTTAATGCTAATAAATGCTTTAGGAATCTGGGGCCTTACCATGACGAATAAAATGTCAGAGAGCATGAAAGAGGAATGGAGCTTCACACTTTATAAAGCTCCATCTCTTTAACAGTTCAGTTTAGGTTTTAAAATTAATCGTGGGAAGAGCTTATGGTAGGGCCTCAGTTTATTCGCAACAATACAATGACCTCTACTATTACTACTTGCTGTCCAGGCGGTTTTGTATGTTTGACGGGTTATTTTTTGTACCTATTTGAAACGCCACTTGCGCGGCCAGTTTTAGTACCGTAGACACTCGCTACAGTCACCGTAGCGGACAGCGCCTATATGGCGAATATCAAACGAGGACAAAAACACTTTGACGGCAGCTAGTCCAGTATAATAAATAGAAGTCAGTGTCAGCCATTAAATTAACAACACAATCATATACAGAAATACTCTCGGTTCAGAAAAAGGCAAGCAAAGATTTTCATATAAATAATCTTAAATTAAATTATATTGATAAGTTTCAGACTTGATTACGAACAGTCGTTGAGTGATCGGCAATCTCCTTCTTTTCAAGTTAATTTTTATTTGATCATGAGTCAGAGATATGACAACGCATAAGATGTCAGTGACGAATACAGGTCATTGGAGTACACTAAGATGACCATGGTTTAAACAGATTCACCACATTTGCACTGGGTGTTAATAGGATCCAAAACCGTATTTCGCTAAATAATGTCAGTGCCAAGATGACCATTGCATATAGATTTAATATTGTGTTAAAGTTGTCGCTGTATTAGTATTCAATGCTGTTCTTCTTCAGCCTTGACAGCAACTATCAAGATTAGTTTCACGTCTTCTTTTACTAATTCCATCAACAAAGTTGCGTTTTCAACCTAGATATTGTCTTTATCGAAAACAAAGCTGGAATTCACGCTAGTGTTGTCAGCACACTGTTTTTCTATCGAGGTGGAATGTTTGGGATCCCAGGTCATCATAATCAGACTCGCGATATATTTGTCATAGCTTCGTTATGCCTGCTTTTGATGTGCCTCTTCCTTAGTGATATCTGCGTTGCTATGTTTTATACCAAGAAGCTGTTTTCGGTAGTAGACTGGTATTTTGCATCTTTTTTAATGGCTTCTATATTTCCTAGTTTCTATACTAACGATTTTTTTAAATCCTATGTCAAAGGACATTGAGGCAAATACTCCTTGTTGCTTTAAAACAGAAGACTAAAGATGTCGCAGTGTTGCCGATGTGTACCGTACCGCTAAGTGTACCGCTAAGTATCAGTTCTTGCCGTTGTTAGCAATCTCTGCCAGTCAGTCTACTGTACCTGAAAAGAAGAAATTTGATCAGTTAGTAATTAAATACTTATTTTTTTATTACAGTTACAGAATTAAAACAGAAGAAAGTTTAGTAAAGCGAAATGAGACGAAGTAGTACCTACCGAAACCACTTCGCTTCGTCTCATTTCGATCGAAACTTTTATGTGTCTTGGTGACCGTTATCATTATACCAAAAAAATTGGGTGTATAGTTGATGATGTTGCAAACAACTTTTAAATAACGTGTAAAAACAACTAAATGTTGTTTCTATTAACCCTCGTTTTGGTCTGGTTTTTTTTTCGCATAAATAAAATATAACCTATGTTTCTCGGGAATAAAGCAGATTTCCATTGGTAAAAAATTTTGGCAATCAGACCAGTATTTTCAAATATTACCTGCTACAAACAAAAGGACAAAAAAAAAAACTACCTCTTATAGTATTTTTTTAGAATTTGGACATAAAAGCATATTCTACAACTAAAAAAGATACAGACTTCTGCAATAATTCAAACGTATGGTAATGCGTTTGATTGTACTGCGTATACAATCCTTTTTTGTTCATTCATTCATGAGCCGGCCAGCCAATGAGAACAAGAAATTTACCACATAAGGGAACTATTATGTCTAATTCCTCGTTCTCATTGGCTCAGCGTGAATCGTAACCGGCCATTTTTTCCTGCGCTGTTATATAATAGGTCGGTCTCAAGCGAGTGACAGCGCGCCCACTACAGTGGAGCCATCTAGTGCGGCGAGCACAACTTAGCTCACGTAACTAAAAAGTCTACTTAATGATTTTATTATTTTTGTTGGAAAGTTACTTTATATTCATCATCATCCTACCCTTATCCCATATTAATTGGGGTCGGCGCTACATGTTTTTTTCTTCCACACTATCCTGTCAGCCGTCATACTATCACTAAGTCCCTTTTCTTTCATATCACTTCTCACACAATCCATCCATCTCTTCTTCGGCCTCCCTCTTCCTCTCCATCCATCTACTTGGAAAGTTACTTTATATTAAAATCGCAAAAACAAATATATTTTTAATTTTAAACCTTCCCTAAGCTATTACGAATATTTTAAGACCGAAATTAGCCAAATTGGTCAAGCCGTTCTCGAGTTTTAGCGAGACTAACGAACAGCTAATAATTTTTATATATAAAAATATTAAAGGATAAAACCGAACAAGAGCGTGTCGGGCCACGCTCAGTGTAGTGTTCCGTAGTTTCCCGTCCGTCACAAATTTCTCAATATAACAGAACCCAGTAGCAAAATTAGTGACCCAATTTCCCGAGAGATGGCGCAGTGTGTTATGGTGCTGTGTGTGTGGTAATTTTGGATTTCTTGAACCAATTTTAATCATTTTGTATTTTTTTATTTGAAAGAAGACACGTTCAGGATAACAAAATATGTAAAAAAGTTAAAAAGAATGCTTACATTACGTATATATGATTAAATTACAATTGTAGTACAGAAAATACTTTTTTTTTCAACAACTGTTCGTCCTACCAAGTTCGAAATAATTTTCCTAGAAAGGCTTTATAAAGTTCTACTTGCAAGATTTTTTTCATATTTTGTAAACTTATGATTCAAATGTTATAAGGGGGGATGCATTGTTTTTAGGGTTCCGTAGTCAACAAGGAACCCTTATAGTTTCGCCATGCCTATCTGTCTGTTTGTCCGCGGATAATCTCAGCGACCGTTAGCACGAAAGAAAAAGAAAGCTGAAATTTGGTATCAATATGTACCTATATCAATCACGCCGACCAAGTGGAAAAGCAAAAAGTGGTAAAAAAATGTTTTATTAGGGTACCTCCCCTACACGTAAAGAGGGGAGTATTTTTTTTTTCATTTCTATTTTTTTGATAATTTAAATATTTTCGGAAATAATCGCTCTAAAAGTAAATATGAATATAAAATAAATATTAGCCGCGGACTATACAGACAGACAGACTTGGCGAAACTATAAGGGTCCCTTGTTGACTACGGAACCCTAAAACCTGACTGAATGACATATTACATATTACACACATTGACATATTTGTATTTTATATTGTATTCTGTCTGTTTATTCTAAGTTATGTCATGAGTTGTAATTGGTCCTTGTTGGCTTAAATAAATAAATTATTATTATTATTATATTAACCCACAGGCAAAACTATTCTATAAAGGATTTTAATATAAAAATTGCAATTTGACAGCGACTTGCCGGCTATAGAATTGCAGCAAGAAATTGACACAAAACTTCTCAGTTTTCTAGGACCTTAAGGGGATAAAATGAGGCTCCAAAGTTTGTATGACAACGATTTAAGCCCGCTGCATACGTGACGGGTTTTTTCATGGACGGGACGGGACGGGACGGAACGGGAAATATCAAAAATGTATTTGGAAGCGCATATGTCACGGGGACACGGACGGGACGGGAACGTGGCACTGACGGGGCGGGAACGTGGCACTGACGGGGCGGTCATGAACGAGGCAGTCACGTCCCGTTCCCGTTCACGTCCCGTCCGAGGCATTATCCCGTCACGTGTGCAGCGTCCTTTACTTACATGCGGGCAAAACTGCTGGCAGAAGTTAATTTATACAAATAAAAATATATAGAAGATAACATCTTCATTGTACAAAGTGGTTTGGGGTTTCAGTTTAAAATCAACACTGCTAAAGAAAAAAAAATGGCAAAGCATTAACTACTTACTCATCACATGTAACGCATGGGAGTTTGTTGAAAACATTATATTTGATAAAACCATCTGGACACTCTCCAAAATTCTTGAGGCTGCTTTCCATTCTTTCCTGAAGTGTACCAGTTTTTAAAAATGGATTTTCAAATGCAGAGACTTTACCATATCGTAGGATATATAGCATGATATCTATTAAGATCACGGTTATAAGAATCCCATATCGCAACGTGTTTGCGTTCATAGTGACAAAAGATACGAAGACAAATCGTTATTATGGAATTTAACCTTTTGACTCGTAATTAAAGAAAATAGGTGTGCGGACGCTGATATCCTCCTGAGGATTAATAAACTACTTCAACTCTTAATACTTCAACTCTTTGTGGAAGAGACACCACAATTTTGCCAATAACACGTGCAGACTAGACTATCAAACGCTGGAGAGTATTTAGCGTGAAAAAAGTAAAATAAATATGTCTTTCTTTTTAAATCAAAATAATAAAAATATTTCTTCGCAGATGTAGACTGACAGTGTAGTGACAATCCTATGACCACAGATTGTGATTGATTGAATAAACTAAATATGTTTTGAGCAAAATACTATGTTCTTGACTCAAAGATCTTGTGACCCTCAGTCAGGGATGGCTAACCTTTATTGGCAATCTATTTATCATATAGACTGACTATCATATAGGATCAAAGTACTCGTCAACACAAATCCAATGAGCCCAAACACGATAAGGTTGAGTTGTTTTATTGCTCAGCTCATATGGCTACCTTCCAGCTCCATCATCAGATCAGCTCCATGTTATCTACCATAAGATTGCATTGTTATGCGATTTATACCTGTATGCAAAATTAAGTTGTAACATTTGAGCCGAACATACATAGTTACATTGCATCCATCTATAATCTTCGCAGAAGCGATTCTCTGAGGGAACTATTTAAGGATATAAATATCTTGACGGTACCTTGTCAATACATCTATGAAAATATCATGTATGTTCGGAAAAATATTAATCTTTTTGCTAAGATAAGTGACAGGCACAATTTTAATACCGGAAATAGGGACAAATTAGATCAACCTCGGTTCAGATTGGCTAAAGTACGTAGTTCGTTAATGGGGTGCTGTATTGGGGCTAAAGATATAGCCAATGGTCTATTCTGTCGGCCAAATCAATTTGGCAAACGATGCACCAAACACCCTGTATATTATAGGCCGTAAACAATCGCACAAATTGAAAGCGCCCATACATTGGCTCGGCTATTTATTTATTTCATCACATGCTACCGTGCGTGCCATGGGTTTGCCATCCCTGATTTTTTTTTTTTTTTGACATACGACCCAACATGGCGGCAGTCTCCACCAATCAGAAGCAAGCCGGTGTTGTCAATGTAAATAAACAATATCGATATAAGGATGCGTTCTATTTATTTAATTTAATCGCAAATTTTACAATTATTTGTATTTTTATGATGATAGGATATGTTAAAGATAAGTAATGTGCATGCACATCTAATGTGAAAATCGCTAGGTATAATATACACACTCACTTTTTACACAATTTTTTTCAATTTCGTTGAAAAACTAGTCGAAAATCAATATCACAAAAATATCGTATCATCTAGATGACATGATTTGACAGATGACAAGTCCTGAATAGTGTTGCGGCCACTAGGGGCGCTGTCATCGCGCACACAACGCATATAATGCAACTAAAAATAATTTGGTCGCATATACATACAGTAGCGTATTTTCTTTACTATACTAGCGCCCCGCCCCAGCTTCGTACGCGGGCATTGCTGATAAATATATTATGCTTGTATTATCCGTTGCGTAGGTAGTTTTAAAGATCTAAGTATACTCTTTTTTATTTTCACTACTTATTTCGGTAAAGTCTTACAGAAACGTTCCCTCATACGAAATCTCATTTAATATACTCAATGGAACATCAGTTTTTTTTTTTCGAAGATTAAAATGCCTAACGTGTTCATAGTCTGTGGCCGTCACACACACATAGTGTTTGTAAAGTCGTCGCAATTTGCAATATGAAAAAAAAACTGAATATGATTTATTGGAATTTATAAGTTCTTTTTACATCAGTAATAAACTTCCTGGTAATATCTAACAACTAAGCCTTAATAAACTTAAAGCCTTTGTTAAGCGTAAACTTTGCCAAAAATCCTTTTATAGTGTAAAGGATTATATTGAGGACGTATAAAGGCTTGGGTTTGACCTGCTCCAGTACTCACTTTAACTGTTGTAACATTTTCTTTGTTTTTATTATTATTATCTTCTCTCGATTTGACATTAATGTTTATTTTTTACAAGTTTACATTTTTAAACTATATATATATATAGATATATTATTATTGTGAACGTGAGGACTATGTGGATTAAGCTATATGTTTTTTATTTTGTTTCTGTCTCTTTTTCTTTTCAGTAAATTTTGCGTATGTCTGGCAATTTGAGTATTTAACGGCCTACTCAAATGTCCTTTTCTTGGTATTGTTCGTCGGGTCGTGTTGAGCTCCTTAGTAGTCCTGAGTTGAGCTTTGCGAATACTGTCAAATGCTTGCACTGACTGGACAGGTCTACTCAAATTTGTACGGATCTTTCTTCAAAAGACCATCTCAGACAAATCTGCATGGTTCTTATTTGATTTGACCAATACATATTTTCTGTATGGACTTTAAAAGAGACTTTGACTCCTGAGTTTGTTTCGGCGTTTCTTCTCAGGGTAGTCAGCTAGGAAACACCGGACTCATCTAGCATAAAAAAAAATGACGTGTAAAAGTGTTTTTTAAACCTACTTGCAAAATAAAGATCATTTATCAGTGGTGATTGAAGCCTCCTTGTAAGCGTATGAAGCCTGTATTAAGAGACTCCGATCTTGCATATATTATTATTATTTATAAAATACTTGTATATTTCTATTAAATTCCTTTTTGTTTTTTAATACAAGAAAACTAAAATAATTTATAACTATAATGAGTTACATAAAAGGTTAAGCATTAGTGTAGATGAATGATTGGAGTTGTGCGTGCATGTGTATGTTACAATATACAAATATGTTGTATGTGTGACTTGACTGGCCTGTCAGTCTAGTAGTTAGTGACCCTGCCTGCTATGCGGGAGGTCGCGGGTTCGATTCCCATCCAGGACAAATGTTTGTGTGATGAGCACGATCATTTGTTCTGTGTCTGGGTGTAATTTATCTATAATATGTATGTAATTAATTATAAATATATAAGTATGTTTATCAGTTGTCCAGTACTTATAACACAAGTTCTGCTTAGCTTGAGACTAGGCGGCGTTGTGTGATAGTTGTCGAATATTATAATTGTGTATGTGGATGTGTGAGGGATGTATGAAGGATATGTGAGGGATGAATTAGGGATGTGTGGAGAGTGTGTAAGAATGCAGTGAGTAGATGGGATTAAGAATGATATGTTTATATCAATGAAGCCTCCGTTTCTTCATAATTAAGTGATTTTATCCATTTCAATATGTGCGTGTAGTGCGATTTGGTGAGCTCTCAATGAACTTTAATAGAATAACTGAGCAGATACCTACTTCTTTTATTTACGTTGCGGTTTTTAGTGTAACAAATTATTTATTTTAATTTTTTTAACTTTTACTCTTTATTAAAAATGTGATTGGGGTTGATCAGATTAACGATTTTTACAGTTTATGTTAAAAAAAAACACAGATTTGATTTTTAAAAATGAGGAAAAGATCGACAAAAATTCCAAAACTGGGGATCCAGAATCATGTACTGGATCCATGGTATTCGTTTGTGAGATGATGTCAATGACACTGCGTATACGATGAATAAATGTGATCCATCTCCGTTGACGACATTGATATAATTAGCTAGGTATACTAAAAATGTCCACACTGCCACCGTTTCATCGTCCATTATCTCTCAAAGGCAAATGACAAGTGTGGAGCGTCGATTAATTGCTCGAGTAGAGCAGTGTGTAAGCAGAGAGAATAACATCGCGGCAAATCATGGCAGCGTGAGGAGCATAGCCACAAATTATATAGGTACAGATGTCAATATACGTACAAAGCGCGCTCGAGCAACGCACACATAGCCACCGTTCACCGACGCGAATACCGAACTCAACGAGGATCATTACGACCGCGAGGGTGTCACGTTTGAGACGCACGTCTGTGAAATTTTGCAACTAGGTACCACGATAATTTGTTGTGCATAATCCAGTTGACCCCAATCTCGCTCTCATTAACAATCGGTCCATGTATTGTACTGTCTCTCGGTAATCATTTGCGAATGCGACGATGCAATAAACCGTAAATAATATCGACTTGCATCAAACTACCACTATAAGGTAAATTAACAAGTAAGGACCGCAACCCAAAAACGTTAGCACGTACATTTTCGGACTGTTCACTTGCAAACATTTCACGTAATCATCATCATCAGCCTTTCAATGTTCCCATTGCTGGGACATAGGCCTCCTCTCTAGGAGAGGGAATGGGCCATAATCCACCACGCGGGCCTAGTGCGGGTTGGTGGATGTCATATGTCTTCGAATTTTTGGTTCTAGGACATGCCGGTTTCCTCATGATGTTTTCCTTCACCGTTTTGAGAGCAGAGGTCATGAAATAAATTACACAAAGTAATGCGCCTGGATGGGTTTGAACCCGCTACCTACAATACGTAAACCAGGCCGCACACCAGGCATACAATTGTTTCTCCACAATTGTAGCGCCACATTTGAAACGCGACACATTTAACGCCCCCATATATTCCTATGTGAGCCCGCACACCGAGGAAACATTTGTAGCGGGCGCACTTTGTGGCGAGACGTCATCCGCGCTACAATAATTCAAGATCGAACCGGGTCGTTTTTTGTGTCGTGTTGCTTGGAAAAATGAAAGACAATATTGAATTTTACGTTGATTTTACTGCAGAGGGTGAAAAAAACCCTATATTATACAATCATACACTCATGATTATAGTAACAGACGGATTACAGAAATTATTTGGACTAAGATTGGTGAAAAATCTTGATATTGCAATCTTGATTAAACCAATAACGTCTAAAGGATGAACCCAATAACGTCTTTTTTTTCTCATGAATCGCCACATCAAGAAATCGTCGTTATCAGAAAATAACGTCGACATTCTGAAAGCGGTGCCACGCTACAACTGTGCTTCCGATGTGCGTATATACAATACATTTGTAGTAAGCTGAATTGTAGCGCAACGATTGTGGCGACGTAAATGTTCGATACGTGTAGCATGTGGCGCTCTGGTGTGCGGCCTGCCTAAGTCGGGGCCGTTACCACTCGGCCACCACTGCTCAGGTTAGCCAGGGCTGCTAGACGCCGTAGGTAGCGCGCAAGCGTCATCGCGTCAGCCACGTTGCGACGGACGCCGGCGCGGGCGTCTCGCCACCGCCCGGCTGCGTCGCTCGTCACGTGACCGGCCGTCGAATCGTGCGGTGCACTAAGCAAAATTGGTGTGGCCTCGAGTTGGGCGCCATTTTTACCCGACTACGGCGAAGCAAAAGGAGGGTTATGATTTTGACCTGTATGTATGTATGTATGTGGGTATGGATGTTCATCTGTTCCCTCGTAACTTCTAAACTACTTATCAGAATTCGACAAATGACATATCATTAGAAGCGTCTTAATTGTTCGCTGGTTATAGGCTATATGGGATTTCACAAAATGTAATGTGGCGCCCTCTAGCGGACAAAACATATGAAGTAAAAAAATAAAGTTAAGATAAATATGCTGTGTTTGGTATCATTTGAAAGCGCTTTACTTGTACATTTTGAATATATATATATATATTACTAGCATTTGCTTGTGACTTTACCTGTATTCATGGGCTGAGAAATCAATGAACCCAAGATTAACCTATTTAGAACTCCAAAATATGTTAAATAAAAATAAAGTTTAAAAACTAACACCCGACTACTTAAAAACACGCTCTAAAAAGTACGAAACAAGAAAACAAGAAAGCTGTGGTCGTGGTCGTATGCCATAAGAATAATAAATTAAAAAAGTGGTATAGGTACGACCACGGCTTTCTTGTTTTCTTGTTTCGTACTTTTTAGAGCGTGTTTTTAAGTAGTCGGGTGTTAGTTTTTAAACTTTATTTTTTAATCATTTAAAACCAACGCGACGGCCACCTGATTGTCATTGCCAACAAACTGGATTGTCCTATAATCTGGTTTCTAAACCAGCTTCATGCTCCTGAACAGCCACGTACTGTTTACTAACATAGTTGTTAAGTTTGTGTTACTAACATCTGGCTAGGTAAATATATTTGTTTATTTTGTTTAGTTTATAGGCTTTATTTTTATGAATTAAAAGTAAGTACTAACATACTCGTAGTTACGTAAGTTGTATTACTAACAAGTTATGGAGCAAGTCTCTGAAATAAACGATTTATTATTGTTATTATTTAAAACAATAATTTAATTCATAGTTACACAGCACAAAATTATGAGGTAGGGCGGCGCGAGCGTTTTGTTTATTTGGCCTGAGTCCCGGAAACACGCTAAGGCTAAGCGTGCACTACGATAAAAAATCGTTGCGAAAAAATATCGCAAATCTGTGAACCACAGAAATACACTACAATCCGCGCATTGCGAAAATAAATCGTTTGCGACTTAAAATTGCAAATGCGAAATTGTATGTGTATTTTGTACCTTACGAAGCGGTACCGAGGACCGCGCATTGCGGATAAAATCGCAAGCGCAGCGGTCAGTCGATTGACGATATTTGACGATGTCAGACGCATATGAATATCCCTTCAAAGGTCTTAACGCTGTCAAAGGATGGACCCAGTAACGTTTACTTCTTATCCTCTTCTTCTTCAAATTTCTTTTACGTAAAATTAAGTAGTATACAATGGTTATTTTCTTTTGTAAGTCCATGTTGCTATGTATAGGTGCACTCCCGTCTTTCGTGGTGGCCTATTGACCTATTGACTGTCTCCTCAGTCCGCTATTTCGCAGGCGATAATAAATCGTAGTGCGTGTATGAAATATTGTAGTTTGCGATTTTATTTCGCATTAAAAAAATCGCAACGATTTTTTATCGCAGTGCGCGCTTAGCCTAACGCTAACGTGAGCGGTCGACGACTGGCGCACGCGCACGGGTGTGTTGTACGCGGTTTATTTTTAGCGCGCTAAAGTAGGTGAGTGGGTGACTGCACTTGAAATGAGCTTGAGCTATTCTAATGCCAAATGGCAATGTCAAGAGCAGCCCGGTATATTTTCATACAACCGCTCTTACGTAATCGTAAGAGCGGTTGTATGATATCATCATATGATTATGATGTTATTACTTACATATCTTTCTTCAGATATTTTGAATACACAGATATCTAGTGAATAAACACATTAACAATGTCTAGGGATATTACATGTAAGACTTCTTAACTTAAAAACTATTTACTGTAGGTATAAAAAAAGTTTGTAAATAAAATATTTTCTTCTTCACATCAAGTCTTTCGAAATAAAAAAATAAATAAAAAAAACAAAAACACATTTTGAAACAAAAGAATATCGATTGTTCGAATTTGGCGGTCGAAAAGTTAGTTCATCTACACTTATATACTAATCTACACTTCTACACTAATATAATAAAGAGGTAAAGTTTGTTTTTTTGTTTGTAGGAGGTAATCTCTGGAACTACTGGTCCGATTGGAGAAATTTTAGCAATAATAGAAAGCTGCTTTACTCCTGAGTGACATAGTCTATATTTTATGTACGCGGGCGAAGCCGCTGACAAAAACTAGTATATAATAAAGTGGTAAAGTTTGTTTTTTTGTTTATATTAGGTAATCTCTGGAACTACTGGTCCGATTGGAAAAAAAATTGCAACAATAGAAAGCTGCTTTACTCCTGAGTAACATAGGCTATATTTTATGTAGGTACGCGGGCAAAGCCGCTGACAAAAGCTAGTGTTACCATAAAGCAGTAAAGTTTTGAAAAATTAATAGCGATTACACATTTTCTTTATGCTAATTTCAACGTGTGTAACATTTATAGTTATGTCACGTCAACATTTGTCAAGAGAAAAGCAGATTAGAGCTGTAGAGTTGGATTACGTTAAGTCTGCGCGTGGCTGGGGGCGTGCTTAATGTTGCCAGTTTAATTAATCTACTTTCCCTCATATAATAAAAAAATACAAAGCACAAGAAATACATTTTGAAATCAAATTTTATTGTGATGGTCATTCTAAAAATTACCTGTCAACGTAATTTTTAGAATGACCATCACTACTTCACGGCGCGCAGACTTATCGAAATTCTACTCTAGAGTAGAATTTCGATAAGTCTGCGCGCCGTGAAAAAAGACTTATCTAAATTCTAGAGTAGAATTTCGATAAGTCTGCGCGCCGTGAAAAAAGGAAACTAATCATTTGCCGTCATCTTGACATTTATGTTAGGTGTCAAGAGAATGTTTTCTTCCGTGTTTTTAATCGTTTCCAAAGTAAATAATCGTCATCATTATACCGAAAGTGGTTAAAAGTGCTGGTAAAGCTATTATCTTGAAATTCAAACGTGCTTGTTAAGAGGAATGAGAAAATATCGGGCTTACGATACGATTTTCCAAAAGTGGACCATTTGTCAAATATTTTTTTCGAGTGACCAGAACAACAAATCTCCCTGAATATTCGTACCCGAGTGGTGCCTGGCAGAAAAACAGAGTTGGTTGAAAATGGACTGCTACTATGTATTTGAATCTTAACAAGTGTTGAAAATACAAGGACCTTACAAATAAAGAGCCTGATGTTGCTTAATAGCAACATGCGACGATGCATCAAGTTTTTGTTTAGTTTTTTAAGTAGGCTATTAGTATAAGTAATCTGTCGTGTCATTCTTCGTAACACCATTGAACTGATCACGCGATTATACTCAGTGCGAAGTAATCTCATTGTTCCTGTTTTATTTACACCAATCCCGGTCAGTCCCGTACAACAAGTGATTATTATAACAAGCTATTATATATTAAATAAAGTACATATTTTCTAAGTTCTCATGACTTTTTTATAATAATTAAACAACCTATAATTCAATCTATTTGTTTACTTTCATTAATTTTAGAAGCCCTAAAGAACAAACTAAAACGTAATAATATATAATGAAATGAATCGTATTTCCCATTATTGATTTCAAAACGTATTTCTTGCGCTTTGTTTACTTTGTAATTTTTTATTATTTGAGGGAAAATAGATTAATTACACTGGTAACATTAAGCACGCCCCCGTCACGAGCAGACTTAACGTAATCCGACTCGACGGAATGTTGGAAGCAGGCGCTATACAACGCGTGGTTGCTGAAACTCTGCAAACCGGCCAAAATATAGTCTCCCGGTTATGATCACGATATCGTGCTACAGGCGATGTCGCTGAACGGCATTCAGACAGAAATCGCATCACCACTCCTAGACAGGACCGTTTTCTTTAATAAATTGCTAGGAGACAACCCAATATTATTTATTTATTTATTTTTTATATACTTTATTGTACACCAAGACATGTACAATAAAGTACACCATATTACGGCTATGCAAATGGTTCAAAGGCTACAATCTGACCAAAAATTGTTGGTTAGTGACCAAACTATAAGAAAAAGATGACATGAAGCTGGTCTTCATTCTGGCAGACGACCTCTGCCGCGTGGCAATTGCGAGCGGAGACTATTGTGGGCTCGAGAACATTTCGCATGGAGTGAAGAGCCATTGCTCTTCACTCCCATCAGAAAAAAGACTCATCAGAAAAAAGCACCATGGACCATTGTCCATGGTGCTTTTTTCTGATGAGTCTCGGTTTGGATTTCATCCGGATTCACGAAGGTTAAGGGTTTGGCGAGTTCCTGGTAGACGAAACCGTCTCCAGCATCCACAAAAACTCCATTCATATCAAGGCGGCACTATTATGGTATGGGCTGGTATTCGTATCGGTGCGCAAACCGATCTTATTTGGATAAGAGAGAACATGAATACACTAAAATACTGCAATGAGGTAGTGGATCCTGTAATTATCCCACACGGTACAAATCGGTCAGGAGTTCCAACTAATGCACGATAATGCCCGTGCCCATATGGCTGAGCTGGTATCAACTGTGCTTAAGGAACATGAAATCAGAGTTATGGACTGGCCTACTCAGTCCCCCGACATGAATCCCATTGAACACGCATGGAACATGTTAAAACGAAGAGCTATGGTTATTTTTTTTCCAAATTTGATGACAAAAGAACAACTTTTTCTGCACTTGAAAAGAACATGGACCTGATACCACAACTCGATTTGGATAACTTAATTTTGAGCCTGAATAACCGATGCCGAAATCTAATTAATGTTAGAGAAGGAAATACTGATTATTAACTTTAATTAAACGCCTTTTTTGTTATTTTATGACTTTAATTTTCATAATTTTCTACATAAAATCCAGTATGTACAAAGAAAAATTACACCCAAAAATAAAATCACAAAAAAAATAATCAAAAATCTTTGATGCATCTCTTTTTATGTATTGCAAGTATAAACCACAATATTATAAACTTCAATTTCATGTATAATTTACATGATGTCATAATTATCGTTCAAGTCACCTGGCCTGGTAGAGTCAGTGAGTGAGTCAAAAATCGTTATTTGATTCGATATCTTTTCTAGCGATTGATATCCTGCCAAAGCTGAATCATTGATTAAATAAATCTTAGTAAGAATTTTTTTGGCCAAAAGATAAAACTGGTCAGGCGTCAGTTGAACTTTATCGATGACTATAAAGAGGGCCCTTCCAAATATAGTTTAAAAGTTTGTTGCTTCATCAAACGCAGTCTGAAGCAATGTTTGATAAAGAGGTAACGTGAAAAAAGAGAGACTAACCCTTTTGCGAGAAATCGTTTTTTTAAAGACCTTTAAAGTTTTTAGGAAAAATATGCATCATTACGTGTCCTGATAAAATGTGCAAGGTTTTCATCGATATTTTTTTTAAATATATTTAATTTAATAGTACAATATCAAGGATCAAAAACTTTACAAATTTGGTTTTTAGAGGTCTTTGTTAGATTAACTTGACGCAATGATTCTATTTCAATTGAAACCTATACACAAAATTGATACGACAGACGGGCTTTCCTTAAAAAGGATAATTGTACACACGGTACACACCAATATAAATATAATATAAAAATAGTTTTTTTTTTGTCGAGTTATGACGGGTTTTTTTTTTCATGATTTTAGTGTTGGTCGCATAGTAAAGTTGTTAATGTCACCAATATAAACAACATTTTTTTTTCGTACAACGATCCTTTTTAAGGAAAGCCCATCTGTCCTACAAACTTTGTATATACATATATGTGTCTGTATATATTTTTAAGATTATGTATTATCTTTTGTAGTCTGTATGTATTGTAGTAAAAGTTGTTGGATATCATGACTAAAATCGCGTGTTTATTAATATCAGTCGCTAATTACCACCCTATATATCACTTTGGCTGCTTTTTGTTTCTTGTCATTTTTTTTATTGGTATGTCTTGATTAAATAAATAAATAAATTGAGTTAAATAAATAAATTGATACCATCGTTTATAGCGTAGGTATTCAACAACGTAAGGATGAAAACTCGCCTCTCGTCGGGTTGTCTGGTGGTAGAAATGAGTTGGTGAAATCAAGTCTTATAATTCTCTCTAACTTAAAGTCCAAAATTCATCCTGTAAAACAGGAGGCTAGCTACAATACGCCTGTGCTCAAGGCATTCAAAATGTGATAGTGATCAGGATGACAAACAACACAAGTTATGTGGGATGCTTAGAATGCATAAACATCTATAACATACATACATATAAACTAAAAATACAAAATCCTACATCGTGGTGCAGGCACTAAAAATACAGAATCCTACAAGTTTTCCGCACGATTAGAATATAAACGAACGAAACGTGAGGAAACAGGCATGTCCTAGAACCAGAAATTCGAAGCCATGGGACATCCACCGACCCGCACTTGGCCAGTACGGTGGATAACAGCCCATTCCTTATTCTAGAAAGGAATCCTGCGTCCCAGCAGTTGGAACAATATAAGACTGATGGTAAAGTAGGCTACAATATAAAAACATTCCGAAATCAACTATAGCGGAGTTATCCATCCCAAACACGAGACAAACAGCCAATAAAACACGTAACTTGGTCTAAGTTAACGCTTTCATCCGCTTTCCCACATTCGGTCAGTTTGGATATTCCAAAGTGAAAGTTAGCTGACCATAAAAACATCCTTAAGACACGAGTAATTAAAAAACGCTCCGCTGATAGACAAAATCAGATCAAGTCAATTTGATGACAAGACTAGGTCTGTAGCGTTCGTTTGACCAGCTAAATCAAGTTCTATAATGAGTTAAACGATTTTTTGCAACTATCGAAATGTGAGACATATCAATAAATTATTTCTTCTGGGAAGTATTAATGTTAGCAAAGGAGGAGATCCCACGCGCGAGGCAACGGCTAACGGCGGATTCCGATCCCGATTTATTGCCACCGTAGGCGAGGGGTTGAGGACGGTGAGCAATGGGGCTCATCGTCCAACCGTCCGGTAACTTTCCGGAGCGAGCCCAAGTTACTAAAGGAGTTGTCAGCAAACCGTAGGGGCTCAGCAGGGTCGTAGCCTACTGGTGCCAAGGATCGGTTTCTGAAAGAAAGGTGCGGCCCCGGCATGGAAGGCAACGAAGGTTCAGCAATAAGTTTTAATCAGTATTACACTATATATCCCGCCACGCCCAAGGGCGCAGTGATGTGTTTGGAAGATTTTGCCACCGAAAAAAAAAATCAATAAATGGTGTAAATGAAGTGTTTTTTTTTTGACACACTGAGTTATGAATGAGACTTTGTTTCTTTGATAAACTAACCCTGGGTATATATTTTTTGTATTGTTCAATTGCTACCCCCCTTTCGGAGTAGACTCACGTTGAAAAGTTTAAAAAGCACGTTTCGACCCTAGGGAGAATTTAGAGGAAACCTAGGGGGAACTTAGAAGGAGCTTAGGGCACTTTGCACTTTCACCCCGAGTTGGTGATTAAGAAGCAGGTGTTTGACTCATTTGTGCCTACTTTGGTTAAAAAGTGTGCGAGTCCAACTCTTGAAGGAGTTGAACTATTTAACTGTGTATGTAAGTTTGTACAAAACCCTCAGTGCGCGAGTGTGACTCACAGTTGCCCAGGGGCCCAAGTCTGCTATTTTCAAAATATTGTCATTCCAACACGATTCCATTGTCATTTTGCTAAAAGTTCGTAATCTGTTAATTCATAATGGCTGATCATTGGGCGGTCAGTGATATCGTAATAGAATGGTGGTACGAGCTGTTTTGTAACGAGTTAAAAACAATAACTGTATAATAACGTTTTAATTGTAAGTCACTGATTAAAGGAACAGTCAAAATTTTATTAATTGCGGTAGCATATGTCAAATATTCATTTGTCATGATGTACGAGATTACCATTCTAAAAAAATTCTTTCCATGAAATGGATAGTCATAATGACGCCATCATATTAGTAGATTACCAAACTTGACAAAATCAACAATTTTGAAATCAATGATCAACTATTCTGACACTATTGTAATAGCAGACTTGAGGCCCAGTTTTTTAAATTAAAATACTAACCTAAATGTGAACCAATTTAAAAATCGACTGGATAACTATTTACTCAACTGCAAGAAATGAACTAGTGGAAATTAACAGGATGCGGGCATTATCAGTTGTTTCAACTGCCTGCTTGTCTACAAATAATAATAATAAGACAGGTATGAAACATAACGCTAACACGATAATTGCAAACGAAAAACAATTGAAGCTCTACCTTTGTGTACATACCGTACGTGTATTATTAGATACTTCTAAATGTCATTTGTCATTGAGATGTCAAACAAAAGATGTTTAGTGATTGGTCAATAAAAATAACCTGTATACCTAAGGTTTTAAATTGACAGGTATGTTACGATGTGCTCATAAATATCTTATTTTTAAGGTGGAGCATTATAGATTAGTCATACTATAAAGTTACAAACATCATTTGGAAATCAGATCTATGCTGAGATATACGTAATACAGAGAAGGATGCTCAAAGATAAGGCCACGAAATTGACCTTTTCTTATGGTTTTTGTTTTTTTTTTCTGATCAGGGTCTGTGTATTTTCAAATAATTCTTGAAAAATACAATGGGTTACAATGAACTGTGATGATTATTTCAATTAATAATAATAATAAATCACATTTGAAACAACATACAACTTAAGTTTGATCTGCAATTCTACCTTAAATCATATATTATAGGTCAATATATTCAGAAGCCTGAGTCTTGGATCTTTAGGAGACGTATGAGGAGCTAAAACCAACTCGCAAATGCCCTTTAGACATTTTTAATGGAGCGTGGTATCAAACGACGATGATTTCTGTATTGGCTGTGTTATTGCATCCAAGGACAACCCTCGTTTGGTGAATATGGCCTATGGTTATTGTAATTTAAAAAAAAGAATTGTCGCCCCACACTAAGAATTACTCCTGTATCGTGGGTGCACTCATAAACATGTTAACTCACACACACAAGACACCTAGAGCCGGAACACCTATCTGTAGGCCATTCAAATATTTGTTCCGTGTAGGAAATAAACTGCTTGAATAGGTACTTACATCTGACAATCCCAGCATCTGTACCGGAACCACACTTGCCCCTCCGCACACTTTCCATTTGTAAAAATATTCCTCTTCACTCTTTTTAGCGGCATGGCTTCACTAACAAAATTCGATTTTTCAGTGATTTTCACTAAACATTTTCCGAACACTTCCACACATTTTGCATTAGGTAAATATTTAGTTTCTTCCATCTTATCGCTGAAGGCACACGCCAAGGTTAATGCCAGTAAAAATACTGCGCAAAGTAATGTTTGCAGAGATTTCATCTTTAATTTATTTGCAGTAAAAAAGGTATACGAGACGCTACACACAACCGTGCGTTCACTTCGCGATCTGCTAAGGAAATGAATGTGATGAATTGTGATGTTGGTCACCTGGTCGATCGATGAATCTGGTTATCCGTTATATGAGCAAGGCTGCGCAAGCGCTACCGGCTTCATTACACACACACATAATGTTTGAGCATGAGTCATGCACTAAACAAACATGCACTTACTGTTTGATTTCGATGAATATAACTAAGAGGCGACTCATACTAATCATTCATCGTGTATATATAAAAAAACCATGTTATCGTAAGATTTTTCTTCGTCTATCATGTAATCAGTCAAATGACTACGAGCATATTGCCATATTGAGGGTCAGACAAGGTCCTGGAATTTTATCCTGAATGCCGTAAAAAGCAAGATTGCCGTTAGAGAATGTGCAATTGAAGTACATACTTGGCAACCTCAAAATTAGTCATTGTCAAAAATAATGTAAAGGAGGGATATTCAGGTCGTCACAAAAAGGTATGCTTACTCTTTCTTACTTAACCCTTTTTTATTTGATCAAGCTCGACAGTTAATTGATATGCGACAAAATTGTACTGAGACACACCGTAGTTCGAATGTACCTTTTGAAACCATCAAACCGACTCTTCTGCTAGCTGAATTGCTACACTTAAGTGGCAACGGCTATTTACGTTTGGTGATACTTCAAACAATGTGACAACAACAACTTTGGTTTATAAATATTGTTACGAACGTGAGTAATTAAATGCCGGTTTACTAAAAGAGAGATTTATTTTTCCATATTTATAGATTTATTCTGGAATGCAATGCGTTTTAATTATTGGGTGATACTCTTAACTTTGTCGAAGAAACGACGTGTTCTATTTTTACGGCGTAACAATATCATATCATCAGTAATGAAAATTATTCTTGCGAATAACTGCTACGCAAGAAAGTTTCAAACATTACCCTTCCCATTGCTTTTTGGGTTACTTTCAAGGCTTTTGATGAAATTTTGTTGTTTTATTTTCAATTTTTAAACTACTTATTAAAAAAAAAATGTTGAAAGACAGGGACGTTAATTTGTATAAGTACAATAGTGACAAGTTACACATATTGCGAGTAAAATAAAACTAGGTTTTGTTTTCTTATAACAAGAAATCGGTGATGATATAATAGTAGTGTATCTTACAAAGAAATAGGTAAATTAAAAAGTAATTAATCATTAATTAATTATTAATGAAATAATTATTACGATTTAATTGATTAATTAATTATTAATATTAAATTAATTAATTATTGTAGTAAGAGGACCTACCTCTTTTTTTAGAATTGATGATAGAGTTTATACTCTTTAAATTATTTGGGCCAAGTAGGTGGTTACATTAACAGCAGCTGCGGTGGCACTCATTAGGTCCTCCATAGTGCAGGTGTATGGGCACTTAGGGCACTCCAGCAAGTAGCTCATGTTTTGAACAAGGGCACCGCACTCACAATGAGTATCCGACGGGTCTATAAAACCCCATTTCGCCAAGTTATATTTACAGCGGCCTACCTGGGAACGCAACCGATTTAGTGCTTTCCATACAGGCCACTGCACAGTAACAGGTTAAATTGCACGCAGAATAGATGGCCGTTCCCACAAGGTTGACTGTCCGATGACCTGGTCAGGGTTGCTGGAGTCAGATAGAAGCAGGATGCATAGGACCGGTTGTTGACGCTTGGGAGAGTGCACGTTTAGTACAAGGAGTCACTAGTTAGATTTATCAAAATAAAAAATCATAGATAAATTATTTCTTTAAGTCTGTGATCTTAAGTGATAAAAGGATTATTTTCAGGTCACTTAAAAAATACTAAGTACTACTCAGGATATTAAAAAAACAAATAGGTTAGTCAAAGAAATCGGACATGTCAGCAGCGATCAAGCAGTATATCGGTGCATGCGCCGTGTGTGACCACGTGTTATTTATGTATTTTTATTTCATTCAGGAAGATTACCCATAAAATTAACATTTTATAAACATTATTTTTGATACCTATGAATATACTTGTGCAATTGAATTTTTCTACTAATATTCTCAACTTCACCGACGACCACTATAACTTGACCTTCAACTTTGTACCCATCCCAATACAAAAGAGTTCATGTTTATACTGGACAATATTTACGTATCGAGGGACTCACCACGACCAATATAACAAGACCTCGCGTTACACGAACTTGCCATATAATAAAAGGTCATGTTATATTGGAGACATTTTAGAAGTTTTCGCATACAGTCCCAAGTACCCATACAAAAAATAGTTTTGTTGGTGTATCGTATCTATCGCATTGCATCATTCATGAATGATCTCAGTTCATGCACTGCACGCAGATGCCCAATTAGGTGGCCTTAAGTCTTACTAGCAACACTGTTCAGAATAATGTTACGTGTTGTGAATGTTGTTGTTATGTTATCACTTATGACGCAGAGTTCCGCGCACTCACGCTGCTCTCTCTCACCATGGTAATATAGTATATTCCACAACCATCACACATCGCAGTCTAGTCCCAAGCTAAGCAGAGCTTGTTTTATGGGTACTAGACAAGTGATAAACATACTTATATATTTCTAAATACATAAAACAAAGTCCCTATGTATGCTTAGATCTGTAAAACTAAGGATATCGATGCGGTTTTTTTATTAAATAAAGTGATTCGAGAGGAAGGTTTGTATGTATAATACATGCATAATATCAACATTGCACCCGTGCGAAGCTGGGGCGGGTGGCTAGTTATAGATAAATTACACCCAGACACAGAACAAATGATCATGCTCATCACACAAACATTTGTCCTGGGTGGGAATCGAACCCACGACCTCCGGCATAGCAGTCAGGGTCACTACCGACTAGACCAACAGGCCTGTCAATTGCCGGTCAATGGTCATTGCCGTTTCCGCGAGCGTGAGTACCGTGTCAAAGTCAAAGTCAAAATTTTTTATTTCACATGGGCCTACATGGGCACTTATAAAACGTCAGATGCTAGTGCACGGTTCCAAATTGGTCGTTTCCTATGGAGAAGAACCGGCAAGAAACTCCATGGTTACTCTTTTAAAAAAATTGTTATCTTTACAATATTTCCATATTACAGCAAATAAATTATGTAAGGACAGTGCAGACCAGTCAATATTGAACTCCTACCGTTAAAATGGTAGGAAGTAATTTGAAATTTGCGTCTACAATGTTCTCACATTCGCATTATTGAAAGAGGCTATACGAAAGCAAGAAAAATAATCACAAGTCTCAGTAAGACAATTACACTATACGATGGATCTATAAAATGGAATAAGGAATATTATGAGAATGTGTCAAAATAAAAGAATAAAGAGATGTCGTATATGAAAAAATAAATAAAAAGATGGAGCAGTTAACAGACAATTATACAGAATATTAATAAGTTACCAGGGGGCCACATAACCAGAAGCAGTCACTGCCAGACAGTTGTGTCATCGACACAGTCTCTAACCTTATAATATGCTTTTTTGGTTAGGACACGCTTAATATGAGTTTTGAACTTTCTCTCGCTAAGTTCTGTCCGTGGTTCTGTCACCTCCTTTAGCAGCTTGTTATAAAAGCGTACGCTATTTACTAAGAATGACTTGCTAGTCTTAGCTAATCTCCATTTTGGTATAACAATTTCATGTTTATTACGTGTGTTTTTGTAATGGAGATCGCTTATAATTTTAAAAAGTCCTAAGTTTTTACAAACATGAGCATTATTATAGCAAGCCTGTGCTGTCTCACTGCTGGGCAAAGACCTTCCTTCATTCCTTCCAGTTATCTCAGTAACTCGCTTTATTGTTCCAATTCCCAAGGAAGACATCCAGGTCGTCCCGCCATCTCCTTCGTGAGCATTATGTTGCACTAAAAATCAGGACAAACCAGGACATCAGATGCAATTATAACGTTTTAAAAATGTCAGGTGTGAGAGTGTTACTATTGTGGTTTAAGTTATATACCGTGTATTATTTGAATGTAAAAGAGAAAGTAATAGTCATAAAAACACTCGTTGGGCACAACATGTGGTAGATATTTATAATTTGTACTACATAGCATATCCTAGGCGCTGCACAAGGTAGATAAAAAACTAAAAATACATTTAATAAAACAATTATGACATTGAACATGAGAGCAGTTACGAGTATTAGGTCGCGGGCGCAAACCCAGCCAGGCGCATTACTTTGTGTAATTTATTTCATCACCGCTGCTCTCAAAACGGCGAAGGAAAACATCGTAAGGAAACCGGCATGTCCTAGAACCAATAATTGGAAGACGCACGATATCTACCAACCCACACTGGGTCTGCGTGGTGAATTACATCCCATTCCCTCTCTTAGAAAGGAGACCTGGGTCCTAGTAATGTGAACATGAAGCACCCTCATAGCCCAAACCCCGATCGACGCATTAACTTAGTAATATTTAGAACGTTCAATTTATTTTTGTATGAAATTATATATAATTTTGTTTGTTGTTCATCAGATACAAAACTATAATCAATTTTTAAAAGTCATAGAACAAAAGTTGTTGTTTGTGATGTAAGTACAGCATTCCTGAGATGTTGCCGAAATTTTACAAATAACCCTGTATATCTATAGGTATATGACTAGACATGTGCACCGACTACAATTTTATCGGCAGCGGCGCGCCGACTACGACGAGCCGCTAGTTATGGCCGGTAACCGGCTGGCGCCGGTTAAAACAAGCCAGCCGGTGTCGGCGTGACGCTCGCACCGGTGGTGTCACTATTTACCGACTTCACAAAAAGGGTGGACTATGTTCGGATGTTTGTGTTTTTTTTTGTATGTTTGTTCATCAAATACTCCGCCAATTATCGACGAATTTTCAAAATTCTTTTTTTCTTCAAAAGTAGATAGTTCTGAAGGGGTCCCATTGTCACCAAGTTAAGATTTGATGATGGGTTCCATGAGGAATCGAGGGAACTCCTTAAATATCATAGGCAAACATATGGTGATTTTGGTATTTTCATCTAGTCTTAAGCATTTAAAGTCAAAAAGAAACATTTGATGAAGTGGAACTGATGAAGAAGACCAGAAATGACCAATGGAACTTGATACTCACATAGATATCACAGTAAAATTACAATACAAACAAATAAATGGTTGTGAATAGTTAGGTTGAAAATGGTATCATAAAAATGACCGTAGGGGGTCCCTACGGTCATTTTGATGATACCATTTACCAATGACTTCCGAAATTAAAGTTATTTTTACATTTTGAGTTAAGTCAGTATATTTTTTTGTAAAAAGTTTTTTATTTCACATTTTTAGTTGCGATACACTTATAACTAGAGTGCCTATTTCTCATGACAATTTCAATAAACCCAAGCCCTGGTAGGATAAATCATTTTATTTTGAAGTTCCTGTGTCTTCTTTCCACCTTCCGGCTCCATCATCAGATCAGTTCGAAAGTACTTAAGAGTCAAAGTACATCTCAAGAAAATTTTAATGAGCCCAAACACGGCTAGGATACATTGATTAATTACGGAGTTCCAGTGCCTATCTTCCGGCTCCATCATCATCATCAGGTCATTTTGTTTTTTTTTTTTATGGTAGGTACAAATCATCCAATGACGAGTCCCGCTCTTGGGCGGAGCGGAAAACAAGTGTCAGACTCTTACTGACTAAACAACCTACCCCGTTCCTACATCGCCATACATACCAGGGCCAGAGCCTTCCTTTTCAGACGCAAACCCTTGGCCCTAATTAGCTTCGACACTTCTGCAGGGTTCCTACAGTTGCTGACAACTCCTTGAGGCGCGCGGGAACAATGCGTGCCGTCGACGACTGGGCTTGGTCCGGACGATTACCAGACGATCGGACGGCGAGCTACCCAATGCTCACCGTCCGCAAGCCCACGCCTACGGGGGCCGGAAGTCAGGATCGGAATCCCGGCAGCGTACATTTTAGAAGTTGCTCTTTTTGTTAAATGTATTCGACAACTAATTTAACTCTATCGGAAAGTAGACACAGCAATGTAACTTTACGATCTCAATATATAAAATTGTTACGCACGGGAGTTATAGAACTGCGCTGTTGAGGAAAAGTTTTTTTGAAATGGCACCGGCTATTTTTACCATATTCCTAATTCTATAAAAGAGGAACTAGTAATAATTTTCAAAAAGAAACTAATTGCGTTTCTATTAAATAAGTGTTATTACTTCGTATCGGATCTTCTAGCTGATAAATAGTTGTAATATATTCTTATAAGTTTGTTGATGAACTTGCATTAATGTTTGCATGCCAAAATGCTAGAATGTATAAGGACACTTTAATATTATTATTATCGTCATCATCAGCCTTTTAATGTTCCCACTGCTGGGACACAGGCCTCCTCTCTAGGAAAGGGAATGGGTCATAATCCATCACGCGGACCCATTGCGGATTAGTGGATGTCGCATGTCTTCGAATTTTTGGTTCTAGGACATGCCGGTTTCCTCACGATGTTTTACTTCACCGTTTTCAGAGCAGTAGTGCTGAAATAAATTACACAAAGTAATGTGCCTGGCTGGGTTTGAACCCGCGACCTACAACTCGCAAGTCGGGGCCTTTACCACTCGGCCACCACTGCTCTTTTTTATCATTATTATTATCATCTTTTTTTTTTTAATTGCTATAAACTAGTGCTTGACTGCGATCCCACTTGATGGTAAGCAGTGATGCAATCGTTGATGGTAAGGCTCACTAGTTTATTAAGAGCCTATTCACTCTAGCCTTGAAGACACCTAAATTATAATCGGACGGAAAGACTGCAGCCGGCAAACTGTTCCAGTCTCTCGATGTACGCGGTATAAACGACGAGGCAAAACGCTTAGTCCGGGCCGCAGGTGTCTCAACAACGTAAGGGTGGATACTTGCCGTACGTCGGGATGTCCGAAGGTAAAATTGGGATGGCGGAATCAAATCGTGCAATTCCTGAGCACACTCTCCAAAATGCATCCTGTAGAAAACCGCAAGGCTAGCTACTCTGCGCCTGTGCTCGAGGCTTTGAAGATTGAACTCAACCAAATCTGGATCACCAATCAGCCTCTTTGCACGCCTTTCCACCGAATCCAAAGCCGCTAGGTGACATTTTGCAGCACCAGCCCATATGTGGCTGTAGAAGTGCACAAGATCGGACCTGTGCTTTGTACAGCATTAGAAGCTGACTCGGTGTGAAGTACCGTCGGACTTTTGCAAGAACGCCGAGTTTCCAAGCAGATACCTTGGCCTTGGACTCAATGAACCGCCCAAAGTTGAGGTCCGAAGAAATGTCCATTCCCAAGAGCTGAAGGCGGTCGGTGCACTCCAGGGATACATCCCGAAAAGCAGGAGCCAAGGTGAACAGGCTCCTTTTGGCGGTGAATAGACACGCCTGTGTTTTGGCGGCGTTGAATGCTACCAGATTAGCCTCGCCCCACTTGGAAACTGCCTGAAGTGAGACATTCGTACGCTCTACCATAGCCTCCCTTTCAGACTGGATTAGCTCCCTACTAGCCCGAGCACTGGGCAGGTATCTCTCTACAACTGTGCTATCATCTGCATCTTATTGTAATCACCTGCATTCTAAGCAAATAAATCAATATTCTATTCAATTCAGATCATTACACATAAGTTTTCATAACAAAACGTTATTGATAGGAAATTTTAATCAATTGATAAGGTACTTATCAAAGCGCAATTTATGAATGAACGGCTATATTTTATCAATGATCCTGTACACAAGGAAACTCAACAAAAGTATTCATGATTTACGAATTTAAAGGCCTTGTTGTCCAAACCAAATCCATGAGATAACCTTAATTACTATTTTATCAATGAACATTATCGCGAAAAAAAGATTTAGAAAAATTTAGAGCAGTGGTGGCCGAGTGGCAACGGCCCTGACTTACAAGTTGTAGGTCACGTGTTCAAACCCGGTTAGGCGCATCACTTTGTGTAATCTTTGTTTCATCACTACTGTACCTCTACCATGAGATGGCATTGAAGAAATACTCGCTAGCGTTCAACTCGCTAGCGTCCTAACGTGGATCGAATAGATTTCGATAAAGCTCGCACCATGAGATTTACGGAGTCTTACGCAGGCGCTAACGTAAGCTCGATAGATCATGTCGTCTAGCTAACTTCACTCTACTCGTTAGATGACATGTTTTGTTTCTTTCTTTCTCACTAGTAAGAAGAGAGAACGACTCGAAAGCTCAAAATGTAGTGTTATCGCTATGCTTAAAATGTTAAACATTCAATATCACAAAATAAACCAACTAAATAGAAAAGTTGACGGTTAGTGGACTGGTTATGGTATTTAGTTGTTTTTTAATTTTGATTCCTAATAATGATGTCACTGTCGGTGTCGTATTCAATTTGTAATTTTGTTTGTTGTGGTTGTTTCAGAGAATTGTGAGCGTTTTCTGTGTGGTTTAAAAGTTTATAGATTATTTTAAATTATTTAATACCTACAATGAAGATCAGTGTTTCACAGTTTCAATTGTTGGTGAAGTTCATTAGATACACCAAGCCACTTGAAACTTTGAAAGTGTATTAGGTGAAGTGTGTTCAAAATACTTAAGACGTGAGGAATGCTACAAATAAACAAAAAATGGTTATGAATATGTGATTAAATTTAATAGGCGCAACTTGCTAACATTTATATAAATAGAAATAAATTCACGTTCAATAGAAATAATTGATGTTGGTATTCAACATGAATTCTCATTTTAGCTTGAAATTCACGTTTTCACGTCTTCAAATTCAGCGGCCACTAACATATTCCATGCTAAATAAGCTCTTGCAGACATATTTTTGGCTTTGTTACACTCAAAAATATATACCACTTTAACGTAAACATACGATTCACACGCCAAAAAGCTAGTGAGCTACGTAACTACTATCGTAAGCGTATTATTCGATAGCTGCTGTCGAATTAGTGACTCATGGTACCGTTTTGTATGGCCACAGTTCAAAAACGTTAGTGACTATCGAATAGATTACGTTACGTTTTTAACCTATCGAAATCTATGACACCCATGGTACAAATTTTGATTCTTCCTGTGACCGCTAGGGGCGCTGTATAATATTTCATACAAATAATTTACGGAGACGCTAGCGAGTATTGGTTGCGTAAACTCATGGTAGAGGTACTGCTCTCAAAACGGTGAACGAAAACATCGTGAGGAAACCGGCATGTCCTAGAACCAAAAATTCGAAGACATGTGACATCCACTAACCCGCACTGGGCCCGCGTGGTGGATTATGGCCCATTCTCTCTCCTAGGGAGGAGGCCTGTGTCCCAGCATATTAAAAAGGCTGATGATAATCATTATCACGTAGAATTAATGAAATTAAAATTGTTCGTTTTAAGAACTTGAATTATTATCGTTGACTTATAGGTATGACTAATTCATCATTTAATAACGAAGCATGCAATACACGGTGTATTATACGATTTCAATAAAATAAACCAACGGATCAGCTGTATTAATTCACGTAAAATTAAACAATTCCGATTCCATTGTCGTTCCAATATCATTCGATCGTAGTCCTATCCAAAATCGGTATTCACGATATTTGAACCTCAATATTTGACGTTTAGCCGTTGACGTCCTATCCGACAACGATTGAAATGGCTTCAACGACTCTCGAACAAGTTTAAAATCGGCGTCGTTCAAACTCGAATAATGGATGTGAATACGAAAATGTTAAAGTCGCTACGGTTTTGATTACGAGAATTAGGATACAGGTCAGGGTGGCTGCCGTTTCGGCGTCGGCGAGATACCCACTTCCTATACTTTCTCTATACTATCCTACACAATCCCAATGCTCCTCAATACCTTCGTGACCGCTTTGAGTACCTATCTTGTTGCGAAGCGTCGCACTACCAAGTTTACGCGCAAAAGAAGTTGAATGAGTAGTACTAAGTGTTTTTTTTTACTGACAGCGTAATCATAGCAGATGGTTTTTTTTTTTTTTTATGGTCGGTGAAAATCATCCAATGACGAAACCCGCTCTTGGGCGGAGCGGGAGACCAGTGTCAGACTCTTACTGACTAAAAAACCTACCCCGTACCTTCCTTGCCTTATTTCTGGAGTCGAGGTTACAATTTGCACATACCCTCTAGGCTCCAGGAGGCTTCGACCCTGAAGGGCCCCTGCAGTTTGCTGACAACTCCTTGAGGCGCGCGGGAACGGTGCGCGCCGTTGACGACTTGGACTCGGTCTTACCAGACGATCGGACGGCGAGCTACCCATTGCTCACCGTCCGCGAGCCAGTGTCTACGGTGGCCGGATATCGGCAGGATCGCGGCGGCGACGGCTACGGCGAGTGCGCCGTTGCCTTTGCCTTATGCGGTCGGCCTCCTCCTTTACGAGCAATCATAGCAGATGGTTCAATTTATTTTATGCATACATTTCGTTTACTTACCTCTAAAAAAAATCTGTCCCGAATAAAATTGTATCTATTTTATTGTCGGGGAAAGGGGCGCACAAGAACACCCATACATAACACCCATTTTATTATCTAACAGTTTTATTATATAGTAACTTTTGCCCGCGGCTTCGCTCCCGGCAACAGATTATTATACTCTACTCTATTTTTTTTCCCTCTAAGAACCTTCTCCTGACAATAACAAACAAAACAAAAAAAGAATTAGCGAAATCGGTTCAGCTGTTCTCGAGTTTTACACTACCAACACATTTTGCGATTCATTTTTATATATAAGATTATATATATATTAGTATTAGTTTGGTTTACCTCTAAATCAGTCAGGAAATTTTTTTATCTATTTTTTTATCGAACACGCATGACACACATATGATCGAATGTATAATTAAAAGGTTTAAGTAAAAGTGCTTAAGGTATGAGATCATCGTGTCTCGATAGCTGCTGTTCAGGTTCCAGTTTCTGAGACTCGCAAGTGACTCAGCTTCCTTCTGATGGCGACGCGGTGGCGCTAATGGTAACGGTATGTGAGGTATTTAATCTTCATTTTAATACTGAGAAATTGATTTAATTTCAAAATCAAATTGTTCGATTGTTAGAAATATAGGGTGTTTGGTGCATCGTTTGCCAAATTGATTTGGCCGACAGGATAGATCATTTGCTATATCTTCAGCCCCAATAAATCATTCCTTGCCACACCGGTTTTTTTTAAACACGTTTTTAATTTTTATTCTGAAAAACACCGGATTTCAGCATTTAAGCTTACATAAATAAAAAAGTTATTAGTCTATCCAACAAAATTTATTTTTATATTCTAGTGTACTGTTGTATGGTTCTATGAAATACAAAATTACTTGCTAGTAACGTGTAGTTTTTCTATAAAAAACCTACAAAGTGTATGGGATATAACAAAATAATTTTATAACTCAACTTTAAATTTCTATAAAAAAAAAAAAACTAAAATCGTTGGAGATCTTCGAATTCTTTTATAAAGTTCTCCAGTTTATGCCTTTTCTAATGGTGTGCAATATGCTAAAAAAACCTTTTATTGTCTTCACTAATTGGCTAAATGTAAAGACAGAGGTCATTTCAAAGACGATTCAGTGTGAACGTTTGGGCAGGAATAATTGCAAATCATGTGGTTGGACCGCACTATTTATCTGATAACCTCAACGGGGACAATAATCTTGAATTTCTTCAAACAGAGCTGCCCTTATTGTTATTTGAGCTGTAGATATAGCAAATGATCTATTCTGTCGGCCAAATCAATTTGGCAAACGATGCACCAAACATCCTGTATAAGTATGTTTATCAGTTGTCTAGTACCCATAGCACAAGGTCTTCTTAGCTTGGGACTAGACGACGTTGTGTGATAGTTGTGGAATATAATTATTATATATTATACTAGTGCACTAGCTTCTGACTTTTTATAAGTGCCCATGTAGGCCTATGTGAAATAAAAACCATTTTGATTTTGATTTTGAGCGACCCACCCCGGCTTCGCACGGGTGCAGTGGTAATATTAAATATATAACGTACGTATGAACATATAAACCTTCCTCTTCAATCACTCTATCTATAAAAAAACCCCATCAAAATCCATTGCGTTCTAAAGATCTAAGCATACATAGGGACAGGCTGTTTTATGTAATGAATATGCCGTCTTTCCGTCTGTATATAATTAAAAGTGTCTTCAAGGCTAGAGTGAATAGGCTTCTAATAAACTAATGCGCCTTACTATCAACGCTTGCATCACAGCTTAACATCAGGTGGAATCGCAGTCAAGCACTAGTTTATAGCAATAAAAAAAAATTAAAAAAATATTTATAAACTTTTGAAAAAAAAATGCTTAAGTATACATTATACGGTCGCGTGCGTTCTCCATCCGTTATGTTTTTGCGACCTTAATCAGGTAACAGGTCATTGTTTCCGTGACCTTCATCAGGTCATAAGCACGGTCACCGGTACACTTGAACTTATGTGTCGATTCGAAGCCTGAGCCTGATGATTCATCGTCATTCCGCGAACATCGTGATGTATGTAGACAAGTTGCGCACGTGTCAACTGTGTTTCATTGAAATAAAAAAGAAAGTAGGTACTGTGAATTTTATCCTAGTGCTGTTACTTACTGCTATTAATTTGATTTAATTTTTGTTTATTAATTTGATTTCATTTTTGTTTATTAATTTGGTTTCATTTTTGTTTATTAATTTATTTAATTTTTGTTTATTATTATTTTTTTATTAATTGTAGGTTCGCACCTGATGAAAAGCGACGATGCGGTCGACGATGGAGTGCGCTTATCTAGAAGTAAAATGAAAGTGTTCCCAAAACGAAAATTAAATTAAAGGTATGATGTTTTTTGACGGTTCTTTTTTATTGGAAACGATTAATTAGAACTGTGCGCTAGCAGCTAGCAGCTACCTAAAAAAAAAAAGAAAAGTTCTCCTGATCCATGTCTTTATCATATAAAATGTATTGCTATTTACTTTCGATGGGGTGACACCACCAACTTCCGCACCGGGTACCACCCAATTTAACTACTCCACTGCGTGCGTTAGCTGGGGCGGGTCGCTAGTAGAATATAATGCTCTTTAAACTCTCTGTCTAGGGCAAACCCTGCTCTAATTTGATCCACAAATAAGAATATAATTTAATTGTGACCTAAGGAGAACCGCCCTAGCTTTTGCCTTATAGTAAAATACCATATAAGCTATTAGAAAAAAAAAAAAAATTGCAGCTAAAAAAAAACATGAAAGGTTTAAAAAAAATCTCGCTAAACATTTAATTAAATTAGAAAAAAAAAACTGCCTACTTTCTTTTTTATATAATTTTGTGTATTTTATTCTGTCGGCAATAAATAATTCAATTTATAAAACTTAAGTAATTGTCATTTTTATATTTGTATTCTTTTTGATGAAATAAGAAAAGATCAAGTCTCTATAATAGTGGTTAACTATTTATTTTAAGATAATATAATTAATAAGAGACATTGCACTATGACATCTACACTAATATAATAAAGAAGTAAAGTTTGTTTTTTTGTTTGTAGGAGGTAATCTCTGTAATGACTGGTCCGATTGGAACATTTTTAGCAACAATAGAAAGCTGCTTTACTCCTGAGTGAAATATTTTAAGTACGTGGGCGAAGCCGCTGACAAAAGCTAGTTTTCAATATAGAAAGAAGCAGATAGACAAGAAATGCAAAAGTACACGTCCGTAAGTGTTGCTATCTAGATTGTACTAGGCCCTGCGCTTATCTGCGTTTCTCCCAACACTTTCATTTGTTATGGAATGTATTTGTTTACTTTTTATTTAATTTTTTAAGATAACCTTAAAAAAACCTATTTTTCAAATAAAATTATTCATTATAAAAAACAGATAGCCTGGGGCTGAAAGGTTCTGGAGTGGAGACCGCGTACCGGAAGACGTAGTGTTGGTAGGCCGACAAGGTGGACCGACGACTTGGTCAAGGTGACTGGAATTTGATGGATGCAAGACGCACGGGACCAGTCGTTGTGGCGACGTTTGGGGGAGGCCTATGTCCAACAGTGGACGTCTTTCGGCTGAAATTGATTAGAAAAAAAACCGCGGGTTTATTCTTTCGCACGCCAACGCCTGCTGTCACTGACCTAGACTGACGTAGCGATTGCGCAAGGCCGACCGCCGTGCCGCCAACGACGCTCCGTGCCTTCCGGCCACACCCACTGACGTCATTCAAACAAATATTCTCTTAGCTATTTGCACTCTGACGCTCTTCTTACTAATTAATAATCTGACGAAATACAGCACGTGTCCGTAATTAACTATAACCAGGTACTATACTCTCAAAACGGTGAAGGAAAACATCGTGAGGAAACCGGCATGTCCTAGAACCAAAAATTCGAAGACATGTGACATCCACCAATCCGCACTGGGCCCGCGTGGTGGATTATGGCCCGTTCCCTCTCCTAGAGAGAAGAGGCCTGTGTCCTTGCAGTGGGAACATTAAAAGGCTGATGATGATGATGCGGTACTATACCCTACAGGTACTTTTGGATTAATGAACGTCATGTATGGGAAAAAATTAGTTCTGATTAATATTTTTAGAACTAATTAATCATAAACAAGTTATCCATGACAGGAAGTACCTACGATTGGCATCTACGGTAATCTCCCATTCACATTACAGACAGGAGCTATATTTATTTATAAGAGAGGCACGTGCGGCGGCCTCCTCCCTTGCTAGCATTACTGCTTCGCAGATGGAGGCGACCGCCTGCCTCTCCGAATCGCTCCGGCCCATGGTCTGTTCTAATACCCGGCGCGAGAGATCATGGCGTCGACCGGTTTGTCCTCGTGGGGGTGACGAGGACAAACCGGTACTTATGCATTATGGACTTAAAGACCTATTATTTGATTGAAGTCAACAGGATGACCAACTTTTTAAATGTGTTGTTTGTATTTGTGGTTTTCGTAATAATTATTGTTTATTTTATTACCTATACTTTCAAGTTAGAAGCAAAACAAAAACACAATTGAACTAAATGAAACTACAGTCATAAACAGATTCTATGAATCAGAATCAAGGGAATTCATTTATGGTTGGTACACATTATACCTATTGGTACGCAATTAAAGTGACGACATTGTCATATTTTTTCATGAAAGTAAGGAAAAACAGAATGAATGCATACAGGGCTACTTTAGAAGTAGGGTTGTATCGGAGCTTCAACTCGGCTTACTGCAGAAGTTCCGCATGAAATTGTATCTTCGCATCTGCTTCTACTCCCGCAAAATTTATGAGGAGTTATAACGGAGTTTTATTTACGTAATAAATCATTATCTTTAAACTATACCACGCGAGCAGGGAAGCTTGACGAAGACCTCCGCTCTGATCTCGTGTTTCAAATGGTCAAGGCAGAAAATCCCAAATTATTCAAAATTGTGTCACTGAATAAAGGTTTAAGTATAAAAAAAAAATGTTTTCAGTGAACTAGTGCAGGTATATGTTTTTTTATTTAAGTGAAAGTATAAATGCACATCATCAGCCTTTTTAATGTTCCCACTGCAGGGACACAGGCCTCCTCTTTAAGATAGGGAATGGGCCGTAATCCACCACGCGGGCCCTGATGATAATGATAAATGCACGTATTTACAGTAAAAAAATAATAATTTGAATTAAACCATAAAAAGCAATTTTTTTTACATCCATTGTCACGTCCGTCTCCGCATCCATAAACATCCGCATCCGCGGAGGCGACCCTCGCCACCTCCGCATCTGCTCTCGCTAAGATGACCTCCGTATCAACCCTAATAGGAAGAGGCTCGTCCCGTCATACGATAAACATATTTAATAACATGAACTGCATTGCAAACTAACATAAATACATAGTAATGTTTTGACGATAAGTTCGATAAGATTGTGATATAATGTAAGATTTCGTAAAGATAAACTTAATTACGTTTACTTCTTCAAAATAATATAATGTAAGTAGTGATGCAATCGTTGATGGTGAAGCGCACTAGTTTGTTAAGATTCTATTCACTCTAGCCTTGAAGAGACCAACACCGAACATTGCACCCATACATCTTACCGCGTACATCGAAGGACTGGAACAATTTTCCTGCTGCGGTTTTCCCATCTGATTATAATTTGGCTAATGGCAATTGGCATAATAAATTTAATGTCTTTAAGGCTACAGTGTGTATCTTAATAAACTAGTGCGTCTCACCATTAACGATTGCATCACTGCTTACCATCAGGTTGGGTCGCAGTCAGCACTAGTTCATATAAATAAAAAAAATCTACGTACTGTTATGACTTTACATTTAACTTTGTTATTCTATCAGCTTAATATTTAATACGTTGAGATTAAATATAAAGTACTAAATTAACATAATTTATTAAAATGAACTAGATTTATGTTTATTTTCTAGTATTTGACCATTACTTTTTTATGGTAGGTGAAAATCATCGAATGACGAAACCCGCTCTTGCACAGAGACAGTGTCAAACTCTTACTGACTAAAAAACTAGAGCCGCGGTAACACTTTCACACCAACCGTCAGCTCCAGAAGGCTTCGACCCTGAAGGGCCCCTACAGGTTTGATCATTACTTACGATCTTACTCACCGAGTTACCATCAGGCGGGATCGCAGTCAAGCATTAGTTTAACACGCCCTCAAGCGTCACGTAAATACGTCAATATATGACGAAAGAGGATAATAGTAAGTAGAGATTTCCTCGCCCATATATTATTTCACATAAAAAGCAATATAAAATTATATTGCATGTTTGCAAATAAACCCACACGAGAAATAATAATGAAACATTAACAGTGCAATTTCATAATGTTTTGTTGATCACACGCAATATGGAAGAAACATTTTACACAGCATTACGATAAACGTAATCCCCTAGAGGTTTTTATTACTTCACTTGAAAACAAGTTTAATCACTGGTGTCGTTTAATTTCACCAAATAGTATATAACTTACTACAGTTTCTTGTGCCTCTCGAAGCAATAAAATAATGATGAAACATATATGTAAATTTGCCCAATGTTAGGATTTTACTATAACTAGTTATAAAAAATCAACCTTTTTTTATCTCTCCACTGCTAGGACCCAAGTCTCTTCTCTCGATGCTGTAATCCGCGCGCCTCAAGGAGTTGTCAGCAAACTGTAGGGGCCCTTCAGGGTCGAAGCCTCCTAGAGCCGAGGGTTGGTGCGAAAGTGTTACCGGGGCTCTGGGAATAAGGCAAGGGAGGAACGAGGTAGGTTCTTTAGTCAGTAAGAATCTGACACTGTTTCCCGCTCCGCCCAAGAGCGGGTCTCGTCATTGGATGATTTTTACCTACCATAAAAAAAACCACGCAAGCCCAGTACGGATTGGTGGATGTCACACATCTTAGATTTTTTATCAAACAAGTAGTTTCAAGCAAGAAAAAATCTTTCTACTGTCTTGATTAATTTTAAATTTGTTATTCTATAAATATTTACTGTTACGAGTATATATCGGTGTATATACATTACTTAGTTTTATCAGCTTAATCTAGACTAATATAATAAAAAAGTAAAGTTTGATTTTTGGTTTGTAGGAGGTAATCTTTGGAACTACTGGCCCGATTGGAAAAATTTCAGAAACAATAGAAAGCTGCTTTACTCCTGAGGGACATAGGCTATATTTTAGGTACGTGGGCGAAGCCGCTGACAAAAGCTAGTATTTAATACGTTGACATTAAATATAAAGTACCAAATCAACATAATTAATTAAAATGATCCCTCTCCTAGAGAGGAGGCCTGTGTCCCAGCAGAGGGAACATTATAAAGTCTGATAATGATGATGATGACAACGTGGGTAACAGATGCCTTGCCATGCGCCGGGACCCGGAAAACGAGGAAGGCCTAAGAGGCGTTGGATCGACGTCGTAAGGGACGATATGAGTGCTAATGGGCTTAAGGCAGAGGACGCAAAAGACAGAGCGAAGTGGAGGCGTCTAAGTAAGAAAGCGGACCCCGGGCACCGAGGTAAAAGCCAAGTTTGGCAACCGGGACTACCGCTAGGATGATGATGAATGATGATGATGAATTAAAATTAACTAGATTTATATTTATTTTGTACTATTTGACATTACTTACGATCTTACTTACCGACTTTTCATCAGGTGAGATCGCAGTCAAGTATTAGTTAGTACACTCCCTCAAGCGTCACATAAATACGTCAATAAATGACGAACAAGGATAATAGTAAGTACAGATTTCCTGGCTTTATATGTTTTACAATAATAAGCAACATAAAATTAAATTGCGTGTTCGAAAATAAGAGTCTGACACTGTTTCCCGCTCCGCCTAAGGGCAGGATTCGTCATAAGACGATTTTTCCCACCATAAAAAAATCTTTAGATAAATATAGGTACTTTTTATTGTAGGTACACCATAAACACAACTTGGTATATTAGGAGCTTAAAACTACTAAGGTGTTACAATGGGCGGTCTTATCGCTAAAAGCGATTTTTTAAAAGAGTAACCATGGAGTTTCTTGCCGGTTCTTCTCCATAGGAAACGACCAATTTGGAACCGTGCACTAGCTTCTGACGTTTTATAAGTGCCCATGTAGGCCTATATGAAATAAAAACCATTTTGAATTTTGAATTTGAATTTTAAAGACAACCTTTAGATGGATTTGAGAGGAGAAGGATACACGGGTACCTAGTTGATTAAAATCTTTGGATGCATTTTAATCGCGAATGTATGTAATGGTGCAGGTTAAAATTGATTGGCGATAACGATAAGTAGTTAAGTATTAACTCGTTTGTTATCTACAAGATAAGCAACGTAAATTTATTGTACATCCCCAAATGATTCAATACGAAACACGAAACAATGATGAAACGTAAAGTAACATTAACAGCGCAATTTCACAATGTTTTGTTGATCACACGCAATATGGGAGAAACAATTTACACAGCATTACGATAAACGTAATCCCCTAGAGGTTTTTATTACTTCACTTGGAAACAAGTCCAATCACTGATGTCGTTTATAATATAACTATAGACCCGCCCCAGCTTCGCCCGGGGGCATAATATTGAATATATTATGCATGTGTTATACACATAAACCTTCCTCTTGTATCACTCAATCTATTAAAAAAAGCAGGGATACCGCACGGTGTCCCGCGAGGCGGCGAGCCTCCTTGCTGGCCTACCACCATGGGATTTGGAGGCAACAGTCCTTGCACGCATGCACGACCAGTGCGTGGAGATGCAATGCCGGGGCGAAACTCCGCTGCCCGAACATGTCGAGGCGTGGCGGAAGGAGCTCCGGCGGGATCTCATAGTGAAGTGGAAACAGCGACTGTCGCAACCCAGCGCTGGGCACACCGTAATCTCAGCGGTAGTGCCCGTCTTTGAGGCGTGGCTGGATAGACCTCACGGCGTCCTAACCTTCCGCATGACGCAGGTTCTCACCGGACATGGGAAGTTCGGGAGATTCCTGCACCGGATTCGTGCGGAAGAGACGTCCGGGTGTCGCCACTGTGAGGCGAGCCCGGAGGACACGGTGGAGCATACGGTGGAGGTGTGCCCTGCTTGGGAAGAGCATCGCCGTGTCCTCGTGGGGGTGATCGGCGGCGGCGACCTCTCGCGCCGGGCCCTGGTTCAGGCCATGGTCCGCAGCGAAGAGGAATGGCAGGCGGTCGCCTCCTTCTGCGAAGCAGTAATGCTCGTAAAGGAGGAGGCCGACCGCATAAGGCAAAGGCAACAGCGCCCTCGCCGTAGCCGTCGCCGCCGCGATCCTGCCGATATCCGGCCACCGTAGACACTGGCTCGCGGACGGTGAGCAATGGGTAGCTCGCCGTCCGGTCGTCTGGTAAAACCGAGTCCAAGTCGTCAACGGCGCGCACCGTTCCCGCGCGCCTCAAGGAGTTGTCAGCAAACTGCAGGGGCCCTTCAGGGTCGAAGCCTCCTGGAGCCTAGAGGGTAGTGAAAACTGTTACCTCGACTCCAGGAATAAGGCAAGGAAGGTACGGGGTAGGTTTTTTAGTCAGTAAGAGTCTGACACTGGTCTCCCGCTCCGCCCAAGAGCGGGTTTCGTCATTGGATGATTTTCACCTACCATAAAAAAAAAATCTATTAAAAAAACCGCATTAAAATCCATGCGTAGATTTAAAGATTTAAGCATACATAGGGACAGGACGACTTTGTTTTATACTATGTAATGATATATTCCACAACATTCTCATCACAACGTCGTCTAATCCCAAGCTAAGCAGAGCTTGTTTTATGGGTACTAGACAACTGATAAACATACTTATATATTTCTAAATACATACATATTATAAATAAATTACACCCAGACACAGAACAAATGATTGAGCTCATCACGCAAACATTTGTCCTGGGTGGGAATCGAACCCACGACCTCTGGCATAGCAGTCAGGGCCTCTAACCACTAGACCAGGCCAGTCAACTTAATTTCACCCAATAGTATAACTTACTACAGTTTCTTGTGCGTCTCCATAAACTAATTTAACCTTGAAAAAGCAATAAAATAATGATGAAACATATATGTAAGTATGTTAGGATTTTACTATGACTAGTTATAACCAATCAACCTTTTTTAATCTCTCCATTGCTGGGACTCAAGTCTCGACGCTGTAAGCCGCGCGCCTCAAGGAGTTGTCAGCAAACTTTAGGGGCCCTACAGGGTCGAAGCCTCCCGGAGCTGAGGGTTGGTGCGAAAGCGTTACACCGGGGTTAAGACAAGGAAGGAATGGGGTAGATTTTTTAGTCAATAAGAGTCTGACACTGTTTCCCGCTCCGCCCAAGAGCGGGACTCGTCATTGGATGATTTTTACCTACCATAAAAAAACCACGCAAGCCTAGTACGGATTGGTGGATGTCACACATCTTAGATTTTTTATCAAACAAGTAGTTTCAAGCAAGAAAAAATCTTTCTACTGTCTTGATTAATTTTTAATTTGTTATTCTATTAATATTTACTGTTACGAGTATATATCGGTGTATGGTATGGTATGGTATGGTATATCGGGCTGATGTCCGCAACTCCACGACTAAGGCGCGTATTTTGCGTACGGGTGGGATAAATGTGTCATTTGATCCACCCCAGCATTAGTTAACACTCCCTCAAGCGTCACGTAAATACGTCAATAAATGACGAACAAGGATAATAGTAAGTACAGATTTCCTGGCTTATATATTTTACATAATAAACAACATAAAATTATATTGCGTGTTCGAAAATAAGAGTCTGACACTGTTTCCCGCTCCGCCTAAGGGCGGAATTCGTCATAAGACGAACCACCATAGAAAAATCTTTAGATAGATATAGGTACTCTTTATTGTAGGTACACACAATTTGGTACATTTGGAGCTTAAAATTACTAAGGTGTTACAATGGGCGGTCTTATCGCTAAAAGCGTTTATTAAAAGACAGCTTTTGGATGGATTTGACAGAGGAGAAATTTTACGGGTAGTTGATTAAAATCTTTGGTGGCGTTTCAATCGCGAATGGATGTAATGGTGAAGGTGTAAATTGATTGGCGATAATGATAAGCAGTTAAGTACTGACTCGTCTGTAATCTACAAGATAAGCGTAAAATTATTGTACATCCCCAAATGATTCAATACGAAACACGAAACAATGATGAAACGTAAAGTAACATTAACAGTGCAATTTCACAATGTTTTGTTGATCACACGCAATATGGGAGAAACATTTTACACAGCATTACGATAAACGTAATCCCCTAAGGGTTTTTATTGCTTCACTTGGAAACAAGTCCAATCACTGATGTCGTTTGATTTCACCAAATAGTTTCTTGTGCTTCTCCATAAACTAGATTAACCTTGAAAAAGCAATGAAATAATGATGAAACAAACTTATACCCAATATTGGGATTTTACTATGACTAACTTTAAATAAACAACCTTTTTTTATGCCCTACTGCTGAGACTCAGGTCTTTTCTCTAGAATAATTGGCTGTCGATACTGTAATCCATAACTCAGGCCCAGTACGAATTGGTAGATGTCACATGTCTTCGATGTTTTCGACTGTGTCAACCGTGATGTGATCTGGTGGGCGCTGAGATCCAAAGGAGTGCCCGAGACCTATGTTGACATCATCCGAGACATGTACCGAGACTCCGGTTCTGTGGTTCGGACTGCTGTTGGCGATACGAATCCCTTCCCCATCACCGTTGGAGTTCATCAGGGCTCTGTCCTTAGTCCGTTTCTGTTCAGCGTGGTGCTGGACGTGCTGTCCTCTAACATCAGGGACGGTATGCAGACGACATCACGCTGGCGAACTCGGACAGTGGGCGCTTGGTTCGACGTGTGACAGCGTGGAAGGAATCGCTGGAAAACGGCGGTCTGGGCGAAATGGCGTGAGGTAGCGGGGGTTATCTGTGACCCCAAAATGCCGGTTAGGCTCAAAGGACAGGTCTATAAGACCATCATTAGGCCTGTCCTTTTGTATGGCAGTGAAGCGTGGCCTGTACTTGAGCGGCATATCAGAGCCTGCGTGTCACGGAAATGAATATGCTGCGCTGGATGTCTGGAGTCTCGCGGAAAGACCGCATTAAAAACTGCAGGAGGGTCGCTTATGTTGGTATGGCCACGTTTTACGAAAACCGGCAGACTACGTGGGTAACAGATGCCTCGCCATGCCACCTCTGCCGGGACCCGGGAAACGAGGAAGGCCTAAGAGGCGTTGGATCGACGTCGTAAGGGACGATATGCGTGCCAATGGGCTTAGGGCAAAGGACGCGAAAGACCGAGCAAAGTGGAGGCGTCTTAGCAAGAAAGCGGACCCCGGGCACCGAGGTGAAAGCCAAGGTTGGCAACCGGGACTAACACCGCTAGGATGATGATGACATGTCTTCGATGTTTTGAGTCTGGGGTCTATGCAAGTTTCTTCATAACGTTTTCCGCCACTGTTGTAAGAGCAATTCAAGTTGCGTAGTAAAGGAGATGAAAAATAAGAACAACACACTGAAACAATTGCTTGCATTATTTGCACAGTCGCCCAGCAATGGAAAGGGTTAAGTTTGGAGTTTCCAGGCGTGATCACGTCAGGGATGAAGATATACGTAGGAAAACTAAGGTTACTAAAACAAAGAATCGCCACACTTATGTAAGAGTGGACAGGGCACATTGTTAGCAGAACATATGGTCGATGAGGTTCAGAAGTGGGAAGATACCTAAATTTAGATCAAGAAAAAAAAATCCGCAAGGGTTTTTGTGGTGACACTTGGGAGAGAATTATGTAAAATAGTGGACATCTTGCAGCTGAAATGATGGTGAAATTTAAAATCAAATCCATACATTTCCATATTTCGATTATTATTTAGGTGTCTTCAAGGCTAGAGTGAATAGGCTCTTAATAAACTAGTGCGCCTCACCATCAACGATTGCATCACTGCTTACCATCAGGAAGGATCGCAGTCAAGCACTAGTTTATAACAATTAAAAAAAATAGATGTAATTATTAGTGTGACTTTTTTGTTGTTTTTTTTTAGGTGAATGAAAACGGCAAACAGTGTCAGACCCTTACTAATTAAACAGTGTATCCCATTCCATCTTTGACTTTCGAAGTGGGACCACGCCTTTCAATCAGAAAGAGATCCTGGGCCCAGTTGGCTTCAACCCTTGTGCAGAGTCCTTGCGGTTTGCTGACATTTCCATAAGGATTATTAATGTGACTTAACATGCTGAAATTGCATCATTTGACCGTCTATATTTCTAATTTGAAATGATAGCGCAACAATTTTTTGTTCGCGTCTAAGGTGAGTATGTCAACTCTAAGGTAAATCCCCGAATCTAAGTTTCTAGTTTACCAGGTAAACTAATAGGTAAACTTGCTCATTCTGATAAATTGCTTTTAGACGAGCGGACTTCTCCGTCTATAGTATCGTAATAGTACGTTTTTAACAATTTGTAAATATTAGTTGAAGTGATTGCTTCAAGATAATCTGTGAAATTCAAATATTCGAAGGTTTTTAGCAATTTGTATTGGGAACAAAAATTATATTACTATCGCTTATTCACCGTTATAAGCGATAGTAACCCATTGTGACTCCCTATTCATTAGAAGTTTCTATTGTAATTATATTTTTGGTGTACAAAATAAATAATATATCTATCAATCCATATTAGTGGCTAAGAAATGTATTACGTCATTAAAATCATCATGACAATCATTACCTTTTAACTTGGGAATAATGTCAAAGAAGTTGTTTTTAATAGTAAATAACTTTAGAATTCAAGGTTTTTAATGAATACAATAAAATTGTGTAAATATAAACATGTAAAATATCAAAGTAAAAAATATTATTTTACTTTGATATTTTACAATAAACTGCAAATTGCTAAAATCGATCGATTTGAGTTTCACGGGATGCTTCTAAGTATAGATCTTTCAGGTTTAGTCCATTCATAAACTCGTACGAACACAAGTGAGAAAAAGGACCAACGCCCTTCCTCATCTATCAAGCTCTGCTGCCAATATCACTGGATGAATCGGAATACCAATATTTAACACAGAGCATCAAGCAAGATATACGAAGAAAATTCAAGGTTACCGACATAGCCCATAGAATAGCCAAACTCAAGTGGCAGTGGACAGAGCAAACTGCTCGCTGAACAGATGTTCGATGGGGCCGATAGCTTCTTGAAGAGCAGCCGCGTACCAGAAGATACAGCGTTGCGACCAGCTCTTATGGAGAAATTTGCGAAAGGTCTACAAGCAAAGACGTGTTTCGGCTAAAATGCTGATGATGATGATGAAGATAGGACCGACTGGTGAGTTTTTAAACATATCTTGGGCGGCGAAATTGTCTGAAAGACTTATCGCAACCCTTTTTTAGGGTTCCGTAGTCAACAAGGAACCCTTATAGTTTCGGGATGTCTGTCTGTCTGTCCGGGGATAATCTCAGCAACCGTTAGCACTAGAAAGCTGGAATTTGGTATCAATATGTATATCAACTACACCGACAGTGCAAAAACAAAAAGTAGTGAAAAAAGTTTTATTAGGGTACCTCCCCTACAAGTAAAGTGGGAAGTGATTTTTTTTTTTCATTTCTACCATTACACATGATATATTGTTGGATAGGCATTTAAAAATGTTTTGGGGTCCCATAAAATATTTTTTTGATAATGTAAATATTTTCGGAAATATGCGATCCAAAAGTAAAAAATGAGGCGTCCCTCCTGTAACTTTTGAACCATAGGTTTAAAAAATATGAAAAAAATCTCAAAAATGGAACCTAAAATAAACTTTCAAGGAAAATTGTTTTGAAATTGATAGGATGAACAGTTTATGAAAAATTAAAAAAAAAAAATTAAAAAAAATTGTAATTTAACCGTACATGCAAGCATTTTTTAAAACTTTTTTAAATATTTCATTATCCTGAGCGAATCTTCTTTCAAATAAAAACACAAAAAGATTAAAATCGGTGCACGTACATTAAAATTACCACCGGGTACAGCACCATCACTCGGGAAACGGGCTACTAATTTTTACATGGGCTACAGGTTCTGTTACATTGTGAGAAATTTGTGACGGACGAGAAACTACAGAACCCTACATTGAGTGTGGCCTGACATGCTCTTGGCCGATTTATTTTTTAATTCAAGTTGGTAAACATGTGGCGTGTCCAAACGTTATCGACGCTCAAAGTGATGAATGTACCTAAATGGTACATCACTTAAATTTTTTCCCGCCTTTCTCAATTGCTGGCCTGTTGGTGTAGTGGTTAGTGGCCCTGACTGCTACGCCGGAGGTCGTGGGTTCGATTCCCACCCAGGACAAATGTTTGTGCGATGAGCTCAATCATTTGTTCTGTGTCTGGGTGTAATTTATCTATAATATGTATGTATTTAGAAATATATATAAGTATGTTCATCAGTTGTCTAGTGCCCATAACACAAGCTCTGCTTAGCTTGGGGCTAGACGACGTTGTGTGACAGTTGTGGAATAAAAAAAAATAAAAAAGGAGACTGGGCACATTTGTATAGGAAGTGGTCTATGAACCAATAGCGACACTGTTATGGTATTTATGTAGGGATACCTCAACTACACCCTTGTGTAAAGGCGCATCAAAATCTGACCCGGCATTTTTGAGAAAAATAGTACTTTAGAATACACGTATTTTACAACAGTTTGTGTTACTTTTTGTTCTGATTTTTAGGTATTCTCTCCTTTTTTTTGTTTTTTACTCTGTATCTATTTAATGAACAAAACAACGAAGAACTAAAGTAATTAATTACAAATAAATGAGGAATCTAGAACATAAAAATGTAAAAATAAAATCCAAATAAGGTACGCAAAATGGCATTGATTTATAATTACTTTCATATTTTTTTGGATTTTGGGTTATTTTTTTATAAAAGGAAGGCTGTCTATGGAACGCTACAACAATAACAAAAAAAAAATACTACAAAATAAAGAAGAACACAAGAATACTTTTCTACTAGTGTATTTTTAAGTGTGAATAGGGTTTTTCACTATAGTTTTTAGTTGATAAACGTATTAGTCAGGTATTTCTTACTGTATTATATTCCATTGTTGTGTTTGTTTGCTAAGCAAAGTCAATACGATACATAAGAAAGGAGGACAAAAAAAGTTTTTTTTTTTTGTGCTCCACTGGTACACTTAAGAGCACGGTGAGCTTGATACTTCAACCTTTGGACTAGCCGCGTATTTTATGACGCGCAGTACAAATGCGAGCTCAGCTTACACTGGTGGTGTTAAACTTCATGTACTCTTGACCGGACAAGCTGTCCTGATGTACATTGTATATCAAGGCAATGAAACAATTTTTTATACATCATATATTTTTATTTATAGTTCGTCTATGAAAATAGAATCTAAAAATTCAGCAGGACGTGATATTGTGTCTTCGTATCTAGCCTAAGACAAGAACCACACAATCGTCATAATATGACCGCAGCATCCCAGAGTACGCATGCCAGACTTGCATGTACAATAATATTGCTCTATTGCATTCAACTCATGCTCGCTTTCGTCAACTAAAATGTTACAATTATAAATTCGCGCGCGCGTAGGTATGTCTTGACTGGATCCTGCCTCTTAGTAACCACGAACCTTCAATGCCTTGGTCTCTAAGGGCAGTGCTCAGTCGTTGAGTGTCTCAATATAATTCGACATTATAAATCCCGTTTCTCACGTGCTCACTGTAATAACTTCGGGCTAGTTTGAATTGGTAAGTGCCTAGTGCAAAAATAATTAATTCGCTTTCGGTAAGACGCGGGAAATCATTTAGTGCTGGCAATTCTCCTGACATACTCTGGAAAGCTACACGTTGCCTATTTAGACGATTTGCGTTCATAAAACTCCCTAGTGCATTCTCTAAGTTCATCCTTTTCTTCTTTCCTTCCTTTCTTTTCTTTGCGTTCTTTCTTTTTTTTTTGGTATTGTTGTAGCCTTCCATATACTTCCTTCCTTTTATAAAAAACATATCCAAAATCCAAAAAAATATGAAAGTAATTATAAATCAATGCCATTTTGCGTACTTTATTCGGATTTTATTTTTTATTTTTATGTTCTAGATTCCTCATTTATTTGTAATTCATTACTTTGGTTCTTCGTCGTTTTGTTCATTAAATAGATACAGATTAAAAAAACAAAAAAAAAGGAAAGAATACCTAAAAATCAGAACAAAAAGTAACACAAACTGTTGTAAAATACGTGTATTCTAAAGTACTATTTTTCTCAAAACTGCCGGGTCAGATTTTGATGCGCCTTTACACAAGGGTGTAGTTGAGGTATCCCTACATAAATACCATAACAGTGTCGCTATTGGTTCATAGACCACTTTCGCTCTGTCTCCTTGTTTATTTTTATATTTATTACTTTATTATTTGGTAATTTATTTGTTTTATATTGTTTTTTTTTTTCGATTTTTTTCCTATTATGTATGTCGTTAACACACTGATAATCCCCAATACATCCGAAGGTTGTCAGGTATAAATTGCCCTGTGCAAAAAGAACGCCTATTGTACACATTTTTTTTTTTTTTTGTCCTGCAATAAGTTAAGGTGAGCAATAAATAAATATTCAATGATTTCGCCCACTCTAGGACAAAGCGGGAAGGCGTATCAGATTTTTACTGATTAAAGCAACACCTATATTCCTGAAAAGTAAGCACTAGTTTATTGCAATAAAAAAAAGTAAGGTAAAGGCCTTACGTTCCAGGTCTTCGATTTTCCTGTTAGAAGTCAACAAAATATTTTGACTTGATAATCTTGAAACACCGTTTTTCAACTGACTAAGCCTAATGATAACAGTTTATAAAAAAAATCAGACAAAATTTATTTAAATTTTAATCCTGTCAACTAATCTATGTATTGAATAGATTATATTGTAGATATTTATGTACAATAATTACCTACCTATGTCAAAATACCAAAATTTAATACTGATAATATATATTTTTTTTATGGTAGGTGAAAATCATCCAATGGCGAAACCCGCTCTTGGGCGGAGCGGGAGACAGTGTCAGACTCTTACTGACTAAAAACCTACCCCATTCCTTCCTTGCCTTATTCCCAGAGCCGCGGTAACACTTTCGCACCAACCCTCGGCTCCAGAAGGCTTCGACCCTGAAGGGTTGGGTACAGTTTGCTGACAGCACCTAGAGGCGCGCGGGAACAGTGCGCGCCGTTGACGACTTCGACTCGGTCTGAACAGTTACCAGACGACCGGACGGCGAGCTACCCATTGCTTACCGTCCGTGAGCCAGTGTCTACGGGGGCCTGATATCGGCGGGATCGCGACGGCGACGGCTACGGCGAGTGCGTCGTTGCCTTTGCCTTATGCGGTCAACCTCCTCCTTTACGATCATTACTGCCTCGCAGAAGGAGGCGACCGCCTGCCACTCCTCATCGCTGCAGACCATGGCCTGAACCAAGGCCCGGCGCGAGAGGTCGTTGCCGCCGATCACCCCCAATAGGACACGGCGATGCTCTTCCCAAGCGGGGCACACTTCGACCGTGTGCTCCACCGTGTCCTCCGGGCTGGCCGCACAGTGACGACACCCGGGTGTCTCCTCCGCACGAATCCGGTGCAGAAACCTCCCGAACTTGCCATGTCCTGTGAGGACCTGCGTCATGCGGAAGGTGAGGACGCCGTGACGCCTGGTCTATCCAACCACGCCTCAAAGAGGGGACTTACCGCCGACATTATGGCGTGCCCAACTGATAATATAGTGTATTATTTAGTTAATGGATTCGTCATTGGATGATTTCTACCTAACATAAAAATGCTATTTAATTAATTAATGATTAATTGAAATCTGACAATCATGTCAGTCATAATGGCTATACCACACTTCAAAGACATATCATAAATCTGCAACACACGTCATCATCGGAAAATCTTTTAAACATTATCACTCTTAGTGCATTTCTTTTTTTAAATCCGTTTTATCTTGTTAAATCCGTTGGAGGGCTTTGTTGTTGAATTCGTGACTGTCGTGAATATACAACGCTAAATGTTGATTGTTTTAATCCCGTGGAGGGTCGATCCAGCAAGTGCCGCAACATTATCGATATTATTAAAGATAAAATTAAAAAGTTTTTTTTTTTCTAATAAGTACTCGTTTAAATTACTTACTAATATTATAAATGCAAACGTTACGATGTTTGGATGTTTGTTACTCAATCACGCCAAAACGGCTGGACGGATCTGGATGAAATTTGGCACAGGCATAGGATACACTCCGGAATAGGACATAGGCTACTAATATATATTTTTTAGGAAACGAAAAAATTTTTTTTAGATCTACCCTGCTTCTTTTATGTTTCAGGAATATTTGCAAAAGCGCAAGATTTAGAGCAGCATTATATATAGTAAAGAATAGAATTCAAAAGAATATATTTTATTCTAAAAACATAATTCACATTATAATTACTAAGTGCAAGGTCTTAAAATAATGGTAATCTATATGTTTTGCCATTTATGACGTACAAAAATTTCATATCAGGTTTAGAATGAACAATAATGGTAGGATTACACGCTTGCCAAGCGTTGGCAAGCCTCGGCCAATCGCCATTGTATAAATGGGGAAACCCCGTAAACACAATGGCGATTGGCCGAGGCTTGGCAAGCGTGTAAACCTACTATAAAAGATTTGAATCTTGGTTACAAACACAGAAAATGCAAAGATTAGATTTTGCAGATCTCAAATTGTAAAATGTTGTAATTTTATGAGACGTAACACGTTAGTTCTCTTTGTCTTTGCGAAGAGTAAACAATTTTTACTAGTAACCGAAGATTTTTTTCGCCAAAACTATCCTTAATGTATAAATAGATTTAGGTGTTAGAAATATTATTGTTTAGTATGTTTTCCCTGAGAATATATACTATTAAATATTATTTATCCTTATTATGACGTTGTAAGAGAACGTTGTTTGTTATACAGGAAAGTAATATTTCCCAATGCTGGGCAGAACACCGCCGTGCCTTTGTGGAGGCAAATAGTGTTAGCGACTTTTTATGACCTGGTTCCTGCCCTAATTCACGTAAAATCAAACAATCCCAATTCCATTGTCATTCGATCTATATCTAAAATCGGTATTCACGTGTTCCTTGATGGGGATACGATAGAACGACAATCGAACGACTTCTAAACGACCTCTCTTCGATCGAACGAGTTCAAAATCTGTGTCGTTCATACTCGATTGATGGATGGGAATACGAAAATATCAAAGTCGCTACGATATCGCTACGGTTTTCATTACGAGAATTAGGCTACTGGTCATTGTACGGGGAACAGAAAGCGGTCACCTCGTAAAGGACATTCTGACACCCCAGTCGCCCCTGCAGATAACGCCCCAGCTTTGGCTGGACCTGAAGGTCGTCTGGCGGGTTTACGGACGGTAAGCAAAGTATAGCTCACCGTTTTGCCATTAGGTACGCCATAATGCCTGTGACACAGGTTTATCCTGGTACAGGTATACAACATTTCTCTGTAATCATACTTAAAATTTTATATAACATTAATTTTACCTTTGAACTCTAAATAAATATATAATACTAGCTTTTGCCCGCGGCTTCGCCCGCGTGGTATTGGGGTTGGGGTTTCCGGGATAAAAAGTAGCCTATGTCCTATTCCGGAGTGTATCCTATGCCAGAGCCAAATTTCATCAAGATCCATCCAACCGTTTTGGCGTGATTGAGTAACAAACATCCAAACATCGTAACTTTCGCATTTATAATATTAGTAAGATTAAAATATGCCACATACTGTAAACGTTTACCAGTTGTTCAGTTAATTCAATAGTGTCTCAGGACATTAATGACGTTTGAAAAATGTCGTCCAACATGTTTTCTGACAAACCTAATGATTCATAACACAACACAGTAGGTAACGGGTAACTTGCTAGTTAGAAAAGAAGCTAAGGTGATGCAATATATTCTCGCAATGTAACATTTTTATTGTACAAAAAGTTATGCAAAATTTCATAACTTCAAAATTTACGAATAAGCGGGTACAGCAGTGGCTTTACCCCTTAAGCGCTAATTTCATATACATAGATCTGTACAACTTGATTAACCTTGACAATTCTTAGTTGTAATTTTTTACACATATTTTTACGAAATTTATCTAACTGTAAATTTTTTTTTGAAAGGTGTCGTGTATCGACAATTTTGTGGTAGGATACCGACCTCGCAGCGGAACACGACGCCGTCACTTCGTGTATAGTTAATAAGTTATAACTCTTTTTGTATTTATTAGTTTATTTTTTGTAAGTTTTACCTATTTGTGTATTGTATGCTATGGGCCTTAGTTGCCTGATAATAAAGGATTATTATTATGACAACATATTCATGCCTGCCACGGAATCAACAACAAAGCGGTACTCTTTGATGCACTATAATCCGATTACAAAAAATAAATGAATTGGAGTGGTAATGTTTAAAAGTTTATCGGATGATTTACACATTTAAAATAATATATATATTCCACAACTATCACACAACGCCGTCTAGTCCCAAGCTAAGCAGAGCTACTACTACTACTAGACAACTGATAAATATACTTATATATTTCTAAATACATACATATTATAGATAAATTACATCCAGACACAGAACAAATGATCGTGCTCATCACACAAACATTTGTCCTGGGTGGGAATCGAACCTATGACCTCCGGCATAGCAGTCAGGGCCACTAACTACTAGACCAACAGGCCAGTCAAATCAATATCTATCATCTTGCCAGCACCTAGTTATAAGTTTTATAGTGTCAAACGCTTCTTCCGCTTCCTTAGCAGTCATGTGTACAATAACACAAACAAAATTTTAAACATATACCCCTTGTGCAAATCCAAATGTAAAACAAAAATAATAAATTGGCTTCTTGATTTGGATTATTCTGAGACAGAAAATATTTTAGCTGTTTTAAAATGATTAAAATGATTTTGATAGTTAATTTGTAGACCACATTTTAATACACACACACTCACACAACACACACCATACACTACACAGACACACCATTTTTAGTTTTAACATTTATCCTATTTTAGTTTTTAAATATTCCTCTCTGTACGCTGATGTTTTCATATTAGTATTTAATAGAATTGTTTTAAGAGGGTGAGAGCCTGGAGATCTGTCATACAGGTCCCGAACCTACTATAGACTCCAGCTCTCACAAAGGTTACGAATTTGATTTGAAATCATATGTCATGAACCTATGTCTGTACTTACCTTTTTGAGAGAAATAAATCATTATTATTATTATTCGTTTATTTAAATTTTTAAACATATTTTATACATTTTTAAATATTTTCTTAACAAAATAATAAAAAAAAAACATTTAAAAATATAAAAAATAGTCGCCCACCGGCATCGGGAACAGGGTCCAAGCTACCGGTGGTCAGGGCTCCAGAGTGAGGAACCTCCGGACAATACGCGCCGTTTCCAAGAGTACTGCCTTCTGAATCAGGCCCTTGATCCAGCTACCTAACGAGAGCCTCCTCAGATGTTGGTCGAGGCTCTTGGCTATTAAGCCATTGGCCGTCACGACTATCGGCACAATGACTGCTGTGTCCACTTCCCACATGTCGACAACCTCGCGAGCCAAGTCAAGATACTTAGTTTGTTTATCTTTCTCAGCTTTCACGAGGTTCTCATCATGAGGGACCGCTATATCAACAATCATTGTGCGACGCTCTTGACGATCTATCACCACTATGTCAGGCTTATTGGCCACAATAGTCCTGTCAGTGATGATAGATCGGTCCCAATACAATGTGATATTGCCATTGTCGAGAACTGGGTCGGGCACATACCTATAGTACGGTACTTCTGATTCCACAAGGTTGTATTTAAGAGCAAGTTGCTGGTGGATAATCCTGGCTACAAGGTTGTGTCTATGCAAATAGTCTCCGTTAGCCAAACGAGAACACCCAGAAATAATGTGTCGGATTGATTCCCCGGGCCGGTGGCATGCCCGACAAATGTCAACCGTACCGTCCTTCACAATGTATTTCCGGTAGTTGTTCGTCATCATAACTTCGTCCATTATCGCAAAGACAAAACCTTCGGTTTCCCCGAAAAGGTCACCAAAGCGCAGCCAGGATACGGACGCCAATAAGTCTACATCAGGCCCATGTAAGGCCCGGTAATAGCGCCCATGAAGCTCCTTGCCCTGCCATATTTCCTTACGGTCATTAGTATCCAGTATCATTGGTTTGCGCCAGTTCTCGTTAGCCAAGGAGAGCGGGGTGAGGCCCTTGTCCACCGCTACCACATCTCGGTGCATACCCACGTCGGTTTCTAGGAAGTATTCCCTGAGACTGCATACCTCGCGGTTGTGTAGGGTCTTAGCATTTAAGAAGCCACGACCCCCGCACTTCCGTGGGATATACAGCCTCATAACCGATGACCGTGGGTGATGCATCCGATTTGCGGTAAGCAGTGTGCGGACCCTCCTATCCACGGCGTCAAGTTCCGTCTGAGTCCATTTGAGTATGCCAAAAGAGTATATCAACACTGGCATGACCCAGCCGTTGAAAGCGCGCACCTTGTTCCCGCCTGATAAAAGACTATTCAGTACTTTACTCAGGCGGCCGAAGAAGCGCTCCCTCAACGACTGTTTCATGTCATCAGCATTGATGCCTAACGCTTCCGACATACCCAAATACTTATAGGTTTCGGTTGGAGAGAGGGATCTCACGTTTATGGAATCCGTGAGTTGAGTGCCTACGGATTCCACAACCTCCCCTCTCTTTACATGCATGACTGCACATTTATCCACACCAAACTCCATCCTGATGGCACTGCTGAAGGTTTCAGTTACCTTCAGTAGCTCCATCAGTTGCAGCTTGTTGGGGGCAAATAGCTTTAAATCATCCATGTAAAGGAGGTGAGATATAACCTGACCACCTCTCTTCAACCGGTAGCCTAGACCTGAATGCTCCAGCAATGTGCTTAGAGGATTCAAGGCTAGGCAAAACCATAGTGGACTCAGGCTGTCGCCCTGGAATATGCCACGCTCAATCCTTATTGGTTCGCTGTTCTCCAAAATCTGTCGACATCCTGGATAGTGAAGCACTGTCCTCCATTGCCCCATACATGACATCAAGAAGGTGCGCAGAGTTGCATCAATTTTATACAGCTCTAGCACCCTCATGAGCCATGTATGAGGAACAGAGTCGTAGGCCTTCTTATAATCTATCCAACATGCCGACAGACTCTTACGAGAACGCCGAACCTGTTGGCTAATGGCCATATCGATGAGGAGCAGCTCCTTAGTACCGCGGGACCCATTCCTACATCCATTCTGAGAGGCCGACATGATGGAATTTGTCTCAATATGACTATTGATTTTAGCTCTCAGAATAGATGTAAGAACTTTATAGACCGTCGGTAAACAAGTGATCGGTCTATAATTTTTAGGTTCCGCAGTACTACCTGATTTGTGGAGCAGGTGGGTTATTCCTGTCGTTAGGAACTGGGGTAGCGACCCTGACTCTAAGGCAGACTGGAATTGAGATGCCAAGCGAGCATGCGACCCTTTAAACCACTTTACCCAGAAATTGTGCAGCCCATCCGGCCCTGGAGATTTCCAATTAGGCAACGGACGGACTGCACGGGCGACATCTTGGGGGCTGATGGTAATTGCCCCCATTTCTGGTAAAAGATCGCATGCACTCTCGACCTCTCGAATCCAATCACCCTCGATGTGACTGACAGGCGCCGACCAGATGCTGCGCCAAAATGAACTCATGGCGTCATCATCCGGTAGGCGCGTATCAGTCTCATCTTGGTCGGGTCGCTCCCAAGTCCTATAAACCCACCTCTCGTTGCTTCGGAATGTGCGATTCTGAGTATACCGCTCCACACGCCGCTTGTACCGACGAATACGGTTCGCCCATGCGCAGATCCTCTGCTTCAGGAAGTCGATACGCTCTGTGACGCGGAGCAGATAATCTCGAGGATTAATATCAATCCCCGAGAACGCTCGCCTCACAAAGCGCATCACTCTAGGGCGAGTGTTGCCCTCCCTGAAGCAGATAAGCTTGCCGATGAGTACTCTAGCCTCCCCAATTCGACGCTCTATCCTGCACTGCCAAGCTGGCATAGCTGATCGTGTAGCTCTGTCACAATTTGGAAATTTAACGTGAGCTACACGACATGCCGCTACAGCCGCACAGTACAAGATAGAGTGGGTATCAGTGAGGTCATCGCTGCTATCGAAAAAATTTGATAGCTGCGAATCTAGAGCACACACCAGCGCCCTATTTCTCTTGTGCATGGGCAAACGAGGTAAACGAGGTCTAAGCTCCGGCGGCATGGAGCGGTACTCCCGAAATGCATCCTCCAAAGCACTCCTCAATCGTTCATTGCATTGAGTACTCACAGATATAGCTGCGTCATCATCAGCATCACCAGCGTGATCGGGTCGCGGTGAAACACTTGGTTGAAGTTGCACCGCGGCCGGTGGTGCAGCGGGTGAGACACGGCTACTCTGTGATTCCAAGCGCAATCTATCAAGCACGGCGTCGTCCAACATACGGTTACGCTGGATGACCCGCACCTGATCCGACAATCGTTGGGCCGAAACGTTGACAGCTGGCTCAAGCACCTGAAACAGAGAGAGCATCCGACCACGGTACGCAGTCAGGTTAATTCCCCCCTCTGTAGCCCCAAAGTATGAGCGCATGACATTTTCATTGATGGATGGTGTCCATCGCATGCGCTGCACACTTCCACCGACAGCGGGGACCCTATCAGAGGCCGGAGGGCCTCGAGGTCCCAGGCTGGCCGGAGGTCGGCCTCTTCCTCGCCGACGCGCAGGTGGTGGTGTCGTCGGCGGCGAGAAGTATTCGTCGCTCGAGCTCGACGCAACTGCAGCTACCGGACTCGCTGGACTCACGGTTGGCGCTGGTCCCGGCGGCTGCGAGGCGGAGCTGAGCGACGAACCCGAAGATGTTGGTCGTGTGGATTGGTCTTTCGCCCGGCTTCTCGTCAGCATTTCGCAAAATTCATCGCCTTGTCATTTCATACATATACCTATTTGTTCAATGGTTGTTGATGGTGGTTGTGGTACAATATTGGTTTTTTTTTCCTATTTTTTCCGAACTGTTTTTCGATGGTTGTGCATTGTGATTTATGGAATTATTGAATAAAATTCTATGAAAAAATTCGGCAATAAAAATTTGCTGTCAGTCAGCTTGACAGCCGGACCACAGATTATTATTATTATTATTATTATTATTAGTGTCCTAGCGGCAGCAGAACACTGCCACCTAAGACACAGGGATTCCTAGGTTAGAAGGCAGGGTTACAATTTTTGTTCGCCTTTAGTTTGTTAAGAATCACACTTAGACACTAAGTAAGCTGTAAGGAATTGTATCAATAAAGTTTTATTATTATTATTCCGTTTATTTAATAAAATACATATAAATTACATTTTTAAATATTTCTATAAAATAAAAATAAAACATTTAAAAATATAAAAAATAGTGTCTTTCCGGTATCGGGAACAGGGTCCAAGCTACCGGCGGTCAGGGCTCCTGAGAAAGGAACCTCCTAACAATACGAGCCGTGTCCAGGAGTACCGCTTTCTGAATCAAGCCCTTGGATCCAGCCGCCTAACGAGAGCCTCCAAAGGTGTTGGTCGAGGCTCTTGGCTATTAAGCCATTGGCTGACACGACTATCGGTACAATGATTGATTTATTATTATTAATTATTTGATAATATTTCGTCAAAACGGCAGTCTTTAAAGTAATTTTCTTTGCCATTCGACGATTGTCAGATTTCAAATAATTGATTGTTTCTTTTATTAATTTTTAAAACACTAATCTTTTAATCTTATTATAAACATATCTGTAAAGAAATACAGAATTTCCGAATACCATAAAACCTTAGATATGTCAAATATATCTATGCATAAGACGGATTATAAAAAAAATGGGCATGTGACTCTGAGGATTCCGTATCAATTTCGTTTTGCTATTTATGACGTATTAAAAAAAAAAAAAACTACTGACTTGATTTTGTTCAAACCAATTTTCGGTGGTTGTTTATGTGGAAATGTACAATATATATCTTTTTAGTTTTATCGTTTTCTTATTTTAAGTCATGGGGGGGGGGTCATTTTGCCACTTCGGAAATGTCTCCTGCGCATATTATTCAGTTTAGAAAAATAATTCACTAGTACAAGGATTGCACACCCTGCCCCCATTTCTCACTTCATATCCCTAAAGAGTAATTAAAGAGACCTTTTTAAGATGAAAAATCCATCAATGACCTCTCCCGCTCTTCGCGTCAGACTTTTACTACCATACCTGTGTCCTTCAGTAGCCCTTTACGTTTTAAGACTACGAATTTCATTTTCAGATACTAGAACTACGTTACTATAATATTATTTTCCTTCTTGCAATGTATAAATTGAAATAAATAAAACTCTTCGCGGCAACAATGCTGTAAAATTATATCAAACATTGCTCAACGAAAAGGACGCATGTATTTGACTGCAAGCATTTATCTCATGCAGATAACAGTATAGTTACAAAAAAATATATATACACCTAATTTTTGTAAAAGTTTAAGGTATGATTCCAAGGGCAGCTGGAATCTCTGTTGGAATTATACCCCAAAATCATTAAATGCTAAAATAAACCTACTGCTACTACACTTTTGTATACCCACAGGATATAAAAGCCTGTTTTAATCAGTAACTACGAACCTCCAGTCCATTTTTCCTATGTGAGTGATCAGAATGAGCCACCGAAGCTGCAAAGAGTGAGGAGCGAGTACGAAATTAACATAAAAGACCGAGGGAATGTCTTCACTACCCGCAACATGACGAGCTACGAACATATTAGTGACCGCCCGAAAATGACATGTCAATAAATAATAAGGAGTTTGTGTAGACAATCGAAGCTTCAACAACGTTTGCATAATTTTGTTGAAGCTTCGATTGTCTATGCTTTGACGAGTTGAAGTCGACATTATTGGAAAAATCGATTGTTTACGATACTCCTTAAAAACGGACAATTATAAAATTACGCCTCATTTTTGTAAATAAAAAAATTAAGGTATGATTCCGAGAGCGGCTGGAATCTCCGTAGCAGTTATACCTTAAAATTATATACTACAATAATTAGAACTGTTTATAAATCGACTGCTACTACACTTTTGTATACCTACAGGATATAAAAGCCTATTTCCATATACGAACCCCTAGTACTTTGAATAACATGAGTGATCAGATTTAACCACCAGAGTTGCAAAAAGTGAGGAGCGAGTACGAAATTTACATAAAAGACCGAGGGAATGTCTTCACTACTCGCAACAGGACGAGCTACGAACATATTAGTGACCTCCCGAAAATGACATGTCAATAAATAATAAGGAGTTTGTGTAGACAATCGAAGCTTCAACAACATTTGCATAATTTTATTGAAGCTTCGATTGTCTATGCGTTGACGAGTTGAAGTCGACATTATAGGAAAAATCGATTGTTTACGATACTCATTAAAAACAGACAATTATAAAAATGTTAAAAATATTAAATGTTTTTGACTCTCTCAACTAAATTCTACTAACCCTAAACCTATCCCGTTCCTACACTGCCATATATACTAGGGTCAGAGCCCTAGTTGGCTTCGACCCTTCTCCTACAGAAGGGTCGAAGTCCCTACGAAATTTATTGATGTAAGATGTTAAAAATTTAACGATCATAGTCTCATATTAAAAGTCTTCGTGTACTGTAGGTAATGTTCATATACACAAATAAAGAAAATAATAACGCAACATTTTTTTTTCTTTTTATACCCATTAATTAAAAAAAAAAAACAAACTAAGAAACGCTAAGGAAGAATAATGACAAATTGGTAAAAAAATAAAGAAGAAAATATCCCAAAGTTGCGTCATTTTCAACGATACATTGCGCAATGAAATATGAAGTGTAATATCACAGTAAGTTACATATACAGACAAGTCCTGTTGCTATATGGAAACTGTCAATTTTCCGAATTATGAAAAATGTTAATTATTTCATGTGAAAAATTGCATTGACACATATATTCGTGATATTATTTTATTCATCAATAATATAATAGTAGGCATACATAAAGTGATGCAACATTGTGATGATGACATAACGTCAGAAGGCGTGTAAAAATTTCCCGTATTTATATACAAAGCGTTGAACTAGGCAATCAGTCTTATTTAAGGATTCTAAGCAAGAAGGTCTCCTGAAAATAAGGATTGGAATATTTTTTTATTATCAACCTGCAAGTAAAAGCAGAAGATAAGCCCCTGCGTATAAATACGTGTAAATTTGAGCGCGAATTTAATTTAGTGCAAATCAGAGACAGTGAAACAGTACTAGATACTGTAGTAGTAGATACTGCTGTAATTAAAAACTGCTACTAGACTATTAAGCTTCGTGCTTCAAGCTTTGAAGATTGTGGTGAGCGGGATAGAGTGAACATATTAGACAATAATATAATAGTGGTGCCCAGTTTAAGTGACGGTGTCAAAGAACTTATACGAAATAAAAGAGTGACAATTAAGAAGAAAATAAGCTTCAGTGGAGTACAGTGTATGCTAATTTATTTTGAAAAGGTGAGTTTTTTATTTGTTTTTTAACAAAAACCTTTAACCAGATTTGGTAAATGAAACAAATTCCCTCTCTCTTGTCTTCAAATTGCACCATATTGAATTTTCTTGATTAATTGGAACAGATTTGTGTGAATTTAATTACGAGTAGTACAAACAACGTATTTTCGATACAAACAATGTTCTAAATTATTCCGACAATTAATAGGTATATTTTTATTTACAGACAAGAATTACATCAATCATGATGGAGGGAATATCGCAGTAATTGACGAGTCATCAAGAACCTGCAGTTGCGATATCTGCATAGAAACTCTACAGATTCATCATATTTTAAGCATTTAAACAACACTCGTATATTAGTATATCTAGAACTATAAGAATTTGGTTACTCCAAGAACCAAAAACATTAAATATTTTATAATTGTCAGCTTTTTAAGGAGTATCGGAAACAATCGATTTTACCAATAATGTCGATTTCAACTCGCCAAAGCATAGACAATCGAAGCTTCAACAAAGTTATGCAAACGATGTTGAAGCTTCGATTGTCTACACAAACTCCTTATTATTTATTGACATGTCATTTTCGGGAGGTCACTAATATGTTCGTAACTCGTCCTGTTGCGGGTATTGAAGACATTCCCTCGGTCTTTTATGTTAATTTCGTACTCGCTCCTCACTCTTTGCAGCTTCGGTGCCTCATTCTGATCACTCACATTGGAAAACTGGACTGGAGGTTCGGATTTACTGATTAAAACAGGCTTTTATATCCTGTGGGTATAGAAAAGTGTAGTAGCAGTAGGTTTATTTTAGCATTGAATGATTTTGGGTTATAATTCCAATGGAGATTCCAGCTGCCCTTGGAATCATACCTTAAACTTTTAATTTACAATAATTAGGAGTATATATTTTTGTTGAAACTATACTCTTATCTGCATGAGATAAATGACTGCAGTCAAATACGTGCGTCCTTTTCGTTGTGCCATGTTTGAGATCATTTTACAGCATCGTTGCCGCCCTGAGTTTTATTTATTACAATTTATACATTGCACGAAGGAAAATAAATGTATTGTAACGTAGTAGTGAAACTCGTAGTCTTAAAACGCAAAAGGCTACTGGAGGACACAGGTATGGTTTTAGTCACAAAAATTCTGATGCGAAGAGCGGGATTCATGGTTGATTTTGTATCTTAAAAAAAGGTCTGTTGATGTTAATTACTTATAAATTGTTACAGATACCGGCACGAATCTTGAACGTTGATTTTTGGTTCTATAGCTGATTTTTGGTCAGTGGGTAGCCTTAGGGGCGGATTTTTAGGAGTTGGAGTATATCCTTAGGGGCGCTATGAGCAGCAAAGAAAAAAAAAAAAAAAAAATTTTTTGGTAAAAAAATTTTTTTGGACTTATAGCAGCTTATAGGCACCATGAGCCGTGCAGAAAACGAAAAAAAAAATTAGGAAAAAAAAAATATTTGGGACTTAAAAAATTTCTCCTCACTTTACACCTTGAATATAGATAGGGGCAAACACTTTTTTTTCCTAATTTTTTTTTTCGTTTTCTGCACGGCTCATGGTGCCTATAAGCGTATGGTACCAATTTGAAAAAAAAAAAAAACGAAAAATTTTCTAAGTCCCGCGCCATAGCGCCCCTAAGGCTACACTCCAACTTGATTTTCACTTGCGCAAATGTGAAATATTGGGTCTCTTTAGTGACAGAAGTGAGACGCGGGGGCGGGGGGTGCAATCCTTGTACTAGTGATTGGCTCGCCGATGTGTATAATTCGCAAAGCTATCTTCACCCTTTCACTAAGCGCTCAAGATTCTTGCCGGTGCTGTAATGTGTTGAACAATGAGGGTGTTCTAAGATGTCATTCACCAGGTGGCAGCACTGAGGCGTCAGGTCCAGGCACCTGTCAAAACGCTTATGTTACTGACATTAGCAAGACATCAACGTCAACGTCAAACGTTAGACGTCAACGTCATATATAAGTTTTCAAAGTAAAAGACCTGACGGCTAAGTGGCGCTAGCTGGTGGTGTGAATATTTCTAAACACCCTCTACATGATCCATTCATCATGTTACGAATTATAAATGATAATGTAGCTATACGGCATTTTCGATGCAATTTGTGTAAAACAGTACGAAATCCAATTTAGAAGGTCGTTTGCAAAGCCGTCATTATAAACACTGTGATTAGGTATGAACCTATGAAATGATTAACAGTATAAATGATGTGTCAATGACATGTATTTATTTTTGGTTAATCAGGTAGCACTATCGTAAAAGTGATAAGATAATTTAATTTGTAGAACAAAGGTTTCATTCATAACAAATTATAGATAAAATCTAGTATTTTCATTCATAAATTTATAAGATAATTTATATGAATGAAATTCTGTTGCCGCGTGGCGAATTGATACTGGAGAGAAGGATATTGATATGTTATCATATCCGGCTTGCTATGTTGGGCTACGGGATTGTTCGAAAGATGGTCACCGGCTTTGGATAGCAAAAGGTAACTGTGCACATGTGTGACTTTTAGCACAAAATTAATAGGCACAGAAGTCAATCTCATCTATGTACTTCACTTTTCATACCTACGCACGGCGGTCGCGCGCGCTAGGATGTCAACTGGATTATGCACAACAAATTATCGTGGTAGTTGCAAAATTTCACAGACGCGCGTCTCAAACGTGACACCCTCGCGGTCGTAATGATCCTCGTTGAGCCCGGTTTTCGCGTCGGTGAACGGTGTCTATGTGTGCGTTGCTCGAGTGCGCTTTGTACTTAGATTGACATCTGTACCTATATAATTTGTGCTTTCAGTCAGCAAGGGGGAGTGTCAGACACTCCCCTTCGCCTCACCCAACGCAGTTAGTTGATGCTTTCACACCCCACAAATAAAAACTTTTCACGTAACACTTTTGAGACACACAAATAACCTAAGTCTCTTTGAAGAAAGTTTTTTTTTTTTAACTCCGATCTACTCCGTCATAAAATTGGTTGAAGAAGGCTAAACAAAGAAGATTGGAAAGAAGAATCCAATTTGAATAGCAAAGGTCAGATCTTCTCTCTGCAAGAGAGTTGAACTCTTTAATAGTGCCATAAAAGTAGGATTATTTTATAAATTATTATTTTAGAACAATAATGACTTGATTAAGACTGATAATTTATTTATTTATTTCTTTTAATTATAAGTTAGAAAGAGAGTAAAGACTGTTTAGTAGCTTGGATAAGAAGATGCGCTATTGTAAGCTGTATGTACAAAGAATATTAAATCTGTTTGATTTAATTGATTATTTTTATTGAACCTTAATTTTTCTTTTCCCTTTATATACCTACTAAATAAAACTGATTCCGTTTGCGATGTTTATGAAATGTAATCTTATGCCCATTATATTTTTTATTTGAGAATACCATCTCTCCAATAATTAATCTACATCTACATTAATATAATAAAGAGGTAAAGTTTGTTTTTTTGTTTGTAGGAGGTAATCTCTGGAACTAATGGTTCGATTGGAAAAAATTTAGCAACAATAGAAAGCTGCTTAACTCCTGAGTGACATAGGCTATAAATTATTTATATAACATGGATGTTAACCGAGCTATCACTACAAGAAATTTTCCGCGGACGAAGTCGCGGGCAGAAGCTAGTTTATTTATATAAACACCACCAACATATTAACCTTTCGACTACCGTAATTACAGACGTAATTAAAAGACATGTAGATGTGCAGACACCAGTGTCTTCTTGGGCCTTAATGACAAGGTATTTTCCTCCTCCTTAGTCGTTCACTCTTGATGGTGGTCGTAGTTGATCATGTTGCATTTTCGTTGGCTAGTGAGGCTCCCGCGATGCGTCTCCACTTGACACAGTTTACGGCATCTCGGGAACTCTGCACCATAGAGGTTTTTTACATGTCGTTAATTTTATAGAAGTTTGATTTTAAGCTAATATGTCAATTAGTGATTACCTTTAATTGACATATTGGTCTAAAATCAAACGTCTGTGCCTACACAATTTGACAATACACTTAAGAGCGGCCAACCCAACGTACATATTCATACAATCGCTCTTACGTGATTGTGAGGTTTTACACATCTTTCATCAGATATTTTGGATACACAGATATCTTGTGGATATTATCTAGCTTCTATAGAATTTAAATCAAAACGTAAATTTGTGTAAGAGTAAGTGTCAGATGTTATATCTCTTATTTGGCATTACTTTTGCATCAAACATCACATTGGATTGCTTTAGATAGTTTAGATGAAGCAACAAGCTTTTAAACCATACTCAACGTAGACGATAGGCGAGTCGGGAAGGGTTAAATCATAGATATAAGAAAAGAGGAGATGTGTTGAGTAGTCAAAAATGTACGGGAACACGCTGTCTGCAGTCATCCCCACTTCTACGTTCACTCGCACGTTTGCAAATATACTTACGCACTCGCGCACACATCCGCAATTCATAAATCGGATCATAACATACAGTGCATTTTAAACTTTATTGCTTTTAAAAAGCGTATATTTTTCATTCACCGAACAATTTGCACACAAATAAACGTCGATGTGCTGTGCAAAAGCAATTTATTTTACATTTACGCTAGTGATTGACTAAATAGAAAAGTTATCGATTTTTCAATATTTAGTTGTGCAATTTTTTTTGGGTCCTAAAACATAAATGAAATGAAAATCAATATGTCCCAAAAATGATATATTAATAATAAAACAATAGAAATGGTTTTCAAAAACTGAAATTATTTACCCCCAGACCATTATACGGCATTTTAGAACGGGTAAAATTTAGGTGGTCACTAAAAATATTTTTAAGACTCTAAGCTTAGGCACCAAATAAAATAAACAACTCCAAAAAAATCAATAAAAGAGCCCTAAAGTATATAATATTATTATCCAAAATAAATAAAATAACATCAGAAAAATCGCAAATCTCGCACAAATATTATTTTTGGGTCTTAAAATGAATGAATAGTCACCAAATTCTATCCAACTCAAAGATTAATATTACTACCACAAATCTTACTCCAAAATAGTAAGTAAGTCTTCATCCAAAATACATTATTAAGACTAAAATTACAATTGCATCCCTTTATTTTTTAACCTCATACTCCGCACCCATGTTTAATTATTATCTTCATACATTAATAAGGGTGGGCATATGATGAGAGGCAGGCGAAGCGGGCCGCGCAGCCGTAGTGCAGACGGCACAGCGCTAAGCATGGCAGTTATAGTACACATCTGAGCTGCACATGCCTGCTCTGCAGTATACGTAGCTCAAAGACGTACCATGCTTTACAAGATCTGCTCTGCGCTGCGCGACCTGCGTCGCCCACCATTCAACATACGCCTAACCTAAACAAGTGACGTTTGTTTGGGAACCTCAATATATTTAGCGAAGTCCATATAACAATAAATAAGCGACGTACGTTTGGGAACCCCAGTATATTAATTGGTATTTGGGAAATATTGTAGCGATCGTTAGTTTTTTTTAGCCTGACAAAAATGACCAAATTAGAAGTCCAGTCAGTAATATCATATTACATAATTGGTAACATCTAAGTAGTGACAGTAGGCATCATTTTTTTGGTAGTCAAAAAAAAATTGATTTATTTCATGATATTTTAGGAAACGTTATTTGGTGACCATTTATCCATTTTGGTAAAAATTCTAAAAATATTTTTGGTAGTAAAATAGTTACTTTTTTGGGCGATGTTTAAACACTAGTCTTTAAGAACGTCAAAATCAAATACTAAAAATTTCTCTAGCGCCTCAAAATTTCAAAGAAAAATAGTTACTAGTATTTTATTTTACTTCTGCAAAATACGGTCTAGTCTTGAATTAGAGATTGCCCATTCAAAAAGCCTGCGTTTTGGTTTACAGGCTGAACATTTCAGGTTTAAAGTGTTTTGAGCATATGGTACTACGAGTATGTTTCGTAGGGAACCAATTAGATGGCCTTCTAGTAGCATCAGTCCATTTCTTTTTAAAATTGCATTTTTCGGGAATCTGAAAACAGAAAACAAAGTTTTAATTGTCATTTTTACCTAAGCTAAGTAGTAACTTACCCACACCATGTAAAAAGCTTTTGGAAGAAAAAAGGAACGTTGTAGAGCATATTAAATACATAATATATATTAAATACAACACACACCCATGAATACAAAATAAAAAGTCGTTAATTCTGAATCATGCCCATTATATATATAACAAAAGGGTAAGGAATAACACAGACACCAAGAAATTTTATAATTTACTTACAATTTAACCAACTCACTTTATGACAGTTGCATACATAATTATTTCTTTACAACTCTGTAAAATACTTAAAACATGTAAATACAAATACACAGGTATATTATTTCACATCGGATACCCAACCAATCAATATTTTGTTGTTGTCGATAAGTCGATATATATAGTGCATCACTAACTAGCCGCCGCTGAGAGCGGCCGTACTATGAAACACGCCGCATTGATAAAGTATCGTTATGTTCCTATTATATTGCTGGTCTAGTTACTGAGCGTCACAATTAAGTAGTGGTTAAAGAGCAACGTATTTACTGCATAAGTAATACAGTCGCTTTGGTATTTAAAAACAAAAATAACGTAGTAACAGCCAAGGACATTCTAAGATTTGTTGTTTTTATTGATTTTAAAGACAAATATAGTATTTAACTTATACTTACATTATGGTAAGAGATTCCGTGATTATCCAGGTTACTCTTTTCACTTCGGTTCTTGCAAGAAAGCACTGAACAACACGGCATTTTAAATATTTTGTGAGTACGTACCGCGAGTCTTACAAGTTTACAACTGAGTGCCGCACGACGGCCGTTTGGCCGAAAGTGCGCTTATTGAGCAAGTCGCGATTCCCACGAACACGCCCACTTGCCACTTCTCCTGTTTTTTATATTTCTACTAGCTGTGCCCGCGACTTCGTCCGCGTGGAATAGTTATTTTGGGCATCATATTAATTTTTGCAAACAACCTCCTCAGCTTTATGAATTATAGCTGTTACCCACGACTTTGCCCGTGTCAATTTCTGTTATTATTTAAGACAATTTAGTTTTTAAAAGAACATAATTATCTAAAAGTACTTCATAGAGCTACACCCCAACTTGGACACGCCATAATCTCGGCGGTAAGTCCCCTCTTTGAGGCGTGATGTCTATCACGGCATCCTCACCTTCCGCATGACGCAGGTTCTCACCGGGCATGGGAAGTTCAGGAGATTCCTGCGCGCCGGATTCGTGCGGAAGAGACGCCCTGGTGTCGCCACTGTATGGTCAGCCCGGAGGATACGGTGGAGCACACGGTGGAGGTGTGCCCCGCTTGAGAAGTGCATCGCCGTGTCCTCGTGGCGGTGATCAGCGGCGGCGACCTCTCGCGCCGGGCCTTGGTTCAGGCCATAGTTCGCAGCGAAGAAGAATGGCAAGCGGTCGCCTCCTTCTGCAAAGCAGTAATGCTCGTAAAGGAGGAGGCCGACCGCATAAGGCAAAGGCAACAGCGCCCTCGCCGTAGCCGTCACCGCCGCGATCCCGCCGATATCCGGTCTCCGTAGACGCTGGCTTGTAGACGGCGAGCAATTTGTAGCTCGCCGTCCGGTTGTCTGGTAACAGTCCAGACCGAGACCAAGTCGTCGCCGGCGTGCAATGCTCCCGCGCGCCTCAAGGTGTTGTCAGCAAACTGTGGGGCCCTTCAGGGGCGAAGCCTCCTGCAACTGAGGGTTGGTGCGAAAGCGTTATACCGGGGCTCTGGAAATAGGGAAAGGGAGGAACGGGGTAGATTGTTTAGTCAGTAAGAGTCTGACATTGTTTCCGTCCGACGTTGTCGCCGGCCAGGCGCAGCGTCAAGTTTTGCACATCATGCATCGCGTGTGAATTTTATATCGGAGTTATTTTAAAATTGTAATATCTTCTAAGATGTTCATTGAAATTAAATGATGTCAAAGACAATTTTGTTTACAATTACATACTCTTAATCAACAACACATTTATTTGGATAAAGATTATATTATTATGTTGATACAACTCTAACAAATAATCGGTAAAAATTGGCTAAATTTGATTCGCATAAAAACGGTTCTAGTAAGTTAATCTTAAAAGATAGACATATACTGTCGCGGACATTTTTTTAGATCATTTTAAGAGGAATAATTCTTTCATACATATTTTTTTGGTATCTTAAACCGTTTTGGCAGCGCACGCAACGGAAGCCCACAAAGATGAATAATTTTCCCCGTTTTTTCCACATTTTCCGTTGTTTCTTCGCTTATATTAGTCGCAGCGTGATGTTATATAGCCTAAAGCCTTCCTCAATAAATGATCTATTCAACACAAAAATAATTTTTCAATTCGAACCAGTAGTTCCTGAGATTAGCGCGTTCAAACAAACAAACAAACAAACAAACAAACAAACAAACAAACTCTTCAGCTTTATAATATTAGTATAGATGGGTTAAATGATGATGATGAGCGATTAAATGACTGGTTACGTTATTTCACAATCATTCTTAATATATCAGGTTTTTTCTGCTAAACCCAAGGAGATGAGCAAGGAAAGCTACGTAAAGGATGATGAAATAATTATTGCATGAAAACTGTTGTTTAATAAAATGTTGTGCAATGTGATTACTCAACTTGGTATCTTTTAGATGAAAAGTATTTCATCAATGTGCTCTTCGAAAGCTACTTGTGAATACTTTTATATACCTATATATATAGAACTAGCTTTTGTCAGTGGCTTCGCCCGCGTACATAAAATATAGCCTATGTCACTCAGGAGTAAAGCACCTTTCTATTGTTGCTAAAAATGCCAATCGGACCAGTAGTTCCAGAGATTACCTCCTACAAACTAAAAAACAAACTTTACCTTTTTTATTATATTAGTGTGGATGTATAGTCTGGTTAAAATAAAAACATTTTAGTCTTCATAGTAGCCAGTACTGTTTATGCCATATTTTTAAAACATCAATTTATTGAGTTTGGTGGTTAAAGGGAAAGAAACTTACGGTTTGGATAAAATGTGAAGATGCGTGCCTTCGGTAGGCTCCAGCGCCGGTTCGATTGATATTTCCACCAAGTGTCACAAGATGAGAAAGAGACTGTCAATACAAAGCTCTATAGTTTCTTGGTTTTGGGTTCCACTAAGAGTTTTGAGTATTTTTGGCGGACGTGCGGGTTCCCACAGATACGTGTTGCGCGGAGCCAGAATGAAGCGAGTGTCGGAGTGTGGGACAGCGGATTGATTGAAATGAACGAATGGAAGGGAAGGAGCGGGAAAGAGTGAATGGTAGATCCTTCTCGAGTGGATTGAATTGTTAAAGCGTTGAAAGTATGTCCCGTGTTTATGATTCGATTAAATAGATAAGTTAATGTGAACTGCGCAGACAGAGTTTATTTTATTTTTTTTATTCAATCAAGTTTTTCCTATTTTATTGCGTGACGTCATCATTTGCGCATTTTTTTCTTAAACATGTTACCTACGGTCAGTTGCCACTTTAACTAGATGCAAATAAATAAGTCAGTGATGTCATATCCCAGTTAATGAGTTATCAGAATGTCGGGTTTCTAACTACTCACAGAAACTGTCAAAGATGTATGTAAAAATGACAGGAGGATTATATTTTCGTATAACACATTTCGGATGTAGCTACTCGTATATGTTTCGAGTGTGTGTGTATACGGATGATTTCGGAGGTGCTTCTGGAGATGACTTGACGATTTAGACTCGTTAAGAAAAGGGAAGAGTGAGAAAACGGAAAGGAGGCCTTTGCCACGTAGTGGGACACAACTGGCTCATAAAAGTAATATTATAGAGTATAATATTACCAAACTGATTACAATATTAAGCCTTCACACATAGAGCAAATCATGGAGTTCCTATAGCAAGCATTACATATCTGTGTTGATTGATTAGCCCTCTAAACTTTGTCTTATCTAACATTCATAAATTATTCGTCGGTTCTGGAAATATTATAATATTGAAGTCCAAATTTTGAGCGTTACGAACTTACTGTGTTCTTGCTCTCATTGTTATTGTAAGATGATAATTCGACTTAATTCATATGACGATAGCGTTGATGTTTTAAACTTGAGTTCCAAATAATGACGATGGTTGCAGTGAAAACCTTTGGATTTAAGAAAATATACAAGCTTTTCTTCATGTTAAGCCGGGTTCAGACATGATCATTTGATCGATCCTATCACCGTATCCGTATCTGCGTATTATTGTATCAATCCCCGTACCAAGTTGTGGACGCTTCCGATTTGCTCCGTATTTGTATCTTCACAATAGTCGTGATCGCGTATCAAATTGCCCAGTTCTGGTTCTGCTCTCGATCAAACATGTCGTCGCAGTTGGTTGAAATGTACCTACGAGACGCATCCAGACTGACCCACGTCCGTATCTGTATCACCTTTGATGATCGGACAAAAACCGACACGACAAGGGACGGGCCGTATCATCACGGCGTATCGAGATCCTGTATACATTACCCGTCCACATATGCGATCATGATACGCGTCGACGATACGGATACGGTGACCGGTTCGGGCAAATGATACATGTCTGGACCCGCCTCTAAATGCAACACACGGTCTTAATTATTGTAAGCTCATAGAGGTATGCGGAACATGGTGAGATAAGACCTGCAACCTCAAATGGCAAGGCAGACCTTCTAACAGAGTATCCTGCCTGGTGGGTAAGCGTCGACAACGCTACATTAAAATTAAAAGATAAGCAGAAGAAGAGATTCACAATAAGAATTTCTTACAACGCGGTTATAGAGTTTTCCATACAATTAGAATGTACACAACGGTCCAAAATTTATCTTACTAATATTATAAATGCGAAAGTTACGATGTTTGGATGTTTGTTACTCAATCACGCCAAAACGGCTGGACGGATCTGGATGAAATTTGGCACAGGCATAGGATACACTCCGGAATAGGACATAGGCTACTTTTTATCCCGGGAACCCCAACCCCAACCCCAATACCACGCGGGCGAAGCCGCGGGCAAAAGCTAGTTACTGCATAATTGCTCAGACCAGACACAATACCCGTCAGATCGGCGATCGGATATTCCCATTTCAGTACAGAATGCCAGAACTTTGCACCCTGTTTCAAATATCTCTTTGGGTAACTTTGGGCCTGGTGATTTGCATGGAGATAACTTAGATTACTTTTGGTGTTGCTACAAATTGACCTCTTCCTGCTAAATAATACACCTATTCACAATTTCTGGTCTAATTATAAGTCGTTCACTAAAAGCTAACAAAGGTGAACTAAAAGTACTACCTTGAGGAACTCCTATATTAAATCACTAAGCCTCAAGAGGACACCGGCGGTGTCCGCACTCCTCAGCATCATCATCAGCCTTTTTAATGTTCCCACTGCAGGGACACAGGCCTCCTCTCTAAGAGAGGGAATGGGCCGTAATCCACCACGCGGGCCCAGTGCGGGTTGGTGGATGTCTTCGAATTTTTGGTTCTAGGACATGCCGGTTTCCTCACGATGTTTTCCTTCACCGTTTTGAGAGCAGTGGTGATGAAATAAATTACACAAAGTTATGCGCCTGGCTAGGTTTGAACCCGCGACCTACTACACGCAAGTCGGGGCCGTTACCATTCGGCCACCACTGCTCCGCACACCTATTGTCTTTTTATTATGTTTTACGTTCACTCAAAGCAAACAAAGGTGAACTAAAAGTACTACCTTGAGGAACTCCTATATTAATTCACTAGCTTTTGTCAGCGGCTTCGCCCGCGTACATAAAATATTAATAGCCTATGTCACTCAGGAGTAAAGCAGCTTTCTATTGTTGCTAATTTTTTTCCAATCGGACCAGTAGTTCCAGAGATTACCTCCTACAAACAAAAAAACAAACTTTACCTCTTTATTATATTAAAGTATAGATTAAGCCACAAAAGGACACCGGCGGTGTCCGCACACCGGTGTCTTTTCATTATGTTTTACGGTAGTCGAAAGGTTATTTAAAAAAATATTCACTTAAGTAGCTTCTTACTTTTCACTTATTTTGGAAGTCAAGATATATTATATAGTTATTAGCGTAATTAAGTAAGGTTCCCTCTTATCTAATTCCCTTTAATTTTAATAGGAATTTATTTATCGATAGTGTATCGAAATCATTAGTTTAGTCTAAAAAATTATCATAGCACATTACTTTTTATTAAATTATGAAAATGGTGTCTTAAAAAATTTTGTATTTATGACGATTATCTAAGTAAACTGTAGTGACATAATTTACACTATGGCATGCAGGAAATTTTGGTGAAATGATAACAACTGTAGAAGTCGAATCTTCAAAGACAAGCAACGTATGCCGAAACAAGTTCATCATCTTGTACAGAGATCTTTCTTTCTTTTTTTTTTGGCTAGGAAAGAAAAAAGAAAGAAAGAAACAGTGTTTATGTTTTTAGAACATTCAGTAGTTGTAATTTGTAAATTTTCGGCAGTTATTATGATTAGTTAGAAGGATTAAAATTTGACGACTATTTATGCTCAGGAAAGAAAAGAATGGAAAGTAAATATTGCTGATTTTTTTTAAAGTTATCACAATTTTTAAAAACCAAAGGCGGAAGCAACAATTGTGACGCAACACAGTAACTCATTATTCGAAACCCTGCATCGCAGTATTAGAGTTTTCCGCGAACCAAAACATAATTCGTCGTTGAAATCTTTTGACTCTCGCAGCCAAATCTATATAAAAATATTTTACAATCTGATACGCATACCTATAAAGAGCAAGACAAGGGATCGGAACTTTTAGTCACTAAAAGTTGATTTTTTTTTTATGGTAGGTAAAAATCATCGCATGACGAATCCCACTCTTGGGCGGAGCGGGAAACAGTGTCAGACTCTTACTGACTAAAGAACCTACCCCGTGCTTTCCTTGCCTTATTCCCAGAGCCCCGGTGTAACGCTTTCGCACCAAACAATGATCAGCTCCGGGAAAAAGTTGAATAAGGATTTGATGATTTCCCAACTCAAAAAGATTTGTAAAGTTTGTTAGGCATTTATAAAATCGCTAATGTAAATAAATAAGTTTTAACAGATTATGAAACATAACTAGTACAAAATATTGCAACAGAAAACTTAAATAAATAATGTTTTTTATTTAATAATTGGTACTAGTAAAATTTTACAGATACTTTTGAAGAAATAAAAAAGTTTATGATACAAGACGAAGCAATACGAGATTACAAAACAGTCTTTACTCTGTATACTTTAAATATTAATTAAGTTAGCAAAGTAACAATTAAGAATGAACTTTATCAGTCTGTAATATTTTTTAAAATCTTAGGTTTTTGAAAAAATGCGTTTGTTAAAACTATTATTAACACTGATAAATTCTTTAAATATGCTGGTTAAGTGCAGTGTGGAGACCAATATAATCAAAGAATTCCTGCTGTAGTATGTAGCCCTTTTGCTATCTTTCCCAATAATCCTCAATAATCACCTTTGTCCATATGATATATTTTTTTGCTATATTTTCCAATAATACTCAGCAATCTCCTTCGTCTGCAGCCTTTTTTCTTAAAAAAAGGATAGAAAAACGTTAAATAATATGCACTAATATAATAAAGATGATGCTTTTTGTTTGTAGGAGGTAATCTCTGGAACTATTGGTCCGATTGGAAAAATTTCAGCAACAGCAGAAAGCTGCTTTACTCCTGAGTGACATAGGCTATATTTTATGTATGTGGGCGAAGCCGCTGACCAAAGGTAGTATTTCATATTACGATATACGATTACTGATTTACAGGATTAACAGAAGCAAAAGTAATGTTATTCATTCACACATCATTCATCAAAATAATCATTCAATGTGTTCTTACCACATCTTAGTGCAAATAAAGACGGCTTTGTAAACAATTTTCAGTATAATACTTCGTGCTGTTACAAACAGAATGCACAAACTACATGAGATTTGCACGCACTGCTAGGTAATCAATATACATATACCAGTGCAATAATAGGAAATAATTCCCATCCCATCTCCCCCCCATCCCATTCCCATTTTTTTTTATCTTCTTTTTTATTCTTCTTCTCTTTTCTTTATATTATGTGAATTTATGCATTATCCGATTACAATAACTATTTGCAACAACAGTACTTCAAAATGATCTCATACATTTTTCAACAATAAGGACGCACGTTTTTGAAAGCACTCGTTTATCTCATGTAGCCAACATTATGGTTCCATCAGATCTACGACTTTTTCAAAACCAGCATTACTTAATTTTTGATACGTTTCCGGGGGCGGCTGGAATCTCCGTCGGAGACATATTTCAAAACGAAAATATTTAAACTGTTTATAAATCTAATTTTACTTCAAGTTTGTATACAGGATATAAAAGCTTGTTTCCGAATACAAGTCTCTATATCGATGAATAGCATAAGTGATCAGATTGAACTTCTGAGGTTGCAAAAAGTGAAGAACAAGCACAATATAACATAAAAGATTGTCACAATGTCTTCAATACTTGCAAACAGGACGAAGCAAGAACACACTAATGAGAAGTGAAAAATTATATGCGAAATGAACAAAACGGAGTTCGTAGGAATTCAGAACAAACAAAGTTACATGAATTAATAAAAAACTGTCGTTGTCCGTTAGTTAAATGAATATCTCAAATAAATGAATATGCATTTGTGATATTCATTTAACTATTGAAAACTATCGTGAAACAATTAATTAAAAATGTGGCTACAACTATATTTTTAAATAATTGTTTTCCTTGATTTGCAATATTCGTAATTTGATTTACGATGAATTTGGATTTGTGTTGCTGGACACAAATTAATTACAATATGTAGCATTTCTGTGTAATATTTTTCCAGTAAGTGACAATACATTATGTTATGTGTCTGTATAGTTTGTTTTTTAATTCTAGACTACGATTTGACAACTTAAAATGTCAAACTCCAGAAAATTGGGAACATATTTTTATAGTGTGACATTCTGAGTTGTCAAATCGTAGTCTAGAATTAAAAAACGAACTATAAATATAAATTCTATGTTATTGACAAACAGGGCAATGTTGTTTCGATGATATTCGATGTTTAAATTAAACTTTAAATAGATATTTTCAAGTCATTCTGAATTACTTTTATAGACTAATTTAATTTATAAAAGTAATTTATTATTAAAATCAAATATTTTATAAATACTGTCAAATAATAAATTATATTATTACTAACTTAAAAAAAAAACTTAATGCTAAAAATATTTGTATGGTTTTAGTAATAATAATAAGTATATATTTTTTTAAGTTATTAGGAAAAATATTGATATTTTTCGTAATTGTCTACTGAAGTTCAATACTATAATATTATAATGTTATTCACGATATTACGTTCGACAATGAACTAGGCTATTTAGTACACAAAACCTTATATTTAGATAATATTTAAGTGCTGACTTTATTTAAATATGTTCTAAATAGAAAGCGTCGAAATAATAATATACTTATTCTAAATTGTTTCGTTCACTGTACACTTTAATACAGTATAACTTAAGTATTTTACTTAAAAAAACATCTTTAAAAAATTTAAAGATCTTTTGGAAGACATTTCCAAGTAAATTAAAAACTACTGATATGTTAAATAAAATCCATGTCTTTAGCTTGTAAGTTTAAGAACTTGTTTTGGTTGTAATGGTTTAATCCAGCCTTGTTTCTTTGTCAATTACAGGTCCACTTCATTATCGGGTTCCACCGTAGGCGCGGGCTTGCGGACGGCGAGCAATGGGTAGTTCGCTGTCCGTCCTTCCGGTGACCGTCCGGACTGAGCCCAAGTCGCAGACGGCGCGCACTGTTCCCGCGTGCTCCAAGGATTTGTCAGTAACTGTACCCAGCAGGGTTGAAGCCTTCTGGAGCCAAAGGTTGATGCACAAGCGGAATACCGAGGCCCTGGAAGGCAAGGAGGAACGGTGGATCGTTTAGTCAGTAGAAGTCTGACACTGTCTCCTGCTCTGCTCAAGGGCGGGATTCGTCATTCGATGATGTTTCTCACCATAAAAAAAAACTTTACTGTCGGGTTGTAAGTGAAAAGTTAAAATAAGTAAGTGCCTGAAATATTTTTATAGCAATTAATTTAAGATAATGAAGGAAGTTGTATTAATCACACTAGCTTTTTGCCAGCGGCTTCGCCCGTGTGAAAGTAGGGTTCTCCGTACAAACTTTAGATCCCCATTACATCCCTTTAGGAGCTGAATTTTGAAAAACCCTTTTCTAGTATTCGCCTACGTCATAAAAGGAAGCCTTGTGCAAAATTTCACGCCTTTAGTCTTAGTAGTTTTGGCTGTACGTTGATATGTCAGTCAGTCAATTTCTCCTTATATATGTATAGATTACAAATTAGAAAAAAAATGATTATAAAAAAAAGAAACAATAAATTAATAACCTTACTTTTTAAAACGATGATTTTTTTTTGCAGAACTTCACTAGATCATCGATGGCCAGTCATTACCACCGTGATTCCTTGGAAGCGTTTATAGCATCAGTTATGTTTGGTGCTACTACGAGCACAATTTCAATTTTAGGACCAAAAACTTTTGATACATCATGCTTATTAGTTCGTTTACTGACTGCACTTTCTTCAGTCTTGCTGCGTGAAGATTGTTCTAAGCTAGTATCAAGCAACATTGGTTTTAAACTCAGCATGATGAAAAAACATTTTTATACAACTATATAGTAGTCCCCATTTTCAGGAGAACTGCTTACTTTTGCTGCTTACATAAATAAATGTATATATTACACATAAATATATGTATATATTACACTCAGACACAGAACAAATGATCGTGCTCATCACACAAACATTTGTCCTGGGTGGGAATCGAACCCACGACCTCAACGTAGCAGTCAGGGCCACTAACTACTAGACAGTCAATAATGTAACTATTCTGAAAAGGGCAAGTTTATATAGAGTGGTAATTTTGGTCATCTGCCTACTGATTGATGCTAGGTCAGCAACATGTATAGCGTCACCATAAATTCACAATTGAAAGTAAAAAAATGTATAAACCGCGCCTTAATTAGACAAAAAAAAAATCCATTATTATTTTTTTATATTCGTACTTCCTACTATCTTCCTACTTAATTAGGAAAAGTATACTGTTACATTTCATCCTGACGTTGCGGAAATATTGCGTAAATATATTTGAATGATGTAATTTATGTACATTTGCAATTTCTAAGAATTATTGTTTATACGTCATAATGTATAGTGGAGTTAGTGATAGCGTGACGACTGACTAAACAGGGCCACAAGTCTGCTATTACAATAGTGTCAGAATAGTTGATCACTGATCTCATAATTTTTGATTTTGACAAGTTTGGTAATCTGCTAACATGATGGCGTCATTGTGACTTTCCAATGAACAACCACTGATATTCCATTAAAGTTTTTTTTAGAATGGTAATTTCGTATATATTGACAAATGAATATTTGACGTATGCGGTAAATTACTAAAATTTTGACAGTTCCTTTTAATCAGAGAGTTACGATTAGAATGTTATTGTGCAGTTATAGTTTTTAATTAATTACAAGACAGCTCGTACCACAATTCTATTACAACACCACTGATCATTGATCAGCCATTTTGAATAAACAGATTACAAACTGATGACAAAGGAATCGTGTTGGAATGACAATATTTTGGAAATAGCAGACTTGGGCCCCTGAATGGAAGAAAAAAACCTGTTGTGTCGACTACAAATAAAACGGGACAAGAGCAGGGACATGATGATGACGTTATCACCTATAGGAAATGGTGTCACATACAATGTGTCCGGGTTCGGAAAGTACAAACTTTAGGGGGTAATAGTTTGCTCTATTTTACCACTAAAACTATTAGGTACTAGCATTTATTTCAATATGTGTGTGTAATTAAAATAATTTGAGTTTTTTATCTGATTTTTAATACTTTTTCGTTACGGGAAGTTTTTTTTACGATAATCGGGCATTAAATTCCAATTTTATATAAGTTTTAGTATGTAAAACTCAACCAAAATACAAAAATGGCTGCCATTTAGAGGGGGTTGGGTTTAGGCCTCACATGTAGAATAGTTTTAGTGATAAAATAAAGCAAACTATCACCCCATGAAGTTTGTACAGTCTGAACCCGGACACATTGTATATGTCGCAGCTACTTGGTTAAATTAGCCATCCAATGGGACACCTAAGACGTTAGTTAAACGCCAGCTTCCAATTGGTTGCCTAGTCGGATAGTTGTTTGAACTAAAATCACTCAATGTTTAACAGCTTGGCATAATAAAAGTTCGTGTATGTTGTGTTCCACGCGCGCGCCCGCGTCAAAGAACTGTTAGAAAAAGTGTACGGGCCCAACAGGCTTGTAGTCTACTGGGTCCATGAGTTCACTTCTGAAATGAAAAGCCGGGGCCGATAAACTCGTTAAACTGTTGGGGCCACCATTGGGGGTTTGTTGAGTGCATCAACGTAGCTACCGATGTGGATTTTTTTATGGTACCTAGGTGAAAATCATCACGTTAACTGCAGCATCGGTGGCACTAGTTAAATCCTCTTTAGTGCAGGCGTATGGGCACTTAGAGCACTTCAGCAAGTGGCTCATGTTTTGAACAAGGGCACGCACATTAAGTATCCGACGAATCTATAAAACCTCATTTCGCCAAGTTGCAAGCGGCCTAGGCCACTGCAATGTATGTACAGGCGGGAGAATTTCTTGGGGTTTTATTCAGTAAAATTCTTACATGCTCTCCCGCTGTCGCGGCTTGGGAGTAGAATTAGAGTAATTGGATGATTAACCACATAAAAAAAAAACTATGTCAATGAATTTTGTATTCAATAGGTGTGCCGTTGAGCTCAGAAATTAGTGCATTCACAGGTTGAATAGCATGGACAAATTCATCCCCTATCCGTTACAATTATCGGCTTTTATCCTAGCAATATACAAGCACGTTTATAGAAACTATTTGTCATAATATTGAAAATTTATTACAAAAGTCCTTTGCAGCACTTCATTGGCATTATGTAGTCTAACAAAACTTACAGCGTTTTCATACCGTGTGAACGTCAAAACTACATTAATGTCATCAATGTAATATATGTGACATCCTTAGTCTCAGCGCTAGATTTGCATAGGGAAATGAGAGCTACCCTGAAACCGCTCTCATCTTTACATAGTATAAAACAAAGTTGTTTAGATCCTATGTATGCTTAGATCTTTAAAAGTACGCAACGGATTTTGATGCCGTTTTTTTAATAGATAAAGTGATTCAAGAGGAAGGTTTATGTGTAGGTACATAATAATACATGCATAATATATTCAATTTTAGTACCCGTGCGAAGCTGGGGCGGGTCGCTAGTTATAATATATAATACAAAAAGACTAAAAGTCGATCAACTCAGTGGCTTATTGTTCTAGGACAGATTGCCATGGTGCAGAAATTAACAAAAAAAAAATGTAATTTATGTCTCGCAGATGAACTAAGTTAAGTAAAATGACTGTACGTTCGCATCATCATCATCATCATCAGCCTTTTCAATGTTCCCACTGCTGGGACACAGGCCTCCTCTCTAGGCCTCCTCTCACGCGGGCCCAGTGCGGATTGGTGGATGTCACACGTCTTCGAATTTTTGGTTCTAGGACATGCCGGTTTCCTCACGATGTTTTCCTTCACCGTATTGAGAGCAGTGTGATGAAATAAATTACACAAAGTAATGCGCCTGGCTGGGTTTGAACCCGCGACCTACAACTCGTAAGTCGGAGCTGATACCACTCGGCCACCACTGCTCTCAACTCGCATAGTACATAATTATAATTATATCGATACTTACAATACACTGCAATCTGTATTTTGGAGTGACGGCCGCGTACTGAAAAACGCATTGTTAGAAGGCCTCCTATAAGTTTTGTTTGTTATGTATTGTATATATATAAATAGTACGCCACGACTCTGTCAAATCCATCCAAAGGTTGTCTTTAAAAAATCGCTTTTAGCGATAAGACCGCCCATTGTAACATCGTATTATTTTTAAGTGTCCTAATGTACCACGTTGTGTTTATGGTGTACCTACAATAAAGAGTATATCTATCTATATCTATCTATATCTATCTATATCTATCTATATCTATCTATATCTATCTATATCTATCTATATCTATCTATATCTATCTATATCTATCTATATCTATCTATATCTATCTATATCTATCTATATCTATCTATATCTATCTATATCTATCTATATCTATCTATATCTATCTATATCTATCTATATCTATCTATATCTATCTATATCTATCTATATCTATCTATGTCTATCTATGTATATCTATCTATCTATCTATAAGGTGGACCGAACCTGGCAAGGGCGGCCGGAAACCGATGGATGCGAGATTGATAGGACTGTTGATTGTAGTGACTCTTGGGAGAGGTCTATGCCCAACAGTGGACGACTTTCGGCTGAAATTATGACGGTGATTGTATTCGTATTTTTTTCTGAATAGACAACTACCCCAACGAGCATTGCTATAAAACTACTAACGCCATCTACATTCTTTCACCTAATTTACGGTCATAAGAAGGTAAAGTTTTATTAATGGGGCCCGTTTTCCTTAACTTGTTCTCACATGTCATGTCATTGTACACTCGCTTAGGAAGCTAGGTTTCAGGTCTGTCGCATAGATGTCGCTAGTGCATAGTGAAAGAAAAAATCGCACAAATTTATTTTATTTATTACCTTTTTTTGTCATATTATGTCTGATTATTGTGGTTTCCACCAATCCGCACTGGGCCCGCGTGGTGGATTATGGCCCATTCCCTCTCCTAGAGAGAGGAGGCCTGTGTCCCAGCAGTGGGAACATTATAAGGCTGATGATGATGATGATGATGATTGTGGTTTCTGTATTGTGTGTGTCTATGTGTGAAATAAAATATTTTTCTTTCTTTCTTTTTTTAATTTCTCTGTTAACAGCAACCTGATTCAAACCGGATTCCTTTAAAATACCGAAGCAATTTTTACAACACCTGAAACGTGCTGGTAAAGTATGAAATATTATTTATTTCACACATTGCCTAGGCAATGATAAAAATACCTATGCATTTTATATAATACTAGCGACCCGCCCCAGCTTGGCACTGGTACTGATATTGAATATATTATATAGATAAACTTTCCTCTTGAATCACTCTATCTATTGAAAAAACCGCATCAAAATTCGATGCGTATTTTTAAAGACATAGATATAGGGACAGCGCAACTTTTTTTATACTATGTAATGACTAGCGACCCGCCCCAGCTTTGCACGGGTACTGATATTGAATATATTATGCATGTATTATGCATATAAACCTACCTCTTGAATCACTCTATCTGTTAAAAAAGCCGTATCAAAATCCGTTGCGTAAATTTAAAAGTTTAAGCATACATAGGGACAGGAAGCGACTTTGTTTTATACTATACTAGCGACCGGCCCCAGCCCCACACGGGTACTGATTTTGAAGATACTATGCATATATTATACACATAAACTTTCCTCTTGAATCACTCTATATAATAAAAAAAACACATTAAAATCCGTTGCGTACCTACTTTTAAAGATTTAAGCATACATAGGGACGCGCAACTTTGTTTTTTACTATGTAATGATAATGATCGAAAGCGCATTCGCTATCGTATGTCTTTCGTGGGCGCTTTATGCTTATTTCTCGATCTCTCAGTATGACACATAATATAATTTCACCCTGGCGTTGCATCTACATGCCGACGGCTAAGACTAAAAACCTCGGGTATGCAATTTTAGCTAATTCTATTTTATTACGTTTCTTGAAAAGAGAGTTCGTACCGCACAATCCTGTGTCACGCAATTTTTTTTTCGATTCATGTAGTCGTATCTGTGACGTTGATTGCATACCTCGTAACTACTCTCAACTCGTGTTAACCTCACGACGGTGCGTCAGAGCTTGTCGAAACAATTGAAAAACTGGAGATATAAATCTTTGAAATACTCGTAAATCTATACTCTTAAAATATTTGAATAAACACGTACAAATTAAATGCATAATAATAATGTTCTCATTTGGTTTTTCTCCTTTTCTCTTTTGAGTTAGTGTAGTGTATAAGTTAGTGTACACCGTGAAATTTTAATGGTTGTTTTCCCTCAGCGAAATGGTTGTGTCTTGGTAATATAAACGTTTGATAAAAAAATAAAATATTAAAAAAAATAGACCTGTAATTATGTCGTATCACAACGTGCGAGAGCTTATTTTGGTTTAAATATTTAATAAATCGGTTTCCTTTGACGGCGTGCTGCGCATGCGACTCGAGCAGTACCTACAAATTACGTCTGATGTTACTATTGTTTTCGCTTTTTGAGTTGATGAATATTTTCAATAATTATTTATAAGAAAAAAACTTTTTATTTTAACTGTATGCTTCAAAAGTACTCCTTATCATTCTGCCGCGGAAAAACAACCATTTAAATTTCACGGTGTATAATAGTGATCGAATCTGTGTTATGCATATGACACACTAGCTTTTGCCCGCAGCTTCGCCCGCGTACATAAAATATAGCCTATGTCACTCAGGAGTAAAGCAGCTTTCTATTGTTGCTTAAATTTTTCCAATCGGACCAGTAGTTCCAGAGATTACCCCCTACAAACAAAAAAACAAACTTTACCTCTTTATTATATTAGTGTAGATGAACAAAGTGTTTTTATAAATATGAGACTCTAAGAAAGTGCTAAGGACTTCTATATTATAAGTGCTAAAGAACGCTATTCTTAGTTTTAACAAAACCTCTATTGTATAATAATAAGTTAGAGTTAAATTACTTAGTCTCCTAGGCTAGATTGTAATCAATTATTAAGAAATTTAATCTTAATAATAAAAGAAAAAAAAGGATTTCTGAGTGTCCTGGAAAGTTACGTATTTTGCAGTTACGAGGTATTTACTCTAAGCCATCGATGCGTAAATCGTGCTCACATGCAAGGACTGTTTCCTCCACATCCCATGGCGAGAAGCTGGCAAAGAGGTTCACCAGTAATAGTGGTTTGGGATGAGTTATTTTCAGTAGTATAATGTTAAAAATAGAAACTACTCTCAGATACGTAGGGAGGATTCATTGATCAAGGATTTGGTTGATCAATCACTGCGCCAACTACTAAAGGGAAATGAAAAACAGAAAGTTGGGTGTAATTGCTACAACATATTTTTGTTTTGTACATTTTTATTAATCTTTCGATTTTGGTAATCACAGATACAATTAAATAACAATATGTAAGCGAGCGCCTGCGCTCAACAGTTTAACAAGTTTTTTAAATAAATAATATTTTCATAGTTACTACTTAATTATTAAATAAAAAAATAATACTTTTGTGATAAACCATAAAGGTTTATCACAAAAGTATTTTTAAAACTAATTATATCCCGATTTACTTAAGGTAAACAGGTAAGGTAAGGAACACTGTAATGAAATGTACACAAATTCTGATTTCAGAGGCTACCACTGAAAAATCGTTATATATGCTTACAAGTCATACAATTAATACTATAAAAAATAATGTTGTCATTATTATACTTTAGACTGATACATGCTCAAGAGTCATATAATTAAAATGATTAAACATTACAATATATACTTAATACTATGACTCTACTATGACGCTGGTCGTTTCTGCCAGCGGCTTCGCTCGCGTGAAAATAGGTTTTTCACAAACTTCGGACATGCGTTTCATCCCTTTAGGGGGCGAATTTCGAAAAATCGTTTCTTAGTGATCGCCTACGTCTTAAAAGGAAGCCCTGTACAAAATTTCACTCTCCTAGTCTCAGTGTTTTTGTATGAAATTAGCAAAAAAGAACACAGTCTATCTAGTATTAAATTAATAATTCTTAATAGGAACAATACGTTTTTACAACTACATTTAAAGCTTTATATCTAAATTCTATTAGAGCAAAATTTGTTTAAAACTTTGCCTTGCGAACACAAACATATACAAATTAAATTAATTGCTGAATAAATCATTATTATTATTTTTTTATTGTAATAAACTACTGCTTGACTGCGATCCCACCTGATGGTAAGCAGTGATGCAATCGTTGATCATTATCATCAGTTTCTAATGTCACTTCCAAGAACCCAGAAATCCGCTGTCCACAAATAATAAGTTTTTTTTCTGACGTTTCAAATAAGATTGGACTGTAAGTCTCACATCTTTCCTGGCCGTTATGGTATGGTAAAGTCTTGAGTACTAATCTTTCTACAGACGTTATCTCTTCTTTTTCTTAATTTATTACTTTTTTTCCAGCATTTGTTCATATCTGCAAAGAAAATAAATAAATATATAAGTTTATCTGTATAAAAATAAAACAAAATCCTGATTCACTCATCAACGCCCAGCTAAACGTTTTATACAAAGGAAAGAAGGTTTTCAGTGTGTTTTTAGTCAGTAAAAGACAGACCTGCCCTCACGTTTCGTGGAGCAAGAAGATTCATTGGATTATTTCCCACAATAAACAAAACTGGCCAAGAGCGTGTTGGATCACGCTCAGTGTAGGGTTCCGTAGTTTAACATCCGTCACAAATTTTTCACAATGTAACAGAAGCCCATGTATAAATTAGTAACCCAGTTTCCCGAGAGATGGCGCTGTACCCGGTGGTAATTTTGGATTGCGTGAACCGATTTTAGTCTTTTTGTATTTTTATTTAAAAGAAGACAAATAAATAAGACACGTTCAGGATAATAAAATATGTAAAAATGTTTAAAAACTGATTGAATATACGGTTAGATTACAATTTTAGTTCAGATTTTTGTTTTAATTTTTCAAAAACTGTCCATCCTATCAAATTTGAAATAATTCTCCTAGAAAAGATTTATTTATTATTATAAAGTTCAACTTCTAATTTTTTTTTTTCCATATTTTTTAAACTTCAAAAGTTAGAAGGGGTTCAAAAGTTAGAAAGGGGTTGGACGCATTGTTTTTTTTTATTTTTGGAGCGATTATTTCCGAAAATAAGTGCCAACTCCAATAAGTGTTATTAGATCAAAAATAATTACATAATAACAGCAAATCGTAAGGAAAACCCCAAACAAGGAAAATCGGTTCAAACCAATTACGATAAGAATAATGTAATTTGCGATTTATGTATTACTAGCGACCCGCCCTAGCTTCGCACGGGTACTGATATTGAATATATTATACATCTACTATACACATAAACCTTCCTCTTGATTTACTCTATCTATTAAAAAAAACCGCATAAAAATCCGTTGCGTGCTTTTAAAGATTTAAGCATACATAGGATCTAAGCAACTTTGTTTTATACTATGTAATAATGATGAAAGAAAATTTTAATATTAAAGAAATATAAAAAAAAAATCTTACGTTTCGAACAGCATGCATCTCCCTCCGTAATAAATGTGCTCAGATGGGCAGCCAGATCCTAGAATCAAGTCCCGCTTGAACCGTCTTCCAACGCCATTGACTCGCGTGACACTATCAGTCAAACTTGGCACTACTCCTTCTTCATTATCTAAACGCCGCACAAGTTCATGACTAAAAATAGTCATCATTTTCATCACTTCACCGTCACCACTGTCTAGAGGTTGCAATGATACCGTTTGCATAACTGGTTTTGAGAATACACCACTCACTAACAGACCCAGGGAACATGCTAACAAAACTGAAGTAACCATTTTGCAGTGTTCTCGTCGTGAGCGCTTGCGAGAAAGACTGCTTGGTTGGCTCTACAGGAAACTTATATATTGCCTCTGTCCAACGCTCGTGGTGACGTGATGATGGTGTCGAAATATTAGTAACTAATATATTCATTCGTCATTATAAACATTGCTATTTGCTTCGCATATAACCAGTTGATATTAACCCATGACGCCGAAATCCAAAAACTAGATTTTTCAACTAAGATTAAAAATAAAACTCATAAATTTATTCTAATTGTATTTATTTGGATTTTATTTGTTTTATGTTTGACATTAAAAAGATCTATTATAGTGTTATGATCGGATTCTGAATTGGTATTTTGGAGGTTTGTACAACAGAGAGTAAAGTCCCAAATACCTTCGTTGAAAAGGGAGGATTCTCTGATCAGACAGGTCTGATGTCAAGCGGGCCGATAGATAATTTTGGCTTGTTCTATTCGTTCAAATCGCGCGGAGCACTTTTTTTTTAAACGACAACTATCACACAACGTCGTCTAGTCTCAAGCTAAGCAGAGCTTGTGTTATGAGTACTAGACAACTGATAAACATATATATTTCTAAATATATACATATTATAGATAAATTACACCCAGACACAAAACAAATGACCGTGCTCATCACGCAAACATTTGTCCTGGGTGGGAATTGAACCCACGGTCTCCGGCATAGCCGTCAGGGCCACTAACCACTAAACCAGCAGGCCAGCCCGAACTGTGTTTGCGTGATGCAGGATTAGTTAGTATGTGACGACATAGATGGCGCTACCAGTCGCATCAAACGTTACGTGCCAATTGTTTTTTAGGTTTTCAAACTGTTGTAAAATTAAAGAAGCCTTAAATGCTTTTCTATGGGAAATTATTCATTCTTTTTATTCTAGGGCGTAGCGGGAGGACGTATCGAACGTTTACTTACTAAAACTCATTCCTATATAATTTCTTTATCTTGAATTCTAGGACCACAAGTTTTCTTTTTGAAAACTTGAAAACAGTAAACTTCGATCCTGTTGAGCCCCTACGGTCGCGGACATATCTTTGAGGTCTGGTTAGTAACTTGATGACCAGAAGACGAACCAATTGTAATACAAAAAATCAAAAAACTCCATTGTTCATGTCCAAATAACTTCTGAACACGGAATAACCCACAAACAACCTTGTAAAACTTGCGTATTCTAATTTATCCTTAGGTTTTTTGGTGTTCAAAATCTGCTGACATATGAGATTTTGTTTTTGTGAAGTTTGATTTAATAACTGTAATTAAATCCCTGTTACACAATTAGTTATTATTTGACGAATGCGTTGCAAATAATCAGTGTGTGTTACCAATGATGACATATTACCAATAATAAAAAAAAAAAACAACGTGGTCGTTTACAATGGGCCTCATAAGAAGACTCAAAGTCACTCAAAGGGCAATGGAAAGGAAAGGGCTATGCTCGGAGTATCCTTGCGTGATCGAATCAGAAATGAAGAGAACCAAGGTTGCTGACAAACGAAAAGAATCGCCAAACTTAGGTGGCAATGGGCAAGACACATTGCACGCAGAACGGATGGCCGCTCAGGCCGAAAGGTTCTGGAGTGGCGAATGTGTACCGGAAGACGCAGCGTTGGAAGACCTACCATAAGGTGGACCGGCGACCTGGTCAGGGTTGCTGGAATCCGATTGATGCAAGACGCACGGGACTGGTCGTTGTGGCGACGTTTGAGGGAGGCCTATGTCCAACAGTGGGCGTCTTTCGGCTGAAATGATGATGATTATGATGAATGCGTTGCAGACGCCTTGCGTTAAATTCTCGACTATTGCAATATGTAGGTTATGTTACGTTAATTTAGCTTCGATTTTTTTAAATTGATATAAACAATGCTTAACTACGATCGGACGATATCGATATTGATAGGAAGATCGAGTGATGTAGGAACACTTATTTTATGTATAGACTATAGCTATATTCAGTAAAAAACGCAACATTAAGTAAGATGAAAATAAATGGTTCCATAATCACTTTACCATATAATATTATGCCATTATTTTTATATTTTCCTGTTTCTAATACAGTCTCACTTATATAATTATCTACTAGCAAACGTCACACAGTCCTCAAGTAGGAAAGGATTAATGGCGTGACGTTTTGACCATCCCACACTTGACTGATATGGCCGGAAATTACGTATCTACGTGGTATGCGAACCGGACAACGCAGTGTTGGAAGGCCTATCACAAGGTAGACCGATGACCTGGTGAGAGTTGCGGGTAGGTATGCAGTGGATGCGACACGCTTGTGCGTAACGTCACATGATGTCAACTGTTGGACAAAGGCCTCTTCAAAAAGTCACCATAATGAACGATCCTGTGACCGTAGGCTTTTGTCCAACAGTGGACATCCTTCGGCTGAAATGGCGATTTAGAAGTCATATGCCCTTGTCTGGACTCACTAGTCCGAAACTAAAAATATTTAGAGTCAATTTAACCATACGGTCTTTCAACCAACTATCGGAGAGTTGTCCGGACCAGACGGGTATTGTGTCTGGTCCGGCATTTACCCCATAGTTCATTTCGTACTATTTCACGTGCTATGATGAATTCTGTTGTTACGATGATGGATAATTTCTATATATCGACATAGATGCCACTACTGCAGTATGTTCATTTTTTTTTTGTTGTGTGTGTGGTTTGAACTCGAGACCATCGGAGTGCGTGGTCGCGTTCGTAGCCGCTACGTCAATTCAATCTTGACGTCGGCGCGCGAATTTGATATCCCGCCTACGCAGTGCTACGTCACGCACTGGATTGCTACGGTGCTACGACTTTTCTTATCTGTTACGCAATACTTGACGCGGTAGGGCGCCCTGTTATCTGCTACGCCGCAAGCTTGAACGTATTGTTGTACTAGAGCTTGCGGTAAATACATTATTAATTGACAGTTTCGGAAACTCAAATAATGACTTCACCGATGAATAAATCTGCCTCTGAGTCGGATATTAGTCTGTTGGGAAATGATGATAAACATAATACGCCGCCTAATTATGTATTCGAGAGGAATAAGCGAAGTTAGGAGGATTGAATAAGTGAAGAACAATTAGATGATTTTTACCTTTTGAGCATCGTAATTACAGACAGAATAAAAGATGAATGAGACAAAAGTTTAATTCATTAAGCCCCAAGCGAACGCCGGCGTTCACACATCTATTGTTCTTTAATTGTGTCTGTAATTACAGACAATTAATTACAAGATCTTGTATCTGTAATTACAAGATCGAAAGGTTAAAAAGGATATTAAAGAAATGAGGACTCTTTTTTTGACCAAACAAGGAAATGATACCCAGCAAGTGTCGGCAACACTAAAAGAAACAATCTAACCTACAAATACAAAATAAAATAATCATCATCATCATCCTACCCTTATCCCATTTTACTTGGGGTCGGCGCAACATGTTTTTTTCTTCCACTCTGTCCTGTCATCCGTCACACATCACTAACTCCCTTTTCTTTCATATCACTCTTCACACAATCCATCCATCTCTTCTTCGGCCTCCCTCTTCCTCTCCATCCATCCACGTGTAAACTCAGAACTCTTTTTGTGACATGCGTTTCATCTCTCCTCTTCACATGTCCATACCAAGACAAACGATTTTCTTTCAACAATAATGATACCTATATATTTTTGGCTCTGAAAAATAAACATTTTTGTATTTTTTTTTTATCACCAAAATAAGACAGAACCCGGAAAATAAGTACAAATACTTATTTTCTGGTTTCTGTCTTATCTTCTTTTATTATTTAGTGTCTACATGAATTTTGAAATAAATTAAAATAACTATTTAATTGTTATTTAAAATACACTCATGTTGTAGCGATCAGGAAACACAGATTCTGGTCAGGAAATTGTCTGGAAATTCCAGTCCCGTAGTAAATAATTTTTGTGACCAAACACTCTTGACTCTGATGCTTTTTAATATTCATTGTCCTTGTCGTCATGACACAATGTCCTGGTGAAAGATGAGTAAGCAGAATGATGTCTAGTCACGTCATCAGCCAAGGGCTCGTCGGATCAAGGAAAGTCCGTTTCGCAACTACATTCAAATGTACGTTTGTACATGTTTATATGTCTCAAATAAAACTATTTTTGTGGAGTGTCCGCTCGTACATTGTTAACACCTCTAAAATTCCGACTAAGCGTTTCATCTTGTCCTTTGTAATATGATAAATGATCTTTATTTTGTACTAGCTTCTGCCCGCGACTTCGTTCGCGGAAAATTTTGTGAGACAAAAGTTGTGATAGCTCGGAGCCTATGTCACTCAGGAGTAAAGTAGCTTTCTATTATAGCTTCAATTTTTCCAATCGAACCATTAGTTTCAGAGATTACCCCCTATAAACAAAAAAACAAACGTTACCTCTTTATTATATACTAGCTTTTGTCAGCGGCTTCGCCCGCGTACATAAAATATAGCCTATGTCACTCAGGAGTAAAGCAGCTTTCTATTGTTGCTTAAATTTTTCCAATCGGACCAGTAGTTCCATAGATTACCTCCTACAAACAAAAAAACAAACTTTACCTTTTTATTATATTAGTGTAGATATAGGTTTAAAAAACACTTTTACAGGTCATTTTTTTTATGCTAGTCCGGTGTTTCCTAGCTGACTACCCTGAGAAGAAACACCGAAACAAACTCAGGAGTCAAAGTCTTTCTTAAAGTCCAGAAAATATGTATTGGTCAAATCACATAAGAATATGTACACTGAAGGATTGGAACAATTATTTTCCTGCTGCGGTCTTCCAGTTCGATTATAATTTGCCTGTGCCGTGTTATTTATTCTACCCTTGAAGTGCCTTCAAGGGTAGAATAAATAATCTCATTAAACTAGTGCACTTCACCATCTACGATTGCATCACTGCTCACCATCATTCAGGTGGGATCGTAATTGTGCACTACTTTATAGAAAAAAAATACATACGGTGAGAAGTTGTTGCGTTGAAACTCAGGCCTTACTTTTTTTATCCCGGAAACCACTATATCTTAAAACCAAAAATTCGTAGACATGTGATATCTACCAATGTGCACTTGGCCTGCTCCCTCCCTTTCCAAGCCGAAGCCGGGGTTTAACGGAAAGGATTGCTTTTTTTTCATATTTACATTTTATCTATGAAAAACTTCTTATTTACGTTCTTGGATAAATATCCCATACAAAAAAAAACGCTCAATATATTTTATAATCTATGCGAACGCTGGCGTTCGCTTGATGTTTAACAATCACTGGTGATTGATGTGTGAGTTTTGAATCCAGGTTTTCTGATAGTGATATTAGCGAGTAAGAGGTGCTCTTCATTACTTTCTAGAATATATACAAATTATGGTGAAATTTCGAAAGAATCTCTTGTGAATAGTCAGTTGTGGTTTGATTCGACTTCGAACCTTCGTAGGTGTAATAGAGTAAATGCTATATTATGACTATGACGTCATTCACACGTATGGTGCTACGGTGCACGTCGAGTTGCTCAGAACTAGGCATCAAGAACCAACTACCCTATATACTTTTCCTTGTAATCCGTGTACCCTACATAACAGAAGAACAAATATTTTATTTATGTGGGAAAATTATCCAAAGAAATTTGCGCCTTTAGGCGAGGCGGGAGATAGCGAATGACTTTTACTGACTAAAACTTCACTGTTCTTTCGTTGCCTTTCATACCTTCCTTTCAGAAAACGATCCTTGACTCCAGTAAGCCATGAGCCTGTTGTTTCCTACGGTTTGCCGACAACTCTTGGAGACGCACGTAGACACGCCGTCAACGATTTGGGCTTGGTCCGGATGGTCACCGGACGGACCGACGGTTAGCTATCCTTTACTCGCCGTCCGCAAGTCCGTACCCAATGGGGCCAAAAATCGAAATAATAAAACCTGCATAATTATAAACAACTAGCTTTTGTCAGCGGCTTCGCCCGCGCACATAGAATATAGCCTATGTCACTCAGGAGTAAAGCAACTTTCTATGGTTGCTAAAATTTTTCCAATCGGACCACAAACTTTACCTCTTTATTATATTAGTGTTGATTATACTTAGTGGATCAAAATGTGTTAGTTGGCGCGTAATCTTGAGAAACTTGTTATTCATCATATCATAGATGTATTGTGTGAGTTTTGAGTCTATGTTTTCTAATTGCGATATTAGCACGTAACATATCTTCCCTTCTAAATATCAATGTCATCATCATCATCATTTCAGCCGATAGACATCCAGTGCTGGACTTAGGCCTCCCCCATTGTCATCATAATGAACGGTCCTGTCCATCTCGCATCCATCAGACACCCACAACCCTTGCCAGGTCATCGGTCCACTTTGTTGGAGGCCTTCCAACACTGCATCCTCTGGTATGCGGTTCCAGAACCCCAACGGCCATCCGTTCTGCGAGCAATATTCCCTGCCCATTGCTAATTAAGTTTGGCGATTCTTTGGGCTATGTCGGCAACCTTGGTTTTCCTACGGATATTCACTTCATTTCTGATACGATCACGCAAGGAAACTCTGAGCCCTTTCCACTGCTCTTTGGGTGACGCTCACAATGGGCCTCATCAGAAGGTTTAAGGCATTGTGGTATATTGAACGAGAAGACACCGCGCAGCTTCAAATATCAATGTCATCATCAGCCTTTTTAATGTTCCCACTGCTGGGACACAGGCCTCCTCTCTAGGAGAGGGAATGGGCCAAAATCCCACGCGGGCCCAGTTTGGATTGGTGGAAGTCAAATGTCTTCGAATTGTTGGTTCTAGGACATACCGATTCCTTCACGATGTTTTCCTTCACCGTTTTGAGAGCAGTGGTGATGAAATAAATTACACAAAGTAGTGCGCCGGGCTTGGTTTGAACCCGCGACCTACAACTCGTAAGTCGGGGCCGATACCACTCGGCCACCACTAATATAATAATATCAATGTGTTCTTCATTAATTTTGTTTTGGAGATGAATAAAATAATTCTCCGATAGAATTTTGGCGTATAATTAAGAAAAAGATTTTACAAAAATTGCGTGTGCGTTACGTTGACCGATATAATGGTTGAATGACATAGTGGCGACGCGCGCGTAAGAAACCGGAACTACACCCCACACTCCCCCTCTGAGCTGCCCAACCGTACAAGCTCGCTGTGATGACAATGCCCAGACAAATTTTTAAAACATGTATGAGTTTATTACCAGATTATAAATTATAGTGAAACTTCGAAAGACTCCTTTGTGAATTATAGTCAGTTAAGGTTTGATTCAACTTCCAACCTTTTTTTTATGGTAGGTAAAAATCATTCAATGATGAGTCCCGCTCTTGGGTGGAGCGGAAAACAAGTGTCAGACTCTTACTGACTATACAACCTACCCCGTTCCTACATCCTTCCTTTTCAGACGCTTACCAGACGACCGGACGGCGAGCTACCCAATGCTCACCGTCCGCAAGCCCGCGTCTACGGTGGCCGGAAGTCAGGATCCGAATCCCGGCGGCGACTGGGGCGCAAACGCCGTTGCCTTATGCGGTCAGCCTCCTCCTTTGCTAGCATTACTGCTTCGCAGAAGGAGGCGAACGCAGAAGGAGGAACCTTCGATATTTCCGCGCGCCTCAAGGAGTTGTCAGCAAACTGTAGGGGCCCTTCAGGGTCGAAGCCATCTGGAGCTGCCAGTTTGTGTGAAACTGTTACCGCGGCTCTAGGAATAAGGCAAGGAAGGAATGGGGTAGGCTTTTTAGTCAGTAAGAGTCTGACACTGGTCTCCCGCTCCACCTTCACCAAACCTTCGATATTTAGGTTATGAAATTGTATTTATATCATATATTTTTATAGTATATTGATTATCTATTATATTCACATGCTTTTTCTTTCTTTTTATTGCACCCGCCATCATGATAATCTGCATCACCCAAAGGTTGACTGGTAGAAAATGCCTTTGGCATTAAGTCCGCCTTTGTACTATTATGTGCATGAAGTGTTAAATAAATAAATAAACCTTCGTAGGTGTAATAGAATACCTCTCAGCCATCAAGCGAACGTTGTAGTACCCGCGAACGCCGGCGTTTGCGGGTATTAACGGAAAGTTATTTGTCTATAAAAGCTTTTTTTTTACGTTCTTGGATAAATATCAAAATACCCTACAAAAAAAATGCTCAAATATTGTACATTCTATTTTTGAAAATTTGACAACGGCGCGTAGCGCGAAATCATGAGCGCGAGCGCCGGTTTCAAGGGGTTAATTCACTATCACGTATTTCACAAAGGTGCACGTGGAATTGTTCAGAACTACGCATCAAGCAAAAACCAATTATCCTACATACTTTTCCTTGTAATCCATTTTGCGGTTTGTGTGATTCTTTTATTTTATGTACTTTTTAGCCGGCGGACGGAAATTCCAAATGTGCCACAAATCAGATGGGAACATAAAAGATTGCATCACATCAGATATTGTTATGTTTCAAGCGAACTTGATTTCGCAATAGTTGCGTATGATTCACTGCCCTACGACAATAATCTTGTAAAACCATTAATACAACTTAAGAATTAGCATTGCCATCCAACGTGACAATGCTGCCAGTCTTCTGGGCACGTTTCCAGATGACAGCAGAATATTTCGACGCTTGACTATTGTGTTTTTGTATTATATGTACCTACATACATAGTTAGGTTTGGTGTAAATATTTATTTTAGTTTAGTTTATATTTAAGATTTTTTTATATTATCCTAGTTATATCTGTAATTATAATTCATTTCATTTAATACAAATTATATGCCAATTGGCAAATTATAGCTCACTACGCAATCATCATCATCATCATCATCAGCCTTTTAATATTCCCACTGCAGGGACACAGGCCTCCTCTTTCTAGGAGAAGGAATGGGTCATAATCCACCACGCGGGCCCAGTGCGGATTGGTGGATGTCACATGTCTTCAAATTTTTGGTTCTAGGACATGCCGGTTTCCTCACGATGTTTTCCTTCACCGTTTTGAGAGCAGTGGTGATGAAATAAATTACACAAAGTAATGCGCCTGGCTGGGTTTGAACCCGCAACCTACGACTCGTAAGTCGGGGCCGTTACCACTCGGCCACTACTGCTCCCACTACGCAATACTAAATATCAATTTTAATAATTATCACCTGTTATAAGTATGAACGAGCTATGCCGTGGGTTGCTAAAGCGCCTCCTGCGTTGATAAGTACAAGCCATTTCCGGCACCCGCTTGCCCACTATAAGTATGAGATGATGCCATGGTGTCTTCTTACCCAATCTTCAAATGAAAAACTTTGAGGGAAGCGGCATCCATCGATTCGAAAAGAAGAAGAAGAAATGTATTTTTTTTTGTGGTTACCTCTAAAATTTTGTAACTTGCTAAGTGTGCCTTATACAAACAGTTTTGGAACTGCACCAGGTTATATTAATTGAACAAATGTATTGCATACACAATAGTACACAGTCATTCTACTAAAAAAAACATAGATAGATTAAATAGATGTACTCTTTATTGTAGGTACACCATAAATACAATTACAAACTAGACAGTGACTGCATTACGTATTTTAAACTAAAAATAGACAGCCTTGCCGAAACTGCCATAAGTCAAAAGAAAATAAATGAGTGGCGGATATTAACCGGTCATTCCCCTACTGCAAAGAAAAAGTATGAATGAATGACGTAATTTACAAGGTCATTCATTACCACTACTCTCAAAACGGTGAGGTGAAACATCGTGAGGAAACCGGCATGTCCTAGAACCAAACATTCGAAGACGTGATATCAACAAAATCGAACTGGTTCTGCATAGAGTATTACGGCGCATTCCCTCTGCTGTAGAGGAGGCCTGAGTTTTAGGCAATAAAATAATCTGACTAAGAATAGAAGACATTGATTATTTTATCTTAAATCTAACGTTTCTTCGGGGGCCTCGCTGTCCAACCGTCCTGTAACCCTCCGGACCCGGCAAAAGTCGCCGACGACAAGCATTTTTCCTCAAGGAGTTGTCGACAAACTGTAGTGGCCCAGCAGGGTCGAAGTCTCTTGGCAACGGCACTCACGCCGCAGCCGCCGCTGCCGTGTCTCCGATCTTGATTTCCGGCCACCGTAGGCGCGGGTTTGCGGACGGCGAGCAATGGGTAGCTCGCTGTCCGCCCATCCGGTAATCTTCCGAACCGAGCCCAGGTCGTCGACGGCGCGCACTGTTCCCGCGCGCCTCAAAGAGTGGTCAGCAACTGTAGTGGCCCAGCATGGTGGAAACCTTCTGGGGCCAAGGGTTGATGCGAAAGCGGGGCCCCGGAACTAATGCAGGAAGGAACGGTGGTTCGTTTAGTCAGAAAAGGTCTGACACTGTCTCTCAATCCACCCAAGGGTGGGATCGTCATTCGATGATTTTTCTCACCAAAAAGAAAAAACACCCATAAGAAAGAATTCTCATCTTAAAACAGAGAGCCCATAAATATTCTAGGTCTGAAGGCAAAAGAAAGTTTTTGGTAAATTTAATTGTGCGTACAGCCAAGGAGTGGAATTCCTTGCCGGAGTCTGTGTTTCCTGATGGCTACAACCCGGCAATCTTTAAGTCAAGAGTGAATAGGTTACTTCTAGGTAAGCGCGCTGTATCGTCGACAGCATCGTCGCTTTCCATCAGGTGAGATAGAGGTCAAGCGTAAAACTATAAGCAATAAAAAAATCATCTGTTAAAAAGATATATTAAAGAAACAAAAGTAACTAAAGTACACATTATATATATAACTTAACCTAAGTTGTACACGTAATGTTCATTGTAAACACATTAATTTTAATGGTCCAGCATAAATTATTTATCATCTACACTAATATAATAAAGAGGTAAAGTTTGTTTTTTTGTTTGTAGGGGGTAATCTCTGGAACTACTGGTCCGATTGGAAAAATTTTAGCAACAATAGAAAGCTGCTTTACTCCTGAGTGACATAGGCTATATTTTATGTACGCGGGCGAAGCCGCTGGAAAAGCTAATATTACATAAAACAAGTCTAAGGCGTTTTAGTCTAAGTTTGAAGCAAGATTATGTTTATTTGGGTAAAGCCTTGAGCGAAATAGAAGATGATGTGGTAAAAAATAACGATTTTCAAATAGGTAGATAATAATTATTATAATACCATATCCTAAAATATATGAATTACAACAGGCTTAATAATATAAAGTAATAATACAATTATTGCATTTAACTAGTATCACCATTAAACGATTCGTTCAACCCAATTATATCTTTTAGCAAATAAATTCACAATATTAATTAAGAGTATATCTATCTATCTATCTATTAATTAATTTTAAATAAACAAATGATGTTATTTCCTTCTTTTAAATAATTACACAAAAAATAATTAAGAACTATTTATGGCAACATTTAAAAAACGCAATTTAAAATGCAAACACCTCATAAAACTGTAAAAATTGTAAGTGGCATTGATTGGTAAACTATAGTATAATTAATTATATCTGTTTCGTAACAACTAAACTAAGCATTATACGCCACTTGGTCAGACGAAATATAGTTCAGTTAGTAAAAGCAATGTGTCAAAATAAAATTCAAACAACATTATACCAAATATATAAAATAGTTTTACATAAGTTGCAATAGTTTTTCATCAGTTGGACGCGCTATGCTAGTACATTCAAAGACAACCCTCAACGGATGACAGCGAAGCATTTGCCAAGTAAGGCAATGAATAAGGCAGATAATGAAGATGGTGATAAGGAAGAGGTCGTTACGGTGCAAAGGAGGAAGCGCCGATCGGAAGCCTACTGGAATCTCTGCGGCAAAGCACCTTGCAGTCAGAGTCACTGCTGTCAGACCAGTCTGTATAATATTCGGGAATAAGTATTCTCATTTTGGGAATGTTCTGTTTCTCCATCACTAGGCCTGGCCTTGTAGCGAACATATAATACGGCGCGTATTCATGGTCATATGACCGATGTACTTTGGCACAGGGGAGACGGGTGACAGGGCAGACGGCAACGCCAAGCATGCTTTGCCGTCTCCTTAGGTTAAATGCTCTAAAGCGACAACACATAAAAATAATACTAAATAGTGAAGAGCTAAAAATAAATAGAGAAGCTATCAAGAGATAACTGCCTGAAGAGAACTCAATGCTTTTTGGAGGACTATGTGTCGTTGTTGGGGTCCAGGTGGTCGTTTCAGAGCTTGGTGTCGCTTGATTATTTGATGTTGTTGCAGAACTTGATGTTGTCGCTTGATTATTTGATGTTGTTGCAGAACTTGATGTTGTCGGTTGATTATTTGATGTTGTTTCAAAACTTGATGTTGTCGCGTTGGCCTTATTTATCAACTTATGTGTAAAAAAAGGTCAATACCCTGAACCTTAGATTATAAAACAAAATGCAGATAGACCGCGCGGAACACGAAAGTGAAGCCAACAAAATAAATACAAATAGAAAAACGAATACACTCTCGCGTCAGTACGGCACGAAGCGTCGCATCGTAAGTACGTCACTGAAGGTCAAGGACAATATTCATATTTTCGAGAATAATGCCGCCTTGCGTGTTCAAATATTGCAAAAATTGTTCCCGTAGCGGTAGTGAACGCGACCGCTGCGCCGGAGGAAAGGCCAAAGCCAATGGAAAGGGCTTTGCTCGGAGTTTCTTTGCGTGATCGAATCAAAAATGAAGATAAAGATACCTATCCGCAAGAGAACTAAAGTGCGACATAGCTCGAAGAATCGCCAAACTTAAGTGGCAGTGGGCAGGGTACACTGCTCTCATAACAGATGGCCGTTGGGGCCGAAAGGTTCTGGAGTAGCGACCGCGTACTGGAAGACACAGCGTTGGAAGGCCTCCTACGAGGTGTACCAATGACCTGGTGAAGGTTGCAGGAATCCGATGGATGCCAGATGAACGGAATAGGTCATTTCGGCAACACTTGGGGGAGGCCTATGTCCAGCCGTGGACTTCTATCGGTTGAAATGATGATGATGATTTTGAGTATTTGCTTTGGTCTGGTCGTGCTCCGGAGAGCACGTTAAGTCGTCGATCCCGGTTGCCATACGAACATCTAATGGCAGTCGTTACGGCTTGTTGGAGCTCTCAAAAGTCCAACAATTGGTCTAACTGCAATGGTTCGATATCTACCCACCTAAAAAAAAAATACCAACTGAATAAATAACACCATTTTTATTTTATTTGCTTTTTCTTTTAAACACTTTTATACAAACCTTGTCCTGAAAATATTACAAACACAACAATAAACATTCACTTAAATAGGTGCAGCGTTCTTAAGTTATGTGCGTACATACATTTCGGAAATTGATTTTTATTAATATACAATGTGTTAAAAATTAACTGCAAGAACTTCGTCCACTTACCCACTATCGTAAAACAAAAACGTTAAAAAAAAAATTAAGCACTTTTATATTATTTTTTTTGCAAATACATCTTATTTATATTTCTAAGTAAGTACTTACCTTTCTTGCAGTTAATTTTTTAACACCTAATAGATATGTAATGAAATAATATGGGTAATTTTGTTATTATCCTGGCAACCGTAACGCACACCGAGGAAACGTATGTTTACAGTGCTGTCACGCACACATGTCTGCAAACGTGGCTTCACTTTCGTGTTCCGCGCGGTCTATCTGCATTTTGTTTTATAATCTAAGCCCTGAACTATTAAAGACTGCACTGACAAGGCCTATTTTTAAGCAAGGTTCACACACAGATTACTCAAACTATAGACCGATAGCTATACTTTCTGTAATAAATAAAATTGTGGAAAAGTTTATTGTGGGCCAAATAAGTATGTTTTTAGAGAAAAATAATATTCTAACAAATGCCCAACATGGTTTTAGACGTGGTAGGAGTACGGCTACGGCTCTGGCGCAGTTCTCTAATGACATCAATGAGCACTTAGATCAGCGGAAGCAGGTGGTGGTGGTCTATATCGATTTCAAAAAAGCATTTGAGACTCTGGAGCACCGCCAGCTGCTTCAAGCTATGGAGGAGTGTGGGGTCGCGGGGCCACTAAATACCTGACTGCATGCGTACCTCACAGGCCGGACACTGAGAACTGTGATCGATGGCGTGGTCGGGGAAGCCAAACATATTACCTGTGGTGTGCCTACCGGGTCGGTCTACGGTCCGGTTGGATTTATTATGCATGTGAACAGCATGTGCAATGTGGTTCATAACTGTCATATATATATGTATGCAGATGATACATGTCTGGTCTACGCTGATAGTGATTTAAATGTAATAGAAAATAAAATTCAAACCGATTTCACGAATATTATAAGGTGGGCACACGACAACGGAATAATTATTAACATTAACAAAACAAAATGTATGCATACGGTCACCTTATTTTAAAACTATTGGACGCTCGCCGCGTATTATAGGACACAGCTATGAATGTCTGCATAGCGAGCACGACGGCAGCGTCTCACAGTGTGATTGTGCGCCTATCGAGGTGGTGGAAGATTACAAGTACTTAGGCCTGATAGTAGACACTAATTTCTCATGGAAAACGCACATTATGAAACTTTGTGACAAATTACGGTCGGTTCTTGTGAAATTCCACTACCTTAGTGTGGTGCTGGACGGCTATTTTGTTTGTTGTATACTATGCACTGGTGGACTCGCTGCTTTCTTATGGACTGGCATGTTATGGACACACGTTTAAAACGTATTTGGATAAGATAAAAGCCTTACAAATTAGATTTATGAAAAAATTAGCAGACAATAAAACCAAACTACTTTGTAAAAGAGCTAACTATGAAAAATTGTTTGTTGAATGTAAAATCCTGCCGGTGCATGAGAGGGTAGCGCTACTAGTTGCATTGGATCACTACTGCCACCAAGAGTACAAAATCGGGACTGTACAATTAAGACCTCGAAGTACAAAGAAATGTAATACGTTCCAAGTGCCCACTTGCAATAACTATTATGGACAAAGATGTGATAAAAGTTTAGGTCCAACAATATTTAACAGTCTACCTGCAGATTTCGAAAGTGCTTCAGTTTCTAAACGGGTGTTTAAATATAAAACGACGAAATATTTCCTAAATGTACTCAGTGAAAGCATAGATTCCCAAAATATAAAAGCGTAATTAAATTTTATATTACTAATTAAATTTTAATTGAAATAAGTTAAATTGAATTAAAACGTATAAAATGAGTAAAATTGAATTGAATTAAATTGTATAAAATTTTAATTTATGTAGTCAAATGGAATGGATTCAACTGGATTGAATAAAATAACTATGTATTAATGTGTAATGACAATGTTTGTAAAATATTTAATAATTTGTTAACACGGGAGCTACGTCTGCCAACAAACTGCTATGCAGTTTGGCAGAAGTATAATTGTTTTGTAAAATTGTCGTTAAAAACAAAAAAAAGCATTTTTATTATTATTTTTATTATATTATTTATCCTGTGTAGCTTCTGTCTCTTTCTTACAACAGGAATATAATGATCTTAAGAGGCCGGTTCGGGACGATTTATCCATACAAATGTAATACCAAAATCATTTGCAAGTCGAGCATATTTCAACCATTCCCAGATCTTTCTTTTTAAAAAAGCTTGTTTAAAGCTTTTTTTAAAAAGAAAGATCTGGGAACCTAGATAACTATTGTCTAAATCCAAAAATCACCATCATCATCATCATCTCAGAGCTTGTCCCGGTTGCTTCCTTGGCTTTCACCTCGGTGCCCGGGGTCCGCTTTCCAACTCAAACGCCTCCACTTCGCTCGGTCTTTCGCGTCCTTTGCCGTAAGCCCATTGGCACGCATATCGTCCCTTACGACGTCGCTCCAACGCCTCTTAGGCCTTCCTCTTTTTCCGGTCCCGGCGGAGGTGGCATGGCGAGGCATCTGTTACTCACGTAGTCTGCCGGTTTTCGTAATACGTGGCCATACCAGCGTAGGCGACCCTCCTGCAGTTTATCCGCTATGTCACGGACCTGAAGGCTGCCCCGGATGCGGGAGTTTTTAATGCGGTCTTTCAGCGACACTCCCGACATCCAGCGCAGCATATTCATTTCCGTGACACGCAGGCTTTGCTTGTGCCGCTCAAGTACAGGCCACGCTTCACTACCATACAAAAGGACAGGCCTAATGATGGTCTTATAGACCTGTCCTTTGAGCCTAACCGGCATTTTAGGGTCACAGATAACCCCCGCCACCTCACGCCATTTCGCCCAGGCCGCCGAGATACGTGACTCGACGTCGCAATCGACGTCCCCGAACTCACCAAGTACCTGACCTGCTCCGTGCGCTCGACTGTGTCTTCGCCAATGCGAACAGGAGCAGCGTTTGTCGTGTTACAGGCCAAGTACTCGGTCTTCGCCGCATTAATTTTCAGACCGCCGTTTTCCAGCGATTCCTTCCACACTGTCACACGTCGAACCAAGCGCCCACTGTCCGAGTCCGCCAGCGCGATGTCGTCTGCATACATGAGCAGCCATGGCGGCTGCTCGTGTAAGTCCCTGATGTTGAAGGACAGCACGTCCAGCACCACACAGAACAGAAACGGACTAAGGACAGAACCCTGGTGAACTCCGACGGTGATGGGGAAGGGATTCGTATCGCCAACAGCGGTCCGAACCACAGAACCGGAGTCTCGGTACATATCTCGGATGATGTCAACATAGGTCTCGGGCACTCCTTTGGATCTCAGCGCCCACCAGATCACCTCACGGGGGACACAGTCGAAGGCCTTCTGCATGTCAAGGAACAAGAGGTGCAGAGGCGTATTCTTTGATCTGTATCCCTCCATGGTAACCCTTAGGGCAAAAATGGAATCCATGGCGCCATGGCCTGGTCGAAACCCATATTGGCATCCCGAGACGGTGCACTCCTGTCGGATCCGAGAGTCAATCACCCGCTCGAAGAGCTTCATGGTGTGGGACATAACCTTAATCCCCCGGTAGTCGCCACACTCCTGCACTGATCCCTTGCCTTTGAAGACTGGAGTGATAATACTCAGTCTCCATTGACTCGGGATCTTTGCGGTGAGGAGCATGCGGTTAAATAGGTGGCTTAAGATGCCCACACCACGAGGACCGACCGCACCGACAGCTTTCCAGTTCTTCATGCGGCGAAGAGCCACATGCACTTCTTCAGGCGTAACCAGGGGCACAAGTCCCTGGTTTGGAGGAAGAACCGGAGACAGCACCTCTTTGTGCTGCTTGTTCAGCAGCTCGTGGAAGTACGAGCGCCATCTCTCCTTCACCGCGAGGTCCTCGCATAACAGATTGCCGTCAGGGTCTCTTACACAGCGGCACTTAGTGATATCCAGTGCCGCTTTGACCCTGGAACGTGCCAACTTATAAATGAGCTTCTGCCCCTCACACGATTCCAACTTATCATAAAGTGGCTGTAAGTGGTCTCGTCTGGCTCTGGCTACGGCCCTCTTGGCGGCACGTTTTGCAACTCTGTATGCGTCGCGGTCTTCGGGAGATTTGGAAGCTTGCCACGTTTTGAAGAGAGCTTTCTTCTCTCTGATCTCCCTTTGGACTGTGTCATCCCACCACCAAGTCTCCTTGTCACACTTGCGGCCGCCCCTGGACAAGCCGAGCACCGACTTCGCCGCCTCGGTGATGGCAGCCTGAATCCTGTCCCAGTGGCTTTGCACAGGTTCGCCATCGGTACCATCGCACTTATCGCCGATGGCCGACGCGAACGACTGGGACGTGGCTGCATCCAGTCGCCACCACCGTATTCGGCGTTGTTGGCGCTCATCAAACTTGACCCTAGGTTTGACGCGCAAGTCCATGACAAGGAGACGGTGTTGTGCAGTGAGACTCTCGCCGGGTATGACCTTGCAGTTGGCCACCTTACTGATAAGGTGCCTCCGTATGAGTAAGAAATCGATTTAAGTAGCGTACCTCCCGCTCTCGTAGGTAATCAGGTGTTCGGATTTCTTTTAGAAATACGTGTTCACGATGGCAAGGCCGGCAGCCGCACACGTTTGGAGGATATTCTCCCCTTCAGCGTTACGGCTACCGTATCCAAAGCCACCATGAACATGCTCAAACTCCTTGCACCTGTCACCCACATGACCGTTCAGATCACCACCCAAAACGATTCCCTGTGACAGCGGGATGCCACGAAGCACCCCACCGAGCTGATCCCAGAACGCAGCCTTTTCAGCGTCGCTGCAACCGACCTGAGGCGCGTAGGCACTTATCAAGTAGGTTATAACCCCGTCGATAAGCACACCTACGACCATAAGCCGGTCGCTGTAGCGTTTCACCTCCAGGACTGCGTCTTGAAACTCCTCGGAGAATACAACGGCCACCCCGTTCTCCCCACCAGCTGCACCCGTGTAGATTAATTTGTAGCCATTCCCGATGAGCCGGGACCTACGGCCCTTCCACCGAGTCTCCTGCAGGAATGCCACGGCCACCCTTCGCCTAAGAAGTACATCGGCTAACTCTCTCGCGCGTCCGGTCAGCGTGCCAATGTTAAGGCTGGCGAAGCGGAGTTTACGGATTCGGGCTCGCGTCTTTAGCCAAAAATCACCATAATATGGTTGAAATATGCTCGACTTGCAAATGATTTTGGTATTACGTTTGTATGGATAAATCGTCCCGTACCGGCCTCTTAAGACGTCATGGTAAAGGAATAGTGAACGGTAAGCTAAGATGCGCTTGTTTAAAAAGGAAGAAAAATCCCTAGCTTTAGAAAATTCCTTGTAGAGAATGCCTTGTAGCATTAAGTCCGCCTATGAACCACTACGGGTCATGAAGTTTTATATAAATAAATAAAATTATTGGTAATTTGTATTGAGCAGGTTGGACGTCAGGTAAATACATCAGTCTACGTCACTAAATGTTTATATCCTGTTTGTTACCGAGCTGGTAACGTTGCACTATGAACTGTTTTGAACACTAATAGGGTTGAAATCAAACAAATCTATTGTGTCCTGAACTATTTAGAAAAACTTTATTGAAATAATATAATTTACTTATATAGTGTCGCTTGTAACGAAACCATAGCGACTTCTTATTTGACGCCATCTATCGCGAGGCAAGGTACTAAAAAATGAAAATATCTTAAAAATCTAATTATGATCTTCAACATATCCTTTACTTTTACTATAAAGGAATAATATAATACTTACGCATTATTACAAATCATAAATTACAAATAACAAAAAAAATTGGCACTGAAGATAACCAAAGTCAGTGGTCAAGATACAACTGCCTGAAGAGAGCTGAGTGCTTTTTGGAGAACTTTGTGTCATTAAAGGATGTGATGTTGATGGAGGCCTTGATGCTGATTGAGAACTTGATGCTGTTTGAAGACTAGATGCTGTTTGAGGACTTGATGCTGTTTGAGAACTTGATCCTGTTTGAGGACTTGATGCTGTTTGAGAACTTGAAGCTGTTTGAGGACTTGATGCTGTTTGAGGACTTGAAGCTGTTTGAGGACTTGGTGCTTTTTGAGAACTTGAAGCTGTTTGAGGACTTGATGCTGTTTGAGAACTTGAAGCTGTTTGAGGACTTGATGCTGTTTGAGGACTTGATGCTGTTTGAGAACTTGAAGCTGTTTGAGGACTTGATGCTGTTTGAGGACTTGGAGTAGAGTTACTTGTCGTTTGAGTATCAAGTGTGTCGTCTTCGTAGTCATCTTTTGATTTGTCGTTCCTGGAAATAAAACGATAAAAATTACCGATAAAATAATACATGGATAAAATAACACTCATTTTATATAAATACTAGCATTCTGCCAGCGGCTTCGAATGCGTGAAAATAGGTTCTCGCACAAACTTTAGACATGCGTTTCATCCCGTTAGGGGGTGAATTTTGGAAAATCCTTTCTTAATGTTCGCCTACATTAATAAAGGAAGCCCTGAGCAAAATTTCAAGCTCCTTGTCCCCGTAGTTTTGGCTGTGCTTTGATATGTCAGTCAGGCAGTTTCTCCTTTTATATTGTATATAGATATAGATGACTATTATATAGATGATTTTTCCCACTGTAGGGTGAAATGAGAGTCCGTGCGTGTCAGACTTCTACTACTAAATGCACTCCTATATTCCTGCGTGGCCTAAGTTCCAGGGCCCTGGGTTTTTCATTCAGGAACAAACCCATGTCATGGAAGATATTGGTGTCATGGTGATAGTGCGTGAAATACTACGTACTAACAACGACTTGGACTCAAGACGAACGGTTACCGGAAGGCTGGACGGCAAGATAGCCATCGTTCGCCGTTCACAATTTTTTAGCCAAACAGGTTAAAAAATAGGAATTTTGTTGACAGGGGTCTAACTATGGACTTCCCATTCAGGAATTCCCCGTGGTCTTAGCTAGGGGGCATCGGCCCTTCTGGGCCGCTACGGTTTCCTGGCATCTATTTGAGGAGCGCGTGGATCATACGCACTATATACGACTGGGCTTGGTCCGGTTAATTACCGCTCCTGTTTCGCAAACAGGAGCTACCAATGGGTAGCTAGATATTCGCAAGCTCACATCTACCGTGGCTGATAATCGTGATCGGAATCTCAGAAGTCGGGGCGGCTAAAACAGGGTACACACACCGATTACCATGTCCTCTGGGCGGTCCTCAAATAGACACCTAGCCGTTTCTTCCGCATGAATCTGGTGCCGAAAATCCCCGAACATATCATGTCCTGCGATAACCTGCGTCATGCGGAAGAGATACATCATCATCAGCCTTTTTAGTGTTCACACTGCTGGAACACAGGCCTCCTCTCTAGGAGAGGGAAAAGATTGATGACATTGAATATTTGTTGTCTTTTTTAACCCAAAGGTTGACTGGTAGAGAATGCCTTGTTGCATTAAGTCCGCCTATGTACCACTACTGTACATGAAGATTAAATAAATAAATAAATATTTAGAGGAAGAGGTTAAGGAACTTGCCAAAAAGCTTGTTTAAAGCTTTTTTTAAAAAGAAAGATCTGGGAACCTAGATAAATATTGTCTAAATCCAAATATCACCATAATATGGTTGAAATATGCTCGACTTGCAAATGATTTTGGTATTACGTATTAAAAAGGCAATGATTACTGGGTAATTTCATTTAAATTTAACACTCCTGTAAAACCACAATTTTTCGATTATACCTATCATCATTATCGCAAAAGAATGATAATAATTATATACAATACATAAGTTTACGAGAACCAAGCGGCAATGACACATGAATTGATAACAAGGAAAATAATCTTTAAAATGTGTTTGAATATCAAAAGCAACTATGCAATATTTTGTTTATGTATGTTTCAAAATAATTAGATATTTTAACTTTATAAATTTTAGTTATTCATGAAGGCATTTGCCAAGCTTTGGGACACCAATAAAACTAACTATCAAGCATTTTATCTATTACTAGCCAGCGGCTTCGCCCGTGTGAAAATTGGTTTTTCCCCGTTAAGAGTGAAGTTTCGTAAAATCCGTTCTTTGCTACACTCTATTAGAAACCATACCTAATAAATTTTAAGTTTGTAGGTATTATAGTTTCTGAGATGTCGTGCTTGTTCACTAAATGTTTTTTTGCGTTCATAATATACCAGCTTCTGCATGCGGCTTCGCCCGTATAAAATTCAATTCACCCCTTAAGGTTGTTAACGACGTCAGCGCCATCTATTGTCGTCTAGGCGGAACAACAAGGCTGAATGACATTGACTGACAGGTGACAGCTCGGTCGCACTGTCAAAAGCGACATCAGCGCGCGCGCCGTTTTTTCTCAAAACTAAATTTTGTGACGCGACGACGAGACGACCACTGTTCTGCGTTTAACCACTGTTCTGCGTTTAACCACTGTTCTACGTTTAAAACTATAATATATTATAATAAAACCAACTAATGTGATTACATATTAAATCGTGAAGTACTAGAGCAACCTTGGGTTTCAATGCAAATCAACCCTGACGACTTGATACAATTCCCAACAAGGTGGAGTTTCGTAAAATCCGTTCTTAGCGGACTTCTACATCTACACCCTATAAGAAACCCACCTGCGTTCTGAGATTTTGAGCTTAGTCAGTGAGTGGTATTTCGCTTTCATAAGTACATAACTCATTTGGGATCGGCTCACTATCTAAGCAGATGTATCAAAGAGTAGAGATAATAATGAACACAACACTTACGGTTTTAATTTCACACAAATAAATCCACGCCACTCCATCCCCTCAGGACAATTACCGTACTTAATAACTTGTCTCTTGATTTTAGAAACGTTTACAACAAAATCACTGTCAAAACTTTTGAAATGTTCACGGGCGATTAGTCGTTTTAAAATTTTATAACGATCAAGCAAATCTGATCTTGGTGATTGCACTGAATTTGTATTTTGAGAAACTGTTAAAAATAGTACTGTACGAAGTAGCGTTACGAAAAATACAAATAACACTGTAGCCGCCATGTTGGCTGAACGCGTGCGCACGGTATCGGTGGCTAACGATGAATGCGTCAGAGCACAAGTTTGAGTACACGATATCGATACCAGAGTTTTACTTAAAATGTAAAAATGTTCCTTACGATGATTGATGTAAGGGTGTTTTACGCAAAACGTAAAAATGTCCCTTACGTTGATTCATACTTCTGGTATCGATATCGAAAATTCACTCGGTCAAGCACTGTATAGTTCAAGGTTATGTTTTCAAATCGACATCAGCTGATCACAGCATCCCCGATTGTTAGCTAACTGTTAAGACAGTTTAGAAAAAATGTAGTTTTTGAGTTTTTAGACAAACAACAAGAGGTTTATTTATGATTGGCTTAAAATTGTAATCATACCAGTCTCTTGTGCAATCGTTGATACGGCTGTTTTAATTAACATTTGCGATTTAGCCTTTCGATTTTTGGTAATTACAAACACAATTAAAGAACAAAAGGTGTGCGAACGCCGGTGTTCGTTTTGGGGAGGGCTTGAATTAATAAATTTAATTTGCCCTCTCCTAGAAAGGAGGCCTGTGTACCAGCAGTGGGAACATTTCAAGGCTGATGCAATGCAATGCAACAGTCTTTCCGTCCGAATATAATTTAGGTGTCTTCAAGGCTAGAGTGAATAGGCTCTTAATAAAAACTAGTGCGCCTTACCATCAACGATTGCATCACTGCTTACCATCAGGTGGGATCGCAGTCAAGCACTAGTTTATTGCAAGTAAAAAAAAAAAAACATTAAATTTAAGATTGGTTGTACTCTGAGAGTGAGTCGCTTCTCATGCCTAATCATTGTGAAAATTTTCAATTCACGTGTTCTTTTATAAGTTTATCTTGGACATTATTTACACCTCGTGCCTCGTAAAGCATTTCAAGCCGTTGTTTCCAGTTGTTATTTGAACCTGAATCTTTGACATTCTTTACAAGTAATTTTTTATAGTAGGAAAAATCATCTAATGACGAATCCCGCCCTTGGGTGGAGCGGGAAACAGTGTCAGACTCTTCATGACTAAACGACCCATCCCATTCCTTCTTAGCCCTCATACCGGGGTCGGACCTTCCTTTCAGAAACCGGACCGAGGCCCCAGTAGGCTTCGGCCCTGCTGTTGGGCCTCTATATTTGCTGACAACTCCTGGAGACTTGTAGGGCAAGCAAGATTTCGTTGCCGCCGATCGCCCCCATGAGAACCCGGTGGTACTCTACGCGGGCATACCTCTACCGTGTACGCCACCGTGTTGACACCCGGGCTAGGTAAAGGCTTTACCTTCCTTAAGAGCGGCCAACCCAAGGTACATGTTCATACAGACGGTCTTATGTGATTAAGATGTTATTATATATCTATCTTCAGATATTTGGATACAATAATATCTTGTGGATATTATTGTTATATATTATTTATTGGCTTCTATATATAAAAGCATACATAGAAATCAAAACATAAATTTGTGTAAGAGTAATCCACTAAAGACCTCTAAAAGTCTAATTTTACGTGAACTTTTAGTCTCCATAATGTACTTCTATATAAAATTTATAAAAAGTACTTCTATAGAGGCCTTGCGCATTTAAGCGAGATTATAAATGAGGTCAGTTTTTTTTTTCAAAAATCCTTAGGGTTTAATAAAAATGCGTATTTCCTAGAACAAGGTTAGTGAAACATTCAAGTAATCGGATAGAATTACCGAATGCCTACAGAATTTTCAGGCATTATCTCTCTTTTTTCGCATTACTTTTCCATCAAACATCACTTTGTATTACGAAGCAAGAATCTTTTAAATTATGCGCGACGTTGACGATAGGCGAATGAGGAAAGCTCACCTTAATAGTCAATCCATGCACTCCATCCGGTTTTAGACTATTTGTATGACAATAATCGTATTATATTGACACATCTATTCGTTATAAAGTATCATCACGTCAGCCGAACGACGCCCACTGCTGGACATACATAGGCCTCCCCTAAGGATCTCCACAACGATCGGTCCTGTGCTGTACACATCCAGCGGCTTCCTGCGATCTTTACCAGACCGTCGGTCCACCTTGTAGGGGGCCTGCCTACGGAGCGTTGTCCGGTACGCGGTCGCCATTCAAAAACCTTTCCACCCCAACGGCCATCGGTTTTCCACGCTATGCGTTCCACCTACTGTCACTTCCACGATGCAATCCTTCGAGCGATGTCGGTTGTTTTGATTCTCCTACGGATCTCATCATTCCTGATTCGATCGAGCAGGGAAATATCAAGCGTCGCTCTCTCTAATGCTCGCTGGGTGACCTTGAGCATTCTTATGAGAACCATAGTAAACAAAAGTTATAAATTTTATATCATCATCATCATCATCATCATCGGCCTTTTTAATGTTCCCACTGCAGGGACACAGGCCTCCTCTCTCTAGGAGAGGGAATGGGCCATGATCCTCCACGCGGGCCCAGTGCGGATTGGTGGATGTCACACGTCTTCGAATTTTTGGTTCTAGGACATACCGGTTTCCTCCTTAGTAAATTTTATATCAATTAATAATTTATATTATACTGGGAAAACCTGGTTCTTCCTATTTGCATAATTGTTTTAAATATGCTATCATGGTTAGTTTTGAATGAATGTATTCGTGGTACCTAACGTGTTGACTTTGAAAGTTAATATTTAGAATATTAATTATCAAATTGCATTATTTAAATCCGACTTCTTGAAACCACAGGAAATTCTTCCGCCTGGACACGAATTGCAGTGGCCTGTATGAAAAGCACTAAATCGGTTGCGCTCCCAGGTAGGCCGCTGTAAATATAACTTGGCGAAATGGGGTTTTATAGACCCGTCGGATACTCATTGTGAGTGCGGTGCCCTTGTTTAAAACATGAGCCACTTGCTGGAGTGTCCTAGGTGCCCATACACCTGCACTATGGAGGACTTAATGAGTGCCACCGCAGCTGCTGTTAATGTAGCCACCTACTGGGCCCAAACAATTTAAAGAGTTTATCATCGATTCGAAAAGAAGAAGATTATTTAAATTAGATAATTATGTTTTACAATTTGCTTTTTTGTTAAGGAAAAATGTGCGAAGTATAGTTTTCAACTAACCAATTATATTGGAAACGGAATCTACTTAGCTTGGGAAAGCCCATATTAAGTTTATTTTCCTTATACCAGTCATTTTTTTCGCACATAGACTTTTCATCGTTATCTTAATAGAAAATTCTTTTGTTTTTCTTTCTACAAGAAAAACTGTTTTCTGGACTTTTTTTATTTGCTGTTTTTATAGTTAGTATATAAACAGACTATAAAAAAAACCCCAACTATAAAAAAAAGTTCATATGACATAATATTTTTATATCTTCACATAATTCTACTGATCAGAAAAACAGTTATGTAAATACCAGTAGTGTTTGGTTTCCTGACCGAATTAAAAAAAGCAAGAGTGTTTTGATTCGGCTTCTGAGTATACGTAAATTAGTCATCAGTATCTTTGCCATTGCAAACCGATTATGATGATTTTTGACTCTTCTTTTGCATTGCATCAGTCTTATAATTTTCCCACTGCTGGGACTCAAGGTTCCTCTTTGAGAGGGAGAGTAGGCCGTAATCCACCACGATGATTTTCACCGTAGGCGCGGGCTTGCGGACGGTGAGCATTGGGTAGCTCGCCGTCCGGTCGTCTGGTAATCGTCCGAACTAAGCCCAGTCGTCGACGGCGCGCACTGTTCCCGCGCGCCTCAAGGAGTTGTCAGCAACCGTAGGGACCCTGCAGAAGGATCGAAGCCAATCAGGGCCACGGGTTTGTGTCTGAAAAGGAAGGCTCTGGCCCTGGTATGTATGGCGATGTAGGAACGGGGTAGGTTGTTTAGTCAGTAAGAGTCTGACACTTGTTTTCCGCTCCACTCAAGAGCGGAACTCGTCATTGGATGATTTTTACCTACCATAAAAAAAAACACGATGACTCTTATTTAACTCCTTGACCCCCGAAACCACACCGGTGTCCTTATGATTTCGCATCATTCCATTAAGTACCATGCGAACGCCGGCATTCGCATAGATTATAAAATAGCGTTTTTTTTTTTTAAAGGACATTTTATCCAAAAACGTAAATAAGAAGTTTTTCATGGACAAAATTTAAAGATCAAAAACAAGCAAACCTTTCCGTTAATACCCGCAAGGACACCGGTGTCTGCTCCCTGTTCGACAGGGTAAAACAGTATTTTGACATGGTGTAACACAAACAAACGCCTAACCTAACTCACTGGGATATCACCGCAGATATTTCCGAATCACCAAAAACTAAGCGGGTTTCGGTTCCGACACACTTCGGTTCACACTTATAATTAAACTAGCTTTTGCCTGCGACTTCGCTCTCGGCAACAGATTATTGTACTCTACTCTACTTAACCTTATTTTTTTTCTCTAAGAACCTTCTCCTGACAATAACAAATACAACTAAAAAAGAATTATTGGAATCGGTCCAGTTCTTCTCGAGTTTTACGCTTACCGACACATTTTGCGATTCATTTTTATTAATAAGATTTATACTTATTCAAATTGCAATACAAGACAACGAGCTTTTGCATGCTTGTTTTATGTTTCTGCTACTCAATGCGCTTGCTATTATACCACTGCAGTCTACCCATTTTTTTTTTATAGTGGGAAAAACCATCTAATGATGAAATGAATCTCGTCCTTAGGCGAAGCGGGAAGCAGTGTCAGACTTTTACTGAATAAACGACACATTCCTTCTTAGCCCTCATACCGGGGTCAGACCTTCCTTTCAGAAACCGGACCCGGCCCCAGTAGGCTTCGGCCCTGCTGTTGGGCCTCTACCCATTGGCAGCTGCTCGCTACCTGTTCTTCCAAGCAGCTGAGCCCAAGTCATCGTCGGCGCGTATTGTTCTACGCGCGATCTAAATAAAGCGTTTTTGGAACACACTCATTATGCGTTCAGCTAAGGAGTGGAATTCCTTGCGTCGGCGTCTGTGTTTCCTGATAGCTACAACCTCTTCTTGGGTCTTTAAGTCAAGAGTGAATAGGTTACTTCTAGGCAAGCGTGCTCCATCGTCGACCACATCATCGCTTACCATCAGGTGAATTTGTGGTCAATAAAATTAAAAAATAGATATCAGCCAAACCGTACGGAACCAACAGAGCTGATGCTTGCTGAAAAGAAAACTGTTGGTCTTAGAACGCTAAGAGTCGCTGAAGGAACGTAGGTATAATGTTAGTCAGTAAAAGTATGAAACAACCTGCTTTACCTTGAGAAGAAGAAAAACCATCAGGTGATAAGAATAAATTGCAAAAAATGTTGGTTATGTTCTTTACACAAAATGTCATATGTTGGTAGATATGTATGTTACGTCTAAGTAAGGTTTCCGCACTTAGTCATATGTAGACCATTGTACGTGAGCCATGGCGGCCATAAATTTTGATGGGCTTTTTGCAACTACCCCACCTCTCTCCAAAAGCTGATTAGGCCTTTCAGATTTTTCAGTGAGTCAATAAGGGAGATCGGTGTGCCTAAGGTTCGTGTGCGTGTGTCAGTGACACCTGTGCAGTCCAGGAGCACGTGCGCAATTGTCTCCTCCTCCCCCAAGCACGCTCTGCACAGGGGACTATCTGTGATGCCTATTGTGTGAAGATGCTTATTCAGTGTACAGTGTCCAGTGATAGTCCCCGCCACCAGGCAAGTAGATATGTATTTTTCAGCACTGTTTATAATAAAATTATATTTTATGTGGTGCAATAAAGCTGTGATAGTTTTCACGAGCCAGTTTTATACTTATCCACAATTTGTGTTAATAGGTATATTGGTAAAAATAAGTCACATACTCGTATATCTTAAAATTTTCACAGCATTTATTTCACGTCCAAAACAAAAAAAAACAACTGTCATAACATTACGCTTTTGAATTAAAAAAAAAAACTGAAATCATTTACGTATGTATAAATGCGTAGCAGATATCATTATGTGTATTTCTTTTGTAATATGAAGTACAAATAATACAAATACTAATGAATGACTCACAGTACTTTTTTTATAATTATTAAAAAAAATAAAAAATATAAATGCATCATTACTATAACTATAATAAGAAAAGAACTTTAAGTTCAATATTTTGGAATGTTTTGAACATCACAAGTATTTAAACACTTAAACATTTTATTCTATTCTGTCGTCTCTTTGTTTACATACAAGAAATTTAACATAGTAAACCTGTTCTTAAAATTAAAAATGTATTTAATACAACGACCAGAGTTCATTATATTGCCACAAAAAACATAACACGTTTTTATCATTAGCTTTGCTTTATCCTCAATAAATAATTACATATATATCCATTTTCCTATCTACGTGTACCTACAACATTGTTTTTAATATTTGCAAATCCTGAATATAGTTTATTCTATTAAATTATATTTTTTCATCAAAATATTTAAAAGGTCACAAGTTGGAAACTAAGAATACATGACATGGCAGGCCATAGTGAGCATTAAATACCAGAGCACAGTAGTATGCGGGAGCACAACAAACCCTCAGACGCCTGGATGGCCCGATGACCATGTATTTGTATGGATAACATAAAAAGCTTCTAACTTCGTTTCCAGATACAGTTATGAAATTTCGTACATAGTTTCTTTACATAAAAATACACGTGTTTCGGGTTTTGCATGAATACTAAAAATAATTAAGTATATTAATTTATACTTTGGTATTTTTCTTAAAGCTATTATAACATTAATCTTTATGGTACTATAAAAACTTCAGCCTAGGAATGTCACAGAAGACGTCAACGACCAAATGTAATTACATTTTTGATCAAGAAATATAAATACTATAAAAAAAACTTAGCAGAACTATATTTTGTACATATCGATGCCTCCCACGTAAGTTGTTGTAACCCCAAAAATGCAATTTTACAGGAGAGCGTTTTAAAGATACTTTTTGCGATACAAGCCACATTTTTCAAAGAATCTTTTTGAAATTCGGTATGAGCGTATAGTTTTTAATATGTTATTGTTTACTATATGTCATTACTTTATAATTTTAACGGTTTCCTGAATTTTGTTGTTACAACTGTTTACCGCGACATGAGGTCCTCACAAAATGTTGTAACTATCACTTACATTATTATACACGGGAGTTCAAGAGCCGATTTGGATCATATCTGATACTTACATGAATTTACGTCGATTACAAATAAAAAAAAGGTGTGGTATGTGTATTATTACTTGATATAATAAAATAAATACAATGTTTTTTCAGCCTAATTTCATTTAGGACGATACCTTTTCGTTGATACGTTACCGAAATACAAAAAAAGCAGAATATTTTCAATCAAGTTTATCAAAATTTTAAATTTTAGGGTTTAGAGTTTAGAATAAGAAACGATATTTTAAAGATTAGGAAAACATTAAGGATTAAGATTAAAAATCATTATAAAAAATCTAAAATAAATATTTAAGCTTTTTCTAAATTTAAATTATACTTTCAATTAATTACATCGTCCTTTAACCAAATTTTTACTACAGTTTAAATAATCAAAACTCAAAAAAGTATCGTAACCAAAATGATTAAGAAAATTCTATTAACCAATAAGATTTAAAAATAGAAAAACCATCATCATGTTCCTATCTTAGTCCAATGTGATTTGGAGTCGGTGGAACAAGCTTATTCTTCTATTTTGTCGTATCACCCGTCTCACTATCACTTTGTAATCTTTTCCTCTCTCCATTTTTTCAAGTGACTATACTTGTAGCTGTAATATGCTTTATTCTTCTTCTTTACGTAACCATATCCAAGACAAATGATAGGTAAATAAGTAATGTTTAATAACTTACACTGAATCTAGAAAAGGCTGCAAATATTAAGTTTTGCTCGTAATATAAGTACAATAGAGGGATTATTTCCCGACCCTAAAAAGCTGGTTTCATGCACCTAACTGGTGTATTCATATCATCAGCATTTCGGCATCATAAGGTATTGTTGCCGAAAGAAGTGGTCATCACCTTACAGTCTGATAAAACATAATATTGAATCTTCAGAACAAACTGGTACCTCTTTTATTTTTACGATATTATGATCTTTCAGATCTTGTTTTCTCTGTGTACCCTTTAGGCAAAAGCTATACGTTATTAATATATAGACTAAAAGTTTAAACCTCTGTCTTAATATAACATTAGTGAATTTAGTCAAACATAGTGTGTCTCAACTTGCAAGCAGTTGAAAAGACTTGAAATGGTAACAAACGATGGTTTTGACAGACCCAGACTTTTTCACAGGCTGTTAAATATCTCTTTCATCTGGGATTAATACTGCTGTTGGTATATCAAATTTAACTAACACCTTATTAAGAACTTAATCACTTATAGAAATGGGGAAACTGTTGTTTATACACGTCTGAAGTTTGAAGTTTCAGTAACGGCAACAGACAATTTATTCTTATTTACTTATGTCTCACAATAGTATCAGCATAAATTCTAAGCTTGGCTCTCCTATAACTAAATTAGCCATAGTTATACGTCGTTTTCTCTGTCACATTTTTAGTTAAATTCATTGAAATAGTGCTTACAGCAGACTTAATAGACCAGTTTTCCTACTGGCTGTTTTTGATATTTTACTAGAAAGGTTTTTCTTTGACGATTGGCCTTTTTGGAAAATCTCTAGTCTTTAAATGTGTATTTTTTTCATTACCTTTTTCAAACGATACTTTATTCAATCAAATTACTGATAGTAGACTTAGCTTGAAGAGTTCAACAGTGCAGAAACATGCAGGTGGTGACTAAGGTAAAAGTTACGAACAATGTTTTTTGATTTGGGAAACTAGCAATAAACACGAGCAAGAAAGAAAGTCCTGGTGTAATCTTTCGGTACCTTTTGTGCTCCAGGCCCACATTTCCTCGACACGACCTGGATGCCTTCCTTGATACTTGGTACGATAAAGCGAGTAACTAAGATAACTGGAAAGAATGGAGGGAGGCCTTTGCCCAGCAGTAGGACAGCACAGGCTTGCTATAATAATAATGATATAATATAAACAAAAATGGCTATAACAGTCGTAATCTAAATGGTTATTATACTACACAGCTATGAAATACGAGTAAGTGAGCAGTTTCAAGGTCCAAAGTTCCAAATATGCCATCATCTGTTAATTTAGTCATTTAAAACTTCTCAGATTCATTGAAAATGGTTACCTAGAATGACTCTGACTTCAGTAATATTCATAAAATACTCCCTAAAAAATACATACAACGTACTTATTTCAAACGAATAGCGACGTAAATCGTTGTATGTGATGTTACAACTTACTTTTACATATCTAGCATCGAAGTAAAATGTTTTACGTATCACTTAAAATAAAATAATTTTAAAATTAGCGACGTAAATTGTTGTATGGGATCAATACCATATTTTAAATGGTTATCATGTTAGTTAAAGATAAGATTAAGCGGAATAGTAATTACTAGAATATTAAATTAATAACGTAAAAATTGCGTGAGAGGTGCAACTGGCACCGAATTCCAGCGTAATCTGTGATATGTGTTACATACAACGGACGCACGTGCGCTTTTCCCCGTTGTAAACCATTGCAAGTAATAAATACTACAGTCTACGCCGGAATCGTTCGAAATATACAACATTATACGTTTCAAAAGTACCTTAAATAATAGGTTTTTTGGACTTTTTGTTTTTTTGTAGGATAGTTTACATAAAATTAGACACTTTTACATAAAAAACCCAAAATCGCCATTTTGTGGGTTACAACAACTTACGTGGGAGGCATCGATATATACGCCACAGCTATGAGTATTAACTGGTCAAAATCACTTCTTACTGCAATAACTAGATATAAATACTTTTGACCTGATAAAACACACACGTTTTTAAAGTTACTAAAATTTACATAAACACCTGTTATGTTGATTGCTGTTATTTAAAAACATACATTTTGTAAAAAAAAAATGCTAATGTAATATTTTTAGATACATAAAGATAATCAAATCGTTTAACACTTTTTAAAACTTATAAAGTTAATGCATTTTGACTGCATTTAGTCAAAAGTAGTTTAGAATATCTCACAGAATTGACTATAACATAGACGTACCTATGCATGAAAAATTAATAGAACTGACTACTGAGTGGACTAATATAACATATGTACATCTAAATTAAACACTCTTAACTAAATATTTAAAGAACAGAGTCAATAAAGTCACTGTACGTTTTAAAATATGAGTCCATTCATTTATTAAGGTAAAATTTTGATCTCACATTCACATTTGAAGCATACAAACAAATATTTTAACAATCGTCAAGGTTTCGATTCAATGAAACCTGATTTTGTTATTTCAAACAGGTTTTTATAGACATATTTATATTTTATAAGATACATACTACAAAATCGCTAGTAAAACTTAATATTAATAAATGTGACTATTAAGTCTACAGGAGATTTTAAATGACTAGAAAGATTTTTACCTAAATAAATAAATTAAATAAATATAACCTACAGCACATTTAAATAAATATAAATTAATTTTAGAATTAAAAGTACAGTTTACATTCTAATTTTCAGTACATCATTGAGATTTTGAATCAATATATCTTATAGAAAAACATTAAAAAATAAGTTTGATTTCAACTATCATCATAGTAGTCATCTCCTTTTGCATCCTCATACCTGTAAGGAAGAAAAAGAAAATATAAGATATTTGAAATGGATCTAATGAAAATCTTACTAATATTACAAATGCGAAAGTTACGATGTTTGGATGTTTGTTACTCAATCACGCTAAAACGGCTGGACGGATCTGGATGAAATTTGGCACAGGCATAGGATACACGGAATAGGACATAAGGTACTTTTTATCCCGGAAACCCCAACCCCAACCCCAATACCACGCGGGCAAAGGCTAGTAAAAACATAAACACAAATATCTACTGCATGCGCTGCCGCCGGCCAATATTTAATCAGCTGGTTTAAAAATAATGGAATATTTAAAGTCTTTGTTGATAGAAGCAGCTTTATGCTAGCAAAAAAAATAAAATAGAAATCGACTTACTCCTTAATCGGCACGCACTTATTCCAGACCCACACCATCCCTTCAGCACAGCCATGATTACCCTTAATCAGGTCTCTCTTGTTTCTAACCAAAACATGATCGAAAGGTACACCATGTACATTTTTCACTTGTTCAGTATCTTCACTTTTTCGAAATGTGTTATGTTTAACAAGTGTGTCAATTTGATTGAGATCTCGCGTACTTGAGGATGACACTGAGAATGACACAGATTTTACACCTTGCAAAATAGGCAGAGCTAGCGCTCCACCAAAAATTAGAAACACAAACAACATGTTCAAAGTTGTAGTCGCCATTTTGTGAGACGTCTATACAGGTGTGCCGTCTAGCAACGAATACTGCTTGCTTAGGTGCGCTTGCGATTATGAGAGAGGGAAAATTAAATGTATATTCAAGAAATAATATGTACCGAGCACGTTTTTTACTAATTTGTGTCGTCATGACAATGCGTCATCTACTAAATGCTTCAATCTATCAAGCAAAGGACGTAACTGTTAACATTAAGATTCTTACTTTTTTAACATAGGCTCGCGTTTGACCACTATCTCATCTGATAGTAAGCAATGATGTAGCTGACGATAGTACACGCAACCGAAAAATAGCCTATTCATTCTTGATTTAAATACCCCTAAGTTGTAGTTAAAAAAGATGAAGACTAAGATTAATCAAAATCATGGATCAAGATCTACACAGATACCTAAAAAAAATCTTCTGCATCAGGTCCTAGACTCAGTGGCGTGAGTAAATGTAATACTGCTAATACGGAAGCTAGTGAATCGAAGAAAGTGACTTTAAGAGCTGACAAGCGGCTCGTTGTCGTTGGTGAAGGCGACGACGTCGGTGGCGACGACGGCATCGTTCAACGTCATTGGGTAGTCCCCGATCATGACACTTGGATCTTTTATGACGAGCACGTCGCTCCTTCCGACGTTGACGGCACTTTTCTACGTCACTAGGTTGCGTCAGATGACGACACCGTGAACTTTCACGATGTGCACGACGCTCTGTGTCAAGGCGTTGGCACAGTGCAACGTTGACTCGTGGTGTCTTTTGATGTGACGTCGTTTGAGGAAACGGCGTTTTTCGATGACGCGAGATCGATTTGGGATGAGGTGTCGTTCGAGGATGCGCTTTTGTATGGGGGCGTTGCGTAGTCGTCGTAATATCGTCATAATCATCTTCATATAATTGGGCGTATCTGGAATAAAAAAATTAATATATTTTAAAATAACACTCAGAATGGGATTGAATTTAAATTAGGTTTTTTTGTTGACAAAAAAAACGAAAAGTTTGTCAAAAACATAATTTGTTTGAATAAAATGAAAACGGTACTAATACAGGGTGTCATTGACATGTTAACGCAAACGAATACCATAGATCCAGTACATGATTCTAGACCCCCCAGTGATGGAATTTTTTGTCGGTTTTTTCTTATTTTTTTTTAATGAATTTTTAACGTTTTTTTAATTAAACTGTATAAAAACGTCAATTTAACATTTTTTGCGAAAAAAATTAGTGCATTACATTCCAAATTAAAAATGTCATCGGGTTTGATTAGAATAACGATTTCATTTGCCTCGATGATTTTTTTATAATTTTTTTTTGTAAAAAAATTTTTTTTTTCTTTTTTTTTTCTAAAAATATCATTGGGATTGGTTAGAATAACGATTTTATACAGGTAAAAAATAAAAAAACTAAACTTTTTTTTCAAAAATTTGAAAAAAAACCGACGTAAAATTCCACCACTGGGGGGTCCAGAATCATGTACTGGATCCATGGTATTCGTTTGCGTTAACATGTCAATGACACCTTGTATATTATTTAGCTAAATTCATAATAATTGTTCAGATTTTGTACATGCTACTCAGGGATATAACAGGCGTTGTACAAAAAGTTTTGTTCCCATGTATAACTTAATAAGTAGCCCATATTATTTGGGCTCTTCCTCATAAATAAAGTGTTTTTTGAAGGCGTCTCTCCAAAAAACGTGTTATATTCATATTGGGTATTTACTAAAATGGAAATGATGAGATGATGAAAAAAATATATATTTAAAAACAAAACTTACATTTCAAGTGTCACGCACATGTTATGTTTAAAAGCCCACTTCATCCCTTTCGGACAACTATTGTTTCCTACAATAACTTCTCTTTTCTTTCTTTTAACACCAGTTTTTAAAGCTGCACTGTCCAAACTTTTAATTTGCTCAATATTTTCGCCACTTCTCAAAGCTGCATCACGATTAAACACCGCAGTAATATTTTCCGTCTTTAATAATTGCAACTTTTTTGTTTCTTGTGACACAGGCAATAATAATACTGCACGAAGTAATAGAAACACGATTAACATGAACATAATTTTAGACGCCATGTTTTAAGTTTAAAACGTCCACACTGTCTACTGCCTAGCAATGAATGCGTCAGAGCGTTTATGAGACAGGAAAATAAAGCTAAAATTCGCTCAGTAAAGCTTTGTTACGAAATTTGATGTAACTTAAACACCTTATAGATAGTGCTAAAAGTAACTTTGATTCAATGTTTTAGTTAAGTATACAAATAATGTCTAACAGTTCAATGAAAAAGGACGAAAAGTACATATTTATCCTGCAAAATTTTCTTTAGTTTTATTAGGCAATTTGATACAAATCTTGTGTAAGTGACTGACTCATTTGATGTCAAATGAAATCGAAGGAAAGATGGATCAAATTCTATTCAATCATTTTAAATTTCAATTGAAAATTTGTAGCAAATTAGTATGTATTTAACCTGATGCCAGAATTTAAGGCTTATGCTAATAAAGATCTTTCGATGAAAATTGTTATCTAGTAAGTAGTAATTTGTTCCTTAACCTTTTGAATATTAGAGACTCAATAGAGACATAATAGATAGGGGTGTTATAGGGACTCAAAACTTTAAGGTGGGAGGTTATCTAATGACTTCATCCACAATGATTAGGGTTGTCTACAGTGTCTAAACCCTTCAGTTACTTTCTAAAGCGACAGGTTTCCTTTTCAGAAACTTACCGGGGTCCTTGCTGGGCCAGACAACGATCTGGAATTAGTTCAGACGATTACCCATTCCTCGTCGTGCGCAGACACGCGTCTACTGTAGCTGGTAGCTACATACTTGAGGGACAAAGTCGCAATGGCTGGGGCGTGAGAGAGTCTGTTCCCTCACGCATGCAATCGTTTTCTTCACTAGCATTACAGCTTCGCATAAGCCACTTACTTTAAAGCACAGCGTTAAAACTATCAATATGAATAACGACAAATATTGCCGATGCGTTTATGAATTCAAGCCTTTACTATGTCTAATCAATATTGTAAACGCTAACTTAATTAATATTTACTGTAACAAAGTGTACTATTGTAAGTGGCATATAAGTTGAACTTAAATTGTTTTAACTCCACCGAACCCTCCGTATTACCCTCACATTGCCGCTCTTCGATTAAGACCAAAAAATCTGTTACTGCGCAATAAAGGTTTTTTTTTATGGTAGGTAAAAATCATCCAATGACGAATCCCGCCCTTGAGTGGAGCGGTAAACAGTGTCAGACTCTTACGGACTAAACAACCTACCCCATTCCAACGTTGCCATATATACCAGGGCCAGAGCCTTCCTTTCAGACGCGAACCCTTGGCCCTAGTTGGCTTCGACCCTTCTGCAGGGTCTCTACGGTTTGCTGACAACTCCTTGAGGCGCGCAGGAACAGTGCGCGCCGATTGGACGGCGAGCTTGAAGGTTTTTTGAAGAATTGCGCAATGAAGGTCACAATTCAACTTGAACGTCAACTTGCTTCGACATAATCATTAAGAAAGTGATTCATACATATCCGATCCAAATTTTAACGACATGGGGTTTTGAGTGTGTGTCTATTAATAAACTTTTTGCTCTAACATTTTCCTCTTATACAAAAGCATCTATTATGACTAGCAGTGTAACTCTTATGAGATATATTTGATAAGGAAAGATTTCGATTGTGACTCATATAAAGGTCATTATTGGTGACGGCATAGAAGTACAGGAAGAGGAAATAAACTATAATCAATTGCATCATAATCATATCAGCCAAAAGACGTCCACTGTTGGACTTGATTCTCCCCAAAGTGTCATCACAACAACTAGTCCTAAGCATTTCGCATCCATTGGATTCCCGCGACACTGACCTAGGCCTCAAGTCAGCTATTACAATAGTATCAGAATAGTCGATCATTGATTTCAAAATTGTTTATTTTTTCACCATTGGACTAAAGCCACCACCACATCCACCGTTGGACTAAAGTCTCCTCAAAGTGTCAGCACAACAACCAGTCCTAAGCGTCTCACATCCATGGATTTGGATTGTATTCCCGCGACGCTCACAAGGTTCAGGTCCGCCTTGTGGGCGGCCTTCGTCTTCTGGGTCGTGGTTGCTACTCCAGAATCTTTAAGTGCCATCACCCATCTGTTCTGCGAGCAATGGGCGTTTTTTCTGGCTACGTCGATAATTTTGGTTTTCCTGTGGGACTTGAAAAACACTAAGAATGTCAGTCTTAGAAAAAATCCAACAGCTTTGTGGCGAAACTAGCAAAGATAATGCTTACTAACCGCCAACGGTTACAAACAGATTTGAGCATTGTTAATTTGTGGCTTCAAAACACAAATTTTGTGGGAACATAGCTGCTATCAGCAAGTGGACAGTATAAAAATAATTAAGCGACCTTAATCCCTTACCCTATTCTTTTTTTTATGGTAGGTAAAAATCATCGAATGACGAATCCCACTCTTGGGCGAGGCGGGAAACAGTGTCAGACTCTTACTGACTAAATAACCTACCCCGTGCCTTCCTTGCCTTATTCCCAGAGCCCCGGTGTAACGCTTTCGCACCAACCCTCAGCTCCGGGAGGCTTCGACCCTACGGTTTGCTGACAACTCCTTGAGGCGCGCAGGAACGTAATGCGCCGTTGACGTCTTGGGCGCGGTCTGGACTGCTACCAGTTACCCTACCTTACCTTCCTTACCTTATCTGAAAACGGACTGCTTCAGGCCTGAAATTGATGGCTCGAAACCGGTAAGCACGCCTTTAAGTTGCTTTAAAACATTTTAATTAAAGCATCGCGTAATGGCGGGCGATCTTGTTACTAACGAGTGCAGAATGTGTCTGCATGATTATGACAAGAGAGGCCGTGTATCTAGGTGTTCGGACGAACATTTCGTTCAGCACTATTGCAAAAGCGGGTTAATCAAGGTTTATTTGGGCAATTGAAGATGTACCATCAATCATAGGGTGTGATAACACTTTTTTGAAAAATGAAAGAAAACATGTTTATTTGGTACCCCAAACAAATAAATAATTACAAACTTAAATTAAACAAAAAAAAAATTGAAAGCAAAATAAAGAAATAAAATTAAAAATATCAATATGTCTCACGGTTGTGCCAAACAGGTTCAGTTCAGCATTGCCAGACAACTACCGCGTAGCAGTTGCTGTAGGTTGTAGTTGCCTTTTTTTAACTGTCTTTATGCTGTCTAACTAGCTGACAGTCATTTTTCGAACTTTTTTCAGCTCCTGTTGATAAGTTGATATGCCAACTACATGACCGGTGGTGACCGGTCATGTAAAGATTTCGATGCAAATCAGAACATCACAGGGGTTGTCTCTCTCCAAAGTGGACCAGTGTCATGTACATTTGTGTCCCCTATTGAAACAACAGATCTTTTAAAATCCAAGTAAGTTTAGTGACTAGTGATGGCCGATTGGTAACGACCCTGACTCGTAAGTCAATAATAATTAATAGCACTACTTACGAGTAGTGGTGCATTAATTTGTGTTATTTATTTCATCGCCACTATTTTTAAAACGGTGAAGGAAAACATCATGACTAAACCGGCCTGACCTAGGACCAAAAATTCGAAGACATGTGATACCCAACAACTCGCATTGGGCCCACGTGGTGCATTACGGCCCATTCACTCTCCCTCCTCCTCCTCTCCTCCTCCTCCTCCTCTCCTCCTCCTCCTCCTTCTCCTCTTTAGGAGAGTGAATGGGCTGTAATGCACCACGTGCACTCTTTAGAAGACCTGAGTCCCAGCAATGGGAAAATTATAAGGCAGATGCTGTTCTATGCCCCTATAAGCTATTGATAGAACAAATTGGCTCAAATTAAGTTGAGAACTTTTTGATGACGCTGTAATTGCAGTAGCGCAACTACTTGAGTGGGCTTTTCTAGTATCCTGTAAATCTATGTGAAATAAAAAAAAAACGAATTGAGTTAAATTTCCAGCAGGCACAAGCTTTTGAACAATTACAAGTAATGGGTAGGCCTTCAACCGCCCGACAACAAGTGCCCAACTCGCACCTCAAGACATATCAGCATAAACTGAGACAGAAGGGTCGATGCTTCCTAAGGCTTTTTATTGGTATGCAAATATCATCCAATGACACCTTCCGTCCTTCGGCGGAGCAGGAGACAGTGACTTGAGACTTTTACTACTAAAAACCCACCCCTTTCTTAACCCAACATACCGGGTCTGGAACTTTCTTCCAAAAATTGGTCCATGACCCCGGTAGACTTTCACCCTGCTGACTCCTATAGATTGTTGCCTTGAGACGCTAAGGCACAAGGGCTGCGAGGACGTTTGGAAAAGTTAATCTTGAACGTAGGTCTAACTTCGAGAAAGAGGTCAATCGTCGAATCCGTTCGGGTGGACCGACGACCTGGCCAAGGTTGCTGGAATTCGATGGATGCAAGACGCACGGGACCGGTCGTTGTGGCGACGTTTGGGGGAGGCCTATGTTCAAAAGTGGACGTCTTTCGGCTGAATTGATGATGATGATGAATCTTGAACGCAAAAAACAACAGAAAGAAACAGGTGTGATTTAGTTAGTAAAAGTCTGACATATCTTCTCGATCCACGAAGGGGACAAGTTATTGAATGATTTTCCACCTCAAAGCAAATATGAAATTTGCTGAAGTAAAAACCCAATTCTAAAAGGTTCATTGATTAATTACTGTGTTTACAAGTCTTAAAACTCTTAGAATCGGCAAAATCTTTTTGGTTTTGAGTTTTTCCTATACCTAAGTGTGTTCAAGTAAAGACGCAACCTAATATAAAAGCCCACAAAGTAATAAGTGTAATGCACAGTCTGTGCCAGTTACCTAACCCACCCCATTTCACCCTTTAAAAAAAAACCATTTCACCGTAGGCTTGCGGACGGCGAGCAATGAGTAGCTCGCCGTCCGGTCGTCTGGTAACAGTCCGGACCAAGCACAAGTCGTCGACGGCGAGCTCTGTTCCCACGCGCCTCAAGGAGTTGTCAGCAAAACCGTTTTGACCCTGCAGAAGGCTCGAAGCCAACTAGGTTCGTAGCTGAAAGGAAGGCTCTGGCCCTAGAATGTATGGTAATGTAGGAACGGGGTAGTCTGTTTAGTCAGTAAGAGTCTGATACTGTTTCTCGCTCCGCCCAAGGGCGGGATTCGTCATTGGATGATTTTTGCCCACCATAAAAAACTCACCCCTTTGAAAAGCTATTAAAGGGATGGGTTAGGTAAGTTAGGGTACAGACTGTACATGTGCGGCCGCGGCCGATGCTCTACCGCCCGATCATACCCGAACCGTTCCCGAGGTTTTACGAAGCCGCCATTCGGTTCGTGGCGCGCGGGAAAACCTCTCTCCTTGCGTAATCGGCGCACGCGCGACATAGGTATCTGATGACCAACTCCACCCAAATGTTTTTTCCGCATTTACAAGGTGGAGTAGAAGGTTAAGTGAGAAAGTAGGTGTTATCCAGTCTGACACGCCTTCGGTAATCTCACGCAATTGCGTGAAATCAAGACAGTGCAACATATTACGAAATTGCGCAACTATTGTTACAAAATTTCTCTCGCGGGCCTTGGTGAATGCATGGAGGAGTGGCAAGCGGTCTTCTCCTTTCAGCCGCCTCGGGGGTTCCGATCCTGATTTTCGGCCACCCTTGGCGCGGCCTGCCCTAATCATCGACAGCGATTATAGTTTGACGCGCGCGTCAAGGAGATTTCAGCAAACCGTAGGGGCCTAGAAAGGTCGAAGCTTAAAGGGGCCAAGGATCGTTTTCCGAAAAAAGATTCCTCCCCAAAATGTAAGGCAACGGCCCCGTTGCCTTTCGTTCCGTTGCGTTTTAATCCTTAATATTTTTTAGTAAGAAAAAGTCTGACAATAACTTCCGCCCCGTCTAAGAGCGCGCTGACATCACTGGATTATTGTCCTACCCAAAAAAACTGTTGTTGCAAAATTACTTAATTTTACTAGTCAAAGTTAATTATTACACTCAATAAATAATTCATTAATTGTCTTTGAAAGTCAAAGAGCAATGGAAGGACTGGGTTTTAGTTTTTAAAATTCGGATACGCCCTGCGGCCCCATCCTAGAGCGTCATACGATAATTTCCCTCATAGAAAAATAAAACGTTGCTTCACCTAGAGAGTATCATTAAAATGTGTACTAGTAAGTGGGCCTGTTTAACACAAAAGAACATGTCTATAAAATGAAATCTTTTTAGATATATATAGCAAAGTTACAAACGTTTCGTTTAGAGTTAGCGCTTGTAGGGCCACGCCCCCAATTCCTTTGTTGAGATAACGTCCGAACAAGACGATGGCTAGGAGACAAGACTTCGTTACTGATGTTTTTATAACATCATCAAGTTTCTTAGAATCAATTGGTCTTAAAAAATTCTAACACAATTTCTTGGAGTTGAAATTGTAGAAAATATTGTTAAATTTTGCGCAACTATTGTTGCGAAATTATTTTCATTGCTTACGCAATTGCTTGAAATTGAAAATGTAGAAAATATTGTTAAATTTTGCGCAACTATTGTTGCAAAATTATATTCATTGCTTGCTACTGATGAACATAACATAAATAACCAATGACTTTGAGCTGAAGTTTCAGTCTAAGGGCCATCGCTGCGTAAAGCTGGAGCCTTTCGCGCGGTTTCACACTAAAGTGCTCGGACTCGAAACGGGCTCGCCAGGGGGACCCGTCGCGGTCAGACAAGCCTCGCGCCGCTTGTGCTACGTATACATTAAAGGTCTCCACCGATATGACTACATGCACACGGTTAAAGTTGAACTAGCGATACTGTGCAGGTAATAATTTGGAAATAATCCAGTTTCTGCTATAGGGACAGCCGCCAATGCACGCGACGACTGTCACTCCTGCTTTACGTAGAGTTGGCTCTCACAACGCTCTCAGGGCTGCGTTAAAAAATGACCTGAGTAGAGAAGAGTTATAACCCAGGGTCGTTCTTTTATAACTCGAGTAGCTACCCTAGAGTTAATGCAACTAACTCTAACAAGGCAACGGCATTCACGCCTCAGCCGCCGCCGCCGTGTCTCCGATCCCGATTTCCGTCACCATAGGCGCGGGCTTGCAGACGGCGAGCAATGGGTAGCTTGCAGTCCGCCCATCGGGTACCCGTCCGGTCCAAGCCCAAGTCGTCGACGGCGCGCACCGTTCCGGCGCGCCTCTAGGAGTTGTCAGCAACTGCAGGGGTCTAATAGGGTTGAAACCTTCTGGGGCCATGGGTTGATGCGAAAATAGAACACCAGAGCCCTAGAACTAAGGCAGGAAGGAACGGTGGGTCGTTTAGTCAGTAGAAGTCTGACACTATCTCCCGCTCCGCCCCAGGGCGGAATTTGTTATTCGATGATTTTTCCCACCATAAAAAAAAAAACTAACTTTAACTCCGACCAGAGTAGGTTGGAATAAGCCATTGAGAATTGAACTATATGTTTGCTTTCAAAAATGCGAGTGTAGAGTATCTACCCTGTGACGTCATTGGAGTTAACTCTAACCTCAAACTTGGACGCACGGCAGGATGGTGATGTAGCTGTCGCTTAATTGCAGAGCTTTTGGAAATGTAAATAGCTCAAACCAGAGTCGACGACCTCTTTAGTCAGGTATCTTGTCAATTCAATATTATCTTGTGGTGTATAAATATTACTAACATAAGAAGTTATTACTAACTAGCTTTTGCCCGTAAATAAAATAAAATGTGCAACATTATCAATATATAAGATTTTTTAGAGTGAACGTCTAAAAAAATATTTAATCATCTTTCAACTTTTTCTTACTCCTTCAAAACCGCTTGAATCTTTAGAAATATTTGAAACTGAAAAATTGGCGGTTATCCCTTTGGCTGATAGAGGGCATTGACCCCTTTCTTAAAATAAATCAACAAAAAAAAAAATAAGTAAAAAAAACTATCACTAAATTTTTCTAATAAAAAATAAAATGTTTGTAAAAAACAAAAATTAAGATTTTTTCAGGGTCACCAAGTTGTACAGACATATGTACAATAGGCGCTCAAGGGCTTAAGTGTTCTTTTGAATGTAAAATTGTACAAAGTAAACTTAAATCAATCAATATGAATTTGAAGGTCAGAGGGGCACTGCTGGACGGAAATATAATGCACAGATATTCTTTCGCCGCCTAGGTGACCGTATACGACTATTTGTGCATAATATATTTGGCCAAATTTCGTAGGTTCGTGGGAATAAACATCTTAATACCAGGTCTTTGAATAAAACAAGGAATAAACTCTGTCTATTCTTTTATTATAACATTTCGTATACAAAAAAAAAAAAACTAAACTATGAAAAACGTTCATTGAACGTGTACCTAAATACTACTACTAGGGCAAGTAAATTAGATTCATATATGTAAAAATATTAAAAAAAAAAATTAAGTAAGTACTACAATTGCCGAATTCTTGAGCAAGCGAGCGTTCCATTTGATCTGCTATTTTGTCAGTCACACGGTGTTCGTCGAGGCTTCATGAAGTAAATATATTATGGTTCTTAGGGTGGTGTTCAACGTGTTAAAATTTTAATTCTTCTTAGTTTCCGCTATGCCGTTGTACCTGAAAATAAAACAAAATTTCATTATAGAAGATGTCGTTTTTTATAAGGCGAAGTTACTCAAACAACATGTACTCTACATGAGCTTGACAAATGGATGAGCTTAGATTATCACTTGTGCCACAAATCTGTACTTCGAACGCACGCTTGTGCGTCACACTAGAGCTCGTCATTTGACTGGCCTGTTGGTCTAGTGGTTAGTGGCCCTAACTGCTAAGCCGGAGGTCGTGGGTTCGATTCCCACCCAGGACAAATGTTTGTGTGATGAGCACGATCATTTGTTCTGTGTCTGGGTGTAATTTATCTATAATATGTATGTATTTAGAAATCTATAAGTATGTTTATCAGTTGTCTAGTACCCATAACACAAGCTCTGCTTAGCTTGGGACTAGATGGCGTTGTGTGACAATTGTGGAATTCATTATGTATTTAAAAAAATGTATCTATATATCTTAGTGGGATCATCATCATCATCATCAGCCTTTCAATGTTCCCACTGCAGGGACACAGGCCTCCTCTCTCTAGGAGAGGGATTTAAAAAGTTATTTATTTATTATAAACTTTATTGTACACCTCATAATGTGGACAGGATAAACATTTACAAAACTAAGTGTACAATAGGCGGTGTTATCGCACAGGGCAATCATATTTGTGTACATTTTCGTGCACAAATTCACTTATGAACAAAAACAAAAAGATGCAAATATAGTATTCAAATACATGTATATATATAGTATTCAAATACTATATTTGCATCTCTTTGTTTTTGTTCCGATATTCCGATAAATATCGGAATATCGAATTGCTAAGAATGTATTCAATACTAGCGTCAGCAATTTGGTTTTGTAATGATCGTATCTCAGCTGATCCGGAGAAAAATCCTGTATAATCCGTTTGTGTTGTCCTTTCCCTTTTTTAAGGACAGTGGTTGCCTAGTGGTAAAGACTCCTACGTACCAGCCAAGTGCATTATTATTTTGTGTGAATAATTTATTGTTAAATATTTTAATGTATTTTTATGTTTCATTTTTAATTTAATTGATTTGTATTTTTATTTAATTTATTGACATTTGTATGTTTATTTAATTTATTAATTTTATTTATTGACATTTGTATTAGAATATAATAATGAGTCAATGGTTACTTGAATTAATAAACGAATTGAATTTAATTGAATTATTTTGTGTAATTTATTCCATTACCACTGATCTTTGTGATGGTGGGAAAATCATCTAATGACGAATCCCGCCCTTAGGCGAAGCGAGGAACAGTGTCAGACTCCCACTGACTAAACGACTGACCCTGTTCCTTCTTAGATAGGTAGATAGATATACTCTTTATTGTAGGTACACCATAAACAAAACTTGGTACATAAGAACACTTAAAAATTACAACGGTGTTACAATGGGCGGTCTTATCGCTAAAAGCGATTTTTTAAAGACAACCTTTGGATGGATTTGACAGAGGAGAAAGATACACGGGTAGTTCGTGGCGTACTATTTACATATATACAATACATAACTAATGAAATTCATATACTACAAAAAAAAGCCTTCGTACCGGTGTCATATTTTCTTTCAGAAACCGGAACGTGGCCCCATTAGGCTTCAGCCCTGAAGTTTGGCGTCTACATATCGTCACACTCTCAAAACAGTGAACGAAAACATCGTTAGGAAACCTAGAACCTAAGATTCAAAGACATGTGACATCTACCAACCTGCACTGGGTCCGCATGGTGCATTACTTGTTATTTCCTCTCCTAGAGAGGGAGCATGTGTCCCAACAGTAATTAGAAGGCTGATGCTGTGCTGTGCTATATTATAGCAATGCTAAGCTATGATCCCAAATAAATTTAATGTTATTGAGAAAGTTGTGGCTAAATTGAATAAAAATAATAATAATATGTCCACACCTATTACACAACGCCATCTAGTCCCAAGCTAAGCAGAGCTTGTGTTATGGGTACTAGACAACTGATAAACATACTTATATATTTCTAAATACATACATATTATAGATAAATTACACCCAGACACAGAACAAATAATCGTGCTCATCACACAAACGTTTGTCCTGGGTGGGAATCGAACCCACGACCTCCCGCATAGCAGTCAGGGTCACTAACTACTAGACTGACAGGCCAATCAAAAAACAACTTGCCCGGCCTTAAAAAGTCAACCAAATGTTTTAAATCATTAATTATTGACTGGTGTGTTGATCTAGCGGTTAATGTCACAGTGCGACAACTTTTTATATTATTCACTGTATTAAAACAGCATGCTGCGCTTACATATGACGACGCAAACCTTACTAACAATAAGAGACGGAAAGATATCGTCTGTACTTCTCACTCCGCATCAAAGTTTGTGTTTACAAACCGATTCTTTGCATTTTTAGGTTCATATTTGTATAATAAAAAGAAACACCTATATACGACCTAAACTATGGCAGAGCAAAACTGCGGACGTCTCAGTTTTTACAATCACTTAATTACGACGAAACCGAGGCGTTGCTGACTGTGGTCAAATAGACATAGGTTTAATTGGGTAGTAATGTAGTAATAGTTAAGTTTTAATGTATTCCTAAATTATGTATAAATAAAATGTATGATTATGTATAAATTATGAGTTAGATATCTATATAAATATTGTTAATGATGAATCATAGCATAACAGTAACTGAAAGTGACCGTAACGCCTGTGGTACAGATTCAATTATATACAAGCACCGTAATTTTATTTACCTAGATTAATTAAAATGTAAGATATTTATGTACAAACGTAAATAAATAAATTTGATTGATCGATTGAATGACCCTGACTGCTCGTGGGCGTGGGTTCGATTTCCACCCAGGTCAAATGTTTGTAAATCTGATTGTAATTTATCTATAATATGTATGTATTTAGAAATATATAAGTATGTTTATCAGTTGTCTAGTACTCATAACACAAGCTCTGCTTAGCTTGAGACTAGACGACGTTGTGTGATAGTTGTCGAATAAAAAAAAAAAATGTTTTATAGTCTAGGATAATTATTTAACATATCCGGTGCATACAATAAAATTCTCACATTTAATATAGGATAAAATTAATAAAATAAAAATAAAAATCACATTAGGTATCAAGTCAAATCGCAAATTAAATAAATAATCTAAATTCAGATCAAAATACCACGATATAAATTATAATCATTTAAAAAATTAACACTATATGTCAGAATATTTAACAAAAACAATACAAAAATAACATAGAAAATTATTAAAATGAAAACTTTTAAAATGACTCCCTTCAAAATACTTTTTTTAATTCACTCCTATTAAGAGAATAGAGGTTATGCATTTTAGTCAATTAACAATATCATCATCATCAGCCTTTTTAATGATGATGATGATGATATTGTTAATTAACAATATCACAGCTGGTTAATAATATTTAAAAATAAACGAGATAAAAGAAAAAGGAAAACTTACTTCTTTTTCGACACAATTTGCTTTGCCAATTCTGATCCATCCCGAAGCACAATTGTCATAGTTAATGAAATTTCTCTTCACTCTTCTCACGTAACTCTCTTCCCCTAAATCTTCAATCTGAAAAACTTTAGCTAATATTAAGCTTAGCACAATTTCAATATCTTCTTCTTCAGATGTAGTTTCTTCCTCTGACTCATGAACACTGTATGATAATTCCTCTGGTTTTGCATCTTCCACAATAGTCAAAGGAAATGATGTGTGAATCAGTAGACACAGTAAGAATATGGAGAAGACAGTAGTCGCCATTTTCGGGATGTCTTTTCGAGCCGACGGATAGAAACTGACTGTACCTGTAACAGACGTCTTCGTTGTTTATAAAGGAAAGAATATTAGATGATCTTAAGGTGTGCCTTCCCGACTCGCCTATCGTCTGCGTCGAGCATGGTTTAAAACCTTCTTAAGCAATGCAATGTAATGTTTGATGAAAAATTAATGCGAAAAAAGAAAGATAACACCTAAAAATTCTATTGCCATTCAGTAATTTTACGATTCACTCGAATGTTTCACAAAACTTGTTCCAGGAAATACGTGTTTTTATTAAACCCTTAAAGATTTTTGAAATTAACTGACATTATTTAGAATCTCGTTTAAATGCGCTAGGCTTCTATAGAAGTACTTTTTAATATTTTTAATATAGGAGTACATTATGGAGAGTCAAGGTTCACGTAAAATAGCACATTTTCAGAGATCTTTACTGGATTACTCTTAAACAAATTTACATTTTGATTTCTATAGAAGCCTAGATAATATCCACCAGATAACTGTGGACCCAAAATATCTGAAGAAAGATGTGTAATAACATCATAATCACGTAAGAGCGGTTGTATGAAAATGTACGTCAGGTTGGCCGCTCTTAAAATTCAAGTTTTAACGTGAAACGATATAGAATGTTAATGTATGCAACTTATAAGATGAATCGAAACATCTTTTTAATGATTTTTTTTTAAACGGCCTTAATAGATCCAGTCCGTGAATCGGTTTAAGAAACTATTTTTTTAAACTATTGTTTGACTGTGATCCCACCTCATGGCATTTAAGATTTGATAGCTATATGGAAACCAAAGGGTCGATTTTAGGAAATCGATTGGAATAACTAAGGGATGGATGCGAGACACACAGCATAACATAAACTAGTGTCCCTCACCTTCAATTATTGCATCATTGCTTACCATCACGTTGAATTCTAGTCAGCCACTAGTTAAAAAACAAAAACAAGTGCCATCCATCAAACAGCACTTTGGCCCGCGTAGTGGATTACGGCCCATTCACTCTCCTAGAGAGAAGGCCTGATTCCCAGCAGTGGGAACATTTGAAGGCTGATGCTATGTTATACGTAGCATACTACGTCATAACGTAGGCAACAGCGCCCTCGCCGTAGCCGTCGCCGCCGCGATCCTGCTGATATCCGGCCACCGTAGACACTGGCTCGCGGACGGTGAGCAATGGGTAGCTCGCTGTCCGGTCGTCTGGTAACTGTCCAGACCGAGTCCAAGTCGTCAACGGCGCGCACCGTTCCCGCGCGCCTCAAGGAGTTGTCAGCAAACTGAAGGGGCCCTTCAGGGTCGAAGCCTCCTGGAGCCTAGGGTGGTGCAAACTGTTACCTCGACTCTAGGAATAAGGCAAGGAAGGTACGGGGTAGGTTTTTTAGTCAGTAAGAGTCTGACACTGGTCTCCCGCTCCGCCCAAGAGCGGGTTTCGTCATTCGATGATTTTCACCTACCATAAAAAAAAGTCATAACGTAATCGGCACTCTGAATGACGTTTTTTTTCCAAAAATATATTAATACAAAAAAAAACTCTTATTCTCTGGTAGAAGTTTTGTGAAATATTCATTATCATTTAAAAATTATCCTAATACTAAGACATGAAAGAGGTTTCGCTTATTATAACATAGTACATTAAAGTCGCTTTCCGCTGTCTGTCCTTATGTACCTAGGCGTAAAGATCTAAATCTTTAAAACAACACAACGGATTTTGATGCAGCATATTTTAATAGATAAGTGATTCAATAGAAGGGTATTGCATTGTCGACTGTCGATAACTGGGGCAGATATAAATATATATTTATGGTGATCCAGGTTTATCAACTGTATTTTGAGATCAGCGGTCACAAGAATTACAACTACCTATGCATGAGGTTTATTTTTATGCTGGAGATATTATATTTATATTATTAGTGTGAAACTCTTCCTGACTAAACGAACCTCCCAGTTTCTCCTTAGCTTTCATACCGGGGTCGGACCTTCCTTTTAGAAAGTGGTCCAAGGCCCAGTAAGCTTCTGCTCTGCATTTAATGACTACTCCTTGAGGTGTGTGGAAACAGAACGCGCTGTCAACGACTTGGGATTTTTTTTTTTATTGTAGATAAAAATCATCGAATGACGAATCCCACTCTTGGGCGGAGCGGGAAACAGTGTCAGACTCTTACTGACTAAAGAACCTACCCCGTGCCTTCCTTGCCTTATTCCCAGAGCCCCGGTGTAACGCTTTCGCACCAACCCTCAGCTCCGGGAGGCTTCGACCCTGTAGGGCCCCTACGGTAACGACTTGGGATGGAACCGGACTATTAGCAGACGTCCGGACGCTACCCATTGCTCGCCGTCCGCAAACCAGCACATACGGTGGCTGGAAATCGTTATCGGAATCCTGGTGGCAGCTGTGGTGAGATGACAAAACCATGACCTCATGCATAGGTTGGTCTTCTGTTTCTCCAAAAAATAATGTATTTTCCTTCTATTTGCATTACATTTGTGACCGGGTTTTTATCGATAGGTACAAGGGTACAGGTAGGCAATCGATTGCAATGTTGATGCAGTGTGTGCGTAACATACAAGTTGTAAGGAAACCCAATCAAGCCAATGAATTTATTTCATCTGAAAATGCTAAAAAAATAAAATCTTGACTAAATATGTCCTGACCTAGAGTTATAAATTTGAAGACATGTGACATCCCATTGCCTCTCCTTGACATGTCTAGAGTCCCAGCAGTAGGAACATCATAGGGCTGGCTACTGCATAATTCAGTCTCGCTCGCGTTTGACGTGCGCGCGTGGTTGTTTTGAATAAATTGAAGTTCTGTAGCTGCAATATAATTATAAGTGAAGTATTAGCATTCATTCGAAATAAGCATGATGTGATGGATAATGAGTCTATAATTCGTGTGAATATCTGCTTTCTCGGAGCCAGATATTGACGAAGCGAAAACTTTGTTTTTTGAATCGGTAACGACTTCTCAGCGGAAAAACTCGCGAAGACGAGATGGCAAAATGCAAAAAGATTTAGAAGACATTATCTGTCTCTTTAAGGAAATCGATCCGGATGTGATTCCCACCTTTGTTGCAAGGGATCTACAAAAATTGCCTCCGATATCGTTTGATCACATTGATGTTACGAAGTTATTGAAGGACATAATGCTACTTCGAAGTGAAATAAAAGGAATTAAGGAAAACTATGCATACGTAGACTTGGTAGAAACAATACGTTTAGACCTAGAAGACCTCAAGCTGACTTTTTTGGTGAATTACCCAAATATTAACATAGAAAAAAGAAGAGCATATTTTTCGGTTAGTGGGCCGGTAGGTCTATCGTATGATTTATCTAACACCAACTTTGTGACAAAATCATCGGGATGGAACGCGCCCGAGCCTTCGACGTCGTCACTTTACTATCGCGCTATCTCGCTCACACCTAGAACGCCTATGCAATCTGTGGTTCAGCTGTCAGCAGCGGCGGCCGCGCAAACGAAAAAATTTTGTCATCTTTAACTTTGTTTGACACAACATTGTCAAACAAAGTTAAAGATGACAAAATTTTGTCTTCATGCTCGGCGGATTATACTGCGTGTAAACAAGCACTAACGCCGCGTACTACGCAACCTACGATGGCAGAAATAGTTAAGTTGCCTGGGGAATGGAAACATAGCAAGCCTACGGAGGAGTGGAATATGATTTAACGAGGACGACATAAGAATCGTTTTATTGGAAAAATGGAAAAAGCAAGAACCGATGTTGAAACAAAGTTTAAAGCAGCAGAAACGAGAATTCCTTTGTTTATTTCCAATGTAAACAAATATACGGTAGAGGCCGACATATGTGATTATATAATATATAATAAGACTCAGGAAAAAGTCTGTCTTGAAAAAGTTGTCATGAAGAAAGAAAGACTGTATAATTCTTTTAAAATATTCGTTTCAATGAATAAAATTGATACCTTTTTATATGATAATTTGTGACCAGATGGGTTAACATTTAGAAGATTTATACGATTTAGGCCAAGGACTTCCGAAAAAGATGACATACAATCAAATGGATAGTACATTAATCTACACTAATATAATAAAGAGGTAAAGTTTGTTTTTTTTATTTTTTTGTTTGTAGGAGGTAATCTTTAGAACTAATGGTTCGATTGGAAAAATTTTAGCAACAATAGAAAGCTGCTTTACTCCTGAGTGACATAGGCTATAAATTATTTATATAACATGGATGTTAACCGAGCTATCATTACAAGAAATTTTCCGCGGACGAAGTCGCGGGCAGAAGCTAGTAAGTTATTTTTTTTTTTTTTTTTTTTTAAGCCTAGTGTATGTCCCACTGCTGGGCAAAGGCCTCCCCTTTTTCCTTCCATACCTCTCTGTCTAGGGCGACCTCCGGCCACGTTTGCCCCGCGAACATGACGAGATCGTCGCTCCACCTTCGTCGCGGTCGACCTGGACGGCGTCGTCCTCCCTCAGGTGTCCAATGAGTGACAATCTTCGCCCATCTGTCCGGGTGCATTCGTGCGACGTGGCCAGCCCACTCCCACTTCAACCTGGCTGTTTTTTCCCCGACATCTGCTATTTGAGTTATGGTGCGCAGCGTGGTGTTCCTAACCCGATCTGTTCGCTTAACACCTATTGTGCTGCGCTCCATTGCCCTTTGACAAATCTTAAGTTTGGACTTTTGGTGTTCAGTAAGTGACCAGCTTTGGGCACCGTAGGTTAAGACGGGCAGGATACACATGTCAATGAGTTTACGTTTCAATGTCATCGGAAGGCTACCCTTCATATGTTCTTTAAAGACCCAGAAGGTCTTCCAAGCATTCTGGATTCGTCTTTCGACTTCCTTATCTTGCCTATTTTTAAAAGAAACAATCTGGCCTAAGTATGTATACTCATATTGTAACACTTGCCCGTCCACCTCGATCCTACGTTTCGTGCTGTTGGTCATGACCTGGGTCTTAGATCTGTTCATTTTAAGTCCAACCTTAAGACTAGCCGAGCTCAGATCTTTTAGCATTTCTTCAAGTTCTGAAGATGATGTGGAGAGCAGCACAATGTCGTCAGCAAAGCGGAGGTTTGTTAGCTGGTGGCCGCCAACATTTATGCCTCGTGACTGCCATGAATCGGGCAAATTATTGAAAACCTCCTGCAGTGCGCTTGTGAACAGTTTGGGTGAGAGTGGGTCGCCTTGTATAACACCTTTTTCTATTTTGAAATTTGGACCAGGAATTTGTAACTTTATATTTGCAGAACTATTTCTATAAATGATGTCAATGAGATCAATGTATGTGTGTGGGACATTTTGAGATTCTAAGGCACTGAATACTGACTGATGGTCTATACTGTCGAATGCCTTGGCATAGTCCACAAAGGCTAGATAAAGTGGTTTATTAAATTCATTATACTTTTCTATAACTTGATTGATGGCATGAAGGTGGTCGGTTGTAGAGAAATGGGGCCGAAATCCTGCTTGTTCCGGAGGTTGATGAATATCAAGCGTCGAAGCGATACGGTTTTGAATAATTTTGATAAAAAGTTTATATAAATGAGAAATGAGGCTTATGGGTCGATAGTTTGAGATGTCAGCTTTGTCTCCCTTTTTATGAAGTAAAATTATATTTGAGTGACACATTTCAGGGGGAATTTGACCGGTGTGTAAAATGGTGTTAAAAAAAGATGTAATGTGAGGTACTAGAACGTTTCGCCCTAATTTCAAAACCTCTTTAGTTATTCCGTCTGTTCCCGAGCTTTTATTATATTTCATCTCGCGAAGAGCTCGCTGAACCTCGTAGGGATTGATGGGATGTACAGAGTCAGGACAGTAATAAGCGAAGTGTCTAAGCTGTTTGTGCTGATCCTGGTACAGATTTTGGTAAAAATTGGTGGAAATTTCGATAATTTTGTTAGAACTACCTTGTTTCACCCCATTTTCATCCATCAGGTTAGAAATCCAGGTCTTCCCTTTCGTGATACCCTGTTTGGCAAGTCTTAAAGAGTTGTTACTCAGCAAAGCTAATTTAATCATATTAGTATTACAATCTCTAATGTCTTTTCTGATACTTCGTTTAACTAATTTATCTATTTGGTTATATTCTACTCTATTATGTCTCAATGTTTCCCTATTCTCTATTAATGATAATGTTCTATTACTTAATTTGTTATTTTTTCTTCTAGTACATTTAATTTTCTTTGTAGCTGTTGAAATATTTTCTATAATGTTATGGTACTGGCTCTGAGGGTCTTGGTCTGTTTCGATAGGCAGTATGTCAAATGAGTTTTTTAACTCTAAGTTAAATTTATCGATGTTACTAATTAGAACATCTTTGTTGAGATTTCTTATTTTGTTTTTAAATATTGCTTTGCGGTTTAGTTTTACATCGAGAAAAATTTTTGCACGCACTGGCCTATGATCAGAACTGTATTTATATCTATTTATTACGCTAACATCTTTGACTATATTATAAGGGTTGCTTGAAAGTACAAAATCGATTTCGTTTTTTGATTTTCCATCTGGCGAAATCCAAGTCCATCGACGTTGTGACTTTTTAGGGAAAAAACTGTTCATTATTTTAAATCCATGACCAAACGCGAATTGAAGGAGTGCGTTGCCTCGGTCGTTTCTAGTACCTAAACCATGTAGACCAAGAATCTCCGTATTATCCAGATCTTGCCTAATACCGATCTTGGCGTTGAAGTCACCAGTAATGATGTTCCATGTGCTACGGTTTTCTTCGCATGCTTTGTTAAGGACATCATAAAAGTCTTCGAGCTCATCATCACTGTGTGACGACGTCGGTGCGTACGCCTGAACAATAGTTAAGCAGCTTTTTTCTGTGATATTGAGTTTGAGAACCGCAACCCTCTCCGAGTACCCCAAAAACTCTATAATATGGTTCTTCCACTTCTTAGCCACCAAAAATCCGATACCATAAAGGCCTCTGGTGGCTCCAAAATGGTAGAATATAGAGTTCTCTGTTTCTTGTGTGACCTCTCCCATTCTCCTGACTTCCGACAACCCTATCACATCCCATTTTATTTCTTTTAATGCATTTTCCAGCTCAACTAATCTTTCATCTTGCATTAATGTACGTACATTAAAGGTCAAAACATTTAATTCAGTATCGGAGTCCATTTTCGTAGCTTGGTTTTGTTGACGTAGTACGTAGTAGTAGTAGTAAGTTATAACTGCAAAAATATTTAGAGAAGTATAGATTGTGTAAGAAATTTGTGTAAAACAGCGGATGTGATAGCCCTCCAAGAAACTTGGCTGCTACCCTATGACATACAGGTACTGGTATTGGGTGATATTGACGACAACTTCGGTTACACAGGGAAGTCGGCGGTGGACTTAACTGCTGGAGTACTACGTGGCAGACCTCACGGTGGGGTCGCGAAGGGTAAGGGGGGTAAGGGGGTGGTAAGGGGGGTGAGAGAGTTAGAGGAAATTCAGTAATATCATGATCTTTGTAACAATAACTTCACAGAAATTATGTTTCCGGATGAACTACATGAATGTGCTGATAGTATGTGTCAAAACATACAACACAGTTCTATAATTGATAACTTTTACTGTAATATTGTTAGTTTATTAAGTCAAGCCTCAATAAACAGTCATTGTCTCTTGCGTAGAATGCCAACTAAGGTTAAGGTGTCCATGGTTGGAACAAGCATGTCTGAGAGGCTCACAGGCAGGCTAGACTGGACTATCAATTATATATCTTGGGTGGTAAACCAGTAGTAGATTTCTGTATGATAAAATGTGTGAAAGTCGAAGAGTTTTCAAGTCACGCTTAAAGTACTGTCAGAAAAATCAAGAACAGATAAAAATGGACATACTTGCCTCACAACATTCTTAAAAAAAATTAATAAGTTCTGGAAAAGCACTAAGCGTTTAAATGGTAAAGCGAGTCTGCCTGTGTGTGTTGATGGTATGAGTGATGTGAAAATGATTACCAATTCATTCAAGGATCATTTTCAAATGATTCTCCTTGCAGTCAGTGTCTGATACTTAATGTCACCCAGTAGAAAAACCTATTGGATTTTCAAGTAAAGATGTGGCAGACATTGTCAAAAGTAGATATGAAAAGAGGGAAGTCACAAGGGACTCAGTATCGGGCACTTGCAGCATGGGGGAGTGCACCTGTACAGGGTGTTAGCGATTATTACACTTTTTGTATACGACACTCATACTTACCATCTAAGTTTATGAGAACAGTGGTTGTGCCGATAGTAAAAAATGTCTCAGCTGACATCTACACTAATATCGTCCCCGTAGAGCGAAAAGTCACTAAGTCGAAAAATCATGTTTTGAGATAATGAATTTTAAAGTTTTTAAAAATAAGATTCGTTATAACTTTGGCTAGCTATAACATAACTTTATGATTTTAGTTTTTATTGGAAGGGAAAAATACTGTTTATATTTTAAGAGCCACATAATGCATGAAAATCTTTTTATAATTGAGAAAAACTAAAAACATCAAATTAGTTTATTATTGCTTACACAATCTCGGACTTAGATTTGACTTAGTTAATTGTCGCCCGCAGTTAGTGATTTTTCACTTAGCTTTAAATTGTTCTGAAGAAAAATAACCCGAGTTAAGTAAAATGGAACTAACTATTACACATACAAAATGTATATTGTAAATAATACCTAACTAAATTGTGGAGCTTGTGTGGCGGCTTTTGTTTTAATTACGACATGAATAATGCTATTAAACTATTGTTATATATTTCCTTAACGTTTTTTAAAGGAAGAAATGGGAAAATATCAACAAAACAATATCTGTTTTTAATAAAAACAAAAAAAGCGCAACATCCTCATACGCACGAACTGATAAAATTATGAAAAAATATTACTAAACGAAGTAATCAGAATTTAGTTCACTACACTACTTCTCCTTCCTCCTCTGTTACGTCTAGCCCCAACATCCGATCAATTAAATATTTGTTTCTTATAGATTGATACACCAGTGAAGCACTTGTGGGATTATCACTTTTGCACATAAACTACTAAGATCCTTCTATTTTGCCTCTAAAACGCGCAGAGGCGAGTAAATTAATGGTGTTTTATAATTTTACTACTCTTGAATCTGTTCTTCTGTACCATGTCCGTCTATTATTTGTCTTGCTTTCTCCTCTTTCTAGTAATAAATTAAGTTTTAGTTTGGTTCGCTTACTGTGCTTTATTTCATTTTTTGCGTCTTATCCTTGGCAGTAAGGTATGTTTCTCTTCAGAAAGTCCCTCGAGCTGTGCGGATGCTGTTTCTGATGGGATACGTCAAGCTCTATTTTATCCCTTTTAGGGACGAACGGTTGGAGGCCCAGCTCACTCATGATTCATTGCTGATTGCGTTCAAAATGAAGCGCGTAAGCATTCACCGTTTCTCACCTGAGTTAACGCTTGTGACCACAAAATTCCAGATTTACAAACTGCTGGAGCTCAAAGAAGAGAGCCTTCAATCAAGCTCCTACAAAGGGGCATAAATAAAGGCTAGCTTTGATCGCATTACCCATATTGGCACAAAGTTCTCTGCACAGCCGTCAATAGCAGAGCATTTTGGTGCCTTGTCAAAGTCGGTGGAGGCGAACTTCTGTCGGCCCCCACTGCCTCCGCTGGATAAACACAATAAAAGTTGACTGGTACAGAATGCCTTGTTGCATTAGGTCCGCCTATGTACCACTACTGTACATGAAGATTATATAAATAAACCTGATGAAACACTGGTTTATACCACTAGAGCTAATACTCTTCGCATCTCTCTTCGCCCATAATTCTCGTCTTGACACTTGCGGAGCTACTTCACGGACTCTGCCTATCTGCGACACTTCGATGCCCGAGGTTCGCATAAGGAACAAAGAATTTCTGAGAGCACTGCGTCGTCTAAACGTGAATAAGACGGGTAGATCATATGGTACACAAACGATTGTTTTCAACGGTTATATCGCCTCGCATTTGGGACTGGTATAGTGCCCAAGTCTTGGAAGTTTGCAAACATGAGATTCAAGATACAAGATTCTATTAATTGTAAAACATAGGTACATTACGTAAGTCTTGTTTAATACATTGGGGGCGCCAACCCAAAAAGGGCAGTCGTGCCGATCCTGCCAATTATCGGCCAATTTCAATAACATTTCTTACTCTGCAAGATCATGAAGCGTGTATTAAACTTACGTCTCATAAGTCATGACGTACACGGAAGATAATGATCTCCTCAAAGACCAAAAGTACGGGTTCGCCACAATCGGTTTACTGGGGACTTACTAGGTTATACTACACACTTGGAGTGAGGCCCTCAAGAAGAAAGGGGAAGTGATTGCTGTTTCTCTAGTTGTCTGCTGTGTGTGTGTCGGCTTTCGACAGGGTATGGCACGCTAGCCATTTGAGTAAGTTTCCAGCGTATAATTTCTCCCGGCCTGGTTTATTGGGTAAGTCTTCCTGAGTGAACAGTCTCTCCGAATAGTAGTCGACAGAGGTTTATCAGAGCCCATGAAGACCAATGAGAGTTTTTGAGGGGTTTGTTCTCTTTGCAACTCTCATCCTCCAGCATATCATATCAACGATCTGCTTATGCCCAGTATCTATGAGTATGCAGATGATAGCATAGTTGTAGGCAGATACCTGTCAACTGATTGGGCTAGCAAAGAGCTAATCCAGTCTCAAAGAAACGCTATGCACAAATACTTTACTTCAAGCATTCTCGAAGTGGGTCGAAGTCAATCTGGTGGGATTCAAAAACAAGCTTTCTGTTCACCGCCAAAAGAAGCCCTCTCCTTTGACTTCTGTTTTTCAAAAACTATCCTTGACGTACACATCTTGGGAATTAAAATATCCTCTGACCTTGGGCGGTTCACTGATTCGAAAGGCAAGGCTACTAGGAAACGCGGCGTTCTTGAAAAAGTCCAACGGTTCTTTACACCGGACAGCTTCTAATGCTATAAAAAGACCAGGTCCGATCGTGTATAGAGAACTGCAGCCACTTATGAGCTAGTACTGAAAAATGGCACCTTACATCTTTTTATGATGGGAAAAATCGGGCGGAGCAGTAAACAGTGCAAGACTCTTAATAACTAAACGATTCACCCCGTTCTTTCTTAGCCTTCATGCCGGGGTCGGACCTTCCTTTCACAAACCGGACCGGGGCGGACCGAGCTTACTGGGGAGTAGGCTTCGGCCCTGCAGTTGGTCCTCAACATTTGCTAACAACTCCGTAAGGCGCGCGGAAATAGAGCGCACCGCCGACGACTTGGCTTGGTTAAGGCTGTTACCAGACGGCCGGATGGCCAGCTACCCATTGCTCGCCGTCCGCAAGTCCGCGCCTTCGGTGGCCGAAAATCGGAATCGGAATCCCGGTGGCGTCTAGGGCGTGAGCGCTGTTGCCTTATGCGGTCGCCTTCCTCCATTGCTGGTAATACTGTTTCGCAGGAGGCGACCACCTGCCACTCCTCCTCGCTCCGGACCATGGCCTCTACCAAGGCCCTCCGTGAAAGATCGCCGCCGCCGATCGGCCCCACGAGGACACGGCGATGCTCTTTCCAAGCAGGGCACTTTTCATCCGTATGCTCCACCGTGTTCTCCGGGCACCTCACAGCTTTGGCCCGGTGGAAAGGATTTGGTTAAGTCCAATCTACAAAGCTTTGAACACTAGCTACTCTACGCCTAGTAGCCAGCCTTTTGGTATATAACAGGATGCATTTTGGACAATGTGCGGTTTAATTTAATGACTTGATTCCGCGATCTCATTTCTACCATCTCCACTCGAGCCCCGTTCGTAAGTCGTCATAATAACAGCGACAAACTCACTAACTCGAGGCCCTCGCGAGGGAAATGTACCTTAATTGTATCAATGTATGTTGAAGTTGTATAAATAATAACTAAAAGACTGTAATTATTATTCACTTTAAATTATATGTTTCCAATTTAAAAGAAAAGAAGAAATTAAAACGGGTTGATGATTTTTCGATTTTGCTATGCACTACAAATAATTTAAAAATCAAGAGTGAGTATTCACTATGTCAGGTTAATTAATTTTCGCTCTCGTGCGTCTTAGCCAACAATTGATTTCAAATATTCACTAAATCATTGTCATGAGTTTTAAATTACCCATAAGCATATGCATGCATTCATAATTTAATAGAAAAAATAATTAAGTCGACTTAATTTCAAGTTACGTATTTTTTTGGTAAATGTAAAATAATTAATTAAGTTAGATATTTCTTCCATTATGAGGTTTCATCCAAAGGGTAGACTTATTTACTTTTCACATTTCTTAAAACAAAAACGAAGGCAGCTACAAAAATATCGGTTAGACTGCTAGATAGAGAAAAAAAATGTGATATTAATGACATTGATAACTCATTTTGGCCATTTTTGGACTTAGTTACTTTTCGCTCTACGGGGACGATATAATAAAGAGGTAAAGTCTGTTTTTTTGTTCGTAGGAGGTAATCTCTGAAACAACTGGTCCGATTGAAAAAAATTTAGCAACAATAGAAAGCTGCTTCTGAGTGACATAGGCTATATTTAATGCACGCAGGCGAAGCCGCTGACAAAAGCTAGTTTCTGATAAAGAAGAAGAGAGAAAGGAAGTAACTATAGGCCGATTTCTTTAGTTACTATTATAGCAAAAGTGTTTGATGGGCTATTAGATAAAAAACTTGATCGTTTTATAGCTTTGCAAGATACACAGTTTGGTTTCAGAGAGGGATTGGCAACTCAAATTCAAATTCAAAGCATTTATTTCAAATAAACCTTTACAGGCACTTTTGAAATGTCATAAAGTCGGTCTGTCAGGAAAAAATGCAATACTGAAAGTGCAATACTGTCTCTGAAAAATACTGTGGATTATTATGTAAAAAGACAAACTCCAGTCACGTATGCATGCTTCTTAAATTTATCCAAAGCTTTTGATCTGGTTTCATATCAGAGGTTGTGGACAAAACTAAGAACTGCGGATGTCCCAACTGACCTTGTAAATATCCTCGCCTACTGGTATAGTGAGCAGCGTAATTTAGTCAGATGGGGAAGTGTATATTCTGAGGAATATTCCTTAGAGTTTGGAGTCAGACAGGGTTGGTTGACTTCGCCACGGCTCTTCAATATATATCGACTGGCCTGTCAGTCTAGTAGTTAGTGACCCTAACTGCTATGCGGGAGGTCGTGGGTTCGATTCCCACCCAGGAAAAATGTTTGTGTGATGAGCACGATCATTTGTTCTGTATCTGGGTGTAATTTATCTACAATACGTATATATTTAGAAATATATAAGTATGTTTAGCAGTTGTCTAGTACCCATAACACAAGCTTTGCTTAACTTGGGACTAGATGGCGTTGTGTGATAGTTGTGGACATATTATTATTATTATATGTTAACCATCTGATTGAAGAGCTCAGCAGCATGCATGTTGGGTGCCATATTGATGACATGTGTTAATAATTTGAGCTATGCCGATGATATGGTGCTGCTGAGCCTCTGCCTGAATTGGTGGTCTTAGACAGCTGTTAAAGGTGTGCGAGGCTTACATGGCCTGAGGTAAAAAGTAAAAGTGAGTTCATGTTATTTAAATGTAAAAATAAAACCGACATCATCATACCACCTATATTACTAAACGGTGTGCCTCTAGGTCGTGTTACCCAGTTTAAGTATTTCGGACACATTGTTACTGAGAATTCGAGCGATGAGCTAGATGTTAATAGGGAGCGCAGGGCATTATCAGTTCGTGGCAATATGTTGGCACACAGGTTTGCTCGATGTACGGCTCCTGTTAAAATAACAATGTTTAAGGCATTCTGCCAGACATTTTACACAAGTGGCCTGTGGTCAAACTTCATACAGAAAACCTACAATACAAACAAAAATGTTTTCTGACGCCAACGTATGCGATTATGCGCAAAAAAGTAGCGTCGGTGGTGCGACGAGTACGGGGAGCCCGAACAGCGTCTTGAGGATGATTGGCGAAAGAACTAATACTGTTCTGCTCAGTAGGTTCACTGATCTCCATGTGTTGCGAGACCGGTGAGCCTAATGTGCAGAGGTAGATGATGTGGCAGACTATTTTATTACTCGTTTATTTACTAACATTAGTTATAACCCTTATTTGTAAGATTGAGCTTAGCATGGACGAGATATTAAGAGCTCTCAATTCTTTAGACTCAACAAAGGGTCCAGGTCCTGACGGTCTCCCAGTTATTTTCCTTAAAGCCACCGCCAAAAACATCTGCGCTCCTATACATATTCTTTTTAATAAATCTCTTGTACAAGGATTTTTTCCTGATGTATGGAAGAGTGCAAACATAACACCAATTTATAAATCGGGTTCTAAGCAGGACGTTGAGAACTATCGTCCCATATCCATTATGTCAGCTCTACCGAAGCTTTTTGAGAGATTAGTCCATGATAAGGTATATCCTGTTCTTCACCACTCTATAATTCAGCAACAGCATGGATTTGTAAAGAAGAGATCAACTACAACGAATTTGGTTGCATTAATGGATTATCTATTTAACAATATGGATAATCGCGTACAAGTAGACGCCATTTATACTGACTTCCGAAAAGCATTCGATAAAGTTGATCATGAGTTGCTCTTGAAAAAAATTTACTACAACGGCATACGTGGTGATTTACTCAGATGGTTCTCTTCATATATCACGAATAGAACCCAGAGAGTTGTAGTTAATGGTTTTAGATCTGCCACAAACATAACTGTGACTTCCGGTGTACCGCAGGGCTCAATACTGGGACCTCTTTTGCTTATTTTATTTATTGATGATATTAACACTTGTTTTCGTAATTCTAAAATCTTACTTTATGCTGATGATCTAAAAATTTATAGACCCATCAAAAACTTACAAGATAGCATTTTACTACAGGAAGATCTGGATCGCTTTAGCGATTATTGTAGGCTTAATAAATTGCAACTCAGTCTGCCTAAATGCTGTTGTATCAGTTTTACGAAGAATAGGCATGTTTTCAGGCACACTTATTCTTTGGATAATACTGCTCTCTCGCGAGTGTCCGTTATACGTGATCTTGGAATTTTACTTGACAATAAACTTCACCTAGATGCTCACATTGACAAAGTTGTGAACAATGCCTTTCGCATGTACGATTTTGTCATGAGATCTACGAAGGAGTTTGTGCGACCCTCCACCTATTTATACCTCTATAAATCGCTAATCAGATCTCAGCTCGAGTACGCAGTGCCAGTGTGGAATCCCTTCTAAAGTAAATATTCAGAACAAATTGAAAAGGTTCAAAGAAAATTCCTTAAAGCCATGCATTACCGTTGCTTATTAGCCATGCATATTTGACATATGATGAATTACTTAAAAAGTATAATTTACTTGGTTTGAAATCAAGACGTACTCTCCTAGAGACGGTATTCTTGTTTGATTTGTGTAGCAATGTATATGACTGCATTGATATCCGCAATAAAATATGTTACGTAGTTCCTAGGACAACAGTTGGTCGCGAGGTGCGCGCACGTCCCCTGTTTGCAGTGTCCTCTTGTCGCACTAAGGCGGGTGAGCGGGCGCCTCTACGTCGGCTTACCTCAAAATATAATAAGAATTTCCTTCATATTGATATGTTTGCTCTTTCTTCTCATAAATTCAAATTTAAACGGGAAATTATAAGTCTAGCCACAAAATTATTTATTGGACACGGGATTAAACTTCTAATTTTATAACTAAGCAACGGGAAAATAGCATAGCCTCTAATAAACTAATTCGACCTTTTTACATCGCCAACTAAATATTCTATAGAAAGCGTCAAGTAAAGATTATCAATTATTGTGACTTGTCCTTCTCATTTATACACTGCCACCTAATTTACTAACTCGGCCACGGATTTTACGACTCGTCACCATTTTACGTTTTACAGCTTCAACGCACTGTCCTCAAAAAAATATGATTCAAGCTTCGACAGAAAGCATCATTTATTATAACTTAGCATGTATTATAATACATCATATTCTTTTATCGCTAAAACTGATACCAAAATTAGAGTTGTACTGTCGCCACTGTGCAGAACGCCCGGAGGACACGGTAGAGCACACGGTAGAGGTGTTCCCCTCGTGGGAAGAGCATCGCCGTGTTCTCGTGGAGGCGATCGGAGGCGGCGATCTAACGCGACGGGCCTTGGTAGAGGCCATGGTCCGGAGCGAGGAAGAGTGGCAGGCGGTCGCGTCCTTCTGCGAAGCAGTAATGCTAGCAAAAGAGGAGGCCGACCGTATCAGGCAAAGGCAACGTCGCTCACGCCACAGCCGTCGCCGCCGTGACTCCGATCCCGATTTTCAGCCACCGTAGACGAGGGCTTGCGGACGGCGAGCCATGGGAACTCGCTGTCCGCCTATCCGGTAAGTGTCCGGACCGAGCCCAAGTCGCAGTTGAAGCCTTCTGGGGCCTAGGATTGATGCGAAAGCGGAACACCGGGGCCCTGGAACTAAGGCAGGAAGGAAAGGTGGGTGTTTAGTCAGTAGAAGTCTGACACAGTCTCCCGCTCCGCCCAAGAGCGGGATTCGTCATTTGATGATTTTTCCCACCATAAAAAAGACCAGGTGGTTTATTGGTTGCTGTGATTGTCCAGACTTTTATCGCAAGTACAGCTGCAAGCATTTGATAGGCCTTGCAATCAGACCGAAAATCGTGACGCCACCATTAGAGGCTAAGTCACAACCACTGGGATTAAAAAGAAAGTGTGGAAGGACAACTAAAGCGCGAGCTGCGTTAATTATCGAATAATAGTTTTATTTTCTTTTTTGTCTAGATAGATACCTACATTATTTTTACGTTTCTATTATTTATTATACGTAAAATGGCGGTAATTCAATAACCAAATTGATTTTTCAAAAATAAAGTCTTTTATTTTGTCTCTCCTTAATAGCTTCTGGTAATATTAGTGGCCTATAGTATATATTTGATGACATTTTTAGCAAACTTTTGACGATCAATTAATATGGGATGAGTTACATTTTAAACATACTGAGTTAAAAAATTAGAAGCTAAATAAATATATTTTTGAAGTCATTTAACAGTATTTTAGAAGTTTACTGTTACAATGCATGTTACAAATTTAGATGCTAAAAAATAACAATCGTGCTGAGTTGTATTTAGAGTGGTTCACATAGAAGATAACTAGTGGTCATGATAGTATTATTTAGATGCTCGTTAATTGTGGCTGACTTAGTAATTTAGAAGGCAACATAGATTTTTGGGGGCGAATAATGATATTAAAAAGAAGCCTGTTTAATTAGCACCCAATTTAAACTGTTAAAAACTTTAAGTCTGTAGTAATTTTTATATCAATTAGATTTACACACGTTTTTTCTTCATTTTATTAATGTCCATAAAAGCAGTATAAAAAAAAAAAAACTATATTTATTTATTAAATGTTGTAGTAGTGTAGGTTTTAGTTTTGATTCACATACTTTGCAAATTTTTATATATGTATTCCGTGGAAAACGTCGTTGGTTACACATTTAACCACATTGTTTTGCATTTTATTTATGTACAAATTGTAATGTGTCACTGTTTGTTTTTCCCTAATAAATAAATAAATAAATAAGTTAAATTCTTGTTACTAACAACTTTTATGGGCTTTTTTGTCTGAAATAAAAGATTTTTATTTTATTTTATTTTTATTATGTGAAGACCTTCATTTTTCCGTGTAGGCATGACCGCATTTTATTAGAACTATACAGGGTTGTATTTTTAAGACGGGTCAGTATAAACAGAACACGTAGAGGTCAGACCTTAGTCTAGCTCCAAACTGCCCTGCGGATAATATCTCTCTTAAGAGAGATCCGCAGGCATATTCTCTGCTTAACTTTACGAAGCGAACTTTAGGCAACTATTGACAGGAACGTATCACTGGGGTACTATTCTGGGAAATGCGGGGATCCTCCCTGGAAATGTTCATCGAAGCCTCTCATCTGGTCGTCAACCAGCACGTTGGCGCAATATCAGTTGGTGGGGAAGCCTTTCTTGTATAGCTGGCATGTTACCCGGTATGTGGGGTAGACCCCCAACTAACTGCGTGCCTTGGATCCCGCTTCCATCCGCCACTAGTTCCCCGATACTTCAACATCAGTGTAAGCCTGGTCGGTCTACCTGCAATGGAAACAACATTTCGACCCAAATCCTCCATTGTCATTATTCTGGAACACGGTTAGTCCACTCGCCAGTACGTCTTTGACCAGTGGTGTTCACAAAGCTTCGATTTAGACCTACCGTCAGTTCGGGTCACCTGATTAGTATTCCTTTAGGTATTCTGTTTTGCCTCGTCGTTTATACCGCGTACATCGAGGGACTGGAAAAGTTTGCCGGCTGCAGTCTTTCCGTCAGATTATAATTTAGGTGTCTTCAAGGCTAGAGTGAATAGGCTCTTAATAAACTAGTGTGCCTTACCATCAACGATTGCATCACTGCTTACCATCAGGTGGGATCGCAGTCAAGCATTAGTTTATTGCAATTAAAAAAAAATCTTACCGTTGATTCCAAGAGCAAACTACTTGTTTGCCTTCGTTGCATTTTAAAAATCTGTGTTTAGAATTCAGGAAAAATGTTTTATCCTAAGACCCAGTAGCACATTATAATAATCACGTGACGTTACATACGTAATGTAACCTTGTAACCTAGGTAGGTTACAAGGAATGAATCATTCAGGAAAAAATTATATATTCGATTTTTTTTTTGTGTAAATCACATTTATCACGTTGGTTTCCTTAGAATCAAATTATTGGTGTCGCCAGCCCGGAGGACACGGTGGAGCACACGGTAGAGGTGTGCCCCGCTTGGGAAGAGCATCGCCGTGTCCTCGTGGGCGTGATCGGTGGCGGTGACCTCTCGCGCCGGGCCTTGGTTCAGGCCATGGTCCGCAGCGAGGAGAAGTGGCAGGCGGTAGGCAGTGACCTTCTGCGAAGCAATAAAACTAGTAAAGAAGGAGGCCGACCGCATAAGACAAAGGCAACAGCGCCTTCGCCGTAGCCGTCGCCGCCGCGATCCCTTCGATATCCGGCCACCGTAGGCGCGGGCTTTCGGACGGCGAGCAATGGGTAGCTCGCCGTCAGGTCGTCTGATAACAGTCCAGACCGAGCCCAAGTCGTCGACGGCGTGCACTGTTCCCGCGCGTCTCAAGGAGTTGTCAGCAAACTAATAGGGTAGTGGGGTAGTAGGGTAGTCTGCGGTGTACATCAGTAGTACACCGCAGACTACCCCTTATTCATTTTTAGTTCTTAAGATCCTTCCTAAGGTTGTCTGGTAGATATCGCTGTTAGCGATAAGACCGCATTTGTACCCATAGATTTAAGTTTCTGTATAAGTTTTGTAACTTTTTGGTGTACAATAAAGTTTTATCTATCTATCTACAGGGTCGAAGCTTCCCGGGCCAAGGGTTGGTGCGAAAACGTAACACCAGGGCCTGGGAATAAGGCAACGAATGGAATGGGGTAGGTTTTTTAATCAGTAAGAGTCTGACACTGTTTCTCGCTCCGCCCAAGGGCGGGATTCGTCATTCGATGATTTTTACCTACCATAAAAAAAAATTGGAATAAAGGTAAATCACATATTTTTATTGTATAATATGTAGTGAACCTTAGAAGGTTTTCTTAATACATAGTACGTGTTTTAGTTTCCTTTTTTTTGTATGTATTATATTGTATAAAATAAATTAAATAAAATTACAATTCGGTTAGTTTGAGCAACATAATTATGCCACATAACATTATAATGGTAGACGTAATAATATAATAATTTTTAATCATCATCATCATCAGCCTTTTTTATAATGTTCTCACTACTGGGACACAGGTTCCTCTCTAGGAGAGGGAATGAGCCATATTCCACCGCGCGGGCCCAGTGCGGGTTGGTGAATGTCACATGTCTTCGAATTTTTGGTTCTAGGACGTACCGGTTTCCTCACGATGTTTTCCTTCACCATTTCGAGAGCAGTGGTGATTAAATAAATTACACAAAGTAATGCGCCTGGCTGGGTTTGAACCAGCGAAGAATTTTAATATGGAGTTATTATACAGATTGTTACAAAAATAGGTGCCAAAATATTGTTTTTTTTACACACAGGAATTTCGAACCATTTTCAAGAAACTCATTATCGTATAAATTAGATCGTGTCTTTTATACTAACTTTTATAAGCTGATTGTGATTTTGTAGGCAAAGCTCAATTATTTGTAGGGAATTTAAAGCGATTTATTTAAAGAGAATGGTTCATTTTTATGTGTAAAAACAGTTTCATAAATATCTTAATTTGCTAAAATAAATATTTTATGTGACTTACACTCGGTTTCTGAGAGCCCGATCAACGTAAAAATCAACAAATTAGTTGTCAAATACCTTGTCAAGTTTTAAGTGACGTGTTTATAGCGTGATCAGCGACTTTGATTTGATCATTTTGTTAGTTGACAGCGTAGTCAAATCTTCTATAGGAATTGCATGTCTAATGCCATGCCCTAGATTAGTAATATTTTCTAAGCAACATTTCAGCAACCCAAATTATTTTGACACAGCTGTTATTTCAACATTTTTTGTCAGTTGGATAACAATTTGATTGGGCTTTCAGAAACTTGGTGTGACATAATTAAAACTTTTTAATATCTATAAGACATAAATTTAATTATTCTTAAAACTAAACATGACTAAAACAATACACCTTTTTTACACAAACGCAATGGTAACTACAATGACTTATTAATTAATTCATTAAACCCCAAGCGAAAGCCGGCGTTCGCACAACGATTGTTCTTTAATTGTGTCTGTAATTACAAGATCAAAAGGTAAATGGAGCTAATATTAGAACAAGACTAGACTCATTTAATAAATAAATGATTAAATAAATACTATAGCTAATGAATTTATCACTTTAGCTTTAACTTAGACACTTAATCATCACAGTATGAGTAACTGCACAAAATATACTCAAAAGTACTAGGAACATCATCATAATTAATACTGACTATACTTAGTATAATGCTTAATCATAAAAGGATCTAACTCAAAAGGCATGAAAACGCCACGTTTTTTAAACGCGCAGTAGACGCGCGTTTCAGAAACGTGCGTTGACGGCGCGCTTTTATTCTACGGTGCTAGCCTAATTCTCGTAATGAAAACCGTAGCGATATCGTAGCGACTTTGACATTTTCGTATTCCCATCCATCAATCGAGTTTGAACGACACCGATTTTGAACTCGTTCGATCGAAGAGAAGTCGTTTAGGAATCGTTCGATTGTCGTTATATCGAATCCCCATCAAGGAACACGTGAATACCAATTTTGGATAGGACTACGATCGAACGACAATGGAACGACAATGGAATTGGAATTGTTTGATTTTACGTGAATTAGGGATGATTCTCATTAGAGCGGGCCGTGCACGGGCCGGGGCGTGGACGAGCCGGGGCCCGTCCGTGCTACGCAATTTATTTTCGGACGCAGCACGAAAAATGTTCTGATTACGATGGGACGTGGAGGGAACGGGGCGGGACCGTGCAACAAACGTGGTATTGAAGTGCGTCGAGCGGGCCCGGACGGAACACGGATAATGCACTGTGTAATATATATTGATTCATACAAAATATATGAAACAGATTAAAACCGTGCCCCGTCCGTGCCCCGTCCGGGCCCCGCCCCGGGCACGGCAGGTTCTAATGAGAATCATCCCTTAGGGCACAGTTTGCTGTCGCTTGTTACACACGAGCGGCTCAACTCGATCAACGCCATCTAGCTTCTTTTTAACGAGGTTCTGCTTAAAACCGCAATATGACTGGTTTGATACACACGCGCGTTTGTATCGCGTTTGTTTCGCTAGACACGCGCGTCTGTATCGATTTACGTATGTTTGAATTTATACAGATATGCAAAAGTCTACAGGCAGTATTTGACGCATGGGTTGGCGTGCATATCACGTCTGTATTGCTACAAACGCGCGTCAATGGCGCGTTTAAAAAACGTGACACAGACAAATACAGGGTATTTGAATCTGTAAAAATACGTTTAAAAATAAGGTTCAGCTTTTCAAATACCCCCTTTTTTGAGATATGCCCTTTTTGATTAATATTTATGTCACTATAAGGTCCTTGGCTCGAAGTTCCTTCGCAGAGTAGAATAAAAAGATGTGTCATCTACCATCTTGATAATCATCTGAAACCTCGTTGTTTTCATCCCTGAAAAAAAAGAAATAAATATTATTAACACACACACAATAACATATATAGGACACTAAACATAAAAAAATGCAAGATAATATTTTTTTTAAATATTACAATTCTTTCTTATCATACTAACCATTACATAGTATAAAACAAAGTCGCTTCCTGTCTGTCTCTATATATGCTTAAATCTTTAATACTACGCAACGGATTTTGATGCGGTTTATTTTAGTAGACAAAGTGATTCAAGAGAAAGGTTCATAATTATGTATGAAACATGCATAATATATTTAAAATAAACATTGCACCTGGGCGAAGCCGGGGCGGGTCGCTAGTTTTGAAATAAAAACGAAAGTTTGTGAATTAGTTTTTGTGTTTGTTATTTCTTCACACTCGAATAGGGAAAAGCATTTATCCTTTCGTGCGCAGATCTACGAGAGACACAATAGCTTTTTATTAATTGGGTCTCTAATTCAAAAGGTTAAATAAAGTTTATTCCGGAGTGTCCTTTGTGCTAAAAAGATACTTTTTGTTCTGGAATTATGTTATTTTGTGACAATTTTCCTACAACATTATCATTTAGGAAGACTTAGGTGATAAACACATTCACAGATCAATTATATTTAATCTTGCAATGCATAAAAATATTAACCAATATTTCCCTAAAATTCTTTATACGAAATTTCGGATTTGTAATTGATAATTTATTTAAGGAAGAGAATAAACCGAGCAAAGTGGAGGCGTCTGTGTAGGAAAGCGGACCCCGGGCACCGAGGTGAAAGCCAAGGTGTGCAACCGGGACTGGCGCTAAGATGATGATGAATTTATTTAAGTAATATAAACCTAACCTACCATTTTAAAAATGATGTCAATGAGAGTGCATGCGTTTATTTTATTTAAACATTCTGTTTAAAAAAAATATTTTATTTAAACAGAATGCAAAAACAGACCGAATGGGAATTCCATTTAACAACTAAGTCAATGCCCTTTGATAGTGTATTATTATTACCTAATAGAATGGTTATAAAATCTTTAATAAGTATTTACAAATTATACAACTGAATCTATAATTTTATAAATCATTTTACAAATGAAAAAAAAAATCAAAAGAAGCTTCGGCTAATGTAAAAAAAAAATGTAAATCGGCGAAATACAGTTCGATAAAATACCTATAATGACATCTATAAATATATCAAATAACAAATGTAACAAAAAAGACGTCGGTGAAAAGAAATTCGAACAAAAAAAATAATGACAAGTGATCGGTTCCCCATGTATCAATATAGATTTCAAACGCTTCACCTAATGAATTTCAATTCAATAAATATTATATCTGATAACGTTATTTGAAATAAGTTTTAGAATATATAAATAAATGTGTTATGTATTATAATTAATTTTGTTAGCACCCCGCAGTGTAACTGTTGTAGTGATTGATGTATATTTTTTTTCTCATACTTTTTTAATTTTTTTTTTTATATACAATATTTTTTTACAATTCACGTTGTAAAGTAAGAGCACTGTAGACTTAGTAAATCCTATTACGATTCACCTTTTATTTTTTTTTATTATGATTATTTTTATTGTGCTTTAATACAATATTGACTGGTCTACACTGTTCTTACATAATGATATAAGTACTGTAACAACGAATTATTGTAAGAAATCATTTTTTTAAAAGAGTAACCATGGAGTTTCTTGCCGGTTCTTCTCCATAGGAAACGACCAATTTGGAACCGTGCACTAGCTTCTGACGTTTTATAAGTGCCCTTGTAGGCCTATATGAAATAAAAACCTTTTTGATTTGATTTGATTTGATTTGATTTAAAGAAATTTTTTCAACAGCTGGTATTGTCATCTCACGTTTATTATATCTTGTGATCGTTATTGAAATGAAAATATCCCAAATAAGTTTATATGATACTAGCGACCCGCCCCAGCTTCGCACGGGTACTGATATTGAATATATTATGCATGTATTAAGCTCATAAACCTTCCTCTTGCATTACAATCTTTTAAAAAAAGCCGCATCAAAATCCGTTGCTTAGTTTTAAAGATTTAAGCATACATATAGCCAAAGCGACTTTATTTTATACTTTGTAATGATAATGATGAGACGCACTAGATATAGGTCATGTATTTTATGAACAAGAGTCTTGTCTGGATTTAAGAATAAAATAAAAGATACTTACGATTCTGGCGGCACGCATAGACTGCCAAATCTAATCAAATCTCCGGGGCAAAACGCCCCAGATCTTGCAACGTCTCTTTTAATCCTTTTAGCACCTTCAACACTTTCAAAAACATTAAGAACACTTTCTGCTTGTACGGTTTGAACAATTTCAGTTTCTTCTTTAAGTCCAAGAATGGTATCAGTTAGGGGCACGACAGTTTCTTCGATAATAGAAGCATTATCACTTTGAGACTTCACTGTTTTCTCATCAAGCGAAATTGGCATCGAAACAGACGTTCGAAGTAACAAAAAAAGGAAAATTACGAAAGTAATACTGGCCGCCATCATTGATACACACGTATGCTGTAGACCACAGTCGGGCTCCGTATGAGGTACCGCTGCATGCGCTTGCGATTATTATATAGAAGGAAACTCTGGACAGATGTGTCATCAAACCATTGAATGTCGTCACAGACTTAATAGGCACATGCAACTAAGCCCCTTTAATTTAAAACGCGTATTAATTTTGAGATCACATTCCTTTTCACTGGAAATTACAACTACAACTAGCTGATAGACTATGTCATGAAAAAATAAGTAATTTTTAGGAAAACGAGCCATATTGTCGGTCATATCATTACTCTCTATTAGATGAGATTGTCGTTATACGCAAGAATATCAATAATAATAATGTAAAAAATTAGTAACATTGTAAACAAAATATATTTTAGAGGGCAAAACAAGGAGATATGCCAAAATCTTCTACTAAGTCTTTTACTAATTCTTTTCTACTAAGGTCGTGCTAAGGTGCAGCTTAAACGGCCTTATGTTCATCATCAACAGCTTTTTTAATGTTCCCACTGCTGGGACACAAGCCTCCTCTCTAGGAGAAGGAATGTGCGGATTGGTGGATGTCTCATGTGTTTGATTTTTGGTTTTAGGACATGCCGATTTCCTCACGATATATTCCTTCACCGTTTTGAGAACAGTGGTGATGTAATAAATATTACACAAAGTAATGCGCCTGGCTGGGTTTGAACCCGCGTCCTACAACTCATAAGTCGTGGCCTTATGTTACTACAATTAAAAAAGGAGATAACTAACTTAAAAATTAAGAAACCAAAAGATTGAAGAGTATAAAAGCGTAAACAAAAAATTAGTTCACTGTGAGGAAAAACCCAGACTGCAAATTAAATAAAAAAACTAAGTTTCTAATCAGTACGGAATTTTTGAAGAAAGAGGAAAATAATGTCCCACGCGATGATTATCCATCTCCATGATAATATTTTTTTCAATAAGGAAACTGTGACACTACAGGAATTTGTAAAACTCGTATTAGTCATGAGATATTAGATAAAGAGGAATCTCCATCTACAATTATAATTACTTGACTAATTTTTTTCTACCTTGCTGTAAAAAATTACGGCACGGCTGACAAAATTCCGGGGGGACCTCATAGCATTGTGTAAACTGTCACAACTCAGCCTTTCGTACGCCTTAATGGTGAAGGTAAGTCTCTTCTCAGAGGAGTAATTGGAGAGGTGCTACGGTATCCTCAGCTTTTACACGATGCAGGTCGTTGGCAAGTTCGGGACTCCCTATTTTGCGGACTGCCAGAGGGTTAAGATGAAAGTGAGCCTTGCTTGTTTGAAGCACTGCTCTGATTTCATGGAGACTTGTTAAAATCTTAAGATATCTTCCAATGTAAACTAGTTATATTATCAAGTACCTTGTATTGGTATTTGATAATATCGGTCGTAGTAGGTTTTGTTTAAAGTGTAAATTCATATACAAAACTTTTAGATATAAGTAAATTAAAAAAATATATATTATAGAATAAATACAAAAAAGGAAATGTGAGGTACTGCTAGTTATAAAAATATCAAATAAAACACGTCCTAACAAGGATACTTGGGGAACCCCCGACAGGATGAATATTGCTTGCAAAGTGTAAACCTTTGAAACTACCGTTAGGAACCTATTCTCCACAAGTGACGGGAACTATCTCAACGAATGAAACTAACTAATAAGAGTTTAAACATTAAAAGTGCATGAAATAAAATATAATACATCATTATTGTATAACAAAATAATTACATAATTTAAAGTTTCATGATCAATTCAATCAAAAAGCTTACTGTAGTCAGTGTACATAACGACGACTTGAGACTTGAGAGCGCAAACTTAGTAATCCCTTTTTTTATGGTAGGTGAAAATCATCGAATGACGAAACCCGCTCTTGGGTGGAGCAGGAGACCAGTGTCAGACTCTTACTGACTAAAAAACCTACCCCGTACTTTCCTTGCCTTATTTCCAGAGCCTTAGCTCCAGAAGGTTTCGACCCTGAAGAGCCCCTACAGTTTGCTGACAACTCCTTGAGGCGGGAACGGTGCGCGCCGTTGACGACTTGGCTTTCGGAAAAAAAATGGAGCGACTTTTAAAAACCATTGTTGATGTTTAGTCAGTATAGGGAATTTTTCGCATCCAGGGAATGACTGCTCACTTGCTCAGAGTGCAAAGATCACTTACGAGTATGTATGTCATTCGTGATCTTATGTTGCCACTTTATTAAATATTTTTTAGGCAGATTAAGGGCAAAATAAGAGATCAATTGTATTTATACTTCTATGGTATCTACCTTCTGTACCTTATTTAAGCAAATAAAAGATAACTTTCTTTCTTTCTGATTTCTTTCTTAGAAGATGTAAGAATAATCGTTAGAAGGAGTACTTAACTGTAAAAATACTTATCAATAACTTTTTTATCGATATTGGATCTTCAAGTCTTCTTGAAGCCCTTTCCAAAGATCTTTCAAAATAGGTTAATCCAATAAAAAACTAGTTTATTCGTTATCATGTATTTATAGGTATATTTTATTTAAATTTTATTATATAATGTGAAGGTAAGTACAGTTTATAGATCTCAGACATGGTAGATAATAGTGCATTATGATACAAGTGTGTAATGTAGGAGATTACTGTCGAGGCGGTAATAAGACCCGAGCCGTAGTGAGGGTCTTAAAAATTCCATTTTGAACATAGATCTACTATCTCATAAAGTTATATATTATAGTTATGTATCATTATTATTATTTATGTATTGCATATGTACATTTTATTTATGGTTATTGATATATTTATATGTAAGTATTATATGACTTTCATTTTAGTGTACTTTAACTTTTATGAATTATTTATACACACTGTGTCTACATTTCTCATCCAACTCTCCTGTCGCAGGTCTGCTGGAAGAAATTTCGTTAAAAATAAGCAGTACCTTTGTACTCTTCTATCTGTATGTGTTCTTTTCTTTTTGTAAGTGTTTGTGTGTACATAAATAAATAAATAAATATATTCTTTACATAAAAATATTACCAACCCGTGTTTCAGATTTCGTATATACAAAAACCAATATTTATAATGTTTGGATCTCAGTTATCTGAATTAAGAAATGAAAGATTTTATCAATGTTTGTTTGATCAGTTAAATACATTAATAATGTTTAAGAAATATATATTGTGTTCTTAACCCTTAATTTGGCAACGTACTCCACTGATGACATAAACTTTAAAAAAATGTAATGACCCAAAAATTAGAAAAAAATACCATTTTTCTTTTTTAATAAGTATCAATGACTGTCCATTTTAGTAGAAATTTATTTTATATTGTATTAACATAAAAAATAATTTGTCAAATTCAAAATGTCTTCGAAACGGTCTGGTGTCTTTGCGACCTGGGCAAGTTTTTTATTTTTTTCTTTAGGTTTTTGTTTGGAAGTTCTGGGTTTTTAGTTTTGGAGCGCATGAGAGCCTTACAAGTAATATAACACAATCGCTATTTTTGCTGTAATTTACGTAATAACAATTTTATAAGCTAGAAACAATGTATGTACTCCGTGAATGACGTTGCCACAAAGACACAAAATAGACTTTGTCATACACGAAGTACATTGCCAAATGCATAGTGTTATTCAATATGGCTTTATTTCTATGTTTCATATATAAGAGGGGCGTAGATTTGACCGATATGCTTATGTAGCAACCTTCATGTAGGTACTTAATCAAAATAAAATGAAAAATATATGATCTGTCATTAGGTTGATGTAACTTGTCATGCATGTTTTCTTGTGAAAAAATATCCACAACCAGGCAATAACAACATCTTTCCTGCCACTCCTTCTTCTTATTAGTGGGACCGTTGATGTTGCAGTGTACCATCACTCTGACAGCGTTAGGTACGACGCTATTAGTCGTTTTCCAAAATCGGCAAGTAAACAATCTCGTAGATTTTGCAAAGCGGGAAGGACCAAAGATTTTCCGTGAAGTGAAAAACGCATCGTGTTTTGTGGTAGTAGAAAGCAACAGGAGAAACTACTTCCGTCAATTTCACTCAAAAATATATTTTGTTTGTGATGTTTTTTTAATAAATAAAGTAATAAATTAACTAAATGAGAATTATTGATATCTTGGCACTGTACTACACGTAGTACAAACATAGGAGGACGTAGTTTACACTATAGTTGGCAATGTACTCTCTGGAGTACACAGGTTTTCGCGAAAACTGTAATGTACAGTTTTTTTTCACTATTTTTTTCATTCCTCTGGGATCATAATAAATACGAAAAAAACAATAAAATGTCAAATTTAAGAAAAAAAATTCCTTGCCAATTTAAGGGTTAAAGAAAATCAAAATTGAAACACACTTTAATATGGTATTTTTATATTTGATTTCACTTATGTTTCGACTTTAACGCTTTATATAATAACATTATAAATAACATAACAATAACATTATGATAAGAATGATTTCGCTTAGTATAATTATTAGTTATATTCAGCATAATTCCAGAAATCCAGGTTCCAGGTAATTCATTTGACGCTCCACTTCCTTGGTCAACAATATGATGTCATTCCTCACTAGTCTGGAAATAAAAAAAAAATACGTTAAAAAATAACTCAAAAAATCATACTAAATGGTCAAAACACTTTCTCAATTTTAAATAGGAAAACCAAAATAAGTTGGTCTCATGGGAGAGTCATGTTCCTGAAAATCATTTCATTCTGGGAGTAATGTGCACTTTCAAGCAGGCAAAACCGCTGACAAAATCTAATATGAAGATCCACGTAGTCTCTTCCATTTTCTGGCCATATAATATTACGCAGTGTCCTCTACAATAATATTATGAAGTGGTTTTATGACGGGTTAATTGCTTTCGTCTACCGTAATTACACATACAATTAAAAGACAATAAAAATAATTAATTTCCGCATCCACCGGTGTGTTTTTTTATGGTGACCAAAAATCATCCGATGACGAATCCCGCTCTTGGGTGGAGCGGAATACAGTGTCAGACTCTTACTGACTAAACACCTCACCCCGTTCCTTTTTTACCCTTCGCACAGTAGGTTTCGACCCTATATAATATTTAAAAGGTTTTTATTTCAGTTATGTGTATTTTAAATATGCAAATAAGTTTTTAAATTTACAAATAAATACCTTTTTATGCTATTATATGCTATATTAAGAAAGATCTAATAGGAATTCTTTGGCAGTCACACGAAAATAAGCTTTGTTCCTACTTGAGTCTACTGTAACAAAAAAAAAATATTAAGAGACACTTACTGTCTTTATACATTGGTTGTTAACTTGAACTCTATCAGAAGGACAAAGCGCTGACCCTGTCAAAACCGCTCTCCTAATCCTTTTCCCATGATTTGCTTCAACACTTTTTAAGGCATTAATAACAGTTTCTGTAATTAAACTTTGGCCAAGTTTAGTTTCTTTTTTAAGATTATTTTCTTCAGTATCAAACATAGGGATTTTCTGACCAAGTGGATTTTCACTGTCTACTAAATGCGTTGATTTCACATCTAGCGAAGTTGGTAAGGGAAATGATGTACCAAGTAATAAAGAAAGCAAAAACACAATCACAGAAATGGCCGCCATTTTAAATGCTCAAGTTCTTCTTAGCGTGTCGATGGCAAAACCAACTAAATTCCTTGCCTGAATGCTCACGTTTACCCAAGACGATACTCAGGATACGAATGAGGCTTCTATGCGCTTTCGACGATTATATAGAAAGGTTTGTAGGCATATGCATACCATATGTAATACGTCACCAGGTCACATCATCGCCATAATGATACGTCATTTTAACACTACTCTAATTTCCATAATCAATTTCTGTAAAACAGGTAAAAGCCAAGTTAATTGAAAAACCAGTTTACCTTAAAAGGCAATCTTAGTTTTCTAATTAAATTGCGCCTTACACATACAAGACAACGGGGAATTACTATTTGTTATGGTAAAGTGCCCAAAAGGCTGGCCTCATTGCCACGCTGTATGGCAATGTTTATTCTTTGCCCAAGGTAAAAGCCAGCCCTTGGGTCACGCGAAGTGTCAACAAGTCGAAAGTTCATTAAACTACTTGTGGGCCCACGATCCGATCGGTCGACAGCGATGGGGGAGAGTTTTTTGACGCTTTATTAGATTAGGTATTTTCAGTTAAGTAAATTAGGGTTATGTAGTTTTAAGGTTAGATATCTAATTATTTGTACAGTTTCCTTTGTTTTGTATTGAATTGGTTAATTTTGACTTCCATAAGAGATGCTAAATTGACTCCGCTACCTGGGATACATAAGCACAAGATTGGTTTGGACGGACACGTCTTGTACACTGCAGGTATAGATAGGTGTTGGACGCGTAAGGAGGTTGGGATTGGACCAAAAACGCGAAGACCGCAAGGTAAGACTACCAACAACTATATTTTTTATAATATCATCTTATATTCTTTACTAGCGACCCGCCCCAGCTTCGCACGGGTACTGATATTGAATATATTATACATGTATTACACACATAAACCTTTCCCTTGAATTACTCTATATATTAAAAAAAAACCGCATCAAAATCCGTTGCGTACTTTTAAAGATCTAAGCATACATAGGAACAGCGGTAACTTTGTTTTATACTATGTAATGATTGTACACAAAATTACATCAATACACATAAAAAGAACAGGTGATGTATACAGGCGAGCTTAACCCATAGTTGGGTTTTTTTTACAGCACATCTGTACTTACAAACATAAAGAAATTTTAAACATGAGAATAATCCATCCATGTGCACAACTGAACTTAAATTACTCCAAAACATAAACTGTACTATACTTAAAACTAAAACTAAACTACACAAATACATAAAAATACTATGTATACAATAAATAAACTCTTCAAAATCTCGTTTTCTGACAAGTCCGCTCTGTGCTTTTTCGGCCAAAGTAGGATATTCAAGTGACGTGGTAAACACACAACACACACACACAACACAACAGAGCAGTACATCTGAGTTCACAATCACCACGAAAACCAAGGAATGTGATTGCTGTGGCTGAAATCGGCTAAATGGCATCATCATCATCATCACCATCATTATTTCAGCCTTATGACGTCCACTGGTAGGAGTGGCGACTACATAACGAAAGACGCCGCGTTAGAAGGCCTCCTGCATGGTGGACCGGTGACTTGGTGAGGGGTTGTGGGAATTTCATGGATACGAGTCCCATAGAACCGTTTGTTGTAGTGACACGTTCGTTGTACGGCGAGTAGTGTTTCACGCGTGCATCAGAAATGATAACAAAACCATAGAGTTCATAGCTGAAGCCTACCTGGGTTGATTTCCGAATGAAAAACCCGAAAAGCAAGGTGAAGAAAAAATGTATGAGTACGTTTTAGTCAGCAATAGCCTGACATACCCTCGAACCCCACCCTGAACAGCGAGAAGTTAATATGACTGAGTTCATGAAAAATGTCAAATCCTGGTGAACGAACACAAAAGTTTCAGTTTTTCCCAGATTTCTCAATTTTCCAGGAAACTTGCTACTTAAGTGGAAAGATAATAACGAAAGTTTAAAATTCTTTTCAGGAGCAATTGTTCTCGAGAAGTAAGTTTAAATATAGATTCCACTAGCTTTTAACTAAGACTCAAGATTTTTGATTTTTCTAACACTCAAGATTTTTTGGTCCAACCAGCCATGCACATCATACTCAAGTGGTACCCACTACGAGAATCTCTCGTGTCACCGATCCCAATTTCCGGCCACCGTAGGCGGCTAACAGACGGCGGCCCATCCGGTAACCGTCCGGACAGAGCCCAAGTCGCGTACGCGCACTTTTTCCGCAGGCCTCAAGAAGTTGTCAGCAACTGACCCCAAAAGCGTCGAAGCCTTCTAGGGCCAAGAGTTGATGCGAAAGCGGAACACCGGGGCCCTGCAACTAAGGCAAGGAGGAACGGTGGGTCGTTTAGTCAATAGAAGTCTGACATTGTCTCCCGCGCCGCCCAAAGGTGGGGTTCGTCATTCGATGATTTTTCCCAGCATAAATAAAAAACTGAGAGAATCTCTCGTTGAGTTATTTTCCGCATACTGTGACTTATAGGTATAAATTTTATTCGCATTCATTCACGTAATTCATTTTTCAATGTTGTTCAGCCCCCCTAGCCAACGAACCTTTCGTGTCGACTCTCTTTCTACCATCGAAAGGCCTCAGCGTAGTTATAAAATTACTGGATGTAGTGATGATCATTGTAGTAACATATTACGATTCAATCATTCTGATTCTTTCTTTATTTTTAACGATGTGTACTTGGCTATGATATTTTTGAGATGATGTCATTTCCATACATTTGATTCGTTTTCTACTAGTGATAACAATTGTAGATTATCAAGTTGGGCAGACGCCAGAAAGTCAAAGTCAAGTCAGTCAAATTAATCTACCCAAGGAGAATCATGTCATCTCGTAACTGAGTTAGAACTCAGTTAATCGATGACATGATGACCTCTGGAGAGGCCTGAATCACAAAACAGATATTCTGCCGCATCCAGTTTTTTTTAATGATAGATAGATAGATTAAACTTTATTGTACACCAAAAAGAAAAAATAATCAAAAATCATCCAATGACGAATCCCGCTCTTGGGCGAAGCAGGAAACAGTGTCAGACTCTTACTGACTAGACACCCCACCCCATTCCTTCTTTGCCTTTCGCACTGGGGCCAAGCCTTCCTTTCAGAAAGAGACTCTGGGACCCAATAGGCTTCAAACCTTTTACAGAGTCCCTACGTGCCGCATCCAATTAGACCGGAAGCCAAACCCAAGCAAAAAAAAGAAAAGGCTTGGTAGATGATTTTCTAACATGGCAGAGGCAAATCTACACTAATAAATATAATAAAGAGGTAAAGTTTGTTTTTTTGTTTGTAGGAGGTAATCGCTGGAACTATTGGTCCGATTGGAAAAATTTTAGCAACAATAGAAAGCTGCTTTACTCCTGAGTGACATAGGCTATATTTTATGTACGCGGGCGAAGCCGCTGACAAAAGCTAGTTGGTATTACTTTTGCCACTATATACGAATCAACCACAAATCGCTAAATGTTGTCATGTATTATAGGTCCCGTATCTGATAAGGAAATACGGATAATTATGATGTTATTTTTCATTTATGTTTTGGTAAAATAAACAACAAGGTTTTTATAAAACTTATTTATTTTTTTAAATGTATATTTTGAATCAAGGAATAAGTAGATATGGCTTAACATGTTATAGAAGGTAATTTGAAAATAATAGAAGCGACTACAAATAAAAAGAATCGCCTGTTTTGTATTTTCGTAATTTGACAATATCAGTGTACAATAAAGAATATAAGACCTACCTAGGTATGTTTTTTACAAATTATTACAATTGTGTAATAATTAGCAAAAAATACAGGAAGGTAACAAAATGTAGATCTATTTATATTTATGTGATGACCATGAAAAAGATGAATGTTTATTTTATATACTAAAAAAACTGCTATTTAAAACTAATACAATAAATTATACAAATAATTCGCACAGATCACAGAAATGTAGCTTGACTAACCTTATAAATTTTTCTTTTATAAATGAGATTATAAAAATGAGAAATAATTTATTTTAATGATAATAAATAAATTACTATAATCTAACCAGGTACATTTCAACTAACGATAATTTTAATAAATACTACGACTAAAATTTGAGGAGAAAACTCAACTAAAAATAAATATTTTTAGTGACAAATAAATTAGAAATAAAAAATAATACATTTGTAGAAAAATCAGGTTAAAAACTCGAACCTAAAAAATATGTACAAGTTTTTTTTTTAAAAAACTTTCAATATCAATGGAATGAATTTGAGCAATACAATTACAATTATTAAAATTTAGACAAAATACATTGAGTTTTATTTTATATCAAAAACAATAAAATGTGTTAACATAAATTTGATTCCCATTCACATTAAAAAAGGCGCCTTATAGACATAATATAGACATTAGGCGCTTATTTTAATGTAAATGGCAATAAAATACCTATTAAAATAAATCAGTAATAATACTGATGTAATTAAAGCTTCTGAATAAATTACACTATTATTTACAAATAAATATAAATTATTAAATCTAAAAATATTATCACAGACAACTTATCTTACATAAATGCAGTGATAGGGACAAATAATATCATATCAACTTGTAATCATAACACTTCTGAGTTATGAAATAAGTAGATATCAATATATCATTGTAAATAATTATTATACAATTAAATAATGCTTGTCTCAATAAATACTATAACTACTGATATTAGTTTTTAGTTGTTCAATAATATTATAAATATAATTATATATATTTTTTATATATCATCATCATGATGATGATGATGATATATTTTTTATATAATTATATTATTAATAGTTATAAATTATTAAAACAACCTTTTACACACTTATTCTAACTTACATTTCTTTTGATTTTGAAACTATATCCATAATATCTTGTGATTTAAAATGACTAGAAGCACGACGATAACACAGACTTCATTGAATAATTTGTCATTGTTGCGTCAGAGGTCCACTTTGCAGAGTATAGTTGTCACTGTCACTCTCGAAATCTGACGCAAAATGTCACATGTCCACTTTGCAGAGTAGGATGAAAGGATATGTTTTTTTTTAATTTATTGTTCATCGTAATCATCTCCAACATCATTCACCTGGTCATACCTGGAAATAAAAATGGAACTTTAGTATCAATCGTTCAAAAATTACTATACTTGTTAACTTTTATGTAATATGCGGCACGACCTAGATAAAAAGTTTATATTTCAAACAACATTTTAACGTTTAAATTTTGAAGTTTACACTTCAAAATAATCAATTAATTCAACGAACTAAATAATTACGTAGATGCTAACTAATTTTAGTAAAACATAAATTAATTAAATGAAACATGAATACAGTTGCGCAAAATCAAATACTGTTTTAATCTCGTATAAATTTTGTTAATTTATCATTTACGTATTTAAACAAATAAATAGTTCAAGTATTTATGAAACTTTGTGAAAGCTTTGGGTAGATCTATTAAGAATACCCTTATAGTTTACAGGAAATTTGTGCTTTGGACACAATGACTAATAAGCAAAGAAAAAAAAATATTAAAGGACACTTACTCTTCTTTCGTCAGACATTTTTTGCCATATTGATACAAGTCACCAGGACAAAGCACCCCCCCTGGCTCGATAATGCTTCTCTTAATCCTTTTACCATGTCCTGCTTCAACACTTTCAAAAGCATTAAGTACAGTTTCTGTAGTTAAACGTTGCAGAAGTTTACTTTCTTCTTGAAGGTGGAGAATCGTTTCAACATCGAGCACTGGTTTTTCATTAATCACAGGAACACTGTCTGTTTGCACTGTCTGCACATCTAGCGCGATTGGCAGCGAAAATGAAGCACGGAGAAACAGTGACAGGAAAAACACGATAGCAATTTTGCACGCCATTTTGTATACACACGACCGCTGTAGTCGGCTGTCTTGTTACGAATGTCTGCTTTGCGCTTGCGACTACTATACATATAGCGGGAACCATGGTACGTACAGACGAATATTAGTCAGCGGACCACATCGTATACGTCACATGAATTGCGTTGTCCTACGCAAAAGTAAAGCCCGTAAATGAATTCAAATTAAATCAGGAAAAAGGATCCAAATAAATTTAATTTGTATGTTCAATTTTGGTATTGCAGTTTTGGTTATGCCCAAAAAAAGTAATTTGCAATGGTTTTTCATGCGTTTGAAAAGTGAACGTCAGAAATTTTGGGAAAAACCCAGACTTGTACCTATTAAATGGCGAAATTCTAGCGAAATTAAACTTAACTTAAAAGCCCCGAGCGAACGCCGGTGTTCGCACATCCATTGTTCTTTAATTGTTTCTGTAATTACCAAAGTCGAAAGGAGAATAATTGTAGAAAAGAGATATCCTTTTAATAATTTCCATTTCTTTGTGTTAAAAATTTTAAAAATTAAAAATAATATAAATGTCATTGAATTATAAATAACAAATTATTCGATAAAATTATCAATAAATGTATAAAAAAAAGGAGAAAGCAACGTCGTATGAACGACCTTGTGTATGGACTCAGCGTCGTCCATATATGTTTTATTTATTTTTTCAATTTAATACAACGGAACAGAATGACCAGACAGGAATCTGTAAAATTAGTCACCGCCATAGAGGTGACACTAAGCAAGCTAACAAATGACATCAGCAGTATTGTTTGACAGAATCCACAGCCCTGGAACACAACCACCGCAGGCGCGGGCTTGCGGAGGGCGAGCACCAGGTAGCTCGCCGTCTGGTCGTCTGGTAATCGTCCAGACCAAGCGTAGTCGTCGATGGCGCGCACTGTTTCCACGCGCCTCAAGTAGCTGTCAGCAAACCGTAGGGACCCTGCAGAAGGGTCGCACCCAACTGAGGCCAAGGGTTCGTGTCTGAAAGGAAGGCTGTAGCCCTGATATATATGGTGACGTAGGACCGGGATAGGTTGTTTAGTCAGTAAGAGTCTGACACTGTTTCCAGCTCCACCCAAGGGCGGGATTCGTCATTGGATGATTTTTCCCACCATATAAAAAGTCCTGGAACGCGGAGTATCTAAAGAATCTCTAGTACATTTTAGTCAGTGTTTTTCTTTTGGTGTGAAACCATCAGCTGTAGGATGACTGGCCTGTCAGTCTAGAAGTTAGTGACCCTGACTGCTATGCGGGAGGTCGTAGGTTCGATTCCCAACCAGGACAAATGTTTGTGTGATGAGCACGATCATTTGTTCTGTGTCTGGGTGTAATTTATCTATAATATGTATATATTTAGAAATATATAAGTATGTCTATCAGTTTTCTAGTACTCATAACACAAACTCTGCTTAGCTTGAGACTAGACGGCGTTGTGTGATAATTGTCGAACATTATTATTATTATTTATTATTATAGATTGAGAAGGCGCGTCGGAACTTTACTGATTGTGTGTGTAACCACACCTCCTTTTAGTTACATTTTGCGTTCAGGAAAGACGGGGAATTTCTGCGGGGAATTTCCTAGCGGGCGTCGACCCTGCTACGCTCCCATGGTTGTCATGTCATCAACTGTGCAACGTTATACTTAATCAATAATTCGGGACACAGTCTGTACCAGGCGGGAGACCTTTTTTTATGTGGTAGGCAAAAATCATCTACTGATATCTCCCGCCTTTGAGTGGAGAAGGAGACCGGACCAAGCCAGGTCGTCGATGGTTCGCTCTGTTCCCGCGTGCCTTAATAAGTTGTCAGCAAATGTAGAGACGCACGAGACCGGTCGTTGTGGCGACGTTTGGGGGAGGCCTATGTCCAGCAGTGGACGTCTTTCGGCTGAATTGATGATGATGATGATGAAATGTAGAGACCCAACTACAGGGTCGAAGCCTACTGGAGTCCCGCTCCAGTTTTTGAAAGGAAAGTCTAACCCCGGTATTAAGGCTAAGAAAGAAAGGGGTGAGTCGTTTTGTCAGTTAGAATCTGCCACTGTTTTCCGCTCGGCCCAAGAATGAGATTCGTCATTAGATGATTTTTAGCAGGTTTTGGTGTTTCACTTTCACTTTTACCCATAGGCGGACGGTGAGCTACCGTCGTCCGTTAGACCTTGCCTACTGTAGTCAATAAGACTACAAACTGGTTACTTTTAGGCAAGCATGTTGCATCGCCGACTATTATGGCTTGCTATGAGTCGAACACGCGTTAATATTAAAAAGGAAAAGTAAAAGCTTGATTCAAGTTTTAATATCTTGTTTCGAAACCAGAAATTTGTTTAAATATATATATAGGAACTTGTATGCCATCATTTTTTAGTCTAGTAGCTTATTTTTTTTAAATCATTACAAAGTATAAAACAAAGTCGCCTGTCCCTATATCTGCTTAAATCTTTAAAACTACGCAACGGATTTTGATGCGGTTTTTTTAATAGATAGAGTGATTCAAGAGGAAGGTTGATGTGCTTAATACATGCATAAATATATTAAATGTCAGTACCCGTGCGAAGCTGGGGCGGGTCGCTAGTCTGATATAAACTAACGCATGACTGTGATCCCACCTGATGGTAACTGGTCGTTGATGGTGAGACGCACTAGTTTATTAAACTTTTGGGCCGGCGTTCGCACACCTATTGTTTTTTTAATTGTGTCTGTAATTACCAATGTCGAAAGGTTAAACTCTTGAGTCCCAAGCGTGCGTCCGCATACCTATTGTCTTCCTATTATGTTTCTAATTACATTACTCGAAAGGTTAAGAGCTTATTCACTGTAGCCGTATTAGTAGACATCCAAATTATAACCGGATGGGAAGACCGTAGCAGACAAATTGTTCCGGTCCTTCAATATACGCGGAATTAACGACGAAGTGAGACGCTTAGTCAGAACCGTAGAGGTTTCAACAACGTAAGGATAGATACTCAGATTACTCACTGTACGTCGGATTGGGCTTGCGGACGGCGAGCAATGGGTAGCCGGACCGGACCGAGCCCAAGTCGTCGACAGCGCGCTGCTGCTGCCGTGTTCCCGCGCGCCTCAAGGAGTGGTCAGCAAACTGTAGGGGGGCAGCTGGTTTGAAGCCTCATGGGACAAAAGATTGATGCAAAACCGTATTACCAAGGCCCTTGGATCAATCAGGGTAGGTTGTTTAGTCAGTAAGTGTTTCCCGCTCTTCCCAAATGCCAGATTCGTCATTGGATGATTTTTACCTACCATAAAAGAAAAAACTGTACTTCGGGTTGTCCGATTATAGAATCAGGTTATGCAATACCTGTGTATACCATCTAAAAAGCATTCTGTAAACCACCTTCTATTCTGATTTTACGTCATATTAGATAATGAGTAGTTACTCAATAGTTTTTAATATTTCAGTGTCCACTCAAGGAAGCAACATAAATGTTTCAAATATTTGCATCATACAATATTTTTTGGGATCAATGAACTTTGCAAAGCATTATGAAATTGCTCAATATTGCTCAATGATTACATTTCTTTGTTAAAACCACTGTGATATAGAGGTATGATTAATACTTGAGTTGTCAATGTTTTTGTGCAAATATATTCACGCTTTATCCACCAAGGGATGGGCACGCCATAGTCATGGCGGTAAGTCCTCTCTTTGAGGCGTGGCTAGAAATACGTCACGTGTCCTTACCTTCCGCATGACGCAGGTCTTCACCAGACATGGTAACTTCGGGTTGTTGTTGTTCCTACTCCTTATTTGTGTGGAAGAAACACCCCGGTGTCACTTCCACATTCCTTCGGAGGACAAGGTAGAGGTGTACCCCGCTTGGATGGCACACCAACACATCTTTCTTTAGATATTTTGGATACACAGATATCTTGTGGATATTATCTAGGCTTCTATAGAAACCAAAACGTAAATTTATGTAAGAGTAATCCAGTAAAGACCTCTAAAGATCTGCTAATTTACGTGAACTTTGACTATTCATAAGGTACTCCTATATTAAAAACTAGCTTTTGTCAGCGGCTTCGCCCGCGTACATAAAATATAGCCTAAGTCACTCAGGAGTAAAGCAGCTTTCTATTGTTTCTAAATTTTTTCCAATCGGACCAGTAGTTCCAGAGATTATAAACAAAAAAAAAACAAACTTTACCTCTTTATTATATTATTAGTGTAGATAAAATACAAATATAAAAAAGTACTTCTATAGAAGCCTAGCGCATTTAATCGAGATTCTAAATGATGTCAATTTTTTTTACAAAAATCCTTAAGGGTTTAATAAAAACACGTATTTCCTGGAACATGTTTTGTGAAACATTCGAGTAAATCGTAGAATTACTGAATGCCAACAGAGTTTTCAGGTGTTGTCTCTTTTTTCGCATTACTTTTGCATCAAACATCACATTGGATTGCTTTAGATGTAGCAACAAGCTTTTAAACCATCCTCGGCGAGTCGGGAAGGCCCACCTTAACGTACTACATACCACCTGTTTTAACAATACCTACAGGCATAATAATAAAACCATATAATATTATATTAGGTATGTCTTTTTAGGCAAGTAACTAAGAGGAAAAAAATATTGTAAAATCTTATATGTCGTTTTTTAGGTAGTAACAAAGGCAACAAAATTATTATAAAACCTCATACTCGTACGTCGTTTTTAGGTAGTAACAAAGGAAAAAAATGTAACTGTAAAACCTATAGTTGAAGGATTATTGCCATGGAAACTGCACAAATGCACACACATGCACCGTGTATGAAACAGCACCAAATTTGTCCATGTATCGTTTTTCAGAGGAAAAAAGATTTGTAAAACCAGACATTATGTCGTTTTTAGGTAGTAACAAAGGAAAGAATTTTTTTTTATTAACATATTTATTGTTTTTAGTAACCAAGATTTTTCTCAATAATTGGAATGACAACAAAATTTGCTGTAGTATTAACACAGTTTCTTAAAAATAACGCTGACAAATGTAAAATACAATTATCGAAAATATTTTTTTTTTATAATACAAATGAGCAAGAGTATTGTCAAAGAAATAATTTATTATTTTATGTGATAATTATACAAAATAATAATTATAAAGCTGCAACGTACACTTATTTTATCACAGTTTTATTAAAATAATTTAATAAACAATAATATTTACAAACAACCACATAAAACCATTCATGAAAACAAGAGTATTAGAAATTCAAAATAAGTAGTTAGTTTTTTTTTTAAGTGGGAAAATCATTAGATGATCTTTCCATTAAAAAAAAACTAACTACTAACTTACATCTATTGCCCTTAGGTGTGAGGACTTGTCAGAGGTGTGTCAGACTTTTACTGACTAAAAACACACTCCTGTTCTTTCATTGCCTTTTATACTAGGGTCGAGCCTTCCTTTCAAAAGCAAACCTTTTGTCCCAGTAGGCTTTGACCCTGCTGGGCTCTCACGGTTTGCTGACATCTTCTTAAGACGTGTGTAAAACATTACGCAGCGTCGTCAACTTAGGCTCGGTCTGGACGGTTACCGGACGATCGGAGGACGAGCTACCCATTGCTCGCCGTCCGCAAGTCCAAAGTAGTTAGCTAATGATTCTAAACGACTAGCTGTACATTCAAATAAACATTAGTTTTAATAAATACTTAAATTAATTAAAACTAATACCTAATACCATTAATTAAAGCTATTAACAGAATAAATACTTCTTAACAGATTTAACGACACTATTTTAAACCATTATTGCTTTTGTAACAGAGATCAAGATAATTTCGTTTTAATGTGCCCAAAAATTTGATTCATATTTTATGTTTATCTAACGTATGTTCAGCATGCGATAAAAATAAATGTTTGTCGTAAAAAAAAAAAAAATTCTAAAACCACATAATAGGTTTGACGGTTTCAAATTCAATAATGGATAAACAGTTTTTATACTTATTAGAATATGAAAATTTCGTCACTATTTTGAGTAGATACTCTTACAGCTTTCAAAAGACTAGAGATTGACTTACAATTTAAGATATACTAGGAATGACTTAGTTATCATTCAGCATGGAATTCATCATTCTTAAAATCTAATTTGTATTTCAAATGCTTCACCTCGCATGGGTCACTCGAAATCACAAACCAAAAAGAATTGTGTCATTCTATAATTAGGTCGTGAATTTCAGATAAGCAGACAGCTAAATGCCTGTATATCAGAATAAATATGATATACAGACATTTAGCTGCATCCGACTTAAACATAATTTGGGAAAGGAGTCATTGGTTTTATGCTGGTAAATTAATAAGTCATTTATTAATTTACCAGCATTGGTAACGGCCCCAACTTACGAGTTGTAAGTTGCGGGTTCAAACCCAGCCAAGCGCATTATTTTGCGTAAATTACTTTATCACCAGTGCTCTCAAAACGGTGAAGAAAAACATCGTGAGGAAAAACCGACATGTCCTAGAACCAAACATATGAAGATATGTGACATCCACCAACCCGCACTAAGCCCGCGTGGTTGATCACGGCCTATTCCCTCTCCTAGAAAGGAGGCCTGTGTCCCAACAGTGGGAACATTGAAAAGTCTGATGATGTGTCAAACTTGTAACTGATCAAAACCACACCCATACTAAATTTTTTCCTTGCATTGGTACCTCGGGGTTCCCTTTTAGACGGCACCAGTAGTCTTCGGCCCTGCTGGGCCTCTACAGGTTGCTGACTTCTCTTTGAGACGCGGATGACGGATTACGGTGCGTCGTTGAGTCGGGCTTGTTCCAGATGAGTCCTGGACCTCCGGACGTTGAGCTTAAAGGAAGAATGATTCAGATTTTTCACTTCTTCTTGATGAAGAAAGATACTCTTCCTTTAGCCTTGAGGATAGTTTCGTAAATGTTGAATATTTTTTGTCAGTATTCTAGTCCGCCTCTTCTAGTTTGACTAGCCGTTCATACCTGTGAACAAAAAAAATAATATGTTAATATACAGTGTAGATTAATCTTGTTTTTTTTTTTTAAGTTCCTATTCAGTGTAAATGTTTTATTACTTCAACTTGTTTTTCTAGTTTATTTTTCCTTACTGGGCATATTTAATTGATTTATTATGTTCAAGTGCTATAATTGTCCTGTCTAGACATGTATACAATTACAAAACATGCTATCGACAATAATAATATAAAATATAATAACTTGTTTATTTTCCAAAATATAGTTAAAATAAACAAAATAGTATGTTTTCTAAATAAATGAAACCCATTTTTATGCAATTATTATGTGGTGTACCTACAAATATTTAATTTATTTATTTTAATTAAAATTTTTTGAAAACACACATAATTTATTTTAAATTAAAAAAATATATAGATATATTACTTAAACATTTTTTTTTGTTTTTGCAATTAATGAATTAAAAATTTGTATACAATAGAATGTCTATGAAAAATGAATAGACATTCTATTCATTTTTCATCAGGGAGCCGAACAGGGGATTGAAATTAAAAAAAAAATTGTTTGACAGAATAAAAAAAAATGAACTTACGCTTCGTAAGACATGCATCTCCTCATGAACCAGATCATTCCACCAGGACACCCAGGCCCAGTAATAACTTGTCGTTTATTTCTTCTTAAACTTTGATTTGGGTTCGGCAAAGTTGACAACACTGCACTGTCGAAACTTAACACTCGTTCCGAAGCACGGAAATTTTCACTCAAAACTGTCTCAGATTTTAGGACTCTTTTTAGTAAATTGTCAGTACTGGGTACTGGTTTTAAAGGTCCTAACTCTTTCGTAGGTTTTGATAAAACTGTTACCGCACAGAGGAGTACGCATAAGGAAAATGCGGATAAAGTTGAAGCCATTTTGTATAAGTGGTCTACACTCGTCGACTGATTGAAATAAAGTGCTTGTTTACAATATGTATCGGGTTTTTATACAATCGCGTGTCTGAGCAAAGTGTGCGTAGGCGAGTGCCATGTGGACTCGGAGATAGCCCAATGGCGTAATTCGATCACACTTGACGTCATCATCTCTCAAAAATAGGTGTATTTTTAAGGAAAATAATTACAATTAAACAATTATTTATTTAATTATACATTCATCCTAATATACCTTTCTTATTAAATGTAGAGAAACTTGAGATTTATTTTATACTAGCTTATGTCAGCGGCTTCGCCCGCGTACATAAAATATAGCCTATGTCACTCAGGAGTAAAGCAGCTTTCTATTGTTGCTAATTTTTTTCCAATTGGACCAGTAGTTCCAAAGATTACCTCCTACAAACAAAAAAACAAATTTTACCTCTTTATTATATTAGTGTAGATAATTTTATTTTCCTGAGTTTTCATTGGTCACGCTTGTTTTATGTTTTATCTCGAATCAGATTCTGTAAATGTAAATATTTACATTCTTTTTAATATAAAAAAAGCTGAAAGTTTTTATTTAATCTAGTGATTAAATAAAAAGCTAGTGCTTTTCAGAAATTTTTTGCTTGCATAAAAGTAGAAAATAAACTCACTTGAAAAAAAATTATGCTAAATTTTATTCTGCGTGGTCTACCTTTGCGCCAAATTCTATCTAAACCCGTTAAGCTCTTTTATTGTACCTACATACACACACACACATGTGGGAACCTATATATAAACCTTTGCGTCCATAATATTAATCATGACAAATAATACCTAATAATAATATACCAATAAATAATATTTGTACATGTTACTATAATTATAATAATATATATTATAATCTTGTTAGTAACATTATATTTTATTATATCAGAGATTGTATAAAAAGTACCGTGGTCGACTCATTGACTGATTTTTGGGTAAACTCCCGCTTGCAGCGCGACCATCGAAATAAAAAACGAATAAAATGTTACGAAATAAATGAATTGTGATTAAAATATTGCACAACTTGTGTGGCAAAGTTACTTCTTAGTGATGTAATATTTAGCATTTTTACTCCATTGTGTAGTGTGAAGTGGATAAAGTGAGAAATGAGTATACTAAGGACCATTTAAAAATAGCGCCAGTGACTAAAAAGTTGTTCATGTGAAGAAGAGGAATGAAACGCATGTAATCATTTTTATTTCCAAATAAAAATGGATGTCTTCCTTGAGAATTGGAGCGGCAAAGCATGTGACCGAGATGATTGGAAAGAATGGAGGGAGGCCTTTGCCCAGCAGTGGGACAGCACAGGCTAGGTATAGTAATATAATAATAATAATTTCCAAATAAATTGTACAGTTCCACTCACATGCTAGTAATATAATCTATTCAATTTAATAGAACTCATAAATTATAAGTTGTACAATGAACTCTGGTACCCAAGGTAAGATTGAACTTGTGTTATGAGTACCAGTGCTCTCTGGTACCTGTTACTAAACTAGTTCTGAGTTTACATGTGTAGATGTATAGAGAGAAAGAAGAAGGCAAAAAAGAGATGGATATATTGTTTAAGGAGTGAAGTGAAATAAAAGGGAGATAGTGACAGTGTGACGGGCGACATGGAAGAGTGGGAGAAAGAAATGTGTTGCCGATCCCTAAGAAGAAGAAGAAGTTCCATTTTAGTATTATTATTAGAAGCAACCTTATTAACATTTACAGTCTTATTCCAAAACGCGTGTTTAAAGTAGTTCCGCTACATTAAACGCGTTGGAACCAGTGGATTTAGAACGCGTTTTGGAATAAGGCGGTCAAAGTTTCTTGTGCGAATTATTAGATACTAGTTTACGGGTTTTTCCCCCATGTGAGCTACACGCTACAAAATACCCATAAACCAGTTTTTATGTTACTAAAATTGTAACTGCTATTAAAATATTTTACTAAATATTTAGTAGTGAAAGCACTGTAAAGTATGATTCGAAACCCAGTTGGAGAGAGCGAAACTGTAGGGGCTCTTCAGGGTCGAAGCTTCCTGGAACCGAAGATTGGTGCGAAAGCGTTATACCGGGGCTCTGGGAATAAGGGAGGAAAGGGGTAGGTTCTTTAGTCAGTAAGAGTCTGACAATGTTTCCCGCTCGACCCACGAGCGGGATTTGTCATTGGATGATTTTTACGTACCATGAAAAAAAAGTTGGAGAGAGTCATCTCAAAGGATTAATTTACTAATAATCACCATACTAATCTAATTCAGATCGCTCTTCACAAACGTATATGCAGATAATACGAGTAGGTAGCAGGAAATTCCCGTATTATCGTACCAATTACGAGGACAAATATATATACATATATATTTAATAATTGTTACATTTTCCGTATAAGCATATCACTTCACTGTTTATGAATAATAAATACGTAATAAGGAAAATTTCTATTTATATTCTAATTATGACGTATTATTAATTAAATACACACTAATTTTATTTAAAAACAATCTTTTTCTACTAAATGTATGGTTTTAGATAAAGTACGTGAACTTTTAGAGCTCTGGGACTAAGGCAAGAAAGAAACGGGGTAGGTTGTTTAGTCAGTAAGAGTCTGACACTTTTTCCCGCTTCACCCAAGGGCGGTATTCATCATGCGATGATTTTTACCTCCCATAACAAAAAAACTACTTTACACTTTTCTTTTTAGAGCAGGCAGTGCACCCAAGCTGGACTTAACTTCACTATAACCTCCCCTAATCGTCCGGACCAAGCCCAGTCGTCAACGGCGCGCACTGTTCCCGCGCACCTCAAGGAGCTGTCAGCAACCGTAGAGACCCTGCAGAAGGGTCGAAGCCAATTAGGGCCAAGGGTTTGCGTCTGAAAAGGAAGGCTCTGGCCCTGGTATGTATGGCGATGTAGGAACGGGGTAGGTTGTTTAGTCAGTAAGAGTCTGACACTTGTTTTCCGCTCCGCCCAAGAGCGATACTCGTCATTAGATAATTTTTACCTACCATAAAAAAACCTTCCCTTCGCACATTGAGAATTTATTCCGCCAAACACGAACCAGGCACCTCCAAAAACCATCACGGTGTCTCTCTAGTTAGAAACCATCGCTAAAAGGGGACTTTTCGCCATGATTATAGCATGCACAAAGTTCACATACCTGATGTGTCATACATACTCTTGATTAAACATGGCCAATTGTGATGCAAACAATTAACATATGCAAACGGTCATCACTCTATACGGGTGCCAACGTATTAAATTCCCCTCAGTTCAGTCCTTGAGGGACGCCCCTGAGTAATTCAGTGCTATTTATACCGTATGCATAAGTGGGTACGCTGTTTTCATACTGATTATGTTGGCGGCCGAATGCGGCCCACATATGATTGGCCAATCGGCGCATTCTGTGAGACGAGCCCCCGTATGTGTCTGTATTTTAGTCTCATTTTAGCTCGATTTAGTTATAGTTAGGTACATCTAACATTGAAAGACAAGAAAGAAAGAAAAACTTTTTATTTGCGAGAATTGACGCAATCTTAATTACACACAAACAAAAAAATTAAATAAAAAATTAATTGTTTAAATTTTAATATGCATTCATATTTTGGATTCAGGCGAAAGAAAAACTCGGGTATCATCATTTTACAGATTATCAGGAGGATATGGTGGAGGTGTGTCCGCTAGGCCGTAGTCCGTGTCTTCGGTCTTGCGAGTGACCAGCAATAGGTTTTTTTTTTATAGTGGGAACAATCGTCTAATGACTAATCTCGCCCTAGCAATAGGTAGCTCGCTGTCCGTCTAAACATCAGGTACCCAAGTCGTCGATAGTCACAATGCGTCGTGTCGTGAGTTTTCCCGGGTACGTATTTGAATATCGAAGATTAAAATACCTACTGTTAAAACATCGATGTACATAACATCGAAAATGGATATATCGAACGACCATAAAACCGAAAATTAAAATAACGAAAGTTTATAGTATCGGATGGTTAAATATTCTACGTCCAATATATCTAAAATCTAAATATCTACAAAGGTTACATCGAAAGATCCAAATATCGAAATACAGATTATCGAATGTCCTAAATATCGAAGTACAAACTATCGAACGTCTTAAATATCGATGGGTACATATAATATTTGAACATCGAAAATTAATATACCTACGTGTAAAAATGGGTTAATTTTCAACATGTAATACATTCATTAATTCACCCTAAAAATACGTACCTACAAGTTAAAATATCGAAAAAAAACTGATATAAGTAGTATGAGTGGAAAAAGGTTGCTTCTGCAACGTCTCCGGCGCTACGGGAAGTGCAACCCCTTCGCCCTTGCGTAACAAAGAATAGGCACCCATGTTCACCTCCGCAGCTTCGGCTTGCTGGTCGCCTCCGGCGACCAACCTCAGCCGCTACGGCTCCCACGGGTGCCTATGCTTTGTTACAGCGGGCGGGGGTTGCCCTCCCTTCGCGCCTCCGGATTTTTATATACACTCTAGGGGTAACAGCCAAAAGACTACGTAAATTCGGGGTGCCCCAATTCGGTTTTGGAACAATTTTGACCTATTTTATCCATGAAAATCAGTGTCTTGGTCTTTAAATTAAAATATTTTCTTGAAAGTCAATATGTTGTGCTACTAAAGTTAGTGACAGAAACGTATCGCTGCAAAACCGACTCCACGTAGTCTGGTCTGCCCTACCCCTAGAGTGTAATTTAGAATCCTTTAGGCGCGGAGGGGCGAGGCAGCCCGCGAGCTGAGGAGCAGGTGGTTTTAACACCCGCCGCCGCAGCTGAGGTTGGCCGGCGAAGCCGGCCAACAAGCCGAAGCTGCGGTGGTGAGCGTTTAGACCATCTGCGACGTTAAGCTCGCGTGGGACTGCCGGAGCCCTGCAGCGCCGGAGCCGTGACAGAAACCATGCTTGCTTGCATGTTGCATGATTGCTGCATGCTTGTTTGCTGCTAGATGGTAATCAGTTACTAGGTGGGTTACAAAAAAAACAAGAAAAACCTCCTTTCCTATTTTTACATAATAAAAACCCAAAATAAAACACATTTGTACGCAAATGTATGTCGGAAACGGCTTCGATTTGTTAACAAGACAAGGCACGCCATCTAGTGGCAACTAGAAGAACTAAATAAAGATGGCGCGCCTGACAGTCAGTGACGTATCCGCTTTGCTACGAGCTTGTGGTGGGGTGAACCAACCCGCACGGGGAGCGGGCACACTTTGAGCCAAGCCGTCGCAGAGTCAAGACGTTCTGAAACTGTCCGTGTTGTTGTAATTTGTAATTTGTGATAACAGTGCACTGTACCGAAATGTATTGAGAAGTAAACTGATTCAACTGCTAGCCGTTGTTATTCATTGCACGATACCCACATACGCCCACATGATAGATCTGATAGACCAGAGCTCGAACACCATCCTGGACACGCGAGCCGACATCAGAAGTGGGATTCAATCGTGCAAATGAATCGACAAGCTATGTGAGCAATAACCACGCAACACTGAATAAATTGGCGAGAACAAAGACAGTTGGTGGCTATAATTCGAAATTCAAAAACTCGAAAATGAAGACCCGGATCGAAGCATGGACTTGAATGGTCTGATTAGGTTTTTTCTGGGGTTTTTCCCTAATCCTGAGCAACGAATGTTGGACCATGGTGACGTTGTACCCCCAGAGCGCAAACTACAACGTCCTACCCAGATTGTGAATCTACCCAAATTGACCCCGAGAGACAAGAGCAAATCGGAAATCACTACGAGAAAATTGGACATACGCAAACTGAAAACAAGAATATTCAAGCCTCAAGACCACCGGCAACAAGGTAGCAAGCCAATCCAGGTCGGCTTTGGAGAGCAGAGTTCTTGATGGACATCTGGATCCCTGAGAGAAGTGGCGCGGTGGTAACCGTGACGGTGCCGTTGTGACAGCGAGCGATGGATTGACGTCGTGGTCGCCGATCTCTAAAAAGGTCAGGTATTCTCATTCCACTTTTATTCTAAAGCTGTGTTCTCATTCGTTAAAGATTTTTTTTATGGTGGGTGAAAATCATCCAATGGCGAGACTCGCTCTTGGGCGGAGCAGGAGACAGTGTAGGTTGTCAGTAAATTTTGGGGTAGATGTAAAATAAAAGGTAATAACTTTGACAAGTGTTGGTGACATATGACGGTACCTACTAAGTATTGATCATTACTTCTGTGGTTGAAATTGATAATAGCTAAATCGCGATTGTATTTCGTGAACCAACATCTATTTGCGAAATTAAATCTTAGGCCGTGAAATGTTGTTGCAAAGGTTCAGTTGAATTAATGACCGTGAAACATTTTTTTGAAAATAGCTTAGGTTCATGGCGTAAATAATTGTAATTACAAAGTACCCTCAGTACATCCGAGAATTAAGGTTCGATTTTTTTATGACGGTGACAGTTCTCCGAAATAATGTTGACGTTGTTGACATCCTTGAACGTCCTTGAACATAAACTTGCGATTATTTCTGTGTCGTTTCGTTAATAATCGGACTATTTTACTATCGGTATCCTACAAACGCGTGCAATAAAAAGTAATCTGTATCGTTCGATTAAATTTGACTGTATAAAGACGACAGTAATAGTTTGGCAAGGATGAATTAAAAATAATTCGTAAGCGGGTAAATGAATTATGGTGCGACCGTGTAATTCAATGATTGCAAAAAAAAAAAGACCTGAACTAGTCTTTTAGTTAGGAAATACTACGCGTCAAATTAAATGTGCAGAGATTATCGAAGACTAAAAAAGCAATACCGGTCTTAAACGTTATTCGTTGCTATTTATCTCGGATCACATATCTTAGTTACACGACCTAGAGTAGTGATAGTTGTATCTTCAATTACATATTTCCAATGTTTGATAAAATTAGAGTATTGGTTTTAATGATACAGTAGTTTTGAGAACGTCGGCTAAAGCCGGAATAACGTTACATTTGAAACAGTGATCCGTTTTTTGATAATTAAATTCAAGTGGTGAGGCTCTTCATCCGTGGTGGATAGTGTCATTCGATATGGTTTGATCCTAGGCGGGTGATGAAAAGTAAGGATGCTAGATCCAAAGCGGATGATGCCCTGTAATAATGCCAATATCTTGACACGAAATGATTTCTGATCGATTTTAGTCGTGCGTTATCTGCCGTTAATGACAAAAGATGACGTAGTTCCCTAGATTGATTTAAATGTCGTGAAAGATTATGCGTTACGCAATAAATACTGTGTAGTACCATATTAAAGGTATACGAGGAGATAAAACCAACCTACCCACAAACAAAATAAAAAAAAGACAATAAAAAAAAAAAACGCGTTTGAAGTAGGAGGAAAATCAGAGCTTATAATTACAATAAAGTAGTTGAGATAATGAGATAATTAAGTTTACAATATGATCAGACACTTGATATGTAGGCGTATCTTAATAGAAAACAATATCTGGTGGTCTTAGTAGACCGTTAGTACCTTAAATTAGGGACGTATTGTAGGAAACCATTAAGTCGTTAGAGACTTGGCGATCCTGGAGGGATGCGCAGGTATGGAAGTGTAACTAGAGGTTACTCGGCTATGAGTAGCCAGAGATCATAATGTACAGCTTAACGATTAGTGTTTTGGATTAGTTTGATTAGTTGTGTGTACTGTAACGGTATCACAATAGGTTAAGAAAGAAGCACTTGTACACCAACTGAGTTAGGAAGGTATTTGAAAAAAAAAAAGAGAAAAAAAAAGAAAGTAACAAAAAAATGTAGGAAAAAGTCATTGAAGGGAAAATCCGGTCCAATGACTCAGCTAAAGGGACTGATGTCCGGTCTAGCATTCGCTAAAGGGACTGATGTCCGGTCTAGCATTCGCTAAAGGGACTGATGTCCGGTCTAGCATTCGCTAAAGGGATATTTATCCGGCCTAGCACAATCGTCTCCAGTTCTAATACTGATGAGATAACGTAGTACTTGTGGTAAGCTGAAGGGTTAAACGGACCAAGAAGCTAATCTTGTAGGGTCCGAGGTTGACCGGACCAAGAAATTAATCTTGTAGGGTCAGTGGTTGACCGGACCAAGAAGTAAGCCTTGTAGAGTCATGACTGACTGGACCAAGTGCTTAAAATTCTGAAGGGCCTAAGTAGACCGGACCAGAAATAGTAACAGTATGACAATTTCTATTACCCAAAATTTGTATTTGGTTTATTGAGTAAAGATTTGTTGTCACATTAAGCGATTGACTGCGTGTTGCGAGTTCGATTCCCGCACTAAGCAGATATTTGTGTAAATGGTCGCTCATGGCCAAGATGTGAATTTTTAATCTTGTGTGTGTGACACGTAATCTCAAACTTGCGTGTTTGGGAATGCACTCGCGCTGCGAGATTAATTCCTAGTGTTTGTCAGGAGTGACCGAGCTATATGATACTGCGAGATGTGTTTTGTTTCAGAGTAACACACAGCGCTGGATGACTAGTTGGAACATTTCATCAGTGGACATCTTCCAGCTGAGGTGGCGATGACGACTAACACACGAGGACGTGTGTCTTTCAGGATGGCCGTGTCGGAAACGGCTTCGATTTGTTAACAAGACAAGGCACGCCATCTAGTGGCAACTAGAAGAACTAAATAAAGATGGCGCGCCTGACAGTCAGTGACGTATCCGCTTTGCTACGAGCTTGTGGTGGGGTGAACCAACCCGCACGGGGAGCGCGGAGCGGGCACACTTTGAGCCAAGCCGTCGCAGAGTCAAGACGTTCTGAAACTGTCCGTGTTATTGTAATTTGTAATTTGTGATAACAGTGCACTGTACCGAAATGTATTGAGAAGTAAACTGATTCAACTGCTAGCCGTTGTTATTCATTGCACGATACCCACATACGCCCACATGATAGATCTGATAGACCAGAGCTCGAACACCATCCTGGACACGCGAGCCGACATGTACAATATAATCAGTGACAATAATACAAAATATTAAACAAAAAATCCTTCTCTTTATTGAATAATAATAATCGAAAACATAAGTCACAAATCAACTATCTACCTACATTTATGAATACACACTCATACTGCCTATATAATTTTTTTTCGGTATTTCAACTAGTAGGTATTTTTAACGTAGATATTATGAATTTAGATGTGTGAAATGTTGATATTTTGAACTTAGGAATAATGTCATTCGATATTATGAATCAATCGAAATTTTAATCACTCGGCATTTCAATCTTCGACGTTTTAAGCTTAGGTATAACAATTTTCGACATTTTGATATAATCGATATTTAAATTTTCGATGTTTTGAACATTGGTATTTTAAGCGTAGGTATTTTAATCTTCGATATTCAAATACGTACCCGTTTTCCCCCATCACTAAATGTATCAAATGTAGTCATTTGCGGCCAGTATCTTACGACACAAAACAGAAAGCTACGAACGTACTTTCATTGTGCGTACAGCCAAGGAGTGGAATTCCTCGCCGGAGTCTGTGTTTCCTGATGGCTACAATCCGGGAATCTTTAAGTCAAGAGTGAATAGAATAATAAAAGATAGAATAGTCTATAGATAATCGAAATAAGCAGAATAATCATAATCATAATAGGTTACTTCTAGGTAAGCGCGCTCCATCGTCGACCGCATCGTCGCTTTCCATCAGGTGAGAGAGCTATCAAGCGCGAACCTATAATCAATGACAAAAATCCAAAGCAAAGTCAGATGAATGAGACGTTCTAACGGTTTTAAAGAATCACCCTAAAGGGACAGAGTATAAGATGTTTTGGTGTTGCTCAATAGAATCATATGATGTCCCATTTGTTGTAATTTGGTTGATACGACATCTTCTATGAACTGATTGAGACGAGTGAGTCAGACTTACGCAAGAAGATTACTTCCTACGGGTGTATGGCGATCGGCGGAACTTACGCACAAAATGTCGTACTAACGCCTGGTGACTGTGTTTTGTTTTTCATTATTGCACCTGCCATCATGTTTCCCTGCATCATCCTGGTAGAAAATGCCTAAGGCATTAAGTCCGCCTTTGTCCAAAGGCAAGCTTAATGTTTCATGCACATAAAGATGTACATGAAGTGTATAATAATAATAAGGACCCAGTTTCCGATAGTAGGCTAAAAAGTACTTTTTTTGTAAACTCGAATTAATAAACAATTATTATTATTTTATTATTAATTCTAGGTTGACTGGAAGAGAATGCCTGAGGCATTAAGACCGCCTTTATACCTTGTGTTGCATGAAGAATAAATAAATAATTATTTACGCACGTTCGAAATTGATTTCTTGTAGTAAACGTCAGCTGGGCTAGTTCAATGACCTGTAGGTATTTAGTACGCTACGACTGACAAATACGTACGAGGTCATTGACTCGTTTACTTAAAGAAATGAATTTTGTAAATGCGTATATTATTATGAGACCATGTGGTCTCATAATAATATACGCATTTACTGCTACCTGGTACCTGTACCAGATTGACCCTCTACGGGATTAAAACGGCGCGCTCCGTTTCCGCGTGCCTCAAGGAGTTGTCAGCAAACCGTAGGGGCCGTATAGAATCGAAGCCTCCCGGAGCTGAGGGGCTGTGGGAATAAGGCAAGGAAGGTACGGGGTAGGTTCTTTAGTCAGTAAGAGTCTGACACTGTTTCCCGCTCCGCTCAACAGTGGGATTCGTCATTCAATGATTTTTACTTACCATAAAAAAACACGGGATTAAAACGATCAAATTTTGGCGGTATATATTTAAATTTGATAGTGTATGAGATAGGTCGATGACTCAGTCGCGACAGTGATCGTCTGCTATCATTATGGCGGGCGTTGAGGCGTCATCGGATGTGATGATAATATGTCACAATATGTCATAGTTACTGGTGACGCTTGTTCGTAAGGCGGTAATGAGTACGATGTTCTTTGGTAGTGACGGAAATAACAATACTTCTTATACAGGGTATCATTGACATCGTACCACAAACGAATACCATGGAAATAATTACCAGTACATAATTCTGGACGACGAAAAATTTAACCACTGGGAATCCAGAATCATGTACCAGACCTATGGTATTCGTTTATGTTACGATGTCAGTGACACCCTGTATTTAAAAAGAACCCAATAAACTACAGTGAAACATAAATAAGTAGCAGTGCAAGGGTCGCAAGATTTTTTCCACTTTAGTAGTTTTTCAAATGAGTAATTTTTCAGATAGCTAAAATTTAAAGTGACGTTGTCTTATTATTCCAAAAACTCCAAATATAAGTAACCCGGCCAAACGGTTGGGCATTCCTTTTTTACTCTAGATAGGCTCGCGTTTGACCACAATTTCACCTTATTTTAAGCGATGATTCGAATGTCAAAAGGAATGCCATTCGCATTCCTTTTGACTGAATCCGATGCAGGAACCTCCCGAAGTAATATTGTATGTATCTGTGTTCTGAACTTACCATGTCCCGGGAGAACCTGAGTCATGCTGAAGGTGAGGATGTCGTGATGCCTCTCCAGCCTTGAAAGAAGGAACTTACTGCCAAGGTTATGGCGTGCCCAAAGATCGGTATAGTGAAATCACAAACTTTTTTTTCTTATTATTTGGTATCAAATAGTAATTTTATACGTTGGACGGACCTCATTAGAGCTGCAACACAAACCTCCATGGTGTAGAGTTCCCGAGACGCCGTAAACCGTGTCAAGTGGAGAAGCATCGCGGGAGCCTCACTAGCCATCGAAAATGCAATAATGATCAATCACGATCGACGAACGACTGAGGAGGAGTAATTTTATTGAAAATCGCAAATAGTTTTTTTTTTAATCCGTTCAAAATTCAATGATCAAAAAAACTTTAAAATCTCGTACAGGAAAATGTTTATTAACAAAAAAAAAAAACAAACGCATCCTACACTATGACGTCAATATCATTAAGTGTGTAAAAAGACAAAGTTAAGATATTCCCAGCACGTGCTCACTATATCTCATAAAAATACTTAAAATGCTAATTTTTGCCACTTTTTATACCCAATTTTGATGCGGTTTACCACAATTTTTTTTTTGGATTATAGTTTTATTTATTGTTTAAAAAGCTTACAAATTATCATGGTAATTACAATAATCGGAGAAAAAAAGAAAGATCAGAAGACGAAAATATACCTATTTATTTATTTATTTTAGTTTAAAAATTCTTTATTAAGGACCGATGTTATTCAAGTTTTAGGATCGCAATATATATAACGGGACAGACACTGACTCATCTAAAATACTATATAGGTACCTCAACAAGCGATAAAATTTATAACAGGGACATATTAAAGTTTCATCACAATACTCAATTATTACTTTTCCATAATTTCATCATACAATGTGCCACACCCATACGCCTATTTCACTCAGATGATAATTGTGGTTACCGATTGTATGGAAAGAAACTGATTCACTATTTCCCAGACCGAAGATGTCTGGTATTTTTTAAGCGACACAAAGTTTCATCATGTTGCAAAGTCATTATGTATTCCTAGTGGCATCATATCATCTAAAAATCACGAAAACAACCCGCTGTTACATACATCCACCTAACTCGACAAAATGTATGGAGGAGCGGGTTTTTTTTCGTGAGTTTTGGGTTGGTCTCATAGTAAAAGTAGTTCATATTGTTGTGTACAATGATCCTTTTAAAACTCTTGAGCTTTACGCTATGCTATGATTATCACAGGATTAGTCTGTGTAAGTGAAATAGGAGTAATGTATCACTACATAGTATAAAACAAAGTTTTCCGCTGTCTGTTTCTATGTATGCTTAGATTTTGATGCAGGTTTTTTTTTAATAGATAGAGTGATTCAAGAGGAAAGTTTATAATAATATGTATACATATACTTTCCTCTCAAATCTTAAATATATTATAATATATGCATAATATATTTAATATAAGCATTGCTCCCGTGTGAAGCTGGGGCGGGTCGCTAGTTAGGTAGGTGTAAGATAGAAGGTCAATCATTTATTATTACATCATAACACATTATAACTGTAATTATGATGTGTTCGTAATTACATCATACTCATGCGCACACCCATTTCTTATGCAATGTTCTAGGTCGTGTCGGTCGTTTAAAGTTACATTGAATAGTAGACATTTTAGAGCTGTTTTCGTGAGTACCTCGTTAGAAATTCTCTGATATTTTCTTCTATAATAAATTGCTAAATTTTTATCGATTTTCATCCCGTGGAATACATGAAACACTACCGATTTAGCCAAGCGTATATAGATCCTGATTTCCGGCCACCGTAGGCGCGGGCTTGTGGATGGCGAGCAATGGGTAGCTCGCCGTCCAATCGTCTGGTAACCGTCCGGACCAAGCCCAGTCGTCGACGGCGCGCACTGTTCCCGCGCGCCTCAAGAAGTTGTCAGCAAACCGTAGGGACCCTGCAGAAGGGTCGAAGCCAACTGGGGCCACGGGTTCGTGTCTGAAAGGAAGGCTCTGGCCCTGGTGTATATGGCAACGTTGGAATGGGGTAGGTTTTTTAGTCAGTAAGAGTCTGACACTTGTTTCCCGCTCCGCCCAAGGGCGGGACTCGTCATTGGATGATTTTTACCTACCTTAAAAAAAAAAAAAGCGTATATAGTTTTTGTATAAAAAGTACTTTATTTTTTATTTTAACTTTATAAATCAATAGTGTTTCATGTACCGGATCGAATCTCAACGGGATTAAAACAATCAAAGTTGTATTGATTTTTGCAAATATTAACATATACGTAACAATCATTGTTACGTATATGTTAATACTAGCTTTTGCCCGCGGCTTCGCCCGCGTGGTATTGGGGTTTGGATTGGGGTTTCCGGGATAAAAAGTAGCCTATGTCCTATTCCGGAGTGTATCCTATGCCTGTGCCAAATTTCATCCAGATCCGTCCAGCCGTTTAGGCGTGATTGAGTAACAAACATCCAAACATCGTAACTTTTGCATTTATAATATTAAAAGTAAGATTTTGGGATGTTTTATTACCGCTATTGGACTAAAAAGAACGGAAATACGACGGGCAAAAGACAGAAGTATATACTACGTAGTTACAAATTTGGAAATTAAATATTCTTATGTCTAAATCTACCTTTACATGTGGGCCTAACCTCGGCCAATCGCCATTGTATTATCGGGGTTGCCCCGTCTATACAATGGTGACATACAATAGAGATTGGCCGACGCTGGGTCCGTAATAATATTCAACAATTATCACACAACACTGTCTAGTCTCAAGCTAAGCAGAGCTTATGACTGTTATGAGTTCTAGACAACTGATAAACATACTTATATATTTCCCTCTCCTAGAGAGGATTCCTGTGTCCCAGTACTTGAAACATCAAAAAGGCTGATGAGGATGATTATTTCTAAATACATACATATACATATTATAGATAAATTACACCCAGACACAGAGCAAATGATCGTGCTTATCATACATCTGTCTTGAGTAAGAGGAATCGAACCCACAACCTCCGGCATAGCAGTTAGGGTCATTAACTACTAGACTGAAAGGCCAGTCAAATATGTAAACTAGTCATTAAAATGATATTTCTATCTTGTATTTATCCTAAATCAAATCTTTAGAAATCGAAAAATGAATCTGTTACGACTCCTAAAACATAAACGTACTATTAACAACTATAAAAACATAACGTAACATTAAATTGCTTATACATTCACGCACGCGACCAGGCTGCTGGAAATACCCAGACGTCTAATTTGAAGCAATCATGTTGCACTTCCTCCTTGAAGGTCAGTTCTACGCTATTATCCGATTTTAATAGACTTCATTTAATAGGATAAGTTATCAAACCTGTTTATGAATTTGTGTTAGTAATAGCTGCTACTCTTTTGGGTTTTTTGCTATGCTAACTTTTTTGCCGGCTTGCTATTATCTACACTAATATAATAAAGAGGTAAAGTTAGTTTTTTTGTTTGTAGGAGGTAATCTCTGGAACTACTGGTCCGATTGGAAAAAAATTAGGAACAATAGAAAGCTGCATAACTCCTAAGTGACATAGGCTATATTTTATGTACGCGGGCGAAGCCGCTAAGAAAAGCTAATGTAGTAATAAATTTGGTCTCCCACTAGGTGAACAGATGAATTGATGAAGGTCGCGGGAATTCGACGGATGCTAGACGCACATAACTGTTCCTTGTGTTTGAGGCAGTGAATGTCTACCAGTTGTAGCGATCATGGAGAGAAGAGACCATCCTTACGTTGTTGAAACCTCTACGGTTCGCACTAAGCGTTCCGCTTCGTTGTTTATTCCGCGTACATTGAGTGACTGGAACAATCTACCTTACCTGACGGACATCGGAGTGTATTTTACCAATAAAAATCTCCTCCCTCTCCTCCCCATCCCTCTCTCTCTCTTTCCTAGAGTGTGAGAAGTTTTTGGATGATAGTCTGCCACAAAAAAAAGTGCCTAAACTTCTACACTATCGCAGTGTTAAGAACAATAGCTACCATAAGGGAAAAAGCTAGTTAATACTATGACTCAAACACCGCTGTGTTATTCTTATTTACTGCAGAAATTAATTGAAATCATCTTGTAAAGGAAAATGACGAGAATCTAAAAATAAACGTCATGTTAAAAACTATTTTACCCTGACGTGTCATACATATCTACGTCAGAGGTAAGAGTTGGTGATTCTATCGACATAAGATCACTGTTTTTCCTCATCTGATTATCTGCCTGCAAAGTAAACTAGCTCTTTCACATGGGTTCTCAAAAAGGCGAAGGAAAACATCTTCAAAAAATCGGCATATCCTGGAACCAAAAATTCGAAGACATGTGACATCTACCAACCCGCACTGGGCCTGCGTGGTGGATTATGGCCTGTTCTCTCTCCTAGAGCATATCCCAGCAGTGGGAACATTAAAAAAGGCTGATGATAATGATGATGATGATATGGATTCACTTCCTCATGAGGTTAGTATAAGTTTGCCATCGTGGTGGAAGGATTTGCCTATCGACCAAAGACTTTGGTCGAGTACTTTGGTTATTTTCGTTTCATTAGCCTAGGGTGCGCCGGACGTAACAGGAATTGGGATGATGCGTCGCTCGGGGAGGCTCCTTTGTTACTTTTCCCCTTTGGCCGAATACCGGTCTAGGCAAAGAATTTAACTAGTTTTGCTATCGTCATGATAAGAAGAATATGGGGTAAGTGATTACGTAACTTGTCACTAAGAAGGCTGTATGTTTTTAATTTTTTTTTTTTTGGTTTGGCTTGCGTTTGACCACTATATCACCTGATGGTAAGCGATGAAGTGGCCGACGACAAAGCACGGTTGTCTAAAAGGTGCAAAATTTCTTACTTAGTGAATCAAACTATGTTTCTGTCCCACTGCTGGGCAAAAGGCCTTCTTTCATTTCTTCCATTTTCCTTGTTCTGAGTCACTCTTACCAATTTCTACGGTATATTTTGTTTTTTTTTTTTGTAATGTCTTATTACAAAAAAAAACCAAAAAAGAGAAACGTTGTTATTTATTTAGAGTACACACCTACCACAGTGTTGTCTTTTTTAACCCAAAGGTTGACTGGTAGAGAATGCCTTGTTGCATTAAGTCCGCCTATGTACCACTACTGTACATGCAGATCAAATAAATAAATAAAAACATTTTAAAAAGCATTCTGTAGAAAAAAGATTAACAAAACATGCGTCTTCGTAATATATCTTGTCAATAAAAAAACAAACAACTGGCGCTCGCACTTGGCACGCGCTCTCGCAGCACGCTTTGAACCCAACTTATGAATCACACAGCTGTCATGCAAATTGAGCCGCTAATAAGTGAGACAAATGTGTAGGTGTGACAGCCACTGTTAATGATTTGAATGGGAAAACCCAATTTTGAAGTTATGTTACAATTTTTTTAACGTCGTAAATATTATTATTACTTTTGTTCCTGTTTTTTTCTTCTCAGCTCTTAGGCTGGTGTTTAACTACATTTACGGGACAAGCCAATTAAATGTAGCGTGTGGTGAGTATGTCTAGGATGCGTCATGAAGCGGATTTATTTCGTTTTCGTCGATTTGTAAGAACTTTCTGACTATGCGACATGTATTTAATATAGCAGCTTTTTGTAGAGGTATATAAGGGGTATCTTTTAGACTTAGTAACTTTAGACTATGGAGGAGATGATGCGGGATGACACCAGTTGTTGAAAGGACGATAGGGACTACATAAACCTTTTCTTGCCGCCTTATTATTATTATTTATACGACGTTTTAGTAGAAAACGTAGCTTTTGGAAGTTTATCCATAAGTAATCATTCGTACCTTGCATGATCGAATCAGGAATGAAGATATCCGCTGGAGAACCAAGGTTGCCGACATTGCCCGAAGAATCGCCAAACTTTAGTGGCAATGAACAGGGCACATTGCTCGAAGAACAGATGGTCGTAGGGGCCGAAAGGTTCTGTAGTGGCGACAGCGTATCGGAAGCATTGCAAATCGCACAAGACTGATCGTTGCGGCAACATTTGGGTTATGTCTAACAGTGGATGTCTGAAGGCTGAAGTAACAACAATGGCCTGGTGAGGGCCACCACGTAAAACTATGCATGTGAAACGCACAAGACCGGTCATTGTTGCGACATTAGGAGAGGCCTGTGTCGCTTGAAATTACGATGTTTGTTGAACCTATGTTTGCTGAACTTGAACAATGGTGTAGACTCCCCAAGTCCCAAGACTCCCAAATTCATTTAGTCGTTGAGGCGACTAACAAACAAAGTCATTCTTTAAATTTTTTTCCGTCCTTTTACATTTATTAATTCAATTATGTAATAAAAAAATATATTAAATCTTTGTAAAATAAAAATAAAATAAACCTTTATTGCTGAGTTTACAACATATTATATTTTACATTTCATAGTTTAGCACGTTTTTCCCCAGCTTGTCCTTCGACATAGGCCTCCTCCAAAGATTTCCATTTATCTCTATCCCTCGCAGTTCTCATCCATTCTGGTCCAGCAGTTCTCTTCAGGTCATTTTCCCAACGTTAAATCTTAGTGCTAAGTTTTAAATGTTTATACAATATATCTAAATATGAATATATGAACTACTCACTAGAGTTAGGAAATTGTATGTTATGTTCGTTTTAGTGCTTGGATTTGTAACGGTGTATTTTAAATCCTGTTGTCCATCAGGTAATGTACAGATCGAACTCAGGTCGTCGACGGCATGTACTGTGCCCTAATTCACGTAAAATCAAACAATCCCAATTCTATTGTCGTTCGATCGTAGTCCTATCCAAAATCGGTATTCACGTGTTCCTTGATGGGGATTCGATAGAACGACTATCGAACGACTTCTAAACGACCTCTCTTCCATCGAACGAGTTCAAAATCGGTGTCGTTCAAACTCGATTGATGGATGGGAATACGAAAATGTCAAAGTCGCTACGATATCGCTACGGTTTTCATTACGAGAATTAGGCTACTGGACGTCTACTCTCTTTCTCCGAAATTTCGTTGTCATGAAATTTCGGAAATTAAGGCTCGGCGCAAACGGACCACCGACTACAGCAACCGATGGCTATCGCGAGCTACTGCCACATTTCTTAACAGTAGGTATAAGCAACGAGCGACAGCCACTGGCGTTTGGAAGCCACCATATTGTAAAACCCATTCTCTGCTGCGAAGTCTTATGATAGAGTCTATTACAGAAAGTTTGCTAGCGCAAGGTGGTTTGGCATGGTGACGGGAGCGATATGTAGAACGTCTAGTCGTTAATAGTACTTTGGGTATGGCAACGTGACACGTGTGGCGCGTCGTATACAAAATTATAAAACTGTGTTAAGTCGCTATCGATAGCCACTAGTGACTTTGGTTGGTTGCCACCTTTGCGCTGAGTCTAATTAAAGTGACACGTGGTAGGAAACAATTGAAATTTCGATCGAAACTTCGTTTTTCGGAGAAAGAGTGTAGCCCCCCTGTTCTGATCCTGCTGGGCCGGTTTTGATGTCTGCAAAACCGGCCCAGCAGGGTCGAAGCCTCCTAGGCCCTGGTAAGCTTGGTTGCGTGGAGTCTTGAAATGCATGTGGTTTATTTTAAGTCAGTAATAGTCTAAAACGCAGCGGAAAATGCTGATTCCCAGTCCTTTCGACTTCTGGACCTGTCGACGAAGTTGATGACCTTAAAAATAGGAATAAAGTTGACGACGATTAATGTTGTTTTTATATTTAACTTACGACCCGCCCCAGCTTCGCACTGGAACTAATATTGAATATATTATGCATGTATTAAATACATAAACCTTCCTCTTAAATCACTCTATCTATTAAAAATATCAAAATTCGTTGCGTACTTTTAAAGATCTAAGCATACATAGGGAAAGTAAACTTTGTTTTATACTATGTAATGATTTTTCCTATAAAAATTCAGTGAAAGTATTTTTTTACTTATCTTACCTTTGTTTATTGATTTGTTTAATTTAAAAAGGGAGTCAATACCCCCTTGCTCGAGGGGTTAAAAAATTTAAATAAAGTTGAAGACCTTAGAAAATAGGAATAAAGTTAAGCGCCTTTAGAAATAGGAATAAAATTTTGTTAATATAGAAACTATTTTTTCGTGAATAAATAGGATTCTGATTATTGAATTGGATTAAAATTTTGAGCCCCAAGCGAACACATACCTATTGTTCTTTAGTTGTATCTATAATTACGGTAATCAAAAGATTAAGTAGGGTTTAAGAATACACCTACTGCATGGGTCATTAAGATTTTCCCACACTCTTAAGTACGTCAATATCACGTGTGATTCACGTACCTAACTTCGTAATATTGGAATTCCTCTTCGGCACGAGCTCGCGTCATGTAAGCCATTTTCCTTTTGCATTTCTATGTCGAACATTCAAAATGTCCAAAGGAAAAATGATTTTGTTGGATTTTCAACTGTCGGGTTATTTCAAAAGGGTTCAAAATCCAAAGTACAGTTTATGTTATTTTCGACGTTTGAACTTAATACCAGCTTTTCTTAGAAACAAGTCAATGATCTATATATTAATTAATATAGTAATATTATGTGATTTGTTTATTTAATATTATAAATGCATTTTGTTATAAACTAATTATCCATAAAAGTCAAAATGAGGTAAAATGAAAGTTATTGGAAATATAACTGTTGTTGTTTATAAACAATTATGGGTTTTTAGCATAGATATATCAAACAATACTGTTTGATAATTCAATGGTTTTTAGTCGAATAGTAGTATTAGTAGTTAGTTTATGTGGTACCTAATACCTAATACTTATTATCTTGTGTGTATTATTCATCAGTTTTCACTGCTGTTATTATGTATGTTTTTTATTAGTTGGTGAAGTTTAGTAACTCTAAATCGGTTTTATTGACCACCGAATGGAAGGGACCATCAGGTAAAAGAAAAGCCCGCAGACCAAAGCAGCGATGGGCAAACGATATCGAGGAGACGGCAGGAAGAGACTGGATGTACCAGGCCAAGGACAGGACAAGGTGGAAAAGGTTGGAGGAGGTCTATACCCAAAATGTGGTCCATAACCTACATTCAGCAGATTCATCTACTAACATTAGATCATAAGTTCATAGAAGAAAAAAAAATATTTACATCATTTTAAATGTAAAATTTAATGGTTATGGAATAAATGGCTTTATTATTATTGTTCGGGGTTAGGATGAGAAAGAGATATACTAAGATTGAAGATTTTTTTTTTATTGTTTATAGGTTTGCGCTTGACCGCTATCTCACCTGATGGAAAGCAACGATGCGGTCGACGATTTGCTTTAATCTATCTTGTTCAATCCCTAAGCGAACGTCGACATTTGCGTAAGGTCGTGGTTTCGCGCCATTCTGTCAAAGACTAAGCGAAAGAGTTTGTGAAATTTGAGAAATGAATATCATTACATAGTATAAAACAAAGTCGCTCAGTCTTTAAAACTACGCAACAGATTTTGATGTGTTTTTTTTAATAGGAAAATATTCAAGAGGAATGTTTATACGTGTAATACAATATATTTAATGTCACCATTGCACCCGTGTGAAGCTGGGACGGGTCGCTAGTAAGAGATATAATAGAGCTAGCTTTTATCACCGGCTTCACCCATGTACATAAAATATAGCCTATGTCACTCAGATGTAAAGCAGCTTTCTATTGTTGTTAAAAATTTTCCAATCGGACCAGTAGTTCCAGAGATTACCTCCTACCAACAAAAAAACAAAAAAAAACAAACTTTACCTCTTTATTATATTAGTGTAGAAGACAATAGGTGTGCGTACGCCGGAATTCGCTTAGGGCTCAAGAGTTTAATTATGCCTGTGATAAATGATAAAATAATTTTATTTTGCAAGTAGGTTTAAAAAACACTTTTACAGGTCATTTTTTTTATGCTAGATGAGTCCGGTGTTTCCTAGCGGACTACCCTGAGAAGAAACACCGGAACAAACTCAGGGGTCAAAGTCTCTTTTAAAGTCCATACAGAAAATATGTATTGGTCAAATCACATAAGAACCATGCAGATTTGTCTGAGATGGTCTTTTGAAGAAAGATCCATACAAATTTGAGTAGACCTGTCCAGTCAGTGCAAGCATTTGTCAGTATTCGCAAAGCTCAACACGACCCGACGAACAATACCAAGGAAAGGACATTTGAGTAGGTCGTCAAATACTCAAATTGCCAGACATACGCTAAATTTACTAAAGAGACAGAAATGTAATAACGGTAGTCGAAAGGTTAAACGTGAACTCGTACTGCATGTCAGCAACCGTAGGACCCTGCAGAAGGGTCAAAGCCAATTAGGGTCAAGGGTTTGCGTCTGAAAAGGAAGGCTCTGGCCCTGGTATATATGGCGATGTAGGAACGGGGTAGGTTTTTTTTAATAATATAATATATATGTCCACGACTATCACACAACGCCATCTAGTCCCAAGCTAAGCAGAGCTTGTGTTATGGGTACTAGACAACTGATAAACATACTTATATATTTCTAAATACATACATACTCGTATTATAGATAAATTACACCCAGACACAGAACAAATGATCGTGCTCGTCACACAAACATTTGTCCTGGGTGGGAATCGAACCCGCGACCTCCCGCATAGCAGTCAGGGTCACTAACTACTAGACTGACAGGCCAGTCGAAAGGTTGTTTAGTCAGTAAGAGTCTGACACTTGTTTTCCGCTCCGCCCAAGAGTGGGATTCGTCATTCGATGATTTTTACCTACCATTTGGCAACGTTTGAATGAACATTCTTGTAGAACACGTGTGGGGAATCCCTCGCCTGTGTTTATTTTAGCGCAGTGTAGCGTGATGCTAATCGTCTAGAGATCGTGGCGGTCACGTTTACTATCATTAATCATTCTGCAGACAGACGCGGCGAGATAATGCCACGATGTGAGGGTCATTTTTTACTTAAATGATTGTACGCATAATATACTCGTACAGCGTTTAATTTTTTATTTGTAATCGTATCTCGTTATCGTTTAATCTTACTAATATTATAAATACGAAAGTTACGATGTTTGGATGTTTGTTACTCAATCACGCCAAAACGGCTGGACGGATCTGGACGAAATTTGGCACAGGCATAGGATACACTTCGGAATAGGACATAGGCTACCTTTTATCCCGGAAACCCCAACCCCAACCCCAATACCACGCGGGCGAAGCCCCGGGCAAAAGCTAGTGAAAGTATAAAGGATATCTAAAAAAGTAGTTTTGGTCAGAAAACACGATTATCTAGTTTTGATTCTACAGGTTTTTTTAACTGAATAATAATGTAAGGTGGGCCTTCCTCACTCGCCTATCGTGAACGTCGCGCATGCTTTAAATGCTTGTTGCTTCATTCAACGTAATGCAAAGTGATGTTTCATGCAAAAGTAATACGAAAAAAGATAAATGACACCTGAAAACTCTGTTGGCAATAATTCTACGATTTACTCGAATGTTTCACAAAACTTGTTCCAGAAAATACGTGTTTTTAGTAAACCGTTAAGTATTTTTTGAAAAAAAACTGACATCATTTAGAATTTCGATTTAAAGCGCAAGAGTTCTATAGAAGTACGCAAGAGTCATATTTTTTATGTAGAATCACATTATGGAGACTCAAAGTTCATGTAAAATAGCAGATTTTCAGAGATCTTTACTGGATAACTCTTACATAAATTTGTGTTTGGATTTCCATAGAAGCCAAGATAATATCAGAAGATATCTGTGTATCCAAAATATCTGAACATCTGTCGATGTGTAAAAATATTATAATCACGTAGAAAACGGTTAATGAAAATGTACTTTGGGTTGGCCGCTCTTAATGGCTTCTCCTACGTTAGAATGAAACGTATGGTCGTGTCAGACTTTTGCTGACTAAAACCCAATTGTATGTTCTTTCTTTGTATTTTGTTCCAGGACACCGAGATTCCCTTTTGAAGTCAACCTGCATCCAAAATTGCAGCTCAATCGATTGAAGATATAGTTATAGCTAGCCTGTGCTGTCCCACAGCTGGGCGAAGACCTTCCTCCATTCCTTCCAGTTATCTCGGTTGCTCGCTTTATCGTTCCAATTACGAAGGAAGACATCCAGGTCTTCCCGCCATCTCCTTCGTGGTCTGCCGCGGCCCCGCGTCGCTGTGTCCGGGTACCCATCCTGTGTTTTAGGTGCCCACAGCTCGCTAGACATGCGGCAGACATGTCCTGCCCAGTCCCATTTAAGTTGGGCAGCCTTTTGAGCCACGTCGACGATTTGTGTTTTGGAGCGCAGTGTACCTAGTGTTGATTGAAGATATCTGCTTCAAAATTGTGTTGCAAGATTTGAGCCGAAGATACATAGTTACATTGCAAGCTAATAAAAAGCTTGTAAAAAAGAGTCACATTGAGTCATATTGGTTAATCAGAAATATTTGTTGTCACCTTGAGTCATCTTGTTTCATAACATAGTCACCTTTGGGGAATAATAAAGCATTCGGCGGGGAAATATAATTTACATAGACAATTTATTTTGTCAAGGATTTCGTCTCCGTGAACTCTAAAAGATTTTTTTTTTATTTGGATGCATGGTTCAAAATACAAAAACCAGCTTTTAAAACCAGCCAAGTTAGTTGTTATTGTTCAAAATCTAAATACAAAAGCACATTTGACATTTATTATTATTATTATTCAACACATTTTTTTTTCTAGTAAGAAATCTAATAGAAAGTTTCATGTTTAATGTTTCCGTTGTTTATCCGTGTGATACCTCGGTGACCTCTGGGAATGGATTCTGGCTAAAAAACTTGGAGTGCAGTCCAGAGACGATGCTGGTTGCCGTTCCGGTGAGGGTCCAATCCTGCCTTCAAGCCAATGTGTTGACATTTCACCTTTACCCTGAAACAATAAGACTTGGTTTTTTAATTGAGTATTATTTGAATCAAGAAAGTCTGAAATCTTATTTTATTTTTGAAAAAAAAAAAAAACAACGAACTCTGCACTAGACATAGGTCCGGTATTGTGGCTGCATTCAAATGCATCGACGTCTCTGAGCAATAAGTCGGTAATCACAAAAGTTAATTTTACGATTAATGACTTATTGTTCCAATAATAAAGAAGGTAATCAAAAAACTATTTATTATGATTGCTGACTTATTGCCTGGATACGTTGACATTAAAAATCCCTTTTTAACATAGTTTTCCGTGTTTCCAAGCTAAAGTATAATGTATAAATTTGAGCAGTAATGGCCCAGAATTAATGGTTTCGACATATAAACTACTAGCTTTTGTCAGCGGCTTCGCCCGCGTACCTACATAAAATATAGCCTATGTCACTCAGGAGTAAAGCAGCTTTCTATTGTTGCTAAAATCTTTCCAATCGGACCAGTAGTTCCAGAGATTACCTCCTACAAACAAAAAAACAAAAAAACAAACTTTACCTCTTTATTATATTACTAGCTTTTGTCAGCGGCTTCGCCCGCGTACATAAAATATAGCCTATGTCACTCAGGAGTAAAGCAGCTTTCTATTGTTGCTAAAATTTTTCCAATCGGACCAGTAGTTCCAGAGATTACCCCCTCATCATCTTCCTGCCCTTGTCCCGTTTTATTTGGGGTCGGCGCAATATGTCTTCTTCTTCCACTCTGTCCTGTCACCCGAGATTACCCCCTACAAACAAAAAAACATAAAAACAAAAAAACAAACTTTACCTCTTTATTATATTAGTGTAGATATAGTGTAGATAGACGAGTAAAAAGTCAGCTGTACATAGCAGTGTACAATTGTACATAGTTGGCACTGAACTCGCCGTTTACAGTGTGTAATGTATTACTTTATGATATTTATTTCATCAGCACTACTCTCAAATCGGCGAAGCAAAGCATGTTAAAAAAACCGATACGTTCTAGAACCAAAAATTCGAAGACACGTGACATCCACCAACCAGTACCGCGTATGCGAGATAGCTTACGGCCTATTCCCACTCCAAGAGAGGAGGCCTAAGTCCCAGCAGTAAAAATATTAAAAGGCTTATAATGAGCTGAATTTTGCTCGATATGAATTTGAGGATTCGACAGTTTAGAGGTCAATTTAAACGAGCCATGACTAAATGTCTATTATGCGTGATGATGACATTTCAATCAATGTAAGTTATTGGTATAGAAGAGTCGTCAATTTCAGTGTCGCGGGGTCAACCATACAATAAATTGATTTCTCACTATACGATCTGATACAGAAGGTAATCGCTGTAAATAGGAATATGAGTCATTAAGAGGGCCCATTCCTACTTACCTATCGTAAAAGTATTTTGATTCATTAAACGCAATGTTTAGTAAAGGAGCAATGCTCCCTACACACCTTCTCACACCTCCTTGCTCCTTGTGTGCTTATAACACAAGCTCTGCTTAGCTTGAGACTAGACGGCGTTGTGTGATGGTTGTCGAATATATTATGTTATATATTTTTTATTTTATAATGCGAAAAAAGAGGATTTGAAAACAGCTTGAAAAGTCTGTTGGCTTTCGGCAATTGCGTCGATTCACTTGAATATTTCACAAAAAGTGCAAGTATTTCGAGTGCATTATTTCCAGCAATACATGTTTTCTTGAAAGCCTTAAAAGTTTTTGGACAATAAATTGATGAACTCATTGTCCAAAAACTTTGATTCAGAATTTTGATTAAATGTGCAAGGCTTTCTATAGTTACTTCTTAACCACGTTAGAGCGATTGTATAAAAATGTGCCTCGGGAACGACGCTCTTAAACAAAAAGGCAGTATGTACTATTGGCATTTCAAGAAACTCTAATTGGTGGCAGGTCTAAACAATTGGGGGTCATTGAAACAGAAACGAATATGTTACAGGGTCTCAAAGTCGTGAGAAAATTATCAATAAATAAGCTATCAGAGTTTACTTCTGTGATTACATCAGAAATGAAATATCTGCAAGAGAACCTAGATTATCGACTTAACTCGAAGAATGCGAAAGTTAGAGGCAGTGAGCAGGGCGCATTGCTCGTAGAAAAGATAGTCAGTGGAGATGAAAAGTTCTGGAGTGGCGACTACATACTCCAAGACACAGCGTTGGAAGGCCTCCCACAAAATAGGCCAATGATCTGATGAAAATTCGGGAATCGGACAATACGTACAGGACTGGTCGTCATGACGACACTTGGGGGAGGTTCAGGTATTTGTTCAACAGTGGAAGTCTATCAGCTGTGTTGACCACATTGTTTCAATGGCAACCAAACTAATATGGAACTGGTCAGGACATATCTGCCGTAACCGTTATATCGAGCAACTGCCTATTGAAAGAATGTCAAGTTTTCGAAGAGGCACTTACCTTAACATCAACGACACCACGAGGAGCTGTCAGGAACAACCCCGTCTTATCCAGAGCCCTCTTCACGTCATCAGATATTTGAATCTTCATTGCTGTAAAATCAACAACCCTTTATTGGAAATCGCAACGGAAAATTTCTTTGTAATGCTACTCTGAAATTATAATATGTTGCATACAACGTGTAAAAAAATAACCGTATACATCAAGAAGCGCTGAAGAATACAGGTTGAATAGTATCTCTACACCAAGTTTCAGCTCAAGATAAATTTTTCAAAAAATTCATACCAAATTCTTGGTGTCGCATGATTCTTGATTTCAAATCATAACAAACGTGTCACGACAATACGGGGGTTAATAACATTCCACGACACCTGCTTATATTACGAAACATTCTGTAAATCTAAGCACCTAGTACCTGGCTACCTAATTTAGAGCTTCTTAATGTATATGGTAATTTTGTTACACGTTGTATATAAAAGGAGTGACCGACTTTCTTCTTCTCCAATCTATTATCTGGACTAAGCCTTTCGCCTGGTCATTTATACCTCGAAGGACTGGAACAATTTATCTACTGTGGTGTTCCGGTCCGATTATAATTTAGGTTCCTTCAAAGCTGGAATAAATAGGCTCTTAACAAACTAGAGTGTTTCACCAGGTGGAATCAGTGATCATCCCATCAATACGTATAAAGCGAATTGAGAACACATTTATTGTCTAATAGCTACAACTTATGAGTCTTTAAGTCAAAAGTAAATAGATAACTTCTAGGCAAGTTCTACTTCTACTCCATCGTCGGCCTCATCATCGCTTACCATTAGCCCCTTCTAGCCAAGTTACGATCGTATCATTTAGAGTTAGGGCTTGTAGTTTTCCACGCCCACAATTTCCTTCATCTCAACAATTTCATTGAAACAATTGTAACTTTTGTAACGTAAAACGGATGGCCGCTGGGGCCGAAAGGTTCTGAAGTGGCGACCGCGTACCGGAAGACGTAGCATTGGAAGGCCTCCCACAAGGTGGACCGATGACCTGGTCAGGGCTGCTGGAAGCCGATGGATGCAAGACGCACCGGACCGGTCTTTGTGGCGGCGCTTGGGGGAGGCCTATGTCCAACAGTGGACGTCTTTCGGCTGAAATGATGATGATGATGAATTGTATCTTGGGTAGGGGGTAGGTGAGATAGTGGTCAAATGCGAGCTTAAGTATAATAAAACAAAAGAACAAATTCATAACTTACGCTCTCCAGTACTTTCCATTCTGCTTGCCGTATTGATAGTGTCGCCAAACAAGCAGTATCTTGGCATTTTGCTGCCTACAATGCCAGCAACACAGGGCCCCATGTGGATACCACTTCTCATACATAGTGTCTGAAAATAAAATCCACATTAATTTGAATTGGAGTTAAATACGGATATTGCTGTATGAAACGTAGGCATTTTAAGCTAAGAAACTAAAGCCAATGTATTTTTGTCTGTTTTAAAGGTAGGCTTCGGTATTGGGTCCATACAAGATCGCCAACCCGGCCCTGGGTAGGATAGAGTGACCTTTGTTTTTTCACTTGTCTGATTCCTGTCCGGCAGAGTGAGACGATGACCAAGTTCAGATGAGGACCTAGCCTTATGGGGTATTACAACCCTTGCCAAGTGTTACGGGTGAGGACTTTAATAGTGGAATGGACAGACACAGTAGGTGTCAGAACGGCCAAGCCGGAAGAGAAGGCGAGCCACAGGGGCCTAATGCCTGGAACCTGGTAGAGGTCAGCGGTAGGCACAAGTACCAAAGTGAAGCGCAAGGAAGCAAGTTCCGAATGGGTTTACATTAGGACTATTGTAGCCACTAAGGTTACAATACTGCGATGTAGAAAACAAGAGGAAATTACGACATCATCTTATGAGAGCTGAATGATGGACACTCAAAGAAGCAGACCAAATTTGCCTGACGATCCACATCGTCATCATATTGGATTGCTTTAGATGAAACAATAAGCTTTTTAACCTTTCGACTGCCGTAATTACAGACACAATTAAAAGACAATAGGTGTGTAGACACTGGTGTCCTATTGGGGCTTATTGAATTAAACCATGCAAGAAATTGATGAGAGGCGAGTGAGCAAGGGCCACCTTAAGGCAGCTCAAGATTCACAACTTTTATATCCTACACCAATCCGCACTGGGCCCGCGTGGTGGATTATGCCCCATTCCCTCTCCTAGGGCCTGTGTCCCAACAGTGAGAACATTAAAAAGGCTGATGATAATAAAAAAAAAACGGACGGAAACGGAAAGAAAAACATCGTGAGGAAACCGGCATGTCCTAGAACCAAATATTTGAAGACATATGACACCCACCAATCCGCACTGGGCCCGGGTGGTGAATTATGGCCCATTCCCTCTCCTAGAGAGAGGAGGCCTGTGTCCCTGCAGTGGGAACATTAAAAGGCTGATGATGATGATGATAATATCCTACATACGACCAACAATAGTTTTGGAATTTCCCCAAACGGTGTCATGAGTAAGCCTACATCGATTCGTGTCTTGTAATATTAATTAAGTAGGCACGGGTGAGCTGTCGTCTTATTTTACTCTAAATTTAGAGCTGATTGCATTGAGTTTAAATTATACAACGTGTAACTCTTTAGCTACACGGAAATGTCTCAAGTATTCATTGCCGAACGACTCTCAATTGGCTTCAATCTAATAATAGATGGCATAAAAATGATGTTGAATTTTTTTTAGGTGCAACTTCTTGATTCATAATAGCAATGGGGCACTCATTATGAAAACTTTCTCAGGCAATATAATATTATAAAAGTTACTGATATATTAGTTTATTTTGCTTATATCCACAGTATTATGTCTTTTAACATTTTGCTGTAGGGATCCCCAGGCGACGTAAAGTCTAAAGGCTATACCTACAGCTATTAAGAAGTCTTTGCGGCCTTCGTTATGTTTTCCTTTCAAAATTAACAGCAGCTTTAATGGTATTAATACGCAGAGTTTACCCGGTTACTAACTCCCTAAATTTATTAGGCTGTAACAGCAAATATTCAATTGATGTTAAAGGGTTGCCTCTATAAAGAAAGACATGACAGAAACTCCATGGACTTAAACTATCCGTGGGTTTGTTAAAATATTCAAAACTAGGTTCTGCAAGTGACTTCGCCCGCGTAGAAGTTGGTTTTTTCATACAAACTTCCAACCCCCGTTTTATTTCTTTAGCCGTGGAGTTTCGTAAAATCTTATCGGATGTCTGCACCCTATAAGAAACATACATGCTAATTTGTAAGTATGCAGGTAGGTAGGTGTAATAGATTCTAAGATTTCGTGATTAATCAGTGAGTGGTTTATCGCTTACATATTTAGAAATAAGTATTTATAAATATGTAGGAATAACGTTCAATATCTTTGATAAAAATTCACTACATCTAGAATTCATAAAAATAGCAATCATTACCAAAGACACATTTAGCTCTATCTAAGATACTAATAGCGATAATTAATAAAAAAACTATAAGAGCTTTTTATTAACTATCGCTATGCTCGCTGATCGCTTGGCGTGTGTAAAAAAAGGAGTAGGTATGTAAGCATCAAAACATTAAAAGCGAAGACACAGACATAATATTACCTAGATTAGTACCTGATCAGGTCGGTGTGGTAGTCTGCACATGGAAGTCGCTTCTAGTAGCTCTAGAGCCATGCTTGCTATTTCTGTCGCATGCTTGTTTCCTGAAAAGTTTAATAAGTTGATTTTAATTTTGGCTCTAAATTTCGATTTCGTTGAACACTACAAAGGTTAAAAAATATGATGAAGGAGCCTTACTTATCACTTTAATTTTTCTTCCCCTTTCTATTTTTTTTATATTCATCAGTATATTATATGCAAGAAAAAGAAATAATGCGCCGAACAGAAAATGCCTGGAAGAGCTTTTGGTCCATGAAGGAAATATTCAAGGGCACTTTGCCCATGTCACTGAAGCGTAAGCTGATGGACATGTGTATTCTCCTTATTCTGACATATGGTGCACAGACTTGGTTTTTGACTAACATCCAAAAGTCCAGGCTCAAGGTTTGTCAGCGTGCTATGGAGCGCAGCATACTATGTGTTAAATTAACAAACCACGTTCCAAGCACTACACTGCGCTCCAAAACACAAGTAATGGATGTGGCTCAAAAGGCTGCCCAACTTAAATGGAACTGGGCAGGACATGTCTGCCACATGTCTAGCGAGCTGTGTGTGGGCCCGTAAAACACAGGATTGGTGCCCGAACACAGCGACGCGGGGCCGCGGCAGACCACGAAGGAGATGACGGGACGACCTAGATGTCTTCCTTGAGAATTGGAGCGGTAAAGCATGTGACCGAGAGGATTGGAAAGAATGGAGGGAGGCCTTTGCCCAGCAGTGGGACAGGCTAGGTATAATAAGTATATCATATGGTATTGTATGATTGTATTTAATCATTTATGTAGTTATCAGTTCATCATCATCATCATCATCCTACCCTTAACCCATGTTACTTGGAGTCGGTGCAACATGTTTTTTTCTTCCACTCTGACCTATCACCCCTCACACTAACACTAACTACCTTTTCTTTTATATCACTCCTCACACAATCCATCCATCTCTTTTCGGCTTCCCTCTTCCTCAAGTAGTGTATCATGTATGTCTTCTTTCTTATGTAGTTATCAGTTGAAAGCACTAAATGTTTTTCCTTCGTTTAGTTGCTCCAAACGTTGAATCACTACATAGTATAAAACAAAGTCGCTTTCTCTGTCCCTATGTCCCTTTGTATGCTTAAATCTTTGAAACTACGCAACGGATTTTGATGCGGTTTTTTTTTAATAGATAGAGTGATTCAATAGGAAGGTTTATAGCTATAATATATCACCTTTGCACCCGTGCGAAGCTGGGGAGGGTAGCTAGCAAAATATAAAACCACCTATTTATCACTTGTTCTATACGAGGAAACGTTTTTCCTTAGATAACTTTGCATAACATAGCATCAACCTTATGATATTACCACTGCTGGGACTCTGGCTTCAACTTGAGGAGAGGGAATGGATCATAATCAACCTCGCGGGCCCAGCGGGTTTGTTGGTTCTAGGACAGGCCGATTTCTTCGCGATGTTTTCCTTCACCGTTTTGATGCAGTAGTGATGAAATAAATTACACAAAGTAATGCACTCCTACAACTCCTACAAGTCGATACCATTACCACTCGGCCACCACTACTCTCTATAATGTAGTCGTAAATAATAATAGTAAATTAACACATATTTACCATTTCTAACAGGTAATCCTGAAGCGACCATGTAAGAATCTCCAATGGTTTCAATTTTATATACGTCATAGCATTCGATTTTCTCGTCAAATAACTTGTATACTGAATTTAAGAAGCTTATCACCTGTAATAAAAGATACTAATTCAATACAAGTTGCAATTTTTCAAGCATGCTTGAGTTCAAAAAGCAAAGAAACTAGATCCAAGAAGTACATCTCTTGAGCAATCTTTGGAGACAATATAAATGAGAAAAACTTGACGACTAGACGTCGTTCGATGTTTTACACTTTTTGTCATTTATAAATGAGAAAAACTGGACAACTATAAGTTGTTGGACGTTTTACACTTTTTGTCATTTATAAATGACAAAAAGTGGACAAGTGCAAAACGAACTCGCAAACGAAGGCTTCTTAAAATAGTCTACAATTTCAAGAGCTAAGTAGCAATTGATAAGGATTTCAATATAAATTGTCACTTACTTGGTAAGGCGTAGATACGGCGGCAATAGCGGTAAACCCGACTATATCGCTGAAGTACACTGTCACCGAAGCAAAGAACTCAGCTGGAACCTGGAAATAAACATTAGTCCAGTCAATCAGTGTCAGACTTCTACTGACTAAACGATCTACCGTTCCTTCCTGTCTTAGTTCCAGGGCCCAAGTGTTTCGCTTTCGCATCAACCCTTGGCCCCAGAAAGCTTTCACCCTGCTGGGCCCCTACAGTTGCTGACAACTCCTTGAGGCGCACTCCAAAATCGTAAAACAAAGTGTAAATAAATAGTTTATAAATTTCTTTACATCACATGCGCTCCTAAACCTATTGATATAAAATGAGTACAAAATCATGTTCTACGATTTTCCAGAACTCGTCATTATTAATAAAAAATGTCACAACACTATAACACTATAATTATGTCTAGCTGTTATAGTTAAACTATAACTGAATTATATAATTAAATATATATAACTAAAACTCTTGTTCTATTATACCTATTGTTCTTTAATTGTGTCTTTAATTACGGTACTTGAAAGTCTAAATTTAAGAACTAAGTTTAAGTACAGCCTCCAGAAAAGGCTGTTTTTTTTAGCTTTATATCAAAATAAATTAGAGGTATTTTATATTAAATTCTGGCTTAGTACATTTTTTTTTTTATATTTGGCAACTGAGCCGGTGTCGACTATTCTGCCAGGTACCCGTATATTAATTTTGATGAATAGTTCAATTTAGACATTGCGTTCAAGAGATACCATGATTTTTAAAATGTATTAAATATTAATAAAATCGTTTACGATTTGATCCGATAAATCATGAATCAAGCCGACAAGTTCAATGCTCTCTCAGTGATAAGACTTATCGAATGTTGTATTACAAATATAAACAGTACCTATAACGAAGATTTTATTGATATTATACTCGTTAGGTTACTAGGTCGTTCGTATCTCCCTAAAAATCCCCTTAGGTCAACTTATTATCATTATCATCAGCCTTTTAATGTTCCCACTGCTGGGACACAGGCCTCCTCTCTAGGAGAGGGAATGGGCCATAATCCACCATGCGGGCCCAGTGCGGATTGGTGGTTGTCACATGTCTTCGAATTTTTGGTTCTAGGACATCCGGTTTCCTCACGTTGTTTTCCTTCACCGTTTTGAGAGTAGTGGTGATGAAATAAATTACACAAAGTAATGCGCCTGGCTGGGTTTGAACCCGCGACCTACGACTCGTAAGTCGGGGCCGTTACCACTCGGCCACCACTGCTCTATAACTTATAACTTATAGGTCAACTTACAGCTCATAAAACATCACAAATATACCACTACGAATACCTATAGTGATGCGTAACGTATGTCCCCAAAGATATCGCCGGTCAAAGTTCATACTTTGATTAGCGTTACGCGTTTATGACTACGCGTCATGACGCTACCATATACAAAGTCTTTCTGTCGCTTGAACATATTATATGACCAGCGAATTATAATGAGTTAAGTTCAAAGATAACAATTGTGCTGTAATAATGATAACGTTACGTTACACGCTACGTTATAACTTTATGTTCGTTACGTTATACGTTACGTTTATGCTACCAAACTTCGACTAGACGGGCGCTGTTATCAATTCATTACTTGTGACTCGAGCTACTGATTCATCGCGTTTTTCTGTTTACACTTAATAAGTCGTTGTTATCTTTCGTTTATAACAGTTAATTCCTGTGTAACTGACCTCTTTGTTTTCGTTTTGATGATTAAAGGTAGAAAGATTTCAACGTCTGGCTAGAGATTATCAAAAAAATGCTCTGTTCCCTCGCGCCTCAAGGAGTTGTCAGTAAAGCCGTAGGGACTCTGCAAATGGGTTGACTGGGACCTAGGGTCTCTTTCTGAAAGGCAGGCTTGATTCAGTGCGAAGGGCAGAGAAGGAAAAGGGTGGGGTGATTAGTCAGTAAGAGTCTGACTGTTTCCCGCTCCGCCCAAGAGCGCGATTTGACATTGGATGATTTTGCCCACCATAAAAAAATAACGTGTACGAAAGGCCATTTTTTCAATTGCGATGTTTTTTCTTTTGTCCTGGGCCTGCGTGGTGGATTACGGCCCATTGTCTCTTTTAGAGAGAAGGCCTGTGTCCCAGCCGTGGGAAAATTATAAAGGCTGATGATGATGATGACTTGATCAAGTAGCAATGAATACTTAACAATCAAAACAAATTGCTTTTGCCCAAGGTTAAAAGCAAGCTTCGCAAATCTTACAAATTAATTTTAAGTTTGAAAACGGATGAAAGAAAAAGTAAAAATAACTTGGAAACTCACATAGACTTTTTCTAAACGGTTTTTAATAATTTTTTTTTCATAGCAAGCTTTTATAACGCGGTATATACTTTTATAATTAATACTTGTCAAGACAAATCACACGAGCCCAAATTCCATTTTTGAAGGGATTTATTGCCATGGTTATGGCGTGTCTATTCTAGCAAGGATTTTATTTATTTATTTATCATTACATAGTATAAAACAAAGTCGCATGTTCCTATGTATGCTTAAATCTTTAAAACTACGAAAACGATTTTGATGCGGTTTTTTTTAATAAGTAGAGTGATTCATGAGGAAGGTTTACAAGTATGATACATGCGTAATATATTAGTATTGCTCCCGTGCGAAGCTGTGGCGGGTCGCTAGTTAAGAGCATAGTACGAATCTACACCAACAATTTTCAAATTATTCGAACATCAACTTACATGAGTCATTGCTACCCACATTATAGCGACTATGTATAGCACTCACCTCAGCATCTCAACCCATCTCTTTCTAACCTATAGCGACATCTATCTCACACATACGCGGTTCGTAGCGAGGCCTCACCGTGGTTTCGAACAAACCGTTTTGGCAGAGGAACGTGTTACGACTTGTGAATGAAATAAACGGACTATCAGCCCACCTGCAGCTGTTGTACGGAATTATGAATGGAAATGAATGAATGAATGACGCGTCTAACTCGATACATAGGTAAAGTGAAAGTAGATAAAAAATGGAATAGTAGTGGGTAGATACAATTTTGGTTTGAGAATAACTTTATAATAGTGAAAACGAATGGAAAAACGTAGTAATATAGAGAAATATGATATATGAAGTGTGAATATAATAATTTAAGAAGTAACAGAGAAAGAATCAAGAAAAAGAGGGTAGTTTGTTTATCAATGCAAAGTCGCTTCCCGCTGTCCGACTTATATCTTTAAAAATACGCAACGGATTTTGATGTTTTTTTTTTTAATAGATCAGATAGTGTGATTCAAGAGGAAGGTTTATATGTATATGTATCCATGCATAATATATTCAATATCACCATTGCATCCTTGCGAAGCTGGGGAGAGTCGCTAGTTACATAATATAAAATAAAGTCGCTCTGTCTCTTTATACATAGATCTTTAAAACTACACAACGGATTGTGATGCGGTTTTTTTTAATAGATAGAGTAATTCAAGGAGAAGGTTTATAGATACAATATACATACATTGCACCCGTGCGAAGCTGGGGCGGGTCGCAAGTGAAATATAAAGGAAATGTCCTTATTAAATACTAAAGAATTAATAAAAAGGCAAGAAGATGACAAAATGTGCGTCGAAAACAAGGGAAAAGTTACACTAAGTCAAATTACCCATGTATAACGGAACTTGCTGGCCTTGTAACTTGGATATCTTCCATAATGAATGGCCCCAATAAAATAATGACAAATATGTTACATGACTGTGCAAAATTATTTGGATTTTGGCTTGTACACACGGCCGTCGTCGGGTCTTGGCGAGTCTGAAGATTTTTTTTTCTTTTTTTTTTTTTCTCCCGCTCCATATATAGGAGAGTGTTGTGGCTAGCACTCTTGTGCATCCGCCAACGAGTCTGAAGTTCTCTCTGCGAATTTTAGCGCTTGAAAATTCGTACAAAAATGAAAGGATTAAAAAAATAAATGCCAATAACAATTACAAATTGCATTTATTTGTCTAAAAGCATTTATTTTTTTACGATTTATTTTTATTTTTTTACGAGTCCTTTTTATTTCTTTAAGAGTCCTTTTTTATTTTTTTACGAGTTCGAGGTTTTAATGTTTGTTTAGTCACCCCAACCTCGGGGTTTCCTTACGTGATGACCTCAACAATGAAGATATCCGCAAGAACCAAGGTTGCTTACAGAGCTCAGTTGCAGAAACGCGATGGACGCGAGACAAATATGATCGTTTGTTGTGGCGACCTATTTTTAATAGTGGAAGTCTTTCAGCTGAAATGATGATGTTGAGGTTAAAATGCAAAATTAGGGACATCAGCAAAACCCAAGGGTTTTCCCAATGCACTCATAAGCAACCGATCACTAGGCCAACAGAAAAATCAGGTATAATATTCTGGATTAACACACACATTCGTAAATTCTCTGATTCACAGGCCCAAATGGAATACACACACAGTGCATTATGAGACACAGTAGGAAAACTAAGAACAAATTAATACTCTGAATGCCACACTTACATTGAATGCAGTATGACGCTATTTGACCTAGTAAACTAAATGCAAATAGTCGCAATTCAGTAAAGATTTGCTTACTATGCGTTCCAAATAAGAATAGGAAAGTCAATAACCTCGATCTGTCAAATTTTGAGTGAAAAGTACGGTTTGCAAAAAAAAATTATTTGCGTATCAATAAAAATATATATATTTTTTTGGTTTTTATTACTAAATCTTAGTTAATTCTAGGTAAAGTAAAAACGATATGGTTTAATATAAATTAGCCAAATATATTGTTTTTAATCATAAATAGTTTACAAAAAAAAACTATTTTCTTTCTTTTTTTCATTGTTAGGAAGAATTCGCCTTTTTCTTCCATTTACCACTACAAAGACACATCACACAGTGACACAAGTATAAACAAAATTGAAAAACTGGATTCTGATTAAATTGTTTTCGTTCACGATTCGTAAGTAAATAATTTGTTTTTTTTTCAATGTTTTGTTTTGTTCACTCTACCTGATTTATTCTATTTGACAGTACGACGTGACGTCACAACATGGCAATTGATCCTATTCACATTTGGAATGGATTGTAGGTTTAGGATATCTTACTTAATCTTTATTTATATACAAGGTGTAAGGGATATGTCTCAGCAATCTTGGAGGGCTTGGTCATTAGACCAAACTGAATGATCTTCCACGGTTTGGAGTACCAACCGCCCACTATGAGACGGAGTGTTGGAAGCATGAGAGAAATAACCGGAAACATTCCTCCTTTTTACGCTTAAGAAGTTGGCACAGATAAAGCCACTGGTCCTACGTCTAATCTTTCTCCAGTTGTGTTGGATTACTGTTCCATCGAACTATGCATGAAGTTGGAAAGCTTCCAACAAGGTGGACCGACGACCTACTGAGGGTCGTGGAGGTTCAATGAAAGCTTAACGCCCTGGACTGTTTGATAAGACGATACTTGGAGGAGGCCTATGTCCATCTAATGACGTCTTTCGGTTGAAATTATGATGATGAGTAGTTTATCTATTTAGTCGTATTTTATTCCTTTCATCATCAAAGTGATCAGTTATTCTATATTTTTACTGTGATTCAAGTTCTTCTTATAAATAGTCTATACTAATAGATTCCTGAAATAACTTATTCAGGACAATATAATGACGTTATTTTAATAATAATATTTCGTAATTCCAATTTGATCAACAGCACTTACATAGAAACGGATCCAGAAATAGTTATTACTATATTTATTTGCGTACTTCGGTTTTTCTCATTTTATTTCCTTGTAAATTGGCTAGTGCAATGAAGAATAACATTCTCACTATAATAGGGATAAAAGTCATCCATAGGGTAATGGGAAGATGGAAAGAGCTATAGGTATATTTCGCGAACGAAACGGAGTTAAAGATGTCCGCAGTCTAACTCGAGCACCCGACATTGTCCAAAGAATTGCCAAACTTGGTGGCTGAGGGTGTGGCATTGCCCGCAAAATAGATAGCCAATAAGGCCAAAATGTTCAAAAGAAAGAAGCAGCCAAGGGTTGATGCGAAAGCTGAACACCAGGGCCCTGGAATTAAGGCAAGAAGGAACAGCGTGGGTCGTTTTTTCAGTAGAAGTCTGACACTGTCTCGTGCTCCACTCAAAGACGAGATTCGACATATGATGATTTTTCTCACAATAAAAAAAAACCTCCCACAAGATAGACTAATGACCTCGTGAAGGTCGTAAGAATCCAATGGATTCGAGAAGCACATGTTTTTCGTTGTGAATATATGCATTGTACATCTTATTGCTGAAATGCTGAAGATGATTTAGACATGATAAAATCATTCGAAACAGGAAAAGGCTCTGGATTTACGAATAGTAAGTGGCTGTTTCAAACCCAGCCAGGCGCATTACTTTGTGTTATTTCATCAACACTACTCTCAAAACGGTGGAAGAAAACATCTTGAGGAAACTAATATGAACCAATAATTTAAAGACGTGACATCCATAAACCTGCACTGGTTCCACGTGGTGGATTACGGCCCATTCAGAAGATGTCTGAGTCCAACCAACGGGAACATTATAAAGCTGATTCCATACTAAACTTGTTAATTTCATTTTTTCGTTGAAAAGTGAAGGAGTTGAACTATATACATTACATCCGTATTTAAACATCTTGAGTTTAGGCGGAGCACAGAGAAATGCATAAACCGACCACATCAAAATATTTATGTTGAATATACATACATAATTATATGTGTTACCACAAATCTACAACGTCTGGCAACTAGCCAAATATGTGAGGGCAATGACATTAGAAAAACCCACTGACATAGAATACATACAACAGATTCCATTGCCATTATGAATGACGGTAGAGTTATAAACAAACTAGACTAGACGTATAGACGGTATTCTTGGAAGCGTCATATCTTTTCGTAAATCTTTTCAAAACAGCTTCTTCTCAGTCAGTACATTCTTCTCAGAGTGGTTGTGGTCATCACTGTGAATGAGTGGCTTTCCGTGTACATTCGTAGACCGAGCACTTAGTTGCGGCCTTGACCTGATCTGTCTATCTCATTCGTGACCACGTGGCCTGGTGCCCTCAACTTTTCCCTGTACTACGAGATGCTCTTTGGAGTCATTATCACGACGAGATACATGGCTAAAGAAGGTCAAAATGCGTGACTGTAGTCTGAGGCTGATAGACGCAGTTTGATGCCGAGTTCATTAAAGGTGGATACAAATTTGTCATTGCAACACTCGGCTCCATAACACACTCGCAAATTCTGCTATACTCGTAACGACAAACTTTCCGCACTTGTACCAAAATGTATTTTAGAAGTATACACAGATACACCAAGTTTGAATTTATACAAGGCTTTACCTGTTGGGTTTGCTTCAGTTGTTTAGCAATGCTTGGAGGCAGCATCTGGTACAGCAAAGAGTCGCTGAGTTCTTTCTCATATTCCAATTCACGTGCTTTTTCCGCTAAGTTACTGGCGTACACCTGGAAAAGAAAGAGTGAATATGTACTGTACTTCGTCACAGTAAATTATTTAATGACAACTTGGCCTGACCCTCGGGCAAAGTGGGAGTGGAAACCCACCCCGTTTCTTTTTAAGCATTCGTTTTAAGGCCGGACCTTCGTTTGAGAAGCAAGTCCATGGCCCAGTAGGCTTCGGCCCTTGGACCTATACATTTGGTGACAACTCCTGAAAAACAGTACGCGCTGTCAACGACTAGAGTTCGTTCAGGATGATTACAGGATGGTCGGAGGCTAGATACCTATTGCTTGCTATCCACAAGTCCAACTGAGTATTGGCCTGACTCTAGCCAATATTCAGCTTTAAAAAAAAACTCTCGACTTTCAAACTCACATTGTACTTCTTCCATTTATATTGAAGCAAATTGCACATTACAAACGTGCTGCACGTGCATAATATGCTTTGAGTTATGCAACATACAACTCAGTATGAGTAATACTGGGTCGTTGAGCTCAATTTGTCCGACATTGGCCTTGTCAGTGTACGGTTACGGAGCAATGATGAAGGCCGGTCATGTCGTTGTACTCATTTAAGGAGAGATCTTGAGATAAAATTACTGCACTTTTGTGGGAGGAGTAGATTCCGTCCGGCTTTGCCTGTGTAAAAGAAGGTTACTTTTTACAAACTTTAGACCTTGTTTCATCTTTTAAGAGCACCTTAAAATAAGTCGCGCGATAGCAGCGCGGTTGTCGTGCGACAGACGCACGTATTTATTTATATGAAAAAAGAAAGCAACGTTGCTGTCGCTTGGCACGTTGCGGCTAATTTGAAGGCGCCCTCATTAGGGGTCGCATTTCGGGAAATCCTCTCTTAGTGCTCGCCTAGTGCCAAATTTTGCATTCCTAGATATAACAGCTTCAGCAGTGCGTTGATTGTGTCAGTCAGAAACATAATAATATAACAGAATAGTTTCTGCCAGTGGCTTCCCCGGCGTGAAAATAGTTTTTCCAAACACATTGTATAAATTTTTCACTCCCTTTTTTTAAAAAAAATCTTATCATACCTACCTAATACGAGTACAAAGAACATATCCTCCAAGTTGCAGGTTTTTACGATCAGTCATTTATCCATCTTGTCCGTTGTATCCGGTTTATCTATCCGTCGAGCGTTGATCCGATAGTCAATCAGGACAAAGTTGTTTTAATGGATAGATATTGGTGCGGTTGATAGACCATCGCACAAAGTAACGGGGTCATCTAAGCATGACTAATCGATACGAACATAAATATAGTGAACACGAACATCAAACTTGAACATTTGGTTCGTTCACATAAATGGCTTATTCGAACACGCATGCGAACATAGTTCGAATCAAGTTCGCGAACGAAAGTCGTGAACATCTATCTCAATAGCCATGGCATGATTCATTATGAAGTAGCAGAAAGATTTTTGAGCTCACAGCGATTCACAAAAAACACCATCCGTTCAGAATATACTAATGGGAACGTCTAGAAACGTCTTTGACAAACAGAGCGTGTTCGTTAGTGGTAGGGACGTGCGAACCAAGTTGTTGCGTAACATGCAATGCAACTAATTTTAAGGCTCAATTTATACAGCTGAGGAATAGAACAGAATGAGAGCAGTGGTGGCCGAGTGGTAACGGCCCTGACTTACGTATTGTAGGTCGCGGATTCAAACCCAGCCAGGCGCATTTCTTTGTGTAATTTATTTCATCACCACTGCTCTCAAAACGGTGAAGGAAAACGTGAGGAAACCGGCATGTCCTAGAACCAAAAATTCGAAGACATGTGACATCCACCAACCCGTACTGGGCCCGCGTGGTGGATTACGGCCCATTCCCTCTCTTACAGACACCTGTGTTCCTGCAGTGGGAACATTAAAAAGGCTGATGATGATGATGATTTCGCCTGTACTTAGAGGACAGTAGTTTGACAACAGTTAGAGAAATTCTCGAGAATGCGCGAAGATTCCCCGGAAGACGCGTGGCATTTTTTTGGTTCGTATTTTGTTTGTATTCACTTAAAGTCTATTATGCTATGTTCGTTGCGTCGTAAATTAAGGCTAAGATGTAAATAATTTCAAAGATTTACCTGAATCGTATTGACTGCGTTTCGCACCAACACTATGATGATCGGAGATACCACACAGACCAGTATAAGGATCCCTGCACAGACGACCTCCGACCGCTTTGCTTCTGTTAGACTTTTAGTCACACCATCCCTGAAAAAAGAAATCACTTAATTGTACTACTTGTCTTTAACTTTCTTCTCTTAGTGAGGAGGTCTAAGTCCCAGCATTAGGAACATTATAAGGCTACTCTAAACGTTTTCTTATTATTTCCTGGAAAGACGGCAGCCCCATGAGATAACTATATACTTTTTCAAGAATATGCCCTTGTAAACTATGGCTTCCGGAGAGGTTTCTAAGAAGTAACGTAGCTCCTTGCATGAACTACAACATTTAACACTTAGTTTGTAATACATGTTTTGACTTTGACTTTGATCATTAAAGTGGTTTTGAATCCTGCACACTGTAATCTTTCCCGATAGATAAGAAACGTTATTAAACGGTTCAGCAAATAAATTAATTTTAAAAGTTAAATAAGCCATCTAATTGAACGCCTAGGCCGTTCATTAAACGTTTAGATTCAATTAATGGTTGAGTGCCTTTACATTAAGAAATACGGAGAATATCCACTCTTACGTTGTTAAAATCTCTACGGTCCGGACTAAGCATTTCGTCTCGTTTATGCAGCGTACAACAAGGTGTTGGAACAATTTGCCTGCTACGGTCTTCCCATCCGATAACAATTTAGGTGTCTTCAAAGCTAGAGTGAATAGGATCTTAATAAACTAGCGCAACTTACACAGGAACACAGGGCTCCTCTCTATGAGAAGGAATAGGCCATAATCCACCACGCGGGCCCAGTGCGGTTGGGTGGATGTCACAAGTCTTCGTCACTGCTCTCAAAACGATGAAGGAAAACATCGTGAGGAAACCGGCATGTCCTAGAACCAAAAATTCGAAGACGTGTGACTTCCACCAATTCGCACTGGGCCCGTGTGGTGGATTATGGCCCATTCCCTCTCCTGAGAGGAGGCCTGTGTCCCAGCAGTGGGAACATTAATAAGGCTGATGATGATGACATGTCTTCGGATTTTTGTTTCTAGGACATGCCGGTTTCCTCACTATGTTTACCTTCACCGTTTTGAGAGCAGTGGTGATGAAAAAAATTACTAATAAATTATTTATTTAAACTCTTGAAAAAAATGTTTTGTTATAAACTTGCATGAATGTATTTAATTTGTAATTAATTATTCTTTAAAGCGACGAAGGCTATCAAGACTATTTTTTTCATTCTTTCTTGGTGCAGTATAATTTGCAGGATTTTATTGAAAATATATCCATTATAGATGCTGATTACTTAAAATTACAGTCCTTGGCAGTTAACCTCGTCATCACTTAACGAACCACTTTCTTAGTGATAATCATCATCAGCCTTTTTTAAGCCGCGTTTCCACTAGGTAACAATTGACGCACAACATGTTGCACAGCAAGTTGCAAAACATGTTAAAAGTCAGCGCGGATCTTTTGTTGATCAACGTTGTCTGTCTACGCATGTACTACTTTACGTCAGTCGTCGCAAACATGTCGCCAGAGGAACTTGTGTTTATTTCAGCGGCAGTGGCTATAATTTTGTCGCGTTGGTTAGTTTGAAAATACCTACAAATAAAGAAAATGTAACGATGCTTTTTAAACAACCAACAAGTCACGCGTCATGTTGTGCGCTAGCTGGCGACGTCGTGCGCTGTTGTGCAGCGTTGCCATACATGTTGAGCGTCACGTGTCGCGCGTCAATTGTTGCCTAGTGAAAACGCGGATTTATGATGACAAAGATGAATGACACAGGCCTCCTCTGTAAGGAATGGGCCGTAATCCACCACGCGAACCCAGTGCGGGTTGGTGGATGTCACATATCTTCGAATTTTTGGTTCTAGGACATTTGTGTTATCTGAAATTGTCTAAAAATATTTCTAGTTATCTATTTATCTAATGCTCAGATGACGATAGGCGAGCGAGGAAGGCCCAGCTTAAACAAAGGTAATAAACATAAAAGTCCTGTTACTAATCTGTGACGACACCAACAATTAAACCGCAAACGCGTGACAAATTCAATTGTTTCATTCAATGAACTTGTCAACCGCAAACGTGAAGGTGGCGTCACAGATTTGTAATTTGTAACACAAATGTAACACCGTTTTTAATTCTAATTAAATGTTTATAATTAATAACAGTTTACGCTGTTATGCAATTCAATTGAAACTGGTTATATACCTATTTATAGTATAAACTATTTTCCTGTTCATTATATTATTATTTGCATTATATATTACATTCTATGACTGTTTACGAATTAAAATAATCGTAAACAATCTGGAAATGTTTTATTATTTAAAAAAAATGGCTCTAAAGACGTACAAGGTTATTATTTTTAGTTAAGTTGATAAGGGTTTTTTTATAATTTACATGTGACCCGCCAGTTATATAAACCTTTCTCTTCAATCACTCTATCTATTAAAAAAAGCCGCATCAAAATCCATTGCGTAGTTTTAAAGATTTAAGCATACACAGGGACAGAAAGCGACTTGGTTTTATACTATGTAATGATGTGTATAAATTATTGATAGATTTTTCTTTTTTTTCTAATAATTTATGTGTATATATGTAGTTTTAAGGTTACTTTATTATTGATCATATTGTAAAATAAATAAATATGGATTATTTAAATTTATTAAATTATCTATTTTTTTTTTTTATTGTACGTAAAAATCATCCTATGACAAATTCTACCAATGGGCGGAGCGGAAAACGGTGTCAGACTGTTACTGCCTAAACACCCCATCCTTTTCCTCCTTTGCTCTTTGCACAGGGGCCAAATCTTCCTTTCAGGAAGAGACCCTGGGCCCCAATAGGCTTCGACCCTTTTGCAAAGCACGAACCATCATTCATGATTGGAATTGATTGACGCTAGCATGACCGTGTACCACGAAGCTAAACACGGCGGGGAATTCCACTCCTTAGCTTTACGTATGTAACTGTTGTCTGGTAACGGTCTGGATCTATGGTCTGGATCGAGCCCAAGTCGTCGGCGGCACACTGTTCCCGAGCGCCTCAAGGAGTTGTCAGCAAACTGTTGAGGCCTAGCAGGGTCGAATCGTCCTGGTGCTAAGGGTTGATGCGAAAGCGTATTACCACAGCCGTCTATGATCAAGACAAGGAACGAACGGGGTAGATTGTTTAGTCAGTAAGAGTCTGACACTGTTTGCCACTCCACCCAAAGGTGGGATTCGTCAATGGATGATTTTTACTTACCATAACAAAATCTGTACGTATAATGAATGTGTTCTAAAAATATAAGCTCTACAAGTTGCTTTTTTTATTTGACTTGGTTTGACAATAAAATCTGGAGACGTGCTCACCCAACGAAAGCATAGAAGCGTAAAGATAGCAAAACTATTCAAGTGTTTATAGTTTTCCGGTATGTTGTGTGAGACATGCGCTTGGGTGAACATGGCTTAATAATACGGGTGTTGATTTAGTCAGATGGTCCAATGATCAAGTAGCTTATAGATCTCAGAATACAGGACCTATTAATATAATAATTTACATTCCACAACTACCACACAACTTCGTCTAGTCCAAAGCTAAGCAGAGTTTGTGTTATGAGTACTAGACAACTGATAAACATACTTATATATTTCTAAATACATACATATTATACATAAATTACACCCAGACACAGAACAAATGATCATGCTCATCACACAAACATTTGTCCTGTGTGGGGATTGAACCGACGACCATCGGCATAGCAGTAAGGGCCTCTAACCACTAAATCAATAGGCCAGTCAAAGTCTATTATTGACAAGCTTCTAATTCTATCTGAAAAGTTCTAGTTTGGAGTGATTCGTTTAGTCAGTAAGAGTCGGACACTGTTTTCCGCTCTGCCTAAGGGCGGAAGTCGTCACTAGATGATTTTTCCCACCATAAAGAAAAAACATACACATTATCTCAAGAAAAGAGTCTATTACCACTGATGACATACGGCTCTCAGACGTGGTCGTTCACAATGGGCCTCATCAAAAAGTTTAAGCTAAGAACTCACGAAGAGGTTTTCATCCGCGCCCGCCAGTGTGGACACAGCTGATTTTATTTCTTAACTCTTGAGACCGGAGTTTTGTGCGGTAACGTAGCCGTCACAGTTCCGACATCACCCGCAATCTTGGCTTCTGATATATATAGGGACAAACCGACAAAAAATTCCCCTACTGGCGGAGTCTAGAATCATTTACTGGATCTATGGTATTCGTTTATTTTATGATGTCAATGACACCCTGTATAATCTGACAACCGCAAACATCGCAGACGTCTTTTTTATGGTAGGTAAAAATCATCCCGTCCTTGAGCGGAGCGGTAAACAGTGTCAGACTCTTACAGTCTAAACCACCTACCCCGTTCCTTCCTTGCCTTGATCGCAGGGCCCCGGTTATACGCTTTCAACCGTTGGTCCCAGGAAGACATCGCAAACGTTGAACACATAAAATATGCTTTTAATTTTTACATTATGTACTGTATTCTATAGAAGCTGCGGGTCAATCACACGCAGGTTTTTTTTATGGTAGATAAAAATCATTCAATGACGAATCCCGCCCTTCGGCCGAGCGGGAAACAGTGAGACTCTTACTGACAAAACAACCTATCCCGTTTCTACATCGCCATCTATACCAGGGCCTTCCTTTCAGATACGAACCCTTGGCCCCAGTCAGATGAAAAATACTTTGTGAGTTCTTACGCAACGACGGAGAGGGCATGCTTAGAGTTTCTTTACACTATCGGATCAAAAATCTTACTAATATTATCTTACTAGCTTTTGCCCGCGGCTTCGCCCGCGTGGGTTTGGGGTTTCCGGGATAAAAAGTAGCCTATGTGCTATTCCGGAGTGTATCCTATGCCTGTGCCAAATTTCATTCAAATCTATTCAGTAGTTTTTACGTGAAAGAGTAACAAACATCCATACATCCATACATCCATACATCCATACATCCATACTTACAAACTTTCGCCTTTATAATAGTAGTAGGAAGTAGGACTAATGCGAAAGTTACGATGTTTGGATGTTTGTTACTCAATCACGCCAAAATGGCTGGACGGATCTGGATGAAATTTGGCACAGGCACAGGATTCATTCAGGAATAGAACATAGGCTACTTTTTATCTCGGAAACTCCAACCTCAACCCCAATACCACGCGGGCGAAGCGACGGTCAAAAGCTAGTAAAGATATACGCAAGAGAATCAAAATTACGGACATAGCATGAATAAACTGTTGAATGACTCGTCTCAATTAAACAGATCCATGAACGCGGTGAGCTATTCAAACTGATTTGGCAATTACTCAATTGGCAGCGGTCACGCAGACCACTTGCCGTTTGCGCCGGCGCCGACACGTCTATCTACATATATCTCTGAGTCACCATGCTTCTTTAAACGGCTAATTAACCAAAGATTACGAAAAAAACTCTACAACAAAGTCAATTCACTCCTAACAATAAATCAACTCACACATAACCATGTCAAGCACAAATTTAAAATATGGCTTCAAACGCTGAATTATTTACAGACTGAACAACTCCTACAGTAAAAACTTAACCTCACACTGAAACACACACACACACATCGATAACTTCACGATCTTAAGGTTTTATTTTGTTGTTCTCATTTCGCATTTTAATAATCATGTTAATTTTAATTTTAAGCATGTTTTTGTTTTAATTCCTTATTATTATAGATATTATTTTATTTAGTCTCTCACTAGTTATGTATAAATTACATTTAAGGAAGAGTCACTTCGCCAATATATGTAATAAGCGACACTAATGGGAGAAGACACTGACTTCTGTAATACAGGTTTCGACCTAGCTCAGAAGTCAGGGCTTCAAATACATTGTTAACTAGCTTTTGCCAGCGGCTTCGCCCGCATACATAAAATATAGCCTATGTCACTCAGGAGTAAAGCAGCTTTCTATTGTTGCTAATTTTTTTCCAATCGGACCAGTAGTTCCAGAGATTACCTCCAACAAACAAAAAAACAATGAAACAAAAAAACAAACTTTACCTCTTTATTATATTAGTGTAGATAGTGTAGATGATATTGTATACGTGTCAATAAACTATTTGATTTGATTTGATTAACGATTGCCTGGAACGATTTTAAACGGATATCAATTATAATTAGACGAGTCTAGTGATAAAGGCCCCAACTTACGCCTGGCTGAATTCGTGTAGTTTATTTCATCAACACTACTCTCAAAACGGTGTAGAAAAACATCGTGAGGAAATCGGCATGTCCTTGAACTAAAAAATCGAAGACATGTTACGTTCACCAGCCCAAACTAGGCTCTCGTGGTGGCTTATGGCCCATTGCCACTCCTAAAGAGGAGTCCTGAGTCCCAGCAGTGGGAATATTATGAGCCTGATGGTACTGCAATTTATTTATAGTCTCTATTTATAGTCTCTATTTATAGTCTCTATTTATAGTCTCTATTTATAGTCTCTATTTATAGTCTCTATTTATAGTCTCTATTTATAGTCTCTATTTATAGTCTCTATTTATAGTCTCTATTTATAGTCTCTATTTATAGTCTCTATTTATAGTCTCTATTTATAGTCTCTATTTATAGTCTCTATTTATAGTCTCTATTTATAGTCTCTATTTATAGTCTCTATTTATAGTCTCTATTTATAGTCTCTATTTATAGTCTCTATTTATAGTCTCTATTTATAGTCTCTATTTATAGTCTCTATTTATAGTCTCTATTTATAGTCTCTATTTTCGGACACACATCGGAAAGAGAGAGGTCTTTCCGATATATATCGCGAAGTTATGAATTTACTTAAGATATCACATTCCTAAAAGCCATATCTCTGCTAGCTGCATACGCAGGCGTGAACCACTAATTGTCTAGTTAAGTTATTACCCAGCATTACAACTGGTAATTGCTGGAGATAATTGAGCTATGAAGTCTTTTATCACGTCTAGTGGCGCCGAGCTAGACGTGACTATAGTTGAGAAAACTGGTTTAAAATTAAGATTCTTGCATCAGAAAAATGTTCAGGTAGTAGGGGTTTTTTATGGTGGGCAAAAATCATCCAATGACGAATCCCGCTCTTGGGTGGAGCAGGAAACAGTGTCAGACTCTTACTGACTAAACACCCCACCCCGTTCCTTCTTTGCCCTTCGCACTGGGGCCAAGCCTACCTTCAGGTAGTAGGGGTCATGTGGTGTCTCTAAAGAGACCACATAACTTATTAACCAACGAACTGGCTTGTTAGATGTTTCGAATAATGTTAACAGTTAGAAAATAGGTTTGAATATCGAATAAGGAAAAATAGTATGTTGTTTTAGGGCAGTTGAAGTGTGACCTCGGCGGTCCATAGCTTAAAAGCGTAAATAATGTATTAAGTATAGAGTTCGTTTTATTGCTGCTACTAGGATCCCAGTACCGAAGCCCTGCTGAGCTAGTCCCCCGGGTCATTGCAGTATCAGGGACCAATAGCGCTTTCCTTTTATAGGGTTTTACCCCGGGTTTTGAAGAGCTAGGATATTTTAATTCAATTAAAAACCCTCATGGTTTTGCTGGATAGTTTTTCAGCTAACCTTCTCGAGGGAAACCCATGCATTGACTTTCCCTAAAAAATATCTGGGTTTTTACAGCCGAATACAAAAAGCGCTAACAATCAACTATCCCATTCTGAAAGGGAAACCCCTTCGTAAGCGCTAACCAATATATTAATTCAAGCGAGTTTAAACCGTATTTTTAACGACATAAGAGGGATTTGAAGCCAGTAGCAGCCGTGCGGACGAATTCGGCAATTCTAAGGCACACAAAGATAAGCCCGACCGATCACCACGTCAAGCTAAAATATAAGTTACTTTCTTTGCTTTAAAAGCTAGTGTGCCGTGCGTCGCGTCAGTCAGTGCAGCGAGGCCCCCCTTTGCCTACGCCTAGCTACGCTACTGTCTATACGTTATTGTATTAATACGCACATAACTTTCTAGAACCAAAAATTCGAAGACATGTGACATCCACCAACCCGCACTGGGCCCGCGTGGTGAATCATGGCCCATTCCCTCTCCTAGAGAGGAGGCCTGTGTCCCAGCAGCGGGAACATTAAAAGGCTGATGATGATGAACTAAAATTACTGGCGGAAGAAAATATCCTTTTATTAAGTGGAAAGCAATAAAGCATTTGGGTTACCCATTAAAGACTAGGTTAGCGCTTACCCTTACGATATCGCTTGGGTTTCCTTCTCAATCGGCTTTCCCTAGTCTTTCGCTAAGTATACGTACAAGTTTCCCAAATAAAGGGATAGCCGATCGTAAGGGAAACCCTTTCAAAGGGTTTTGAAAATTAATCCGCTCGTCCGGTCCCTGTGCAGTATACAGATTAGACAAAGTTTGCAAGTCTACAAGAAAGAAGTAAATAAAAAACGCATATTTCAAACACACTTGAGCACCTGCTCTTATTTCTGCTGTTTTAAGTTCACAATGTTATTTTGGATTAGTGCGGAAAAATGTGGTGGTAAGGCCATGCTACAATTTGTTATATTTTTGTACTTGCCTAGTTGTCGGGCAGCTCTACAAAGGCGCAATGAAAAATTCCGAAGCCATATCTTTTTCCACTTGCATCAAATGTACTATATCAAGGTCGACTCGTAGAAAATGCCTAAGATAGATAGATAGATTTATATTCTTTATTGCACACCAAAAATAAAAAAATAACAAGGCTAAGGTTTTAAGTCCGCCTTTGTACTATGTGCATAAAGTTTTTATAAATAAATAAATATTAGTATTAGAATAAATTATTAGCATTAAGAATGAATAATCGAATTTAAAAAAAAAAGGAAATATTGTATGATTTTTATTATATTATTTTATTATATCTTATAAAGCAAAAAAAAAGAGTCTGAGGTGGACTCGCGTAGTTTTTTTTAAGGTTAGTTAAAGTGTGATGAGTGCATGACGAATGCCATAAATTGTAAACAAAAAAAGTGTATAAACAATTATTGTGCATATTATAGAAAAGTGCGCGGACCATCATGTCTGCGGTAAAATATACTAACAAAAAAAAAATTAGATATTATTAGTTTTGTGTAATCTGAATCAATTAATATATCAAACCAACTTGTAAGTTTTTGTGATAAATAAACTAAATGAAACTACCATACTTAACTTACACTAAATGCGTCATTTAAACAAAAAAACTGTAAGTAGACCAAAGTTTTTGGGTAATTACATTGTTTTAAAATATGTTAATTGTAGGATGTAATGCTATGTGCACCCTAATTTTAATATACTTTGTAAAATAAATGTTAAGTAATAAAAATCAGTTATAATATATTATAGTAAATTTATCTCACCCAATTTTATAATATCTATAATATTATTCTTTTTTTTTGTTCAGAAGAACAAAAATAGTTTCTAATTGTCAGAAAAAGAACCTCAAAGCACTCTTTTGTGGGTTCCTATGACATTCCGATTAAATACTAGACAAAATGAATACTGCACACCCATACCAAATTAAAATCAACCTTATACGACCGTTAATAAAACTGAGAATTCTTTCACAAATCTGTAACTCTTTTAAAAATATATTGAAATTGTCGCGGTAAGTAAAAATGAACCTTAAACGATTGGAAATTGGGTTTAAAATGGGTTTGTTATAGAGGTTGATTCAAGTCACGTTTCAAATTAAATCGGGCGTGATTGCTTTAGAACGATCAAATGTATTTGCAGTAAGACAGAGGAAATGTGCATTCACGTGTATCTATATTATTCAATTGGCGACAATCTTAGGATAAACGACTGCATTATTAGCTTTTTTATATTCCTCGTAAAGTTTATTTTTAAGACGGGAATAGAATGAAAATGAAAGAAAAGAAAAGAAGTCGAAAGAAATGTCGCTATAATTTTCGAGGGTAGCTAACAATTTATAACCTTACCAGGAACTTCCGGCCGCATAATGCCATAACTCAATGCATAATAGTTGGTTTAAAAAAAAAAGACATTTAGGTTTTTTTTCACCAGGAATTGTCAATCATAAGCTGCTGACTAAGTAAATGACCTATCAATGTCATTTTTTAACCGACTTCAAAAAAAGGAGGAGGTTCTCAATTCGATTGTATTTTTTTTTTATTTTTTTTTTTTTTTATTTTTTTTTATGTTTGTTACCTCAGAACTCCGTTGTTTATGGATGGATTTGCAAAATTTTTTTTGTACTTGAAAGGATATGCTTCCAGATTGGTCCCATTTTTTTCAAAATCGAGTTTTGATGATGGGATCCATGAGAAATCGAGGGAACTCCTCAAATATTATAGGCAACTATATAGTTTTTTTTATATTTTCATCGAGAACTCAAGCATTTACAGTTAAAAAGTAACATTTGATGAGGTGGAACTGGTGAAGAAGATCAGAAAATGGCTAACGAAACTTGATACTCGCATAGATATCACAATCAAGGTAGTTAAGCAACTATGAAAACGCACTATAAACCAATGATCTTAAAAAATGATGTTGAAAAAGTTATCATCGAACTGATCTGATGATGATGAGCTGGAAGGTAGGCACTGGAACTGCGTAACTAATTAATATATCCTAGCCGTGTTTGGGCTTGTTAGAATTGTCATAAGATGCACTTTGGCTGTAAGGTACTATTGAACTGATGTGATGATGAAGCTGGAAGGTGGAAGGTCGGCTTGGGAACTTCAAAATAAAATAATGTATCCTACCATTGTTTGAGCTTATTAGAGCTGTCATGGGCAATGCTGTCAAGAGCAATGGAAAGGGCTATGCTCGAGTTTCCTTGCGTGTTCGAAACAGAAATGAAGAAATGCGCAGGAGAACCAGGGTCACCGACATAGCCCGAAGAATTGCCAAACTTAAGTGGCAGTGGGCAGGGCACATTGCTCGTAGAACAGATGGCCGATGGGGCCGAAAGGTTCTAGAGTGGCGACCGCGCACCAAAAGACGCAGCTTTGGAAGGCCTCCCACAAGGTGGACCGACGGCCTGGTGAGAATCACGGGAACGCGATGGATGCGAGTCGCACAGAATCGGTCGTTATGGCGACGCTTGGGGGAGGTCCATGTCCAACAGTGGACGTTTTCTGGCTGAAATGATGATAATTTAGAGAGCTGTCATAAGATGTACTCATGAGATGAATCATAAGTATTTCATGCATCATATCATCTCTCCACGAGATCAAAACGATTACACTGTAACAATGTACCTTTAATATGTATTCCTACTTTTATGACATTGGTAACTTTTTCAAAAGAAATGTAGGAACGATATTGACTTCGTTGCCATAACACATTATAATGAAAAACACTAAACGGCTACAAATAAAAAAAAAATTTACAAAAAAAAAACCGCCTTCAAAAAAAGACAAACGATAAAAGTTCCTACACTAAAAAGTTGAAAATAAAAAATTGAATTACTGTAAAGAAACTTAATTTATAGGTAAAGTTATTTGACATTAATACTTTGCAAATATTCAAAATTTATTACTTCTTTTTGGAGTCGGTGCCAGTGAAGGCAAGGAATTACGAATGGGCAACAATCCCTTGAAAAACTACCTCTAACTTAACTATAAAACTACTTAGTACCTATTTGCATATTCAAATATTATAATACTTAATTAAGACGTAAATACATATTAGACTTCTCTAAAAAAATCATCCGATTTGCACATTTTTTTTAAATAAAAAATATATACTTACAAAAACCTTCTGCCACATTTTAAGTACATTGAAAATGTTTAAGCATTATGTACGAAAAATGGCACCGAATATTAAAAAGCTACCTAACATTAAGTTTCAACAATAAAAATGATGGCACCGACTCCAAAAAGAAGTAATAAATTTTGAATATTTGCAAAGTATTAATGTCAAATAACTTTACCTATAAATTAAGTTTCTTTACAGTAATTCAATTTTTTATTTTCAACTTTTTAGTGTAGGAACTTTTATCGTTTGTCTTTTTTTGAAGGCGGTTTTTTTTTTGTAAAATTTTTTTTTTTTAATATCATGATGAGATACGGAAAAGTGAAAAAGACGAATGAAAAAAGACTGCATTAGGCGGAGATGAGAATGTTGAGATGGATGTGTGGTGTGACGAGAATGGATAAAGTGAGAAATGAGTATATTAGAGGAAGTCTGAAAGTGGTGCCAGTGACTGAAAAGTTGAAAGGAAATCGTTTGTCTTGGTATGGTCATGTGAAGAGGAGAGATGAAACGCAAGTCACAAAAAGAGTTCTGAGTTTACACGTTGATGGATAGAGAGGAAGAGGGAGGCCGAAGAAGAGATGGATGGATTGTGTGAGGAGTGATATGAAAGAAAAGGGAGCTAGTGATAGTGTGACGGGCGTCAGGACAGAGTGGAAGAAAAAAAAATGTTGCGCCGACCCCAAATAACATGGGATAAGGGTAGGTTAATGATGAAGACGATTACATATCATATGGATATTACGGGTGTTATGAACATTCTTATAACATAACCTTAACCAACCTAGCTTGTTGTTAGCAAATTAGAAATATATTAAGTTATTATTATTATCATTAGTGTGTAAGCTTTCCTAAGAATAAATAAATAAATAATAAATAAATAACTGACCTGATATCCTCACGAAGCTGCTTTTGTACTGCCCTGAGTTTATCAAGGAAGGTAGCCGTCTGGTCGAAATACTCGATGGCATCAGCGACACTACCATCTTGGTGTTTATTGTCCACAATCTGTTGATTCCTGGAAAGACCACATTATTTTCAACAAGAAAAAATATGGTTATAATATAAGTAAAACCTAACTGCTAACAAATTTGTTCAATTTCGACTAGAATTGACTCATATTATGATGGCCCAAATTTTGGGCCAACAACGTTTGGAAATGGGCATACATCAGGAAACAATGTGGCATCCAATGTGAAATCCCAATCCCAATAATGACTAAAGTTTGGCGTAGGAATATTCACTATTAAAGAATTTGACTGTTTCATCAAATTATTGGAATAAAGGAAGTGGGTTTCACTTTAGTTTTAGAATCCAACAAAGTTTCTGTATCGTAATAATGAATGTGTGATGGTAAATAAGAGACGCTGCGATTCCTAGGGCCTTAAAATATCAGGAGTGCGAGCGAGAAAGATAGATTTTGAAAGAAGAAAAGGGATAAAGTTTAAAAGGGTACTAGATCAGTTCAAATTGTTAAATGGAGTTTTTTTAATTCTATATTGTACACAAAAACATAACATAAATTAAGGTGATACAGGTAGTTCATGAACAAGGGGTGAGCTTAACTCAGCAACGAGTTTTCTCCCAGCAAACCTTTGAGTAATAGGGAGAGATAGATAGAAATATAATGCCTCCCCATTCGAGACCACGATGAAGTCAGAACCCATGATAGTATTCAAAATTATAGAAGAATCTCCCGATTATAAGTTGCTAGGAGTTGATATACAAAGTAAATCTAAAAAAATCGGATAAGAGCGTGTCGGGCTACACTCAGTGTAGGACTCCGCAGTTTCCGTCTGTCACTAATTTCTCACAATTTAACAGAACCCAGTAGTCCATGAAAAAAATAGTAACCCATTTCCCCGAGAGATGGCGCTGTACCCGGTGGTAGTAACATGGGACTAAGGCATGGTGATGATGACAAAGATTAAAACGGTTTACTTACTTCTTCTCCAAATCTTGGTACTCGAAGCTGTCTTCCTTGATATCTTTATGAAGTGGTATGAGAGATGGAACCAAGTTCAGAGTGTTGTCTAAAAGGTCCCGTCCCAGGATCATGTGGGCTATATACCTGAGGAAGGTATAATGATTATAATTAATGTGGCTTCATGGCTATAGTTAATAGGCTCTTAATATAATAGTGAGGGCATTATAAATGGGTTCATCACGCTTTCTACCAGTTTTTTTTATTGAATATTGGTTCGCACTATACCGCTATCTCATCTGATGGAAAGCGACGATGCGGTCGATGATAGAGCGCGCTTACCTAGAAGTAACCTATTCACTCTTGACTTAAAGATGCCCGGATTCTAGCCATCAGGAAACATAGACTCCGACAAGGAATTCCACTCATTGTCTGTACGCACAATGAATGTTCCCAAAAAATCAGGCGGAGCGGGAAATAGTGTCAGATTTTTACTGACTAAACGACCTTAAAAAACGACTTACTCACGCCAGGGAGGTCGGCGCGTAGCACATATTCGTACGATATTCCAGAAGGATGGTCCTAGTACCATCACCACCAGGTGGGACCGCAGTCAAGTACTAGTTTGCAACAATTAAAAAAAAAGATGCACTTGGATTACCGTTCATAGGCTCGTGGTTGAAGATATCCTCTGGCGAAGTAGTTGATACCTAATACAGAGCCAATGCCCTTACATTCTATGCTTCGCAGCAGATTCTTGAATCCGACTAGATACCTGAAAATAAAAAAGGGCAATTTAATTGATGACATACGGCTCATCAGCAAAAAGGATGAATGAAAATACCTACACTAAATAGATATATTAATACTAATACATACATACCAAAATATAGGCAAGAAACAAGTGACGACTATTAATACAGATAGAAAAGAAATATAATTACAAGGACAAGTAATTATTCCTTCAGGGTTTCTTCGGATTTGTTCAGGGAATCTACGAGATTTATAACAACATTCTGAAATGTTGTACTGAATGAAAACTGCATCCGATATAAAATTGTGACCCTTTTTTATTTCTTCCTGAACGTAAAATGTCTCTCTAAAGCTCGGTCAAATAATTGAAACAGGGCGTATTAAAGGGATTTCCTACCCACACAGGATATCAAACAGGGTTTTTACGGGTTTATCATGTAAACCGCTGGTCCCCAAACGTTTTTTGATTTGATTTGGGATCACTGATGCTTATGTTGTAAATAGGGACCAGAAGTTAAAAAAGATTGAACAGTATTTTTTACATCCACGATCAACGATTGCATTACTGCTTTTCATCAGGTGGGATTGCAGTCAAGCACTAGTTTATATCTATAAAAAAAGTTATATATATTTATACATAGGGCGAACTTAGCACACATGTAAACCATGTCCAGGACTAGTACAAAGGCAAAACAAATTTTCCTTTCCAATGTATTTTAGTCTTTACAAAGTGTATAATAAATAAAGAAATAAATAAATAAAGGCTTCTTTTTATCCCGGGAGTATGTCCCCTTAACCTTACGTGGTTGAAACCTCTAAGGCTAGGACTAAACGTTTCGCCTCGACGTTTATACCGCGTACATCGAAAGACTGAAACCATTTATCTACTGTAGTCTTCCCATCCGATTAAAATTTGGATGTCTTCAAGGCTAGAGAATAGGCTTCTTAATAAACTAGTGCGCCTTACCATCAACGATTGCATTTTTGCAGCATCAGGTGGGATCACCGTCTAGCATTAGTTTATATATATCTAATAAAAAAGTTTTCTACTTGTAGGTGAAAGTAGACCTTTCTATAATATAGGCGAAACCTCTAGCAGCAGTTTATTTGTTTTTAGCTAATTAGTCAAAAAGTTATACCATTAAAATTACAAAATATTGTAATCTACACTAATATAATAAAGAGGTAAAGTTTGTTTTTTTGTTTGTAGGGGGTAATCTCTGGAACTACTGGTCCGATTGAATTGGCGAAGCTGCGGGCAAAAGCTAGTAGAAAATATAACGTTTGTTGGGTACTTGAAATCGGTTGCAAATTACAGACATTTTGTGGACCATATTTATAAAATTATTTTCAATACACTTACTTGAAAACTGTCACTTATCGCACTATGATTAGGTTCGACATGACATGTATATCACCCGCGTGCTTTTGTTTCATTTATCATACCAAGGGCTTTTTTTTTCCTCAAATTTATATTTATCTGTGTTCTAAATTCAAAAATATTTTAATTTCTATTCTTAATATTTAGTAGGATGTATACATCCTACTAAATATTAGAAGCAAAGACATCAAACCGTTATAACGGTTTGATGTCTTGCTTCTTTTTCATCCTGCAAAGGATAAGCGCGGGAAAAAGTGTATTAAATAATAGCCGTATTAAGTAACTTATTTATTGGTAGTTGTGAAAAATATGTTGAATGTAAGTTATAAGAGATTTCTGTAGATATTAAGCCGCTGCCGTCAGATATTGCGCTTTACTATAGTTTGCTGGAATCTAAATCTTAAATGTACGGCAACTTTGGAAATTTTTCTTCATTAAGAAATTAATAAAAACGCGTCGTAATTTTCAAAGAAAGTAAGTGTATTATAAGTGTAATGTGTTCGTAAGTGTATTGAAAAACGTCGTTTGATACACGTGCGAATTTGTCACTGCAGCCCTCGGCTCCATAACACACTCGCCTACGGCTCGTGCGAATTCCGCCTCGGTCGCAATGACAATCTTTCGCCACTTGTATCAAAATGTACTATTTTGGACCACAAGTGGTCCATAAACCTCCGGTTGAGGACACATTACTTAAAATAAATAGTTGTGGGTCACAGTAATCCACCCCTATTTAACTTGGTATTCGACCTCGACTTTACTTCCTTCTAAATTGTCTACATCATTACATAGAATAAAACAAAGTTGCTTACCGCTGTCCCTATGTATGCTTAGATCTTTAAAAGTACTCAACGGATTATGATGCGGTTATTTTTAATAGATAGAGTGATTCGAGTAGAAGGTATATGTAAATAATTCAGGCGTAATATATTCAATACCCGGGTGAAGCTGGGGCGGGTCGCCAGTTCAAAATAATCGTATTCTAGGTATTCCTATTTTTAAAAGACAAGAAAACAAACATATTTGCAACATTGTTGTACGTTGAATGGATAACAGAACGATTTGATTCCATATACGGCTACTAGAAATAACTCAACACGAACTCAAGTCAAAGTAAAGCATTTTGCAATATTAGCTATTAGATATTCATCTCTATGAGAAATCAAACAGTTACACTTAAACGCGTATTTATAAAGAAGTAATTACTTGTTGCTAAGAAATTACTTATTAAGTTATTACATTCGAGTTTCGACTGTTGGAACAAAGTCTTTGACAATCAGATTAGAAACGGATTGTACTAGTTAGATTGAAAAGTTGAAGGTTTTGCTAAAAAATGGCATTTAAAATCAAAGTTCAATAAAGTGCCACTTTTATTTTCTATACTTTTATTGCTTAAAAGTTTTGTCCACTGGCAGTATGGATAAAATACAAGCGACATTGCCACGTTGTACGTAATGTTATCTATATATAAATAAAAGGAGAAGCTGACTGACTGGCACATCAACGTACCCAAACTACTAGGACCAGGAGCGTGAAATTTAGCTTAAGGCTTCCTTTTATGGTGTTAACGAGCACTTAGAAAAAAATTCCCAAAATTCACCTCCTGAGGGGTTAAAAACGGGTGTTACAAGTTAGTATGAAGAAGCGGTTGAAACCGCAGGAAAAAAGCTAGTCCTTTTATAGATATCGTGTCATGAAAATGCATGATTATTTTTTTTCAGTGAACTACATGGACTCATTGGAATAATTAAGAGCTTTTGTTAGAATTCTTGTGAGTCATAGATATATAGAAAAAAAAAACTCTGTCCTGGTCAGTAAAATGTACGCCTGACCTTATTTTTTTCGTGACTTCAAGTTTGGTCTCATAGTAAATGAAAGTTTTTGCTATTATTACTACAACCACGTATTTAAGTATCTGTCACTGATTACCAGTCACCTTATTTAGTACTAGCTTCCTGCCAGCGGCTTTACCCGCGTGAATGTAGGTTTTTATTATATTTTAATCGAGTTTTCATTACATACCCAAAACCCATGAAAGTTAGTCTAGCCGATTTTGAGTTATAAGTGTTGTAACAAACCCGTCTTTGTTTTATATATATTATATGTTATATATATATATATATATATATATATATATATATTATATATATTTAAATCGCGATAGACTTCTTGCGTCTTTCCAAACTACCACCCTGCGGCGTCCACTGAATGCAGTGAGATTTTTAATGTTTTCAATGCGTATGTAAGATGTTTTAATCAGTATCATATCCGTAGTCGACGTCAAATTTCATTTAAACGTTAAATGGTGATATTCAAATTAAATATTTCTAGCTGAATTTGTGCGTCCGTCCAGTCTGAAATCTTTCTTGCACACTGAATACCTGCGTATACGTTCAAAACACTGCAAGCACATTCCCGCCTCCATCCGAATGTATGTGTAAATCAATTCCGTATAATGCTCTGCATATATCATAATGATTATAATAACTTAATTACATCCATCTACTATTAAATTCATATTGGTTCCGAATAATTGAATTAGTCCGTCCGTTCACTCTTAAATCTTTCTTGCACACTGAATATCTCCGTATACGTTCAAAACACTGCAAGCACATTCCCGCCTCCATCCAACTTTATGTTTAAATCAATTCCGTATAATGCTCTACATCAAAACTGTACCTAACGAAAGAAAAACTGTACAGGGAGAATTTTATGGAAAAATTAAGTGGCTTCTGTTAAAGTCAAAGTCAAAATTTTTTATTTCACATGGGCCTACATGGGCACTTATAAAACGTCAGAAGCTAGTGCACGTAAAAAAAAAACGTTACTTCGTTAGAAAAACGTAACTGATGACAAAAATGTCTTTTTAGAATTTTTGTCTGTTTATCTGTTTTTATATGAGTATGGTAGAGCTTCATGCCAAAACTACTGGATAGATTGAATTGAAAAGCAAACATGTTCTTTGTAAACCAAGAAAGGCTTTAGGGTACATATTATCACGCCATAAGTTATGGGAAGTAAGCAATATTGAATTTAAATGGTGCAATGGATGCAATGTATTTTTTTTCCTGTGGGCCGATTGACTCAAAACTTACTACAAACATTACCCTAAATTAGTTATCAAAGCTGGCATATTTAATTTTTCAGTAGTACCTACTCCCAGTGCAAGATTTAGAGGATGTTAAAGTTTGTATGGGATAATCTTATTCCTTGAGTTAATTAACTTGAAACTTGATACGAAAACTTATGTAGGTAAATAATAAAGTTTCCCATTATTCGTTGTTCAAAACTACGTAACCTGGACAGAGAAACTAGTTAAATATTAGTAGTATAAAGACAATTTTAAACAGCGCCATTTAGGAGATTTCATAAAAAATCAAAATCAAAAGGTAGACTGTAGCAAGATCATATATTTGTAAACACCTTATTTTATGTACCTACTGTCTAAGCAAATAAACGATGATTTGATTTGATTTGATTTGATTTGATTTGATTTGATCAAATCAAATTACATGTTAACAATTTTTGTAAATTAATAATTTAACATCCCATATTTATAAAACTTTCATCAAAGTTTTACACAATCGACTTGATGAAAAACTGGACAAACATCAGCCACCAGAACAAGCCGGATTCCGCCCTAACTTCTCCACAACTGACCTTCAAACGCTTAATCAGATAATAGAAAAATGCACTGAATTTCATATCCCATTATATCTGGCCTTCGTCGACTATGCGAAGGCCTTCGATAGTGTTCGTCACAGTGAAATCTTTAAATCTCTTGAAAACCAGAACCTTGAAAAACCATATGTAGATTTACTAAAAATCATTTACTTCAATAGCTCCGCAAACATTAAATTAAATAACTCAGGACCATCTTTCAAAATTGAAAGGTGTCAAGCAAGGTGACCCGCTCTCTCCCAAATTGTTTACGAGCACATTGGAGGAGGTGTTTAAGTCACTGGCAGCCTCATGGAATACCAAGGGCATTGACGTCCGTGAAAAGCGGTTATCAAATCTTCGATTTGCCGATGACATTGTCCTCTTTGCCCCCACAGTCCAGGAGCTGCAAACTATGCTCCAGGAACTGAACACAGCTAGCCTCAAGGTGGGACTCGCTATGAACCGAACTAAAACCAAAGTGATGACCAACAGAAATAAACGTAGGGTCGAGTTAGATGCGCAGGAAATACATTATGTCGATGAGTATATCTACTTGGGCCAGTTAGTATCTTTCCAAAACAGACAGGAAAAGGAAATTGATCGACGCATCCAGAACGCCTGGAAAAGCTACTGGTCCATGAAGACGCTAATGAAGGGTGATCTACCGATCTCCCTGACTACGTAAACTCATCGACATGTGTATTCTGCCTATCCTAACCTACGGTGCTCAGACTTGGTCACTCACCGAACTACAAAAGTTCCGCCTTGGGGTTTGCCAGAGAGCTATGGAGCGTAATATTCTGGGCGTAAGAAGAACAGATCGAATACGTAATGATACGCTGCGCTCCAGGACGGGCATAATAGACGTACGTACGGCAAAAAGGCTGCCAGGCTTAAATGGGATTGGGCAGGTCACACTAGTCGCATGCACGAGGACCGCTGGGCAAGAGTCGCCACACAGTGGGCACCAGAGGGAAGAAGGCGTTGTTGAGGTAGGCCTAGAAAGAGGTGGCGAGATGATCTAGACGCGTACCGAGACGATTGGTTCGAGACTGCGCGGGAGAAGAAGGTTTGGAAGGACTTGGGGGAGGCCTTTGCCCAGCAGTGGGACAGTTAGGGCTTTAAAAAAAAAAAATTAAATTTGATCAAGCTGGCAAGGGTAGTAGTTAGTTATTCTTAAAATTCATAGATGGTAATGTGCATTTTCTTCCTAAAAGTTGAAGTTCAAGTTCCAGAAAACCCTCAAAATCTTGAGAAAGACAATTAAAAACAAATGCGGTGTTAAATATTACAAAAAAGTTATGTTCATGCAAAAAATATCGCCATCATCTGTCTGAAGATTTTCTGTGAGCTTTAAGGCGTGCTACTGGAGACGAAGTCGATGTAACTGATGATCGTGTGCTGAGCACCTGTCTCAGTTCACTTCAAGATGTGGACATTTCTATCGGTGGCAATGCACTGATCAAATATGGATTATCAGCTCCCCAATCATCACCGCATCAAGACTATGGGAATCGAGAGTATAACGCTGAGATCCGGGCGAAATTACCACCATACGAAATGACCTTGTCGCTTTGTGCTCTTCCGAGCAAAAACAAATATATAACACCGTCCTTGAAAGTGTTGTGTAAAACCAGGATAAAACTGTTTTCTTGGGTTGCTCTTGGTGGAACAGGAAAAACATGGCATACTTGCAGAGGTCAGGAGGCAAGGCGATATTGCTATTGCTGTAACGTCGTCGGGAATCACTGCCACACTGCTTTTGGGTGGCAAGACAGCACATGCCATGTTTAAAATTCCCATCGATTTAGAGATCTCCAAAACGCCTGTTTGTGGTGTATCACGTGACAGCGATAAGGGACACGTGCTTAAGGATTGCTCTCTGATCATATGGGATGAGCGTACGATGTCCAATAGGAAGGAAGTTGAGGCCGAGGACAGAACCCTGCAAGATATCTTCGGGGACGAACATTTTATGGGTGGTATCACAGTTTGTTCAGTGATGATTTCGGGCAAACGCTTCCCGTGTTGACTTGGGGAACGAGGGCTGACGAGGTGAATGCTTCGTTGAAACAGTCTTCGTTGTGTTCGGTCAAATGCAGCGCATATACCCGTAACGAGTTTATGCACTGCATTTGACCATTAGTATGAGAGCTCGGGTCGACAGCAATGCACGTGCTCAAGAATACTCTGATGTCCTTCTAACTCTTGGCGAAGGCACTCTACCTTTTTTTATGGTGAGAAAAATCATCAAATGATGATTCCCGCCATTGGGCGGAGCGGGAGACAGTGTTAGACTTCTACTGGCTAAACAACCCACCGAAACCCAAGAAGGATTTCTTGCCTTAGTTCCAAGGCTTCTTTAGGGGTTCCGCTTTCACATCAACCCTTGGCCCTAGAAGGCTTCGACCCTGCTGGGCTCCTACAGTTGCTGACGACTGCTTGAAGCGCAGGGAACAGTGCGCGCCGTCGATGACTTGGTCTCGGTCCTAACGGTTACCGGATGAGCGGACTGCGAGCTACCCATTGCTCGCCGGTCGCAAGCCCGCGCTTACGGTGGCCGGAAACACGGCGGCTGTTGCGGTCGGCCCCCTCTTTTAGCCGCTAGCATTACTGTTTCGAAGAAGGAGGCGACCGCATGCCACTCTTCTTCGCTCCGGATCATGGGCTCTGACAAAGTCCACCGCAAGTCATATCCCCCTGCGAGAGAGGTGGACAGGAGGTGCTTCCAGAGTCTCTCGATAGAATAGAATATTGATTTATTAGATAGAGTGTTATCCAGCTTAGAAGAACTAATTCGCTGTGTGAGCGGGCCATTTTGACGTCCAAAAATGATCAGGCTGCAGCAATTAACGAATGCATTCTCTCGGAAATTGAGAGGAATGCAGTGGTTTATACTTCGATAAACCCTGTCGTCGAGCAAGATGGGTTTGGAGCAACGTGGGATTTTTGAACTCCTAACCAGCAAGTAGACTTCCAGCGCATACCATCAAGCTGGAAAGTCGGAGTCCCGATTATGCATCCTCGTAACCTATCTCCTCCAATGTTGTTTAACGAGAGCCGTCTTAAAAGTCATCTGCTGCACAGACACACCATTAAGGCAAAAATTCTTACGGGTTGTGGCGTCGGCGAGGCAGTATTTGTACCTCATAACTTCCAGTTCCAGTTCAAGCGCGTACAGTCCCCCGTGAGTGTTAGCTTCGCGATGACCATCAATAAGTCACACTAAGTGCAGTGGGTGTCATATTCAGGACGAGTAGCTTCTCATGCGGGCAACTGTACGTCGCTTGCTCCCGCGTCACCAGCCCTGACACTCTTTACATTTTGGCTACTGGCAGCATAACTGCCACCGTAATGTGGTGGAGGAGTGGTAAAGGCTCCGACTCAGTGGTGGCGGAGTGGTAAAGGCTCCGACTTACAAGTTGTAGGTCGGGGGTTCACACCCAGCCAGGCGCATTACTTTTTATAATTTATTTCATAACCACTGCTCTTAAAACGATGACGGAAAACATTGTAAGGAAACTGTGACTATGAATGTCTTAGAACCAAAAAATCATTGGGCCCGCGTGTTGGATTTTGGCCTGTTCCCTCTCCTAGAAAGGAGGTCTGTTTCCCAGCAGTGGGAACTTTATAAAGCTGATGTAATGCTATTTTAAAAGTTGTTTATTTATAATGCTATAGCGACAGTGCCATCTTAGGTAGTTTTGGTGCTGTAGAGCCTTCACGCAAACAACGTCGCGGGTAGCAGCTGGTATATATCAATAGTCATCACTAACAGACTATAATAATAGACCAAATAAATAACCACTTTTAACGCGCTTGCAAATAATTCACTTTGGTGACAAGCTTGCATCCCGGCCGGCACAAGTCTATTTCTTTACAAACTCGGCACGCGAGCGCGCTGAAGTCATGCGTCCCTCGTCAACCCCGAATGGGCCCCTCAGACACCGTACCTAGTGCCCGTTTAAGGATATTTAAGAGACGCAAGATTGTTGTCACGAAAACTTGATAAAAACTTTACAAATTAAGTACGATATTCAATGGACACGATGAGATCGGTGAACTGAACTCAAAGTATACGCGGTAAATTATACGCTGAACACTAGCGTCCTCCAAATTTCGGTCGGACGACGGCGGAACTATATTATACGCTAAAAGGCATTGTAGTGATGGAATTACGTCCATGCCTATTTTTTGCCCATGCATTCTAATGATCATTAGGGACCCTTTGGCTAAAAATGAGGGTTGGTCAATCTTGCGTCCGTATTCCGGACGCACAAAGTCAGTTATATATATATATATATATATATATATATATATATATATATATATATATATATATATATATATATATATATATATATATTTACATCTCGAAGGACATGTTGCGTCCTACATGGCGTTATTTACCGATGATGCTGCGTCCAACTGACTTTGTGCGTCCGGAATACGGACGCAAGATTGACCGACCCTCATTTTTAGCCCAAGGGTCCCTTATGATCATTAGAATGCAATGTCGAAAAATTGGCATGGACGTAATTTCATCACTACAATGCCTTTTAGCGTATAATATAGTTCCGCCGTCGTCCGACCGAAATTTGGAGGACGCTAGTGTTCAGCGTATAATTTACCGCGTATACTTTGAGTTCAGTTCACCGATCTCATCGTGTCCATTGAATATCGTACTTAATTTGTAAAGTTTTTATCATGTTTTCGTGACAACAATCTTGCGTCTCTTAAATATCCTTAAACGGGCACTAGGTACGGTGTCTGAGGGGCCCATTCGGGGTTGACGAGGGACGCATGGCTTCAGCGCGCTCGCGTGCCGAATTTGTAAAGAAATAGACTTGTGCCGGCCGTGACGCAAGTTTGTCACCAATGTGAATTATTTGCAAGTGCGTTAAAAGTGGTTATTTATTAATTGGTCTATTATTATAGTCTGCTAGTAATGACTATTATAATATACCAGCTGCTGCCCGCGACGTTGTCGGCGTGAAGGCTCTACAGCACCAAAACTAACTAAGATGGCAGTATCGCTATAGCATTAAAATAAACAACTTTTAAAATAGCATTAGATCAGCCTTATAAAGTTCCCACTGCTGGGAAACAGTCCTCCTTTCTAGGAGAGGGAACGGGCCATATTCCACCACGCGGAATCAGAGCAGATTGGTGGATGTTACATGTCTTCGATTTTTTGGTTCTAAGACATTCACAGTCACAGTTTGCTTACAATATTTTCCTTCATCGTTTTAAGAGCAGTAGTCATGAAATGAATTATACAGAGTAATGCGCCTGGCTACAACTTGTAAGTCGGAGAGTCGGAGCCTTTACCATTCGTCCACCACATTACGGTGGTAGTTATGCTGCCAGTAGCCAAAATGTAAAGAGTGTCAGGACTGTTGACGCGGGAGTAGTAAAATTTCTCGATTTTTGAAAATCGGTTTTGAAAGCCAAAACCGAGCTCAGCTCCGGTTTTCCCATTATTGAGTAACAATTAACATTTTGATTTATATCAACATTGTTTAGTGCTGGATGTTTCTGTAACAAAATAAGAAGTTCGCTGTCTGATCGAATGTTGGATGCACTTATATTCTTGAGATCACATTATCAAGAACAGCGATCTCTTGAAAACAAGTGAATAAATCACTTGTTGCTTTATTTAAATTAGTATATGTAGTTGATTATTGATTTCTTTTTAGTGCAATATAAACATGAAATAGCACACTCTGTGGAAAGTCCAGGCCGAAACCCAAACTGCGCGTCATGTAACGTGACCCAATTGTCCAGCTGTCTATCAAGCAGACCGTCCAACACTTTAGAAATAACAGAGGCCAAGGAAATTGGTCTGTAGTTCGCCTGGTCCGATATATCCCCAGTCTTATTCTTGACGATTGGTACCACCACCGTCCTCAACATCTCAGATAGCAAGTACGAGTGACTCACACAAAGCGTAAAGAACGTCGTCAACACTCTAGGCAGATGAACCCCAGCAAATTTGAGGTGCTCGATGCTGAAACCGTCATGACTTTGCCCCCTTCATACTCATAATTTGCCTCCTTACCTCCTTGGCCGAAAAACGTATTGGCTCATAATCACAACTGATCTCAACATCGCCCCTCAGCTGGCCCTAGCAGTGATGATACCATAAAACGTTCTCTAAACATATTGGCAATATCCTCCGACGAACCACATTCCCCTACGGTCACAGGGCGGCCCGGTCCAACCTTCAGCTTACTGCTTAACTTCCAGAACTGGGAAAAAATTTTAGATGCCCTATGCCATGCCAAAATGTCCATCTTAATCTTTCCTGATGATTTTGACACCACTTAAGTCTGTTCCAAAAAGAAATGTATCATACAATTTGTTTTATTTGTAGACTTAGTGGGTATTTAAAAAAAATGATGTTTCTTTTTAAATTATACTACATTCGATTTTTTTTGCCAAAACCGGACCTAGCTTCGGTTTTGGTTCCAAAAAAAACGATGTTCAAAACCGGTTTTGATGACTTTCCGGTTTTGCATGCCCTACGCGAGAGCAAGCGACGTACAGTTGCCCGCGTGAAAAGCAACTCGTCCTAAAGTTGACACCCACTGCAATCAGTGTCTGCCCCTGTGACTTATTGATGGTCATCGCGAAGCTAACACTTACGGGGGACTACGCGCTTGAACTGGAACGGGAAGTTATGAGGTACAAATACTGCCTCGACGACGCCACAACCCGTAAGAATTTTTGCCTCAATGGTGTGTCTGTGCAGCAGATGACTTTTTAGATGGATCTCGTTACACAACTTTGGAGGAGATAGGTTCAGAAAGGTGCATAATCGGGACTCCGATTTTCCAGCTTGATGGTATGCGCTGGAAAACCACTTGCTGGCTAGGAGCTCAAAAATCCCACGTTGCTCCAAAACCCATCTTGCTCGACGACAGGGTTTATCGAAGTATAGACCACTGCATTCCCCTCAATTTCCGAGAGGACGCATTCGTTAATTGCTGCAGTCTGATCATTTTTGGATGTGAAAATGGCCCGCTCACACAGCGAATGAATTCTTCTAAGCTGGATAACACTCTATCGAGAGACTCTGGAAGCACCTCCCATCCACCTCTCTCGCGGTGGGCTTTGACTCGCGGCGGACTTTGGCAGAGGCCATGATCCGGAGCGAAGAAGAGTGGCAGGTCGCCTCCTTCTGCGAAGCAGTAATGCTAGCGGCTAAAAGAGGGGGCCGACCGCAACAGCCGCCGTGTCTCCGATCTCAATTTCCGACCACCGCAGGCGCGGGCTTGCGGCCGGCGAGCAATGGGTAGCTCGCTGTCCGCCCATCCGTTAACCGTTGGGTCCGAGCCCAAGTCGTCGACGGCTCGCACTGTTCCCTGCGCTTCAAGCAGTCGCCAGCAACTCTAGGAGCCCAGCTGGGTCGAAGCCTTCTGGGGCCAAGGGTGATGCGAAAGCGGAACAGCCCTGGAACTAAGGCAAGAAATCCTTCTTGAGTTTCGGTGGGTTGTTTAGCCAGTAGAAGTCTAACACTGTCTCCCGCTACGCCCAAAGGCGGGAATCGTCATTTAATGATTTTCCCCACCATAAAAAAGGTAGAATGCCTTCGCCAAGAGTTAGAAGGACATCAGAGAATTCTTGAGCTCGTGCATTGCTGCCGAGCCGAGCTCTCATACTAATGGTCAAGCGCAGCGCACAAACCTGTGACTACAACGAAGACTGTTTCAACGAAGCATTCACCTCGTCAGTCGTCGTTCCCCGAGTCAACACGGGAAGCGTTTGCCCGAAATCGCCACTTAACAAACTGTGACAACACCCATCAAATGTTCGTTCCCGCGGATATCTTGCAGGGTTCTGTGCTCGGCCTCAACTTCCTTCCAATCGGCTATCGTACGCTCATCCCACATGATCAGAAAGCAATCCTTAAGCACGTGTCCCTTATCGCTGTTACGTGACTCACCACAAACAAGCGTTTTGGAGCTCTCTAAATCGATAGAAATTCGAACATGGTATGTGCTGTCTTGCCACCCGGAAGCACTGTGGCAGCGATTCCCGACGACACGACGGCAATAGCAATATTGCCTTGCCTCCTGACCTCTGCAAGTATGCCATGTTTTTCCTGTTCCACCAGGAGCAACCCAAGAAAAACGATTTATCCTGGTTTTGCACAATACTTTCAAGGACGGTGTCATAATTTTGTTTTTGTTCGGAAGAGAACAAAGCGACATGGTCATTTCGTATGGTGGTCATTTCGCCCGGATCGTAATTTGTCTCAGCGTTATGCTCTCGATTCCCATAGTCTCGATGCGGTGATGATTGGGGAGCTGGTAATCCATATTTGATCAGTGGATTGTCGCCGATAGAAATGCCCACATCTTGAAGTGAACTGAGACAGGTGTTCAGCACACGTTCATCAGTTACATCGACTTCGTCTCCAGTAGCACGTCTCAAAGCTCGTAGAAAATCTTCAGATAGATGATGGCGATATTTCAATGAACATAATTTTTTTGTAATATTTAACACCGCATTTTTATTTAATTGTCTTTCTCAAGATTTGGAGGGTTTTCTGGAACTTGAATTTTTCAAAACGAACGTATACGATACAACTTTTAGGAAGAAAATGCACATTACCATCTATGAATTTTAAGAATAACTAACTACTACCCTTGCCAGCTTGATCAAATTTAAATGATTAATTTACAAAAATTGTTAACATGTAATTTGATTTGATTTTTATAAAACCTCACAAATGGCGCTGTTTAAAATTGTCTTTATACTACTAATATTTAACTAGTTTCTCTGTCCAGGTTACGTAGTTTTGAACAACGAATAATGGGAAACTTTATTATTTACCTACATAAGTTTTCGTATCAAGTTTCAAGTTAATTAACTCAAGGAATAAGATTCTCCCATACAAACTTTAACATCCCCTAAATCTTGCACTGGGAGTAGGTACTACTGAAAAATTAAATATACCAGCTTTGGTTACTTATTTTTGGGTAATGTTTGTAATAAGTTTTGAGTCAATCGGCCCACGGGAAAAAAATACATTGCATCCATTGCACCATTTAAATTCAATATTGCTTACTTCCCATAACTTATGGCGTGATAATATGTACCCTAAAGCCTACCTTGGTTTACAAAGAACATGTTTGCTTTTCAATTCAATCTATCCAGTAGTTTTGGCATGAAGCTGTACCATACACATAGTAAAACAGATAAACAGACAAAAATTCTAAAAAGTCATTTTTGTCATCAGTTACGTTTTTCTAACAGAAGCCACTTAATTTTTCCATAAAATTCTTATACAGTTTTTCTTTCGTTAGGTACTGTTTTGATGCAGAGCATTAAACGGAATTAATTTAAACATTAAGTAGGATGGAGGCCGGAATATGCTTGCAGTGTTTTGAACGTATACGGAGATATTCAGTGTGCAAGAAAGATTTAAGAGTGCACGGACGCACTCACTCAGTTATTCGGAACCAATCTGAATTCAATAGTAGATGGATGTAATTAAGTTATTATAATCATTATGATATATGCAGAGCATTATACGGAATTGATTTACACGTACATTCGGATGGAGGCGGGAATGTGCTTGCAGTGTTTTGAACGTATACGCAGGTATTCAGTGTGCAAGAAAGATTTCAGACTGAACGGACGCACAAATTCAGCTAGAAATATTTAATTTGAATATCACCATTTAATGTTTAAATGAAATTTGACGTCGACTACTGATATGATACTGATTAAAACATCTTACATACGCATTGAAAACATTAAAAATCTCACTACATTCAGTGGACGCCGCAGGGTGGTAGTTTGAAAAGACGCAAGAAGTCCATCGCGATTTAAATATATATATATATATATATATATATATATATATATATATATATATAGACTAGCGACCCGCCCCGGCTTCGCACGGCTACTGATATTGAATATATTAATTATGCATGTATTATACTTATAAACCTTCCTCTTCAACCACTCTATCTATTAAAAAAAACCCAATAAAATCCGTTGCGTACTTATAATAAAGATCTAAGCATAATTATATATAGGTAGCTAGTTCGCCATCCGATCGTCTGGTAATCGTCCGGACCAAGCCCAGTCGTCGACGGCGCGCACTGTTCCCGCGCGCCTCAAGGAGTTTGTTCTTGCCCTGGTATATATGGCGACGTAGGAACGGGGTAGGTTGTTTAGTCAGTAAGAGTCTGACACTGACTCCCGCTCCGCCATCGGCGGGATTCGTCATTGGATGATTTTTACCTACCATATAAAAAAAAAAAAACATAAAAAACATATCCATTCATGTTGTATTTGTAACCTATGTTAAAAAATAAATAAATCTGAATCTGAATCCGAGGCTTTTAGCCTCGTCTGTGAAATATGTGAATTACTTATTTATGTATATTTTACAATCTTTTATTTAGTTTCACCTGTCCCGTTGTCTGTCGTTCTGTAATCAAATCTTGCAACTTAAATTTGATCCACTTCCCGGTTTCCGATTGAGCTGAAATTTGGTATATACGTTTAGTTCGGATGACAATGCAATATTATGATGACATGGAGCTGATCTGATGATGGAATCGCGAGGTAGCAATAGGAACTCTGTAATTAAACGGCACAACCACGTCGAGTTTGGGCTCGTGTGAATCGTCTTGACGAGTTTTATTTATATAAACCGCTATAAAAGCTTGTTATGAAAAAAAATATTTTCATTGAAAACTTGTTATTTCGTGAGCTTTTCAGTCGTGTACGTGTTTTGTAATATAATCTACATTTCTTCTTTTATTAAATCATATTTTTATATTTATTGTTCGTTACAAGATTAAAAATATTTGAAAGGGTTACCCCACCGAGACAACATGGCGTCACTGCCAAGTCTCGTTGCCAACAAAATATACGGTTGGTTGCGCGATAAACTCCCCAATCTCTAAGCAAAGTAAAAAAGTAAAATTCTGTAAGCAATATTTAACGGTCGAGATAATTTAAGAATTAATTCTAATTTCTGATTTTCTCTTGTCATGTTTTGAGACTAATTTTTTTTGAAGTCGGTAATATATTTTTTGTATAATTATTAATTTTTTTATGCCACAGCTTTTTGTGATTAATCAGTGAGTGGTATTTCGCTTTCGTGATAGGATAACGAAATTGTGACCTATACTTATACACATGATTGTAGTCATGATAACAAACATCTTTTACTACAGGACCCAACTTGAAATCGTGAAAAAAATCTGCTGGTCAGCACATTTATAGATAGAACTTGCCGATTTTTTCCGCAATTTTAGGTTTGATCTCAAAGTAAAAACGCCTTCAAATTGGTCGCAACGTGCCGCGCGACAGCAGCGCGGCTGCAGTCTGGCCGTCGCGTAGCTCTGTTTTCTACACTAATATTATAAAGAGGAAATCTTTGTTTGTTTGGTTGTAATGAATAGGCTCAAAAACTACTGGACCGTTTTTAAAAATTCTTGTTTCATATAAATTAATGCGAGCGGCAGCGACGCTGCAACTGCGCTTATTTGAAGGCGCCCTCAAACTGGTTTCTTATCATGTCTACAATCAGGTGTTTAACTATCGGTTACAAACTACCAGTCACAATCTGTAGGGGCCCTTCAGGGTCGAAGCCTCCTGGAGCCTAGAGGGTGGCGCAAACTGTTATTTCGACTCCAGGAATAAGGCAAGGAAGGTACGGGGTAGGTTTTTTAGTCAGTAAGAGTCTGACACTGGTCTCCCGCTCCACCTAAGAGCGGGTTTCGTCATTGGATTATTTTCACCTACCATAAAAAAAAATTAAAAAAAAACCAGTCACAATATACAAAGTTGATACGACAGAATTTGTTGTCTTCAAGGCTAGAGTGAATAGGCTCTTAATAAACTAGTGCGCCTTACCATCAACGATTGCATCACTGCTTACCATCAGGTGGGATCGCAGTCAAGCACTAGTTTATAGCAATTAAAAAAAAAAAAATTACTGATAGGGTTTTCTTAAAAAGGATCATTGTAGACACCAATATGAACCACTTTTTCTACGAGACCAACCCAAAAATCACGATTTTGTCGAGTTATGTGAATCTATGGAGCAGCGGGTTTTCGTGATTTTTGGGTTAGTCTCATAGTAAAAGTTGTTCAATCAATCAATCAATCAAAACATTTATTTGCTAGAATATGGTACATAAGGTGTTACAGTATATAGGTTTCCACATATCCTGCCACAGCATGGCGTGCAAATATATTTACAGTCAGTGATGTTAATTAATCTCACTAGCAATTTACAGGTTCTATTGACTTGTCTTCTAAATAGTCTTTCACACTATAATATTTTTTAAATAATAACATATTGAAATGTTCATATTGGTGTGTACAATAATACTTTAAGGAAAGCCCATCTGTCGCCCATCGTCTTTTTATATAGATTAGAGAACATTTCATTAAAAAAACCGTTGCTTAACTTGCAAGATTCTGTCTGTTTTCTTTTGATTGCCAACTTTTTTACACGTTTCAATTCATACAAAAGTCGTGATAACAGATCTAAGTATAAACCATGCGTCTACATTTTGGCACGATAGGAAAAATTTTGAGAGAGTCAATCACTTACCGCAAAATTCACGCATATTAAGGAAAAAGTCGAAGACATAATGAGTCGTAGGGACTCTGTAAAAGGGTTGAAGCCTATAGGGGCCCAGGGTCTCTTTCTGGAAGGAAGGCTTGGCCTCAATGCGAAGGACAAAGAAGGAACGGGGTGGGGTGTTTAGTCAGTAAGATTCTGACACTGTTTCCTGCTCCGCCCAAGAGCGGGATTCGGCATTGGCCGCGGGCCCAAATTTTTAGTTCTAGGACATTCATTCACTTCACCGATTTGAGAGCAGTGGTGATGAAATAAATTACACAAAGTAATGCGCCTGGCTGGGTTTGAACTCGCGACCTACGACTCGTAAGTCGGGGCCATTACCACTCGGCCAACACTGCTCTCACTCGACAAAAAAAGACATAATGAGTCATAAAGCGTTAGACAATAATGAGTGGGTGGTTACTGAATTTCAGTGAGTTGGTCATCTGAAGTCTAAAGCAATTTATGCGTTGAAGACACTGAATCATTCGCAATTAACGCTGACTCATACAGTACCTTGGATAGTCGTAAGGCAAATGCATGGTGTCATGGGATAATGTCACTAATTTTATGACAATCTGGTTTGATAAGTGGCTGCAAGACGTAAGACGAAGACGTAAGTTTTCTTATGATATAGAACTACAGACTCATTCCTTTTTCTCATGAATGTAACATAATATTACAGCCGTGTTCCATGAAAGCTTAGGTAACTCGTTTTCTGTTTTCCGGAGCTGGAAAGTGGCCATAGGAACTCGGTAATTAAACGACACAACCCCATCGAGTTTGGGCTCGTTTGATTCGTCTTGTATTTGAAGCTAGATGATAACCAGGGTCTGATGATGGAACTGGAAGATGGCTATAAAAACTCTGTAATACAATAAGATTAACGTGTCTTGCACTTTTCGGAAAGGTCTTGATGAGTATCAAAAGGTATGTAACGAGATATTAAACGCTTGTTATGATAAAAGTATTTTTATTGGAAACTTTTTTACTAACACCGATTTATTCTAGTACGTCCATGCACTAGAAGTAATCAGTTTACTGTAATATGTCACATAGAAAAGATTTAGACCGGCCTATTGGTCTGGCGGTTAGTGACCCTGACTGCTAAACCAGAGGTCGTGGGTTCGATTCCCACCCAGGAGTAATGTTTGTGTGATGAGCTCAATCATTTGTTCTATGTCTGGGTGTAATTTATCTATAGGTAACTAGGCACCCACCCCAACTTCGCACGGGTACTGATATTGGATATATTATGCACTTATTAAACACATAAACCTTCCTCTTGAATCACTCTGTCTATTAAAAAAAACGCATCAAAATTCGTTGCGCACTTTTAAAGATCTAACCATACATAGGGACAGCGGTAAGCAACTTTGTTTTATACTATGTAATATAATATACGTATGTATTTAGATTAGAAATATATAAGAGTGTTTAACAGCTGTCTAATACCCATAACACAAGCTATGCTTAGCTTGGAACTAGACGACGTTGTGTGAAAGTTGTGGAATATATACTCTTTATATATATATATACAAAAGAAAATACTACAAAAGTTAATTAACTGTGTGACATACAGCAATAAACGATCGCAGTGAACTGGTTAATCTTTACTCTAGTCTATTTGTCATAGACAATCATGACGGGTCGGGGTCAATCTATTTATATCTATGACGTTTAGGGAATAAACGAGGGGAAAAAAAGAGGTTTCTATTCGTTTTTTTTTATGTTTGTTACGTTAGAATTCCGTCATTTATAAAACAATTTTGAAAGATCTTATTTTATTAAAAAAAAAATGGATATGGAATCCTCATCGTGGACACTGTACACTGAATAAGCATCTTCACATAATAGGCGTCACGGATAGTCCCCTGGGCAGAGCGTACTTGAGGGGAGGTAAACAACAATCGCGCACGTGCTTTTGGACTGCACAGGTGTCACAAATACACGTACACGAACCTAGACGCCCCGAAATCCCTTATCGACACGCTGAATAACCTAGGAGGCCTAATCAGCTTTTGGAGAGAGGTGAGCTGATGAATAAGCCCACCAAAGGTTATGGGCGCCGTGGCTCACGTACAATGGTCTGCAAAGGACTAAGTACGGAAACCATACTCAGGCATAACCTCACATAACCTCAAATTGTGGGTTTAGCTGAGGGGTATCACAACTAAAAAGTGTGAAATAAAAAAGCTGGTGTTTCTGGTTTTATTTGTATGTTATTTAAGTACGTTAATTTATTTTAACATTTTAGTGATTTTTATAAAGTTAAGTTAAGAAGTTTTTTGTAAAAAGGGTTTCAGAAAATCTAATGACGCTCTTTTTTTCACGTGCTTTGCTAAATTCTGTTTATGTAAGTAATATAATATACTTTTTTATGGTGGGTAAAAATCATCGAATCCCGCCCTTGAGCGGAGCGGGAAATAGTTTCAGTCTCTTACTGACTAAACTACCTACCCCGTTTTTTCCTTGCCTTGATCCCAGGGCCCCGGTAATATACTTTCACTTCGACCTTTCCCAGGAGGCTTCGACCCTACTGAGGTAGTTTGCTGACAACTCCTTGAGGCGCGCAGGAACAGTGCGCGCCATCGAATACTACCTATAGGTACTAAATCTCCATAAACTTTGAAGCTCAGTTAATGTTTGTTTTATGACCGGCGTTGTCGAATTTATATTCCACGTAAGTAAACAAAGGAGTGTACCTATTCAAGATAGGCTATTACAATAAGCAATTTAAGATATCTTAAATAAGCATTAAGATAAGACGTAACATAAAAATAACAGACTGAAAATCAAGTTTAAGTTAAAAAAAAATCCATCACACAAGTCTCAAAAGCTAAGCAGAGCTTGTGTTATGAGTACTAGACAACTGATAAACATACTTATATATTTCTAAATAAATACATATTATAGATAAATTACACCCAGACACAGAACAAATGATCGTGCTCATCACACAAACATTTGTCCTGGGTGGGAATCGAACCCACGACCTCCGGCATAGCAGTCAGGGTCACTAACCACTAGGCTGACAGGCCAGTCAAATTAGTAACACGTCGCACGAATGCACCCGGACAGATGAGCGAACAGCGAAGATTGTCTCTCACTGGACACCTGAGGGAGGTCGACGCCGTCGAAGTCGACAGCGGCGAAGGTGGTGTGATAATCTGATCACATTCGTGGGGCAAACTTGGCCGGAGGTCGCCCTTGATCAGACAGATTTGGAAAGAAAAAGGGGAGGCCTTTGCACAGCTGTGGGATATATGTACAATAGGCCATAAAGAAAAAAAAATGCCTTGCTGGTGAACCAATTCGCACTGGGCCAATGTAGTAGATTACGGCCTATTCCTTCTTCTAAAGAGGAGGCCTGAGTCCGTCAATTGATCGACTAAAGTCAATTGCCAACGGTGCTCCGGACGTAACAGGAATTTGGATGGTACGTCATTCGAATTCGGAGGAGAAAAAGTTTTGTTGCAAGCTTGAGCCCATCTCAACGCTACACCTCCTCATAGAGATACTACCTCTGACGGGATGAGTTTAGATATCCTGATGATTTTATGGAGCCATCGGAGAACTTCTGTCCTGGACATTTTTAAGACTCTAAACAAAAAAAATTCTAAACAGACTCCACACAAGAAATTACGCAGCTTACGTACCATCTCCGTGGGTTCCCCTAAAAGCGTGCGAAATTTTAATACATTTAGTATTAAAATTTCGCACGCTTTCTTTAATTAATATATTTTAAATATTTGTGTCCGATTAGAATACATCAATGTTTAATGCGTAATTATAGTAGTGTAAATTAGGATGAGATTTTATAAATGATTCTGATTTTAAAAACCATAGTCAAGTTTTATTTGTTAGTAAAAATGAAGTGCGATGTACGCTTTAAATATATTTTTATATTTATTTTTCGTTTTAGTTTCTCGTTTTAGTCAGTATAAAACTCATTCCATCTTCGAGAAAACTATGAGGAATTTCACGCCACAAAAAAAAAAACTTTGTAACAAGATATGTGCTAACACACCGAAATGATGTAAATATTGTGTAGTACCTACCTTATATGCTAATATCTAAATCTACGTGACCTTCAATTTTTTTACACCTACTAGTAAGTTGCATAATATAACAAACAAAGATGTGCCGCTACCTTAACCCTTGCTGAGGTTGACATCACTTTTTATTTAGAGAAAGGCACTGTCATTTAGCAGGATGCGTTGACTCAGAAGAAAAGGATTTAAAAATATTGCTAACAAATATTGACATGAAACTAAAATATTTCTGATGCATCCGTTATGATTCACTAAGGGTCTAACTGTTAGTTGTGGTTAGGGTTTAGTTTTATTTTGTATAAAGTTTTATAGGCTGGTAGCGGGAATGTAATCGATGAAAAACGCACAGGACCGGTTTTTGGGTGAGCCATATTTATGGTGATAAGTCTCTTCTTTGAGGAGTGGCTGGAAATACCTCAAGTTAACCTCACCTTCCGCATGATACAGGTCCTCACTAGACAGTTACTTTGGGAGGTTTCTGCACCGGATTCGTGCGGAAGAAACGCATAGTAACAGGTACAGGACTGGTTGTTTGTGTAAGCCATATAATTGTGGTAAGTCTCCTGTTTGAGGAGTGGCTAGAAAGACGTCAAGGTAACCAGCATCAGCATTCGCATGATGCAGGTCCTCACCAGACTGTTCGTTTCGGAGGTTTCTGCACCGGATTCGTGCGGAAGAAACACTCAAGTGTCACCATTGTGTAGACGACACATTGGGTGTTCTTATGGGGGTAATCGGTGCTAACGAGCTCTGGTGCCTGGCTCTGGTACAGACCATGATAAAAAACAAAAATGTCAGGCATGTCTAAAGCTCACTGTGACGTTAGATCATCCGAAAGGAAACTTAAACTTAATGCTAAAAAGAGTCAAGAGTCAGAATTTTAGTTATTAAAAATCTGTCACAATCTCTTGTACCTACCACTCTAGAGATTTCCCACCTAAAAAAACAGAACATGTTGTAGTGACTCCTGTTTCACACTGGATCAGTGGACGTTAATTTGTTATATCTTTAGAGAATTTCAGAGCCAAATAATGATAAAATAAGTGCTTGAAGAGCTATCTAGAATTGTCTAAGAATTCTTACACGCCCGTAGACATTAGACATTTCTGCATAGTCTCATGTGAGAATGCATCTAATTCAATAAGAAAGAATTCTGGCAAAATAGGTTACGTACATTGCTTTGAATATTAATAGTTACATTACTAGAATTAATTACATATCAATTATTATTTAACAGACTGTTTTATGACGAAAATATTAGCATCATCAGCCGTCAGAAACGAGCCTATAAGTTTTTTTATATAGCTTACTCTGTACCAGTCCCACAGCTGGCCAAAGGCCTCTCTTTTCTCCCTCCAAACGCGTCTCTATCTAGTGCGTCTGTCTTCTACTTGGCCAGAGCCTATCATTACATAGTATAAAACAAAGTTGTCCGCTGTCCGTATGTATGCTTAGATCTTTAAAAGTGCGAAACGGATTTTGATGCGTTTTTTTTTAATAGATAGAGTGATTCAAGAGGAAGGTTCATGTGCATAATATTGTATGTATTCAATATCTGTACCCGTGCGAAGCTGGGGCGGGTTGCTAGTACATAATAAAAGAAAAACTTTCTTTAGTTACGGCTGTTATCTCAACGATGACATCAACTTTTTGTTACTCATCAAAACATTCCGATCGTACTATTGTGCAACTGGACAGTTTCGAATCATCTGTCTATAATTAGCTGTAACTAGTGTAGTAATTATTTAGCTTTTTCTGAGAGTAAGAAATGAACAAACAACTTCTCTCAGTGGGGTGTTTTTTTTTTTATGGTAGGTAAAACTCCTCCAATGACGAATAAACAACTTACTCAGTTCCTACATCTCCATATATACCAGGGCCAGAGCCTTCCTTTCAGACACTACACGATGCTTGGCCCCAGTTGTCTTCGACCTTTCTGCAGGGTCCATACGGTTTGCTGACAACTCTTGACTAGGCTTAGTCCAAACGATTACCAGACGACCGAACGGCGACTTACCCATTGCTCGCCATCCGCAAGCCTAGAGAAACTGACTGACTGACATACTCGTATCAACGCACAGCCGAAAATACGGGGACTAGGAGCGTGAAATTTAGCACAAGGCTTCCTTTTATGGCGCAAGCGAGCACTAAGAAAGAATTTCCCAAAATTCAACCCTAAAACGGGGGTCAAAAGTTTGTATGGAGAAACCTACTTAAACTTGAGTGAAGCCGCTGGCAGAAACTAGTAATAGTGTGTAGTAAGTCACCCGCCAACAAGCTCTAAACTGCGAAAACACAGTTTTTCAACTATTTCATGCACTCTGAGCACACTTTACATCTAAACTAGTGCGCCTTACCATCAACGATTGCATCACTGCTTACCATCAGGTGGGCACTAGTTTATTGCAAGTTAAAAAAAAAAAAAAAAAATTTTGGAAATTCAATAAATTGTGTGATCAAGTTTATTGAACGGTAGCGAATACTATTATGTAAATTTTTCCGAACCGCACGTGGGTAGTTTTAGAAAAACGATTGACAGAGCCCAATGGAATTTGTAATGTGTGCATAAATAATTCTAACGCTCACACAAACTGTCAACACTAATTTAACATGACGAATATGTTTGTGTATACGTATAGTATGGACTCTACGCAAAATATGAGCTTTAGACGTGTAGTTGCGGATACCAGCCCGATATACAATACAATACAATCATCACCATCGTCATTAGCCTTTTGAATGTTCCCACCGCAGGGACACAGGTCTCCTCTCTAAGAGAGGGAATCGGCCGTAATCGACCACGCGGTCCCAGTGCGTGTTGGTGGATGTCACATGTCTTCAAATTTTTGATTCTAGGACATGCCGGTTTCCTCACGATGTTTTCCTTCACCATTTCAGAGCAGTGGTGATGAAATAAATTACACAAAGTAATGCGCCTGGCTGGGTTTGAACCTGCGACCTACAACACGTAAATCGGGGCCGTTACCACTCGGCCACCACAGCTCTACAATACAATAGTATGAACTAATTATGTCCCGTTGCAGCGCAAACACCTCCCTTCTATTCTTCCTCTTTTCTATGTCCAATCCTGTACTCCCATTGTCCAACTCGGCAGACCTTCTCCTTCTAGGTCTACCGGGTCACCATTGTTCGGAATTTAGATTTGTGACGACATATGGTACATATATGGCCTCCTCATTTTAGTCACTTGGCTTGCAGAAAAATTATGGTTAATGGAGCCTAAAGCAATGTTAGCCTATGAGTTAGTATATGTAGCAGGAATTAGTTAACAGCATAGGCCCAGTTAATATGGCAACATTTGGAAAGACCCCTGACAGTGGAATTCTTCGGAAGAAAAACAAAAATAAGCAGTATTTCATGTATCCAAATAATCCAGACCTAATAGTATAAGCTGTGAATTGTCTAAAGAACAGACAAAACAATTATTTTTCAATAAGTAGCTTTTTTGTGGTGGGAAAAATCATCTAATGAAACAGTGTCAGACTCTTACTGACTAAACGACCCACCCCATTCCTTCTTAGCCTTCATACCAGGGTCGGACCTTCCTTTTAGAAACCAGACCGGAGCCCAGTAGGCTTCGGCCCTGCAATTAGGCCTCTCTCTTTGCTGACAACTTCTTGAGGCGCGCGGTAACAGAGCGCATCAGTAAGTAGCTCAAAATAATTCTTTTTTTTTTCAATTAAAATGACCTCATCACAATTTGATCTACTTTAAAAACCAGAGACAGATGATTAATTCTAAACCAGTTTTTATAGACGAATTCGGATGTCCTTTTTGGGACAACATCCGGTCACACATGAGCTACACCCTACTGTATATTTCCGTTTGTGGTTCTAACAACTGAGCCATTCCTTAGTCATAGGACCGCACGGTTCATTTAATATGCGTAGATGCAAATGTAAGGCACGCGAGGTCCGTCCGAACGTTAATCAATTTACGTAGGTCGGTGTGCGGTTTCTTCAAAGTAGGTGTCTGTCATGTCAGCCTTGTCTCAAATCCGTGTGAGTCAACCTTTTGCGGGAAATACCTCTGTGAAACTAGGGTTGGCACTTGTTGGTAGAAATGAAGGTGTTTTTTTCATTCTTTAATTGTTTATTGTATAACTTTACAATATACAATGATTTGACAATACATGTACAAATGCAACCTTAATTTTACAATGAATCTTCTCCCAGCAAACCTCTAAGTGACAGAAGAGGCTATATTTTTTATTATTTTTATTGATAGGCTCTTGATTGACACTTTTATGCTCATGATCGAAAAAAGTATTAAAAGTAGTAAGATTTCCGAAAAATAAAAATTTTTGGCAGGCCTCAGCCTACGCCTCTCAGTAGACGTCTTTTGGAAATTATGACAACATCCAAGAATAATTTGTAGACCATTTTCATTTTAATAATCAACTATTATTTTAAATATTAGGTTAAAAATGTGTTTTACATAAAGTAAGTAATATAAGTATAATATATAGTTAGCATGGCTTCCTAAACTCACATAACACACGAAATAAAATAATCAAAATATATATTTGAAAAAGAATGTGACAAGAAAGTGACAAACCCGATGAAATTTTTGATTTTGAATGTATAAAATTCCATAAATAATTAGATATCTAACCATAAAACTACATAAAACTAATTTATCATCATCATCTTCCTGCCCTTGTCCCGTTTTATTTGGGGTCGGCGCAATATGTCTTTTTCTTCCACTATGTCCTGTCACCCGTCTCGCTTTTACTAACTCCTCTTTCTTTCATATCCCTTCTCACACAATCCATCCATATTTTCTTACATAAACCTAATTAACTTATAAAATAATTATACTTTTTTTTATATATTTCGGACAGCCCTGTGCGTACAATAAGATGTTAATCGATGATTCACACGTGCCGAGCACGCGTATCGTTTACACATGTTAAAAGCTTATATAAAAACATAATAATGTGTTGTAATATGTCATGTAATTTACCTACTTTTGTGTAAAATATTTCTGGGTTTACAAGAAAATTATGCATTAAAACCGCAATCATTTCTTGTAGATCTAAAATGGTTATAGTTATGATTGTAATATGGCAATGAGATTATGAGTAAATTCCGGAATTATGAAATTTTTTAAGCGTCAGATATCCGGTACACACCCTGCCGCGTATCTGAAATGAATGTAACGAATATCAAAATATACTATCATTTTGATACAAGTGCAGAAAGTTTGTCATTGCGATCGACGTCGAATTCGCACGTGTATCAAACGACGTTTTGCAATACACTTGTTTAGTCTTGACTTTCGCCTTGGTTCACTTTACTTTTTATTATAGAGTTTCACTATACAACTATTGGGAATTGATATCATTGAAAAACTTAGCGTATTATTTTCATAAAGTTTAAGTATTATCGGTCGGAAGTTTGTAACTTCACTCATTGAAGTAGTGGTCATTAGCGATGTTGGATATTGGGTCATAGTCTCTAGATATAAATTTAAAACTTTTATTTTATAGGTAGGAAAATCATCTAATGCCATCTTCGGCCCTTGGGTGGTGCGAGAGGATATGTCAGAATTTTGTTGACTAAAAACCCACTCCTGTACCTTCGTTACCTTTTTTACTGGGGCCGAGTCTTCCTTTCAGAATCAGACCTGGTAGGCTTCGCCCCTACTTGGCCCTACGGCTTACAGACATCTCCTTGATGTGTGCGTGGAACAGTACGCGTGAATGACGACTTGGGCTTTGTAAAGACCCTACAGAAGGGTCGAAGCGTAGGGACCCTGCAAAAGGGTGGAAGCCAACTGGAACCAAGGGTTCGTGTCTGAAAGGAAGGCTCTAATTTTGGTATATATGGCGACGTAAGAACGGGGTAGGTTATTCAGTCAGTAAGAGTCTGACACTGTTTTCCGCTCCGCCCAAGGGCGGGATTCGTCATTGGATGATTTTTACCTAACATAAAAAAATACTGGAGCTCGGTCCGCATGGTTACCGGACAAGCGAACGGCGTGCTCCCCATTGCTCGCCGTTTACAGCTTGATTATGGCCATGCTAGGTATAAAACTCACCTCCATATAGTGCTGCTATCTGTGTCCTTTATCTCCTTTGTTAGGTGGCTCAGCAGGGCAGCGTTGGCGTTGGTATACCACTCAACCGCTTCTGTCATTGATGTGCCGGCGTTTATACTCGCTCTGTGGGCAGAAATAAGTATTGTGATAAGAATTATCAAGATTTAAAATGTTTGGACGCCTGACACTGGACTTTTTGACTGCGCATGTCTACTATCAAGAGCAACGTTAAGAACACAGAAAAAAAATAGATTTTTTTTTTCTTTTTATGGTGGGAAAAATCATCTAATGACGAATCCCCTGACGAAACCCTTGGACGAAGTGGGAAACGGTGTCAGATTCTTTCTGACTAAACGCCCACCATTACTCCATTAACCCATTATTGCTTTCATATCGGGTCGGACCTTCCATTCAGAAACCGGACCGGGGCCCCAGTAGGCTTTGGCCCTGCAGTTGAGCCTCTACATTTGCTGAAAACTCCTTGAGGCACGCATAAACTTTGTGCGCCGTCGATGACTTGGCTTGGTCCGGACTATTACCAGACGACCAGACGGCGAGCTACCCATTGCTCACCGCCTGCATGCCCATGACATATCTATGGTCAAGCGTCTGTGTACATTAAGTGGCTCAGAAAAATAGCAAGATATGGTGAGCTGATTTAGACACGTACCACGAGGACTGGTTTGAAACAGTGCTAGTCAAAAATGTTTGGCTGGAATCTGGAGAAGCCATTGTCTGAAAATTAGGCAGTAAAGCCTACATATTTCCTTTTTTGACAATAGTTAATACTGAAACAATATTACTCTATACATTGGTTTTCAGAAGATCGACATCTTCTACCCTTGTCCATTATATCCTGTTAGCAGTCATGTTAACACTAACTCCTGTATCTACTACACACCTCACATAACTCCTCACTCAATCTAGCCATATTTCCTTTGGCCTCCCTCTCCCTCCATTCGTTCATATTTATTTTCATAACAGTAGAATAATCCGAAAGTATCATTACATAGTATAAAACAGAGTCACTTCCCTATGTATGCTTAGATCTTTAAAACTACGCAACAGATTTTGATACGAATTTTGTTAATAGATAAAATGATTCGAGAGGAAGGTTTATGTATATAATACATGCATAATATATTCAAAGTCAGCATTTCATCCGAGCGAAGCTGGGGCGAAAATAAATCCACTCTCAATTTTTTAAAAGAGATATTTTTGTGTTTGAAAATACAATATCAAAGAGAAAATAAAGTAGTTTTTTCGTGGTTCAAAAACTTGATATGGAGGAGGATATTTTTTTTTCTCGTTTTTTTTTTAATTCCATGAATTCACAACATATATTGCAGTGTCGCATAGTGCCAAATTGTCATTAAACTAAGTTTTGGGGTCACAGTAACAACTTAAGTAGGTATTTCAATACCGGTTCAGTAACGGTTGGTCTGGTTCGCCTGAGGATTGATTCACCATCTTGACATGTTATGATCCTATGTTTATTTTTATGCTATGATTCATGTCTGGTTAATCACAATGAAAGTGCAAACAAAAAATGCAAAGTATAGCAAGCTATTAGCGACCACAAAAGTAATCATAAATCAAGATTTATGATTACTTTTGTGGTCGATTTTAAAACTAAACCTACTTATCTTGAACGGTTCCAAAACCGCAGCCGACCGACAGATTACATGTAGATAAGGAGTTTTTTCTATGTGCATACCTAATTATAGGTTGGTATTACGCATGTGTCAGTTCGCCTTTAACCTTCCGTCCTTGTAAAGAAAAGAAAGAAAGAAAGAAAAACATAACACAGACACAATTAAAGAACAATAGGTGTGCGAACGCCAGCGTTCGGGGCTTATTGAATTAAAGTGAACACATGTGTCCACATTCGCAAAAAGTTGATAAAACCACCAATTAATTTTTTTAAATTTTGTTTTTTAACCTTTTGACCTTGGTAATTACAGACACACTTAAAGAACAATAGGTTTTTAAGCGCCGGCGCTCGCTTTGGGCTTAATGATTAAAAATACTTTTGGGGCCAAGGGTTAATGCGAAAGCGTAACAACAGGGCTCTGAGACTAAGACAGGGATGGAATGGTCTGACACTGTATCCCGCTCCGCCCAAGAGCGGGATTCGTCATTGGATGATTTTTCCTACCATAAAAATAAAACACTCAGACGTTTTCTCTACCTTAATCACGTGCAGGAATCTCCCGAACTTACCATGTTTGATGAGAACCGACATCACGCAATAGTTAAATCGATCGAGAAGTCAGTTTCTCCTTTTAGATTAATAGTTTTTCAATGCCTTCATAAAAGACACAATAGAAAGACAACAATTAAATTGTTATACAAGTGATAAGAGAGTTTGAGAGCAGTGGTGGCCGAGTGGTAACGGCCCCGACTTACGAGTCGTAGGTTGCGGGTTCAAACCCAGCCAGGCACATTACTTTGTGTAATTTATTTCATCACCACTGCTCTCAAAACGGTGAAGGAAAACATCGTGAGGAAACCGGCATGTCCTAGAACCAAAAATTCGAAGACATGTGACATCCACCAATCCGCACTGGGCCCGCGTGGTGGATTATGGCCCATTCCCTCTCCTAGAGAGAGGAGGCCTGTGTCCCTGCAGTGGGAACATTAAAAGGCTGATCATGATACAAGTGATAAAATAAATCATTCAAATTAAAGTCCCTGTCTAAACCGTTTAAATCGATATGAGCCCACGATTTCCAATAATAGAATGTTTGTAGGACTATTTAGCACCACATGTTACCCAAAGTGTATGTTTATCGGAGTATTGAACTACTGAATCAATAAACTAAAGCCTGTATTAGTATTCACAACGTGTGAACGAAGATCACTCTCTAATTAAGTGATGGCAAATATTTGTCGAACCAACAATTGGGCCAACTTACAACAACCAACATTGGCAACGATTTAGGTGTTAGGGAAAACAGTTTGAGATACCTACTCATTCTTTTTCTATTTTAATTAGATTTTCGGTAATACTGAGAAGAAAAATAAAAACATTTATACGATAGAAAAAGAAAACCTTTTTACAAGCTTTTTATTAGCTCGCAATGTAACTATGTATGTTGGGCTTAAATCTTGCAACTTAATTTTGAAGCACATATTTTCAACCTATTGAGCTGCCATTTTTTAGAGTCTTTTCAACCGATTTTTATTATGTTTGTGTAATAGCAAATGATGGCAGTAAATAATTGGTTTTGTAACCACTTTTTCTCATTTAATGTCACCCTTATGCCTATGGAATAGAAATCAAAATTGGTTGAACTGGCGGTAAAAAAGGTTTGTTTGAATGTCTCATCTTTTCGCTGCGAAAGCTTTACACCGGGGCTCTAGGACTAAAGCTAGGAAGGAACGGGGGAGGTTGTTTAGTCAGTAAGAGTCTGACACTGTTTTCTGCTCCGCTAGAGAGCGAGATAAGTCATTCGATGATTTTTAACTACCATAAAAAAAAATTGCTAAGAGGATATATTATATTTATACTTATTAAGATTATACCGACGACAATAACTCCTAGCTAAATTATGATGTCACAGTACTTCGCATTGCTATCTAATGGAAATGTGCCCAGAAAACTGGTGGTATTCCCACGTTGGTTGTATGGCAAAAGTCTAACCGGGGTAAAGGCCAACTTGGATTACGCGAAGTATAAACTAAGCGTATAAACACTCGGAGCCCACAGCCAAAGAGAATACGTAAAAAGGAATAATGTTATCCATCATCAGAATATTGGACTTTAAAAAGGATGAATTGAGAATGTTAAGATAAATGTGTGGAGTGAGGAGAATGGATAAAGTGAGAAATGAACACATTAGTGGAAGGTTGAAAGTAGTTTATCTTGATATGGTCATGTGAAGAGAAGGAATGAAATGCATGTTACTAAAAGAGTTTCGAATATACATGAAAGGAAAACATCGTGAGAAAACTGGCACGTCCTAGAATCCAAAATTCGAACATTTGACATTCATTAACTCGCACTATGGATTGTTGTGATGTGGATTACGGTCCATTTCCTCATTTAAAGAGGTCTGAGTTCCAACAGCGAGAAGATTAAAAGGCTTATTATGCTATGCTACATGTGGGCAGAAGGACAGAATGGAATCAGTGAGAAAAAGTCAAGAAACAAGTCAAGTCGAGTCAAAAAATATATTATTGCACATAGGCCTACATGGGCACTTGTAAAACGTCAGAAGCTAATGCACGGTTTCAAATTGGTTGTTTTCTATGTAGGAGAACCGTTAAGAAACTCCAAGGTTGCTCCATGTTATTGCTGATAGGATTGCATGAAACAAAAAGTGTTTTGCTTACTTCAAATCATACAAGAATGGTGATGATAATTCACAAGCGCATAAATATGCTACTACATACTTATAAACGACGAAACTTTATTAAAAACTTAATTAACTATACTAAATATTCAAACTAGTTTCAGCCAGCGGCCTTGCCTGCGCGAAAGTTGAGAATTATCCCAAGGAAACATGCTTCGTAAAGTTAAAAACTAAGGAGCGCTCTCGCTACTCTCACTCGTTGCAATCCCTGAAACCTAGTGCTTCGTTTACATGTATAGTAAAATAAGTTACAATCAATAAACGTTCAAAGCTTTCGTTTTTTTTATTAATAAAACTTATTTACCAGAGAACAATAAAATGCCAATTGTTAATGAGCTTAAGGCAAAGGACGCAAAAGACCGAGCGAAGTGGAGGCGTCTAAGTAGGAAAGCGGACCCAGGGCACCGAGGTGAAAGCCAAGGTTAGCAACCGGGACTGGTGCTAGGTTGATGATGATGATGAATAAAATGTCAATTGTTGTTTACATTTGATACAAATTATGTAAAGCTTTTTATTACTAATCATCTCACTCAGTCTTCTCCCAAATGACCAGATATAAAAATAAATAATATAATGATTCAGACATATCTCATTCCATTCATCAGCGAATATGATCTAGTCCAGGACTAGACTCAAGGAGAGCGTTGAGTTGAGTTGAGTTTCAGATATACGAGATTGTGACTCATCATATTGAACCCATACAATAAAAGAACCTTTATGATTCCGCAATCAATAACGTCGTATCCTTTTGAAACGGAGTGAATGTAGACTGCTACAGAATGACCTTCTAACTTTGTATTTAAAATATTGACTCAATCTAGGATGTTAAATTTGATCAATGTTTCAATATTCTAAACAAATAACTCTCCATTATGCTCTAATATTAGCTATATCGTTGGTTGTTACACAACACACATTGCCACATGCTGCACCGTTCCCGCGTGCCTCAAGGAGTTGTCAGCAAACTGTAAAATCCAAAGTTGGTGTCCTAAAATTGCACGACAGATTCGTAGTAGACTACAAAGAAAATGGCGGGATGACCTAGATGTTTTCCTTAAGAATTGGCAAAAAGTGGCTAGGAAATAAGAACAATATTTGGAATTGAAGGAGGTCTATTCCCAGCAGTAAGATAATATAGGCTAGATATAATAATAAAAGAATTATCAGCTTTACACAGAATTCATCCGGTGTCTGTAGTTATCATTACATAGTATAAAACAAAGTCACTTCCCAATGTCCCTATGTATGCTTAAATCATTAAAACTACGGAACAGATTTTGATGCGGTTTTTTTAGTAGATAGATTGATTCAAGAGGAAGGTTTATGTTTATAATACATGCATAATATAAATTAGTACCCGTACGAATCTGGGGTGGTTCGCTAGTAGAGTATATATTTATGAAGAACCAGTTACCAAGTATTAACCAGTAATAGGAATATTGAGGTAAGCTGATATACAGTCATTATACATATAGTGACTGATATACATATTCTCCAACAAAATACATCAGATCGACAAAGAGTACGAATTTCAGTAAAATGTGATTCCCCGATGTAATTAGAGCAAAAACTATTCCCCGTTGTCCTCTTTAAGTAAGTACTAATTTGTTACTAATTGTCGGGAATGAGAATGAAATAGAGCAGTGGTGGCCGAGTGGTAACAGCCCCGACTTACGAGTTGTAGGTTGCGGGTTCGAACCCAGCCATGCGCATTACTTTGTGTAATTTATTTCATCACCACTGCTCTCAAAACGGTGAAGGAAAACATCGTGAGGAAACCGGCATGTCCTAGAACCAAAAATTCGAAGACATGTGACATCTACCAATCCGCACTGGGCCCGCGTGGTGGATTATGGCCCATTCTCTCCTAGAGAGGAGGCCTGTGTCCCAGCAGTGGGAACATTGAAAGGCTGATGATGATGTCGGGAATGACGGGGAATATTTTGAGTTATGAGCCCGGTATGAGTCATCCTGTATGTGGATCTTCCATGTGGTATGAAACCTTAGCTTCTTGACGCATAGTCTTCTTCAGTATTTGACAAATTGTCATTGCCACGAAAATATTACATCACATAAGGGTATATGTGTTATGTTATTATTATATAAAAAAATTCACCAAAATGGCTTAACCGATTTTTATTAAATTTTTGGAAATGTTTGACTTTAATTTTACTCTTCTTATCTAGCCCTCTTTTTTGGTAAAATTATTGGCCAGTAGCTAGATATTTTTTTAATATTTCTTTTGGGGTCGTTTTCTACTTTCATGCAGACAAAATCACAGATAAACGTTAGTATCACTAAATTTTGAACTAGGCCTAAACGCTCAATTTTGATGACACAAGTGCTTTAATGGATCAAAAATCTTTGTATTTACACTAAAAGTATTACGTGTGAGCACATGCGCAAAAACAACGGGTGTAATCGATAATTTACATTCTTTCAAAACCGCAGACTAACGTCCTTAACAATGAATCACATGAAAATGATCTTGGCATCACGATATTGTAGTGAATCACACTCACATCAATTAAGCCTAATAAAAACACTGTCGTCTTGCGTCAAACTAGAAGGACTACACGAGATTTTAAGATGATTCATTGATTTGAAATTTCAAAAAAAAAAACACTGATATTACCACAAAGATAAAAGAATGAATGCAAACGCAACACCGATGGCCAAAACCATTTATTTATTTTATTACAAACTTTTTATAAACTTGAAATATCTTTATGTATGTGTGCAGTTCTTCCAACGTCTGACTCCTAAATTGAACCAGGCCAGACCTGCTTTTAAGTGACTTCTTCTGAATTGGGGTTGTCCAGACCCCTCCAACGGAAGGTCCTTTACAAAAAGCCAATGTCACCGCAAAAGTGATTGGCGGTCAAGAACGGTCTGAACGCGTGCTAGAGGGTCACAACCGTTTGGATTTCGCAAGGATACTGCACGATCACTTATAAAGTGGTAAGCATCTTTGCAGACCTGCCACAATAGGATTAATCCTATTAGGTCTGCAAAGATGCTTACCTCTTAAGAGGCTGTTGCATGAATGCATGATATTGCGCTAGTTATGCATTAACGGGGTAAACTCTACTGTCGCGGAATCTCTTGGTGATATGGTGGCAGCGACACTATACGACTCTTCGAGGATTAGCTGCAAAGATTGATGATGTCCATCGAATGCCTCAAAGAGAAATTTCTGATAAAGTAACCAAGTAATGGGTAACTGAAAAACACAGGCAGTATGTTGAAACCGATCAGCATCCTCCCACAAGAGAGTATGAACTCTACCAGATAGAGCAAGAAGTTATTGTATAAGAGAATAAAAATAAAGTTGCTTATGTAAAAGATTAATTAGGTAACATCTGAAAATTCTTGAAAAATAAAAAATAGAAAAAACACGTCACGTAACGTAATAATTTTAACTCTTATGTCGATTATCCTTATGTATCAAGTGAGTCATTGCAGAATCAGTATCTACACTAATATAATAAAGAGGGAAAGTTTGTTTTTTTGTTTGTAAGAAGTAATCTCTGGAACTACTGGTCCGATTGGAAAAAATTTAGCAACGATAGAAAGCTGCTTTACTCCTAAGTGACTTAGGCTATATTTTATGTACGCAGGCGATGCCGCGGGCAAAAGCTAGTATTTAATAAATACAAAATTGCATTCCATCGCAATCTATTAAACATATGTTTTCCTCCAAAATAAAATTACTTTCAAAAACTGGGCAAGTGTGAGTTGGACTAACACAGGGGTTCCGTACCAATTAAGGTTTACGATTTATGACGTATAAAAAAAATACTTACTAGATCTTTTCCTATTTTTTAGATCTTGACCTTTTTCTATTTTTGTGTGCTTTTAGCGGATTACAGAATACATGTCATCTACTTACCAAATTACAATACTATTATTCTTATAGTTTTAGAAAAAAATAGCTGTGATATAAGAACGAACAGACACACATGACGAATCCATAAGGGTTCCGTGTTTTGCCATCTGGCAACAGAACCCTAAAAAGTATGTTCTAAAAACAAAGAAACAAAATGTTTTGTAGTTCACTAGAAATGAGTCACTCGAAACACAAGTTAAATATGTGTCGACCTCTATGGTTCTTTTTTTTATTTCAATAGTGTTTAACCGCATAAACACACAGCATTAACTCCTTGTACTGGAGGTTTAGCCACCAAAACAAGAGGTCAATGACTTACAGGAACATCTTAATATTCATCATCATCACTTTAGCCGGAGGACGTCTATTTTGGATATAGGCCTTCCCCAAATGTCGCCACAACGAACGGTCTCGTGCGTCTCGCATCCACCTTTTTTATGGTCGTAATAATCATCTATGATGAATCCCGCCCTTAGGTGGAGCAGAAAACAGTGTCAGACTCTTACTGACGAAACGACCCACCCCATTCCTTCTTAGCTCTCATACCGGGTCGAACCTTCCTTTCAGAAACCGGACGGGGGCCACAGTAGGCTTCGGCCCTACAGCTGTCGGGCCTCTACATTTGCTGACAACACCTTAAGGCGCGCGGGAACAGTGCGCACCGTGTACGACTGAGCTTAATCCCGACGATTGAGCTTAATCGCCATCCGGTCGTCCGGTAACGACCGGATGACGAGCTGTCTTGCACCCAACTCTTTTTCCACGACTCCCACCAGGTCATCGACCTACCTTATGGGAGGCCTTCCAACATTGCTTTTTCTGGTACGCGGTTGCCACTCTAGAATCTTTCGTGCCCATCGTCCACCCGTTCTACGAACACTACGCCTGCCCACTGCTACTTTAGTTTGGCGATTGTCCGGACTATGTCGACGCCCTTGTTTCTCCTGCGATCATCTTAAAATTACTTGATTATTATACGAAGCTCAAGATAGAGAAAAATGGTCTAGTCCTTTACTCGCACAAGGTTTTCCTTTAATGTATGCTATTCAATTATAAAATAATTTAATTTTATTACATTAAAATGTTTTATTTAATTAAAATTGTTAATGCACGTTTGAATATTTTAATGAGATGCATAAAATTAAATGTATTGTTATTATTTACCTACTAAGGGAATTTAATATAAGGCTTATTATATTATTATTGTATTTTAATACGAACTCCATATTCGGAAAATTGTATATTGCAATTGTAGGTATTGTTATTCTACATAAAAGGAAAAGAAAATATCCGTTTCAAGGAAACACATTTACGCGAGTATATTGTTTACATTATTATTAATGAATTATAATTGGTATCATATTTAATTAATGTATTTAAATGGAAAACCGCTTCATTTAATTTTGCAAAACATAATTACTTTTACAACTTATTCCAAGAGATGGAAAGACGTATTTCTACTTCAGTGCGGGACTTAACCGCAACATATTTTGGTTAACTGGGGTAAAATAAGTCTACTATGGTTTAACCATTTGGTGAGGTTACGCGTTAACGTTACGTAACCAAATACGTTTAAATAAATAAACCAAATTAGGTATGGACACTTAAGACTTTTTTTGATATCTAGGTATGGATTTTTTTAATAAAGTGGGCAAAAATCATCCAATGACGAATCCCACCCTTGGGCGGAGCGGGAAACAGTGTCAGACTCTTACTGACTAAATACGGGGATAATCTCCTTTTTAGAAAGAGGCCCTAGTAGGCTTCGACCCTTTTATAGAGTTCCTACTGTTTTGCTGATAACTCCTTGGGGTGTACGGAAACATAGCTCACCGTCTTGACGACTTGGGCTTGGTCCGGACCACGGAGTAAATATAAAGAGGAGATGGCCTAAACGGCTGTGCACTGTGATTCTCAGCACGGTCCTGACGTCATCATGGTGGGCGTGGCTTAAGTCAGTGTATTGTTGGCGTTCGTCCTGTGCACAACTTTGTAAACGTTAACAGGCCGCCATCTATCGTCAACAAAAAGAAACAGAACAAAAAGATAGGTCCGTAATTAGATTCCAATTATTTTACGTATGTCCCGTGGCTGTCTCATCTAAAACAATAAATACGCTGGATATCAAAATCTGTAAATAAAATATGGTATATTAAAATAAATCTGTAGAAAAGTCACTTTTGTACATCGAAAATACAACGGTACGGGACCCTGTACTTAGCAACATCTAGTGATGGATAGTTACGTAACATCAAGACAAAATCGACAGAACGATCGAGTAGTTTGGCTATTGACCGGCAGATGGAAATTAAAGAAATGGGCGGAGTGTAACACCCCCTCACCCCGCAAAATGTCACGCGCTGTTTCTTAGGACAATCGTGATACAACAACTCCTCTTTATATTTACTCCGTGGTCCGGACTGTTACTAGACGACCCGACGGCGAGCTATCCATTGCTTGCTGTCCGCAAGCACGCGCATACGGCTTTTTTTTATGGTAGGTGAAAATCATCGAATGACGAAACCCGCTCTTGGGCGGAGCGGGAGACCAGTGTCGGCTCTTACTGACTAAAAAACCTACCCCGTACCTTCCTTGCCTTATTTGCACAGCCGCGGTAACAGTTTCACACAAACCGGCAGCTCCAGAAGGCTTCGACCCTGAAGGGCCCCTACAGTTTGCTGACAACTACTTGAGTCGCGCGGGAACGGTGCGCGCCGTTGACGACTTGGACTCGGTCTGGACAGTTACCAGACGACCGGACGGCGAGCTACCCATTGCTCACCGTCCGCGAGCCAGTGTCTACGGTGGCCGGATATCGGCAGGATCACGGCAGAGACGGCTACGGCGAGGGCGCTGTTGCCTTTGCCTTATGCGGTCGGCCTCCTCCTTTACGAGCATTACTGCTTCGCAGAAGGATGGATATCTATGGGTAGGAATCATCTAATGACTTCTCCCGCACTGGATGGAGCATCAGTGCATATCAGACTTTTACTGACTAAAACCACACTTGTGTCCGTCCTTTGCGTTCTAGGACTACGGGTTTTTCAGAAATTCCCTGCCGTCTTAGCTAGCGGGCATCGGCCCTGTTGGACCCCTACGTCTGCTGGCATATAGATATTTCCTGCGCCAAGAGAGGAGGCCTGTGTCCCAGCAGTGGGAATATTAAAAAGGCTGAAGATAATGATGATGAGGTATTTGAGGAGCGCGTGGATCACAACGCCAGAAGATGTGTGTATCGTGATCCAGTTAACTACAGAACCGTTGGATGGCGAGCTGTCAATTGCTCACCATCTGTGATATTAGATATTTGAAAAAAGAAAATTTATCATAATTTTCGATCTTCATAATATATAGTTACGTTGTTTACCAAAACAACCCAACACGTCCACAATTTATTAGTGTTCAGGGACATCTGAGGCTGTCTACAAAAATGTTATTCACCCACCGATTCTTATACTTTTTTTACGATTTCTTCAATGAATTGCCTATAAAAACTTAACGAGCATTTTATGAAGAGGGGTAGGTACATTAATAGGTAAATAAAAATCTAGATATTTGTGTTATTGCTTTTTATGCACGTAAACGCGTTTTCAATTTAATAGGTTTGAATAATGGGTATTCATATTTCAGTTACACATTGAATACTGTATGGATCAGAATGTTGGGCTGTGAAAAAGACGGATGAAAAAAGACATACAGTCTTTTTTTCAGTAGCGGAGATGAGAATGTTGAGATGGATGTGTGGTGTGACGAGAATGGATAAAGTGAGAAATGAGTATATAAGAGGAAGTCTGAAAGTGGCGCCAGTGACTGAAAAGTTGAAAGGAAATCGTTTGTCTTGGTATGGTCATGTGAAGAGGAGAGATGAAACGCATGTCACAAAAAGAGTTTTGAGTTTACACGTAGATGGATGGAGAGGAAGGGGGAGGCCAAAGAAAAGATGGATGGATTGTGTGAGGAGTGATATGAAAGAAAAGGGAGTTACTGATAGTGTGACGGGTGACAGGACAGAGTGGAAGAAAAAAACATGTTGCACCGACCCCAAATAAAATGGGATAAGGGTAGGATGATGATGATGATGATTGAATACGTGTCAAAACATCTGTGATTTATCTACACTAATATAATAAAGAGGTAAAGTTTGTTTTTTTGTTTGTAGGAGGTAATCTCTGGAACTAATTGTTCGATTAGAAAAAAATTAGCAAAAATAGAAAGCTGCTTTACTCCTGAGTGACATAGGCTATAAATTATTTATATAACATGGATTTTAACTGAGCTATCACTACAAGAAATTTTCCGCGGACGAAGTCGCGGGCAGAAGCTAGTAATTAATATTTGGCGTAACAAAATAATATTTATGTGGCATGAATGTTTTAGAAATGAACTAAGAGTATTTATAACCTAGTCACAAACATTTTGTATACCATGGATAAATTTTCAAAAAGTGTTTTTGAGATGGGAAACTTTTCACTGTATATAAGAACTAATACTTGTATAAACAATAAAGTGTATTTTAAAATATGGATGGTGGAGTATCTTTATTTACTTCATTAAACCTCAAGAGGACCAGTGTATCAATGTGTCTGTAATCGAAAGATTAATAACCAAGACGTATAATTTTTATTATTTATTTAACAACTAGCTTTTGTCAGCGGATTCGCCCGCGTACATAAAATATAGCCTATGACACTCAGGAGTAAAGCAGCTTTCTATTGTTGCTATTTTTTTTTCCAATCGGACCAGTAGTTCTAGAGATTACCTCCTACAAACAAAAAAACAAACTTTACCTCTTTATTATAATTAGTGTAGATAATTCTTAACGCTGCGTCTTCCACTCCAGAACCTTTCAGCCCCAACGGCCCTCTAACGTACAGGACCGGTCTTTGTTGCAGCGCTTGGGGGAAGCATATGTCCGTCTTTCAGCTGAAATGATGATGATGATGAATAAGTTTTTTAAAATAATATTATTCAATGATCTGAGAATAGTATTAAATAATGTTATTTTTCCTTTTTCTTTAATGACGTCGTTTAGGATAATGTAATTGTAAATTAGGTATCCTTAGGTACAGTCAGCACGCTTGTTGTGAATGATCAAGTCTTTACATCAATGGTCCAAAGTGCATCTATTGTGTAATTAGTAAGAATTGGTAACGTAAATTACGCACAGAACCACCCAATGATATATTATTTATTGTAATTTTTTACCTGTCTCATAACCTAAATGACGTTATGCCTACCTAAACTGCATACCATATTATTATGATCCTTATTTCTCTAACATAAAGTTGGTTTTTGATTATTCTGCGGTAAAGCATGATATTGTTCTTTTCAAGTAAATGCCTTGTGCCATTTTTTAAGAGGTATCTAAGAAAGTTGTTATGATTGTTTATTATTGCAAGTAAATAGACGAAAACATCATCATCAGTCTTTTTAATGTTCCCACTACTGGGATACAGGCCTCCTCTTTAGGAAAGGGAAAGGGCCATGATCCACCACGCGTTCCCAGTGCGGATTTGTGGATGTCACATGTCTTCGAATTTTTGGTTCTAGGACACGCCGGTTTCCTCACGATGTTTTCCTTCATCGAATTGAGAGCAGTGGTGAAAAAAATAAATCTACTATGCCGGAGGTCGTGGGTTCGATTCCTACCCAGGACAAATGTTTGTGTTATGAGCACGATCATTTGTTCTGTGTCTGGGTTTAATTTATCTATAATATGTATGTATTTAGAAATATATTAGTATGTTTATCAGTTGTCTAGTACTCATAACACAAGCTCTGCTTAGCTTGAAACTAGACGGCGTTGTATGATGGTCGTCGAAAATTAAATAAAATTAAAAGTTAAAAAAAAAATGTGCCTGGAAAGATATGTTTTTAATTTAGGCGCTTGTTGTTCCACTGCTAACGTGCTGCAACCGGTCGGCTATGGCTCGGTAAATATGCGGCAGCGGTCCGTCAAACGAACGTCTGAATTGAAAGCGCCCTTTGGAGCAATGAACAAAAAATTGAACCTTGTTTAAAACTTCAAACACCCACATAAAATCACCCCTTCTCTATTGCTGAACAAACATAATATTTGCTAACGATTAGCCCATCTAAAAGAGTGGTTGTTCATGGGATTTTAATGACCCAACAAACATTACTTATAGGAGTGCCAACGATTATAATATCCATTATGGAATATTAGTAACACCATTATGGCACCATGGAAAATTTTATGGTGCATGTTGCACGCTTTTTGATAAATTAAGGAGATTACTAGGTGTTAGTTAATGGTTATTAATTATAAGAAAAACTATGTAGTTAGTGTTATTAAATGTTGTGAAGATGTCACTGTTTTAACAAGGGTACTTATTATACAGGATTCTTATTAGGGTAAAGCCGAGATAGATACCCCAGGGGGATAGATGCCTCAATTTCGATTACTCTAGTTTTGCTAATGAATCGATATATTTCAATTATTAATCAAAAGTTTCAAAGTAACTTTCCAGTTACTACTATGTTGACCGTGTCGTACGTCTCTATGTGATTGTATGAGAAGACAAAATGCGATCAAATTTTTTAAGGGTTAGTTGCCCGTTTTGTGGGAAGGGCATTTATCTATACATATAATACATATAATAAAACAGTAACGAAAGAAAAACTGTACATTGAGAATTTTCTGGAAAAAATGAGTGGGTTTTGTTAGAAAAACGTAACTGATGACAAAAAGTTACTTTTTAGAATTTTTGTCTGTTTGTCTGTTTGTCTGTTTTTCTGTGCCTATGGTACGGGTTGGCGCCAAAACTACTGGATAGATTGATTTGAAATTCAGCAAAAATGTTCCTTGTAAACCAAGGAAGGCTTTAGGCTACATATTATCACGCCGTAAGTTATGGGAGGTAAGCAATATTGAATTTAAATGGTGCAATGGATGCAAGGGTGTAACTTTTTTTTCCGTGGGCCGATCGACTCAAAACTTAGCATGAACATTACTCTAAATTATTTATCCAGGATGCCATATTTATTTTTTCAGTAGTACCCCCAGTGCAAGATTTAGAGGATGTTAAAGTTTGTATGGGAGAATCTTATTGCTTGGGTTAATTAACTTGAAACTTGGCACGTAAATTTATTTAGGTAAATAATAAAGATTCCCATTATTCATTTTTCAAAACTACGTAATTTAGGCAAAGAAACATAGTTTAATGAATATTAGTAGTATAAAGAAATATTTTAAAAAGCGCCATCTATGAGATTACACAAAAATCAAATCAAGTTACATTTTGACACTTTTTGAAATTAATAATTTTTTGACCATGTTGACAAGGTTAGCAGTTGGTTATTCTTAAAATTCATAGATGGTAGTGCGCATTTTCTTCATAAAAGTCGTAAAATTCGTTTTGACAAATTTAAGTTTCAAAAAACCCTCAAAATCTCACGACATAGGTCGTGTTCAAGATTTCATAGTCTCTTACTGCGCGGTCGAATTAACTCACAACTGGGAATAAAAAATGAAAAAAAAAACAAACCCAAACAGAGCAAATGTACTTACTTATTTTTAGTTACTTATTTATAACTGTAACTTATTTATTTTTAGGGAAATATCTTAGGTAGTAGTTGCTTCGTTTTACGAAAAAATGTGGGTTAATATTTAACACATAATTAAAAAAAATAGTTTATCTCTTTAATGGTGAAACGGCGTTCTCCATGTTTATATGAAATGTCTTATTCTTATTCCAACGGTCTAACGGATTTATTTTGCAACGCAACCTAATTTTTCAATGTTATTTATATACGTACAACGACATCTACTGACTCAAATTAGTACAAACGAAAATATTACATTAACAAAATAATATTATTTTTACCTTTCGACTACCGTAATTACAGACACAATTAAACGACAACAGTTATACGGAAATTAGTGTCCTCTTGGGATATAACTAAAGAGTTTTACGAATAATCTATACATATAGGTAATTATAATAAAATCGTAGGAAAGTCAAAACTGTTCATTAAATATTTTTTTAAAAGAATACTTGGGAAGTGATCTAGAATCGATATCGAAGCCAAAAATATAGTTTTTAGAATTTTTGTCTGTTTGTCTGTATGTATGTCTAGGCTAAACGCAAAAACTTACTTGGATATATATTTATACATACTGCATGGATTACCTTCAAATTTTGCTTGAATAAAGGATGGGCCAACATATAGGCTACATATTATCACGCTATCACTTACGGGGGAGGAGTTGTGAATACTTATTTTTCTTACGCTTTCTGTGACAATGTTTAATCTAACGACGCATATTTAAATGTTGTTTTTGAGTAAGCCATGCTATTATCTGGCTTTACACTATAAATACTACGACATTTAAGTAACTTGGGCAGAGAAACATAGTTGAATGTAGTAGCATATAGAAAATTTTAGAACAGCGCCATCTATTTGATTTCATAAACATCAAATTCTTCCTAAACGTGGTATCGTATATTATTTATTTTTTACTATAAGCTTTATTGTACACCTCATAATGTGGACATGATATACAAATACAAAATCGCACAGGGCAATATATAGGGCAGGGTATAGTCCGTTTTGAAAAATTCAAGTTCCAAAAAACCCTCAAAATCTTGAGCAGAGTTGAGCAAGACTATTAAAAAAAATGCGGCGTTAAGTATTACAAAAAAGTTATGTTCATGAAAATATCGCCATCATCTGTCTGAAGATTTTCTGCGAGCTTTGAGGCGTGCTACTGGAGACGAAGTCGATGTAACTGATGATCATGTGCTGAACACCTGTCTCAGTTCATTTCAAGATGTGGACATTTCTATCGGCGGCAATCCACTGATCTAATATGGATTACTAGCTCCCCAATCGTCACCGCATCAAGAGTATGGAAATCGAGAGTATAACGCTGAGACAGAGTTCTCTTCAGAGCAAAAACAGATTTATAACACTGTCCTTGAAAGCGTTGTGCAAAACCAGGGCAAAATGTTTTTCTTGTGTTGCTCCTGTTGGAACAGGAAAAACATGGCATACTTGCAGAGGTCAGGAGGCAAGGCAATATTGCTATAGCTGTCGCGTCGTCGGGAATTGCTGCCACACTGCTTCCGGGTGGCAAGACAGCACATGCCATCTTCAAATTCCCATCGATTTAGAGAGCATCAAAACGCCTGTTTGTGGTGTGTCACGTAACAGCGATAAGGGACACGTGCTTAAGGATTGCTCTTTGATCATATGGGATGAGCGTATTATGGCCAATAGGAAGGCAGTTGAGGCCGAAGGCAGAACCTTGCAGGACATCCGCGGGAACGAACATTTGACGGGTGGTGTCACTGTTTGTTCAGTGGCGATTTCGGGCAAACGCTTCCCGTTTGCTACGTTGAAACCTTGGTTTCGATCCTGTTGGGCTCCTACAGTTACTGCCGACTGCTGGAGGCGCAGGGAATAGTGCGCGCCGTCGACGACTATCGAATGGGTGGACAAAGAGCTACCCATTACTCGGCGGTCACAAGCCCGCGCCTACTGTGGCCGTAAATCGGGATTGGAGACACGGCGGTGGTAGCTGCGGCTTGAGCGCCTTTGCTTTTGCCTGATGCAGTCGACCCCTTTTTTAGCCGCTAGCATTACTGCTTCGCAGAAGGAGGCGACCGCCTGCCATTCTTCTTTGCTCCGGATCATGGCCTCTGCCAAAGTCCGCTGCAAGTCAAAGCCCACTGCAAGAGAGGTGGACAGGAGGTGCTTCCAAAGTCTCTCGATAGAGCGTTAGCCAGCTTAGAAGAATTCATTTGCATGTGTGTACGGGGACAACAGTCATTTACCGCACCAGCAGAATTTCTTGAGTGTGTGAGCGGGCCATTTTGACGTCCAAAAATGATCAGGCTGCAGCAATTAACGAATACACTCCCTCGGAAATTGAGGGAAATGCAGTGATCTATACCTCAATAAACACTGTCGTCGAGCAAGATGACGCCACACATTATCCCGTGGAATTTTTGAACTCCCAGCCAGCAAGTGGACTTCAAGCGCATACCATAAAGCTGAAAGTCGGAGTCCCGATTATGCATTTTCGAAATTACCTATCTCCTCCAAAGTGGTTTAATGAGACCCGTCGAAGCAAACATTCTTACGGTTTATGGCGAAGTCGAGGCAGTATTTATACCTCATAACTTCCCGTTCCAATTCAAGCGCGTACAGTTCCCCGTGAGTGTTTGCATCGCGAAGACCATCAATAAGTCGAAGGGGCAGACACTGAGTGCAGCGGATGTCAACTTCAGGACGAGTTGTCTCTTACGCGGGCAACTGTATGTCGCTTGCTCCCGCGTCACCAGTCCTGATTCTCTTTACATTTTGGCTCTTGGCAGCATAACTACCATCGTAGTGTGGTGGCGGAGTGGTAAAGGCTCCGACTCAGTGGTGGCGGAGTAGTAAAGGCTCCGACTTACAAGTTGTAGGTCTGTCGTTCAAACCCAGCCAGGCGCATTACTTTGTGTATTTTATTTCACAACCACTGCTCAACGGTGAACGAAAACACCATGAGGAAACTGTGACTGTAAATGTTTTAGAACCAAAAATTCATCAAGTGTTATCCACCAAACCGTATTGGACTCGCGTGGTGGATTATGGCGCATTCCCTTTCCTAGAAATGAGGTCTGTGTCCCAGCAGCGGGAACTTTATAAGGCTGATGCAATGCTATTTTAAAAGTGGTTTACTAATAATGCTATGCCATCTGATATACACTGATCATACACTGCCATCTTAGGTTTTTTTGGTGCTGTAGAGCCTTCACGCAGACAACGTCGCGGGCAGCAGCTAGTCTTAAGTAAAGTAAGGCATTCACCACATGGATCATGCAAATATCCCACACGAGGTATAGATGTTATAATATAACGAGGTGCGCTCTGAAGTTATAAAAGGAAATGTTTTTAAATTAATATAAATTGGTCTATGAAACACCAAAGTACCTACCAGGCAAATTAACGCATTTCACTTTTTTACCTAAGACATATGGAGTGATTTCAAAAAGTGGAGCAATTATCCGGGACTACCCTACAACATCAACATCATTTCAACCGAAAGACCCCAGATTCCCAAGCGTTGTCGTCCTTGGCGTCTCGCATCCATTGAATTTCTGCAACCCTTGCCAGGTCATCGATCTAACTTATAAGCCTTCCAACACTGCGTCTTCCGGTACACGGTAGTCATTATAAAACCTTTCAGTCTCAACCGCCATCTGTTTTACGAGTAATGCGCCCTTCCTATTGCCAATTAAGTTTGGTAATTTTTCATGCTATATCGGCGACCATTGTTCTCCTGAGGATATTTTCATTTCTGATTCGATCAGGAAAGAAAATTTCAAGCCTTTCCATTGCCTTTTAGGTGACTTCAAGCCTACTGACGAGGGTTCTAAGGTCTTTTCTTAAATACCATAATAAGCTCTAAAAATCTACATTATCTTCTATATTACTAACTCGGCTAGCTACAATTAATCAAAGTCTGAATGATGTTCTCTATCGTAGAGAGATAGCCTGTGTCCCAGCAGTGAGAGCATTAAAAAGGCTGATGATGATGATATAAAGATAAATATGTACATAATTATTTATTTGTACATATTCGAGCTCAATTTTGTCCAATTAATCAACCTTCTGCTTTAATTAAATTATTTACAATTTCACAAAAACTTATATCTATTTGTACAAAGTCGGTATCTACCAAACAACCTTATGATAGATTGTAAGTCTACTTGAATTAAAATAAAAATGTTTGAAATTTGATTTTCCTGGTTTGCCACTACTACTTCTTGCAGTCTACTTCATTTTTATTCTTGCTCTTTACATTAAAATATCGAGAAAAGTTTCAGCTGTTTTAAAAGCGATCACTCGTACAAAGTTTAACTAGATACCTCGTTACTTTATAGTTTGATCGATGTTGCATGAGATTAAATAAAACTACATAGAAATGACTGAATAATCGTTTCAGGGGAGGGTTCCGTAGTTAGTCTTTATTGTCATTCCAGCCGAAACACATAAGCCTCCCCCAAGAGTCACCACAATAACTGGACTTACTTGTGTGTCTCGCATGCATAGGGTTCCTACGACCCTCACCAGAAGTTCTATTATGTATAAAAAGAGCTTTGGCATATTAGCCTAGCATCGCATCAACCTTATAATGTTTCCACTGCTGAGACATAGGCCTGCTCTCTAGGAGAGAGAATAGGCCGCAATCCACAACACGGGCCTATTGCAGGTTAGTGGATGTACATGTCTTTGAATTTTTGGGTCTAGGACATGCCGGTTTCCTCACGAGGTTTTCCTTCCCAGTTTTGCGAGCAGTGGTGATGAAATAAATTACACAAAGTAGTACGTCTGGCTGGATTTGAACTCGCGACCTAAAACTTGTAGCCAAGCTGTCGGCCCACCTTATGGGAGGCTTTCTAATGCTGCATTTATTGGTACGAAATCGTCACTCTAAAACCTTTCAAAGAAGATGCGCTTTGAAGAATATCCTAAGTCAGACTCACACTGACTAAAACCGACCTGTGTTCTTCAATTTTTTTTTTGCGTTCTAGATCTGCAGAAACAGAACCCTAAAAAGGTAAATTAAACCTACCCTCAGCGCGGCAGCTAGATAAAGTAGTTACGCTAGGTAGTTGGTAATAAAAACTTTGAAGATAAAGTATTTGATGGATCGGGGAGACTTATTTGCAAGAAATAAAACTCTGCCGGCAGCATATTAATTAATAAATTAATTACTTTGATAAAATTATGTTATGACATGAATATTGAGATGGATAATATTATACATTCCCATTGTGCCCTTATCTACACTAATATAGTAAAGTTTGTTTTTTTGTTTGTAGGAGGTAATCTATGGAACTACTGGTCCGATTGGAAAAATAATAGCAACAATAGAAAGCTACTTCACTCTTGAGTGTCATACGCTATATTTTATGTACGCGGGCGAAGCCGCTGACAGGAGCTAGTTTTTAATAATGTTGGTCCTATATCTTGAATTTGTTGTTAATACGGTGTATAATAAAGTATAAATAAATAATATACTAGTGTTCCACCCAGACTTTATAAATATACAAACTATTCAAAATATAACTGCAATAATGCATACCTTTAGACATAAGGGTCAAAGCCTACTGGGGCCAAGGGTTAGCGTCTGAAAGGCAGGCTCGGTCCCGGTATGAAAGGGGAATGTAGAAAAGGGGTCAGTTTTTTAGTCCGTAAGAGTCTGACACTATTTCCTGCTCCACCCGATGGCGCAAGTTGTCATTAGATAATTTTTTACTCACTGAAAAAACACACTAAGACATGTCAAATAGAAAATTTATGTAGAAACAGAATGCAACTAAAATTCACTTTAGCTTTCATCCTATACACACCTAGGTTAGGTAGAGTTTTTTTATAGAGAAATTAGCTATCGTATCGTATCGGCAAATTATAAGAAAATCGACCCAATATATGAGTAGCAAATCAATTAAAAGAACAAGAATAATGTAATGACCGAAACAAATTATGCAGGAGGATTTAGTTAGATATTATTTTATGGCGAAAAGTTTTTTATTTCATACGCAACTGCATACTAAGATTAAGTCATATGACTCATAGTCACATACTAGCCACGTGCCGGGTAGATAATTATATCATCAAAAGAGCAATTAAATTTGCATTATAACATGTTCAATATGGCTTCCTCATACTCTCTTCGGTTTTTGTTTTTTCACAAGTTTGCGGCTTTTTAGGTGGGAAATCATTTAACGAGTTCGCTCGCTCTAGGGCGGACAGCAAGGACGAGTAAGACTTTTACTCACTAAAAGCCAACCCACTCCAAAGTCCCTTCGTAGCCATCGAAACTCAATGATGTAATGATTGATGTATTAGGTATGGTTTAAAAAAAATATATTAAACTAGACTACATACTAAATAATTTGATATGTTATTTACATTTTTTTTTCATAGAACTTGGTGTGATGTATTTTCAAAGTTGTCATCAGTCAAAAATCATTGGCTGTATTTTTATGAAACTTTCACAAATTAAAAAATAATTTAATTAAGTACTAATCGTTTAATATACAGCATTTATTCATATTGTATTTAATAAATGAAGAACAAAATATTATTGGAATAATCTTGATGCGCAGGAAGAAACGCTAGGTCCTCTTTTGTTTGCTCATGGTTACTGACGTATATTTGCCCCTTAAACCTTTTTAGTTCAAGCTCTTCTACTCCATCCTAAGGTTGTCTGGTAGATATCGCTATCAGCGATAAGACTGCCTTTGTACCCATTCATATAAGTTTCTGTGTAATTGTTACTATTTTTGGTGTACAATAAAGTATTATTCTATTCTTAAGAAGTTCGAAATTATTGTGACCTTTTTTATGGATAATCATGGGGACATCTGATCGTAATGTTGGAAACTCCAGGCGTGGGATACCTACTCGTTATTTCCCTGCTCATGTTTTTGCTCAATATTTTCCTGTATCGTAAGAATTCATAAGATCAGTGAATGGCCTTGGAATCACTTCGAACAGTACATCTCTCAGTGAAGATCGTCAGGGGAACTATCACTGGCGCACCTGTTCTTAAAGGTCAAGCAAATTATTGTTCGTATTTTTTAGAAGTGCACCGTGAGAGATTGCCCGCTACTCATGTATGATGATTATGTTTGAAATCGAGCAAACACCAATGTCGTATTTTTTAGCAGTGCTTTTTTAATTTTATCTAAATGATAAATGATCTTCATTTTGCAAGTAGGTTTAAAAAACACTTTTACACGTCATTTTTTTTTATGCTAGATGAGTCCGGTGTTTCCTAGCTGACTACCCTGAGAAGAAACACCGAAACAAACTCAGGGGTCAAAGTTTCTTTTAAAGTCCATACAGAAAATATGTATTGGTCAGATCACATAAGAACCATGCAGATTTGTCTGAGATGGTCTTTTGAAGAAAGATCCATATAAATTTGAGTAGACCTGTCCAGTCAGTGCAAGCATTTGTCAGTATTCGCAAAGCTCAACTCAGGACTACTAAGGAGCTCAACACGACCCGACGAACAATACCAAGAAAAGGACATTTGAGTAGGCCGTTAAATACTCAAATTGCCAGACATTCGCTAAATTTACTGAAAAGAAAAAAGAGACATAAACAAAATAAAAAACATATAGCTTAATCCACATAGTCCTCGCGTTCACAATAATATATATATATAGTTTACAAATGTAAACTTGTAAAAAATAAACATTAATGTCAAATCGAGAGAAAATAATAATAATAAAAACAAAGAAAACGTTACAACAGTTAATGAGTACTGGAGCAGGTCAATCCCAAGCCTTTAGGTCCTCAATATAATCCTTTACACTATAAAAGGCTTTTTGGCAAAGTTTACGCTTAACAAAGACTTTAAGTTTATTAAGGCTTAGTTGTTGGATATTACTAGGAAGTTTATTATAGAAGTGTATACATTGGCATCTAAATGAGCCCCCTATTTTTTTGAGCCTGGTAGCAGGAACTACATATTTATTTTTGTTTCTAGTATTAAAATTATGAACATCACTGTATTTTTTAAACATACATTTATTTTTATGTGCATACAAAATATTCTCGTAAATAAACTGCGATGGGACAGTCATTATATTTATATCTTTAAATTTATCCTTGAGGGAGTATCTGGGACTTAATTTATATATCGAACGAATAGCCCTTTTCTGTAAAACAAAACTGTCTGGATGTCGGCGGCATTCCCCCACAGTAAAATACCGTACGACATGACGCTATGGAAATAGCCAAAGTAAACTAAACGGGCTGTGTCTACATCAGTTAAATTTCTGATTTGTCTAACAGCGTATGCTGCAGAGCTAAGTTTCTTACATAATTTGTCTAAATGTGGGCCCCATTGAAGCTTGGCATCTAAAGTTATGCCCAAGAACACTGTAGTATCTTCAGGACTCAACTCTTTACCTTTTATTAGTACACTAGTTTCTACTTGCCTAACATGAGGCAAGGTAAACTTGATACATTTCGTTTTTTTTTCATTAAGATATTATTCACACACCCGTGATTCGAAAAGCAAGTAAATTCGGTCAAAGTCAAAATATTTTTATTTCACATAGGCCTACATGGACACTGATAAAACGTCAGAAGCTAATCATGCACAGTTACAGATTGGTCGTTTCCTATGGACAAGAACCTGCAAGAAACTCCATGGTAGTGAGTAATAATAGAGTATGGACCATGTACACAGTGTAGACCATGTAGGTAATCGGCAGTGCGGCTACATTGTACGGGTGGCACTGTCGATTTTAAGAAAGAAGAAAGGAAAGAAAAAAAAAACAATGTATATTTTGCTGAAAATAGACGCACAAATCAGTTAGAATGACGATTTTATACCACCACTGGGGGTCTAGAATCATGTACTGGATCTATGGTATTCGTTTGCGTTAACATGTCAATGACACCCTGTATGTTTTGTTTTTTCATGAAAATTACGCAATAATAATAGCTACAAAGAGTTTGTGATAGAGCAAAAGAATCATTTGTTTTTTGACATTTGTATAGACGAGTCAAATAAATCTACTTGCTTCAGCGGGCTTTCTAAGACGTCTTCGAAATTTTCTTCCTGTCACTACTAAAATTGCGTTAGCACAATCTCTTCTTCTTCCAATCCTAGACTATGCTGCTGCCAGCTATCTTGATCTCACCCATGAACAATTGGATAAGCTTGAGCGACTTCAAAATCTCTGTTACGGGTTCATATTAAGTTGTGCAAGTATGACCACGTTTCTTAATTACGTACTAAGCTCAAATCGCTTCCTATTCGGAACGTTCTTATACTTTCTTTGCTTTATAATGTGCTATTTAATCCTTGTACCCCCTTTCACCTTAAAGAACGCTTTCAGTTTCTCAGTGACACACATAGTAGATCTCTGAGATCATCGGAAAACCCCAAATTAAGTAATCTTTTACGATTCGAGCTCCTCGGTTGTGGAATTCGTTACCTTCAGATGTGAGGCGTGTTCGAACGCTACCAACGTTAAAAAAAATGTTGAAGGAACATTACCTTTTGCTTTGATTTTTCTTCTCCTGACTCAATTATTTGATATTTATTACTTTACTAACTTCTGCCCGCGACTTCGTCCGCGGAAAATTTGTGAGACAAAAGTTGTGACCGCTCGGTTAATATCCCTGTAATATAAATAATTTATAGCCTATGTCACTCAGAAGTAAAGCAGCTTTCTATTATTGCTTCAATTTTTCCAATCGAACCATTAGTTCCAGAGATTACCTCCTACAAACAGAAAAATAAAAAAACAAACTTTACCTCTTTATTAAATTAGTGTAGATTATTTTATTTTTAACCGACTTCAAAAAAAGGAGGAGGTTCTCAATTCGATTGTATTTTTTTTTTTTTTTTATTTTTTTTTTTATTTTTTTTTATGTTTGTTACCTCAGAACTCCGTCGTTTATGGATGGATTTGCAAAATTTTTTTTGTACTTGAAAGGATATGCTTCCAGATTGGTCCCATTTTTTTCAAAATTGAGTTTTGATGATGGGATCCATGAGAAATCGAGGGAACTCCTCAAATATTATAGGCAACTATATAGTTTTTTTTATATTTTCATCGAGAACTCAAGCATTTACAGTCAAAAAGTAACATTTGATGAGGTGGAACTGGTGAAGAAGATCAGAAAATGGCTAACGAAACTTGACACTCGCATAGATATCACAATTAAGGTAGTTAAGCAACTTTGAAAATGCACTATAAACCAATGGTCTTAAATAATTATGTTGAAAATGTTATCATCGAACTGATCTGATGATGATGATGGAGCTGGAAGGTAGGCACTGGCACTGCGTAGCTAATTAATATATCCTAGCCGTGTTTGGGCTTGTTAGAATTGTCATAAGATGCACTTTGGCTGTAAGATACTATTGAACTGATGTGATGATGAAGCTGGAAGGTGGAAGGTCGGCATGGGAACTTCAAAGTAAAATAATGTATCCTAGCATTGTTTGAGCTTATTAGAGCTGTCATGGGCAATGCTGTCAAGGTCAATGAAAAGGGCTATGCTCGGAATTTCCTTGCGTGTTCGAATCAGAAATGAAGAAATGCGCAGGAGAACCAAGGTCACCGACATAGCCCGAAGAATTGCCAAACTTAAGTGGCAGTGGGCAGGGCACATTGCTCGTAGAACAGATGGCTGATGGGGCCGAAAGGTTCTAGAGTGGCGACCGCGCACCAACAGACGCAGCTTTGGAAGGCCTCCCACAAGGTGGACCGATGACCTGGTGAGAATCACGGGAACGCGATGGATGCGAGTCGCACAGAAATGGTCGTTGTAGTGACGCTTGGGGGAGGTCTATGTCCAACAGTGGACGTTTTCTGGCTGAAATGATGATGATTATGAGAGCTGTCATAAGATGTACTCATGAAATGAATCATAAGTATTTCATGCATCATATCATCTCTCCACGAGATCAAAACGATTACACTGTAACAATATATGTGTTCCTACTGATATGACATTGGTAACTTTTTCAAAAGAAATGTAGGAACGATATTGACTTCGTTGCCATAACACATTATAATAAAAAACACTAAACGGCTACAAATAAAAAAAACTTTTTACAAAAAAAAAAAACCGCCTTCAAAAAAAGCCAAACGACAAAGTTCCTACACTAAAAAGTTAAAAATAAAAATTTGAATTGCTGTAAAGAAACTTAATTTATAGGTAAATTTATTTCACATTAATATTTTGCAAATATTCAAAATTTATTACTTCTTTTTGGAGTCGGTGCCAGCCAAGGCAAGGAATTACGAATGGGCAACAATCCCTTGAAAAACTACCACTAACTTAACTATAAAACTACTTAGTACCTATTTGCATACTCAAATATATAATACTTAACTAAGACATAAATACATATTAGACTTCTCTAAAAAAAACATCCCATTTGCACATTTTTTTCAAATAAAAAATATATACTTACAAAAACCTTCTGCAACATTTTAAGTACATTGAAAATGTTTAAGCATTGCAAGCACAAGCAAAGCTACCTAACATTAAGTTACAACAATAAAAATGCTGGCACCGACTCCAAAAAGAAGTAATAAATTTTGAATATTTGCAAAATATTAATGTGAAATAAATTTACCTATAAATTAAGTTTCTTTACAGCAATTCAAATTTTTATTTTTAACTTTTTAGTGTAGGAACTTTGTCGTTTGGCTTTTTTTGAAGGCGGTTTTTTATGTATGTATTCGTGTTATTATGTCTTATTAACGTTTCTGATATTTGTAAACTGACAATCCTAAATATATCTCCTTTCGTACAGTCCACCCAAAAGGTTGTTTGTCAGAGATTACCCCGTGCGATAAGACCTCCCATTGTACCGCTATTTTTAATAATTAATGCGGTATACAATAAGGAATAAATAAATCATAAAAAAAAAAACTAAAAAAAGAGCCATGACACTCAATGTTAAAAAAATATTCTACTGGTGAAAGAACGATCCTATGTCTTATTTTATGTGTTCGATACATAAATCACGATCGAACACGTTTTGCTGATCCAGCAACCCACGTAAAGGAGGAGGCCAACCGCATAAGGCAAAGGCAACAGTGCCCTCGCCGTAGCCGTCGCCGCCACGATCCTGCCGATATCCGGCCACCGTAGACACTGGCTCGCGGACGGTGAGCAATGGGTAGCTCGCCGTCCGGTCGTCTGGTAAGACCGAGTCCAAGTCGTCAACGGCGCGCACCGTTCCCGCGCGCCTCAAGGAGTTGTCAGCAAGCTGCAGGGGCCCTTCAGGGTCGAAGCCTCCTGGAGCCTAGGGTGGTGCAAACTGTTACCTCGACTCCAGGAATAAGGCAAGGAAGGTACGGGGTAGGTTTTTTAGTCAGTAAAAGTCTGACACTGGTCTCCCACTCTGCCCAAGAGCGGGTTTCGTCATTGGATGATTTGCACCTACCATAAAAAAAAGCAACCCAATCACGCCACGCTAAGTGCGGCGCGGCATCAGTACACATTCGGATAGCAAACCGGGTGCTTTCGTACTCATTAGCATATTGTTTAGCGTAACATAGCATAATTACCGTTTTAGCAATAAATCTTTAAAATTATTAAAGTATTTAATTTATCAGCATAGCAATCCATACAACTTCGGTCGCGACTCCTACATTATGTTTACAAAAAACCAAAATACAAATATTTTCTCTTTATTACAAGCTTTTATTTAGTTTCATCTGTCCCGTTGTCTGTCGTTCTGTAATCAAATCTTGCAACTTAAATTTGATCCACTTCCCGGTTTCCGATTGAGCTGAAATTTGGTATACACGTTTAGGTCGAATGACAATGCAATATTATGATGACATGGAGCTGATCTGATGATGGAATCGCGAGGTAACCATAGGAACTCTGTAATTAAACGGCACAACCACGTCGAGTTTGGGCTCGTGTGAATCGTCTTGACGAGTTTTATTTATATAAGTATAGACCACCGCTATAAAAGCTTGTTATGAAAAAAAATATTTTCATTGAAAACTTGTTATATTAGTATACTCAGATAAGGCGAGTAGCGTGGCTTCCAGATTTACGTAATGATCATTATAATATACCATGAAGTAACCGGTCGAATAATTTGCAATCTAACAACAACAAAAAAAGGTTTACACTCCGTTTTCCTTTACCATAAGTTAATGGCCTTAGATTCAATTAGATGGTACCTCCAGAACATTAAAAAGACATTATTAAGCTACAAAGACTTCATAAGCCTCCCCTGATACGTTATTTTTTAAATAAAATAATAAATAAAATGAATTTATTTCAGACTAATTTATTTTTTTATTTTTTAGACTCACAAAATTGGATCCACTATCTTACTAATATTATAAATGCGAAAGTTACGATGTTTGGATGTTTGTTACTCAATCACGCCAAAACGGCTGGACGGATCTAGATGAAATTTGGCACAGGCATAGGATACACTCCGGAATAGGACATAGGCTACTTTTTATTCCGGAAACCCCAACCCCAACCCCAATACCACGCGGGCGAAGCCACGGGCAAAAGCTAGTACTCCATTAGCCTCCCTTGATACGTTATCTTTTGTAGCAGACTCACAAAATTGGATCCACTATCGACAATAAATCCCTGACAGGTAAACGTACCGATCTCATTGCTTCTCTATCAAGACTAATCGTGATGAACAGCAATCGATTCCAATTCTTTGAATTTTATTAGCTTCTTAATGAAATTCTGAACGATTCATGACTTCATTTAGTCTTCGCAAGTTAGTTCACTCCCGATGTTCTTAATTGTCAAGGTGGCATTCACCTTCTGCAGGGTTGAAAAGTCGCCGTGACCTTGAAAAGCAAAGGGTGACTGAAGGACACGGTTACTTTTTTTTAAGGGATATCACCCTATTCTAATCTACTTCCAATAAATTGCAAAGCAGGGGAGCGTCTTTGAATTTACTGACTAAAAGCGCACAGTACATTCTTGATTTGCTTTGCGTTCTAAGTCTACAGGTTTACTTTTAAGACTACTTCACTGACTGAAATTCGGCTTCACCACTATTCTCAAAACTGCCCGCGTGGTGAATTAGGATTACGAATCCCTCTCCCAGAGAGGAAGCATGAGTCCCAGCCACATTATAACGTTGATGCTATGCTATTTCATCACCAATACTCTCAAAATGGTGAAGAAAAACATCGTGAGAAAACCGAAAATTCGAAGACATGTCGCCCTAGTCCTCTACGTGGTAGATTACGGCCCTTTCCCTTTCCTAGAGAGAGGGCCTGAGTCACAGCCGCAGGGACATTATAAAACTGATGTTATACTATGGCCACAGTAGGCTTCGGGTTTTGCCAATTTTTCTTTGAGAATACTTATAACCCTACACGCCTAGAGAATAAGTAAAATTATTGAGGCAGGCGCGATTTTGGTAGAATAGAACAGAGATTGAAGATTGATTATTGAAGTATTGAAAAGAATGACTTGAATACATTTGCTACCAAATACTGCAAAAACGAACTGATGACTTGGAAATGAATAAGCCAAGCCCTAAAGAAGTCAGGAATAAAAATAGAGATCAGACGTGTTATATACAAATTCTAGCTGACCACATAACAACTGTCAAACTTCTGAAGTTTTCTAATTTTCTGCCCAATTTTTTACTTTTTTTTTCATAATAACCTTCCACAAAGTTTGGGAAAACTTAAATAAAGACGAATGAAATCGGTAAAGTTGTTCTTAAGTTATGGCGTGACCAAGAGAAACAGGGATTCACTCTTATAATGGAATTAATGTCAGAAGAACCACTGTTTCCAAATGTTAAGACATAATCCCTTCAATTTTAAACTAACCTTTGAGTAAAATAATCGTGGTGATTTTTATTAGCATTTGTTTATAGTCAAAGTTATTTCACTGAAGTAAATTACTAAAGTTAAAAGAAAAGTTCATCATATTCCTGCTCTTGTCCTGTTTTATTTGGAGTCGGGGCAACACAAAAATTTTATCTGGCATTCTGTCCTGTCACGTCACGCGCTGTCTCTAACTTCCTTACCTTTCATATCAATTTTCACATAATCAATCCATCTTTTCTTTGACCTCAACATGTAATGCCTCATGCGTCCCTCTTCATCCATCCACATGTACCTAAATTCATATTTTTTATTCATATTCATAATTTATAATTATAAAGTTCTGTCATGTGAAACTGTGTAAACACATTTCAAATAAGTGTTTTGGGCCCGTTTAATAGTACGTACATACCTTAATTCCTCTAGTTCAGTTCTGAAAGCGTCTCCGTCGACAGGCTTAGACCGGTTCTTGAAGACCAGCATTGGAAGAGAGCCCATCTGCTCTATAGCTCTGTTGGTACCCGCGAACCGTTGTGACAGGTTTGATCTGCAAGAAAAACATTACATAAATAATCAATAATCATTTCAGCCCAAAGACGTCCACTGTTGGACATAGGTCTACCCCAAATGCTGCTACAATTAACAGTCTTGTCATCAGTCCATCTTGTAGGAGAACCTCGGAACGTCTTCCAGTACGCGGTCACCACTCCAGAAACTTTCGGCCCCAATGGCCATCTGTTCTGCGAGCAATGTGCCCTGCCCATTGCTACTTTAGTATGGCGATTCTTTGTATACAGCGACCTTGGTTTTCCTGTGGATATCCTTATTCCTGATTCAATCACGCAAGGAAACTCCGAGCTTAGCGCTTACAATATTGCCCTTTGGAGCAACTGTAAACTTTCTGATGAGGCCCATTGTAAACGACTACGATTCAGAGTCATGTCATCACTGGTAACACGCACTGATCATAGACTTACATCTAGAGACACCTAATGAAGATGACGTCATACTAGCGAGTGAAAAAATATTTCTTGTTTTTTGCGATTTTGGATAAAGTATTTAAATTGAAAGCAATATCGCTCAAACAGCATTGCATAACATGAATAACCAATGACCAATGAATACGCGATTTTACTAAATATCTCAGGTGGCTGCAAGAAATCTGTTATGAGTAATGATGACCAACTAATTAATAAAAGTAATTGAATTACGTAGCAAATGTTTTATAACTTGGTGTAATATAAACGCAACTTTGTGGTTAAGATTTCATTAGAATAAAACATTTTCTGCGCTCTTTTACGTATGATGTAAACCTGGGAAAGAACTCAATGAGTCTAGTTTATATTTATAGAAAAGACTGTAAGCGTAGTTACCAACGATTACAGCATTTTTTATAATCAACAATACTTAGATTGAGGTTCGCGAGCGTATTCCTAAGAAGTTGGCAGTAGTATCATCACAACGCTAATGTTTCTCTGTTGGTCGATTTGAATTAATTTCTTGAGTATTTACCTTTACATGTATACACCGTGAAATTTTAATGGTTGTTTTCCCTCAGTGAAATGGTTGTGTCTTGGTAATACAAACGTTTGATAAAAAAATAAAATATTAAAAACAAAAAATGGACCTGTAGAGTGCAAGCTAATTATGATGTACCACAACATGCGAAAGCTTATTTTGGTTTAAATATTTAATGAATCTGTTTCCTTTGACGGCGTGCTGCGCGTGCGTCTCTAGTAGTACTTACAAATTACGTCTAATGTTACTATTGTTTTCGCTTTTTTGAGTTGATGAATATTTTTAATATAATTATTTATACAAAAAAAACTTTTTATTTTTTTATTTTTACGGTATGCTTCAAAAGTACTCCTTATGGCAAGTCATTCTGCCGCGGGAAAACAACCATTTAAATTTCACGGTGTATATTTCAGCAACCTTGGTTTTCTTGCGGATATCTTCATTTCTGATTCGATCACGCAAGGAATCTCCGATCTCTTTCAATTGCCCTTTGGGTGACTTTAAGTTTTCTTATGAGGCCCATTGTAAGCGACCACGCCCATTGTAAGTGATATATGATTCATATATATATATATATTATTATCACATGTTTTTTCTTTCTTTTCATAGCTCCAGCTATCATTTTTCTCGGCATCACCCAAAGGTTGACTGGTAGAAAATGCCTGAGGCATTAAGTCCGCCTTTGTACCATTATGTACATGAAGTGTTAAATTAAGAAATAAATACCTCAAAGTGCTTCCATTGGTAAAGATGAAGAAAGCCACTTCCGACCTCTCCTGCTGCAACCTCGTCACCAATTTCCCCAGTTCTGTTGCTCTGCTGACCTGTTATAACAAAAAAATAATGTTTAGTGACCTGTCAAAATAGAACTAGTTTTTTTTTTAATATTTGCTGTCTAAATATTAAAAAAACAACTGTCAGTTGTAAAGTAAAACTCCCTAGGGAGTAAAAGTACTTCTTCCAACCCTGTCCGCAGGCAACTTTACACCTACTTTCAGAGTATGAGTAATGAAAAAAAGCTTTTTTTTCTATTCGGAAAAATCTTCGAGACTTAATTAGGGATTTGCATTTTTACCATAAAACTAAAAGTGTTTTTTTTATTATAATTGTTATTCCTACCCTTGTCCCGTTTTATTTGGGGTCGGCGCAATATGTTTTTTTCTTCCATTCTGTCCTGTCACCCGTCTCGCTATCACTAACTCCTCTGTCTTCCACTTTTAACACAATCCATCCATATCTTCTTTGATCTCCCTCTCCCTCTCCATCCATCCACATTTATACTCATGGCTTTTTTTGTAACATGCGTTTCATCCCTCCTTTTTACATGGACATACCAAGACAAACGGTTTAATTTCAACTTTTCAGTCACTGGCGCCACTTTCAAACTTCCTCTAATATACTCATTTCTCACTTTATCTATTCTCGTCACACCATACATCCATCTCAACATTCTCATCTCTGCTACATGCAATCGCTTTTCATCCGTCTTTTTCAGAGCCCAACATTCTGACCCATACAGTTAGGACAGGCCTTATCACGGACTAGTAGATTTTTACCCTTCAACTATTCAATTTAATGATTATTAATATTTAGTAACTAAAAAGTACATTAATATTTACTTTAGAAACTTATTGGACATCAAAAAATTCATCCACATCGATATCAATGGGAAAAGAGCCCAGAACGCTGGTAGCATTGCCACGCTGGATAACAATGCTGATTCGCTGACAGAAATAAAATCCAGCTCTATTGTCAAGCGAAGAGTCGACCTCAGTATGCGAGCCTGACTCGCGCCCGTCAAGTTTTTTTTTTTTTTTGTTATATCTGTTTTGATAGCTTCAACTCAGTCGAGACAATGAAATTATAGTGGCAATAGACTGGATTATTTTTCGTAACATAATAATCTTTTATATATCATAGCAGTTTTTCCTGTACAATAGAAGACAAAGTTTGTGGTGTATTGTTTGTTGGGAACAACGTAATATCAGTCAAGAAAAACTTTAGGACAAGTATTTTTACGTATATTCGTAAACATCTGTATATTATCTATCCTTTATTTATTTTGCTTTATATTTTTTGTGTATTTTTAAATATTTCATAAAATTCTTATAAAAGAAATGATTTTAAAATATAAAAATATTAATTAAAATAATAATTTTATAATATATATATATATATATATTATAAAATTATTATTTATATTATAATATATATATATATATATATATATATATATATATATATATATTATATAATTATATTTTATTAGAAGACACCTAAATTATAATCGGACGGGAAGACCGCAGCAGGAAAACTGTTCCAGTCTTTAGATGTCCGCGGGATAAAAAACGAGGCAAAACGCTAAGTCCAGGCCGTAGAAGTCTAAAAAACGTAATTTGCCGTACGTCGCGATGACTGATGGTAAAATTGAGATGACGGAATTAGGTCATGTAATTCCAGCGCCTACACTGCAAAGTGCATCCTGTAAAATACCTAAAGGTTGACTGGTCTAAATTGGGTCTACGCAAATTTGTGAGGTTTTTTCTTCAAAAGATCATCTCAGACCTTAATTTAAATGGTTTTTATATAATTTAACCACCACATGTTTGCTGTATGGACTGTAAAAGAGATTTTAACCACTGAATTTGTTTCAGTGTTTCTTCTCAGGGTAGTTAACTAGAAAACGCACGCCTCTTCTAGTTTAAACTTGAAAAAAAACATAAATATTTACCAAATCAATACCATTTATTATTGCCACTTATCATCAACTAACTAGATCTGTATGACAAAGAAAACTCATAAAGGCGTTTACAAATGGCAAGTTTTAACATAACGTGTTCCGATATGGTCGTAAGTTTGAAGTGTAATGAGGAAAACAGGTCGATAGTACTCAAGATATTTGTACTTAGAGACCCGTCTGTATTATGAAAGAGAACGTAACACTTCTTAAAACGGTGAAGTAAAACATCGTGAGGAAACCGGCATTTCCTAAAACCAAAAATTCGAAGACATGTGACATCCACCAATCCGCACTGAGCTCGCGTGGTAGATTATGGCCCATTCCCTTTCCTAAAGAGGAGGCCGGTATCCCAGCAGTGGGAACATTAAAAGACTGATGATGATGACGTAACACTTCTGTTATGGTAAGGCTTTGATTCAATAATCACTACGCTATAACTGCGAACTATAACGCTGCTGCCGCTGCCGTGTCTCCGTTCCCGATTTCTGGCCATCATCAGCGAGCAATAGGTTTTTTTTAGCGAGCAAAAGGTAGCTCGCTGTCCGACTGTCTGTACCGAGCCCAACTCGTCGATGTAACGCACTGTTTCCGTGTGCCTTAAGAAGTTATCAGTAAACTGTAGGGGTCCAGCTGGGCCAAGGGTATATGCGAAAGCGAAACACCAGGGCCATAGAACTAAGGCAAAGAAGGAAAGTGATGGATTGTAGTCTGACACTATTTACCACTTTGCCCAAGGGTGAAATTTGTTATTGGATGATTTTTGCTGTCATAAAAAAAAAAACACTATAACTTACAATATAAGACGATAACACAGTTCATGTACTATCAAAGACGTATCTATCTAAAAACCGCTTAGTTCATTTTTTGCTTGCTCTTGAAACGAAAATATCAAAGGAAGGTTTGGCGCCACCGCAGAATTTAAGCGAAAGTTTTGAGTGATTAGGCAGAAATGACCGCAATATTACAAACACAAATGATCATGCTCATCACACAAACATTTGTCCTGGGTGGGAATTGAACCCTCGACCTCCCGCATAGCAGTCCTGACTGCTATGCGGGAGGTCGAGGGTTCAATTGTGCCTGTCAGTCTAGTAGTTAGTGACCCTGGTCACTAACTACTAGACTGACAGGCCAGTCAAATGAATGAAAAACAGACAGAGTTAACTTCGCATTTATATTATTAGTATGGATTCAGGGTTCTAGGTATCATAGATGTTTGATTTTCTTACGTCTTCAACTGATCGCACACTAGAAAATATGGTTTAAATTTTAACTCGATACACAAAGTGATTTAGTTTTCCTTTTAGCGATAAGTCCGCCCATTATAACATCTTAGTAATTTTAAGCTCCTAATGTACCAAGTTGTATTTGTAGTGTACCTACAGTAAAAAGATCTATTAGCAGAACATATCTAGTTTTGACGTTTCAAAAGTGCCTGTAAATGGTTTATTTGGAATAAAATGATTTTGACTTTGACTTTGAACACTCCGTAATACCAATTAGATATAACAGTTGGATGAAATCAGTGATCTGAACATAAATGCTGACAGTACTGTAAATAATTGGCATTAAAATCAATACCGTTGGTTCCCAACGATGCATGGTTCAGATAATTTAATTTAGTCTTATAATGACTGTAGACGCCAATTTTCAGGCTTGTTAGAGTTGCCAGTAATCAAATCTGTGCCAAATCAACAGTCCTAGTTTAAACTGTACATCATCATTATCATTTCAGCCGAATGGCCTCCACTGCTGGGCATAGGCCTCCCCCAAGCGCCACCACAAAGACCGCTCCCGTGCGTCTTGCATCCATCAGATTCCAGCAACCCTGACCAAGGCATCGGTCCACCTTGTGTTAGACCTTCCAACGCTGCGTCTTCCGGTACGCGGTCGCCACTCCAGAACTTTTCGGCGCCAGTGGCCATCTGTTCTGCATGCGTTGTGTCCAAGTTATACTGCACACAAGTAGTCATCATCATCATCATCAGCCTTTTAATGTTCCCACTGCAGAGACACAGGCCTCCACTCTCTAGGAGAGGAAATGGGCCATAATCCACCACGCGGGGCCAGTGCGGATTGGTGGATGTCACATGTCTTCACATGTCTTTTGGTTCTAGGACATGCCGGTTTCCACACAAGTAGTATTCAATGAAAAAAAAATTCATAGTTTTTTTGTGAGTATTTCAAGCGTCTTCCTGGCAACATATGAAAGCAACACTTAAATGTTTATTTTTTTCTGTTTTCTGCCCCTCTAGCTAAGTTGGCGACGCGCCCAATTGTTTTGCACTGAAATTATCTGATCGCTTAGTGACATGGTCAGACGATAACGAAACAATCGTAACTGGGCTAGAGGAGCTGTTGTTATAGTTGCAATAAAAATACATTATTTGTGAAAATTGAAACTATTTAGCTGTGACGGTTCATGAGATACCTCATGGTGACAGACTTACGGACAGTGGACTCTTAAGCTCTAGACCGACGAACCGCAATTCAATTGCAATCCAACTGCAAATTGCAGTTCGGATGCAGTTTGAATGCAGCAATAGAACTGCAACTAAACGTGCAGTCCGATTGCAGATCAATTGCAGTCGCAGGTTCAGTGCAATCGTGTAAACTGCTATTTGTGGTCGGATTGCAGTTGAAATGCAGTCCGTATGTCTAGACCTTAGTTAATAGGGTACCGTTTTTACTCTTTCGGTGAGGAACCCTAAAACCTGGAGTAGCGTTAATTTTTACGGCGACAAGACTAGCACAGGAGTAAACCACATAGAAAACCTAAACTGACTAGCAACAAGTAATTTATTTTACGTCAAAACTGATAACCGGCTTCTGACTGACGTGCCTGACAGCAACTCATGAAAATGTATGAGATTGAAGATTCATAGAACCCTTTGGTTGATATTCTGTGTGTTAGATGTAAACAAAGAGGAAAATACTGGAGACGACACTTGTATCGTCATTGCTTGATCTTGACGCTTTTATGTCACGTGTTTATAAAAATTGTCAAATCAAATTTTTTCTATACACTGTTCAATTTTGATTGTTTTAATTCCAAGGAGAGTCGATCCGGTACAAAAAACACTATCGATTTGTGTAGATAAAATAAAAAAAATGAAGTATTTTTTTTTTCTAAATGCCGTACTGATTATACGTATATACAAAATTCATTTCTTAAAGTAAACGAGTCAATAATCTCGCAGGTAATTGTCAGTCGTTGCGTACTAACTACCTACAGGCCATTGAACTGACCCAGCTGACGCTTTCTTAAAGAAATCAACATCGAAAAAAAAATATTTCGTTAAAAAAAGTACTTTTTTTTTTTTATTTTAACTTGACAAATCAATAGCGTTTCGTGTACCGAATCGACGTACAAAGGGATTAAAATGATGGTCATCCAATGAAAAATCCTTTGCCATCTTAAAAAAAAACCCTTAGTAGGAAATAATGACCCACCCCGCTCCTATATTGCCTTTATACCAGGGTCAGAATTTCGTTTCAGACGTGAACCCTTGACCCCAGTTCGCTTTGACACTTCTGCAGGGTTCCAATGGAGTTTCTGGGGCTTCAAAAAAAATAAAGCGATACTATTACGAAATGTAGGAAGATTTTTGCAATGGGGTGGGCTCACCTTCCTTAACTTTTTAATAGCCATTAGGGGTAAGAGGCCGAAACGTGTACAAACTATCGGGGCAAAGGGTATCGCATTACTAAATTGTTAGTGTTGTGGTAGTTGGGAAGGCATTTAACCATGACAAGTACCTATCAAGGATGTTATGGAGCTTTGGAAAGGAAATTGTCGGTAATTTAAAAAATAACAGAAACCAATAAAATTTCAGATAACATGGAAGATAAAAAAGACAGGTTAGGTATTTGTTTTTGGTACTTAGCAAAATTTTTCAGATTGTAAATTAAGACGCTGTAAGCAGCAAATCTTTTGATATTTTCGGGTGGTGCATCGCTGCGAACAAATAAGGTTGAAAATGGCTATGCGTTTGATTTTAGTTGAATCCCGTGTCCGCTAATATGAAGGACGTTTTTACAGTGCCCGGTATAGGTAGCGCCTTAACCCCTAAATAGATGGAAAAAGACTAAACAAATAGCTTTTATCACGCAGCCTTTTATATGAGTCAAACCCGTTGCTATGTCAAACCCGTTGTTACGCATTGTTCGAGTTTCCATCGAACACTAAGCGAAAATGCATAATTGCATCGACTGCAAATATGCACATTTGCTCGTCCACCAAAATACAGACCACCGCTTTGATTGAGACCCGAATCTGTTATTTAGCAGCACAAAAGTTGAATCAAAATGGCCGTCATCACCATGGTTCCGTGCAGCCCTCCCTTGTATCGCACTTTAATTTGGACCCGTAAGTCACACTCACTATTACACTACACTCACACTGCACTACACTCAACTACACTCAACTGTCGCTATTTAGGTTCAACTTATATGTCGCGTATGATTATTATAAGCACGTACCTGTTCCTCAACATCAGCCACATCCCTTCCATTGGTGATGCTACTCTTCAGAGAAAGCGTGGTTTGTACGATGAGCGCTAGGATGGGGATGAACGGCAGAAGTAAGAGCCTCCAAAGCTGACATCGGCGGCTCGTACACCATCGTTGGAGCTTGGGGCCACAACTGGACCCCTCTTCTATCTTGATGGTTTCGGGAGCTGAAAAGAAAATAATGTTTAATGATACAGAAATTTTATGAGAGCAGTGGTTACGACCCTGACTACCGAGTTGTAGGTCTCGGGTTCGATCCCAGCCAGGCACATTACTTTGTGTAATTTATTTCATTAGCACTGCTCTCAAGACGGTGAAGGAAAATATCGTGAGGAAACCGGCATGTACTAGAACCAAAAATTTGAAGACATGTTACATCTTACAATCCACACTGGGCCTGCTTGGTGATTTATGGCCCATTCCGTTTCCTAGAGAGGAGGTCTGTGTCCCAGCAGTGGGAACGTTTTAAAAAAGGGCTGATGATAATAATGATACAGAATTATTCAAGAGGTGTGCATGGAACTCTACACGCCATCAACATCTGGGGTTCCATCCTTACTGGACGACCAGACGTCAAAACCCAGTTGTCCAAAAAGCCAACGCCTCCTGTGGCCATAGATCAGTGGTAGCTAGGGTGTAAGGGTATCGATTCCCTTACGTTTCTCGTTCGTTACAAAAAAAAAACCAGATGTTCCATAGATTTATATTCACAAAACTCGACAAAATGTACGGAGCAGTGGGTATTTTTTCGTTATTTTAGGGTTGGTTTCATAGTAAAAGTGGTTCATGATTAGTGTATACAATGATCCTTTTAAAGGAAAGCCCATCTGTCCTATCAACTTTGTTTAACCGAGTAGTCTTTTGGTCAAGGTTTAATAGGTTACTTCTAGTCAAGCATGCTCCATGCGTGGTAAGCGAGATGCTCTATAGATTTATATTCACACTACATTTTCCCAGCGGCTTCGCCCGCGTGCATAAAATATAGCCTATGTCACTCAGGAGTAAAGCAGCTTTCTACTGTTGTTTATTTTTTTCCAATCGGACCAGTAGTTCCAGAGATTACCCCCTACAAACAAAAAAACAAACTTTACCTCTTTATTATATTAGTGTAGATAACTCGACAAAATGTACGGAGCATCGGGTTTTGTTTTCGTAACGAACATAAAACTTAAGGGAACCGATACCCTTATTTTTTTTCGTGATTATTGGGTTGGTCTCATAGTAAAAGTTCTTCATAATTGGTGTGTACAATGATCCTTTTTAAGGAAAGCCCGTCTGTCGTATCAACTTTGTTTAATCGGTTAATCGGTGGTCTTTTAGTCAAGGTTTAATAGGTTACTTCTAGTCAAGCATGCTCCATCTTTGGTAAGCGATGATGTCTTTTACCATAACAAAAGTCAAACTCAAAGGCGAGCCCGTCCATAATATAATGAAAATTAACCCCAACTTTCTTCGGTAAGTTGATTTATCATACTTCCAGGTAGGTTAACGTTGTATGCGCGTTGAGATAAGAAGACTCTTTTTTCCCCATCAAATCTTGAATGTTGACCCATCTTTCCAACGTATATTTATTTAGGTCCTTCCTGCCCCATAAATTTTCCTCCTTTATAAATATTATTACGAATTTTTTTTTTATTAATACTTCGCTAAGGTGTACTTTATAGAGATTACAATGGTCTACAAAAGTTACTTTCTTTTTGTCACATGAAAACTTTTGTCATTTTTACTTTGTTTGTACATGTACCCTTTTGTAAGAAACAGGTATATGAAAAAGGTACGCACAGTTTTATAACAGCTAGTTATTTTTCGCTTTGAAACTTGAAAATACAGATTTCGGTTTTCGGTTATATTTATACTAGTTTACCGCCTGCATTCAATCATCATCATCATCATCATCATCATCATCATCACCCTTATTAATGTTCCAACTGCTGGGACACGGGCCTCCTCTCTAGGAGAGAGGATAGGCCAAAATTCACCACGCGGGCACAGTGCAGGTTGGTGGATGTCACATGTATTCGAATTTTCGGTTCTAGGACATGCCGCTTTTCTTACGATGTTTTCCTTCACCATTTTGAAAGCGGGGGTGATGAAATAAATTACACAGAGTAATGCGCCTGGCTGGGTTTGAACTCGCGACCTGCAACTTGTAAGTGAGGGCGTTTACCACTCGGCCACCACGACGACGTAGAATAAACTAATTCATATAAATTGTTTTTTTTTTTTAATTTCAGTTCAGTTATTTGATCGATGACTCGTATAGGAAACATTAACAGGCTATCAAAGAACGGTAAATCTTAAAAAGAAGGGTCCTCAAATATGTGACAGTGATTGATCGTGAATCGAAGTCTAATATACTCGTAAATATCACGGAAAAAATCCCTTAGGCTCTATGAATTTTGGTTTGAGTTTAATATTATATTAACTTAAGCTGTTTTTTTTTTATGGTAGGTGAAAATCATCGAATGACGAAACCCGCTCTTGGGCGGAGCGGGAGACCAGTGTCAGACTCTTACTGACTAAAAAACCTACCCCGTACCTTCCTTGCCTTATTCCTGGAGTCGAGGTAACAGTTTGCACCACCCTAGGCTCCAGGAGGCTTCGACCCTGAAGGGCCCCTGCAGTTTGCTGACAACTCCTTGAGGCGCGCGGGAACGGTGCGCGCCGTTGACGACTTGGACTTGGTCTGGACAGTTACCAGACGACCGGACGGCGAGCTACCCATTGCTCACCGTCCGCGAGCCAGTGTCTACGGTGGCCGGATATCGGCAGGATCGCGGCGGCGACAGCTACGGCGAGGGCGCCGTTGTCTTTGCCTTATGCGGTCGGCCTCCTTTACGAGCATTACTGCTTCGCAGAAGGAGGCGACCGCCTGCCATTCCTCTTCGCAGTGGACCATGGCCTGAACCAGGGCCCGGCGCGAGAGGTCGCCGCCGCCGATCACCCTAACTTAAGCTGTTATTAAAAAGACTTACAGTACGAACGTCGGATCTTGGTGAGCCTGAAGTTAGACTGCGAATTTTAGCGCTTGAAAACTCGTAAAAAAATTAATGGATTAAACAAATAAATGCAATTTGCAGTTATTATTGCTGTTGGAAACTTTTATAGGAAATTATTTTATTAAACCTCTTATTTTGTACGAGTTTTCAAGGGCTAAATTTTGCAGAGCCTGATTACAGACTCGCCAAGATTTGACGGCCGTACTGTACAAACAAAATTTCGTCTTCATAATAAATGGGTTGACTGATCCATCTTTGAGTTCAATAAACTCTTATGAAACAGCGGTTCTGCTTCAATCGATACCTGTATGCAACCTTGGTTACGCGAATTTTTCAATTCGTATGCAGACATTTCATGAGACACATATTTATGTTAATACATTCAGTGAATTGTAGAAAGTAACCTCACGGAACACTGACATTTAAAGCTAAAAATTATACTAAACACGGTGTATTTATCTCATCACAACTACAGGGTCGAAGCTTACTGGGGCCCCTGACCGGTTTCTGAAAGGAAGGTCCGACCCCGGTATGAAAGCTAAGAAGGAACGGGATGGGTTGTTTAGTCAGTAAAAGTCTGACACCTGTCACACTGCCTCCCGCTCCGCCCAGGGGCGGGATTCGGCATTAGATTTTATCCACCGTAAAAAAAAAATCTCGGCTTTATTTTAAAACACAACTTTTTGCCCGCTACAGGTTGTCACCTTAAAATTACACAATATTTTGGGAATGTGTGAGTGAAGCCCTTGGAAACGATACCAAACACGGCGTATTCATCTCATCTCATCTTCATTTTTTACCACATTCCTTTTTGTCCGCTAGAGGGCACTACATCTAGTTATGGTACACGTCATATAGTAGACGTCTTTCGGTTGAAATGATGATGATGATGATGATGACGGTTTAAGAAGTAGATTAAGAAAATGTTTTCGCGAACGACATCGTTTAAAAAATACTTACTACTTATGTGAAAGGAGAAACTGATATATCAGCGTAAAAGCGTACGTTGGTTATGAATTGAAATGCAAAAAGTTTCACGTGAGCAAAACCACTATCAGAAGCTTGTTAAACAAAGAATATTTCTTCTTAGTCGTGCACACTTAACAGAGTGGCCGTGATCATGTGTCGGTCGAGTCCTGCGCAACCGCCTCTATCGTGATGCGACGCCATGAAGTTCTGTGTTTGGCGGCTTGGGAGTTTTCATTGATGCTGCAATGGGTCACCGATTTGATGAGGACCGTCCACCGAGTTGGAAAGCGTCCACGTGATCTTTTGCCCTCAACTTTCCCGTGCACTACCAATCAAATCAAAGAATATTTAGGATCAATCAATTCTAAATCCGTACAGAATACCCACATAAATAAAAAAATACCCAATCTTCCTAATGATTCGTAAATTATCTACCTACAAACTCTGAGAAACTCATTAGGAAGATTAGAGCGTGTAAAAATATTCAATCTTCATAAATGTCGATAAACTTATTTGTTTATAAGGCTTCTATTACTCTGATGCGAGGGGTGGTAGTAGCGACACGATTTCGAAATAAAATAAAATAATAGTTTGTTTACTTCTCTGTAGGGTAAGCAAGAAAAACGAGCAAAAGAAAACAAAAAAAAAATGTTTATTTTGCTAAAATACCGACGTACGACGAGAATCCACCCTAACGCTGTTGAAGCCTCCACGGTCCAGATTAAGCGTTTCGTCACGTCGTTTATACCGCGTACACACCTATAACATGACATAACCTATATCATGTGAAATCGCAGTTAAATTTTTATCCATAACGATAGCTCGCCGTTGTCTAGTCCGCTCTGTTCCCGCGCGCCTCAAAGAGTTGTCAGTAAATGAAGAGGCCCGACTGCAGGGCCGAAGCCTACTGGGGCCCCGGTCTGGCTTCTGAAAGGAAGGTCCGACTCTGGTATGAAAGCTAAGAAGGAAAGGGGTGGATCGTTTAGTCAGTAAGAGTCTGACACTGTCTCCCTTTCCGCCCAAGGGCAGGATTCGTCATTTTATGATTTTAACCACCATAAAAAAACACCAGTGTTGTGAACTTAAATAAATAACAAATAAATGTACTGACTATTACTAAAATCAAATAATTATATCTAAATTAAATTTTTACTAAACAGCTCTTTGTCAGTCTACACAGCGACAACAGTAGGTTGTAGAAATATAGCATAATTGACATAGTTTTGAGAACAGAGGATTTAGGTCAACAAAGGCCATTTTGTGCAGAACGGCTAAAGATGGAAGCATTTTGCTTTCAGTGTCGGATATCACGAACATAGGATCTGTTCTAGTGCATAATATAACAACAGATCCTGTCTTTAAACTCGAAGACCTGCTTTTTACAATGAATTCGCCTAATTGCAATTTTAGTGAACTAGAGTTCACATGAAAAACGGTGTCGATGTAATATTTAGTTTAGCTTAGTTATATATTTAAGTTTTTTTTTATTATAGGTATTATTATTCTACTTACTAATTATAAATCCATGAATAAAAAAAGTAATAGGTAACAAAAAACATTCTAAATGCATTTAAACTCTTGAGCCCAAGCAAACGCCGGTGTTCTCAAACCTATTTTGTTTATATTATGTCTCTTATAACGGTATTCAAAATGTTAAAATTAATATGTTTTAATTAATAGGTATATTTTTCCAAGTGTTAAACTATATATGTAAAACATATGTAGTGGTTGTATTTTTTATACTATAAACTGTTTTAATAATTTTGATATTGGATATAGTTAGTTTTTGATAAATATGGTCAACCATCCAATTGTCAAATTATTACTGCTAATGTCAATAAATACCTGTACCTAGTTCAAATCTTTACATTTCCTTCTCAGTTCTTCATTTTAGCAAAATTATCAATTTTTTTATCAATTTTACTTCTGAGATTATGGTTGCTGTCCGTACACAATATTATCAGAGCCATAACAGTGCCTTCTTTTTGGAGCACCTACTAAATATTTATGGGTCATTAGTGTAATAATGTTTTCCTATATATTATAATTCCACTATTGGACAAAGGCCTCCTTAATTTTTATAAAGATGTAATGAATAATGTGAAATTTGTAACATCCGTTTTATATTCTGTCCCATTAGTTTATTTTGCCTAAAAACTGGAAAGCGGATAGGCTTACTCCATGTTAAATACTCATTAAATTGGAAAAAAAATAAAAGGATGATTCTGTTCTAAACACCAAACGAATATACTGTAGTGTTTTATGAACATTTGAAAAGCAGAATAAACTTTTTAACCAACTTAAACTCAGACTGGAGCAGGGGAGCAGTGGTGGCCGAGTGGGAGCAGTGGTGGCCGAGTGGGAACAGTGGTGGCCGAGTGGGAGCATTGGGGGCAGAGTGGTAAAAGCACCGACTTACGAGTTGTAGGTCGCGGGTTCAAACCCAGCCAAGCGCATTACTTTGTGTAATTTATTTCATCACCACTGCTCTCAAAACGGTGAAGGAAGACATCGCGAAGAAACCGGCATGTCCTAGAACCAAAATTCGAAGACGTGACATCCACCAATCCGCACTGGACCCGCGTGGTGGATTATGGCCCATTCCCTCTCCTAGAGAGGAGGCCTGTGTCCCAGCAGTGGGAACATTAAAAAAGGCTGATGATGATGAAACTCAGACTAACATCCAACAACTGGGATTTGAGCAAATAAACTCCACTAGGTTTTTGTCCACTAGGTAACGGCTTCGTAGAACAAGCTAACAAGATTAACACTCAACTAGCTCTTTCACTGGAAGCCATGGTTTATTTATTTAACAAGTCATGTACACACTAAATTATATAAAATTAAAGAAGACAGAAACAGGAAAAATATGTACCGGGTAAAATAGGGTGAATAGAAAATTTTTATTCGGAATAATTACTTTGATTTCTTATTTTACGTATTTGTTTTCAATATAGAATTAACTAGCGACCCGCCCCAGCTTCGAACGGGTGCAATGCTGTTTTTAAATATATTATATAAAACTAAAAATATATATAAAACTTCCTCTTGAATCATTCTATCTATTTAAAAAAATCACATAAAAATTCGTTGCGCAGTTTTAAAGATCTAAGCATAAATATGGACAGACTGTGACTTTGTTTTATGTAATGATAAAAATATTTAAATGCTGCAAACAATTTTTATATAACGTGAAAAAACAACAAAATGTTTCTTTCTATTCACCCCCGTTTTACGGTATACATAAGGATTATACTACGTTTAAAAGTTTTTCAATCAAAAGACTACATCATGCTTGCCTTACTCTGTGTATACTAAGTATGCGTCACACATTCAATTTAGCGTGCCATCGTACCTGCACTTTCGTATTATAATAAGCTTGAGACTAAACGAATATGTAAACAGTATCTAGTTTCTGAACAATATTGAATAGTAATGAGGTTACGGATCTAACACAGCTAAAACTCTTTAGGCTAACATCTCACTAAGCGTTTTCACTTACGCCCGTCCGCGGTAGAGGGCACAGCTTTTTTTAACTCACGAGACCGCAGTTAGGCTGCCTGTCCACCGGAGCGGAGCTAGGCTGCGGAGAGGAGAAACTGAGAAATATTAACCAATACTAGCCAGGAGCGGAGATTTTGTGCAATCCTATTGGTTAATATTTCTCAGTTTCTCTACTCCGCAGCCTAGCTCCGCTCCGGTGGACAGGCAGCCTTATGTGAGGTTTAGCAACCGTCGCGGTTACGATTAATGCTTGCAAACTTAGAAGGCTTTTTTATATTAGTCTTTTTTATTTTTTAACTCACGAGACCGCAGTTTTGTGAGGTTAAGCAACCGTCGCGGTTGCGATTAACGCTTGCAATCTTAAGTTAATCAATTTATCCATACACTAGAAACTAGTCACTGTATTGCGTAAGCATGGCATAATAAACCTAATAATGTTCCCACTGCACTTAGTCCTCTGTAGAAAGGGGAATGGGCCATAATCTACTACGCGGGCCTAATACATATTGGTAGAAGTCACGTGTCGAATATATGGTTCTAAGGCACGTCGGTTTCCTAACGATGTTTTCTTTCACCGTTTTGAGAGCAGTGGTATTGAAAAGAATTTCACAAAGTGCCTAGCTGTGGAACTCTCAGTTTTCAACTTTCAAGTAAAGGTCGTCACTGCTGCTAGGCCACCACTTCTTAAACGACTTGCATTAGGTATACTTATTTCACAGTAAAAAAACTAATTCGAGAAAGAGATCGGGAGCCGCAAACAACTGTATCATACCCCGAAAATTTATAATATATATAAATATCTGCATTCTACAGAAATTGTGGGCCCGTAACCGCGGCCAACGCGGATAAAAACCGTTAAGCGCGTTGTAAGCCTAAGGAGAACAATGAAAGACAGCATTTTAAATTGAATTTTAAAAGGAAATAGCGGTTGATACAATATACCTTTTTCACTTTACGTGACCAGAGAGCTAGTTTATTCTTTCCCTAAAGAATAAACATTGCTACAACGTGGCAATCTTTTAGGTAAAAATTCATCAAATAACTTCTCTTTAGCTGGGGGAACCAAAGGGCAAGGCCTTTACTAAAAAGTACCTGTGTTCCTTCAGTTTCGCTTTGTTTTCTAGGACTGTGTTCCTAGTGTAATTATTAGTGACCCGTTCCGCAAATGAAACTTTAATTTTTCTCAACAATCACTGCTTATTGGCGAAAATTGCATAAAAATCCGTTCGATACTTTTAAACTATCGCGGCTTTGATTATAATGTGCATGTAAGGAAATATAAATCAGTGGTCAAAATATACGTACATACTGTATATGTACAAGCTTAGAATGGTCCACAAACGCAGTTATAACCCATGCACAACGGGTGCCATAGACGGAGCTTATCGGCACGGTGTCGGTTGGTTACGAAACGGTCTAGTTAAAAAAATTGTTTTTTGCCAATCCCGTTCCTACTATACCATGATATCATGCTATGGTACGGTGTACAAGGCAGCCTCCCTTAACGACACAAACAAGGTTTATCTATAAATTCAACGCCGGGAATTTGGTTTTTCATTGTCTGGCATCCGGAACATGTGAAAAGAGGCTTACATTGTTATTGGTAAACAAGCCCTCAAAGGAACGATGCAACACAACACATCACATCACAAAATATTACATCACGCTCAATCCCTCATATAGTTACTCCGCCGCGTAAAGTTTGATCATACGTAAAAGTAAAAGGTAAAGGCGCATATCCAGACTTACGTTGTTCCATAGGTAGATGCGAATGCGTATTACCAGGGCCTTGGGATCAAGGCACGGAAGGAATGGCGTAGGTTATTTAGTCAGTAAGAGTCTGACACTATTTCCCGTTCCGCCCAAGGATTTGTCATGATTTGAATTTTTCGTTGGATGATTGTTACCTACCATAAAAAACCCTTACATTGTTGATACTTCTAAGGACCGGGCTAAGCGTTTTGTTTCGCCGTTTACACCGCGTAACAATCACAATCAACGATTGTATCACTTTTTATCATCAGGTGGGATTGCAGTCAAACAATATAGTTTATATCAAAAGGGTGAGGCAGTCAAATGTTACTTGGTCAAGACCGTGTCATAAGCGCTCGGCCGAGCACTCGGTACTATGATCATACGTACCGAGTTTTCGGCCGAGAGCATTGTCTGGCCCAATTTTGCTCAGTACGTAAGATTAAGGCATTCCAACATTAAGGTGAGATTGAAACGCGAGCCTATCAAAAATTAAAAAATGTAGTGCTATTATTTTTTATTTATCAAGACGTATAAAGGTCAAGCCTAAAAAAGTAACTACTTTTACGAGCTCACGGCAAACATTTTAATGGCATTTTTGTATCCAACACATTCACTCCCTAATTTTATTGTACCATTTAATGACTGCAATATCTTCCGCGTGAATGGAGCTAGAAATTATCTTTGTCAGTATAGCCTTGATTCTAGTAATTAAAAGCCTTACTGCTGACGATAAGGTTATATTTTTTGAGGTTAGGGATAATTCCATAACTTTTCCTGTTCTACGAAAATCGAGAGAGAGTGTCTTATTAATCAATGTGTATAAAAATCAAAGCCACTTTTTGTTGTAATTTTATAACTCAAGAACGGGCTCAACTATCTAATATTTGGTTTTGTTTAGGGTTTGTTCGGACGATTTAGTAGATGGTTTATGTGTAGCTGAAATGGTGGAGATCCCACCCAAACGTACAGAGCGTTTTGGAAACACATTCATTATGCGTACAGCTAAGGAGTTCTCCTGTCGGAGTCTGTGTTTCCTGATAGCTACAACCTAGAGTTTGGGCGTTGTGATACCCATTATTCTTAGCCCTTCTCCTTTGTTAGCATTGCTGCTTTGCAGAAGGATGCGACCGTCTTTCATATGTTCTTGCTCCGGGCCATAGCCCTGAACCAATGTGATTGAGCCTGGAGTACGGTGTCTAGAAGTTTTTTTTTTAGCTATCGGGAAGTGAAAACTTCGGCAATGAATACCATTCCTTAGCTGTACGTACATAATGTAATAAATGTGTTACCAAACACGCTTTGGTCCTTTTTGGGTTTCCTAGGTCTGTTTATTAAGTAACTTTAATGATATTGGATGACCACTTCATCAAAAGGGCCTTACCCTTTTGACTGGCCTGTTGGTCTAGTAGTTAATGACCCTGACTGCTATGCCGGAGGTCGTGGGTTCGATTCCCACCCAGAACAAATATTTGTGTGATGAGCACGATCATTTGTACTGTGTCTGGGTGTAATTTATCTATATTATGTATGTATTTAGGAATATATAAGTATGTTTATCAGTTGTCTAGTACCCATAACAGAAGCTCTGCTTAGCTTGGGACTAGATGACGTTGTGTGACAGTTGTGGAATATATATATTAATATATTAAAGTTACTTAACTACTTGAAATAGAAACCCGCCCTACCCTTATAAGCACCTAGCTTTTGTCAGCACCTTTACACAAGTGAAACTCTACAGTAATCTACGTACGTAAAATGAGACACTGACTCACACATCAACGTAGGGTCAAAACTACAGGGATTAGGAGCATTAAATGACAATGCCAGATCCTGACCCAGTCATTTACAGAAAAAGTAAATTTATGAAAATAATTGTGATAAATAAAGAAACTTTTCACCATAAATTGTTTTCCTTTAAAACTAGCGGTTTACGATTTAATAAAAAAAAGGAATTAAATCCCGGAAACTACTTTTGCATCGCATGTAAAAGATTAAAAAAATAAGTAGGTAATTGTTAAAAATATATCAGTCTACATAAAATATTATATCACGATTATAATTATGCGTAACGTCCATTCTTTATTTAAATCATTAAAGATGAAATTGCAAATAATTATGAAAATAAACAAAAACTATTAAAATCATTTGTTGTGAATTTTTTGTGTAACGAAACGTTTTGAGGCGCTCAAGTCAGCTGTCAGTGTCAAACATCTTTCATTCGCTCTATGCATTCCCGTTGTGTTTTCTCATATATTCTAATTTTTTGTTTTGACTTTTGCTTTTGACCTCGGATTCTCGCCTACTCCCTGACTTGGTGCTACTTTTCACGGATTCCGTTTATTGTTTGTGAGTTGATAAACGATATTGCGGTGCATAAATTGTTTTAAAATCATTTATTTTAACAATTATATACATACACTAACCTAACCTATAAAAAAACAATGTCTTTATTGTTTTTGGTTTTAAACGAAAACGGCAAGGTTTGCAGGTTTCAAGACAAATGTTTAGTTATCAGTAATAAATATACAATAAGATGCTGCATACGGCATACTTGTAAACGACTTTTACTGAGTGGGGCAAAAGTCTATAGAGCATCTGGCATTATCCTTTGCACAAGATTTTTTTTAGCCATCTACACATTAGACAAGGATTAAAAGCGTGAAATTTGGCTCATTTTTTTTTGTATACGCCTACACATTAGACAGACCTCATCAAAGCTACAACCAAAATTGCCGAGACGATGCAAACCGTGACAAGTTGAGATGCATCGCAGGTTCCAGCTCACTCGCCAACATGCAACATTATCAACCGCGACCACTCTGTTAAGAGTGATTGACTAAGGAGGAGAGGGCGAGCATTAAGACGGGATTTCCCAAAATACATATCCCTTAAGGGAATAAAACGGAGATCCCAATTTTGTATCGAGAAACCTACTTTCACACGGGCAAAATTGGTAAAAGTTATTAATCCCATAACGTATATCGCTACAAAGACCGGAGCGTTTCACATTCATCGGATTTCAGCGGCCCTTTTCAGGTCGTAAAAATGTAGTTTGACCCAATTTAGGCTGTGGATTAATGCCAAATCTTTATGACCGTTGTAGCCTAATTGTAATCTCCTTAATATTACAAAGGCGTGTGTGTATGTTTATTACATATGTATTCATACACAAACGACTGAACGTATTTAAATGAAATTTACCCTAGACCATGTCTTAAATAGCATCATTACATAACATAGTATAAAACAAAGTCACTGTCTATCCCTATGTATGCTTAGATCTTTAAAATTATTTTAATAGATAGAGTGATTGAAGAGGAAGGTTTATATTTATAGTACGTACATAATATATTTAATATCACCACTGCACCCGTGCGAAGCCGGGGCGGGTCGCTAGTCTTGAATATTTCTATCTCGTTATATTCTTTTGGGAAAATTTTCTACAAATACAAGCAAATTAAAATAAAGACTTTTATAATTGTGATATTGGTTCAATTCGTTCACTCTATGTAAAAGGAAACAAAAAAATAAAAGAATCGTTTGGCCTGACTCCAAAAGCATGAATAAGAACCAATTTATTTCGACCCCCAACTCTTGTCAATTTACGGGTAAAGGGTTGATAAGTATAGGTCATTCAATATCGGTCAGTCTAGTGATAAATATGCTGTCTATCCGGATTTTCTTCACATTGTCAAGTATGTACGAAATTTCTATGAATATTTTTTATCCTTTTTTGCCTTTAGAAGTATTTTACTATTCTTCGAAGACCCTTGAAGAAAGCTCTGCAGTATTTGAGCAAAGAAATTTTATTGCGAAGATTTGAGCGCTCAAGGGAACCATCAATCATTTTAACAGTGTACTAAAGGGCTTGTATGCATAAGTTACAATGTTATAGAGTGTTTGAAAAGAAGGAAATTTGTTCTAATACTGAAATATTGATGATAAACTTCTTCAGATTGATTTATAGTTTCGCTTGACCTTAGATATTGTTGGCGTTGTTGCTATAAAAACTACTACTACAACAACCCATTTTTTATGGTGAGTAAAATCTTTTAATTGAGGATCCCTTGAACGGAGCAAAAAACAGTGTTTTTGACTGGCCTGTCAGTCTAGTAGTTAGTGACCCTGACTGCTATGCGGGAGGTCGTGGGTTCGATTCCCACCCAGGACAAATGTTTGTGTGATGAGCACGATCATTTGTTCTGTATCTGGGTGTAATTTATCTATAATATGTATGTATTTAGAAATATATAAGTATGTTTATCAGTTGTCTAGTACCCATAACACAAGCTCTGCTTAGCTTGGGACTAGATGGCGTTGTGTGATTGTTGTGGACATATTATTATTATTAAAAATGGGCGGTCTTATCGCGGATAGGGTTTAGGGAGGACAGGGTGTGATTTTAAGCTTTCCTTCTTTTTCATTGGTTGTACTGTGAATGTTTTCCTCTAAACCTCTTACGAAATCCTGGAATGCAAAGGAATGGCCCCATATTGTATTCTTACTCCGTCTATACACGGAAACGGATTTATAAAACTTGTACTTCAATTGATCTATCAATCAATTTACAGAACCCCGCCTTATCCTTGTATCCTTGTAGAGTCAATCATGCTATGCTCGGGGTAAAAGGAAATAAAAGAAAGAAAGAAAAGTATTAAGGGCAGATATTCGCCAGCGACCTTGAGCGAACAAAAGAGGAGCTAGCGTCACGTTCCACGCATAGTGATTATTCGACTAATAACTGTCCTTCATTTATTAAACACACTATTGAATAAAAGCCGTGTATCAAAAGATTGGTAATTAAATTATCTTTTAGTTTGTGAAAGTTCCATAAAAATACAAGCAATGGTTTTTGCCTGATCTTCGTTTTTATGACTTTAATTTTTACATAATCAAAGAAAAATAAATTAGAATTAAATAATAAAGTAACCTTAAAACTACATATACACACATAAATAAATAAACAAAAAAATAAATAAAAATAGAACCCTTAAAACTGACAAAAGTCAGGTCTTTCTGACTGAGTCAAAAACAATTTTAAATATAAACCACACCAAGTTCTATGCAAAAACATGTAAATATTCGTATATCGAATTATTAGGCAAATAGTCTATTTAACATATTTTTTACTAACCGACTAACCGTTTTAGACTTGATAGTTGACTAAAACTCTTGAGCTCCGATCGAACGCGATCGTTCGCAAACCTATTTTCTTTCTATTCTGTCTCGAATTATGGTATTCTAAAAGTTAAAATCTTCAAGAATCGTACATCTGCCCTTAACCTTTCGACTACCAGAATTACAGACCCAATTAATAGACAATAGGTGTGCGGACAGCGATGTCCTCTTGGGGCTTAATGAATTAGTTCGGCGACAGTCCCTAGGTGTTCCTAGTGACAGTCGCCAAATTAATCACAATAAGAAACAGTCTCATTGTTTTACGAAGCAGTAATTGCAAGCGATGGCCGTAACCGAAACAGACATCCTTTTCCCTCATTCACCATGACAGGAGTCGCCCCCGGCATCGGAAGTTGCAGGGCGATCCCCGGCTACCGGAGGCAGGGATTTGCGAGGGACGAACAACGGGGACGGCACCGTTTGTACGTTCGGTTAAAAAACAACCCCGGGTCGTCGACGATGCGTTGTATAACACGTTCATCGAAAAGAGATTTAAAGCAAAACCGTAGAGAAACAAGAAAAAGAATATGAAAAGAAATCTCGTGATCCTAGGTCAGGAAGGACAGAAAGTTGGTTTTAGTCAGTAAAAGTCTGGCACGCCCTTTAGTGAGACAAATTATAGGATGATTACTCAAAAAAGAAACTGCTGTATTGTATTCCAGATATTAATCATCGTCACCAAATGCCCAGCAAATGCTGAGGTGGTAACCCTTTCGGTTCGGGCACGCTCAACGTAATATTTGTTTTTGCCATTTTTTTACCGTGTGTTTTGTAACCGTTGTGCTGTATCGGATATTTCTATTCTATTCTATTCATCATTTTGTTGACATGGGCCTCCCCTAAATGCCGGTGTCACGACCGGCCCTATGCTCTCAAATCTGTCACAAGATATTAATATTGTTAATCATCATTACATAGTATAAAACAAAGTTGCTTAGATCCTATGTGTGCCTATATATTTAAAAGTACGCAACGGATTTTGATGCGGTTTTTTTAAATAGATAGAGTGATTAAAGAGGAGGGTTTATAGATGTAATATATTAGTTTTTCACCCGTGCGAAGCTGGGGCGAGTCGCTAGTTTGTTATAAAGTGTTTTTATTACCTACTTTATTTTTTATTGTAATTTGTAGATCTATCAAATATTTCAGTTCAAAGCTCAAAGACGTCTACCTACATCTAAGTTTTGTTTATGGTAGGTAAAAATCATCGAACGACGTAACCCGTCCCGCTCCGCCCGAGCAGAAAACAGTGTCAGACTCTTACTGACTAAACAACCTACCCCGTTCCTTCCTTGCCTTGATCCCAGGGTCCCGGTAATATGCTTTCGCATCAACCGTTTGTCCCAGGAGACAACCTACAGCTAGGTATATATGTCTCCATCAATGTCGCCACAATGACTGATCCAGTGATTTGTAGGTAGTACAACCATTATCGTGATTATCTCTCAAACAATGAATGATGTATGTTGTAGGTAATTGATTTGTTCATTAGGGACTGTTTTTTGAAAGTTTAATGAAGAATTTATACTGATTACTACACTTTCCTAATTAGCTGATATTATAAAAAGTAACTTCAACTCTTGAGTATGCGCGAACGCCGGCGTTCATTCACGTATTGTATTTATATTATGTATCTAATTACGATACGGCTTTTTTAGTTCAAGCTCTTTCCATCCTAAGTTTGTCTGTCAGCGATAAGACCACCTTTGTACCCATTCATATAAGTTTCTGTGAAATTGTTACTTTTTTGGTATGCAATAAAGTATTATTCTATTCTATTCTACGGTATTCGAAAGATTAAGTATTTTTGAAAAAAAAGTGCTACACAAAAAAATATTAAATTCATGACCAAATAGCAATGCACTGTTTCATGATTCTCACACCAAGTCGCGAGGATATCTTTTTCCAGTTTTATTGTAGAAAACAAACGAACCACTTCCTATACAATACTTTCCTTGGACAAAACGACAAAAGTATTCAAGTTTTACATGCAAAAATATTATTAAATGCATCTCTATTTTTTTATCTTTTCCACTATAGCGGAAGCAAGTCCGGCAAGCGAGTCCACAAGGGATTCTATAATATTAAAAGATTTCATTCCACTCGTATCTGTTCTGTCTGCGGTGACGACTTTCTGTGTTTGCTTGGCGAGTATCATATTATATCCTTTCATAACACTACGCTTGTATTTCACTTAAGAGTAGGCAGAAGTAGGTTTATTTCTTTTTATTAAAAAATTAAGAGCTTTGACGCACCTGTGAATATGCCGCCCTGTTTGAATAACCAAAATCATAATTGTATATAGGTAGGTATATTTGTTTTATTGCGTTTTGAGAGCAATGGTGACGAAATATATTACACAAAGTAATGCACCTGGTTGGGTTTGAACCTGAAACTTTTAGATTAAATGAATTTTGCTCCTCCTTTCAAATATTGAATTGAATAAGTTCCCAAAACTCGTGCCTTTGTATTATATGGTTATACTAAAGCTAGTTCTTGATCAAATCTAACAGAAACCACGTTACTTTAGCAAACCCCAAAACTATACGAACTTATCTAAAGCCCTTGGCTTACATCGGTAAGGCTGTCCCAACGTAATATTCAATATGCCTTTTCCTTTATCTGTTTTGGTCGGCTTACCGAAATACCGGATGTATCTGAGTATTAGTATTTTTATTGAGCAATCGGTCATCTTGTCTTCACAACCAAGCAATTACTGTAAAAACCGATCTCGAATTTCAGCTGTGTGTATTGCTTTTGACAAACCGTAGGTTTTTTATGGTAGGTTAAAATCATCCAATGACGAATCCTGCGCGCTTGTGCGGAGCGGGAAACAGTGTCAGACTCTTACTGAGTAAACAATCTACCTCATTCATACGTTGCCATATATACCAGGACCAGAGCCTTCCTTTCAGATGCGAGCCTTTGGTCCAGGTCCCTTTGGAAGGTCTGCCCCGCTAGCCTCTCAGGTCCAACCTTGAACTAGCCGTGGTTGGTATGGGAGCTGTCTACATACTTCTGTGTAGCTATCAGCATCAGCCTAACAGAGTTTCTACTCCTGGGGCTCAGGGCTCCTCTCTAGGAGAGGAATTGGACCGTAGTCTACTGCGCGGGGTCAGTGCAGGTTGGTAAATATCACATGTATTGTGTAGCTATCACCTGATCAAAAGAAGTGGTAAAAATCAGAAGGAGAAGCAGTTGTGACGACCCAACTGGTGCAGGAGATACAGAGGAGGTCAGCTACAAAGTGATTCCTAGTTATCAAAACTGACAAGAAATGGACAACTGTTCGATAAGGTTCATCATGCAAGGATTGAGGGCATGTTGTGTTCTACAAGCATCTCAAAAGATCTCAGTTTAAATAACGGGACCCGCTAGAACCAATATTACCAAGGTTGTAAAATAATTGGAAAGTTACCGCGTCTTGGTACGCAAATAGCAACTAAATAAACGTGAATAGAATTCTTGTTCAGAGCAAGAAAAGATCTTTGATGATTCCGCACCCAATAAAATATAGCCTTTGAAATAAACGTAGGTTTATTAAATTTATTTCAATAACCCTCTATTTATTGTCGAGCGGCATAGCACCTGCCTTATAATATTCCCAGTTTCAGGATTCAGGCCGCCTTTCCCGTAGAGAGAATGGGCCGTAATCCACCACGGGAGCCCATTACATGTTGGTGGAACCTTTGAGTTCTTGATTCTTGGACATGCTTGTTTCCTTATGAAGATTTCCTTCACCGTTTTGAGAGTAGTGGTAATGAAATACTTACATAACACAAAGTAATGCACCTGGCTGGGCCCTTTCCGCCACTACTGCTCTATTCATTGCCTACTGTGTAGGTATTATGTTCAGCTAAAATTGCTCCAAGAATTTCTCCATCATGTCGGTGACACTTAGGTGTTATATTTCATCGCCCTTTGTCTTGTTAAGAGTGCGTCAATAGCTCGTGTCGCTGTCTGGATCTAAGATGATATCTCAATTTGATAGGTTCGTACTTGAACATTATCTCACTATTACAAGTAACATAATAACGCTTGAAAGGCAAAAGTATCTAAGCGACATTGAATATTTCACGGGATTTTTTTTTTTTTTAGAAAAATATTGTTGAAAATGACGAAGTCGCTTTTACGCCTCACTAAGTATCACTAAGGCAATCAGCGTATCAGCGCAATCACTTAGCTAAAATTTAAGATGGAATGTCAGACTCAATAAAATTTTCAGTATCTTCATTTGCTCTCTTTTGCGATTGTTGTGGTTACTCCAAATATTTTGCAGTTTTGGCAAGGTTCGGCCCTAACTAGCTCTATCAGATGTGTTGATATCTCTTTAAGGTGCTCGTGGAATATAACACGCTGTCCATTCGCACTTGCTCTTTACCAGACAACCTATGACTTAAAGATCCCTAGCTGGCTCGTCATGCTGTGCCGGTGCTGCAGAACCTTAAGCGGCAGAAATATGCTAACTAAGTTATATTTTCGAGCCGTTTGGGGTTCTCGGATCGTGGGATCCGAGTGCCCACAAGTTGCTTAATGAGCTTTTAAACGACTTGTTGACACATCGTGTGACCTAAGGACTGACTTTTACCTTGGGCAGAGAATAAGCATTGCCATACAGCATAGCAATGCTGCCAGCCTTTTGGGCACTTTACCAGTCGCCAGCGCTGCGTGGGAGTTTTTTGACGCCTTATTAGATTAGGTACTTTTAGTTAGTTCATAAGGTTTTTTTTTATTTATTTTGTGTTTAATTTATGTAGTTTTAAGGTTACTTTATTATTTTATCCTATTGTAAAATTTAATAAACGCCTAGCTTACTTGTTTCCAAAATACATGCCGATGGATGTAAGACACACAGGACCGGTCTTTGTGGCGACGCTTGGGGAGGCCTATGTCCAGCAGTGGACGTCTTTCGGCTGAAATGATGATGATGATGATGACATGCCATTATGTACCAGTAACGCATCTCTGTATGTCTAATGGTTTGTTGATGGATCGAGCTTGGCAGAATTAAACTACGCTATTCTACTCGTAGTTCTTAAAGTCCATCCTAACGTTGTTTTTTAAATATCGCTTTCAGTGATCGACTGCAATTGTAGCCATAGATTTAAGTTATAAAACTACATAAGTATTTTTTTAAATTTTGTTGTACAAAAAATGTTTATTCTATCAATTCTTTTAATACAATCTTAAATCAAAGAAATAATTTTATTGATAGTCAATATTCGAATATCTTGTTATAAATAATTCGGAGTAAATTTTTTATTTTTATTTTATTTATTATAGGTTCGCGCTTGACCGCTATCTCACCTGATGAAAAGCGACGATGCGGTCGACGATGGAGCGCGCTTACCTAGAAGTAACCTATTCACTCTTGACTTAAAGATACCCGGATTGTAGCTATCAGGAAACACCGACTCCGGCAAAGAATTCCACTCCTTGGCTGTACGCATAATGAATGTGCTCCCAAAACGTTTTGTACGTATATGTGGGATATCCACCAATAAGTATAATAATAAACGCTTTTTATTGCAACAGTCGGTATTACAATTTATATATGTCTACTAGCTTTTGCCCGCGGCTTCGCCCGCGTGGTATTGGGGTTGGGGTTTCAGGGATAAAAAGCCTATGCCCTATTCCGGAGGGTATCCTATGCCTGTTCCAAATTTCATAGAGATCCGTCCAGCCGTTTTGGCGTGATTGAGTAACAAACATCCAAACATCGTAACTTTCGCATTTATAATATTAGTAAGATTTCAGAATGTTTACTTGATTTCTTTTTTACTAAATAAGTAGATACTCTGGTTAATTTAGCATTCAGAATTTAGTCTGCAGCGAGTCACACATTTCCCTAACGTTTGGTTTTCATAATAAATTTCGGTTTAACTAAGTATAAAAATTATGTCTGTGTTAGACAACTGTTCGTTCAATAACTCAAAACTTTAAGTATCTTATTTACTGGTTTGTGTTTTAATTTAGTTATTTATTTGAAAACGAGACTACCGTTTTTGTAACTATACGAGAGTCTCATAAATTTATTTTAATCGGTTTTTATTTATCTTTGTTAACATCATTCGAAAACGTTCAATAGTCTAGCTATCACAGTCATTAGATACAGCCTGGTGACAAAAAAAACAATGGAATGGTAGCAATAGGGTTGCGTTTTACCCTTCAGGTACAGAACCCTAATAAAAAAAAAGAACAAATGCAGATAGAAGACCGCAAAAACTAAAATATGAACTTATATAATAAAAACGTAATATTATGTAAACCGACATAAATATAGTATTTAACACAATTCCAATAAACTACAGCCCGGGCATACCGCATTCATACACTTATATAAGCCAAGCCTCGAATGCAGCTATCTGCAATACAAAAATATTTCCTTCCTACCCCACATTTTTTAAACCAACAGAAAATTCTAAAACAATTCTATAAAATATCGCTTCAGTAACTCTTCCCTCAAACTATTTCATGCAAAAATATGAAATTGAATACTGAAAATGATAACAGAGAATTTCAATTCAATCATCTTAAAAGCTAACTTACCCATTGTTATTGAAAGCTCACAGTGGTTTTGTTTTTCACACCAATATTATAAATTTAATATAAACACGAAATTTTACGAGACAATGGTTTCCCGACGCGAGACAACCGCCCTTCTCGAGGGTTGAATGGCAACTGAAAAGCTCTTCGCTCCTACACGGGGTGTTTGAAAACCTGAAGCGTAAGCAACAACTTACTATAATAATAATAGCTGAAAATATATTCAGCGCTTGTGAAAGTTTTGAGAGAATTGAGTTTACGTAATGGGGTAGTATTCAAATATTGTTTATCTGTGTTTCTGTGTAATTGGTATTTATTGTTGTTTGGCTATATAGTATCTTGTTAATAAGTCATAAAGGATCGAAGCCAACTAGGGCCAAGGGGTCTGGAAGGAAGGCTCTGGTCTTGGGGCATTAGACAACGTAGGAACAGGGTGGGTTTTTTAGTCAGTAAGAGTCTGACACTGTTTTCCACTACGTCCAAGGGCGGGATTCGTTATCGGATGATGTTTGCCCACCGTAAAAAAATTATTGATTATATATTATTATTTTTAGTATTCGTGGTTTAAAAACCACGATAGTTGAAAATAAAATTGAAAATGTTGAAAATAAATAAATTGTTAAAACAGCTTAAAAGCTGTTTTAACAATTTTCTTCAGAAGTTTGTACAAAATTATTTTAAGTAATTAAATATACGATACCTGAACACATAATAATTTTTACCACGTTATAATTTTTTACAAAAATATTTAAAAGAGGTTACACCGATACTAATGTAAAACAGAGGTTACAACAAATCATAGCGGATATTAGACACCCAAGTGTATGTTGTTTTACTCCCGCATTTAGCTGGGGGATTTAACCTGGATGCAATACCAGCATGACACTATGGACAGCAGCGGACATCCAAATATCATAACATCATCATCATCATCAACGTTTTTAATGTTCCCACTGCTGGGACACAGGCCATCTCTCTAAGAGAGGGAAATTAATTACTAGTTTGCTATTAGCAATATTAGTATATTAGTGAATATCAGATTTTGTTATATTAGCTTTAAACGTTGTAAGGAACTTGCACTTGGTCAGTTTTTTTTTTATGTATTTTTTATACTTTTAAATAGACATGAATAAAGATAGAGATAATGGAAGAGGTATAAAATTGTTTGTTTGTTAAGTAAAGTTCTGGAAACACTTATCCGGTCGTGGACTTTGTTTCACTGACAGAAAGCTTTGTTTTTGTTGAGAGCTGTTAGTCGCACTTCGTTACTTTTTGTTTCCGGAAAAGGTACGGTACCTATGCGAGACGCCACGTGAGGGAAATAGCATGAAAACTCTATTATAGAATACTGTTGTGCAACACAGTTTGTAGTGTCACACTACAAATGAGAGCAGTTAGTGGCATAGTGGTAACAGCCCTGATTACGAGTTATAGGTTCAAACCCAGCCAGGCGCATAACTTTGTGTAGTTTATTTCATCACCTCTGCTCTCAAAACGGTGAAGGAAAACATCGTGGCGAAAAACTTATCGGTTTCCTAACGATGACCTAGAATTAAAAATTATCAGACATGTGTGTAATCCAACAATCCGAACTGGGCTCGCGTGGTGGATTAGCCAGTTAAGGGAACATTAAAAGTGTCTTTACGGGTTTCCGATGTTCCCTATACCAATGCCACATGGCATTGCTTCTTGTCTTTCATGATTTTAAGTAAGCAGAAAGTAGTTAACAACACCAAGTCCCTTCCAGCTTTTAATTCCTTTGCCTTATCCTTGGCCTCATCTTTAGTTAGTGTTGACTCAAAAGTTTAATTATTTCACTATAGCAAGGGGTAGGTATTTGATAATAATTTCAACTTCTTACCTCCATGTTTACTTTGCCTACTGAACTTTGCCGCAGTGGCGAAGTAGTGTCATTGCCACTTCGACAGAGATTCATAGTTTTGTTGTAAGAGTATGTAAGCTTCACGCAAGCGTTCTCTAAGCGTATAGTGACGAATATGCGATTATGAAGCTACGCGTCCATAGACACAGGCTTAAGGAAAAGAGTCCTGACAGACATATCCTTTGAGATCTTCGTTTTGGCCAACGTTTTTTTTTTTTTATCGGTGATTAAAAATCATCTTGCACATGATTCTGGACCCTTGTGTGGTGTTTTTGTTGATTTTTCATAAAATTAAATAATGTATATTTTAATCAAAATCAATGACATTTTTAAGTGAAAAAAATAATTAATTAAAAATGTCATCGGAGTTGACTAGAATTACAATTTTGTTAACCACGATGAATTTAATTTTTTTTTTCTCTAATAATGTCTTCAAGATTGATCAGATAACCACATTTTTTTTTTAATTAGGAAAAATCTTATGAAAAATTTCACCACGAGGAGTCCTAACTTTGATTTGTACCTCAATGTCTGACACATGGTGTATAAAACTCGCATATTTTATTTTATAGTGCAACTCTGTGCAACCATAGAGGAGTCTCTATGGTTGCACTATAAAATAAAATATGCTTATGCATTGCATTGTTAGTATGCAACTTAAAACGTTGATGTCTTTTACAGCGAGTATAATGGGCGTTTTAGTATGGAGAAATGTGAAGCTTTACAGTATATGTGTGGTATAATAAGTTTGTATTTCATGTACATTTATACTCTCCAGGGTAGATGGCAAATTACGTCACGGATGGCGCAGTGGTTGAGGAATAAGCAGCTTCACTGCGTGTCTCTGGTTCAATTCAATTTCTATAATTTCGATGATTATTTCTCTTGTTTGTAGGTATAATAACCCCAAGTGGTATCTGAAAGGAAGATTTGGCCCCAGTGCGAAAGGCAAAAAAGGGACGGGGCGGGGTGTTTAGTCAGTAAGAGTGAGAGACTGTTTCCTGCTCCGCCTAATGGCGAGATTCGTCATTGGATGATTTTTTACCCACCAAAAAAAAAAAAACTTGTCAGACTGTCCAGCTTGTTGTATAGGAATCGAAAACAAAATAATTTTCGAAATAAGTCAAGTTAAATAAAATCATGATAGTCATTATTCCTGAAATAAGTAGGTCCTGTACCTCTCATCATTAAGAGGCTATATACAAAACGCTAATTTCAAATATTAGAATTTTTCATTTTTTTTTTTCAAAGAATTTAAATTAGTTTTTCTTTAAAGTATTGGAAACAAAACAAAAAAATAATTATATAATAAACTAGCTTTTGCCCGCAGCTTCGCCCGCGTACATAAAATATAGCCTATGTCACTCAGGAGTAAAGCAGCTTTCTATTGTTGCTTAAATTTTTCCAATCGGACCAGTAGTTCCAGAGATTACCCCCTACAAACAAAAAAACAAAAAAACAAACTTTACCTCTTTATTATATTAGTGTAGATTAAAGTTGTTTAAACGGTTTTAAACTCTTGAGCCCCAAGCAAATGCTGGTGTTCGCACACATATTATCTTTTTATTATGTCTCTAATTACGGTACTCGAAAGGCTAATAAATGATAGGTCAATGACCGCTATTGTCATGCTAAAACGCAATAACTATAATAATACATTGTAACTTTTAATCTTTTGGCAATCTTTCAAAGGGTAAAAGCGCTCATGAATATAAATAACTTGGACTATCTTGTTAACGTTTCTATACTATTGAGTGAGAAGTGACAAGTCTCTCTCTTTACATAAAGTGGATCTGTCGTAGATAGCTATTAGCAAAATGTCAAAATGTCAGAGGGTTGTCACTTGATGTTTGGAATGACCAGTAGCCTAATTCTCGTAATGAAAACCGTAGCGATATCGTAGCGACTTTGACATTTTCGTATTCCCATCCATCAATCGAGTTTGAACGTCACCGATTTTGAACTCGTTCGATCGAAGAGAGGTCGTTTAGAAGTCGTTCGATTGTCGTTCTATCGAATCCCTATCAAGGAACACGTGAATACCGATTTTGGATAGGACTACGATCGAACGACAATGGAACGACAATGGAATTGGGATTGTTAAGTTTACGTGAATTAGGGCACTGTTAGTCTAGTGGTTAGTGAGTGGACGTTTTTTCTTGAAAGCATAACAAAAATGTAGTTTTAATATTTATTCCTGTACTTTCTTGCCAGAAAGTCTTGCTATTTGCAAAAATTCAGAGTTTTAAATCTATAGGAAGTAACGTGAATTTCCTTTGAGAGTGTCGAATTGAACGTTGTACATGAACAACCGTAACTATTAGTTCCATTATCTTAGAAGATTTTTTTAATAGCTTCAAGGGACTGTAGAATAGAACATATGGTTTAAATTTTAACTCGCTACCTCCACGCGTCCCAGAGATAAAGAGTGACAGACTGACAGGTAACAGAGTGATCTTATAAGGGACCCGTTGTTTTCCTTTGAGGTACTGAACCCTAAAACCATCTAACTAAAAAAAATGTATTTGAAAATTAATTGGAAACTGTTTCAAAATTAAATACGTACCTACATTATTAGATAAGGTTTCTTTATGATTAAACGCACAATTTTGTACACATTTTTCTCTTGTAATTTCACATATTGCGTTATTCAATAAAAATAATTTCTATTTAGACAATGTCACCTTACAAAAATTGATGAGAAAAGGTCGTCTGGTTTTTTGTTGAGTTTTATTAGTTTCTATGCTTTAACTGTATTTTTATTATAACATAATAACAGTGACTGGACAATAGATGGGCTTGTCGGTAGTAAAAGTAGTTATCCAAAGAGTCTGTGTGCACGTCTCCTTTTCAAGGATAGTTTTCGCCGATGGCTCGACACTTTGTTTAGCTAGAAGACCGGCTCGTTCTTTGTCCAAAGAAATAAGTTAGAACTACATTAGACCGACACACATGTAGACTACGAATTGTACATTATTAAAAATAAAATATATCAAAATTTAATTAAAAAAATAATAGCCCACTGGTGTCATTTAATTAGGTATTTTATTTTAGAAAATTATTTCCATATTATAAATTTAAAATATATAAATTACAAAAATAGATTTCTTTTTTCCTATGCCCTAAATGTCCCACTGCTCCTGTCCTTCCAAAATAGAATTACATAACTAAATTATACGTACTAGTATGACACATTAAAATCATATATCACAGATTACAACACATTCCCTCTCCAAAAGAGGAGGGCAGCAATGGGAACATTACAAGGCTGATGTTATGCTATTACACATTATTGCCTCGTCGTTTATACCGCGTACATCGAGGGACTGGAACAATTTGTCAGCTGCGGTCTTTCCGTCCGATTATCATTTATCTAGTGTCTTCAAGGATAGAGTGAATAGGTTCTTAATAAACTAGTGCGTCTCACCATCAACGATTGCATCACTGCTTACCATCAGGTGGGATTGCAGTCGAGCTAATATATCAATTTTTTTATTTTTTATTATCTACTACAGATTTAGGGGCTTTTGATCACAATACGACCACGCCAGCCCCATCATAACCTAATACAAAATTTTAGCGCTATTCCGACTTAAAATAATATATCAATTAAATAAAACTGACAGACATTTGGCACTTCACCAGAATTACTGAGACTAGAATCGTGACATGTTGCACAAATTTTCCTTTTATTACCTATGTAAAACACGCACATTAAAACAGAATTTTCCAAAACTCACTTCCTCATGGGATCGAAGCCAACTAGAGCCAATTTGAAGCATTTGCTTACCGTCAGGTTTTTTTATGGTAGGTGAAAATCATCGAATGACGAAACCCGCTCTTGGGCGGAGCGGGAGACCAGTGTCAGACTGTTACTGACTAAAAAACCTACCCCGTACCTTCCTTGCCTTATTCCTAGAGTCGAGGTAACAGTTTGCACTACCCTAGGCTCCAGGAGGCTTCGACCCTGAAGGGCCCCTGTAGTTTGCTGACAACTCCTTGAGGTGCTTACCATCAGGTAGGATTGCAGTCAAGTACTAGTTTATAGCGATTAAAAAAAATACATAAAAGTCATTGCATCAAAATAAAATTATAGAAAAAGTAAAATTAGATATTGATTCATTGCTGAAACTCACTTTTGCACATGAACGGTTTCGTATTACCAAGTACTAAGTATAATAATATATAGGTATATTGTATTTTTTTTAAGCCCTAACTGTCCCGCTGCTGGGCAAAGGCCTCTCCCAAGTCCTTCCAAACCTTCCTATCCCGTGCCGTCTCGAACCAGTCGTCTCGGTACGCGTCTAAATCATCCCGTTATTGTATATTTTTATGTACAATTATTTATTATTGAAGCTCCTATATCTCTTTTGATTTGAAATTTAGGATAGCTATAAACCAAACAACGCGAGTGATTTTTATATCAATGTAAAAAGAGTAATTTCGTTGGAATACATTTGAACGTATATACCCAAATAACTCTTTTATTACCTTCGATTCTTACTTGTTGCTGAGCAGCACCGAGTAGGTATATTAAGCATATAGGAATGTGACAAAACCCTAATACGATAAATGGAAAATAAAAAATAAAATCGGCAGAAATAAAAATTGAAGCAATTTTCATCAATAATTACTTTATAAGAAGACCAAATACAAAATGCTAACATTATTAGATAAACTCGCACATCTATGACCAGTGTCATCACAGTCACAAACCTATAGTCACTGGTAAACAAGGACAGAGATAAAAGCCGGCGCTTTCGTGCTTGCGAAATCGCATTGTGCTTCTATACATGCATATAAGCACAATTTCTGCAGTCAATTCAAAATAATAAAAACATAAAAACTCTTAATTGACACTAATTATAAATTCTGCGTTTTGTGAATTCCCTAGCTCCTGCACTAGTATGAACTGTATTACAGGAGCTAGCCATCATCATTATCATCAATTCAGCCGAAAGACGTCCACTGCTGGATATAGGCCTCCCCAAAACGTCGCCACAACGACCGGTCCCGTGCGTCTCGCATCCATCGAATTCCAGCAACCTTGACCAGGTTGTCGGTCCACCTTGTGGGAGGCCTACCAACACTACGTCTTCAGGTACGCGATCGCCACTCCAGAACCTTTCGGCCCCAGCGGCCATCTGTTCTGCGTGCGATGTGCCCTGCCCATTGCCACTTAAGTTTGGCGATTCTTTTCGCTATGTCAGCAACCTTGTTTCTCTTGCGGATCTCTTCAATTCTGATTCGATCACGCAAGGAAACTCCGATCATAGCTCTTTCCATTGCCCTTTGGGTGACTTTGAGTCGTCTAATAAGGCCCATTGTAAGCGACCACGTTTCGGAGCCATATGTCATCACTGGCAACACACACTGGTCATAGACTTTCGTCTTGAGACACTGTGGTATATTGGACGAGAAGATACCGCGCAGCTTCCCGAACGCTGCCCAGCCGAGTCTGATTCGACGATTGACCTCTTTCTCGAAATTAGACCTACCCAACTGGACCGTCTGTCCAAGGTAAACGTATTCGTCTACTACTTCGAGTGTAGAGTCACCGATCTTAATAGGAGTGGGTGCTACATGAATGTTAACCATAACTTTGGTTTTATCCATGTTCATTTTGAGACCCCCTCTTTCGGAGGCTCCACTGAGGTCACCGAGCATTGTACTGAGCTTCTCCGCAGTCTCAGCCATGACTACGATATCGTCGGCAAACCGAAGGTGAGTGATGTACTCGCCATTGACATTAATGCCTAGTCCACTCCAGTCCAGAACCTTGAAGACATCCTCCATTGCAGCCGTGAACAATTTTGGAGAAATGACGTCTCCCTGCCTCAAACCTCGCTGCAAGAGGATAGGTTTCGAGGTCTGGTCCTGAAGTCGGACTGACATGGTGGCGTTATTATACAAACACTTCAGCACCTCGATGTACCGATAATCGATCTGGCACCGCTGGAGAGACTGCAGTACAGCCCAGGTCTCAGGAGCTAGTGTCTTCCCCTTATTACTGAACACAAATTAATGTCATTTAAATACAAAAGAAATAATACAATAGAAAAAAAAGAAGAAAATCAAAAATTAAATTAATATACAAAAATTAAATTAATATATTACAAAAATTATCACTCTTGAACAATTTTATCTTGTTGTTGGTAATGTTCTCAGCTGTGGTTATGAAGTTTTCAATGCACGCCTTCACTTCATTCTTTTCTTTTATAAATTACACAGATCTAAAGTTGGAGAAGTCGTCTTTCATAATGACGAAGTATCTGGAACCACCTACCGACGGCACTTCCATAGGCCCACAAGTGTCAGCATGTATGATTTCACACGGCCTAGTTGTTTTTGTTTCACTACAGCTGAAAGACAATCGGTGTATTTTGCCCTCCAAATAGCTCTCACACTTGAAGTCGGTATCATCTGCCACTAATATGTTATTTTTCTTGAGTACATCTTTCACTTGTTCTATATTTTGGTGAGCTAGTCTTTCGTGCCACTTTTTGAGACTTGACTGCACTTGAGATAGATTTGCAACTTCCCTTTCGTAATGTACGTCCATAAAGTACATATCACCTTTACGTTTAACCACTGCACACAGCTTATTTTGTTTATAAATATTGCACAAATCATTTTTCGTCACCACAACATAACCTCTATCTACGATGCATTTGACAGATAGCAAGTTTGTTTTTATTTCTGGCACGTACAAAACATTGTATATGGTAGTGTCTATCCACTATTTTCCGTCGTACACTTGTAACGCCACCTGTCCACTACCATGCGCCCTAATCGATCTTCCGTTTCCAACGAGAACGAATTTGTTTGCCAATTCACGAAGTGTCGTAAAAAGATGGCGGTCACGACACATGTGCTGACTTGCACCCGAGTCCACTAACCATGGCGATTTATGATTATGAAAATGTCCACTTGAATTTACGATGACGAAAGCGTTACTACTTGTTTTATTATCACTGTCCTTATTTTTCTTGAACCAACTCGCTCTTCAAATGTCCCGTTTTCTTTCAATAATAACACTTCTTGACTGGTTTTGAACTATTATTGTTATTTTTATGTTCAAAGTTACGATTTCCACGTTCACTCTTGAAATGTCCTGTTTTAGTACACTTAAGTAATGTTTTTTCTATTCATCTTCTTTACAACAAACGCTGACGACTGTGACACTTCATCTTTATCTTTTATTCTTTCTTCTTCAATCAACAATCTACAACTAGGTTATCATATGTTTGTTTTTCATCTGGTGCCGATTCCCACGCTGATACAAAATGTTTGTACCCCTCTGGTAACGACATAAGCACTTTAGTTATAATAAATTTTTCTGATATTTGTTCACCCATTTGCTTCAACTGGTTGTTTAGTTCTTCTATTTTTGATAAGAATGTGGACATAATGTCCCTTCTTCATATTTGTGAATGCTAGTTTCCGATTTTTGCTCGTAGACACTTGCAAGCTTCTTCCACATTTCTGCTGATGTAGTACAGGTCAAAATGTGCGTCATCACCGTTTCTGATATCCTGGTCACCAACCACGTTTGGGCTTTTGCGTCTTTTTTTATCCATTTTTCTCTAGCCTCAGCCGCCTCTGGCTTCAAAACTGTCCTCTGAACGACATTGTTTGAAATTTCCACACATTCCAATTTGATGCTCCCTCTAATCAGATGTGAGAAACAGCTGATATTTTATCTTTCATTGTGTTATTCTTCCTGCTTGTCCCGTCTTGATGCAAGTATTTTTCCTCTCGACGTTTTGCCCACGCCGGCCACGCCACGCGCTTCTGCACACTCGCCGAGAGTATTTATGACAGTTCGTTACTATTTATTGAAACTCTTACAGGATTATGTGCCTGGGCCCATAACCTGAAGGTTTTTAAATAAACAAGATGGTTTTCTTGACGCAGTTTTGTTATTTCTCAAAAGCAATCTTCACACAACGTATTGACAGTTTTAAGTACAGACGCATTTACATTTTATTTCTACAAAAGACAAGTGTTACCAACTTATGATAAAAGTATGACATAGACAATATACCAACAGATAGCCGATGGGGTCGAAAGGTTCTGGAGTGGCGACAGCGTACCGGAAGACGCAGTGCTAGAAGGCCTAGAAGGCCTCCAACAAGATGGAACGATGACCTGGCAAGGGTTGCGAGTTTCCGATGGCAGATGCGCAGGACCGTTCATTGTGGCGACAATTAAGGGAGGCCTATGTCTAGCAGTGGTTGTCTTTCGGCTGAAATGATGATGATGGAAGATGAACCCAAAACCTGATGCCAATGATAATTTTGTAACTGTTTTGGCTGTTATTTTTTATCGTGACACTACATTATATTTGTAAGATCAACAAAGCATAAAGTATTAAATCATTGTTATTTGTTCCATGTTTACAATGCTATCGTGAAAGAATGAGGATAAAACCAACTACGTAAATAAACTTTTTTCGATAATATTAGAACCAGAAATCTCCCGCGGTTTGGTTAATGCCCACTCTTATTTGTCGCTGGGTGATGTTATATAACTGAAGCCGTCTTCAATAAATTAATTGATTTTTCGATAGTTCCTGAGATAGCACCCCAAACAAACTCTTCAGCTTCAACGTAATATTATATAACATGGAAAAGTCGTATTGAAAAACATCGTTTGATACGCGTGCAAATTTGTTAAGTCGTCGACGGCGCGCTCAGTTCCCGCGCGCCTCAAGGAGTTGTTAGAAACCTTAGGGACTCTGCAAAAGGGTCGGAATCTACTGGGGCCCAGGGTCTCTTTCTGAGAGGCAGGCTTGACCCCAGTGCGAAAGGCAAAGAAGGAACGGGTCCCCACCCCGTTCCTTGTGTTTAGTCAGAATGAGTCTGACACGCTTCATCCAAGAGCGGGATTCGTCATTGGATGATTTTAGCCCGCAATAAAAAAAAAAACTGCTGTCCTCGGCTCCATAACACACTCGCTTAAGGCTTGTGCGAATTCCTACCAATCTATTTCAGCACTTGTTTCAAATTGTACTATTTATTTAGCCTTTTCCGTTCGACTCCTAGTAATTAATTTCTAGCATTAGATTTTTTTTTTTATTGATTATAGGTTTGCGCTTGACCGCTATCTCACCTGATGGAAAGCGACGATGCGGTCGACGATGGAGCGCGCTTACCTAGAAGTTACCTACTGTAGGTTAATGTAAAGACGCTGAATGCTTCGTGTTGATCTCATGTGTATTTAAGACATAATAGTGTTTCATTGTATCCACTAAAGGATACGTCCTAAGAGGATCGCCACATTATCTGTAGCTGATGTGGCGATCCTCTTTTGTTACCTCTCATTGTTACCTCTTCAAAGGGTTTAGAACTAATGCCACATGATAAATAGCACTAATATTATAAAGACGAGTATAATACACCGCTAAATTTTGGTCGTTTTAATCCTGTGGAGAGTCGATCCGGTATATGAATATAACAGTTGAGCGGGTTCAATAATCGTAGGTAGTGGTCCGTCGTTGCGTACTAATTACCTACGGCCATTTAACCCGCTCAGCTGTTCTTTACTTAAAGATCCAATGAGGAATCCCTCCCTTAGGCAGAGCGGGAAACAGTGTCAGATTCTTACTGACTAAACAACCTACCTCATTCTTACGTTGCCATATATACTAGAGTCAGAGCCTTCCTTTCAGAAGCAAACCCTTGGTCTCAGTTGGCTTCGATCCTTCTCCGGGGTCCCTACGGTTTACTGACAACTCCTTGAGGCGCGCAGATTCAGGCCCATTCACTTCATTTGTGTTAATTTTGTATACATATAAATGATTTGTGTTTATTTTATGTAAGACATATAGATCAGATACACTCTTTATTGTTCTCCATAAAAATTTACAGTAGGAGCTTAAAATGAATGGGGTGTAACAACAAAAGCCGGGCTTATCTCATTGGAACATTACTTTAAGCTTCCATATTAAACCCTGCCAAAGTACAGCTTGTTACAGTTCTAACCACGAGCTCTTTCACGAGATTAATTTGATGACCTAAACTGAATTGTTATAGAGATGAAGCTACATATACATAGTGTATAAGCTCCATACAGGGTAACTGGCAAAAATTAGTGACCAATACTTAAACACGCCATCCACAAGGTGGACCTATGACCTGGTCAGGGTTGGTTTCATCTTTCACGCTCACATGCTTGAAATTTCAATATGTCATGGTAATGCCCCTGAACGCTACATAAAGGCTGAAACACACTAACACAATTAAACATGTTGCATTCAGATCAAAGGGGGAACAGACGTGACCTCGTTGACCCAAATCTGTAATGACATCGAACAGAGCTCGGAAACTCCCCTTAACTATCGGTGGGTAATTAGGATTCTGATTATAGACACACACACAAACTGACATGGGTCGTGCAGTTTTTTGGACTGGGACCGCGGTCCCAATTTCCTCTGGTAATTTTTTTTTTGTGTACTGCAAATAAAATAAATACAGTTTTTTTTTTGGTAACTGGGCTTCAATGCTTTTATTCCTTGTGGTCTCAAAATAATACCTACTAAAAAAAAAATGTGACGTAATCAAAAATTTTCAGTTTTTAGCCTCTGCTGTGCTGTTCTGGGTTCTAGGTCAACAAAAATTACTCATGAATTTTGATTTTTTTTGAGAGCGTCAACACTTCGTTTTATTTGGTTCAGAAATAAAGATTTTGTATAGTATTCTATATTCCCTTTTTTTAAATAATAATAATATTTATTTTATTATTTTAGTCACACAAACAGCCGTATCTTTTTTTTTGTTAACTTAAATGATTTTTCACAGATTCAAGGGACCGCAGACTGTATGGTTTTTCAACTCGATAGAGTTAAAGCGTTTTGACAGACATACAGACGGCCAACAAAGTTATCCTGTAAGGGTTCCGTTTTTTCCTTTTGAGGTACAGAACCGTAAAAACACTAGGAATAGATTTTCAATGTATGAAGCAACCACTAAACTAAGTATTTTGGGGCTTAAGACTTTTGATACAGGGCGCCAGTAAGACTAGATATGTCACTGAATATCCTCTCAAGTTTTGAGATCACACACGAACTCAATCTTAAAGTTCAGGTAACAATTTGGAGTTAAGGACTCAGCAAATTGTCTTAGTATCTGACTACCTTGCACCGTTAAATAGGTACCTGTTTGATTAATCAGCAATACTAGGGCATGGTAGAGTAGTGGTGGCCGAGTGGTAAGGGCCCCGACCTACGAGTTGTAGGTCGCGGGTTCAAACCCAGCCAGGCGCATTTATTTGTGTAATTTATTTCATCACCACTGCTCTCAAAACGGTGAAGGAAAACATCGTGAGGAAACCGGCATGTCCTAGAACCAAAAAATCGAAGACATGTGACATCCACCAATCCGCACTGGGCCCGCGTGGTTTTTTTTTTTTTTTTTTATGGTAAGTGAAAATCATCCAATGACGAAACCCGCTCTTGGGCGGAGCGGGAGACCAGTGTCAGACTCTTACTGACTAAAAAACCTACCCCGTACCTTCCTTGCCTTATTCCTGGAGTCGAGGTAACAGTTTTCCACCACCCTCTAGGCTCCAGGAGGCTTCGACCCCGAAGGGCCCCTGCAGTTTGCTGACAACTCCTTGAGGCGCGCGGGAACGGTGCGCGCCGTTGACGACTTGGACTCGGTCTTACCAGACGACCGGACGGCGAGCTACCCATTGCTCACCGTCCGCGAGCCAGTGTCTACGGTGGCCGGATATCGGCAGGATCGCGGCGGCGACGGCTACGGCGAGTACGCCGTTGCCTTTGCCTTATACGGTCGGCCTCCTCCTTTACGAGCATTACTGCTTCGCAGAAGGAGGCGACCGCCTGCCATTCCTCTTCGCTGCGGACCATGGCCTGAACCAGGGCCCGGCGCGAGAGGTCGCCGCCGCCGATCACCCCCACGAGGACACGGCGATGCTCTTCCCAAGCAGGGCACACCTCCACCGTGTGCTCCACCGTGTCCTCCGGGCTCGCCTCACAGTGGCGACACCCGGACGTCTCTTCCGCACGAATCCGGTGCAGGAATCTCCCGAACTTCCCGTGTCCGGTGAGAACCTGCGTCATGCGGAAAGTGAGGACGCCGTGAGGTCTATCCAGCCACGCCTCAAAGAGGGGCACTACCGCTGAGATTACGGTGTGCCCAGCGCTGGGTTGCGACAGTCGCTGTTTCCACTTCACCATGAGATCTCGCCGGAGCTCCTTCCACCACGCCTCGACATGTTCGGGCAGCGGATCTTCGCCCCGGCGTTGCATCTCCACGCGCTGGTCGTGCATGCGTGCAAGGACTGTTGCCTCCAAATCCCATGGTGGTAGGCCAGCAAGGAGGCTCGCCGCCTCGCGGGACACCGTGCGGTATCCCCACACCATCCGGATCGCCATGACCCTCTGGCAGGCGTTCAGCTGGGCCGCCGGGCGTTTACGCAGCGGGGCCCGCGTGGTGGATTATGGTTCATTCCCTCTCCTAGAGAGGAGGCCTGTGTCCCAGGAGTGGGAACATTAATAAGGCTGATGATGATGATGACTAGGGCATGGTGGCCGAGTTAAAAGCCCCGACTTACGAGTTGTAAACCCAGCCAGGTGCATTATTTTATATAGTTTATTTTATCACCACTGCTCTCAAAACGGTGAAGGAAAACATCGTGAGGAAACCGGCATGTCATAGAACTAAAAATTCGAAGACATGTGACATCAACCAATCCGCACTATCCAACCACGATTGATAGCTAGATGAATCCACCGAACCCACTCCTGTTCCTGTTTTACCTTTATTCCAAGGACTTGGGGTTGCTTTCGCAGGAGCGTAGGTTTTATTACCCGACTGCCAAAGAAGGAGGGTAATGTTTTTCGAGTGTATGTAAGTATGTATGTATGTCTGTTCCTTTGTGACCTCCTGTAGCCTAAACGGCTTGATGGATTTTGATGTATGAGGTATCGTTAGATTTGTCTTGATTACGGGAGTGTCATAGGATACATTTTATCCTAAAAGTCCCACGGGATAAAGACATAATAATATTTTTTCTAAATTTCCCTTTAAAAAAATATGTACTCGTAATCTAAAGCCAAATGTCGTCGAAATAATTTAAAATGGTACTTACATATACATAGTCTTCTACATCTACAACATTTTCGTTAAATAAAAACAGCTAAAAAGTTATAAATAAAAAAATTATTATTAAAAAAACAAAATACCCGACTGCACACTAAAAAAAGAGTAAAACAAGCCCCACAATACAAATTTACTGAATATAATTTATAAATGTTGATTTAAAGCATCGCAGGCGGGGACCACCTTGACCGCCACCAACGAAAATTCTGCTAAATGGTGCACAACAGAAATGACTATAAATAAGCCTCTGTTGGTCCCCGCCTGCGATGCTTTCCATCAACATTTATAAATTATATTCAGTAAATTTGTATTGTGGGGCTTGTTTTACTCTTTTTTTAGTGTGCAGTCGGGTATTTTGTTTTTTTAATAATAATTTTTTTTTATTTATTTTATTTTAGGACAACCATCAAAGCATACACCATTATATAAGCTAAAGATTCAACATTGATTGCATTTCATAGTGTAGCCTTAATTAAAGGCTGCCACGGTATGCATTAAACATTAAACATAGGAGGAGACAGGAACTAATTTATCTATTAACATTTTTGACACAAAGTAAAAACAATAAAACAACATCGATCATGACAATAATTTTTATAAACATTAAACAAATTCATGTACAAAAATAAAGCTACTTAAAATATAATAATAACTTATGAGTAACTTACTTCTTAAATAATAGTAATTTTAGCAAATATTATAATAACAATCTAACGTCGAAAGAAAAATTTTGACAAACTCAATAACATGGTTACAAGTACCGCGGCATTACAGAAAATTCAAAACACAAAGACTATCAATTAATACCTAATTAAAAAAAAAAATGGTTGCCTGTAAAGTCGGTTTTACGGGCGAAGATTTTACGTGACAACGTCTTTTTCTCGGTAGAATATTTATTGATATGAATATAATTAAATTGCACAATGTGCGCGCGCGGCAGACCGATCATAGTTGAGTGGGAGAGAGACGCAAGGCATTCGGCGGGCCTCTCTCTCGTTCGGTGACTCATCGTAACGTTACCGAGCGTTACACTTTTTCATAAGTGACTCCCAGCCGCAACCTAATTTAAGACGTTGTCACGTCAAAAAATAACGTACCTTTAATATAAACTTAATTTGAACTTATAATTCCAAGTCAATCCAAAGATATTTCACTTCAAAGCAATCTGTTTAAAAAAAACGGAAATGTCATAGGTACCTTCAGTACGGCCGTCGAATCTTGGCGAGTCAGAAGTTTTGCAAATTTCAGCAATTAAAAATTCGTAAAAAAATAAATGGTTTAAACAAATAATTGCAATTTAAAGTTGTTATTACTGTTAAAAACTGTTATTGGCATGTTTTTTAAAACTTTATTTTTTTACGAGTTTTCAACCGCTAAACAGAGCTTAACTTCAGATGCGCCTAGATCCGATGGTCGTACTTTAAAGACGGACCTATATTTTACGTATTTCTATGAGTTTTTCGACTTTCATAATAATTATTATTGTAGATACACTAAAAAGCAAAAATTATTTTGTAAATTTTAATGACTTATTACAACTGTTAACTGAGCAAAAATACTTTTTTTTATTTATGTTGGAAATGATGAAATAACTGCTGGCTTTTCGTAACTACACCTCAGAGTGTTGCTTCAGTTGCCCTTGGAGAGGGTAACTGAAAGACCAACCCTCAGCCCAGTTAATTTATTTATTCTACACCTATTATTATATTCTAATTTAAATTCTACAACTATACAAAATTTGGTTATTTCAAACAACACAAATAGACAAATATTTGCTTTTCTAATTAAAATACCAACTACATGTAATATTTGCAAACAATATACTCCACACAACCGAGGTCGATGACATGTAGCTAGACACGATTTTAAACCTTATCTTAATTACATATAGCACTAATTTGTATGTAAATATAAAATAGAACCAGTCCACAACATTACATTTACAACTCTATTCTAAACAGCATTAATTTCAAAATCGTATGACTCGAATTTTGTCTCCGTTGAAGCCTCTCGGAAAATGGAATTACCATAATCAAATCGTTCTAAATTGTGTTATTTCCACGAGCTTTAAAAACTGACTTGCAGCGATGTAAAAGGCGGAATAAGCCGAGACATTTGTGGAAAAAGAAAGGAACGAGAAGGGTTGGTATAATTAAGTTATTTTACATTGAAAAGTGATATTTTTAAAGACAAATAGGTGTGACAAGACAATGAGACAGCGTGACAATGTGACAATGCGACAAAGTGACAAGTTTGCATTATCACATCACACAACTAGTAAAGGCGAATGTGTATGTTTTCCGACATCGGGCGTTTTATACCCAGTCTCGTAAAAACGCTCAAAATTTTGTTCTAGTTACACAGAAGTCACACACACACAGAAGTCTTTATTCTTATTCTATATTTCATTTCAATAATCTTCTAAACTTTTTCCGACTTCGGGTGTTTAATACCCAGACTCGGAAAACGATCAACATTTTTCCGAGTTACGTAATTGTTTTTTCTACTTAATTTAAACGATAGCTATGAGTTACAACTGGTAAGTCCGGGTCCCATACAGGCAGCATATGCTATGGCGTGAGGCAGGAAGTTCTGTTCATAGTTGCCAGTGAAGAGATGAGCCCAGGGGCCCTTCGCGAACACCGCCACGTCTTCACCACCGTGAGTCTCTCTGGGCATCGGCACTAAGGATGGGTATGTGTAATTTAGATGAGCTGTAAGAAAAAAATATAACAAAATTATCATCTGTCTTCGAAAAATTATAGAAAACTATTATTTTACTAATATTTTCCTTCGGTTTTGCCTATGCTGCCGTCTTAATTAAAGAGGAAACACTAACATATTTTTTCGAATTTGAGTTAAATACGGAATCACATTTTTTGTCCTAATAAGTTTAAAAAAAAAATTCCAGTTTTACGTTATATACCCAATCATAATCTACTTCAGCTGAAATTCAATCTTATATATAGGTGTCCGTCAAGCTTCACTATAACCACATTTTCATCTTACGTCTCGCTTCCAACGAATTATTGCGACCCTTAACAGGTCAGCAGCCTACCTAGTCCAAGAACCCATCAACTATCTGTTCTGCGAGCAATGTACCCTGCCCATTTAATTTAAATAAGTTTGGCGATTTTTCGGGCTGTGCCGGTAACGTTGTTTTTCTTGAGAGGAATTCCGAGTATAGTTTTAAGTATTGTTCTTTAGGAAATAATAATAATAATATATATTATTATTTCCGCCAATGGCCTTATAGCCAAAAGCTTCGACGTTTCAGAGTTTCAGAGTCACTAACACTGGTGTTTTACAATTAAATAATTATCAATGAATACTTACTGAAGCTGTCATCTTTGGCCACGTTATACCTCTTGTGGTGGGCGTCCAGTACCTTGTAGCCAGGACCGTTTGCGTAGCTCAGGGTGGTGTATGGAATGTGGTCAGTGGCGTTATTCTGGACGTGACAAAGGAAATGTCATTGTGATAAATTAATAATATCTTAAACGCGTTATTTCTAGTTGGTCGCATAAAAGTTATAACTATTTTGCCTTCAAAACTTAGTAGATAAAAGTTTATACACTGTTTATAATATGTTTTTTTTTTAATTTATTTTATAACCCATTTTCGAAGTAAAGTATAATAATAATATAAATATATATTCCACAACTATCACACAAGGCCGTTTAGTCTCAAGTTAAGCAGAGCTTGTATTATAAGTACTAGACAACTGATATACATACATATATATATTTCTATATCTATACATATAATAAAACAGTAACGAAAGAAAAACTGTACATTGAGAATTTTCTGGAAAAAATGAGTGGGTTTTGTTAGAAAAACGTAACTGATGACAAAAAGTTACTTTTTAGAATTTTTGTCTGTTTGTCTGTTTTTCTGTGCCTATGGTACGGGTTGGCGCCAAAACTACTGGATAGATTGATTTGAAATTCAGCAAAAATGTTCTTTGTAAACCAAGGAAGGCTTTAGGCAATTTTTTTTTTTTTTTTTTTAATTTAGCAATATTGAATTTAAATGGTGCAATGGATGCAAGGGTGTAACTTTTTTTTCCGTGGGCCGATCGACTCAAAACTTAGCATAAACATTACTCTAAATTAGTTATCCAGGATGCCATATTTATTTTTTCAGTAGTACCCCCAGTGCAAGATTTAGAGGATGTTAAAGTTTGTATGGGAGAATCTTATTGCTTGGGTTAATTAACTTGAAACTTGGCACGTAAATTTATTTAGGTAAATAATAAAGATTCCCATTATTCATTTTTCAAAACTACGTAATTTAGGCAAAGAAACATAGTTTAATGAATATTAGTAGTATAAAGAAATATTTTAAAAAGCGCCATCTATGAGATTACACAAAAATCAAATCAAGTTACATTTTGACACTTTTTGGAAATTAATAATTTTTTGACCATGTTGACAAGGTTAGCAGTTGGTTATTCTTAAAATTCATAGATGGTAGTGCGCATTTTCTTCATAAAAGTCGTATAATTCGTTTTGACAAATTTAAGTTTCAAAAAACCCTCAAAATCTCACGACATAGGTCGTGTTCAAGATTTCATAGTCTCTTACTGCGCGGTCGAATTAACTCACAACTGGGAATAAAAAATGAAAAAAAAAACAAGCCCAAACAGAGCAAATGTACTTACTTATTTTTAGTTACTTATTTATAACTGTAACTTATTTATTTTTAGGGAAATATCTTAGGTAGTGGTTGGTTCGTTTTACGAAAAAATGTGGGTTAATATTTAACACATAATTAAAAAAAATTGTTTATCTCTTTAATGGTGAAACGGCGTTCTCCATGTTTATATGAAATGTCTTATTCTTATTCCAACACGCAACGGTCTAACGGATTTATTTTGCAACGCAACCTAATCTTTCAATGTTATTTATATACGTACAACGACATCTACTGACTCAAATTAGTACAAACGAAAATATTACATTAACAAAATAATATTATTTTTACCTTTCGACTACCGTAATTACAGACACAATTAAACGACAACAGTTATACGGAAATTTGTGTCCTCTTGGGATATAACTAAAGAGTTTTACGAATAATCTATACATATAGGTAATTATAATAAAATCGTAGGAAAGTCAAAACTGTTCATTAAATATTTTTTTAAAAGAATACTTGGGAAGTGATCTACAATCGATATCGAAGCCAAAAATATAGTTTTTAGAATTTTTTGTCTGTTTGTCTGTATGTATGTCTAGGCTAAACTCAAAAACTTACTTGGATATATATTTATACATACTGCATGGATTACCTTCAAATTTTGCTTGAATAAAGGATGGGCCAACATATAGGCTACATATTATCACGCTATCACTTACGGGGGAGGAGTAATTGTGAATACTTATTTTTCTTACGCTTTCTGTGACAATGTTTAATCTAACGACGCATATTTAAATGTTGTTTTTGAGTAAGCCATGCTATTATCTGGCTTTACACTATAAATACTACGACATTTAAGTAACTTGGGCAGAGAAACATAGTTGAATGTAGTAGCATATAGAAAATTTTAAAACAGCGCCATCTATTTGATTTCATAAACATCAAATTCTTCCTAAACGTGGTATCGTATATTATTTATTTTTTACTATAAGCTTTATTGTACACCTCATAATGTGGACAGGATATACAAATACAAAATCGCATAGGGCAATATATAGGGCAGGGTATAGTCCGTTTTGAAAAATTCAAGTTCCAAAAAACCCTCAAAATCTTGAGTAGAGTTGAGCAAGACTATTAAAAAAAATGCGGCGTTAAGTATTACAAAAAAGTTATGTTCATTAAAATATCGCCATCATCTGTCTGAAGATTTTCTGCGAGCTTTGAGGCGTGCTACTGGAGACGAAGTCGATGTAACTGATGATCATGTGCTGAACACCTGTCTCAGTTCATTTCAAGATGTGGACATTTCTATCGGCGGCAATCCACTGATCTAATATGGATTACTAGCTCCCCAATCGTCACCGCATCAAGAGTATGGAAATCGAGAGTATAACGCTGAGACAGAGTTCTCTTCAGAGCAAAAACAGATTTATAACACCGTCCTTGAAAGCGTTGTGCAAAACCAGGGCAAAATGTTTTTCTTGTGTTGCTCCTGTTGGAACAGGAAAAACATGGCATACTTGCAGAGGTCAGGAGGCAAGGCAATATTGCTATAGCTGTCGCGTCGTCGGGAATTGCTGCCACACTGCTTCCGGGTGGCAAGACAGCACATGCCATCTTCAAATTCCCATCGATTTAGAGAGCATCAAAACGCCTGTTTGTGGTGTGTCACGTAACAGCGATAAGGGACACGTGCTTAAGGATTGCTCTTTGATCATATGGGATGAGCGTATTATGGCCAATAGGAAGGCAGTTGAGGCCGAAGGCAGAACCTTGCAGGACATCCGCGGGAACGAACATTTGACGGGTGGTGTCACAGTTTGTTCAGTGGCGATTTCGGGCAAACGCTTCCCGTTTGCTACGTTGAAACCTTGGTTTCGATCCTGTTAGGCTCCTACAGTTGCTGCCGACTGCTGGAGGCGCAGGGAATAGTGCGCGCCGTCGACGACTATCGAATGGGTGGACAAAGAGCTACCCATTACTTGGCGGTCACAAGCCCGCGCCTACTGTGGCCGTAAATCGGGATTGGAGACACGGCGGCGGTAGCTGCGGCTTGAGCGCCTTTGCTTTTGCCTGATGCAGTCGACCCCTTTTTTAGCCGCTAGCATTACTGCTTCGCAGAAGGAGGCGACCGCCTGCCATTCTTCTTTGCTCCGGATCATGGCCTCTACCAAAGTCCGCTGCAAGTCAAAGCCCACTGCAAGAGAGGTGGACAGGAGGTGCTTCCAAAGTCTCTCGATAGAGCGTTAGCCAGCTTAGAAGAATTCATTTGCATGTGTGTACGGGGACAACAGTCATTTACCGCACCAGCAGAATTTCTTGAGTGTGTGAGCGGGCCATTTTGACGTCCAAAAATGATCAGGCTGCAGCAATTAACGAATACACTCTCTCGGAAATTGAGGGAAATGCAGTGATCTATACCTCAATAAACACTGTCGTCGAGCAAGATGACACCACACATTATCCCGTGGAATTTTTGAACTCCCAGCCAGCAAGTGGACTTCAAGCGCATACCATAAAGCTGAAAGTCGGAGTCCCGATTATGCATTTTCGAAATTACCTATCTCCTCCAAAGTGGTTTAATGAGACCCGTCGAAGCAAACATTCTTACGGTTTATGGCGAAGTCGAGGCAGTATTTATACCTCATAACTTCCCGTTCCAGTTCAAGCGCGTACAGTTCCCCGTGAGTGTTTGCATCGCGAAGACCATCAATAAGTCGAAGGGGCAGACACTGAGTGCAGCGGATGTCAACTTCAGGACGAGTTTACTCTTACGCGGGCAACTGTATGTCGCTTGCTCCCGCGTCACCAGTCCTGATTCTCTTTACATTTTGGCTCTTGGCAGCATAACTACCATCGTAGTGTGGTGGCGGAGTGGTAAAGGCTCCGACTCAGTGGTGGCGGAGTAGTAAAGGCTCCGACTTACAAGTTGTAGGTCTGTCGTTCAAACCCAGCCAGGCGCATTACTTTGTGTATTTTATTTCACAACCACTGCTCAACGGTGAACGAAAACATCATGAGGAAACTGTGACTGTAAATGTTTTAGAACCAAAAATTCATCAAGTGTCATCCACCAAACCGTATTGGACTCGCGTGGTGGATTATGGCCCATTCCCTTTCCTAGAAATGAGGTCTGTGTCCCAGCAGCGGGAACTTTATAAGGCTGATGCAATGCTATTTTAAAAGTTGTTTACTAATAATGTTATGCCATCTGATATACACTGATCATACACTGCCATCTTAGGTTTTTTTGGTGCTGTAGAGCCTTCACGCAGACAACGTCGCGGGCAGCAGCTAGTAATTACATATTATAGATAAATTACACCCAGACACAGAACAAATGATCGCGCTCATCACACAAACATTTGTCCTGGGTGAGAATCAACTCACGACCTCCGGCATAGCAGTCAGGGTCGCTAACTACCAGACTAACAGGCCAGGCAAGTAAGTTTACTTAAGACTACGTAAAAGCAGTGACAGCTTTAAAGAGTATCAAATCAGACGGCTCAAGTCTGCTGGCTTTACCCAGTAATTGTTTGGTAAAATTCGACCAACTCGAGCCGAACTAACACAAACCAGCGTTACATGACCGATCGTAAAGACTCTGTCTCGTAAAATACGAGCAAAATCAAGCACGCATGAAGAAGTTATCAGTGTGCAGTTAGAAGTTATATATTAAAACTAGATTTTATTTTACAAAGTGTATTCTTCTTTAGCTTTGAAACATAATTGTTATGATCATCATAAGTCATTTTGTAAATAAATCATAGCACAGAGCAAGAACTATCATATGAAATTATCCTAGCGACCAACCCCAGCTTTGCACGGGTACGGGCACTGATAGTGAATAAATATATTCACTATCAGTGAGTTACATATATAATACATTCATAATAATGCATGTATTATACATGTAAATCTTCCACTTGAATCATTCTATCTGTTAAAAAGAAAACGCACCAAAATCCGTTGTGTACTTTTAAAGATCTAAACATACATAGGGACAGCGGTAAGCTACTTTATTTTATACTGTGTAATGCTAATCCATTTTCGGAGTAAAGTAACTTTAATTAAGACTATTAAAAGCAGTGACAGCGTTAAGGAGTATTAAATAAGTCAGCTCAAGTCGGCTGGCTTTACCCAGTAATTGATTAGCTAAAGTCAGCCAACCCGAACTAACTCGAACGAGCGATTCGTGGCCGATCGTAACGACACAGTCTCTTTCAATACGAGCAAAATAAAGCACGCTCAAAGAAGTTATCAGTGGGCAGTCAGAAGTTATACAGAGTGTTTGGTGCATCGTTTGCCAAATTGATTTGGCCGACAGGATAGATCATTTATCCGATCTATATCTTCAGCCCGAATAAAATATTCCTTGCCACACCGGTTTTTTTTTAAACACGTTTTTAATTTTTATCCTGAAAAACACCGGATTTCAGCATTTAAGCTTACATAAATAAAAAAGTTATTAGTCTATGTAACAAATTTTATTTTTATATTTAACTGTACTGTTGTATGGTTCTATGAAATTCAAAATTACTGCTAGTAACGTGTAGTTTTTCTATAAAAAACCTACACAGTGTATGGGATATGACAATCAATTTGGCAAACGATGCACCAAACACCCTGTATATTAAAACTAGATTTTGGTTTACAAAGTGTATTCTTCTTTAGCTTTGAAACATAATTGTTATGATCATCATAAGTCATTTTGTAAATAAATCATAGCAAAGAGTAAGAACTATTATATTATGCATGTATTATACACGTAAAACTTCTTCTTGAATCATTCTCTCTATTAAAAAAAAGTATCAAAATCCGTTGCGTACTTTTAAAGATCTAAGCATACATAAGGACAGCGGTAACTTTGTTTTATACTATGTTTGATGCATGTCAAGATAAAGTTGAACTGAGAGCACGTATTTCACAAAACCTATCTCTAACATATATAGAAGAAGTAGGAATATTCAACACATTGAAATATTCATCAAGCTGAGTTTGTAAGAGCACAATAGCATGCAAGCTTAGAAGCTTGCATGCTATTGTACAGAATAAGTTAAGCTTATTCTACTTTATAAAGCCTGTTTATGATGCTTTAAAATACAAAGGTTCCTATTCAATAACTTTTATATCTTGTTGCAAAGAGAGGTGTATATTTTGAATCGACCAGAAGTATGATTTTTACCCTTTAATTATTTTTTTAGTCAATAATATTCTTGTCATTTTTAAGCTATAATGATGACAAGTGAATTATTTTTTTAGTCAATAATATTCTAGTCATTTTTAAGCTTCTAAAATGACAAGTGGATTATTTTTTTATTCAATAATATTCTTGTCATTTTTAAGCTTCTAAAATGACAAGTGGATTATTTTTTTTGTCAATATTATTCTAGTCATTTTTAAGCTTCTAAAATGACAAGTGGATTATTTTTTTAGTCAATAATATTCTTGTCATTTTTAAGCTATAATGATGACAAGTGGATTATTTTTTTAGTCAATAATATTCTTGTCATTTTTAAGCTTCTAAAGACAAGTGGAAACGCACAGTCACTAATACAAGCAACTTCTTGCGTGATCTCTAATCATAATGTATCGAAATGCTTATCATCTGTAAGCTGCTTGTGGCATAATTAATTTTCTGTTTTTTAAATTATTTTTTTTTATTTGAAAAACGTTTCATTTATTCACATAACAGAAGCGCCAAAGAATATATAACTAAGACTAATGTCACTAATAATATGATTTATTTTAAAAGAGGTTAGGAGAGGAGTTAAAAGTGGAGGAGGAGAGGAGCACGTTCTCCTCTTCAGATATCTACGCTTTGGAACAAGCAATTTAACTTTACTTTTTTTGACAGACAGACATCTTGTCAGTTAAAAAGTGTCTGTAATTGGTCTAATTGAAATAAACAATTTTGATTCGATTTAGAAAAGAGAATGTCCATACCCCGTACCATATTGTGTCACAAGTATATTAATACCAAAAATAATGTTTCATTTATGTGCAAGATATTTTAATTTTTGACCATATTAAAACACATACAAATGTTAATAAGTTGTTAATAATCCCTACTTTCAAAAAATAACATTGTCATTTGTGAAAATATTGATTTCGTTTGATACGTGTGGATATGGAGCCCCATACTTAGGGCAATCTCTTTTCACTGTAACACATACCTTGTTGACAACTCCCAATATGTCAGTTCCTCGCTTGCTGTACCCACTGTACGTCATAGTATGGCTATGGTCTGACGTCACAACCACTAAAGTCTCCGACAGGTCTACCATCCTTAACGCTGCTTCCACTGCCTTTGCGAACTCAGCGGTCTCATCAAGCGCTTTACGGGCTTTTGTTTCGTGGTGAGCGGTGTCTATTCTTCCTCCTGGAACATTTAAATTGTATTGTTTTGGAATAGTAATACATTTATATCAAATTGGAGAGAGATAGGGAAAAGATGATTATATATTTGACGGCTCGGCTGGCGCAGAGGTTGAGCGATTGACTGCTGCGCTGGGGATCGCGGGTTCGATTCCCGCACAGAACAAATATTTGTATGGCCTACCGTTAGGTGTTCCGAGAGTGGGGCCATTAATAATCATTACTACCCCTTGACACCCAAGCGAGCGCCGGCGCTCGCGGGTACTATAGCGAACGCCGGCGTTCGCGGGTATTAACGGAAACTATTAACGCACAATATTTGATTTTTTTTTTGTAGGGTATTTTGATATTTATCCAAGAACGTAAAAAAAAGTTTTTATAGACAAATAACTTTCCGTTAATACCCGCGAACGCCGGCGTTCGCTGTACTACCCGCGAACGCCGGCGTTCGCTGTAGTACCCGCGAACGCCGGCGTTCGCTTGAGGGGAGAGGAGTAAAACACGTGATTGCTATCATGATAACAAACAACTTTCATAATGGGACTAAACCTAAAATCACGAAAAAAATCATAATATTCAGTACTTTGTAAATAGTAAGGCGAACATACGAGAGTAGATAAATACTGACCAGTCGTTTTTTTTTTTTCGTTCGTGATTTGAGGTTTGTTCCTATATTAAAGTTGTTTTTCAAAAAAGATTTTTTTGTATACCTAATCAAGGTTGACACGACACATGTTCCGCTATAGCACATGTAATATATTATCTCGAGAACTCTTGGAAAAATTATTAATTCTCACGGAGGCGAAGCTAGTAAAAGCTAGTAAATTAATTCAAACAAAATTTTACCTTCAACAAACAGGAAAAATCCATTCCTCTTCTTCTTCAAAAGCTGTATTGCTTTCTGCGTCATTTCACTGAGGGTCGGATCATCATCCCCAGCTTCTAAGTGGTAAGGCATATGGTCATGTGCGAATAGACCTAGGACACTGTCATAGACGTTCTCATCTAAGCTCAAAAGACCCTGCTTATGGTAAACATATTTATAAGTCTGTTTGAGTGCTTCTTTCTTTATTTTCCATTCTCTAATGAGATCTGCTCCATCACTCCTGTGTCCCTGGTAGCCTTCAGGATCTTTCTGGGTTATGGGGAAGAAGTTTTTACGTCCACCTCCTAATATGACCTGTGGGGAAGCAATTGTGTTTATGAGAAGTTGGCTTTAAGAAAGCTTTATGACTTGGTGAAACTATAAGGGTTCTGTAGTTAACTAGAAACATTTATAGCGGCACCAATTCGCAGTGACTGTTAGCACTGGAAAGCTGAAATTTGATACCAATATGTATATCAATTACGGAGATAAAGTGGTAAAACAAAAAGTGCAAAAGGGAGGTTTTTTTTTAATTTCACCCCTAACGTTTGATATATTGTTGGATAGATATTTAAAGATAAATAGAGTTAAATAAAATATTTTTTTAGATAATGTATATATTTTCGGAAATAATCCCTCCTAATTAAAAAAAAAATGTCTCTCCTTTAACTGCTCATACCACTCAAATACGTACATTTTGCTTCACTTTTTACTGCCTGCAACCAGGCATGTTTAAACAAGTAAACCACCACAAAAGTGTATCATTAATATAATTTGTACAATTTGCACCGCATCGCTTCGGGTTCGCACTCACGTAAAAATATCTCACCTCATTTTAAATAGAGTGTAGTATTACAATACTCACATCAATCTTCCTGCCAACCCGTCCCCTGATCAGCTGTGTAGCGATGTCTTCACACCGAAGTCCCTTCTTCGGCATGTCACTGTCTGCCTCCCAGCGCCTGTCTGCGGAGTGTGCGTACGAAGCAGCCGGCGTAGCGTGGGTCACCCTCGTTGTAGTCACAAAACCTGCAAAAAATATTTAAGGTTTGTATAATTTTAAATATATAAAGAGCAGCGGTGGCCGAGTGGTAACGGCCCCGACTTACGAGTAGTAGCACCCACGAGTTTAAATTCAACTAGGCGCATTATTTTGTGTAATTTATTTCATCACCACTGCTCTCAAAACGGTGAAGGAAAACATAGTGAGGAAACGGGCATATCTTTGATCCAAGAATTCAAAAATATGTGACAAAAGGAGGTAAATAGTTAGTTTTGTTTATATTTTTTATATTGCATTAATAACTATACAATTCTCAGTTTAGTTTTAAGCCTAATTCCATCTAAATGTAAAAATGTGCATTATGAACATAAAGTTTCACTTAATGTATAAACGGGTTATTTCTAAAAAAAGTAGATTCTATCAATTATTTAACGAGTTCTAAGAAATTTTATAAATATTTATTACATTATTTCTCACAAATGAAAAAATGGGGATTGAATCAAACAGTTCTGCGAAACGGTAAAATTATAATAAATACTGCTTTTAATTTCCAAAAAATTAAAACTTGTTTGAGCAATTACGACTAATTGTCACAGTTCTTAGTTGGCAACTCTTAGTTGCCAACCCAAGGTATATTTTCATTCAACCGCTCTTACGTGATTATAATGTTATTACACATCTTTCTTCAAATTTCAACATACAATCTTGTGGATATTGTCTAGGCTTCTATAGAAATCAAAATATAAATTAGCATAAAACTAATCCAGGCATCTGACAATCTGCTTCTTTACGTAGACTTTGGTCCTCCATAATGTATATATTTATTAAAAATGTAAAAAGAGGTATTCCTACAAAAGCAAGCAAATTTAATCGGCATTCTGCATGACGACATTTTTTATCAAAATTTGTAAGGGTATTAGAAAGAACGCGTATTTCCTGTAACAAGTTTCCAAATATTAGAGTAAATCACGGAATTACCGAATGCAAACAGAGTTTTCAGGAATTATCTCTTTTTTTTCGCGTTGCCTCTTCATAAAACATCGCATTAGACTACGTTAAATGAAGCAAAAAACTTTTATACAATGCTCGAAGTTAACAATAGGCGATTGGGGAAAGCCCCTCTTAAAGAAAAGTTAATATCCAAGATTTGGAATTCTGTGAAATGAATTAATTTAATAAGATGTTCAGAGAATTAAACTTGATGGTGTTGTAACGACTACCTAATAGCTTTTATAAAATGTATTAGTCCCATGAAATAATAAAATTTTCATAATTGCTATGAATAATATTGCAATTAATTTAAACCTGTTAGTACCATTACGACCTTTGCAAGCTCTCTTAAATTATAATATTTATACATAACCTAACTGGATCAGATACTAAGAAAATGAGGCAATCATTTAAACAAAAAATTGCCAAGTATAAGTCCAACTCGGGCACGAAATGTTCCGTACTGGTCGTAGAAAAAAAGTAAAAAAAACACGTTTGCCATACATCAGCCCAAATATTAATTTAATTCTGATTTATAATATATCCCGTGGAGGGTCAATCCGGTACATGAAACACTATCGATATGTAAAAAAGAACAGCTAAACGGGTTCAATGATCGTAGGTAGTTGTCGGTCGTTGCGTACTAACTACCGACGGTCATTGAACCCGCTCAGCTGTTCTTTACTTAAAAAAATGAATTTCGTAAATTGCGTAAATTAATTTCAGTTTTAGAAAAAAGGTTCTTTATTTTTTAATTTTATCTTTACAAATCGATAGTGTTTCATGTACCGGATTGACCCTCTACCAAATTTAACGGTGTATGGTCTGGTAATAGACAAGTTGACAGTGGAGTCTTTGCGATAGAGTCCAGTTTTTAGGGTTCCGTAGCCAAAATGGCAAAAACGGAACCCTTATAGTTTCGTCATGTCCGTCTGTCCGTCTGTCCGTCTGTCACAGCCGATTTACTCGGAAACTATAAGTACTACAGTGATGAAATTTGATGGGAATATGTGTTGTATGAACCGCTACAAAATTATGACACTAAATAGTAAAAAAAAGAATTGGGGGTGGGGCCCCCCATACATGTAACTGAGGGATGAAAATTTTTTTTTCGATGTACATACCCGTGTGGGGTATCAATGGAAAGGTCTTTTAAAATGATATAAAGTTTTCTAAAAAACATTTTTCTTAAAGTGAACGGTTTTTGAGATATCAGCTCTCAAAGTCGTAAAAAGTATGTCCCCCCCCCCTCTATTTTTATAACTACGGGGTATAAAATTCTAAAAAAAATAGAGGTGATGCATGCTAATTAACTCTTTCAACGATTTTTGGTTTGATCAAAGTATCTCTTATAGTTTTTGAGATAGGTTGATTTAACTGTAATTTTGGTTAAGTTATTGTGCTTACACTGAAAACGATGGCTGAACCTATAAGTACAAGGCAAAATATCGGGAGAGTTTAGGCTCCATTCACCAGGTGTATAAATTGACATAATAAGTTTATTATATTTGCTGCTACGGAACCCTTTGTGCGCGAGCCCGACTCGCACTTGGCCGGTTTTTACTCTCTGAATAGGGAACCCTAAAAATTAATCAAAGCTATTTTCGCAGTATTCTGAACATTTGACAAAGTTTAATTAAAAAATATTGGACGTGTTCGTTTACGACGAATAAATTTCCCAAGTTCTTTGAAATACAATTATTTATTGTTACTAAGTTTGATTGCTTAGTATATGCCTAAAAGAGCCATGGCTTTTATAATTTCCACTGTTAAAGTAAATAGTCGACACTTGTCCTATAAAAAACAAAATAAAAACAATGTCCAACAGTAAAGTCTTTTGGCTGAAATGATGATGATGAAGAAATATAGCCTAGGGCAGGGTAGGCGAACCTTTTTGAATCAACGTGCCATTTTTTCTAAAAAAAAGTTTAATGGGGTCATTGAGGTGCCACCAAATAATTTTGACTTGACTGATTATTTGGAAAATAATAATAATGAATACTATCAAAACTCTCTATGAAAGAAAATAAACAAACAAAAGAGATACATTTTATATTGTTTTCGATTTTGATTTTTGTTGCTGCAAATGTTTTATGATCGACGACGTGCCCAAAATATTAAGTCGCGTGCCGTCAATGGCACGCGTGCCATTGGTTCGCCAACCCTGGCCTAGGGGTAAGCTTATAGTTTTATATCGCCTCGCTTTGTATAAATTAATATTTAGTGTAGGTCCATGAAAAAAGTATCTAGTAAGTTACAAATCATTTTGTATTTTTTTTTATACAACAAAATGAGTCAGTTTACTTCTCTTGAGTTTAAAAATAAATTCTCTCGTTCTAAGGTTGAGCAGCGGCGTTCGTAAATAGCTTTTTTTCTCTTCTTTGGCAACTGAGACGGTGTCGACTATTCTGCCAGTGACAAGTGATGACGGTCGCGCCGTAAGGTAGACCGTCGACTTTGCAGTTTGTGGTAGATCTAACAGTGTATGTAGTGTAAGTGGCTTAGAGATTATGAATATTTAATAGAAAAAATCTGACAATAAAAAAGAAAAACGTCAATGCTTTTTACCAGTTCATTTCAACAACTTTTATAATGTTAGTACTATCAAACCTCAATTTAACGTCACCATGAAATTCACAGATATTTAAAAAAAAAAATGAATATCATTTCATTAATTCCTCACCAGTTCCCTTCCCAGCTTTCTGTGCCCAGTCCATAAGTCCAGTGACGGAGTGTAGTCCATCTCTCTGTCCCTTGCAGTCGCCACGCTTGACGGCGGCACTGAGGCCCACGGTCCCACTGTTGGCCTTCACTCCTGAGAGGTATGCTGTACCACTGCAAGCGGAGTCAGCGACGTTGTGGTCCACGCAGTATGTCTGAATAAAAATTATTCATGAAACGTGCTTAGTACAATTGAAGAATTTGAAATAATAGAGACCATTGATAATCTATAACAGCGAAGGAAGAAAGAAGAAATTTCTGCTTTGGTTAAAGTAAAATACTGTATGATTATAATGACAGTATGAAGACCTGATTTTTTTTCTGGACTCTGAATTTTTGGTACATTTAACGTATACAAATTAAGAATGGCTTGATTTAGTATGCTTATTTTATTTTGGCCGAATGCCAAGATAAGCATTAATGCTTAGAGCATTTAACCGAACGCAACATGCAGCTTGATGCGTGTTAACCGCCTTAATAACTGTAATCAAAACTACGTACCTTAGCCAGTCCAGTATAAGGGAAAGCTTCGAAACTCAGCTTCAGTTCTTCTCCGAGGTGACCGTACTGCTGTCCCAGGTAGACCCTGGTGGCTGCCAGGGTCGTGATGCTCATGCCGTCTCCGAGAAACAGGATCACGTTCTTTGCTACTCTCGTGTTTAGAGCACTGGCTAGCTGGAATTAAGGATAAAAAACTAAAATCAGATTACAGTAGGTTCAGGTATAATTTATTTATTATCTAGCTGACCCAGCGAACTTCGTGCCGCCAGTCGTAGCGGAAACCGGATTATCTGTGTAGTGTTCCTATTTCAACTTAATCGGTGTGCATGTAGTCGTATCAATACAGAAATTAATGTATTATTACGTAACGGCAAGGCCATGAGACGCGGCTGCCTGCGACGAATGCCAGAGCCCTCAGTAGCCCCAAAGTATGAGCGCATGACGTTTTTATTGAAGGACTTTGTCCATCTCATGCGCTGCACACTTCCATCGGCAGCGGGGACCCTATCAGAGGCTGGTAGGCCTCGAGGTCCAAAGAGCGCGGCGCCTGACATCCTCTCCGACGATGCCATATTTTCTCACCATATTTTAATCCTCCCCTAGAGTATCAAGAATATAATTAAAGTCTAAATTAGCCAAATTGATCCTCCCGTTCTCGAATTTTAGCAAGACTAACGAACAGCTATTCATTTTTATATATACGAAGTTAAGAAGAGATTACCTTTATTATTTATTTAGGTTACTTTTTGTGCCAAGTCTCAAGTTTTTTTTTTTTACACAAAATGAAGCTTTGCAAACATATGAGTTTTCAAAACCCTCTTGTAATATCCTTATTTACAAACAAGTAAAACTAATAACTTGAGTGAAAAGTAAACTAATAACTTAAGTAACAATAACAATAACTTAAGTAACAATTTGTATTTTATAGAAAAATTTAAAATTTTATATTATATAAAATTTAAAAGGTTTGGCGAATTTTACAAGCGAAAATGTTTGAAGTGATCAGACAGAATTAACCGCGTTAGTACATATCTTGGACAGTCTCAAGCAACCCCTTGAAGATCCAGCAAAAATTATACAAATGATAAATTAGTATCACAGACTTTTTTTAGTATGAAGTACATTGATGAATGACTAATGATTGTTTCAACCAGACGTACAACAAAATGATCCTGTAAGGGTTCTACTTTTCCTTTTCAGGTACAGAACCCTAAAAAATTTCAATATATTTAAATAGGGCAAGTCTTTTAAATATTCCCGTAGTCCGGAACCAATAAACCTACGTCTAAAGTAACTTGAAACCGTTCCAAATTCGAATTTAATGAGAATCCCGTAAAGGGTCGAGGGACTAAAGATTATGCTAAAACCTTTGACGTTTATTTTTTCACCGCCTCCCTAATCAAGTAGTATTAAAAAACCCAAATAACAGGAGAAAGTTTGCTAAAACTTGGTTAAGTCGCTGACTACAATTTAGACTACTAAATTTAGTTTTTTTTTATATAAAATGAAAAGAGTACGAAATTTTTCAAGGATAATTAGGTAATTATTTAGAAATATATGAGTTTTTAATCAAAATACAAATCACTAAAGAGAATTGCATAATATTAACTTCTAAGCAAATCACGCCCAAAATAACTTTCTACCCCTTTTTGACCCCGTTAGGGGACGAATTTCAATTTAATACATAACGTATCTTCCATTAATTCTGTTAAAGAATGTTCATACAAAATTGGATGTATATATATATATTTTTTTTAATAGTTATATATATATATATTCGACAACCATCACACAACGCCGTCTAGTCTCAAGCTAAGCAGAGCTTGTGTTATGAGTACTAGACAACTGATAAACATACTTATATATTTCTAAATACATACATATTATAGATAAATTACACCCAGACACAGAACAAATGATCGTGCTCATCACACAAACATTTGACCTGGGTGGGAATCGAACCCACGACCTCTGGCATAGCAGTCAGGGTCACTAACTATCAGGCTGACAGGCCAGCCAATATTAATATTGGACTAAGGAATCACGTTGTCCCATACAAGCTTTGTCCCCCTTTTTCATCCCCTTAGGGGTCGAATTTCGAAAATCCCTTCTTATTGGATGCTTATGGTCATTTAAAGAACATACTCTCCAAGTTTTAGATTTTTGCGATCAGTGGTTTAAGCTGTGCGTTGATCCGTTAGTCATTCATGAGAACGGATTTTATATATAGATTTTAGGTGTTAGGGGAAGATTTACAAAAAATATTGTGGGGAATTGAGGGATTAAAAAAAGACAAAAGTAGTTTACGGCACTTTCTGTCCCTTCAACTATCTCCACATAGAAAATCAGGTCAATCCGTTGCTTCGTTTTGCCGTTAAAGAAGGACAAACAAACAGACATAGTTACTTGCACATTTATAATATTAGTATGGATATGGATGTTTATGAGTTGTCTAATACATAAATAGCAGAAGCTCGGCTTTGGCATTAGATGACATCGTGTATTTATGAGCAGTGGTGGCCGAGTGGTAACGGCCCCGACTTACGAATCGTAGGTCGCGGGTTCAAACCCAGCCAGGCGCATTACTTTAGTGTAATTATTTCATCACCACTGCTCTCAAAACGGTGAAGGAAAACATCGTGAGGAAACCGGCATGTCCTAGAACCAAAAAATTCGAAGACATGTGACATCCACCAATCCGCACTGGGCCCGCGTGGTGGATCATGGCCCATTCCCTCTCCTAGAGAGAGGAGGCCTGTGTCCCTGCAGTGGGAACATTAAAAGGCTGATGATGATGATGATGATGATGTGTATTTATGTGTTGTATTAATTCAATGACATACCTTTGTTCTTAATATCCATTGCGCCTGCAAATTCCAATGATCCTTATTCTTTTCGTCAAACGTTGGTGTGTCTCCATCTGTTGGAAAAAAAATGTTTTAGTAAAAAATACTAATTCCAGTAAGTTCTTACCGGAAGAATTTTAATTATTACTACATAGGATAAAACAAAGTCGCATCCCGGTGTCTGTCCCTTTGAATGCTTGAATCTTTAAAACTACGCAACAGATTTTGATGCGTTTTTTTTTTTAAAGATACAATAATTAAAAATAAAGTTTTATATGTATAATACATGCATAATATATTTGTAATATCATACATTACGTCTCTCAAAATGGTGAATGAAAACATTGTGAGGAGACCGAAATGCCCTAAAACCAAAAATTCGAAGACGTGACATCCACCAATCTACGCTGGGCCAAAGGATCGCGTCTAAAAGTAAAGCTCTGGCCCTGTTTTAAAGGCAAAGCAAGAACGGGTGGATTGTTTAGTCAGTAAGAGTATAACATTATTTCGCTTTTATATAGAAGATTTCATAGAATCACCATATGTATATCTGTCTACATTACCAGACTAATCAACCCAATCTAACAATAGCTTATAAAAAACTAACAATAGAAAACATTAATATGTGGGAATCGAACTATGCCCCTGAGCTAAAAAACCACCCACTCGACTATTTGGGTCATCATCGCTCACTTGAATGGGTTCTTTGCATATTGTTGACCTGTTTAAAATTATTATGCACGATGGTAAGATCAGTTTAGACGTATCGAGGTGCAGAATAATGAAGTGCTAGTATATAAAGATGTTATATCTTATCGTAATTTGCATGACTAACTAACGTAAGTTGCAATGAGCAAAGGGAATTTAACTTTAGCCATACATTGCTGGCATATATTGTTTTTCTTTTCGCCAAAAGTGAAACTGAGGCCATTTCTTAAAGGACTGAACGAAAAATCGATATTGTTAATTTTGTATATTTTTATTATTTTTTTTTCTTTTTTAATCTTACTTGAGATTGTAATTGTTTATTTTATATTGTTCATTTTATTTTTTATATTGTTTATTTAATATTGTTCTTCATGGAGTGCCAAATAAACATGTTTTCTTTCTTTCTTTTTTAAATCAAAATGCTGGTTAAATTAGCCATCAAACGCTGGCATCCAATCAAATGGATGAAGAACAACTAGCCATGTTGTTAATCGCAACGTTTAACCAGACGGCTGAACATTGTGTATTCATTTAGTTTAGTAGGGTAAATTTGAATCACTTGGCTGAGTCTTGATTAGTCATTTCGAAAGGGCTATCTTTCAATACGCCAAGCTGTTAAACGTTGAGTGATTTTGGTCCTAGGCAGGCCGACAGTAAATTGAACAACAGGATGCCAGCATTATACAAAGCACAGATCCGATTTTGTGTGGAGTACTGCAACCACTTATAGGCTAGTGTTGCAAAATGCCACTTTGCAGCTTTGGACTCGGTGAAGAGGCTTGTTGGTGATCCAAATTTGGTTAAGTCCAATCTACAAAGCCTTAAACACAGGTGTGGAGTAGCCAAGTTTTCGGTATTTTACAGAACGCATTTTGGAGAATTTTGGAGAATGTGCGCAGGAATTGCAGAACTTGTTTGCGCCATCTTAATTCTACCATCGGACAACCTGGTGAATATCCACTCTTACGTTATTGAGACTTCTACGTTCCGGACTAAGCGTTTGGCCTCGTCGTTTACACCACGTACATTTCGATGTACGCAGTCTTTTGGAACTAGAACAGTTAATCGGCACGGTTGGCGCAGTGGTTGAGTGATTGGCCTGTGCCACTCGGGGTCGTGGGTTCAATTCCCGCACAGAACAAATATTTATATGTCTTACAAATAAGGGTTCCGGCTCTAGGTGTCTTAAGTGGGAAAGCTTACATGTTTGTGAATGCACTCTCAATACAGGAGTACATAATTCCCAGTGCTGGGCTACGTTTTTTTTTTTAAGTCGGTCTGTTGCGGTCTTTCAGTCCGATTATAATTTAGGTGTCTTCAAGCCTAGAGTGAATAGGCTCTTAATAAACTAGTGCGCTTCATCACTGTTTATCATCAGGTTTTTTTTTTTTTGAAATTGCAGTCAAGCACCAGTTTATATAATTTAAAAAAAAAAATACTTTTCTTTGACGTAAATATTTGACTCCACTTTTTAAAATGCATTTTCATTTTATGGCCAATCATCATCATCATCAATTCAGCCGAAAGACGTCCACTGCTGGACATAGGCCTCCCCCAAACGTCGCCACAACGACCAAATGTGATGTTTATTTAGTGATCGATTTTGCAGAAAAAACTATTAATGTCTTTTACGTATGTTGACATAGTTTTTGATTAAGATGAAAGAAATGATGACATCATTAGATACGAATGAGTTAATTTCTGTTATTTTTTAGGCATCCTATATGTTTTTGTTCTTTTTAATTAATCTAGGAAACGAATGACTGATGTCATATTAGTAGGCACCATAATTCTAGGAAAATCCAATGAGTGGTCGTGTGAAAAGTCTTACACCCGTATTCACAAACAATACTTTCCTCAGTGAAGTAGCAACGCTATGCGAAGTAAGGCATTTCTCACTGCGTAACATGTAGCAAGCCTTTCAGACGTCACTAGACGTCACTCAAGTATTGTTTATGAATTCGTTTTAGGGGCCCTGTGCGCTCGCGAGCACTGTGAGATCGCATAGTAACGTTTGTGAATACGGGTGTAATTATATTTATACCAAGTATAGCATAGCATAGCATCAGTCTTATAATGTTCCCACTATTACGAGTGGTAAAACATACGGTCGCGGGTTCAAATCCAGCCAGGCGCATTACTTTGTGTAATTTATTTCATCACTACTGCTCTCAAAACGGTGAAGGAAAACATCATGAGGAAACCGGCATGTCTTAGAACCAAAAATTCGAAGACATGTGACATCCATCAACCCGCACTGGGCCCGCGTGGTGGATTACGGCCCATTCCCTCTCTCAGAGAGGAGGCTTGTGTCCCAGCAGTGGGAACATTAAAAAGGCTGATGTTGACTTATCACTACACGTGATTATAGTCACGATAACAAACTACTTTTTTTATGGAATCAAACCTGAATTCGCATGGGAAAAAAATGAACTGGACAGTACATTTATGTTCGCCTAACTGTTAAAAATGTAAGCAACTTAGTTGTTTTTTTTTTCGCGTTTTTTATGAAAATCTGATGACCAAAAATATGTCAATTTTTTAAAAGTCATAGAACTAAAGATGTTGTTTATCATCTTAGGACTACAGTCCTGACAGGTTGCCGGCGTTATAAAAATAACCCTGTATATCTATTTGATAGGATAATTATTTTGCAGGTAAACTGTTACTAGTAACAGTTTACCTGCAAAATACAAAAAAAGTGGGAAAAAGTTCATTCTTGAACAATAATTTCGCAATTTTTTTTAATGAATTAGCCGAACAGTGAAAACATCCACTTTATTTTCTGTCTTTTTTCTTTCTTTGTTATATGATGAACCAAAAATTAGTTTGCCTTTTACAAGTCTAAAGTGTCAACTGGAATACTGACTGTCTCTGAATAAGTTGTATCTGTATCGCTCTTCTCTTAGCCTCAATATTTTTTTTACGAAATTCGTCCATCTCAATAAAATGTTTCTTCCAGTTCACAGAAGGCAATTATTCAGAGTATTCTTAACTTCAAAGATTGTTTAGATTGTTTTGTTGTTAGAAAGCTGAGTCAAGCGATTTTATTTTAATTATTTAGGTATTTTCCACTAAAAGTTTCTCGTTTACGGTTTTATTGTTTTTTTTTCCTGATGAAGCTATTTTTAACTTTCCTTAGCAAAAAATACAAAATAAAACAAGGTGCCCGTTTGAATGAACACCATTTTTTTTTCTGAAAGTAAGGTCTGACTCCGGTACGAAGGCTAAGAAGGAACGGGGTGTGTCGTATCAGTAAGAGTCTGACACTGTTTCCTGCTCCGACCAAGGGCGGGAGTCTTCATTAGATGACTTTTCCCACCATAAAAAAAGAAATTTTGTTGAGCTGATCAAAATTGAATCCCATTTCATATGTAAGAACCAATCTTTGGGAGAAGGTGAAGGCCTCTTTTATAGATTATATTCCAGTTCCCATCTCCAGAAATACGACAAATTATACAAACAATAAAATGGTTTCCTGTTCATTTATTTGTAGTTTTAATTTACAATAAAGAATATATACAATGAAGAACGAATTGTCATAGAATCGAGTTTTTGGTATCATTATCTAGGTAAACTTATCATCTGTGAGTCACGCTTATAAAAAAGAGAAGTTTTCGGGGGTATTTTTTGAAATAATCTTGAAAAACTAAAAAAACGATGATAATTTTGACATGAAGTTGTTTAAGCATTTATTTCAGTATGATACTGCAATAATTAAAATAATTTGAGTTATTTATCTGATTGCTAATACTTTGCCGTTACGGGAAGTTTTTTTTATACGATAATCAGGCATTAAATGCCAATTTTACATAAGTTTTAGTATGGACGTTACCCAAAACTGAACCAAAATACAAAAATGGCTGCCATTCAGAGGGGGTTGGGTTTAGACCTCACATGTAGAATAGTTTTAGTGATAAAATAGAGCAAAGTATCACCCTCTAAAGTTTGTACAGTCCGAACCCGGACACATTGTATAAGAATGGTTTTTCCCAATACAAAAAAAGGATTTTTTACCAACCAATTAGAGGCACGAGCGACTTGTCATCCACAAAAAGAAGACTCATCAATTTCCAATTATTTTGCCACGACCCACGACCCATGAGCCAAATAACAGTAGTACCTACGGAAAAACCCAATACTACCGTAGTAGGGAAAAACCAAACAATATTATGATCTGTCTGCATTTATGAATGCAAAACCTAAATATAGCATAAGTCTCATTTACTTATATGATTTGTTGTTGTTTGTTGAATTACTGATGGATTAACGCACAGCCTAAATCGCTGATTGTTAAGTCCTGAAACTAGGAGGGAATGTTTTATGTATGACGTAGCAATCTGATAAGAAAGGATTCTTTGAAATTCTACCTCTGATGGTGGTGAAAAGTGGACCAGAGTTTATACAAACTTTATCTTTATCTTCATTAATATAGGCAGATGCCTAAAATAAGAATAAGAAAGGATTTTTCGAAATTCTACCCCTGATGGTGGTTGTGGAACATCGGGTACGACTACGTGCTGCGCGCCGACCTCCCCGTAGGGGTCAGCGTGGTCTGCTACGCAGACGACACGCTGGTCCTAGCGCAGGGAAGGTCGTACCAGGCGGCGGTCGAACTAGCGACACGTGGGGTTGCGACAGTCGTTGAGAGGATCCAGCAGTTGGGACTCAAGGTGGCGCTGCACAAGTCCGAGGCCATGTGCTTTCACGGCCCTCGGAACGCGCCACCAACGGGTTCCCAACTAACGGTAGAAGGAGTTCACATCGGCGTCGGGTCGACGATGAAGTACCTAGGACTTGTCCTCGACAGCCGATGGAATTTCGAGGAGCACTTCCGACGTCTGGCCCCCAAACTCAATCGGACGGGGGCTGCTCTCAAGCGGCTCCTGCCGAACCTTGGGGGTCCAGACGCCTTCTGCCGGAGGCTCTACGCCGGCATCGTCCGGTCCATGGCCCTTTATGGGGCACCAGTGTGGGCGCCGACGCTGCGTAAACGCCCGGCGGCCCAGCTGAACGCCTGCCAGAGGGTCATGGCCATCCGGATGGTGCGGGGATACCGCACGGTGTCCCGCGAGGCGGCGAGCCTCCTTGCTGGCCTACCACCATGGGATCTGGAGGCAACAGTCCTTGCACGCATGCACGACCAGCGCGTGGAGGTGCAACGCCGGGGCGAAGATCCGCTGCCCGAACATGTCGAGGCGTGGCGGAAGGAGCTCCGGCGAGATCTCATGGTGAAGTGGAAACAGCGACTGTCACAACCCAGCGCTGGGCACACCGTAATCTCAGCGGTAGTGCCCCTCTTTGAGGCGTGGCTGGATAGACCTCACGGCGTCCTCACCTTCCGCATGACGCAGGTTCTCACCGGACATGGGAAGTTCGGGAGATTCCTGCACCGGATTCGTGCGGAAGAGACGTCCGGGTGTCGCCACTGTGAGGCGAGCCCGGAGGACACGGTGGAGCACACGGTGGAGGTGTGCCCTGCTTGGGAAGAGCATCGCCGTGTCCTCGTGGGGGTGATCGGCGGCGGCGACCTCTCGCGCCGGGCCCTGGTTCAGGCCATGGTCCGCAGCGAAGAGGAATGGCAGGCGGTCGCCTCCTTCTGCGAAGCAGTAATGCTCGTAAAGGAGGAGGCCGACCGCATAAGGCAAAGGCAACGGCGTACTCGCCGTAGCCGTCGCCGCCGCGATCCTGCCGATATCCGGCCACCGTAGACACTGGCTCGCGGACGGTGAGCAATGGGTAGCTCGCCGTCCGGTCGTCTGTAAGACCGAGTCCTAGTCGTCAACGGCGCGCACCGTTCCCGCGCGCCTCAAGGAGTTGTCAGCAAAATGCAGGGGCCCTTCAGGGTCGAAGGCTCCCGGAGTCTAGAGGGTGGTGGGAAACTGTTACCTCGACTCCAGGAATAGGGCAAGGAAGGTACGGGGTAGGTTTTTTAGTCAGTAAGAGTCTGACACTAGTCTCCCGCTCCACCCAAGAGCGGGTTTCGTCATTGGATGATTTTCACCTACCATAAAAAAAAAAAAAAAAAAAAAAAAAAACCCCTGATGGTGGTGAAAATCGGGGCAGAGTTTATACTTTAACCCCCTTTTGATAAATGATCTTTATTTTTTGCAAGTAGGTTTCAAAAACACTTTTACACGACATTTTTTTTCGATGCTAGATGTGTCCGGTGTTTCCTAGCTGATGGCCGTGAGAAGAAACATCGAAAAAAAGTTAGGGTTCAAAGTCTCCTTTAAAGTCCATACAGTAAATAATTATGTATTCCTCAAATCACATAAGGACCATGGTCTGAGATGGTCTTTGAAAGAAAGAACCATACAAATTTCTTTTGAAAGGCTTTTTCGTACGAAAAAGCCTACTTTCACGCGGATGAAGAAGCTAGTAGGTATGCATATAGGTATGAATATACTTACTAGCTTCTTAACCCTCTACCTCATTCTACATGAATATGTAGAATGAGGTAGAGGGGACAACGTAACATAGTCTCCTCAGGGATGTAGTATAACAGGCGTTGCACAGAGGGGGTTCCGGAATGGTGTTTTGAGAGGTAGCGGAGTTTCTTCTACGTGCTGATGGTGATCACCCGGGGTGGTTTTAGTCAGGTAAAAATCCCACACTCCCCGGACTCCCCAAGGCCTTGGCGCCTTTTAAAGGTTTCCCCTCGATAACAAAATAAATAAAAAGTATATTCATGTAACAAAGATTTGTGAGTTACACCATTTTTAATTCAAGACCGGTTGGAAGAATTTCAAAGATGTTTTCTTTACCTATTTAGATTCATTTCTAACCTAAATAACAGATTAACTATTAAAAATATCGGAATAAGTTACTTAAAAAGAAAACATGTAATTTATCCATCGAAAACTTACAACATGTATCAAATATAAACTCAAAATAATTTATTTAAAATAGACCATTTACAGGCACTTTTGAAATATCAAAATTGAAGCTAATTTGCACGTTCCAAGGCGTAGATCTCTATGAACAGTAACGTGCAAGTAACTTTATATTGGGCTCAATCATTCAATCATTCGGTTATCAATTTTGCCTAAAAGATAATCATTACATTCATTGACTCTTGGCGGTAAAAAGTTTACCGAACCAGCTAATTAATGTAATATGTCGGATCAGGCGTTGATTGTTGTCAACAACACAAGGTGCGCCATCTAGTGACAACTTGAATAACTAAATAAAGATGGCGCGCTTGACAGAGTCAGTGACGTTTCCGTTTTGTTACGAGCTTGTCGAGTGGAAAACCCGCCCGGACAGCGTACACTCAGCCAGGTCGTCGCAGAGTCAAGATGTTCAGAAACTGTCCGTTTTGTTGTTTTTTACCTACCTCATAACTGCTCCCGGAGTTGAGGGTTGGTGCGAAAGCGTTACACCGGGGCTCTAGGAATAAGGCAAGGAAGGCACGGGGTAGGTTCTTTAGTCAGTAAGAGTCTGACACAGTTTCCCGCTCCGCTCAAGAGTGGGATTCGTCATTCGATGATTTTTACCTACCATAAAAAAAAACCTCATAACTGCGCTGTACCGAATTGTATTGAGAAGTAAACTGATTCAGTTTCAAGTCGTTTTTATTCATTGCACGATACTCACATAGGCCCACCTGATAGATGAGAGCTCGAAACCATCCTGGACGAGCGGATTTTGATGCGGTTTTTTTTTAATAGATTTTGTAATTCGAGAGGAAGGTTTATATGTACCTATAATAGATGCATATTTAATGTCAGCGTTACACCCGTGCGAAGCTGGGTCGCTAGTACTATGTAAAGGTGAGTTAAAAAAAGTAATAATAAATAAGTACTATATAAGAGAGTACTGTATACCTAAGTACAAGGTTTAAAACATGACTCAATATAATTATGCGTGGCGATCTTTTAAAGATTTTTCAAATCATTCTAGACGACAAAAATTCAAAACTTTCTAAAATCATTTATGACCATGCTAACATTACTTTTGACGTCAGAAATTAAGTTATCAACGTCAATGTTGATTTAGCACTTAATTGATTTGCGATTGGCATTTTATTTTTATTATTCAGCATTCGTTCGTAAATTATAATAAAATTACCACAACAGTCATTCCAACACGTGTTCCCTGACATTATTATCGTTTGCATAAACGTTTTCGTTTTATTTTAATGAACAGTCAGGTGGCCGAGTGACAACGGCCCCGACTTACGAGTTGTAGGTCGCGGGTTCAAACTTAGCCAGGTCTATTACTTTTTGTACAATTTATTTTGCCACCACTGCTTTCGAAACGGTGAAGGAAAACATTGTGAGGAAACCGGCTTGTCCTAAAATCTGAAATTAGAAGACATGTGGCATCCACCAATCCGCACGGGGCCCACGTGGTGGATTACGGCCTATTTCCTAAAAGGTCTTTTAAACGTTTTTTTTTAACCATAATTGAAGTAACAACGTGATCATTAAACGTTATAACCATAACTTTATAAAAGGGAATGACAACTTTATTAGCGACTGATATATTTTGCAATTATTAAAATATACTCTGCATTCGTTTAATAAGCTGTTATACTTCTCATGGCGCCAAGGGTTGATGCGAAAGCGTAACCAGGGCTCTGGGACTATGGCAAGGAAGGAACGAGGTAGGTGGTTTAGTCAGTAAGAGTTTGACACTGTTTTCCGCTTCGCCCAAGGGCGGGATTAATCATTGGATGTTTTTTACCTACCTTTAAAAAACCTAAGTGTTGTTTTGGTTTTCATTCCTACACGTGTCTATTTAGATTTGTGTCATTAGCAAACACGTTTTTGTTTCAAATAGTTAAGTATAGACTCCTCGATTTATTTTTATTAAAATTTAATTTTACCTTTTATAAAGCGCAAAACGTGATATTTAAACGTCACAATCATTACGTTATTAACGTCATTACCGTTTTTTCTATTCACAAATGTTTTATAAACTTGTAATAATTTAATATGGTAGACACAAATTATTGCATTAGCATTAAATTGCCATAAAATTAGCATACTAGGTTTTTACTGGGTCGTAATAAAATATTGCGGTTTTGACATATGTTTTATGACGTATATATTCTCGAGGTATTTCTTAAATCATCAATGACGAGGCAACTTAGTCTTTTGACGTCATAACCATTACTTATCAACGTCAATGTAATTTTAAATGAAAATAACTTTGCCGCCAATGACATCGTTTGTTTTACCTTTTTACATTATTTTGATCCATTTAGAATGCCCGATACTTAAACACGTGATTAAAGTCAGGATAACAAACGATTTCTACTATGGAACCAAACCTGAAATCTTGAAAAAAATTGCAAAATAAGTACATTTTAACCAATTAAGTGTGAATTAGGTTTGAGAGCAGTAGTGGCCTAGTGGTAACGGCCCCGACTTACGAGTTGTAGGTCGCGGATTAAAACCCAGCCTTGTGTAATTTATTTAATCACCACAGACTGCTCTCAAAACGGTGTAGGAAAACATGGTGAGGAAACTGGCACGTCCTAGACGCAAAAATTCGAAGACATGTGACATCCACCAATCAGCACTGGGCCCGCGTAGTGGATTATGGCCAATGGGCCATAATCCCGAGGGAATGCCCTCTCTTAGTCCCAGGAGGCCTGTGTCCCAGCAGTAGGAACATTAATAATGCTGACGATGATGAACGAATTAGATGAACATAAATGTACTGACTAGTGATTTTTTAGCGGCGTGTAGTGTTCCACACGCACCTTAAGGAGATATTATAATTATGTTGGCAAATCGTAGGCTTCCATCAGGGTCAAAGCCTACTGGGGCCCTGGGACAGAAATAAAGAAGGAACAGGAGTAGGTTTTAGTCAGTAAAAATCTGACACGCTATGCTGCTTCACTCAAGAGTAACAGAAGTTAGTGGCTTGACTTATAATAATTTCTCTAAAAGTATTAACATCAATGTCATAACATAGATCTTATTTAAATTAAGCCATGACCCTAATTTTTTATATAAATAAACATTTAGCATTTAAATGATATAACATTAGCAATATTATTATACCAGTTTTTACTGATTTGATACAAAAAACCGGTCGTTATGAAACGTCTTATTATAAATTAATTTTGTAGTAGTTTTAATTTAAAGATATTTAAGACGTACTTTAGATTTATTTTTAGATCGTAAATGACGAGATAACATAGTCTTTTATCGTCATAATCATTACGTACATATCAACGTCAATGTAATTTTAGTTAAGATGGGTGATTTAATAATTAGGGTTTTTTTATCGTTTACGTCGGTGTCGTTGGTTTTATTTTAATTATATTGTAACAATTGAATAATAGTGTATGTGAGAATGTCAATGCCGATTCCACATTTAAATTACTGATTTGTTTTTTTTTATTTCATAGTTTATACTAGAGCTTGACTGCGATCCCACCTTCGTAAGTAAGCATGCAATCGTAGATAGTGAGGTGTAATAGGTGATTAGATTTTATATAAATATATATACCTATATATATAAATATATATATATTATGTGGTAATGGCCCCAACTTGTGGTTTGTGCAACCAGATGGTTTGTACCATCAAAAAGAAGACCATAAAGGTGGATGCAGGTTAGTTAATATTGGCAGCATAGTAGGCATAATTTTCGAGTGATTAGCGTAGCGCACAAGGAGAAAATATTTGTATGACATACAGATAGTTTTTTAGAGTCTGGGTGTCTCATGTTTGTGATATTACATGTTTGTAAACGCATGCAACTGTAGTTAGTCCTAGTGTGGAACAATTTTATTAAAAAAAACAATGTTAAAGATTTGTTCGCATCTACATTATTTCAGTTATACTTAACGCGATATCGTGTTTAGTAGGTACAAGTTTACAATCGTTCAAGCCATAAAGTAATTGTTAGGTTGTATTGTTAATTCATCATATTCTGAGATATTATCTAGCAAAAAGATTATAGTAATTAGTAACAATTAACCTCGTCAAAAGGCTCCTATAAAAAGAGAAAGGCTTATGATATCCGCAGGAGAACCAAGGTCGCTGAAATAGCCAAAGAGACCCCAAATTTAATTGATAGTGCGTAATGCAGAAAAAACCGAAGAAAATATGGATGGATTGTGTAAGAAGTGATGTGAAAGACACAGGAGTTAGTGATAGCGTGATGGGTGACAGGACAGAATGGAAGAAAAACATATACAAGGGCAGGAAGATGATGAATGCAGATTGCTCGCAGTACAAATGGTTGTTGAACAGCGTGGTGGCGGCGAGTACTGGAAGACCCAACGTTGCAAGACCTCCCATAAGGAGAACTGATAACCTGATGAGGGTCACGGAAATCTGATGAATTCGAGACGCACAAGACTGATCGATTTGTCTGACACTGTAAAATTAAAAAACAATGACGAAACTGACGTAAAGTTTTACTTGAGACTTTAACTTCAGTAGGTACTATTTGGGATTTTCTATTCCATTACAACTAATTGACATTAAATTGTGTAAGATATTTAATAGCGATTATAGAAAGGTAATATTATACAGTAAGTCGTTGAACATTAAACTTTGGTTGTTATTTGAACCCTAGGGTCTATTTTTAAAGGGAAGGCTAGGCCCCAATGCGAAGGGCAAAGAAGGAACGGGGTGGGGTATTTAGTCAGTAAGAGTCTGACACTGTTTCCCGCTCCAACCAAGAGTGGGATTCGTCATTGGATGATTGATGTTGATAGTTTTATGCCAACCATAAAAAAAAACTCTGAACATTTATTATATAATCCCATCGATATTAATATACACCGTTAAATTTTAGTCGTTTTAATCCCTTGGAGGATCGATTCAGTACATAAAACACTATCGATTGGTAAAGTTAGAATGAAAAAACAAAGTACTTTTTTTTTAAACTCGAATTAATTTACGCATGTTCTAAATTGATTTCTTTAAGTAAACGTCAGCTGGGCGAGTTCAATGACCTGTAGGTAGTTAGTACGCAACGACCGACAACTACCTACAAGGTTAATGACTCGTTTACTTAAAGAAATTAATTTCGTAAATGCGTATATCAATAATAGATTTAGAAAAAAAGTACTTCATTTTTTTATTTTATCTACACAAATCGATAGTGTTTCATGTACTGGATCGACCCTCTTCGGGATTAAAACGACTTAAATTTAACGGTGTATGTAGGATATAAGTCGATATGTAAGCCACACCAATTGAATTCCCTAACGTAATCAAATTCACGACAATAGCTTGGCAATTTATTGTGCTGCGTAATTGCGTATCGCGAGTTCGATTCCCGCGACATTCCTGATATTTTAACACGTCATGGTATGACCCCTGAGCTTCCCTGCTTTCTTAGAACCTTATATACGTAGAAGGAAGTGCATATTTTCTAAGTAGGTAACGGGGTATTCCCTTAAGCCAATATTACCTACACAGGTGTATCAAAACAGTCATCGTTGGAATACCGATGAATAATTGAATAAGGGAAAAGGTTTTAATAATATATAATAATATAATATGTCCACAACTATCACACAACGCCATCTAGTCTCAAGCTAAGCAGAGCTTGTGTTATGGGTACTAGACAACTGATAAACATACTTATATATTTCTAAATACATACATATTATGGATAAATTACACCCAGACACAGAACAAATAATCGTGCTCATCACACAAACATTTGTCCTGGGTGGGAATCGAACCCACGACCTCCCGCATGGCAGTCAGGGTCACTAACTACTAGACTGACAGGCCAATCAAATTTTTATGTTAATGAAGACACTACTAACATCACCTATCCATCCGGTAACCACCGAGCACATATCGTCGACGGCGCGCACTGTTCCCGCGCGCCTCAAGGAGTTGTCAGCAACATTAGGGGCCCAGCAGGGTCGAAGCCTTCTGGGGCCAAGGATTGATGCGAAAGCGGAACACCGGGGCCCCAGAACTAAGGCAGGAAGGTAAGGTGGGTCGTTTAGTCAGTAAAAGTCTGACACTGTCTCCTGCTCCGCCCAGGGGCGGGATTCGTCATTCAAAAACATCACCTATCGTCGACCGCATTGTCGCTTTCCATCTGGTGAGACAGCGGTTAACCGCGAACCTATTAAACAATTTAAAAAAAAATGTCATGTTACTCATCTGTGAGCAATAGTTTCCTAGCGGTAACGGCCCCAACTTACGAGTTATAGGTCGCTTGTTCAAACCCATCTACACGCATTTATTTCATATTTGTGTCATTCATTTCATCATCACTGCTCTCAAAACGGTGAAAGAAACAATCGTGAGAAAACTAGCAACCACACTCATGTTCCATCTTAGCCTTTGCGCTTCAAGACCACTGGTTTACCGTTTGGAGATCGATGCATGGCCCCAGTACTACTGAGGTCCTTGTTCAGTTTCTGAAAGGAAGGTCCGACCCTGGTATGAAAGACTGTTTAGTCAGTAAGAATCTGACACTGTATCCTGTTCAGCCCAAGGGCAGGCCTCGTCATTAGATGATTTGTCCCACCATAAAAAAGACGTCCTGTATATTTACTTAACAAAAAAACATAAGTAATAAGTATATACTTAAAACGTGACTTAAAACGTAAGTTTCGAAGTAACTTACTACACTTACTTTATAAATTATACTCAACTGTCAAAGTTCAACAATTTATTAGATGTTATTTCTATGTATAGAGACCGTAAATAATAGCTACATGAAAGTTTTATATACGCGAGAAGTATTTTTTGGCAAATAGTTTCAAACTCCAGATTTTTTGGTCAATAATTTGACCTCGTGTCCTTAGCCGTTTAGATCAGAAAGATAGTTTAGTGTTTTTTTTCTCTCACTAAACCGTTTAGGATACGAATAATTTTGACACTTTCATGTTATTTATTTTTCTTATCTAGTAGTTTTATCATTAACTAGCGACCCGCCCCAGCTTCTCACGAGTGCAATGCTGATATTCAATACATTCAAAAAACGTTGCAAAGTTTTAAAGATTTAAGCATACATAGGGACAGGAAGCGACTTTGTTTTATACTATGTAACTAGCGACCCGTCCCAGCTTCGCACGGGTGGAATAGTGACATTAAATATATTGTATTATACATATAAACCTTCCTCTTAAATCACTCTGTCTATTAGAAAAAAATGGATCAAAATCTGTTGCGTATTTTTAAAGATCTAAGCGTACATAGGGACAGAGCGACTTTGTTTTATACTATGTAATGATGAAGAGACCGAAATACTGTAGCCCAAATGATAATCGTTTGCATTTTTTTAATGTTTTTAAAGATCCCTAAGAATTTGAAATCATTAAAAAATATATATTTTTATACAATAAACCCGTTTTGTAAGATTCTGTCAGTAAACGATCAAGACCTTTTAATCCACCTTGATTATTCTACCAGTGTAGACCACATCAGATTTCTTGTACCCTAATAATTAGACACAACGATAATGTTTCTCTGTTAGTCGATCGTATATATATCGTATATATTTTGTTTACGAAATTGTGTTTATATCGTATATTTTTAATGTATTATTTACTAATAATTCAAATGCTTTTTCTTTCTTTTGCCCCTGCCATCATGATTCTTTGACGCAAAGGTTGACAGGTAGAAAAAGCCTTGGGCATTAAGTCCGCCTTCGTACTGTTATGTGCATGAAGTGTTAAATAAATAAATAAATTGACTTTTGACAGAAATTTAGCGTTGTAAAAGTAACCCCAACAAATATGTCGATATGTTTTTTTTGTAAGTATATCGATATTCATTTAGTCAGTGTAAATTGTCATAGTCCACTGGAATGCCCATGACATTTAGTGACCTCAACAAAATTTGAAAAAAAGATATTTCAGCTAGGCCCACGATAAGGCATACATAATTATGCTAAAGTGTAAATTAACATAGTATTCGATTTAGAATTAACATACTTTAGTTAACAATAGCGGTTGTCAATAAGCTAAAATGCTAGAACACGTGACGTGATAGTATCGTTTATTGATTCTATTGTTAAAATGCTAATTTTCGATTAGGAAATAAATATAAATCTATTTAATTTGAATTAATTGTGTTGATACATTATATAATATCAAAGTATTAAATATATTTAGCTGATAACATTTAGGAATGTATATAGACTGATACAATTGACTGACATAATTGTTCAGTAAATATTACTAAAATAAATAAATAAATAATGATAAGATGATTTTTAGAGTTCCGTAACGCAAAAGGGAAAAAACGAACGAGCTGTCCATTGCAACGGCAAGCAATGAAATGAGATCCTCATCCGCTGACCACATCATGACATAGATACAGATAGATGAGGCACTAGCACCACACCAGTGCCACCTACCGATTTTCAATTTTATTTTCGAACCATTCAGGACCGCAGTCAAACACTCGTACTCGTATACACACAAAATTACATTCAAATCGGTCAAGCTGTTCAGGAGAAATTAAGTGATAAACACACGTACATAAGCACAATATATATAAAGACAGGGTTAGGCGCGGGCTTGCGGATGGCGAGCAATGGGTAGCTCACCAACCGATCGTCTGGTAACCGTCCGGACCAACTCCAGTCGTCGACAGCACGCACTGTTCCCGCGTGCCTCAATGAGTTGTCAGCAAACCGTAGGGACTCTGCAGAAGGGTCTACTGGGTCAAAGTGTTCGTGTTTAAGAATAAATCTGACAGCTTTTTTTCGTTTCGAAAAAATCTGACACTCGATTCGATTGAATTATTTTCATAACTTGATTGCCAAGAAACTAAAAATTGGGCTAGTGCGATACGGACTCTCACTAGTATAAACTACTGCTTGATTGCGATCTCACCTGATGGTAGTGAGTGATGCCATTTTTGATGGCTAAGCGCACGGTTACAGTCCCGGAACATCATTTAAATCGCGTTTTGAAATAAGTCGGTTAGAAGATAACTAAAAAGGTAACTCTAATGTAGTTAAATAGAAATTTCAAAACAATATCGTTTAAGTACCGATTTCTTTTGAATATTGATTTAGATCAATATTCAAAAGAAATCGGTACATAGTCCATATGTACATAGTCTTAGGATTATGTACATTTTTTAAAAGCTCGCGATTGACTACTGTCGTGGCGGCTCCACGCTAGAGCCGTGAAGTTTCGGAAAAAGGCGTGAACGTGAATATACGATTTGGGTTGTGAATTCAAGGCGTGAATTCACGGCACTATTCAAACGCGAGTCTTCACGCCACCTACTAGGTACTAACATCACATGACGTCATCACACGTCATACGGATAGGTACGAACTTCCTCAACAAGTAAAGTACTAATTACCAGTCGCTATGCACACTTGCAATGAGCACGTGCCATGAATAATACATTATACTTAGTCTAGGCAAACAAGTACCATAATGTATATTTTTTAAAAGCTCGCGATTGACTACTATCACGACGGCTCCACGTTGGAGCCGTGAAGCTCTGTAAACAGGCGTGAACTTCAATGTAGACGATTTTAACGGGGTTTGCGCGGGGTACTTCTTGTGTTGTGAATTCATAGCGTGAATTACGTGATACACGGCACTATTCAATCGCAAGCCTTTACGTAACCTTTTAGCTACTAGCATCACATGACGTGATCACACGTCAAACGGATAGGCACAGTTACGAAATTCCCTAAGAAGAAATGTACTAAGCACTGACCGCTATGAACGTCAGCACTAACCACGTGGCATGAATAATACATTGTACTTAGTCTAGGTTATCAAGTACCATAATATACATTTTTTAAATCTCGCGTTTGACCACTGTCACGGCAGCTCCACACTAGAGCCGTGAAGCTCTGTAAACAGGCGTGAACCTCAATGTAGACGGTTTTAGTGGGGATTGCGCGGGGTACGACTTGTGTTGAGAATTCATAGTGTGAATTACTACTCGGCACTATTCAATCGCAAGCCTTTACGTAACCTTTTAGCTACTAGCATCACATGACGTGATCACACGTCAAACGGATAGGCACAGTTACGAAATTCCCTAACAAGAAATGTACTAAGCACTGACCGCTATGAACGTCAGCACTAACCACGTGGCATGAATAATACATTGTACTTAGTCTAGGTTATCAAGTACCATAATATACATTTTTTAAATCTCGCGATTGACCACTGTCACGGCAGCTCCACACTAGAGCCGTGAAGCTCTGTAAACAGGCGTGAACCTCAATGTAGACGGTTTTAGTGGAGATTGCGCAGTGTAGGGCTTGTGTTGTGAATTTATAGCGCGTACTACACAGCACTATTCAAACGCGAGCCTTCACGCCGCCTACTAGGCACTAGCATCACATGACAACATTACACGTCATACGGATAGGTACAGTTACGAACTTTCTCAATAAGGAATGTACCGAGCACTGGTCGCTATGCACGCCTGCACTGAGCACGTGCCATGAATAATACATTGTACTTAGTCTAGGTCAACAAATACCATAATAGGCAGTAATGGTATGACGTTGTCTGACGTTTTGCGGTTATACACGTGCTTAGTAATGAGGTATATTTTGTGCAATACACTCATCCGATACACGCTCTTATCCCACCGCTTGTTTGCACGTAATTGACGTATTGATATTTTTCGCACAAGTGCGGAAAAGTGCACGTGCTTCTACAATTTTGTTAGGTTTATTTTGTTCTAACGAGTCGCATATCAAATTCTAGTTTCTTTAACTTTTACGTCGTTTAGATCACGTGGTTTGTCTCTGTAGCTCTCGGCTCCATAACACCCTCGCAAAGGCTCGGGTGAATGTCACCTTGCTCACAATGAAAAACTTTATCTACATGTACTAAAATATAGCACTTAAAAATATACACTTGGGTGCATATGGGGCCCCACCGCGGTCTTCGGGGCCCAAGTCAACCTCCCCTGCAAGTTGGGGCACCTGCCGAACAACGGACGAGGCTCTGGCGCTGGCTTTCCCTTTTAGGGTTGGGAGGTCAGACGGCAGTCGCTCCCGTAAAGGCCACAAAAGTCAAATTATCATGGATAGGTCGGAAAAGATAATTGCCACGGATAGGGCGCCGCCGCAAAACGGCGCGCAGGAGATTCGCCCGACTCCTGTGGCAAGTGGGCGAGGGCTACCGTGTATGGGGCGAGCACGGTTAAAGACGCGAGCCCCAGCCCGTAAACTCCGCTTCGCCAGCCTGAACATTGGCACGCTGACCGGACGCGCGAGAGAGTTGGCCGATGTACTGCTTAGGCGAAGGGTGGCCGTGGCATTCCTGCAGGAGACTCGGTGGAAAGGCCGCAGGTCCCGACTCATCGGGAATGGCTACAAACTGATCTATACGGGTGCAGCCGGTGGGGAGAACGGGGTGGCCGTTGTACTCTCCGAGGAGTTTCACGACGCAGTCCTGGAGGTGAAACGCTACAGTGATCGGCTTATGGTCGTAGGTGTGCTTATTGATGGGGTTATAACCCACTTGATAAGTGCCTACGCGCCTCAGGTCGGTTGCAGCGACGCTGAAAAGGCTGCGTTCTGGGATCAACTCGGTGGGGTGCTTCGTGGCATCCCGTTGTCGCAGGGAATCGTTTTGGGTGGTGATCTGAACGGTCATGTGGGTGACAGGTGCAAGGACTTTGAGCATGTTCACGGTGGCTTTGGATACGGTAGCCGTAACGCTGAAGGGGAGACTATCCTCCAAACGTGTGCGGCTGCCGGCCTTGCCATCGTGAACACGTATTTCAAAAAGAAATCCGAACACCTGATTACCTACAAGAGCGGGAGGTACGCTACCCAAATCGATTTCTTACTCACACGGAGGCACCATATCAGTAGGGTGGCCAACTGCAAGGTCATACCCGGTGAGAGTCTCACTGCACAACACCGTCTCCTTGTCATGGACTTGCGCGTCAAGCCTAGGGTCAAGGTTGTTGAGCGCCAACAACGCCGTATACGGTGGTGGCGACTGAATGAAGCCACGTCCCAGTCGTTCGCGTCGGCCATCGGCGATAAGTGCGATGGTACCGATGGCGAACCTGTGCAAAGCCACTGGGACAGGATTCAGGTTGCCATCACTGGGGCGGCAAAGTCGGTGCTCGGCTTGTCCAGGGGCGGCCGCAAGTGTGACAAGGAGACTTGGTGGTGGGATGACACAGTCCAGAGGGAGATCAGAGAGAAGAAAGCCCTCTTCAAAACGTGGCAAGCTTCCAAATCTCCCGAAGACCGCGACGCATACAGAACCGCAAAACGTGCCGCCAAGAGGGCCGTAGCCAGAGCCAGACGAGACCACTTACAGCCACTTTATGATAAGTTGGAATCGTCTGAGGGGCAAAAGCTCATTTATAAGTTGGCACGTTCCAGGGTCAAAGCGGCACTGGATATCTCTAAGTGCCGCTGTGTAAGAGACCCTGACGGCAATCTGTTATGCGAGGACCTCGCGGTGAAGGAGAGATGGCGCTCGTACTTCCACGAGCTGCTGAACAAGCAGCACAAAGAGGTGTTGTCTCCGGTTCTCCCTCCAAATCAGGGACTTGTGCCCCCGGTTACGCCTGAAGAAGTGCATGTGGCCCTTCGCCGCATGAAGAACCGGAAAGCTGTCGGTGCCGATGGAGTCCCCATTGAAGCCTGGAAGGCGATGGGTCCTCGTGGTGTGGGCATCTTAACCCACCTATTTAACCGCATGCTCCTCACCGGAAAGATCCCGAGTCAATGGAGACTGAGTATTATCACTCCAGTCTTCAAAGGCAAGGGATCGGTGCAGGAGTGTGGCGACTACCGTGGGATTAAGGTTATGTCCCACACCATGAAGCTCTTCGAGCGGGTGATTGACTCTCGGATCCGACAGGAGTGCACCGTCTCGGGATGTCAATATGGGTTTCGACCAGGCCATGGCGCCATGGATCCCATCTTTGCCCTAAGGGTTACCATGGAGGGATACAGATCGAAGAATACGCCTCTGCACCTCTTGTTCCTAGACATGCAGAAGGCCTTCGACTGTGTCCCCCGTGATGTGATCTGGTGGGCGCTGAGATCTAAAGGAGTGCCCGAGACCTATGTTGACATCATCCGAGATATGTACCGAGACTCCGGTTCTGTGGTTCGGACCGCTGTTGGCGATACGAAACCCTTCCCCATCACCGTCGGAGTTCACCAGGGCTCTGTCCTTAGTCCGTTTCTGTTCAGCGTGGTGCTGGACGTGCTGTCCTCCACCATCAGGGACTTACATGTGCAGCCGCCATGGCTGCTCATGTATGCAGACGACATCGCGCTGGCGGATTCGGACAGTGGGCGCTTGGTTCGACGTGTGGCAGCGTGGAAGGAATCGCTGGAAAACGGCGGTCTGAAGATTAATGCGGCGAAGACCGAGTACTTGGCCTGTAACACAACTAACGCTGCTCCTGTTCGCATTGGCGAAGACACAGTTGAGCGCACGGAACAGGTCAGGTACTTGGGATCGGTGCTCCACGAGTCCGGGGACGTCGATTGCGACGTCGAGTCGCGTATCTCGGCGGCCTGGGCGAAATGGCGTGAGGTGGCGGGTGTTATCTGTGACCCGAAAATGCCGGTTAGGCTCAAAGGACAGGTCTATAAGACCATCATTAGGCCTGTCCTTTTGTATGGCAGTGAAGCGTGGCCTGTACTTGAACGACATAAGCAAAGCCTGCGTGTCACGGAAATGAATATGCTGCGCTGGATGTCTGGAGTTTCGCGGAAAGACCGCATTAAGAACTCCCGCATCCGGGGCAGCCTTCAGGTCCGTGACATAGCGGATAAACTGCAGGAGGGTCGTTTACGCTGGTATGGCCACGTTTTACGAAAACCGGCAGACTACGTGGGTAACAGATGCCTCGCCATGCCGCCTCCGCCGGGACCCGGAAAACGAGGTAGGCCTAAGAGGCGATGGATCGACGTCGTAAGGGACGATATGCGTGCTAATGGGCTTAAGGCAGAGGACGCAAAAGACCGAGCGAAGTGGAGACGACTAGGCAGGAAAGCGGACCCCGGGCACCGAGGTGAAAGCCAAGGTAGCAACCGGGACTTACGCTAGGCTGATGATGACTAAAATATAGCACTTGTATATCTGATTAACTGACTTCTAGTCAGCTGGAAAGCTTTAAGTAATAAATAATATTTATTTATGTAATTTTATATTGAAGTGAGTGTATTTATTTCAAAAAGTATTTGAGATCTATAGCGAGATGGTAAACAGAGTAGCGACATCTATCGCGTTACGTTGGAACTAAACTACAAAATCCTACATCGCGCAATTAAAGTTCTCTGCGTGATTTTACAACAGCCCAAAATCAGCTATTGTCGAGTCGGAGGATCCATTTTTTCAATTTTTCAACAGAGATTTGAGGGACCATAGTTTTTCATTTCAAAACACTTTGGAGTTTTTCTACTTTTATGTCAAAACGTAAGAAACCAACTCATTCGCATTTAAAACTTGTTTGCTTGTATACCATCACGCAGTTTAACATAATTTAGCAATTTATAATCTACGTCCATTTTTAAAAAATCTATTTCAATACTTCTATATTTAAATAACTGGTTTATAATGGAGATTTGCGCACGCGCCCGCATAATGACGACGAACAGTTGAGAAAGGCGTATATGGAAATTATTATGACGTTTGTTCGTGTATAAAATACGTCATATTGGAGAAATGTTACCATTTGAGATATAATTATATCTGATATTTATAACTGGGTATGACGTTAAGAGTATAAATAGATAAGTTATGCAAGTAGGAAACATCCGTTGTAACTCCGATAGAAAAGGAGCTTTTATTTTAGCATGAGTTGCGTAAGAGCCCAAAGAATCTCCCGAATAGAGAGAGGGAGTGAATTCTTATTCATCTATGAATTGAATTCAGATTGACGAATACGGATCAGCACACAAACTTTCCAATTTTAGCTTATCGGAACCAAAAAAAAATCGAAGACAAATGTCATCCATCAACCCGCCCTGCGTCGGCATGGTAGATTACGGCCCAATCCCTCATCTAGAGAGAAGGCCTGAGTCTCAACAATGAGGATTTTACAGGGCCGATGCTACACTATGCTATGATCATTATCGGAACAATCCAAGACTACCAGTAAACTAAGTGGGTTGAACTTATTTACTTTCTTGCTTTTTTTTCTTAATCGATGCCCTTAGCTACGGCACAATGATAAATGATATTTATTTTTGCAAATAGGTTTTTCACAACACTTACACGTCATTTTTTTTTGTCAATTTATACTAGAAGAGACCGGTGTTTCCTAGGGACGATATGCGTGCCAATGGGCTTTCGGCAAAGGACGCGAAAGACCGAGCGAAGTGGAGGCGTTTGAGTTGGAAAGCGGACCCCGGGCACCGAGGTGAAAGCCAAGGAAGCAACCGGGACTAACGCTGAGATGATGATGATGATGATGATGATGATGAGACCGGTGTTTCCTAGCTGACTATCCTGAGAAGAAACACCGAAACAAACTCAGGGGTCAAAGTCTCTTTTAAAGTCCATACAGCAAACATGTAATAGTCATATCATATGAGAACAATGCAGATTAGTGTCTGAGATGGTCTTCTGATGAAAGAACCATACAGATTTTGAGTGGACCTGTCCAGTCAGTGCAAGCATTTGTCAGTATTCGTATACATTACTCAGTCAAACGGCACCTCAGACAGTCTTATCATGCATAATTACTGAAGTAAATAACTTTTATAGACTTTCGCTTTTGTTTCGTGTCTAGCCGCCAATTGACGTGACAAGCATCCAAAGTACTGAATTATTTTACGCAGAACAGGGACGAGTTGTGAATATTAAATTTTGTATTGTTTATTTTATGGAAAAATTTGACCGAACTTCCGAATGTGGACATCATACTTCCATCAGGCTTTCATGCTGAACTGGACTTTTTTTAGTGCAGCTTTTTGCTCCATTTTTGCTGTTTTTTTGTCCCGTGTTTAGCGAACTATAGTTTGTCTGCATTATTCTGTTTGTTTTTCTTTGTTTTTTTTCTTTTTCTATATATAATGTAATTACAAAGTGATAGCGTGTGGCATGCCTTCCATTAGGATGCGTAAATGTGATGGTATGCAACGGTCTGTGATGCAACCTTATTGCATTGTATTGTGAAATTTAACGCGTGCGCAGATGGTTGATTCCCAGTAGTAGAAGCAAGGTTTTTACCCACTTACTTTTATAAAATTTACAAGTAAAATTACATCCGTACATTACCATATCCACACATTGCATTATTGCAACGATATGCATCTAGCGCTGTGCAACGTGTGTTATCCTGTCCACATTATGAAGTGTTCAAAGGTTCAATAAAATTTATCTACACTAATATAATAAAGAGGTAAAGTTTGTTTTTTTGTTTGTAGGGGGTAATCTCTGGAACTACTGGTCCGATTGGAAAAATTTAAGCAACAATAGAAAGCTGCTTTACTCCTGAGTGACATAGGCTATATTTTATGCACGCGGGCGAAGCTGCGGGCAAAAGCTAGTACTTAATAAATAATACTAATAAACAAAACTTTGACAGCGAATTCGTTCGCAAAAACTTTTTTATTACCTCTTAAACTGTATTTTGAGGGTAGATTTAAAAAAGCAATTATGTCTACGAGTCATTTTAATTAGAGTTTATGCCTAAACTTAAGTTTATTTTACTCAAAAAAAAACCTTCGATATATATTTTTTAATTTCATATATTATTCGAAACAGGGTAGTTCTGAGAATAAAAAGTGGTAAGCTTTATTATTTGCTTTATTATTTGGTCACACAAAATATGATTCTGCGTACTAACAAAATTCCCCCTTTGCCGATGCAATTCTTGAAGCGATCTTCAAGAATTGAATTTTCCAAAATCCCTTTTGTACTTCCCAATGTCATAAAATAAAGCCTTGTGCCAAACTTCACTCTCCTGGTCTCACTAGTTTCGGCTGCACTTTGATATATCAGTCATCATATCATATCACTACCCAAGGTCAAATGCCAACTCAATGCGTCAACATCCATGAGAAAAACCCTTTACAGTCGTAATTATTACGTCAATACACCCATAAACTATAAATACACACGTAGACTTGACCGTCACCAACTTAGAAACTGGTTATAAATACGTTACTTCAAGTATTGCCCATAATGTGACGTAAGGAAGCCGCTACTCAAGCTGACAGTTACCTTATGACGTTGACAGTGACAGACGTCATATGTTGTATAATAATAATAATGTTGCAGCTAAATAGAAAAATCTGTGGTATTATAAAACCTTACTGCTTATATGGATGTGATGTGAAACGTGAGATCATAAATCTTTTTTTTATGGCAAGAATGGGAAAAATCTTCTAATGACAAATCCCACCAAAAGCCACCGTCACGCGGCACTTTAGGGCTAGGAAGAAAACGCTCCCTAAAGGGATCTAGATGGGGATGAAAAGGATACATTTTGGAAGTTAAGTTATTTTGGGAGTTTGTTAGTTGTTTTGTTGGTCTTACAATGCAATTTAATTATAATATAGGTAAAAGTGCCGTAATTTAGAGCAAATTATATTGAAAATGACCAGCCCCCCTAGCTATGTTACACCCACGCCACGCTCTCAATTCCCTTGTTCGGACGTCATCTCAACAAAAGAATTGGGGGCGTGGCCAAACCTAGGCGTTCACCTTAAACGAAACGATTGTAACTTGGCTAGGAGGGCAGGATGGATCAACGCTCAACCCTATCTGGTAAGCATTGATCTACCCTTACACAAAACGGTTCCGTTTAGCAAGTTAACTAGACATAATGTCATAAACCTCATTTTACAAATTAGCTACAACATAATACACGTTTTTATAACGGTGAGAAAACAGGTTAGCCGCATAGAAATAAATAAATTGAACTTGGAAAAACCCAGCTATTATTATCAAATACATATATCCAACAGGTGTTTTGATAGTTATAAGTCAATAACATTTTAATTCCTTATTTAGACATCTGATAATTACCGTTTATCGTCATTTGAAAAATGGTTTCCATTTCATAAAAATCCTTTTGTTTGGAGGTATACAAATGCCGAAAACAAACAAAAAAAAACCTTTTTTTTTTTTTGATTGGCCTCTCGCAGGTCAACCTATAAGGTTGTCGGCTGCTTAACCGCAAAAAACTTTATGCACATACTAAGTACAAAAGCGAACTCACGCATCACGCATGGGAATTTCTACCAGTCGACCTTGGGGTGGTGCAGAAACATAACACGGTAGGTGCAACTTAAGGGTACGTTGTTAGTTTTTATTTCACAAAGCAAGTAAATCGCAATCAATACTGGTTTATCCAGCTATCGGCCGCCAAAGAACCTCATCATCATCATCATCAGCCTTTTAATGTTCTCACTGCAGGGACACAGGCCTCCTCTCTCTAGGAGAGGGAATGGGCCACAATCCACCACGCGGGCCCAGTGCGGATTGGTATTGGTGGATGTCACATGTCTTCGAATTTTTGGTTCTAGGACATGCCGGTTTCCTCACGATGTTTTCCTTCACCGTTTTGAGAGCAGTGGTGATAAAATAAATTACACAAAGTAATGCGCCTGGCTGGGTTTGAACCCGCGACCTACGACTCGCAAGTCGGGGCCGTTAGCACTCGGCCACCACTGCTCTCAAAGAACCTATGTTTATAATAATAAAAACAATTCTGCTGTAGGGTAAAAGAAAGAAAGAAAACGGCGTGTACTTTCTTTGCATTCCCGCACGCCTCAGAGAGTTGTCACCAAACCGTAGGGGCCCAGAAGAGACCAGCTTCTAAAATGAAGGTCCTACCCCCGGTATGAAGGGCTAAAAAGGAATGCGGTGGCTTTTTAAGTTCTGACACTATCTCCTGCTACGCCTAAGGGCGGAGGAATAGAATGATGTCATTGGATGATTTTACCCATCGCAAAACCAATTTAAAATAAAACTGACACGGGAAAGGAAAAAGATAATGAGAGTAGGTTACATATTGTTATGAAAAAGACGTCACTAAAATTACTGTGAAAGGAAAGTCAGTGAACCTAAAAGCCCTTGTTTCTGGGACGTCACCATGACGTGTTTTAAAGCGTGCGAGAAAAAAGGATAGAACTATGCATTTTATCCAACAGTAGGTTTTGTCAGAGGCTTCGCTCGCGTACATAAAATATATCCTATATCACTCAGGAGTAAAGCAGCTTTCTATTGTTGCTAAAATTTTTCCAATCGGACCAGTAGTTCCAGAGATTACCTACTACAAACAAAAAAACAAACTTTACCTCCTTATTATATTAGTGTAGAAGTGTAAATTATTTAGGTTTGCATTGTGTTCAGAATCAATAAATCGATTCCAACAATTTTTACACGATGTCAAAACCATGTCAGATTTTTCTCCGAAAATATTTAAAAAAGGTCACTGTACAACACAGGTCACAACTAGCATCAGGCGCCAATACACCGCTGGGTGAGTAGCATAACCATGTACAACATTTATGGAGTTTCTTGCCGGTTCTTCTCCATAGGAAACGACCAATTTGGAATCGTAAACTAGCTTCTGACGTTTTATAAGTGCCCATGTAAAATAAAAACCATTTTGATTTTGATTGATTTTTGATTTTAATTACAAATATTTGTTCGGACAACCTACCCCTTTAGCCAAGTTACGATTGTTTCGTTAAAGTCAAACGCATGGAATTGGATACGTCTTCAATTCCTTTATTTTGACCACGTGACTGACACCCGTATTCACAAACAATACTCAAACGACCCTTGACTAGGCAAACGCACAGCGTTGAAATAGAGCTCTGTGATTGGTTTGTTTGTGTTGCGTAGTTCACAAACCCTGCCCTGTGCGCTCGCGAGCACTGTGAGACCGCATAGTAACGTTTGTGAATACGGGTGTGAGCTTCGATATGACGTCTGAACAAAGGAATTAAGGGCGTGGTCAATTCAAAGCGTTTGACGTTAACGAAACGATCGCAACTTGGCTAGAGGGGCTGGTAACATAACAAGTTATAACTTTATGATTTTACATGATGAAAAATTCTAGACACATTTACAGGTTTTGTTTATTTAAATTATAAACATTGTTACATAGTCCCTTCCAAGTCGTCCCTTCCAAGTCGTCCCTTCCAAGTCGTCCTTTCCAAGTCATCCCTTCCAAGGCATCCTTTCCAAGCCGTCCTTTCCAAGCCGTCCTTTCCAAGCCGTCCTTTCTAAGCCGTCCTTTCCAAGCCGTCCTTTCCAAGTCGTCCCTTTCCAATTTAATTTAAGTCGTCAAAAGGATCCAGTTAGAAGCTGTTGTTAGTGTCTATGTATACATGAGGTATAACAATGAATTAATAACGAAATGTACCTCATGTAATGCTCAGTAACTGTAGTAATTAATTAACAAAAACCACATTGTTATAATTTACCGCTTGACACTAAGGTATCTTGAAGGTAAGAGAGTTCCTTTGTTTTAGTAAACACAACCATTATGGAGATGTCTTTGGATTAAAATACATAAATGACATGACAAACGTAAACTCTAAAGGATTTAGGTGTAAAACATTTGTAACAAAACAGAATTGAAGATATCCGAAGGTGTACGAAATTTACCGAGGTAGCCCGACGAATCGCCAAACTAGCGTTAGTAAGCAGGATGCATTGCTCGCAAAGCAGAAGAATTGAAGATTGACAAAAGGGTACGAATGTTACCGATGTAGACCGAAGAATCACGAAACTTGTCTGCCCTGTTGGTCTAGAGGTTAATAAGCCTGACTGCTATGCCAGAGATCGCGGGTTCAATTCCCACCCAGGACAAATGTTTGTGTGCTGAGCACGATCATTTGTTCTGTGTCATTAATCTATAATATGTATGTATTTAGAAATATATAAGAATATTTATCAGTTGTCTAGTACTCATAACACCATCTCTGCTTAGCTTGGGGCTAGACGAGGTTGTGTGATGTCGTGAAATAAAAAAAAAAAGAGAACTAGTGACAGCAGGTGGTAGTGAGCCAGGCACATTGCTCGCAGAATAGAAGAATGGAAGATATCCGAGAACTTACGAATATTACCGATGTAGCCCGAAGAATCGCCAAAACATTTTTTTTGTCTCCTCAATATAATATTCAGTACTTTAAGCTGTGAGAGATCAAATCAGGAAATGTTTAAAATACTATTGATAATGATTATCATTATACTGTCGTGTTAGCTGACATTAAGATAATAGTTTATCTTATTTAAATCTAATCTTAAACGTAAACTTGACCCATCCAAACTTATGTTCAAAGAATATCCTTAATGACAAATGACAAATTTTATCTTTACAATCATCTCCGCGCCCTTGGACGGGGTGGGAGATAGTATCTGACTTTTACTAACTAAAAACCCACTCCTGTTCCTTGGCCCCAGTAGGCTTCGAGCCTATTATTTGAATAAAATTAGGTTAGGAGTGGATTTCCTTGCCAGTTTGGGTTTCCTGATAACCACAACTTAGGGATCTTCAAAACAAGAATGAATAAGTAACTTCTAGGCAAGTGTGCTTCATCGTCGACCACATCATCATTTACCATCAGGTGAGATTAGATGAGGTCAGGTGAGGCCAAACGAGGGCAAAAAGCTTAAGTCACAAATTTTGAAACTTTACTGCATCTTGATAACCGTAGGGACTCTGCAAAAGGGTCGAAGCCTGCTGCGGCCCAGGGTCTCCAGGGCAAAGAAGGAACGCGGTGGGGTATTTATTTAGTAAGAGTCTGACACAGATTCCCGCTCCGTCTAATGGCGGGATTCGTCATTGGATGATTTTGCCCACCATAAAAAAGGCCTACATGGGCGCTTATAAAACGTAATCTGCGTGAGTTACTTCTTAATGACGTTTTTAAGACTTTGCCTGCGTAAGTTATTATATTGATCTTTGACGTCTTGAAACGTCAATATGTTGAAATTAAATCAACGGTTCTTATAAAATACAGTTTACCGGATCTAATTCCTACGCACGAAAAATCGTTTTTGTACAACTGAGTCATAAAAACCGCATTAATCTTGATACTTGAAATCTATTTCACCGGATATACATCCCACGCACGAGAACTCGATTTTTTACAACTGAGTCATAGAAAATACGTTAATCTTGATACTTGATCAATTGTTTCAAAGTTAGAGGAAGTTGTTGTCACTGTTCGCCGCTGATTTGCCGATTTGTACACGGGAAAATCATTTATTTATGTACACACAACTACTTATAAAAAAGAAAATAACAAATACAAATAAAAGCAACCAAAAAAAAATCATGTAAAGTTATTTGATTTTTACCAACTACAATACATGTTCTGTGTATAAACTATCTTACTCAGGCTTATTTGTGTTTTTTTTTTAATGTTAGGTAAAGATCATACAATGACAAATCCCGCCCTCGGGCGGAACGGGAAACAGTGTCAGACTTTTACTGACTAAACAACCTACACCGTTCCTTCCTTGCCTCAATCTCATAGCCCCGATGTAACGCTTTCACATCAACCCTCGGCCCCAGGAGGTTCAACTCTAGGCCCCAGGAGGCCTAACTCTCGGTCCCAGGAAGCAAAGTTAAGTAGGTACTGTTAAATGTTCACCTGGGGCTCAACAGTTTAATTCAAGCAAATTAAAAAAGACGCGTGACGCACCAATCACAGGAAATCAACCTCTTTATTAATCGTATACTTTATTGAGCTACTAGTTTACTGTATACAGGTTGATATCCACCTTGACACAGCTACTTCCGTACACAACATTCACTGTATACACACAAACAGGTACAACAACTCCGAAAAACAGGAACCAATTAATTCAGATCAGGGGCGTAGCTACCGTCGTATCTGCTGTATCAATAATACTGGGCCCCCGCGGTACAGGGGCCCCGACCTAGGCAAAAATTCGCAACATGTTATTCACAGCCGTCTCATAGGGCAGCTAAGCATCTGTAACAAAAATTCGTTTTTTTTTTTATACGGGGCCCCCGAAGGAGTTTTGATACGGGGCCCCTGTGGGACTAACTACGCCACTGATTCAGATACAGATACAAATAAGTCAATCATTTGAGATACAAGTTTTGGAGTCAATGACACCAAATCAACAGGGTCAAGGTTGCGCAACCAGTCAACAACTTTCGTCCAATAAGATCACGTAACACAATGACCATTTAGCAACCAAACCTGATTTGAATAAAGAATCCAAGATGGCCTTGCTCCGGGGTATGGAAACTGGTATAAAAAACATCATACTGGTTTAGTTGTTACAAAAAAGTAATCTAGAATCACGAACAATGCAATGATCTGTGATCTTAGATCTTAAAACTAGACTACTTATAACGAATGAAGTTTGTTCTACTTCAGAACCAACTCGTTAGTTTTTTTTTTTAAATCAGTGTAGATATAATCCCATGATTTCTTCCTCTCCTAAGTGAAAGAAACGAGAAAGTGTATCCCACCAAACCGTAAAGCCATAAGTACAAACCATAAAGTCATAAGTTATTTTGTGTGTGTTTTTTGTCATTTTTGTTTTTTTTTTTGTGTATTATTTGTCTGTGTTTTTAGGTGCCCTTCTTGTTTTTCTTATATTCTTTATTTTACACAAATAACATTAACATAAATAAAAGAACAAACGACGTACACAGGCGAGCTTAACCCATAGTTGGGTTGTCTTACAGCAAACCTATACAAACATAACGAAATTGCCCTTTTTAATGTCACGGATTCAACAACCGTTCTCTTACAACCGATTTGTCACTGGACTATTACATTATAAGACAGTTAAGAAGTAATCTGTAGAAATGTGTATTTTTTGTAATATCACATGTCTTGAGATTGACGGTGTATTGGTCTGTAGTTTATCAAAACAAAACAATTACAGAATTGTCATCATGTCGGTCAAACATTCGTAGCTGAAAAGGGCGGACTTCTTAAGTGTCTCAGATGAAAGTTCCTGTCTCCTAAATATCCGTAGGTGAAAGATTCTATTGGGGTTACAGAAATAAATGAATCGTCCTGTCAATGAACATTTCAATGACAAATCGGTCGTAGGAGAACGGTTGCTGAATTAGGAACACGAAACCCTGGAGCGCGTAGAAACTTATCCGTCGAAGACAACACGAGCTCTATCCAAACCGCTTGCTTGTCATATCCAAAAAATTATGACATAGGTTCGCATTTAATCACTTTTACCTGATGGTAAAAGATGAATCATAAACATGGTTCTCATCTTTGTATTTTCTTTGTTTTTTTTTCCTAAGTACCTACATGTGCTTTTTGTTTCTCTTGTTGATATTGACTGTATTTATATCGGTACTTAGTTTTAAACTTTAATTGTGCTTTCGTGTGTGTTTTGTGTTGTAACAAATAAATGGTTTATCTATCTAAACTCGTTTGCTTAGAAATAATCTGCTCACTATTGCCTTGGTGATCTTAGGTTGTAACTATCAAAAAGCAAGCAAAGACTACGCCAAGAAATGTCAGTCATCCACCTGGTACTCTGTCGCTGGTTTTAAGTTGTAGAGGGTGCAAGTTGGGTAGGAAAATAGGTGATAAATATTCTGTGAAGAGACTGAGATAGATTAATGATACCGAATCAGGCCAAAAAAATATATATTTTAAAAATCCAACTTAATCATAACGACCTATGCCCCAGCAATAAACACACTAATGAGTTAATTTATTTATTTATTTATTAAAACTTTATGCACATAACACAGTACAAAGGCGGACTTAATGCCTTAGGCATTTTCTACCAGTCGACCTTAAGGTGGTGCAGAAACGTAACAAGGTAGGTGCAACTTAAAGGACAGACAAAAAGAAAAGAAACAAAATATAATAATAATAAATACATACTTAGATACATACATACAAATAAGAAAGGTCATTGTGAAAACAAATCAATCTAGTCAGTGCCGAGATAAATCCGCCAACTTCTCGCGAATGTAGTCTCGTGCCTTCTGCTTAAAAGACAAACGGCTGGTCGCCATCCTGATATTCGGAGGGAGCGTATTCCAAAGTGATATCGCCTGGACAAAAAAGGAGGAGTGGATAAGCCCTGAGCGGTGTAGGGGACATTGTAGTAGACGATTGTTTGATGAACGAAGGTTCTTATTGTGCCCAGAGCCAAGAAATTGAATTTCCGACATCAGATATGAAGGGGAAGAAGGATTGCAAAGAAAAGAAAACAAAGTAGTCAAGGCCCTTAGCGCTCTGCGCTGGCGAATGGGTAACCATTTTAAAAGCGAACGATGCTCGGAAACATGGTCATACTTACGAAGGTTGAAGACGAATCGAATGCAGTTATTCAGAAGACGGTCAAGTTTATTGAGGAGATCTGCATTCAGGTCATAGTAGCACACATCAGCATAGTCAATTAAAGGAAAGATAAGGGACTGTACAAGCAATGCTTTTATGTGAGCTGGGAGAAAATTCTTCAAACGATAAAGAGACCGTAACGTTCCAGTGACTTTTTGACTAACATTTGTGACCTGCTTCCGCCAGTCGAGACAAGTATCAACGTACAGACCAAGATCCTTGACCTCAGAGCTAAATGGAATCACTGTGTTGTTGAAGATAACGGGTGGAACGGCCAGTCCGTCCAGCTTTCTCAGACTATGTGGGCTGCCAATTATAATAGCCTGACACTTGGTAGGATTGACCGCTATCCCGAATCTATCAGACCAGTTTTTGATTACTTGTAAATCTCGATTCAGCTCTTCGATCGCATCCGATATGTTGTCCACACTTGACCGACAATACAGCTGCAGATCATCAGCATAAAGATGATACGTACACTGAAGCATAATAGTAATGAAGTTTATAAATACAGAGAACAAAAGAGGAGATAAAATACCGCCTTGAGGGACGCCAGCTACAAGGTCACACCACCCTGATTCAGAGTCACCAACACGTACTGACTGCTGACGCCCCTGAAGATAAGAGGAAAACCATTCCAGTACCTCATGAGAGACCATAAGATTAGAAAGGATAGACAGTAGGATTTCGTGACTGACGGTATTAAAAGCATTGGAGAAGTCAATTAACACCAAGATGGTAACTTTAGTGTCCTCCATTCCCCGCCTTATATCGTCAGTCACTTTAAGGAGAGCTGTCACAGTACTGTGCCCAGGCCTGAAACCCGATTGGAAAGGGCTGATGAGCGAGTTTTGGTAAATAAAGTTGGAGAACTGCTTATGAACACAGGCCTCGAGCACCTTGGACAGGAACGGTAGGATGGAAATTGGGCGAAAGTGAGAGGAGAGGGTGGGGTTAGAAACTTTAGGTAGAGGCCGAACATAGGCTTTACGCCACAAAGAAGGAAACATGCGAGAGGATAGAGAAAAGTTAACGATGTGGGAAATAGCGGGAAGAAGTTGATCTAAAGCCGACACGATCATATGACGGCTGATGTTATCACAACCCACGGCTTTAGATTTAATGGAGAGGATAATCTTTTTGATCTCTTCCGAGTTGACTGGGGTGAAAACGAAGGGGGCAATATTGGAACGCGTCAGACCATTAAGATAGTCAACAGTTTCACATTTGGTTTGACTATCGAGCAAAGGAACAGTGGAAAAATAACCGTTGAGCTCGTCCAAGCTAATTGTGTTAGGAAGGTCTGAATGTGCGGGTTTACCAATACCTAGAGATTTAAGGAATTTCCAAATATCAGCAGAAGAAGAAGAAGTGATGTTACTCAGAATGTGTCGGCGTTTTGCGTTACGTATCATCTGATTACACCGATTCCTATGAGTCTTAAAATATCTTTAATCTGGTTTTAATCTGACTATAAAAATAGTATGTCTCTGAGGTCGATCAATAGAACAGCTGGTTGAAAAAAAAAAGAAAATTGTACATTAAAAAGTAGTTGTCCTTGCTTATGTACGAGTGATTGTAAATTACTAGCCTAATCCCAACATGAGTGCACTTATACACTTGTGGTAAGCTACGTTTTAAATGTGAACTAAAATTATGAAACATCTGCAAATTCGAAATTGTAAAACTTTTTACTTATTTTTTATAAATAGTAGACACTATGATGTATTTAATGTTTTAAAAACCTCTGGTGTCTTTTCTGCACTAGATATTTTTTTGTGAACCAAAAATAAAAAAGTGGTCAAATGATATTCAACGAGGCATGCATATAATATTTTAAAATTAAGTGCCTTTTTATGTGGCCAAAACTAAAACCTTATCTATGAAAATGTTTATAAATCTTTAATGTACTGGTACACAACATCGATTTCAAAACTTCATCCTTTCAACTTGCAAGAGTGATTGCACGCCGTTTTAAAACGTTCTCAGCATCGTGATCAACTAGATAGTAATTGGAGTTTAAGCACGGCATTGTGTAACCTGCTCTTAATCGCAGACTGGAGGGAATTGACGAACCGTTGATCGGTGATGTTCTCAACAAATATTTTTAAACAAACTTGTAGAAGAATGGATCTATAACGTAAGTGATATTTTCGAGAACACCATTCTGTTTCTTTTTTGTAGTTAAGCTCTCGTTTGACCCCTATGCTACCTGGTGGTAAGCGATGATCTGGCCAACGATGGAACAAGCTTGCTTAGAAGTAACTTATTCATTCTTAACTTAAAGTCCCCATCTTTTAACTATCAGGAAACGCAAACTCTGGCAGAAATTTCTATTGCTTAGCTGTACGTATAATGAATGAATAAATGGATGGTACACTTAAGTTTCGGTTTAAAGCTACTCGCTAATCAATTTGAAAGAAACAGAAGAAATCTTGTTACGTAATATGACATTGAACTTAACCTAAGTACAACTATCGTAATTGACATCGATACGGGTGTAAAAAAATACGTCTGAACTTGGAACTATTGTTTCTATAAGTAAACAAGTTATAGTACGCCTGCGACATCCAGTGCCAGTTCGGTGTTTCTGACCAAACAATAGCCCATCTACTAGAGTGCCTAAAATTTCCCTCCAAATGCTCGCTGGTGGACCTAAAAAACGCCACGGACACTGCTATAAACGTGGCAACCTATTAGGCTCAAAAAATTGGAGAGAAGCAAAATCCATCTATTCTAAAACAAGAATAAGATGTATTTTTACCAAATTTATTATTAAAAATTAATCATTCCTTAATTTTTCGGTTCTATAACAATATGGAAACGATATTTTTTATGTTTTGTATTACTTTGTAAAATAAAAAACGAAAAACATTGGATAAAAAATTAAAATTAAAAAAAATACAGAATTCTACAGCTAAATTAACCCTAACACGTTTGCCAATTCATAGCTAAGACAATATGTTTAAAGTCATTTAGTAAAAATAAATAAAAAAAAACTTTATTTCTTTCCGTAAATAATAAAATAATAACAATAACTGCTCTTTTTTTCGTTTCTTCTTTTTTATGACATAATTTTTCAACGAAAATAAATAACTATTTATTTTCGTTGAAAAAATAAAAAAAAAGCAAATATTGCTGTCCACAAATGTTTCATAATAAACTTATTATGAAACATTTGTGGACAGCAATATTTGTCATATTTATATTGTCACTCGATGTCAAACATTTTGAGCCCGGATATTTTCGTCCACCGAATAAATAAAAGCGATAGCTTATACTTTTAGTTGCTTTCGGAGATCGAAACAGACAGCGATCAATGTCATGCTTAAACTCCCGTCAGAGCTTAATCCTGCTTATCCTGATCTATTGCAAAAATTGTGCAATCGACCGTTGTTTTGCTTTTGTATATTTTTCGTATGTTCAGTCCACATTAAAGACAGCAACAACAGCAACCTTAAGCGAATATAAGACGCGCTAGAGTCACTGCCCGCGCATGAAGATTCATCATCATCATCAGCCTTTTAATGTTCCCACTGCAGGGACACAGGCCTCCTCTCTCTAGAAGAGGGAATGGGCCATAAATCACCACGCGGGCCCAGTGCGGATTGGTGGATGTCACATGTCTTCGATTTTTTTAGTTCTAGGACATGCCGGTTTCCTCACGATGTTTTCCTTCACCGTTTTGAGAGCAGTGGTGATGAAATAAATTACACAAAGTAATGTGCCTGGCTGGGTTTGAAACCGCGACCTACGACTCGTAAGTCGGGGCCGTCACCACTCGGCCACCACTGCTCTCATGAAGATTATTCGAATAATAATAAAATTTCTCCTTCATTTATTAAACACAACATGAATAAAAGTCATATATCAAAAGGTTGGTAATTAAATTATCTTGAACCTTGTGAGAGTTTCATAAAAATACACGCAATGGTTTTTGCCTTATCTTCGCTTTTTGTCAGTGTTAGACATAACTTGTGAATAAATTACACTAAGTTCAATGAAAAAAAAAATCGTGTATCAAATGATTATGATAATAGTCTATATTATCATATATTTTTTTCAAAACATACTGACTAGTCTTTTAAACGCGATGTTGGATTTTAAATCATCAGAAGTAGTAGTATATCGTCGTCTCCATCTTAAGATTACCTTACTAGTTATACATAACTATTACAGGATTATGCTTCGTATATAGTTATAGGTTGAGATTATAATGCTGTGCATTGTGTATTCTCGTGGGATCAACACGCATGAGTACATAGATTGAATAGGTATAATTCTGCGAAATTCTGTTGCATGACTATTATAGCACGATAGTTTGATAAATTCATAAATTAAGATTAATTAGTGAAGGTAGCCTTTGCTAAGAGATATTTTGAGCTGTATTAGTGAATGGCAATTAGTGTAATTTATAGACGGTGATGGATAGAACCCTCTAAACTTCTTCTGAGTGCAAAACTCGAATATGACGGAACCATTAACTATCGTCGTTGTAAAGTGAGACTTCATTAAGTGACATTTATGGCCAAAATCAGTTAATGATGTCAAAACATCTAATTATCTAACGATGATTTATCATATATCATACACACATCCAAGTTTGTTTGAGTTTTTGTTTTCAGGGTAGTCAGCTAGGAAACACCGAACTCATTTAGTTTAAACTGACAGAAATAAATAAAAAATGACGTCAATTCTAAAAGTGTTCATTCAAAACTTATTTCCAATATAAATACAATTTATTTATTTATCATCATTAACTCATCATATACATCAATTCTACAATGATGTATATGATGATTCTACAATAATCACATGCATAAACTATTATAAGTATAGACCTGATACCTAATAAGGCCTGGAAGTTTTTTTTTTAAGATGAGGAATCAAATAACTACTCCCCTCTGGGTGAAAAAACAAGAATAGAATAAAATTAAACTTTGTTGTACACCAATCCAACCCAATAAAAGGAAACAGCTGGTCGACTCTTCGCGTGACCAGAGGGCTAGGCTTTATTTTTGTCAGCGAATCAGCATTGCCATCCAGCGTGGCAATGCTGCCAGCGTCCTGGGCACTTGTCACATTGATATCGATGTTTCATCCACATCGATATCAATGGGAAAAGTGCTTTTTGATGCCCAATAAATCATTTGTAAATATTAGAGTATTTTTAGTTTATTTAGCTTATTTTTAGTGTAATTAAATGTATATTTTTATGTTTAATAATTAAAATGTCGATATAAAAAAAATATATATATATATTTCTTTGAAAAAAAAACCCAATGATAAGTGTCTTTAGTGGTCTTTCGCTTTTCAGGACCGTGGTGACTCTTTCAAACAATGTCGTAGCCAAAAAGACATCAGCCCTAGGTCTACAGAATTTGGCTGAATATGTACTTTTTTTTTGTTAGCCTGTTCTGTGCCACTCCTGGGCAAAGGCTTTGTTCCACTCCTTCCATCTATTGCGGTCCTGCGCTTCCAGTTTGCCATTTTGGGAGGAAACTGTCTAGCTCATCACACCATCCCCTTCGTGGTCTGCCGCGACCCCGTCACACTGTTTCAGGGCGCCAACTTTTTTTACTTTGGCCCATAGTTTGTCGGGCATGAGGCAGACGTGTCCTGTCCCTTTTCAGTTGGGCAGCCTTTTGAGCTACATCCAAAATTTTGGTTGTGGAGCAAAATTTTAAAACGTTACTTTGTAAAATCAAAACTGCCGACCGGTAGTAAAACGAGGAAAACTACATGTTACATGCACTTAGGCTTTTACGCAGTTAAATCGAACAACTGGAAAAAAGCAATGCCAACACCTAGGTACTGGGAAATGGAAAACCCAGAGGGCCTACCTAAGTAGAATTCCCCGCTACATTTACAACCCAATCTGATTGAGTCACTGATTCCTGACTTACAGATACCGAATCCTTATTTCCTTATTTGATAATATTTTTTATTATTGACTAGCCTTCTTTTATTATTGCCAGCGGCTTCGCTTGCGTGAAAGAAGGGTTCCCTATACAAACTTTAGACCCCATTACATCCCTTTAAGAGCCAAAATTGTAAAATCCTTTCTCAGTGTTCTCCTACGTCATAACAGGAAGACTTGTGTAAAATTTCACACTCCCAGTAGTTTTGGCTATATATATAGATTATAGGTTCGCGCTTGATCGCTATATCACCTGATGGACAGCGACGATGGAGCGCGCTTACCAAAAAGTAACCTAATAACTCTTGACTTAAAAATTCCATGATCGTAGCCATCAGGAAACATCAGCAAGGAATTCCACTTCGATTCACAAAGCGTTTTGTACGGGATGTCTTTTTGCAAAATAAATGTTTTTTTTTTCTTTAATTCTTTGTTGTACACAAAAACTTAACATAGATACAATGATTTGACAATTCATGTACAAAGGCGAGCGTAACTCAACATTGAGTACAATCTAAACTTACATAAATACGTCTAATGTATATATATATATATATATATATATATATATACATAGATATTTTTATTGGATTTCGACACATTGCTCGCAGAACACATGATCGATGGAAATGAAAGGTTTTAGAGTGGCGACCGCGTACCTACCGGAAATCTGGGCATTGGATGGCCTTCCAGAAGATGGATCGATGAACTGGTGAGGGTCGTGGGAATCCGATGGATGCGAGGCGCACCGCAGATGCGGATGGAATGGGACATTTGGGGGACGTCCAACAAAGCAACTATTTCGGCAGAAAGGACGATGGATGCAGACTATCGGACAGGTTACCTTCAAGAAAAAGAAGAAATTATGATAACTTTTTTGTTGAAGAGGATAATCATCTTATGGCTTCTCCCGTTCTAGAGGGGAAAGCAAAGGCGTGTCAGACTTCTACTAATACGACACCTACATTCTCCAGTCCCCCCACCCACGTTCTAGGCCCATTGGGTTTCTTTCCCAAAAATTCGCCACTGCCCTAGCGGGCATTGGTCCTACGCACGTGGAACACTACTCGCCGTTGACGACTTGGACTCAGTCTGGACGATTACCATTTACGGGACTTGTTGATGATAGATAGAAACTAATGACGAGACGTCAGAAAATGTAGAAACTGCATCTGGCATTGTACCTTCTGTTAATCCTCGTACCTATGTAAACGAGAAAACTTCAAAAGAGGTGCCAACGCCGTCGACAAAGACACGCAGTATCTAAAAAAATTGTACCCCAATCTATCTGTCTAGACTTTCCCAATTATCTTGAGGTCAGTTTCTAACATAATCAATTTTTCACTGGGTAACACGAAACTGCTTGGCAAGACCCAATTTTATATGTGATAACTTAAAACCACTTAACAAGACTGGTATCAAATTATTTATCTATCTGAGTACAATAACGTATGTCAAAGTTCTAACATATAACAGCTAGGATCAATAGCTAAAGAGAGCCTTTCCCTACTCCTCTATCATTAAAGTGAGTATAGTTTAAAAGCTTGTCGCTTAATCCTACTCAATCAAAGGCTGTCTGATGAAGAGGCCACGCAAAAAAAAGAGAAATACCACTTGAAAACTTGAATTTTTTAAGAAAAACTGATTTTGCAGATTCTGGCAATGCAAGTAGATAGTGTATAGCAAAGTTTGCGGGATCAGCTAGTATAAAATTAAAAAAAAAAACTTGTACGACATCCCTTTTAATCCGTCCAACATAGTTTCCGATTAAAAGGACATGGCTAAACTGAAGTATGGACGACTGCCCTGGCAATGTATAAACATGGTTCCTAGCAATATATAATCCTGAACAGCTGAAAATTAGTATTTTGTAATTATAACAGTTCAGGAACTTTTCATATCTGCACAATCCTGAAAATAAAATCGCGTAACTCCTACGACAAAGAAACAAAAACTTCGAACAATGACGTTGCTATGAACTTTTATGTAGGCGTTTTAGTATCTCTGCGACGATTTTTAATGATAATTGTTTTTTATCTGGCGATTTTACACTAAATTACTTGAAATAAATATCTACTAAAGGTTAATCGCTCCATAAAAATCACAAAAATATAATTTTTATCTGTTGTAAAACCTGCTTATCCAAATGAGACTATGGTAATAACATTTTGATTAAAATGATGTGAATGTACTTACTTGAAATAGATCTTAAAGATTAATTAACTGAGCTCATCATCAACATAGCGTTTGTCCCAGTTGCAAACCTAGGTAGCTTCCACCTCGGTACCCAGAGCAGCCGAGACTAAAGATTACCTGAGTTAAATATTTGTGATTTTTGTATTAAGTTCATAAACGCACTGAGTAACTAAGGACAAAAAAAAATGAAATAAAACAACAAAAATGTGATGTACCTATTTATTTATTTTTTTATATATTATTATTCTCAAGCAACAAGTGCCAAACATTCAAGTTTAATTGAACATCACATACCCTTGCACTGCGGGGGATATAAAAATTATATGTTCCAATAAGAATCTTTTTTATAAATGATGGAACAACATGTAACTGTTGTTCATTAATACAACCATTTTGTTCATTAAACACACAGTGACTAGAAGTATTTGCAGCCCGTTTATAGTTTGGCAGGTTTAGTTCTGGCTCTGGAACAAGTCCCGGTGCTGGTTCAGGTTCAGATCCAGCTAGTGGCTCAGTTTCTGGTCCAGCTCGTGGCACAGGTTCAGGTCTAGGCAGGGTTAACCGATTTCCATTCCGATTTGAATGCCTTTGATGCCTTATCCAAGGAGGATGACACACGTAGTTGGCAGCCTAAAAAAAAGGTAATTTATGTTAGTTGCACGATGTCTTTGTTATAAAAAAAGAAATGATTATTTGGCTGTTAATAGGCTGAGAAACTGAATATCTGGATAATTATATTGTGTTTTATGTTATTTTTGTTTATGTAAGATATATTAAGTATAACTATCTGTACCCTGCGGTATCACCTGCATCGTTATAATAGCCTTTAACCTTCCTCAGTAAATAGGTAATCTAACAGTGGAAGAATTTTTCAAATCGGACCAATAGATCCTGTGATAACCAAGTTCAACTAAACAAACTAACTTCAGCTTTATAGTATCAGTACAAATAGTATATAGACATAAAAATGACTCTTAGTTATGTTATGTCTGAGTATGGTTTCCGCACTTAGTCTTGTGTAGACCATTGTATGTGGACTCTTAGTTAGTTTTGACTGTTACTGCAGAGAGTAACCTGCTATAAATAAATAAATAAAGCAATTTATTGTATTCATATATCACTATAATTACCTGATGGAAAGCTGGATGTGACATTGGTAAATCCTGCATCATCAAATCAGTTCTTTCCACTGCATGACGTTGCACACTTCTCACAGAACAACCACAAGTTATGCACACCATTGTATGGCCAATTAAACGACCATCATTTGCTGCTTCCGAATTCAGTAATTCATAACAAGGATGACAAATGTTGGCATCCCTAGGAACCTAAAAAAAAAAACAAATGTGAATTAAGTACCATAATACTTAGTACCATAATACATAAGTTATAAAAACCTAAAGGTTTGATTAAATAACAGTCATCTAAGGTTACCTACCGGTCTGTTTTTGTCGTCACATTACAAGGAGTCATTTTGGGCCCTTGCTAAGTTATGTATTTTGAGAACCAAGGTAAACAACTTAGGCGGTAACGTAGGTAGGCGAGCAAACAATAAGTCCAATAAACAAGCGAGGGTCAATGAAAATCCAAAATACAAATCTAAAAAGCACAACGAACAAGTAAACGGCAGAGCGTTTACTTCAAACGACGTCTGTTTTTGTTTTCATAGAGTAGAGATGGTACGGACTTCAAATAATCGATTAATTAATTTAAAGAGATGAAAAAAAAAATGTGTTTGTCAACCACGACAAGCACAAAATATGTTTAAGTATTACATTTATATTATGCGCCAAAAGGGTTAGTAATATACTTATCTAGTTACAATTATGTTGTTTTCTGAAATAAATCGTTTTGATAACCGTTATTAAAAATCGATGTTAGAGCAATTATTTCAATTTGACATTCTGAAAATGCGTTTTGTCTCCTCCCTAGATTGCGGTATTCAAGTTTGATCTTGACATGTCAAACCAAAACAAAGCATAAAAACAATTAAGAAACTTTTTTAAGTTTATTATTTCACGAAAGTTATAGGAAATTATTAAATACTAAATAATTCATGAATGAATATTTAAATGCTAAAGGTTAGTGTGAAATTCTTATACGTTCTCAGGGCAGCCGTTTAGCCATCTCCTTTATCGTAACCAAAAGTGAAAAGTCCTTCTGAATTTTCGAACTACCAGAATCAGAATCAAAGTTGTGAATATGTGAATCATTAACCGTTATAAAATTTGGGCCTTAATTCTAGATGGGTAAATCCGAGAATAAAGAATTCGAAGTTACACACAATTTACAACATTGTACAAAGTAATCGTGAAAGAGGAAACTTGGTTTATAAAACAAATGAAGATGGAATCCAGGGTGAGTGAACGGGTCCTCCCAGAGGCATGGCATTGACCATTATACCTTACGCAGACGAATTTACGTCACTAAATTTTTCGGTTTCCTGTTAGCTATTGCAAATTTGCATGATTTGCGCATGGAGATGCAACGCCCGCGCAGCCCGGGGCGAAACCCAGCTGCCACGATAAGTCGCGACATGATTAGACAAAGTTCCGTAGGGCCAATGTGAATAAGAGTGAGTTTTTCAGCCTGTAAAAGTCTGAAACTATTACCTGTCCCACGCAAGAGCGCGGAGATATCATTGGATGATTCTCCCCTCTAAAAAGATATGAAAAATTGATTTCTTAATATTTTACACATTTTTATTCACTTGCAGATTGTGGAACTGTGAAGGAGATTTTGGCATGGTTTGTGACATAAGGATATTTTTATTGCACGGAAAGTTGTCAAATGATTCCTTCCACTGAAATGGAAAATGGGATCTACAAGACAAAGTTACAGTTCTGTAGTTCTGGTAAACAAAAGATAACCAACAGCTGTCTATCTCCAAGGAGGTTAAAAATCAACGCTACAAGATCTCTTAAACTATGTACAATATGACAATCAGAGACAGTACGAGAAAATAATATATTGATGGACAAGAACTAATTCATATTCTGTTCATAAAATAGAATTGGAAAACAAAAAGATATTAACTACGTATCCGCGACTACAACTGTCAAAAATTAAAAATGTATAGAATTGACTTGTGTTAAAAAAAAATACGCGCATTCATCTTTTTTTTTCAATACATGATATTTTTTTTTATTGTTTGGCTTCTCATATATAGGCCTCACTCAGCAACTGTGGTGATGGAAATGACCAGGTATTAGATAAAAATAATAAAGTACCTACAGAAAACCTCAATTCTTAAATAATGACATTATAGAATTGTAAAAAATGGTTTTCAAAAAAATTGTTTTTATTGTTTCTCATACATACCTTTCGAGTACCTACTGTAATTAGAGACATAATAGAAAGACAATAGGTATGAGCAGTGGTGGCCGAGTGATAACGGCCCCGACTTACGAGTTTGTAGGTCGCGGGTTCAAACCCAGCCAGGAGCATTACTTTGTGTAATTTATTTGATCATCAAAATGGTGAAGGAAAACATCGTGAGGAAACCGGCATGTTCTAGAAGGAACCAAAAATTCGAAGACATGTGACATCCACCAACCCGCACTAGGCCCGCGTGGTGGATCATGGCCCATTCCCTCTCCTAGAGAGGAGGCCTGTGTCCTAGCAGTGGGAACATTAAAAGGCTGATGATGATGAGGTATGCGAACGCCGGCGTTCGCTCGGAGCTCAAGTGTAATCGATACGACAAAAAGTTTCCCTACTCCCGAATCCTGAAATTCGATGGAAATCTTACCGTTACATCACCTTTAGATCGTTTTGGCTACTGTTTTCACTATTTAACTACAAAGGCACCAAAAAGCTATTATATAGCTTGCTTTTCTTTTGTTTTTTTTTTTTATTTCCCCTATGTTTGCAATAATAAAGTAAAAGAATTTGGCTAGGTAAAGTATAGGTGGTCTCACATTAAAACATATTGTTTCTTCATGTCTTTGTAGCAAGCTATAATAAAAAAAACAATAGCTTTTTGGTGCCTTTGTAGTTAAATAGTGAAAACAGTAGCCAAAACGATCTAAAGGTGAATATTCCATAGTTGAAAAGTCCTGTCGTCGAAACAAACCAATGCGAACCGTCCTGTCGACGAAACCTCCATCGGTGAAACGTTCTATCGACGAATCTCACAAAAACGAAAGGTCCTGTCGACGAATCGTCCAAAGGAGAAACGTCTGTCGGCGAATGCTTGCACAATCATTCTTTACACCCCATTTTTTATGTTAGGTAAAAATCATCTAATGACGGATCCCGCCCTTGGGCGGAGCTGGAAACAGTGTCAGACTCTTACTGACTAAACAGCCTACCTCGTCTCTATGTCGCCATCTATACCAGGGCTAGAGCCTTCCTTTCAGACACAAACCCTTGGCTCCAGTTGGCTCCGACCCTTCTGCAGGGTCCCTACGGTTTGCTGACAACTCCTTGAGGCGCGCGGGAACAGTGCGCGCCGTCAACGACTAGGCTTGATCTGGACGATTACCAGACGACCTTCTTTACATCCCATTGTGACCCCTTATTAATTTAAGGCTGATGAGGAGGAACTTAAAATTATTAAGTTCCTCATCATCAGCCTTTTTAATGTTCCCACTGCTGGGACACAGGCCTCCTCTCTAGGAGAGAGTACGGGCCATAATCCACCACGCGGGCCCAGTGCGGATTGGTGGATGTCACATGTCTTCGAATAAGTTCTTATTGTTATTTTATTGTTGCTGTGCATACCAATATTATAAATGCGAAGTAACTCTGTCTGTCTGCCTGTTACGCTTTCCCGCTTAAACCTCTCAAACGATTTTGATGAAATTTGGCACAGACAATCTTTAGATCCTGAGAAAGGGCATAAGCTACTTTTTATTGCGAAAAAAAAGACGCAGACGAAGTCGCGAGTACCAGCTAATAAAAAATATGTCTATCTATCTATCTTTACCATAATAGACATTGGGTAGGTATATTATCAAAAACCTGTCTTCCGAATTTCCGAACAATCAAATTTAATTTATTTGCGCACGAAAAATCTGATGAACACTTGGATAAATAAACTTTAAATGTTTTTTTACATACACAAGTACTTTTCATTTGTACCCTATTGTTTGACTCAATGCTGGGAATGAGATTTATTGTGTCAAGAAATATTGTATGAGATATATATGTCACACATTAATTACAATCATTTTAAAATTATATTCTCATAACAATAATGATTGTTATTATTTCTCAAAATATGTTGCTTAAATATTTTAAATCTTTAACCAACGTATTGTCTGGATGGAATGAAAAAAATCGGGTCGCGTCTACCCTAAATCAAATTAAACTATTTCTTAATTAAGGCAAGGAAGGAACAGGGTAGGTTTCCCGCTCCGACAAAGGGCGGGATTTGTCATTGGATGATTTTTACCTACCATAAAAAGAAACTTACTGAGAGCCAAAAATTAAAGAAAATAATATTTTTGTGTAATACCCTCGTTTATGTCAATCTCCGATTACGACTGAGTGAAATCATGCCATAAAGTGATGAATGAAAATACACCCAATGGTTTTTGTCTGATCTTCGCTTTTTTGTCTGTGTTAGACATAACTTTGAAAATAAATTTCACCAAGTTCAATGAAAGAAATTGGAAATAATCTTCTATCAAATTATTAGGAAAATAGCCTAGTTTAACATTTTCAAAACATACCGACTAGCCATTTAGACATGAAGAATAGAATAAAATAGAATAATACTTTATTGTACACGAAAAATAGTAACAATTACACAGAAACTTATATGTAAATAGTAGTATGTGTGTAAGTTTGATTTAAAATCATCAAAAGTTGTATATATATCTCCATAAGTCTCCCTACGCCTAGCCCCTTCGCGCAGGTATTAACGGAAAGTTGCTTATTTGCCAAATTTAAATTGATTTTTCTATAAAACTTTTTATTTACGTTCTTGGATAAATATCAAAATACCCTATAAAAAAAATGCTCAAATATTGTAGATTCTATTTTTGAAAATTTGACAACCGGATGGCGCGAAATCATGCGCGAACGCCGGCGCTCCCTTGGGTAATGAAAGGTGGCGAACCCTAATTACTTAGGAGGAAAAAAAACAAAAGACTATCTGGAAATCAGCTGATTACCCTCTTTACTGTTGGTAATTAAAAGGTAAATTGATAACAAATATCTGATAACGCAATCTGTAAATCATTGATAATCTTTCATGGTATATTTTTTGGAGCAAAGGGCAACCGAGAGCACACAAATGAGTTTCAAGATGCGTTTAGACTAAGAAACTTTGTACGGTAAACACACAATTGGGCAGGAATACTTTTCCGGCAAAACAAAATAGGTTTATCAAGAAGGCAAAAATGAGACGAAAGAAATACTATTTTCGTAATTAAAACTTCATTTATCTACATTGTGAGGAAACGTCGTTAGTTTATTACTTTATAATTATTACAAAAATATATTTAAATAACTGACACGAAAGAATATTTTCATATTTAGTTAACTTTATTATTTAGTATCTAAACGTTACTCTATCATTACCTGCTTTACAAATAATACAAAAATAGGTTTTAATATTAAATAAAACGAAATACGTTTGAGGTCACGTAACTACAAGAATGTCATAAATTCATAATAACTCTTTGAGGTTAAGTGGTTACTATGTGTAGTTTAACCTAACCTAACAACAAACTTCTGATTCATACCCACAACCAATCACTCTTTACTTATTACTAAATATTTACTTTAAATAAATAATCCACTTACTTTTCTGTATTGTCCTCGTACTAACGTAAATTAAAGTCACCAATAACAAATACGATAATGTCAAAAAACGCGCCATTTTTTTTTCAATTTATCAAAAAACACTTCAATTTAAAAAAAAAGAACTTCACTGGCAACTAAATAATTCAAACACTCGAATCTATCATTTTAAAAACAGAATACTTTTTTTAAGCACAATGATTACCGCGCAACTGTCTTTACAACACTGTTCGGGATTTACTTTTAGTAATGATTTTAAAAGTGCAAGTCGGACAAGACATTGAGTGGCGTGGAGTGTACTGTGCTAATTTTTTTCCTACCTTGAACTGAACCTTGACAGTGCGTGTAGAAAATGCATTCCTGATCATATTAGACCCTTTGCGACAATAGAATTAAATTGTATTGGGTAATTTAAAACGTGTAAGTAATTTGGGTCAGTAAAATAATTGTGCAATATGTACTTTAGTGTTGATATAAAACTAGTGAGGTGAATTATGGCCAATAATATGATTATAATTTGTCACGGATTGGTTTTGTTGTTTCTTTTTATGATTATTTGCCAAATGGGCCATGGTAAGGTTAACTGCAACTAATTATAAGTAATAATAATCTAACTATTCTTTATAAAATTTATAATTATTTTTTATTTTCTTTTGAAGGTAGTGAAGCTTAGTCTCAAGGTTGATAAAATGCCGTCCTTCAGATTCACAATAAAATTTAGATGTTACTTACGTTTTAGTGCCCGTTAATGGAATGACGGCATAAATGTGCTCACACCGGCAATTCGGAGCAATTTATTGCCCAGTAACTTACCTACTTCAAGAATTCGGGAGTGATAAGTATTTCACTTAATCAATAGATCATGACATCAGACAAGTCAGAGTGAAGCAATAGTTTAACCTCATTTCTATTGACCTGTAATATTGCTCTGTGTTCCTTAAGATGGCCGTGACAGTAGTAACTATATTATAGTTAGTAGTGTAGTTTTATTTCATATTCTACAATATAAAAAATTTAACTATAAAAAAAGGAAATAAAATAAAAATTTATGTGCGTGCGATTGTCTCTAAAATTGTAAGAAATTACATCAAATAAATTAAAATTAAATCAGAATTAAATTAAAATCAAATAAAAATTAAATCAAAGCCTAACAAATAAACTATAAAACAATTAAATTAATGTACCTATAAATCTGCATCGCAGTATAATATAGATTAACAAAATATTAGACTCATAAAATATTCAATAAATTATAGTTAATTATCACAATAAGCATAAATGTAAACATTGACACGACATTAATTCACTATAACAATAACAAATATGTTATTATTATTAAATATGTTATAATTTTACTTTATAAGGTATAACAACAATAATAGTAATCATGTGTTTGATATTTTGTCATGGATATTTTTTTTTTTTAAATAACGAACAGATATACTTAAGAATTCAATATTTCCAAATAATTCATTATATTGTTTCGTTATACGACGAAGGGACAAAAGGGAAGGGGGTTGTAGTTAAGTTAACAAAAATTTATACAAGTATCAATCTTGTCCCTGTATTTCTAAATACAGAGACAAATTAATAAGTTGGCTTTAGGGTCTTTTTTATTTGTTTTTATTCTAGACAGGCTCGCGTTATACAGCAATCTCACCTGATGGTAAGCGATGATGAGGTCGACGATGGAGCACGCTTACCTAGAATAACCTATTCACTCTTGACTTAAAGACCCCTAGGTTGTAGCTATTAGGAAACAGATTCGGGCAGGGAATTTCAGTCCTTAGCTGTACGCATAATGAATGTGTTCACTTTGTATACAGGGTGTCATTGACATGTTAACGCAAACGAATACCATAAATCCAGTACATGATTCTAGACCCTGCAGTGGTGGAATTTTTTGTCGGTTTTTTCTTATTTTTTTTAATGATTTTTTACGTTTTTTAAATTAAACTGTATAAAAACGTCATTTTAACATTTTTTTCGAAAAAAATAAGTGAATTATATTCTAAATCAATAATGTCATCGGGTTTGATTAGAATAACGACTTTATTTGCCTCGATGATTTTTTTATTAATTTTTTTTTTCGTAAAAATTTTTTTGACGTGACAACGTCTTAAATTAGGTTGCGGCTGGGAGTCACTTATGAAAAAGTGTAACGCTCGGTAACGTTACGATGAGTCACCGAACGAGAGAGAGGCCCGCCGAATGCCTTGCGTCTCTCTCCCACTCAACTATGATCGGTCTGCCGCGCGCGCAGCAAACAAAATATATTTCTATAGTTTAAATTTGTGCAATTCTTATTTTCATTCAATTCCTTGTTCCTATTGTGCAATTTAATTATATTCATATCAATAAATATTCTACCGAGAAAAAGACGTTGTCACGTAAAATCTTCGCCCGTAAAACCGACTTTACAAGCAACCATTTTTTTTTCTTTTTTTTTCTAAAAATATCATTGGGATTGGTTAGAATAACGATTCTATACAGGTAAAAAATAAAAGAACAAAACTTTTTTTTTCAAAAATTTGAAAAAATACCGACGAAAAATTCCACCACTGGGGTGTCCAGAATCATGTACTGGATCTATGGTATTCGTTTGCGTTAACATGTCAATGACACCTTGTATATGGGTGGGATCTCCACCATGTACCTACACTACCTACCGACCGTCTCTGTACCTTGTATGTACTGGGGTCAGCGGTAATTAGGGTTGTAACTAACTTTAAAATGACAATTAAGTACTATATATCTTTATTATACTACTATTATAAAAAGTAAAGATTAAAATCAGTTCAATAATTTTTGAGTTTAAGTATTCAATCTAAACTCAAAAACTACTGAACTGATTTATGTTTTTTCTGTACAATACTACCTTATCACTAAATGACGTAGGTACTATATATTTTATACATAGCAATAATACATTTGTATGTAAAATTTCATATAATATACGGTTTCATTTAATATTCATTTCATTTAAACTCCGATTGTCTTAAAATATTTATTACCATCAAATTTAATTAAAGAACGTACTAATTGAATATTTAATATATCCTCATAATAAAACTTTCAGCAATCAAACTCAAGGATTTAATAAAATTAATTTGCTTATAACCACTACGTTCATTATAATTAAAAATTATTACAAGCACTAAAATTATATATAAATTCCACAATAATTTATTACCCATTACATATATATTACAGCATATATATTTATATATTTAACATATATTTAACAGCAAGTATTTATAAATTTTATAAAAGATGGAAAAAAAATTGAAAATCAATTCGTCTCCACAGTCATCGCTGTCCAACCGTTTCTTATCGGTATTTAAATATTTCACACACACTACAATACATTTGTCGGCGTCGTGATCGTATTTATTTGACTTTCATAAATATAAACTTAGCCCATTAACTATATCAGAGATATGAGCCCTTGTTTGTTTCTCACGTGACTATTTAAATGGCTGAATCTCTAGTGATAACTATTAATAAGGAATTCTCGGAAACACATATTCATTTGTTTTGTCTACAAATGTTACTCACCTGCACTTGCTTGTTTTTGCTATGGCACCAGTTTTATAACTCTTGTACTTTAGCTGGTCTGTCGCAGTTCTGTATCAGGTGTTCCATTTTCAAAAATAAATTAAGTATAGCTTAATTTTGCCACGACTTAATACCTATTCAACAAATGAAATAGGGACTAAATAACTTACTTTCACCCCTCGTATAACAATGTAGGTACTATTTCTTCCCGTAATTCCGCAGCCCATCCCACCCAAGGACCACACCCGCCGTTATACGCACGCTCTGCGTCTGCTAAAATTCCTTCTAAATCCGATACTCATGATAGTCAAATCAGTGAAAAATAATCGAATAAGTACGCAAGAATTGCTAGAAAGTAAAAATTAATAATATCTATTATTATTTTCAGGAAAATTAAACATACAACCAACACAGACAATAAAGGTAGCTAAAGCTATTTAATTAGAAAACTGAAACTTTATAATATTTATACAAATTAATTTACTAAATTGTGAATAAAACTAAACTGTCGTTAATTTAACAGATTATTTACATTATTTTTACATTAAAAAAAAAATGGTAACAGCAACAAGGAACAAAATTAAGAATTAACTTTTAAAGTCAATATTGCTTACCTCCCATAACATACGGCGTGATAATAATTTTTCTTCAGGCTTCATATTATGAAGCGTTCCTTGGTTGGTTTAAAAGAACATTTTTGCTGAATTTCAATTCAATTTCGAGTAGTTTTGGCGTGAAGTCGGACATACATACAGACAAATAGACAAACATTCGACACTTTTTTTCATGAGTAACGTTTTTCTAACAAGACTTAATATTTTTAAAATTCTTAATCTACAGTTTTCCTTTCGTTTTTTTTTTTTATTATTGTGTTTCGTTATTGTTTTTTTTTTGTTTTCGTTATTGTTTTGTTTTGTTGTGCGGCTTGTATTGTCATCTAGCGGATTATTACCAAACTAATTGCAAACTAAGCAACTAAGTTAGCGGTTGTGAACTTCGAATAGGGTTGCTTCGTATTGAAACTAGATGGCGCTTTGCGGACTTATCGCAATGCCATCTAATTTAACTTCAAAGGTCTATTTTCTAAAGTTTTATCATTTTAAGTGTAACTTTAGACCTACTTTACATCCCTTTAGGAGTTGAATTTTGTAAAACCCTTTGTTAGTGTTCGCCTACGTCATAAAAGGAAGCCTTGTACACAATTTCACGCTCCTAGTCCCAATAGTTTCGACTGTGCGTTGATATGTCAGTCTGTTTCTCCTTTTACATAAATAAATTAACAGTAATTGAGAGTTCATACTTCCCTATTCTGCGGTATCATGAGGAGAGAATGGTTAAGTAGTTTACTGCTTGCTGTGTGGTTCTTTGCACTTCTTGTCTCAGAACTCTATTTTTATCTTCCGGTACTTACTAACCTAGTGTTGTAAAAGTAGGGTGTTAAAGCAATTTTTATCTAACAAAGTGGACCATGTTCGTGTCTTTTTAAATAAAAGCTATTATCATTATATTCTCTATTTATTTTCTATACATATTTTATATCCCGCCGGTGTTGGAAGCAGGGTCCAATCTACCAGTACTTAGGACTCCAGAGACAGGAACCTCCTCATAATACGAGCTGTGTCGACTGCCTCTTATTATTAACTAGCGACCCGCTCCAGCTTCGCACGCGTACTGATATTGTGCATGTATTATACACATAAACCTTCCTCTTGAATCTATACTTAATATTATAAAGCTGAAGAGTTTGTTTGTTTGTTTGTTTGTTTGTTTGTTTGAACGCGCTAATCTCAGGAACTACTGGTTCGAATTGAAAAATTCTTTTTGTGTTGAATAGATCATTTATCGATATCGGCTTTAGGATATATAACATCACGCTGCAACTTATAGGAGCGAAGAAACAATGGAAAATGTGGAAAAAACGGGGAAAAATATTCATCTTTGGGGGCTTTCGTTGCGTGCGCTGCGAAAACGAAAGAAGATACCAAAAAAATTTGTATGAAAGAATTATTCCTCTTAAAATGATCTAAAAAAATGTCCGTGACAGTATATGTCTATCTTTTAAGATTAACTCACTAGAACCGTTTTTATGGGAATCAAATTTGGCCGAAATTAATGCATTATTACCAATTATTTGTTAGAGTTGTATCAACATAGTAATATTAAACTTTATCCAAATAAATGTGTTATTGATTAAGAGTATGTAATTGTGAACAAAATTGTCTTTGACATCACTTATTTTCAATGAACATCTTAGAAGGTATTACAATTTTAAAATAACTCCGATATAAAATTCACACGCGCCGCATGATGTTGAAAATATGACGCTGCGCCTGGGGTGAGGAGAGGGGTTGCTTGCGGGCGGCGCGGAGGGGTTTTTTTATGGTAGGTAAAAATCATCCAATAACGAATCCTGCTCTTGGGCGGAGCGGGAAACAGTGTCAGACTCTTACTGACTAAACAACCTACCCCGTTCCTCCCTTGCCTTATTCCCAGAGTCCCGGTATAACGCTTTCGCACCAACCCTCGGCTGCAGGAGGCTTCGGCCCTGAAGGGCCCTACAGTTTGCTGACAACACTTTGAGGCGCGCGGGAGCAGCGCACGCCGTCGACGACTTGGTCTCGGTCTGGACTGTTACCAGACAACCGGAGGGCGAGCTACCCATTGCTCACCGTCCGCAAGCCAGCGTCTACGGTGGCCGGATATCGGCGGGATCGTGGCGGCGAGGGCGCTGTTGCCCTTGCCTGATGCGGTCGGCCTCCTCCTTTACGAGCATTACTGCTTCGCAGAAGGAGGCGACCGCTTGCCATTTTTCTTCACTGCGGACCATGGCCTGCACCAAGGCCCGGCGCGAGAGGTCGCCGCCGCCGATCACCCCCACGAGAACACGGCGATGCTCTTCTCAAGCGGGGCACACCTCCTCCTCCACCGTGTGCTCCACCGTGTCCTCCGGGCTGGCCACATAGTGGCGACACCCGGGCGTCTCTTCCCCACGAATCCGGCGCAGGAATCTCCTGAACTTTACATGTCCGGTGAGAACCTGCGTCATGTGGAAGGTGAGGACGCCGTGATGTCTATCCAACCACGCCTCAAAAAGGGCACTTACCGCCGAGATTATGGCGTGCCCACGGGGGGTGTAGCTCTATGAAGTACTTTTAGATAATTATGTTCTTTTAAAAACTAAATTGTCTAAAATAACAACAGAAATTGACACGGGCAAAGTCGTAGGTAACAGCTATAATTTATAAATCTGATGTTGTTTGCAAAAATAAATATGATGCCCAAAATAACTATTCCACGCGGACGAAGTCGCGGGCACAGCTAGTTACTCTATATGTATATTGAAAAACTGCATCAAAATCCGTTGCTTAGTTTTAAAGATCTAAGCATACATAGAGGGAAGCGACTTTGTTTTATACTACCTATGTAATGATATCGTGATATTTTACAAATATTCAAGACTAAGTGATTTTTTTTTTTGTTGTTTATTTATGCTCCAATATTATAGGTGATAAAAGACCTTGGCCGACGAGTTTCATTCAGTTGTATAATTTGATAATTAGAAACTCTACAAATATTATATTTTTAACTGATCTATTCAAGTTTTGAGGTAGTCAATCCAAGGTGAAGAATAATTATATTCGAAATTTTATTATTAGTTGCTTAGACTTTCTATCAACCAAATCCTCACATTTCTCTCTTATCAGTCTAGTCGAAAACAAGTGTCAAGATGAAATTTTGTATCATATTTGTGAGTGTTGCGTTTTTCATCGCTTTGTGTTTGTTGGAATCGGTTGACAGCTGGACATACGAGCAAACTTACACTTCTGCACTGAAGCAACCAGACGCTGCAGATCCCAAGCAAGAAGATGTTTCAGCACAGGAGCATTCACACAAGTCAATGTTCAAGCTACCAGACCCATCAACATTCAAGGAACCAGAAACTTCAGAAGCTGAGCAACTTGACAATTCAGAAGCTCTACAATTCCATAGACATCTTATAGGAAAAGTTAAGTGTCGATGCCCAGAGGATTTCGTGTTGGTGGTATCGACGTGCGTTTCTTGTGCTGAGTAAGTACTGAACAGTTCAAAATTCGCTTCTATTTTGAAACAGAACCACATTCTTGAGACTGACAAACCAATGGATGGCCCGCAAAAGAAAGAAAAAGAACGAGAAAGGAGAAGGGGAAAAAGTGGATCATTGGCAATTATGCACTTGTCGAGTCAAAGCTCCGAGTTGGTAGCCTGTCCGTTTTCTATCGGTTGCATTTCGGGAAGTGTGCATTCAAATTGCATCCCGGTTTCCTCCGGACATGACGGTTTCCTCACGATGTTTTCCTTCACCATTTTGAGAGCAGTGGTGATGAAATAAATTACATAAAGTAATGCGCCTGACTAAATTCGAAGGTCTTTAAAAAAAAACCCGTGACCTGCAAGTCACTCGTTACCACTCTGCCATCACTCTCATGCTCCTAGTCGGGGCCGTCAAAACCGGCCGGCTGGGGCAAGATTCAATACATAGTTGAAACTAGCGGCCCGCACAAGCTTCGTACGGGTGCAATGATGATATTAAATATATCATGCATATATTATACATAAAAACCTTCCTCTTGAATCACTCTCTATCTATTAAAACAAAAACCCATTAAAATCCATTACGTAGTTTAAGACGTAGTTTTAAAGATTTAAGTATACATAGTTACAGCGGGAAGTTGTTTTATACTATGTAATGAAGACATGCGGTCGTAGGAAGACCTAGGTGTCCATGCTCTGATGGATAAGAAAAAAGTGCATTCCTTGTAGCACTTTACGAGTGACTTCGTATGCGAGAACATTTTCATAAAAGCTCTTGTTTATCTGTCCCAGTAGTTATGAATCCTTGATATTTTAACCACGGTTGTTTTTCTAAGAAGACTGCATCTAAATTTAGTAAATTACAAACCTGTTTAAGATATTTTGCATGTTATATTATGTTCTCTTTCAACCGGACAGTGAGAACGTCCGTGTTAGTATTCTTGGAAAAACGTAGATTATTAATATTGATATACCTATACATCTGAAACAGGTAAAAATGTTTTGCATAATACCAATAGCCCAGTCATTTTAGGGGTTTCACCTCGGAATGAAAGATAATAAGCTATAAATTGGTATAAACCTTTGTTTTGTCGTTCTAAATGTGGTCTCAAAAGTCACAAATGATACCGTGTCCGCGTCTTAAGATATTGAAGGTCAAAGGTCATAAAAATTGGTTTTTTGTGAATATCTCGCTTTATTGCTTAAATGATATTTTTACCTTAATAAAAGTTGTAGAGTATAAAATTCTCTACAATTTTCGTGTTATGTTTTTTTTGATACGATCAACCGTTTTTGAGGTGGAGCGCGAAGAGTGCGCAGCGCACAGTCATATATGGTCCAATGCAAGGTCAAGCGTGAGTTACGGTTATCAGTACTGTAGTGGAGGCTACTCTACAATCAGAGACTTTATTAATTTTATATTATATTCGTGTCTCGAATCTCTTAAATAACATGTATTTTATGATAATTCAATTATTTTTTTTATTCTCTGACAATCTAACATTTTTCTGTTTAAATCTAAACTATATTCTTATCCATAAAGTTTAAAAGTAAAAGTATTATGCCAGTAAGAACGATATGACCTCCTTGCAGTCATCACAGTGAGCTACGCCCTTACGAATAGAAATGCTGAAGTCAATGAGGCACTTCTATTCCAAAATACTTTTAAACTTTACGTACAACCTACCTATACCTAACCCAGATGTACCTTACCTATGGGCGAAATAATATTTACACACATACATTTATTTGTGGTGGTCGTCTCCTCTAGGAGCGAGCCTAAGCCATGACGAACGATAAGCAAAAATTCGAAAACTATTAACTCAATTATTATGCGCCAACTTTGCGCTCACTATCCAACGTTGTCATGTTTAAACCCCACTACGGCAAAACGCCGATAAAATCCATAGTGCTGCACCCGACTTGTCATAACTGACATCTACCCAGAAGGGGTCTAACAAAAATCAACTACAACTTTTACTGTCATGACTTTAACCTCATCGGACGCTCATCGAGTCTGAGAAGAAAAAGACAGAACTGTGCAAGTTCTTATAATTGCTGAAAATTGAATATCCTCCAATGACAAAACTTAAAAAAAAAATCAAGAGTCAAATATTAGTCTATCAGTCCATCTTGACTGAACTGTGGTACTTCAATAATTATCTGCTGAACCCATGGTGTCTATTAGACTCCCTTTGCGAAGGCTATGCCTTATCAGCAAAGTCGGTATCAGCCTCGTGAGTGACTACACTCAACACTCCCTCCACCAGGGAAAACCACAGTTTCCAAAATTATTTTAGGATCACCAGGTAATATCTAAGTCTACTGGAGAGAACGCATTATTATATCTAATTAAAAATCAAACATAAAATAAAAAAATAAATAAAAGAATAATAATATGACGCACAGTTTTCGTCTTTCTTCTTTTTTCGATGGCGGCGTCCCTCATCAACACGAACGAATATGAAACAAAAGAAAATGATTAATTCTTCATGTCCTGCTGATCTCACAAAAATAATGCAGTGACGTGATCTCAAAACTAATAACCAAAATATTTACAAATTTCGTAAAGTGAACCGTTTTCTAACTTTATAATTATAAAAAATAACGTCTAATTTCTTTTTATAAAACTTCCAAAATTTGTTTTATGTATAAATAACTGTTTTTTACATTTATCATTATAATATTTACAATTTAATAATTGTGATTTAATTTGTTGAAATATCTAGGATGACATGTATGAACGTGACGGGAGTACTTTCGTGTCGCCATACATTTCTGTGCCATGCACTTTTTAGTTTTAAATGGGACACGATCTTTTTTACGTAATTGATCAAACTCAAACCTGTTAACCTTTTGAATTAACATGGGAGAATGGTCAACCTCTTTTGCAACAACCAGGGTCACCTCCGTTGTTTCGTTCTGTAAAAAACTTTTATTTTCGAAATTTTTATATTCAAAATTAAGACGATCGTCATCGTAATCGTTTTCCTTGGATACGTCATTATGAAAATCTTGCGTTTTTGTGAAAAGCGTATCTTTGTCTGTAATAAAATCGGATGAACTAATAATAGGACTGAACACACCCGGGGATTTGTCTTCATCCGTATACTCCGATGTTGTCCCGTCGCCGGTTTGGCCGCTTACGTCACAGCCCTGGTCATCAATGTCATCATGGCTGCTCATGTTACAGCTCCGGTCATCATCGTCATCATTTTGTGGATCATCCGTCATGCTAGAATATAAAACAGCATTATCATCTTCATTCAAAACACTAGACGGTCCACCTTCACCGCATAGCATTGGATTTTCCTCCATAACACATACTTCCAATGCGGTACGATGTTTGCAATTGAAACATTCGCACGGGAACTCGCTTCTTAACAACTCGCATAATGTTGCGAACTCCATATCGTCATGGTACGTGTACCTAAAAAAATATTGGGCTGGTCCTTGTAAATATACGCCCAAAATGAGTGCGTAGTCCTTCTCCGACCACTCGTTGGTTCTAGCAGTCAGCTAGAACACACTGAACACAGCGACAAACTGCTCGAAACAGATATCTTTATCTATTCCCGAGTAATACATTTTTCTTTTTATAAAAACTAATCAAATAATGAAAAACCACTTAGCTCTCCAATGCTCAGGCGTCCATTCGCCTGTTTTACTTAGGTTCCTTACTTGGCATACAAGAAGTACCGTTTATAAGGGGCTGTACCTATGCAGCCGTTTCCTTCAAACTATCATTCACATATATCTGAAATCAAATTTTTATAGATCGACTTTCACTACGGCGCCTCCACCATTATGTGGTGGAGGCTACTCTACAATCAGAGACTTTATTAATTTTATATTATATTCGTGTCTCGAATCTCTTAAATAACATGTATTTTACGATAATTCAATTATTTTTTTTATTCTCTGACAATCTAACTCTAAACTATATTCTTTTCCATAAAGTTTAAAAGTATTATGCCAGTAAGAACGATATGACCTCCTTGCAGTCATCACAGTACGTTATATGAAGTCTATTATTTATTAAATTATTATAATAATTAATTAAACAATGGCCATTATTTATGTACTAATCATTAATTGTTGATATTTTATTAAAAATCAGTAACTTCATTACTTATATTTAACTATTCAACTATAGTATATTATTAATTCTGGAATATATATTTTCAGTTAAAAAGACAATAAGGGGATCTATTTTATGCATATCTTTATTTATCATTAAATATGCCATTTGTTGAAATGTCAGTTTAAATATTATAAGAATTTTTATTGGTTTTAATTATAATACAATTGTGAATAGAAGCTAGTTATCTTCACCTTCTTCGTCGTCTTCTTCTTGTTGTCGCTCGAAAACGTTCAATTCATTGTCATCATCCTCATTATCGGTCATATTCATCTCCAAACCCTCCAGAATTTCAGGATCGTATGCGTTTTTTTCATCGGGATTACTTGGATATTGTGCAGTGTTCAGGCAAGCTTGTCCATTGCACTGGCCACAAGCTAAAGAACATAGTAGCCCTGATTTTCGGCATCCACAGCGGGAACCACAACCATTTTTGCAATTGAAAATATTATATTTAGTAGTCCGGTTGGTGCTGGAGGTAATAACGTTCTTATGGGCTCCAGGATTCCATTTTCAAGCATCCAGCCCCATTCTTGAGGTTCTAAGTCAAGTCATGCGCTGCGCGCTGTTTGCGCTCTACCTCAAAAACGGTTGATCGTATAAAAAAAAAACATAAAATGAAAATTGTAGAGAATTTTATACTCTACAACTTTTATTAAGATAAAAATATCATTTAAGCAATAGAAAGCGAGATATTAACAAAAAACCAATTTTTATGACCTTTGACCTTCAATATCTTAAGACGCGGACACGGTATCATTTGTGACTTTTGAGACAACATGTAGAACGACAAAACAAAGGTTTATACCAATTTATAGCTTATTATCTCTCATTCCGAGGTTGACCCCTTTTTTCACCTAATATGACTGGGCTACAACTTATAAGGGATTGACATGAAACGATTGAACGTTTGAAAGAGTGACTGTAGATGTAGAACGCAAAAATAACTAATATATATATTTCACAAAGTCGTCTACTCCCAAGCTAAGCAGAGCTTGTGTTACGGGTACTAGACAAGTGATAAACATACTTATATATTTCTAAATACATAAATACATATTATAGATAAATCACACCCAGACACAGAACAATTAATGATTGAGCTCATCACACAAACATTTGTCCTAATTTGTGGAATAGAACCTACGACCTCTGGCATAACAGTTAGGGCGACTAACCACTAAGACCAACAGGCCAGTCAAAAACACACGTATCAGTCAGTCGAAAGGCACACTTATGGGTTTTAATAAGTGAATGATTGACATGTACAGTGAAATAAGATTTTACTCTAGAACGAGAAAAGTCTAGTCTGAAACATTCGAGGAACTGTACAACAATCTCGATGCGGTTCACTTCCACCTTGAGATTGACAAACCTCGCTTACTTTTCTTGACGCACACGAGGTCAGATGCCCGTCAGATGCAGTAAGTCCCGACTACTTGGAACTTCAGACCACTGTCTGGTTATTATTATTTTTTTATGGTGGGAAAAATCATCGAATGACGAATCCTGCCTTTGAGCAGAGCGGGAGACAGTGTCAGACTTCTACTGACTAAACGACCCAGCGTTCCTTCTTGCCTTAGCTCCAGGGTCCCGTTGTTCCGCTTTCGCATCTACCCTTGGCCCAGAAGGCAGATCACTGTGTGATGAACTATATATCGTCCTTCTCTCCACTTAGCTGTGACTCACTCACGTGGTGAACGGCGAATGGAGCCTTACAAGTCAGCAGATTGGGATGAGATGCGAAACGGTTGAGTCTTATTCTTGGCATTAGGTCTGTTTCTCTTCTGAAAATCCTTCGAGCGGTGCGGATACTGTATCTGATGTAATTCTTAAACCAATGGAGTAATTTATCACTTATAGCGACATTCCCATCACACACAGGTTTCATCGTCGATAGAGTTCCAACTTGGGGGTATTTAAGTCAAGAGTGGATTGGTTACTTCTTGGCAAGCCTACTTTATAGTCAACCACATACCATAAAATGAGATGTACTAAGTATAAAGTTACAAACAGAAAAAAAATGTATTTTCATTTGCAATTAATAGACTCAAGAATTAGATGACTGAGTTTCAAAATACTTTCACAAGTTACCTATTTTATCACTAATTGGTGGCATAAGCTAGAAAGAAAGAAATACGCAGCAATATGGTATACTAGGTGTAACTCGTTCTCACTGAGACTGCAATCCTAAAACAGTGAGTTTGATTTGACTGCAGTCCTTTGCAATGTAATTATAATAATAACAATCATTTTATTTTCAGGCATCGGAGGCCCATAGAAAAAAATACATAAAATTATCTTAAAATACTCAAACTAATACATATTATATAACAAAACTTATTTACTATAATTATACACGTCTGCGTCGTGTTGCGCTTCGTGGTGTCGTTTAACCGTCCGTGGAAACGTCGATAAACGACACCTTTTGGCCAGAAGTCTTCTTTTAAGATGGTCTGTAGCTGTTGCTTGTAATGTTGATATACTTAAACGAGTTTTTCCTTTTTCAGGTATGTCAAAATTACAGAAGAGGCTTGTCCAGTTTGCAAGAATTAGGAGTCGTTATTAGCTAATAATGTGAAAGGACGTAATTATGTAATCAAATATGTTTAAGTGTTTTGTGGGTTCATAGATAGTTAACTAGCTATAACTAAAATATCTGTCTTACAAAACTATTATATTATACCAAATATACAGTATGGATTCATAAGAGGACTTTGCAAGATACTATTACGGCATTGACACTGTTATTGATCATAAGTAGATAAAGACTATAAACACCTTAATCTTATAAGACCTGAAAAAAGCGTTTGACACCGTTTCAGTAACAATTTTTCTGTGTAAACTAGAAATACTAAGTATTGATTTTGCAACATTCTCTCTTTTCGAAAGCTAATTAAGAAATAAATGGCAAAGAGTACAAGTAAATAATTTATATCAATAAAGATATTAATTTTAACGGAGTTCTACCAGGAGGTGTTTTGGGTCCACTTTTTTTCCGAACGTTGTCTCAAGACGTTGTCGCATGGAATCATGTTAAAATTGTTGCTGAATAGAGTTTGAATAAAATAGTCGGCTGGCTTAAAATCCTGACCATTAATGTTGATAAAAGAAATGTTATTTTATTGTGTTTTAAAGATTGTACATCCTATGCGAATGTTTCAGCGATACTTTGTTGTAACTATAATTTTAAGAACTGAACTTCCACCTGTGACAAACAATAAATAAATCTTGAATCTTCATTTATTTTATGCAATTGCTTATCAAGTTGTCTAGTTTTTGGTCTAGAAACTACTCAAAATGCTTGCATGTACCGTTAAATTAGAAAATTAGTCCAGAACGTTTTTTTTTTTAATTTTTTCAAAAACTGTTTTTCCTATCAATTTCAAAATAATTTTCCAAGAAAGTTTACTAAAAGTTCTCCTTTTGAGATTTTTTTCATATTTTTTAAACTTATGGTTCAAAAGTTTGAGGGGAGGGGGCGCCTCATTTTTACTTTCGGATCGCTAATTAAACATTTTTTAACACTTTTTGTTTGTGCACTTTGTCGGCATGGTTGATATACATATTGATACCAAATTTCAGCTTTCTAGTGCTAACGGTCGCTGAGATTATCCGCGGACGGACAGACAGACAGACATGGCGAAACTATAAGGGTTCCTTGTTGACAGAACCCTAAAAACAATTATAGAACAGTTGGTATAAATAAAGGAATTAAAAAAGTGCACCTAACACACTAACAAAACATCGCCTCATTTTACGTGCACATCATCATCATCATCATCCTACCCTTATCCCATGTTACTTGGGGTCGGTGCAACATGTTTTTTCTTAACAGACAACGTGTGACAGATCCTGTCACCCGTCACACTATCACTAACTCCCTTTTCTTCATCCCTTTTATCAATCCATCCATCTCTTCTTCGGCCTCCCTCTTCCTCTCCCTGAAATTTAATTTGAAAATATTATGTGTTCGTATTTGTATTTTTTTTACTTGGGCGTTTTTCAGCTAGTTGATAAGGACAAATTCAAGACAAATTGTATATTACAGGGGCGCAATTTATTATTGTTCATAATTTTACAGATTAAATAAATATTTCTATGTCCCACTGCTGGGCAAGGGCGGGGAGGCCTTATAATAGGCTATAAAAAAAACTCGGCGTACGGCAAATATCCACCCTTACGTGGTTGAGATATCTATAACGGTCCGGACTAAGCGTTTTGCCTCGTCGTTTATACCGCGTACATCAAGGGACTGGGACAGTTTGCCGGCTGCAGTCTTTCCATCCGATTATAATTTAGGTGTCTTCAAGGCTAGAGTGAATAAGCTCTTACTAAACTAGTGCGCTTCAACATCAACTATTGCATCACTGCTTACTGTCAGATGGGATCGCAGTCAAACACTAGTTTATAGCAATAAAAAAGAAGTCAAAGTTCATAAATATATAATTAAATAGTATAAAACAAAGTTTGCTTTCCCTATGTATGCTTAGATCTTTAAAAGTACGCAACGGATTTTGATACGGTTTTTTTAATAGGTAGAGTGACTCAAGACGAAGGTTTATGAGTATAATACATGCGTAATATATTCAATATTAGTACCCATGCGAAGCTGGGGTGGATCGCTAGACATTACATAGTATAAAACAAAGTCGATTTGTCCCTATGTATGCTTAGATCTTTAAAACTACGCAACGGATTTTCACACAGCTTTTTTAATAGATAGAGTGACTCAAGAGGAAGGTTTATAGGTATAATGTATCATATGAAGCAATTTTATCTAATTTAGAATAATGTTCAGGCATGATTTGAGGAAAACCAATTCTTGGAAAACCTCTTCTGCTATTGTATTTGACTGGCCTTCCAGCATAGTAGTTAATGACCCTGACTGCTATGCCGGAGATCGTGGGTTCGATTCTACAACTACATAACTTGGGCAAAGAAACATAGTTTAATGAATACTAGCGACCCGCCCTAGCTTCGCACGGGTGCAAAGGTGATATACTATACCTATAAACCTTCCTCTTGAATCACTCTGTCTATTAAAATAAACCGCATCAAAATCCGTTGCGTAGTTTTAAAGATTAAACATACATAGGGACAAACAGGAAGCGATTTTGTTTTATACTATGTAATGATAAGTACATAACTGGTTTTAATGATACTGCATTATATTTTAAATATTATCTGATATTTGTTTATTGTGCACACCTACCACAGTGTTGTCTTTTTTAACCTAAAGGTTGACTGGTATAGAATACCTTGTTACATTAGTACTTACGCCTATGTAGCACTACTGTACATGAAGATTAAATAAATAAATATTAGGCAATTTGAACTTTAGCTGTTTTTGGGTATGGATAAATACGAAATGAATCACCAGTTCAGAAAAACAAGGTTGCGGTAAATAGCTATATACTGTACATTCATGGATATAAAATGTCACAATCAATGTCAATGTGCATATATATAAAACTGTTACATTTCGCTCGCAACAGTCGAGTAGTAAGCACGGCAGTTGTTGACAGTGTCACCATGAAGTTCTTTGTTGCGTTTGTCGTGTTGATTGCGGTACTCGCCGCGTTGTGTTCAGCGCAACCAGTTGACAGCTCGGTCAATACACGGGTTAAGCGAGCAGGCGTTATAACTGTACCAAACCGTTGCCCTTGTAAATCAGACGATGTTTACTTCCACAATATCTGCTTCTCCTGTGAAAAGTAAGCATAATTTTATTTATAGCTTTTAGTTTTTGCCCGCGGCTCCGCTCCCGGCAACAGAAAAATGTGACAAATGAAGAACCGCTCGACCGATTTTGTGCAAACTTTACATAAACCAAACAAACCCTGAAAATTTTGTTTGGATAAGTGAGCCCGTTCTTGACTTATAAAGTGACAACGAAAAATGCCACTTTTTTATATATTACTAGTGACCCACCCCGGCTTCGCACGGGTACTGATATTTAATATTTATTTATTTTGTATTGCCTGTTACTAGTGAGAGTGAAATTTAAATAATTTTGTAGTTCAAGAATTTATTTTTTTAAGCTTTTAAATACGTGAATATTTTCATATTTATGACACAGACAAAAATTATAATAATTTAAAAAACAATCGTTCTTAAAATGCAAATGCCTTTGTTGAAATTAAAATTATCATCTGTAATCAAATTAATTAGACTGTATTGACTTCAACTAATACTCTGTGTCTGAAATAAAAAAAAATCTAGTTGCCTGAAAACATGAAATTATGTAAAAGTTACTGGAAATTTAGTTTATTGATAAAATAAAATGTTTAATCAGCTTAAAAAATATGAACGTTAATAGGTACTTATTAAAAATATTAATCGTAAATTTATCACTTTTCAATAAATTGACAATTAAAATAACTTTTCGTCTAAAAAAATAACACTTTTTTACCAAATGAATGTCTCACTTTTTATGTGAGGAGAACGTTGTTGATATCACATTAATTGTCAGACTGTTTTGAATTATTATTATTTTTTTTGTAATACTCTATGTATTATTGTTTGGTTTGGTTTCCCTAACAAAATTAAATAAAATAAAAACTAAATATGGACCACAAGTAAAATGTCGTCTACACGAAAAAACTTCTTAGTTCTTCACTTTTTAGTGGCGGCTCTTACTCCACAGATATACCTTCATTTAATAGTGTACGTGTTCTTTTAATCTACACTAATATAATAAAGAGGTAAAGATTGTTTTTTTATTTTATTGTTTGTAGGAGGTAATCTCTGGAACTACTGGTCCGATTGGAAAAATTTTAGCAACAATAGAAAGCTGCTTTACTCCTGAGTGACATAGGCTATATTTTATTTACGTGGGCAGAGCCGCGGACAAAAGCTAGTTTTTTTTATAAAATAATTGTATTTTACTAACAATATTTTTGTTTAAAACATTTTTTTTATCGCGAAATGAATTCTGGCTACATGGGGTTATAATAAATATAACTCCATGTAGCCAGAGTTCACCTCCTCACAATACCAACAACCAGAAACTCGGTTGGGATAAATTGGCCCAGAACCTGGGTACACCCATGATTGCATTAATTAATTATTCATGTAGAATTGGATTGTGGAATGCCTAAATCATAAAGTTTCTCCTCTGGTTATTATAATAATCCTTCTTTGCTATGCCTGACAGGGTCCATGATTGTTTCTCTTTAATAATGTATACCACCTAAGGCTCTAGACAGACGGACTGCATTTCAACTGCAATCCAACTGCAAATTTGCAGTTCGGATGCAGTTTGAATGCAGTTGACACGACTGCAATAGAACTGCAAACCAACCGAGCAGTCCGATTGCAGTTCAATTGCAGTCGGCGTGCAGTCGTGTGAACTATACACCGACTGCAATCGGTTTGCAGTTCTATTGCAGTCGTGTCAACGGCATTCAAACTGCATCCAAACTGCAAATTTGCAGTTGGATTGCAGTTGAAATGCAGTCCGTTTGTCTAGAGCCTAAGCCTACATTGTGGATTGCAATAAAGAATTGAGTATTGAGTAAACACTCAATACTCAACTTAAATATAATAAGTAAACACGCAATAAAACTATTGCGGAGTTCTCTCGTTCCACCATCAGATCAGTTCAATGTATTTTTTTATGTATTCACCAATGTCTCTGTCAATAAAACTTGTGTACCGATTTATAATGATATTGTGGAGAGCGAAGAGTAGACCAAGTAGAGCCCAAGTTGTCGACAGGCGTACTGTTCCACGCGCGCATTAAGGAGATGTCAGCAAGCCGTACGGGCCCTGCAGGGTCGAAACTTACTGGGGTTAAAGGTTTAGCTTCTGAAAGGAAAACGACGAAAAGGAAATAAGGGACAAGAGTAGATTTTTACTTAATAAAAGTATGACACTCCCTCTCACTCCACCCAAGAGCGTGAGATGTAATTTTGTCATCTTAAACGAAACGCACTACTTATTTATATTAGTAAATTTTCCTAAAAAGAAATACGACCGATTTCAATTTGAAAGAAGCACCAAAAGTGTAAAAAACTTAATTTCTTAAATGTTAAATAACGAAGAGACAAAACTATTATAGTAACATATTTTTGTTCTTTTCAATGTTTCTTTTACATTGAAGTCAGGAGAGAGCCCTCTAAGGCGTCCCTCCATCTCCTGCATGTTTTTTTTTTATGGTAGGTAAAAATCATCCAATGACGAATCCCGCTCTTGGGCGGAGCGGAAAACAAGTGTCAGACTCTTACTGACTAAACAACCTACCCCGTTCCTACATCGCCATACATACCAGGGCCAGAGCCTTCCTTTTCAGACGCAAACCCTTGGCCCTAATTGGCTTCGACCCTTCTGCAGGGTCCCTACGGTTGCTGACAACTCCTTGAGGCGCACGGGAACAGTGCGCGCCGTCGACGACTGGGCTTGGTCTGGACGATTACCAGACGACCGGACGGCGAGCTGCCCAATACTCACCGTCCGCAAGCCCGCGCCTACGGTGGCCGGAAGTCAGGATCTCCTGCATGGTCTGATACGACTCCGGCGTTTTACTGGTTGAAAACTCGCTTAGAAACACACAAACAACACGCCACGAAAAAACACACGACATCTTACCCAATCCCACAAGCTGGGCCTTCTAAGCCACGTCAAGAATCTGTGTCTAGGAACAGTATACTGTTTCGAACGCGATCCTTGTACTACGCACCATAGCATGTTGGCAAACCTTCAGGTCAAAGTTTTGTATGTTCGTCAAAGATACAATACAATATGCTACACTACCTATCATTTTGTATATTTCAGGTACATGGATATCACCGGAGAGCAAGTTTGTCCAAAATGTCCGTATCATGAATGAGTGTCCAAATGATGGATCTTCATCAAGCCTGTTTGATATTCAATCGTGAATAAATGTACATGAATGTTTACAATGATACCATTTATTTGCTATTATTGTGTTCCTGTAAAAATTTTATTAAGTCAATTGGTTGTTTATTCAATTTGCTGTGTTATGTAATTTGTTTTAGGGTTCCGTAGTTAACGAGGAATTTGTGACGAACAGGCTGTTATGGAACCCTACAGTGAGCGTAGCCCGACACGCTCTTAGCCAATTATTTTTAATTTGTCATATATATATTTCGACGCTTGAGTATTGTGTTTTTGTATTATATGTACATAGTTAGGTCTGGTGTAAATATTTATTTTAGTTAAGTGTGTTTTTAGTTTATTCAGGTTATATTTTTCATTAATATACGAATATACATCGATTAATTTCTTTTAATTCAATTTAAACTTGTTACGAAGAATGATATTAAGAACCGTATTGTATTGTATCTATAAAACTGGTGGTTTTATTTAAATTAAAGTTATCAAATTCGTAATGAAGATGGGTTGCACATTTTTTCTGCAATTTCATGTTCCCACACTATCCTACCAAATCCAGGTATAATGAGCCCGTGTGGTGGATTACATCCATTCATTCTCCTAGAGGAGGAGGCCTGAATCTCAGCAATGGGAACCTTTTAAGGCTGTTGCTATGTTATTCCAGGTATTTCTTTTCCCGATTCACAACAACCAGAATTTTTGTTAAGCATGTAGGCACCCATTTTTTGGGAATTGTTTACTTATGAATATTTGATTCGACGATTGAATTATTGACTTGTGATACTGTGTGCTCATTTATCAATTGATCTCAAACGCATTTAGTTGGTATCTGGCAGATACAAAACATACCCAAGTATCAAAAATTTTTCTTCCTACTATATCAGTAATACCACATTAAATATTTTTCTTATTTAACCTCATTTTCTCTTAAAACGTATAATAATAATTATACTATGTTGCCTACTCTATATGATTTGATAACAGTCTCAGAGCCAACGCCGCGATTAATGATTAAATGTGACTTTTAGCTGGGATTCAACGACTTTTGTAACAGCATTTTTAAAGTGTATTTGTATGTTAATAAAAGCAATAGACCCAGTACCGCCTGTAGGATAGCATTAACATGAGCATCAAAGAGATCAAAAACTAAATGCATCAACCTATTTTGATAAAACTTGCCTAATCTTTAAACTTATTTTTTTTTTATTGCAATAAACTAGTGCTAGACTGCGATCCCACCTGATGGTAAGATTTCTTTATTCATTATACACCGTGAAATTTTATGGTTGTTTTTCATGAGCGAAATGGTTGTGTCTTGGTAATACAAACGTTTGATAAAAAAATAAAATATTAAAAACGAAAAATGGACCTGTAGAGTGCAAGCTAATTATGACGTATCATAACTTGCGAGAGCTTATTTTGGTTTAAATATTTAATGAATCGGTTTCCTTTGACGGCGAGACGGATTTCCATGAGCAGCACATGCGACTCTAGTAGTACCTACAAATTACGTCTAATGTTACTATTGTTTTCGCTTTTTTGAGTTGATGAATATTTTTAATAATTATTTATAAAAAAAAAAACTTTTTATTTTTTATTTTTACTGTATGCTTCAAAAGTACTCCTATTGGCAAGTCATTCTGCCGCGGGAAAACAACCATTTAAATTTCACGGTGTATTAAAAAAAATATATACATTAATAAATACTTTGGCTTGAAGATTTAATAACATAGTGTTATATGGTAATAATCTAAATAAAACCATTACTAATGAAACGCCTGCAAATAATGTAGTTGCTACTTTTTAACCGACTTCAAAAAAAGGAGGAGGTTCTCAATTCGATTGTATTTTTTTTTTATTTTTTTTTTATGTTTGTTACCTCAGAACTCCGTTGTTTATAGATGGATTTGCAAAATTTTTTTTGTACTTGAAAGGATATGCTTCCAGATTGGTCCCATTTTTTCAAAATCGAGTTTTGATGATAGGATCCATGAGAAATCGAGGGAACTCCTCAAATATTATAGGCAACTATATAGTTTTTTTTATATTTTCATCGAGAACTCAAGCATTTACAGTTAAAAAGTAACATTTGATGAGGTGGAACTGGTGAAGAAGATCAGAAAATGGCTAACGAAACTTGATACTCGCATAGATATCACAATCAAGGTAGTTAAGCAACTATGAAAATGCACTATAAACCAATGATCTTAAAAAATGATGTTGAAAAAGTTATCATCGAACTGATCTGATGATGATGAGCTGGAAGGTAGGCACTGGAACTGCGTAACTAATTAATATATCCTAGCCGTGTTTGGGCTTGTTAGAATTGTCATAAGATGCACTTTGGCTGTAAGGTACTATTGAACTGATGTGATGATGAAGCTGGAAGGTGGAAGGTCGGCTTGGGAACTTCAAAATAAAATAATGTATCCTACCATTGTTTGAGCTTATTAGAGCTGTCATGGGCAATGCTGTCAAGAGCAATGGAAAGGGCTATGCTCGAGTTTCCTTGCGTGTTCGAAACAGAAATGAAGAAATGCGCAGGAGAACCAGGGTCACCGACATAGCCCGAAGAATTGCCAAACTTAAGTGGCAGTGGGCAGAGCAGATGGCCGATGGGGCCGAAAGGTTCTAGAGTGGCGACCGCGCACCAAAAGACGCAGCTTTGGAAGGCCTCCCACAAGGTAGACCGACGGCCTGGTGAGAATCACGGGAACGCGATGGATGCGAGTCGCACAGAATCGGTCGTTATGGCGACGCTTGGGGGAGGTCCATGTCCAACAGTGGACGTTTTCTGGCTGAAATGATGATAATTTAGAGAGCTGTCATAAGATGTACTCATGAGATGAATCATAAGTATTTCATGCATCATATCATCTCTCCACGAGATCAAAACGATTACACTGTAACAATGTACCTTTAATATGTATTCCTACTTTTATGACATTGGTAACTTTTTCAAAAGAAATGTAGGAACGATATTGACTTCGTTGCCATAACACATTATAATGAAAAACACTAAACGGCTACAAATAAAAAAAAAAAATTACAAAAAAAAAACCGCCTTCAAAAAAAGACAAACGATAAAAGTTCCTACACTAAAAAGTTGAAAATAAAAAATTGAATTACTGTAAAGAAACTTAATTTATAGGTAAAGTTATTTGACATTAATACTTTGCAAATATTCAAAATTTATTACTTCTTTTTGGAGTCGGTGCCATCATTTTTATTGTTGAAACTTAATGTTAGGTAGCTTTTTAATATTCGGTGCCATTTTTCGTACATAATGCTTAAACATTTTCAATGTACTTAAAATGTGGCAGAAGGTTTTTGTAAGTATATAATGAGGTTAGCCGTAAGGTGCACTTTTCCTTTCACAGTCTAAAATCGCTTCAAAGGTTCTTACCATTCAAAACCAAAATTTATCTTGCCCAAACTCTAATTCAGCCTATCATCGATTATGCTGATGCCTGCTACCTGGATGCCACCGAGGAGCTATTAAACAAACTTGAGCGCTTGCAAAACTTGTGTATCCGTTTTGTTTTTGGTCTTAGAAAATACGATCATGTTTCTCAATTCCGCAAGGAGGTCAAGTGGCTCCCTATCCGTCTTCGCAGGAATACTCGGGTATTATGTGTCTTGTACAACATTCTTTTTAACTCCGCTTACCCTGGCTACTTGCGTGATCGTTTTTCGTTCACACGTGCTGCCGATGCCCCTTGTAGATCCCACCTTAAATACCATCTCAATTTCCCACCCCATAATACCCATTTCTATTCTAACTCCTTCTCTTTTCATGCAGTGCGAATGTGGAATTCACTTCCAGCAAAGATCCGTGACGCTGAAAACATATCTGTCTTCAAAAAGCTAGTCAAGGAACATTATCTCTCTTCTATCTCATAAAGTTATATATTATAGTTATGTATTATTATAATTATGTATGTATCTATGTATATGTGTACATTTTATTTATGGTTATTGATATATTTATTTGTAAGTATTATATGACTTTGATGTTAGGGTACTTTAACTTTTATAAATTATTTATACACACTGTGTCTACATTTCTCATCCAACTCTCCTGTCGCAGGTCTGCTGGAAGAAATTTCGTTAGAAATAAGCAGTATCTTTGTACTCTTCTATCTGTATGTGTTATTTTCATTTTGTAAGTGTTTGTGTGTACATAAATAAATAAATAAATAAATAAACTCTGTAGGCATTCGGTGATTCTACAATTTATTCGAATGTTTCACAAAACTTGTTCCAGGAAATACGTGGTTTTATTAAACCCTTAAGGATTTTTGAAAATAAAATAACATCATTTAGAATCTAGATTAAATGCGCTAGGCTTCTATGGAAGTACTTTTTTATATTTTTAATATAAAAAAGTATAATATAGGAGTATATTATGGAGAGACAAAGTTCACGTACAATGGCAGATATTCAGAGGTCTTTACTCTTACACAAATTTTTGTTTTCATTTGTATAGAAGCCTAGATAATATCCACAAGATATCTGTGTATCCAAAATTTCTGAAGTAAACTGTGAAATAACATCATAATCACGTAAGAGCCGTTGTATAAAAATGTACTTCTGGTTGGCCGCTGCTAAGGCAAAAATTAAAAAGTAATTTAATTAAAAAAACTACTAATATCTCCGCCACCTACTATTGATTTTTGTGGATGTACGAAAATGCACAGAATACTAGTTTAATCAGAATGTTAAAATTCGTTATAGTTTTGGAGGACAAGCATGATCCCGCCATTTTAACGCGTTATAATAGCGGGACCATATGATAGTTGGGATTCTGTTTATACCGTATCACAGAACGTAGAAGACGTAAGAAAAGTAAATATTCATAGCTCCTCCCCCGTAGGTGATAGCGTGATAATATATAGCCTATAAGTTGACCAGACCATTTATTCATGCAAAATTTGAAGTAAATGCATGCATACTTATTGAGTTTAGCCCTAACGTACATACATGCAAACAAACAAATATTCTAAATACTGTATTTTTGGTTTCGATTTCGATTGTAGATCATGCCCCAAGTATTCTTTTTATTTACTGTTTTGACTTTCCTACGATTTAATTATAATGTATTGTATACATATGTCGTCTCGTGTCCAGGATGGTTTTCTAGCTCTGATCTATCATGTGGGTCCATGTGGGTATCGTGCAATGAATAACAACGGCTAGGATTTGAATCGGTTTACTTCTCAATACATTTCGGTACAGTGCACTGTTATCGCTTTACAAATTACAACTAAACGGACAGTTTCAGAACGTCTTGACTCTGCGACGGCTTGGCTAAGAGAGTGTCCCAATGAGGAGGTTGACCGTTTAGCAAATTTGGGTATAGATGAAGGATGAAGAAACAGATATTGGGACGGATTATGTAGAACTATTGCCTAAATATAAACAAATGCCATGGAACTTGGAAAGAATATTTCAATGAACGATCGAAAGAAAAGGGAATATGGTATAGGTCTATAGTTTCGGAGCCTGCTCATATACCATGGTTTTGTAACACCAGGCTTAGCAGAAAGTTACTAGTGACTGCTCACGGATTGAGATCTGGACACATGCCGCTCAATAGGTTTGCATTTTTAATGAAAAAGGTTAATTCACCAAATTGTGAGGAGTGTGGCACAGTAGAAGATGTTGTGCATCTGTTGACGGAATGTGTCAGATTTCAGTCTGCGAGAGAAGAATTGTATAGAGAACTAGATACAAACGTATATGTATGATGTGGGACTTTTCCATCATATTTTGTCGGCACCTAACTCCAAGGCTGCTCATAGCTTAATTAAATTTGTGTTGTTACGTTTCTCTGTATAAGATAAAATAGATAAGGTTTCTCTGTATAGATAAAATAGACAAGGTAATTATTGTATTAGCTTTGATGGGACTGGCATGTATATTTGTATAAAAGTCCCTAATTCAAAATAAAGAGAAAAAAAATAAAATAAAGAGAGTGTCCGCTTCCCGGACGGGTCCCTCCTCTGCAAACTCGTAGCAAAGCGGAAACTTCACTGACTCTGTCAAGCGCGCCGTCTTTGTTTAGTTCTTCTAGTTGCCACTAGATGGCGTGCCTTGTCTTGTTGTCAACAAATTGATCTCTTTTCCGACATATAGATTACTCGTAACAATCTTTAGTTAAGCCCTAAGAGGACACCAATTTCCGCACATCTATTGTCTTATAATTGTGTCTGTAATTACGGTGGTCGAAAGGTAAAAATAATATTGTTTTGCACTTAATTTAATGTTTTCGTTTGTACCAATTTGTGTCAGTACATGTCGTTGTACGTATACAGGGTGTCATTGACATGACAACGCAAACGAATACCATAGATCCAGTACCTACACGATTCTAGACCCCCAGTGGTGGAATTTTTTGTAGGTTTTCTCTTATTTTTTCGTTTACGTTAACATGTCAATGACACCCTGTATATCACATAGATACGTTATTTAAGATTAGCTTCCGTTGCAAAATAAAGCCCGCTGCATGCCGTAACGGGTTTTTTTCACGGGACGGGATGGGACGGAACGGAAAATTTTGGAAATATGATTTCATACGAAATGTATATGGAAGCACATATGTCACGGGGACACGGACTTGACGGGAACGTGGCAATGACGGGGCGGTCTTGAACTTTTAAAATCAATATTGCTTACCTCTCATAACATACGGCGTGATAATATGTAGCCTAAAGCCTTTCTTGGTTTACAAAGAACATTTTTCCTGAATTTCATTTCAGTTTATCCAGTAGTTTTGGCGCGAAGTCTTATCATCCGTATCCATTGGATTCCATAACCCTTGCTTTATGATCGCTCCACTATGTAGGAGACCTTCCAACAGTGTGTTTTCCGGGACACGGTCGCCACTCCAGAACCTTTCGGCCCCCACGGCCAGAACAGCTGCTCAAACTTTATAATGTAGACATTATAAAGTTTGAGCAGCTGTTCTGGCTGATACTCCAGTATTTACTTCACAGTTGCGTTTGAGTCCAATTAAAAATTGAGCCTAGAGGATAATAGGTGTGCCTACTGCATTAATCTCTGGAACAGATCTGCCAGATACCAACTTAATGCGTTTGAATCGATTTAAAAATGAGCTCCACGATTCTTTGGGACTGTTCACTAAATCTTAAGTATATTTTGAAATAATTTTAACAAACGGCCTTCACACCACACGCACACAAATCTTCAAGGTCATTATCATCATCATTTCAGCCAAAAGACGTCCACTGCTGAATTGCTGAATACAGGCCTCCCCTAAGCGCCTCCACAAAAACCGGGCCTCAAGTCTGCTATTACAATAGTCTCAGAATAGTCGATCATTGATTTCAAAATTGTTGATTTTGACGAGTTTGGTAATCCACTAATATAATGACGTCATTATGAATTTCCAATGATCAAGTAGTGACACTCCATTGAAAGAAATTTTTTGGAACGGTAATCTCGTACATAACGGGAAATGAATATTTGACGTAAACGGTAAATTTAAAAAAAATTGACAGTTCCTTTAATCAGTGATTTACGATTAGAATGTTATTGTCCAGTTATTGTTTCTAATTCGTTACAAAACAGCTCGTACCACAATTCTATTACGACACCACTGACCGCCCAATGGTCAGCCATTATGAATTAACAGATTACGAACTTTTAGCTAAATGACAATGGAATCGTGTTGGTATGACAATATTTTTAAAATAGCAGACTTGGCCCCCCGGTCCTATGAGTCTTGCATCCATCGGATTCCAGCAAACCTGACCTACAGCGTTGGAATATTTAAGGTATAATAATTATTTCCAAAAAGTGGGTGCCTGAGGATGGATATCCAGCCTATAGGCCTAACAAAAATTCTGGTTTATACTCTTAAGCCCGATACGAAGGCCGCTGGCGTTCGCATACCTATTGTCTTTGGTACTCGAATCGAAAGGTTGACGTGGATCAGGAAAATAAATACCTGGAATAACATAATATAGCATCAGCGTTTCCAGCGTCCACTTCTGGGACTCAGGCCTCCTCTCTAAGAGAAGGAATTGGTGTAATTCAGTAGACCTGGATATGGTGGGATAGTGTGGGAACATTTGCAGTAAAAACGGTGAAGCCCAAATTGATAACGAATTTGATAACTTTAATAGTAATAAAACCATCATCATCATCATCATCAGCCTTTCAATGTTCTCACTGCTGGGACACAGGCCTCCTCTCTTGGAGAGGGAATGGGCCATAATCCACCACGCGGGCCCAGTGCGGATTGGTGGATGTCACATGTCTTCGTATTTTTGGTTCTAGGACATGCCGGTTTCCTCACGATGTTTTCCTTCACCGTTTTGAGAGCAGTGGTGATGAAATAAATTACACAAAGTAATGCGCCTGGCTGGGTTCGAAACCGCGACCTACAACTCGTAAGTCGGGGCCGATACCACTCGGCCACCACTACTCTCAAAACTGATAAAGCCGTCAGTTTAATAAATTAAACAATACAATTTTTTTAATCGTTTTTTTGTTACAATTTTAATTAAAAGAAAAGAGTAGATTTCAAGATTACATCAATATTAAATACAAATTTTAAAAAAAATACTATGAAAGACTGCAAATTCGATAAGTTAAAACAAAATAAAATAAATAAAATTATAAATTAGGTATTACATTTATATAATATTGATAATTAAATCAGGAAACAATAAAAGCGAATAAAGTGTATCAATAGCCTATTCACGATTGAATAGGCTTGTTGAGGATCCATCATTTGTTATCCTGTGGACATTTTGGACAAACATCATCTCCGGTGAGATCCATGTACCTAAAATATGAAAAAGCATAGTTAGCAGAAGTTATTTAGAATGAGTTGTGAGGGAGCGACAGGATGTGTCAGTCTTTTACAGACTTAAAATCCATTCCTGTTCTTTCCTAGCCTTTCATACCAGGGTCGAGTTTACCTTTCAAAAGCAAACCTGTAGCTCAGTAAGCTACAGGTTTGCTTATGAAAGGTGCCTGACCCGACCCTGCTGGGTCCCTATGGTTACAATTTGCTGACTATATATATATTTCAGTTTACTTGTATATTTTAAATTAAATAATTGATATTATTAAATTAAAGTATATTTCTGAAGTACTAAACGGTAAAAAATAAAGAAGTTTTTTGCATTCAGACACGTTTCACTTGTGTCATTATTTTATTTTATTTGTTTACTGAGGAAAACAAACATTAACATATGAAGTATTAAAAAAGACCGGCCTAGAGCGTGTCGGGCCACGCTCGGTATAGGGTTCTGTAGTTTCCCGTCAGTCACAAATTTCTCACGATGTATCAGAACCCAATAGCCCTATAAATTAGTAACCCAATTTCCCGAGAGATGGCGCTGTACCCGGTGGTAATTTTGGATTGCGTGGACGGATTCTAATCTTTTTGTATTTTTATTTCAAAGAAGAGACGTTCAAGGTACTAAAATATGTAAAAAAGTGAAAAAAATGCTTATATACACAGTTAAATTACAATTTTAGTTCAGAAATTATTATATGAAATTTTTCAAAAACTGTTCATCCTTTCAAGTTCGAAATAATTTTTCTAGAAAGGTTTTATAAAGTTCTACTTTTGAGATTTTTTCATATTTTCTAAACTTATGGTTCAAAAGTTAGAAGGGAGGGGATGCCTTGTTTTTTTTAATTTTCGAGCAATTATTTCCGAAAATATTTACATTATCAAAAAATTATCACTTTGTTGGCGTGGTTGACATGCATATTGATACCAAATTTCAGCTTTCTAGTGCTAACGATCGCTGAGATTATCCGTGGACAGACAGACAGACAGAATTGGCGAAACTATAAGGGTTCCTTGTTGACTAAGGAACACTAAAAAAAGAAAGAATTTAAAATAGTCTCACAAATTAATGTGATAATTATCAACGTTGTTTCGACAACTGACGAAAAATCCCGGAATGCACCATCAGTGCTGGTTAGCAACCAGACGAAAGAGCCCGATGGACATTCTAGGAGGGGAGGGGCTCGGGGGTCCCTGCAGTATTCAGGCTAATGATTCACCCATTCAGTGTGAGACCAGGGTTTACCTAGGAGCATAACTTAATACCCCACGTGCGAGGGTATGTATGTACGCCCGAGACGGCATCTGCTATTGGCGTCTCCGTAACCTTGAGGACTCCAGGTTCTCAACGCTTTGGACTTTGGTGAACACAGGCCTAGATAAATAGTCTACGATTGTGTTTACCGCTCCCACAGAAGAGGGGGATTTTAATGTCCACCACCAAGAGTGACTTTTCTCGTTCCAGCGCACAGACCTTGCTGGTCGAGAGGTCCAAAAGCTAGCATTAGACCTCACCCAGCTGGTCTAGGGCGCTACAAGAGTACCGAATGTGGCCTCGCATATGGCCAACTGCTTAGATTTTCTACTGAATACAGATCCATACCGCTACTCTGTGTCGGTAATTATGTTCACCATTAGGTAGTTCCGACCAATGTCTGGTTAAGTCTGTTTCTGTCTACTCCGCCCGATCCCAGCCCCAGAGGCACCCTGTGGGATTCGAGTTACAGATCAGCAGATTGGGATGGCATGCGGTCTTTTTTTGCTTGCTCTCCTTGGCAGCACACTAATAGTTTTCTTCAGTGGATGTTTCGTCGTGAGCAGATGCCGTGACGAATGTGTTGCGACAGGGTATAGGGTACTACATTCCACTCTCTGAAGTAACATGTCTGGCTTAGCTCGTCCATGGTGCCGATTATGGTCGCGCTTAAGTACGCGGCATACCGAACTTGAACCGACGCTTGTATACGCAAAGCTAGCGACGTGACTCTTAAGAAAAAGGCCTTTAACAAGGCTGGCAAGTCCTGCAAGGAGGTGTTGCAGAAGGTCTTAGTTTGACCACATTAACCGAATCGGAAACATTAACAAACTCGCTTCATACCGTGCTTTTGGTCCCTGGCTAAGTTGGTTAAATCAAACTTCTGCCATTCCTTACTACCGCCACTGCTGAAACCCAACGGGTCCCTGGTTCACACCGTGGAGGAGAAAGCAAACATATTTGTCTCTCTTTTTGCGGAATCTTCGCGTCTGGTCTCTGGTGGCTAGTGGCCCCTTGATTGTCTAGATAGTTGCGTGTCGAGTATCTCGGATATTCGCATCCATCAAAAGGACGTTTTTAGGGTCCTCCGTAGCTTCGACGAGAACAAAGCTATATAGTGGTCCCAACGAGATACCAGCTATTGTACTTAAAACCTGTACGCCTGAATTGTGTCCAATTTTGACACGTCTATTTCGCCTCTCATACGAGACTGGAAAAGTGCCGATTGCTTGGAAGCAAGCTAACCTGCCTGTACCCACAAAAAGGGTAGTCGAGATGACCCGGCAAACTAACGACCCATTTAGATCACGTCCATCCTCTGTAAGAGTAAGGAACGAGTGCGTGCTAGGAAGCTTCCTAGCGGCTAGTTTTCAGATATGCCAAAAACTAATGACAATCTCTGTGACCAATAATATGGTTTTGCTTTAATCGGTGTACTGGGGACCTTCTAGTTTATGCCATTCACATCTGGAGTGAAGCCAAATATTTCGCAAGCTTTCGACAGGATCTGGCACGTAAGCCCTATTGCTAAGCTTACTTCCTTCGGTTTACTACTGGTCTGTGTGATTGGATTGCTGATTGAAGGACCGATCTATTGGAGTAGTGATTGATGGCTGCTCGTCTGGTCGATTGGCTATAAATTCAGGGGTTCCTCAGGATTCGGTACTCTCAGCAACACTGTTCTTACTGCACATCTGTTTAAACCCGGTTTCTTTGGGTATGCAGGTGACAGCATTGTTGCTGAGAGATACTTGTCCGACGCACGAGCTAGTGATCCGGTCGGTTTGAGAGACTATGGTTAAGCGCTCAAAGTTGTCCTTGAAGGCGATCTCCGATTGGGAAAATGCCAATCTGGACGAGTTAAATGAACCCTAGCTTTTTTTCTGCGATACGAAATCATTCCACCCTGCTCCATCTTTCCGAGGTGTTACCGTGCCGGTAATCGACTACCTTCAGCTTCTTGGAGTATTGCTGTCATCTACACTCAATTTCGACTCATATATTGAGGCAAAAGCCTTGTTGGCTGAAAAAAAAATTGGGTGTCTTGGCAAAGGTGAGACGGTACTTCAAGACGGCTGCTCAACCTTTATAAAGTGCAAGTACGATCGTGTACGGAATACTTACTCTTCTTTGGGATGGGTTTGACAAATATGAGCTTTGGTTCACTGGAGTCGATTGAGAAGCGAGCCGAGAAGATACTCGTATGTAGTTTTGGACATCGACGCGAAGTTGCTAGGCTGTTGGTTTTCTATCGATTACATTTTGGGGAGTGTGCAATGGAATTGCACAATTTAATTCCACTAAGTCCGTTCCACCATCGGACCACTAGACGTACGGCGATGCGCCACTGGTATATGGTGGACATCCCACCAATACGTTCAAAGTGATTTGGGAACAGATTTTTGCCTACAGCTAAAGGATGATCCTGCCTGTCTACCAGAGTCCGTGTCTCCTGATTGCTACAACTTAATTGTCTTTAAGTCAAGAGTAACTTGTTACTTCTAGACAAGCGTGATTCATCGTCAGCCACATCATCGTAGTGGTGGTCAAATGTGAGCCAATCTACACTAATATAATAAAGAGGTAAAGTTTGTTTTTTTATTTTTTTGTTTGTAGGAGGTAATCTCTGGAACTACTGGTCTGATTGGAGAAATTTTAGCAATAATAGAAAGCTGCTATACTCCTGAGTGACATAGGCTATATTTTATATACGCGGGCGAAGCCGCTGACAAAAGCTAGTACATAATAATAATATACATTTCATATTTTTATTTTTTTAATTGTTTTTTTTTTTATTGAAATGTTTATAAATATAATACATATGTCATTTAATGAATAAACGGATTAATAAATAAAATAGACAGATAAATTATTAAAAAAAAAAAACTTTTACTCAAAAGCAAAATGATAATGCCTTTTCTTTTATCAATAAACTAAACATTCTGTGTCTTCCACATAATTTTGTGTTTTCAGATCACTACAAATATTTTAATTTCAGACACGTATATTATAAGTCGAATTGAATTAATTTGGTCAAAGATGAGCAGGATTAATCTCAGCTAAGGCGCATGCTTTACAAGGATAATAGTTTTGTAAATTGTTATTATTTTTGTCTGTGTAACACAAAAATATCCAGATTTTTTAAAAACGTACAAAAACACAGCAATAAAATTATTTAAAATTTCGTTCTTACTAGTATCAGTCGATACAAAATTAATGCACATTATAAATAAAATATTATACTTACTTATCACAGGGAACGCAGTAATTACCAGCCAACAGTACTAGACCGCCTCGACAAGGACAAGGAAGGTCAATAAAAAAATGTTCTCTCTTAATCCGTATATAAAGTGATGTGTTTGGTTGCCCGGAAGCTGACCTCTCCACCGGTGTCGCTGCACACAGCTCGGCGAGTAACGCGACCATCACGACAAACATAACAAAGAACTTCATGGTCACAGTGTCAGATACTGCCGTGCTCACTACTCGACTGATGCGAGCGAAATATAAAAAAGTAAGACATGTATGATATTTTATATTTACGACTATACAGTCTATAGCTAATAACCGCGACTTTTTCTCTGAACTCGTGACTCGTTTTATAAATATAAAATTCATTTATCTTCACCGAAAACCAGTTAGAGGTCAAAATGCCAAAAACCACCAGTATCTATATAATTATATATAACACGTACTATGTCTAGATGTACGAACTTCAATCAAAGAAAAATGTATACGAATACCTGGTGCTGGATTCTGCCTACTCCGTGAGAAATTAGTAGTTTATGAGTACAAAAACCCTATTTAATTAACTTTTTATGGTGGTAAAAAATTATTTTATGATTTTCCAATGATTTTTTGACAATAAAAAGCGTATTAGGTTTTATACGCTACAAATTTTTAACAATACTAAATAATTTAGTATTTAATTTATTTGTAGCTTGCCAAAAAAGTGCAAAAAAAAACATGTTTTCCAGTTGAAATATATTTAAATGCTTGATATACTTCTAAATATACATCGAGGTATTCCAAAGATGAGCCAATCTGTATAAATTAAACAACACAATATTGCAAAATTATATTTTATTTAATTATGTAGTTACTGCCACCGCTCTCGTGCACAAAAAAAAGAGAAAATTTACCCAAGTGAACTTACTCTTGGACTAAAAAATATGCTATTCTAAGATAAGATCCGATTCTTCAGTATTACTTCCAATTTGACAACCTATTTGTTTCAAGTTTCAATTATTTTTAGTATCTATATAATACAAAATATAACTATTGACTACCTTCTATCTATCATCATGATCTACTTACTCATGTGCAAAATTTCATATTTTTTTTGCCATTTTAGTGTATAGAAGTAACAAGCGTACAAACAAACTTTCATCTTTTTTAATTTTTATGATAGTGTAGACAACTATTTATATTAGCTGATGTCACTGTTTGTACGTTTTCTTTATTATTCTTGAGACTGCGGATGCGGTCACAAGGAATTAATGTAAATAATAATAGGTGTTCACCTATGACATTACAATTTTTTAAAGCGTTGCTTAAAAGTGTTCTATTTTTTGATTATTTTAAAATTATAGGTTTTTTTTAATACCAGGGCTTTTTTTCTGAAGCCCCGGTCTGGCTTCTGAATAAAAGCCCTGGTATGAAGACTAAGACGGAAAGGGGCGGGTCGTTTAGTCAGTAAGAGTCTGACACTGTTTTCCGCTCCACCCAAGTACGGGATTCGTCATTTGATGATTCATCCCACCACAAAAGAACGTCATTTTTAATACCAGTTTTTTTTTTTTAAGTCAATACATCAATGAAAACAAAAATGGTTTTATACAAGCCCCAGTAAGAAGAATCATACTGATCGGCTCCTTATTGTGGTTCTTCGAGCCGGATGCGTCAAAAGGTTTCAGCAAAGTCAGGTGTGTCCTCTTACGAAAAAAATCACTCCCCATTTTACGGGTAGGGGCAGTACCCTAATAAAACATTTTTTCCACTTTTTATTTAATTTATCGGTGTAATTGATAAACATAATGGTGCCCAATTTCAGCTTTCTAGTGCAGCTGAGATTATCCGTGGACGAACAGACAGACAGACTTGGCGTAACTTTCTTGTTGATAACTCTAAAAAAGAACACTTTACAATATTGTAGCATTGAAATGTAAATGAACCATAAATGCACCTCTGCCGCACTGGGACTTGAGTTCCACAATAGTGAGGTCGATTTAATTGCAGTCCTTCGTGAAGTCTTATTGAATGTGACTAAACAAGGTTTTATTTTTCAGGTATGTCAAAATAACAGATGAAGCTTGTCCAGTTTGCAAGAATTAGAAGGAGTCGCAATAAAGACAACACAACCGTAATAATATGAAAGGACGCAATTATGTAATTAAATATATATATAATCTATATCTAAAGATTTAGGCTTGGACAGGCTAACTTATGATTTAAAACTAGAATTAACTCGAAACACCGCAAGTGATTACTCCAGCCCATAAGATCTGAACTACAAAATATAATATTCTACGAAATGCACACAATGGGTTCAGAAGAGGACTTTGCAAGATACACTTACAACCTTAAAACCTGTTATTGATAAAAAGTGGACAAAGGACATAAAAACCGAAGTCTTCATAGACCTTAAAAAAGCGATTGACAGCGTTTCTCTGACAAATTTACTGCGCAGATTAGAAAAATTACGTATTGGTGGCAAATTGTAAATAACTTGAAGAGATATATTCGTTACGGAGTTCTACAAGGAGGTGTTTTAGACCCGCCACTTCTTTAATTTGTATAAACCATCTATAGAAAACACAATCCACTGACAATGTAACACAAAACGTTGGCCGTTGATGGAATTTTTTTCGTACGCAGACGTCTTACTGTTTGCTGCTGTTTTCTCAGGTAACTTGGTAGACTTGAAAATTGTTGCTGAAGAGGGTTTATTTTAGATAACTGGCTGGTCTAGGATAGTTGTCAAATGAGAGCCCGTGTATAATACAAAAAATGCTCATAGAACAAATGTGCCTGAGGATGGATGTACAACCTAGAGGCCTAACAAAAAGTCTGGTTTGATGTGGATCGGGATAAGAAAACCCTGGAATAGTATGGCATAGCATCATACCTTCCTTATAATGTTGGGAACATTTTAAGGCTGATGCTGTGCTGGGACTCAGGCCTCCTGTCTAGGAGATAGAATGATTGTAATCTATCTTGCGCAGTATAAGTTAGTGATAGTTTTGTATAAGTTCTGTTACTTTTTGATGTACAATAAAGTTTAACCTATCTATCTATCTGGGCTGGGATTTGGGGAAAATGCAGTGGGATAGTATGAATGCATTTGCAAAATAAAGGAGGCAGCCCAACTTCATTACGAATCTGATAACTTTAATGTAAATAAAACCACCTGTTTTATAATCAATAAATACGGTTTTTAATATCATATATATTTTATTACAAGTTTAAATTTATATAATTTTGACAAATATACCAGGAATAAGGAATAATAGCAAATAAATTGGATCAGTATAGATGCACATAAATATTTATTCACGATTAAATATCAAATCTCCATCCTAATCCTTGACCCATCATTACTTATCTTCTGGACATTTTGGACAAACTTCTTCTCCGGTGAGATCCATGTACCTAAAATATAAAAAAGATAGTTAGATTTCCTGTTAAACTTTAAAAGAAAGTTGTATAATGTAGTATTGTATTGTATATCTTTGACGAACATACAAAAGTTCGATCTTAAGGTTTGTCAAAGTGCTATGGAGCGTAGTACAAGGATCGCGTTCGAAACAGTATACTGTGCTCCTAGACACAGATTATTGAAGTGGCTCAGACGGCGGACCAGTAAAACCCAAAGTTAAAATCACTCGCCGGAGTCATGGCGGGATGACTTAAATAGGAAGCTATTTAGGTCTAGTGTAATTGTAAAAGAAACATTGAAAAAAGCTAAAATATGTTTGTAGTTTTGTCTGTTCGTTATTTAATATTTTAGAAATCAAGGTTTCTTTGAACTTGGTGTTTCTATTATATTATTTTATTATAAAGTTTAATTTATGGTTTTCAGTAAAAAATAAATAGTGCGTTTTGTTTTAGGTGGGAAAATCATTCAATGACATCTCGCGCTCTTAGGTGGAATGAGAGGGCGTGCAAGACTTTTACGTACTAAAAATCCACTCCTGTTTCTTCGTTGCCTTTCATACCAGGGCCGAGTTTTCCTTTCAAAAGCAAACCTTTGACCTCAGTAAGCTTCGACCCTGCTGGGCTCGTACGGCTTGCTGACATCTCCTTGATGCGCGCGTGGAACAGTACGCTTGTCGACAACTTGGGCTCGGTCTCTCTCGGTTTTGTTAATAGAGAGAGCGATTCAAGAAGAAGGTTTATATGTATACGAAGATATATATGCGAAGCTGAGGTGGGTTATTAGTATAATTATAAATCGGTACAAAAGTTTTATTAACCGAGAAATCGGTGAATAAGTACATAAAAAATATATGTCGCGGTTTTTTCACAAAATATGGTTTTTGATCAAAAACCTAGGTTTTTGATGAAAAAACCGGAAGATGACAAATTTCAAACTCAATTTCATCATACCTATAACCTATTACAGTCCAGATTTTTGATCAAAAACCTGAACTAGTTTAGGTTTATGATGAAGTTCTGGGCAAAATTGCTTTGTTTAATGACAAAATCAATTTAAATGAAATAAATAAAACAATCTATCATCATTTGTAACTTAGTAGAAAGGAAACAATTTTTATTTATCAAAATTTTACATCCATCATGGATGTAAAATGGCTGCCTCGAAACTCTATTCAAACATCAACCTGTATCGACCAATGAACTGAGTTTGCGTGAAGTAGTTTCAAAGATGTCTTTATTTGGAGGTCAAGGTTTTAAGAAATGCTCGTGTGAAAAATCTAAAGTACTCTGCAAGAAGTAACCTATTCACTCTTGACTTAAAGATTCCAGGACTGTAGCCATTAGGAAACACAGACTCCGGCAAGGAATTCCACTCCTAGGCTATACGTACAATGATAGTGTTGCCAAAACCGTTTTGTACGTATATGTGGGATGTCCACCATGTACCGGTGGCGCATTGTCGTACGTCTGGTGGTCCGATGATGGAACGGGCTAGGTGGAATTAAGTTATATAATACCGACGCACACTCCCCGAAATGCAACCGGTAGAAAACCGACAGGCTAGCAACTCTAATATAATAATAATAATATTAATATAATAATATACGACAACCATCACACAACGCCGTCTAGTCTCAAGCTAAGCAGACCTTGTGTTATGAGTACTAGACAACTGATAAACATACTTATATATTTCTAAATAAATACATATTATAGATAGATTACACCCAGACACAGAACAAATGATCGTGCTCATCACACAAACATTTGTCCTGGGTGGGAATCGAACCCTCGACCTCCGGCATAGCAGTCAGGGTCACTAACTACTAGGCTGACAGGCCAGTCTCTCTCTATCTACTACTCTACTCTGTATCTATACTCAAGAATTTGAAGCCTCGAATCGACGAGTGCATAATTGCCAATAATTCTCCTGGCTCGCCTCTCAATAGAATCAAGCGCACCAAGTTGGTATCGGGCAGATCCGTCCCAAAGATGAGAGCAGTACTCCATAACCGATCGAACTTGCGCCTGATAAAGTTTAAGCAGCTGTTCCGGCGTGAAGTATCGTCTGACCTTTGGGGCTTAATGTATACAACTAAAAATCAGGTAAAATTAATACATTATATTTCATAATTAGACTGAAGAACGAGAATATTGATTGGACCATGGATGTAAAATTTTGGTAAATAAAAAATTGTTTCCTTTCTACTAAGTTACAAATGATGATAGATTGTTTTATTTATTTCATTTAACCTCTCAGCCCTCAAGCGAATTGATTTTGTCATAAAACAAAGCAATATTGCCTAGAACTTCATCATAAACCTTAACATGTTCATGTTTTTGATCGAAAATCAGAACTGTAACAGGTTTATGATGAAATTGAGTTTGAAATTTGTCATCTTCCGGTTTTTCATCAAAAACCTTATTCTATGAGTAGTCCGTTCGCATGATATATATAATTACCCTAGTTAGAAGGGAAACCTGTTATTAGCCATATAGTCCAGTGCAAATAGCACCGTTAACGATAAAAAGTGGACCTAAATAGTAGTAGAATGAAACCCATTGGAAAAGGAAGATAATGTAGCAAAAATTTAAGGAAAAATAAATTACGGTCGATCTGAGGTCGGGAAGTGGATGGGTGTGCGCTTTTAAGGGGAAAAAATGGTTTATCTCTAATTCCGGCAAAACTACTGGTTCTAGGGGAAACATTCAAATGGCAAACTTGTAGATCATAAAAAGATCTACCACTTTTGTATTTACACTTTTTTGACATAACTTCAAAATCTATGTGAAAAGTCCAAAAAACTGTGTTTCTAGTTGTTATTTTTTATCTTCTTTAAAAATCACTTTTTTTTTTTCACAAATCTTTGTGAACAGTTACCTTTTAATGTCCCAAACTTACCCTAATTTTTTTGATTTAAAATATTCACTGTAGCTCTTTATTTTGACTGAACATCGAAAAAATAGACTAATTTTCAATCGAAAAATCTCACGTAAAAATATGTGATTTTTTTAAAACGTTTGTTGGCTTCTTATTTGTCGAAATTTTTACTTTTTGATGGTGTAAAAAAATATATACATTACTATAGTAAATTTTCTCAGAAAATGCGAAAAACTAAAAAAACTCAAATTAGAAATTTCTTTTGTTTAATCATTATTAGCGACCCGCTCCAGCATCGCAGGGGTGCAAAGGTGATATATTATACCTGTAAACTTTCCTCTGGAATCATTCTATCTATTTAAAAAAACCGCATCAAAATCCGTTGTGAACTTTTAAAGATCTAAGCATACACAGGGATAAGCAACTTTGTTTTATACCATGTAATAATGTACTGAGGTGTTTATTAAATTTTTTATAAGATTTAAAGGGGATTTCATGTTGGAAATGTGGCTGCTGCAATTGCGTATGCTTACATAATTCTCTAATGTGGAAGAACAAACCTACGAGGAAGTTAATGATTCAGATGATGAATTCATCATCTGAATCATAAGTAAGTAAGTTTTTCGAATTAAACCACGAAGAAATGCTATCAAAGAGACAAAAACTAATGGTAAAAGCTAATAAATGATTAGAATGTAACATAAAATATGTATATGAGGCAAGATTATATTATTTAAATCGGTTATTTATATGTAATGAATATAAATAACGTTGACTGATTACACGAAGCTAAAATTTAATAAGACAACGTTTTTACCGCATAAAATTGCAGCAATCACATTTCCTACATAAAATACCCTTTAAATCTTTTATAAAAAATTTAATAAATATACATCACACACACACAGTACATCATTGCATAGTATAAAACAAAGTTGCTTATCCATGTGTATGCTTAGATCTTTAAAAGCAAAAAACTTCGCAACGGATTTTGATGCGGTTTTTTTTAATAGATAGAATGATTCCAGAGGAAGGTTTATAGGTATAATATATCACCTTTGCACCCGCGCGAAGCTGGAGCGGGTCGCTAATGATGACTAAACAAAAGTAATTTCTGATTCGAGATTTTTTAGTTTTTTGCATTTTCTGAAAAAAATTACTATAGTAATGTATATATTTTTTTACACCATCAAAAAATAAAGATTCTAATGAATAAGAAGCCAATAAACTTTTTTAAAAAATCACATATTTTTACGTGAGATTTTTAGATTGAAAAATAGGCTGTTTTTTCGATGTTAAGTCAAAATAAAGAGCAACTGTGAATATTTTTAATTAAAAAAAATATAGCAAGTTTGGGACATGAAAAGGAAACTTCTTACCAAAGTTTGTGAAAAAAAAAGTAATTTTTAAAGGAGATAAAAATTAAATTCAAAAACTCGGTTTTTTGGACTTTTCACATAGATTTTGAGGCTATGTGAAAAAGTGTAAATACAAAAGTGGTAGATCTTTCTATGACCTACAAGTTTGCTATAAGACATTTTTCCATATAACCAGTAGTTTTGCCGGAATTAGAGATAAACCATTTTTTCCCCTTAAAAGCGCACACCCATCCACTTCCCGACCTCAGATCGACCGTAATTTATTTTTCCTTAAATTTTTGCTATATTATCTTCCTTTTCCAATGGGTTTCATTCTACTACTATTTAAGTCCCTTTCAAAAGCTATTTGCACTGGTCTAATAGTTTACTATATAGCATTACTCTGTAATATATCGTGTTGGTTACCTGAATAAAATAAAAAATGAAAAACCTGCGATGGAACCGGAACAAAAGAACTCCATAATTAAACAATATTATTCCAGCTAAGTTTCTGCTTATTAGTATTATAACGAGATGAACTCTGGCACCTGCTTATAATAATACTTTATAGAAATTTTAATAAAGAAATTGTACACTATTATATTAAGATATATCTGTGGATTAAGGACAGCCACTAAAAAATTAAAGAACTAAGAAGTTTTTTCATTTAGACACGTTTTAATATAATAATTTTCCACTACTATCACACAATGCTATCTAGTCTCAAGTTAAGCAGAGCTACTTAACTGTTATGAGTAATAGACAACTGAAAAATATACTTATACATATCTAAATACATACTTCTTATGAATAAATTACACCCAGACATAGAACAAATGATCCTGCTCATCATAAAAATATTTGTCCAGAATCGAAACCACGACCTTCGTCATAGCAGTCAGAGTCACTAACTACTAGATCAACAGGCCTGGCAATGTTGTTTTTATTGGTGGTCTTTATTTTATTTTATTTGTTGGGGAAAACAGACCATAACACATAGAGAATCACATAAAGAAATAAATTAAAATAGTCTAACAAAAGTGATATCAACAAAGTTCTCCTCTCATAAAAACGCGAGACATTAATTTTGAATGACAAGTATTGTTTTTTAAGTGAAAGTTATTATAATCTATTTATTTAGAAGTAAATAAATTATAATGTATAAGTAATAAAAATATTTGCTAGTGAGCAAATGAGGCAACGTTAAACTGATTGCTGAATATTTTTTAAATTTTGCAAATAAAAATATTATGTCAGAAAACTTTTAAAAATAATTCTAATACAAAACTGCAATAAAATTCAATAAAACAAATAAAAGGTATTATCTGCTTGCATTTGAGTAAGATACTCAAATGCAAGCAGATATACCTTTTATTTTATCAATAAACTAAGCCTCTTTCACATAATTTGTGTTTTCCAGTCACAAGTTTTTTATATATTAATTTCAGATACACTTACAATAAGTCAAAGTCAATACAATCCAATCCAATTATTTTGGTCATAGGTGAGAATTTTAATCTCAACAACGCTTGTGTTTAAGAACCATAGTTTTGTGAATTATTATCATTTTTGTCTGTGTCGTAAATACAAAAATATTCACGATTTTAAAAGCTTACAAAAATAAATTCTTGGACTATTAAATTATCTAAAATTTCACTTTTTCTAGTAACAGGCAACACAAAATAAATGCAAATTATAAATAAAAATATGCTCACCGGTCACAAGACAAACACTGACTGGCGAAGTAAACGTCACCTTGTTTACACGGGCACCGTGGAGTGATAGCTTGTTGTCGCTTAACCCGTGTATTGACCGAGCTGCCGACTGACTGCGCTGAACACAGCGCGGCGAGTACAGCAATCAACACGACAAACGTAACAAAGAACTTCATGATGACACTGTCAGGTGCTGTCGAGCTTACTACTCGACTGATGCGAGCGGAATGTAACATATTTATATATTTGCAACATTTTGTATTCATGAATACATGAATACAGATATAGGATTTTACCGTGACATTTTCTTTGTGATGCGACTCTATATATATTACCTAGAGTTTAGAGCAGTGGTTTAGAGCAGTGGTGGCCGAGTGGTAACGGCCCTGACTTACGAGTTGTAAGTTGCGGGTTAAAACCCAGCCAGGCGCATTACTTTGTGTAATTTATTTAATCACCACTGCTCTCAAAACGGTGAAGGAAAACATCGTGAGGAAACCGGCATGTCCTAGAACCAAAAACTTTGAAGACATGTCACATCCGCCAATCCGCACTGGGCCCGCGTGGTGGATTATGGCCCATTCCCTCTCCTAGAGAGGAGGCCTGTATCCCAGCAGTGGGAACAGTAAAAGGCTGATGATGATATATATTACTAGCATTCTGAGAGCGCCTTTGCCCGCTTGAAAATAGGTTTTCGCACAAACTTTGGACCCGCGTTTCATCCTTTTAGGAGGTGAATGTTGGAAAATCCTTTCTTAGTGTTTGCCTACGTCATAAAACAAAGCCTTTTGCAAAATTTCACTCTCCTGGTACCAATAGTTTCGGCTGTGCCTTGATATGTCAGTCAGTTTTTCCTTTTATATACATAGATTATTGATACCTTATTATTGAGAACTTCGTAGAGATCTCATTCATTTATTTTTTACCAAAAACGTCTCAAGTTCAAAGTACCATTTACCACCAGTAGATCATTAATGATTAAATTACTATGTCTAGATGTATAAACATGAATGAAGTAAGAATTGTTACATATAGATGGAGCTGAGGTTCATGAAAAAGAACGGTATTTTATGAGTACATAAACTGAAACTAATCAGACATTTATAGGTAGATAGATTCTAGTAGAAATTAGTACCAATGAATATTTCGTTTTTGAACACGACACCTAACGCCATCTATCGGATTGCATGCACAATACTACGCCACCCGTGTTGATCAAATCGTAAACAAGATGAAAACATCGATAAAACAATAACATATCTACAGATTACTAGCGACATCTATCATAAGACGTGTGAAGTGTCTGACGTCGGCGAATTACTATTACATACAAGCATGAAATGTTGGACACACACGCTAGTGGTCAAAACCGACTATATAAACCGGCACCGTGAAGGTATTGGACACCCGCTAAGTAGCAGGCACAGTGGACAATAGCCCCGCAGTCACCACTGCCCCGTCGCCCTCAGGAACAGCCGAGCTAGGAGCTTAAGAGATAGCCCCGCGGTAGTTCTGTTACTTTTTGGTGTAGGTACAATAAAGTTTAATATTAATTCACTGGGCTGAGATTTAGGGAAAATACAGTAGAATAGTATGAGTATATTTGCAGAATAAAGGGGGCAGCCCAACTTCATTACGAATCTGGTAACTTTTATATAAATAAAACCAGCAGTTTTCTAATCAGTCAATACGGTTTTTAATATCATAATATTATTTCGTTACAAGTTTAAATTTATGTAATTTTGACAAATATACCAGGAATACAATAATAGCAAATAAAGTGGATCAGTTAGACATACATAAATATTTATTCACGATTGAATATCATGTCTCCATCCTGATCTTTGATCAATCATTAGTTATCTTCTGGACATTTTGGACAAAAATCTTCTCCGGTGAGATCCATGTACCTAAAATGTAAAAAAAATATAGTTAAATTTTATGTTTAACTTTGAAAGAAAGTTCTATAGTATAGTACTGTATTGTATATCTTTGACGAACATACAAAAGTTCGACCCAACGTGCTATGGAGCGTAGTACAAGGTTCACGTTCAAAACATTATACTGTGCTCCTAGACACAGATTCTTGAAGTGGCTCAGAAATTAGGATTACTCGTAGGGTAGTCATGTTGTGTGTGTGATTTCTAATCGAGTGGTGAACCAGTAAAATCCAAAGTTATAATCACTCGCCGGAGTCATGGCGGGATGACTTAAAAAGAGCTTCCTTCCAGCTTCATTGTTAAAGAAACATTGAATAAAGCAAAAATGTGTTTGTGTAATAGTTTTGTCTCTTCGTTATTTAACATTTTAGAAATCAAGGTTTCTTTGCACTTTCGATGTTTCTATTGTCGGTCTTTTTTATTAAAAAGATTTATGGTTTTCAGTAAAAAATGAATAGTGCGTTTTGTTTTAGGTGGGAAAATCTTTCAATGACATCTCGCGCTCGTAGGTGGAACGAGAGGGCGTGCAAGACTTTTACGTACTAAAAATCCACTCCTGTATCTTCGTTGCCTTTCATACAAGGGCCAAGTTTTCTTTTTAAAAGCAAACCTTTGACCCCAGTAAGCTTCGACCCTGCTGGGCCCGTACGGCTTGCTGACATCTCTTTGATGCGCGCGTGGAACAGTACGCTTGTCGACAACTTGGGCTCGGTCCGGACTGTCGGACGTCAAGCCACTCGTTGCTCTCCACAATCATTACATATTATAAAACAAAGTCGTTTCCCGCTGTGTGTCTCTATGTATGCTTTGACCTTTAAAACTGCGCACTGGATTTTGATGTGATTTTTGTCAATAGAGAGAGCAATTCAAGAGGAAGTTTTATATGCATAATACACATATTTAATATCAGCTTTGTACCCGTGCGAAGCTGGGGTGGGTCACTAGAATAATTATAAATCGGTGCAAAAGTTTTATTAACCGAGACATCGGTGAATATATAAAAAAATATACGTTGAACTGATCTGATGATGATGGTACCGGAACAAAAGAACTCCGTAATTTAACAATTTATCCCAGCTGTGTTTCTGCTTATTGGTATTATAACGAGATGAACTCTGGCACATGCTTATAATAATATTTTATAGAAATTTTAATAAAGAACTTGTACACTACTATTATATGATGTTTGTATATGTTTGTATATCTGTGGAGTAAGGACCTCCACTAAAAAGTGAAAGAACGAAGAAGATTTTCATTTAGACACGTTTTAATGTTATAATTTTCCCCTATTATCCCACAACGCTGTCTAGTCTCAAGTTAAGCAGAGCTACTGTTATGAGTACTAGACAACTGATAAACATAATTATACATTTTTAAATACATAGAAGTTATAGATAAATTACACCCAGACATAGAAAAATGATCGTGCTCGTCATAAAAACATTTGTCCTGGATGGGAATCGAAACCACGACCTCCGGCATATCAGTCAAGGTTACTAACTGCTAGATCAACAGGCCTGGTACTGTTGTTTTTACTGTTGGGCTTTATTTTATTTCATTTGTTAGGGAAAAAAAACAATAACACATAGAGTAAGTATCACATAAAAAAATAATTTAAAATAGTCTAACAAAAGTGATATCAACAAAGTTCTTCTCACATTAAAACGCGAGACATTAATTTTGAATGACAAGTATTGTTTTTTAAGTGAAAGTTATAATAATCTATTTATTTAGAAGTAAATAAATTATAATTTGTAAGCAATAAAAAATATATACTGATGAGCAAATGAGGCAACGTTCAACTGATTATTAAATATTTTTTGAATTTTACAAATAAAAATATTATATCAGAAAAAAATTAAAATAATTCTAATACTCTTTACTCAAATGCAAGTAGATAATACCTTTTATTTTGTCAATAAACCAAGCAAAAAAGATAAACTTCACCTTCTTTGCACGGGCAAAGTGGTGGTGGAAACGTTATAAAGTTTTGTCGCTTAACCCGTGTATTGACCGAGCTGTCAACCGGTTGCGCTGAACACAGCGCGGCGAGTACAGCAATCATCACGACAAACGCAACAAAGAACTTCATGGTGACACTGTCAGGTGCTGTCGTGCTTACTACTCGACTGTTGCGAGCGAAATGTAATATTTTTAGATATTTGCGACAATTTGTACTCACGAATACATGAACACCACGACTTTTTCCTTGTAATGCGACTCCATAAATATTTTTATTGAAACCTTATAATTCTAAAGTTGTGATTCATTTCGAAAAAAAAAATTTTTTCCTAAATTTTTTTTTTCGTTTTCTGCACGGCTCATGGTGCCTATAAGCGTATGGTACAAATTTGAAAAAAAAAAAAAAATAGAAAAATTTTCTATGTCCCGCGCCATAGCGCCCCTAAGGCTACACTCCAACCAGCAGGCGGGCGTTCTTTCTTCGAAGCAGTAATACTAACAAGAGAGGAGTCCAAACGCATCAAGCAATGGCCACGGCGCTTACGCCGCAGCTGCCGCCGCCGTGTCTCCGATCCCGCTTTCCCGCCACCGTAGACGCGGGCTTGCGGACAGCGAGCAATGGGTAACTCGCTGACCGCTAACACGGTAATCGTCCGGACCGGACTACATCGTAAAATACAAGTAATAGTACTTTGTTATACGGGGGATGAAAGTTAGTTATTTAGTCCCGAGAATTTTCTTGGCGACCGAGCGAGAGCGAGGTCGCTAATAGTTCGAGGGACTAAATAACTCTTGAACCCGAAGTAAACACTGTGCTTTTCATTACGAATACGAGTAAAATAAAAATAATAAAAACCTGAGTCGTCGTCAAAGGTCTTCGTAAGCTTTTAGGTAGGTATATTTCTTTTGATTTTGGCGGTAAGCCGTTTTCTCCTCTTAAGAATCTTGCGTTAAATTTATAACTGAAGCTGATGAACTTATCGCGTTAATACAAATTTCTTATAACAGAGATTTAGCAAAATTTAAACAAAACTTTACACCTCGAAAAAAAATGAAGAAAGATCAAATCGGCCACAGATTATAAAGAGACTACCATTTACCCGTCTTTTTTTTTTAGTCGTTGTCTGGCTATTCAGTCAATATTTTTCATTTTATCATTGTAAAAATGGGTCAGGTCAACATTTTTCTCAAATATAATATTAGTTTTAATGAAATTGTTGAAAGTAAATAAAAATAAAGTCATTTAAGAAAAAGTATTCTTAAATTATTCCTTTCTCTATGTTATTTCAATTATACTGGCAGTATAGAAATTCGGTTCACGGTTCAATTGAAATGTCAAAATAGAACTAGTTACTAGCTCTTGGGCGGAGCGGGAAACATCCCGCTCCGCCCAAGAGCGGGAATCGTCATAAGATGATTTTTACCTACCATAAAAAAACCCCTCCGCGCTGCCCGCAAGCAACCCCTACCCTCGCCCGCCGGCCAGGCGCAGCGTCATATTTTGCACATCATGCGGCTTGTTTGAAATTTATATCGGAGTTATTTTTTAATTGTAATATCTTATAAGATGTTCATTGAAAATAAGTAATGTCAAAGACAGTTTTATACACAATTACATACTCTTAATCAACAACACATTTATTTGGATAAAGATTAATATTATTATGTTGATACAACTCTAACAAATAATTGATAATAATGCATTAATTTCGGCCAAATTTGATTCCCATAAAAACGGTTCTAGTGAGTTAATCTTAAAAGATAGACATATACTGTCGCGGACATCTTTTTAAATCATTTTAAGAGGAATAATTTTTTCATACACATTTTTTTGGTATCTTGAACCGTTTTCGCAGCGCACGCAACGGAAGCCCTCAAAGATGAATAATTTTCCCCGTTTTTTGCATATTTTCCATTGTTTCTTCGCTTCCATTAATCGCAGCGTAATGTTATATAGCCTAAAGCCTCCTCGATAAATGATCTATTCAACACAAAAATAATTTTTCAATTCGAACCAGTAGTTCCTGAGATTAGCGCGTTCAAACAAACAAACTCTTCAGCTTTATAATATTAGTATAGATGAGCATTTATTTTGTATTTCCTGTTATTAGTGAGAGCGAAATTTTAAATAATTTAATAGTTCAAGAATTAGATTTTGCAAGCTAAAAATGTGATAATTTTTGTATTTACGATACAGACAAAAATAATAATAATAGGCAAAACTATGGTTCTTAAAATAAGTAGGTAATTGTATAGACTCCGACTTATAGTATGTGTGCCTGAAATAAAAAAATCTTGTGTTTTGAAAAACAAAATACTTACACTTACTTAAACTTAGTTTATTTATAAAATACTAGCTTTTGTCAGCGACTTCGCCCGCGTACATAAAATATAGCTTATGTCACTCAGGAGTAAAGCAGCTTTCTATTATTGCTAAAATTTCTCCAATCGGACCAGTAGTTCTAGAGATTACCTCCTACAAACAAAAAAACAAAAAAATAAAAAAAACAAAAAAACAAACTTTACCTCTTTATTATATTAAGTGTAGAAAAGGCATTATCTCGATGCCTCCCACGTAAGTTGTTGTAACCCACAAAATGGCGATTTTGGGTTTTTTATGTAAAAGTGTCTAATTTTATGTAAACTATCTTACAAAAAAACAAAAAGTCCAAAAAACCTATTATTTAAGGTACTTTTGAAACGTATAATGTTGTATATTTCGAACGATTCCGGCGTAGACTGTAGTATTTATTACTTGCAATGGTTTACAACGGGGAAAGCGCACGTGCGTCCGTTGTATGTAACATATATCACAGATTACGCTGAAATTCGGTGCCAGTTGCACCTCTCACGCAATTTTTACGTCGTTAATTTAATATTCTAGTAATTACTATTCCGCTTAATCTTATCTTTAACTAACATGATAACCATTTAAAATATGGTATTGATCCCATACAACAATTTACGTCGCTAATTTTAAAATTATTTTATGTTAAGTGATACGTAAAACATTTTACTTCGATGCTAGATATGTAAAAGTAAGTTGTAACATCACATACAACGATTTACGTCGCTGTTCGTTTGAAATAAGTACGTTGTATGTATTTTTCAGGGAGTGTTTTATGAATATCACTGAAGTCAGAGTCATTCTAGGTAACCATTTTCAATGAATCTGAGAAGTTTTAAATGACTGAATTAACAGATGATGGCATATTTGGAACTTTGGACCTTGAAACTGCTCACTTACTCGTATTTCATAGCTGTGCAGTATAATAACCATTTGGATTACGACTGTAATAGCCATTTTTTTTATATTATATTATTATTATTATAGCTAGCCTGTGCTGTCCTATTGCTGGGCAAAGGCCTGCCTCCATTCTTTCCAGTTATCTTAGTTACTCGCCTTATCGTACCAAGTATCAAGGAAGGCATCCAGGTCGTGTCGAGGAAATGTGGGCCTGGAACACAAAAGGCACCGAAAGATTACATGTGAGTTTTAATCAGTAAAAGCAACTTTTACTGATTAAAACTCACCAGGACTTTCCTTCTTGCTCGTGTTTATTGCTAGTTTCCCAAATCAAAAAACATTGTTCGTAACTTTTACCTTAGTCACCACCTGCATGTTTCTGCACTGTTGAACTCTTCAAGCTAAGTCTACTATCAGTGATTTGATTGAATAAAGTATCGTTTGAAAAAGGTAATGAAAAAAATACACATTTAAAGACTAGAGATTTTTCAAAAAGGCCAATCGTCAAAGATAAACCTTTCAAAGAAAAGTCTGCTGTAATCACTATTTCATGAATTTAACTAAAAAGGTGACAGAGAAAACGATGTATAACTATGGCTAATTTAGTCATAGGAGAGCCAAGCTTAGAATTTATGCTGATACTATTGTGAGACATAAGTAACTAAGAATAAATTGTCTGTTGCCGTTACTGAAACTTCAAACTTCAGACGTGTATAAACAACAGTTTCCCCAGATCTATAAGTGATTAAGTTCTTAATAAGGTGTTAGTTAAATTTGATATACCAACAGCAGTATTAATCCCAGATCAAAGAGATATTAAACAGCCTGTGAAAAAGTCTGGGTCTGTCAAAACCATCGTTTGTTACCATCTCAAGTCTTTTCAACTGCTTGCAAGTTGAGTCACACTATGCTTGACTAAATTCACTAATGTTATATTAAGACAGAGGTTTAAACTTTTAGTGTATATATTAATAACGTATAGCTTTTGCCTAAAGGGTACACAGAGAAAACAAGAAGATTCAATATTATGTTTTATCAGACTGTAAGGTGATGAACACTTCTTTCGGCAACAATACCTTATGATGCCGAAATGCTGATGATATGAATACACCAGTTAGGTGCATGAAACCAGCTTTTTAGAGTCGGGAAAAAATCCCTCTATTGTACTTATATTCGGAGCAAAACTTAATATTTGCGGGCTGTTCTAGATTCAGTGTAAGTTATTAAACATTACTTATTTACCTATCGTTTGTCTTGGATATGGTTACGAAAAGAAGAAGAATAAAGCATATTACAGCTACAAGTATAGTCACTTGAAAAAATGGAGAGAAGAAAAGAATACAAAGTGATAGTGAGACGGGTGATACGACAAAATAGAAGAATAAGCTTGTTCCACCGACTCCAAATCACATTGGACTAAGATAGGAACATGATGATGGTTTTCCTATTTTTAAATCTTATTGGTTAATAGAATTTTCTTAATCATTTTGGTTACGATACTTTTTTGAGTTTTGATTATTTAAACTGTAGTAAAAATTTGGTTAAAGGACGATGTAATTTATTGAAAGTATAATTTAAATTTAGAAAAAGCTTAAATTTTTATTTTAGATTTTTTAAAATGATTTTTAATCTTAATCCTTAATGTTTTCCTAATCTTTAAAATAAGTATCGTTTCTTATTCTAAACTCTAAACCCTAAAATGTAAAATTTTGATAAACTTGAATGAAAATATTCTGCTTTTTTTGTATTTCGGTAACGTATCAACGAAAAGGTATCGTCCTAAACGAAATTAAGCTGAAAAAACATTGTATTTATTTTATTATATCAAGTAATGATACACATACCACACCTTTTTTTTTATTTGTAAACGACGTAAATTCATGTAAGTATCAGATATGATCCAAATCGGCTCTTGAACTCCCGTGTATAATAATGTAAGTGATAGTTACAACATTTTGTGAGGACCTCATGTCGCGGTAAACAGTTGTAACAACAAAATTCAAGAAACCGTTAAAATTATAAAGTAATGACATGTAGTAAACAATAACATATTAAAAACTATACGCTCATACCGAATTTCAAAAAGATTCTTTGAAAAATGTGGCTTGTATCGCAAAAAGTATCTTTAAAACGCTCTCCTGTAAAATTGCATTTTTGGGGTTACAACAACTTACGTGGGAGGCATCGATCTGCTTGCATTTGAGTAAGACAAAAGGATTTTTTTTTTCTGATGTAATATTATTAGTTATAGAATTAAAAAAAAAACTTAAAAAATATTTAGTAATCAGTTTAACATTGCTGGTCCTCATCATTATCATCATCTTCCTGCCCTTGTCCCATTTTATTTGGGGTCGGCGCAATATGTTTTTTTCTTCCATTCTGTCCTGTCACGCGTGACGCGCTATCACTAACTCCTCTGTCTTCCATATCACTTCTCACACAATCCATCCATATCTTCTTTGGTCTCCCTCTCCCTTTCCATCCATCCACATTTATACTCATGGCTTTTTTTGCAACATGCGTTTCATCCCTCCTTTTTACGTGGCCATACCAAGACAAACGGTTCCCTCTCAACTTTTCAGTCACTGGCGCCACTTTCAAACTTCCTCTAATATACTCATTTCTCACTTTATCCATAAAAGGCCGGTCCTCACCAGTAATTAATTCAGAGACTTTAGCAAATATATCTGTTCTTACGTAGAAGTTTTTTAATTTATTTATTTCTAAATAAAATGATTATAATAACTTTCACTTAAAAAACAGTACTTGCCATTCAAAATTAATGTCTCGCGTTTTTATGTGAGGAGACCGTTGTTGATATCACTATTGTTAGACAATTTTACGTTATTAAAATACATTATTTTGTTAAAAAAGACAATCCTCAATATATAAAAGAAACGCCGAAAGAAACCTTGATCTCTAAAATGTTAAATAACGAAGAGACAAAACTATTACACAAACACATTTTTGCTCTTTTCAAAGTTTCTTAAAGGTATCCGTACGGCGACGCGACGCTGAGCAGTAGTAATGTACTAGTAACTAGATAGTACGGACAACGCCACACAGAGCCGCCCCGCTTGACGCGACGGTAACCTCGGATCATGGCGTCGTCGCGTCGCCGTCCGGTCCCGCCGCGCCGCGCCCGCTGTGTGCAGAGACCTTTAACAACGAAGCTGGAAGGAAGCTATTTAATTAAGTCATCCCGCCATGACTCCGGCGAGTGATTTTAACTTTGGGTTTTACTGGTCCGCCGTCTGAGCCACTTCAATAATCTGTGTCTAGGGGCACAGTATACTGTTTCGAACGCGATCCTTGTACTACGGTCCATAGCACGTTGGCAAACCTTATGGTCGAACTTTTGTATGTTCGTCAAAGACATACAATACAATATAATATCATGCAACTTTCTTTTAAGCTTTTGTATAAAATCTAACTGTCTTTTTTTATTTTAGGTACATGGATCTTACCGGAGAAGATTTTTGTCCAAAATGTCCATTTGAGACCTAATGATCGATCAAGGATCAGGATGGAGATTTGATATTCAATCGTGAATAAATATTTATGTATGTCTATACTGATTCACTTTATTTTCTATTATTGTATTCCTTGTATATTTGTCAAAATTACATAAATTTAAACTTGTAACAAAATAATATACCTATGATATTAAAAACCGTACTGATTGATTAGAAAACTGGTGGTTTTATTTACATTAAAATTAACAGATTCGTAATGAATTTGAGCTGCCCCATTTATTCCGCAAACATACTCATACTATCCTACTGTGTTTTCTCCAAATCCCAGCCCAGATAGATTGATTAAACTTTATTGTACATCAAAAAGTAACAGAATTTATACAAAACTACTACAGCACTAATACCACTAACTTATACTAGTCGTGATGGATTACAATCATTCCATCTTCTAGACAGAAAGCCTGACTACCAGCACAGCATCAGCCTTAAAATGTTTCTAACATTATAAAGCTGATGCTATGCCATACTATTCCAGCGTTTTCTTATCCCGATCCACATCAAACCAGACTTTTTGTTAGGCCTCTAGGTTGTACGTCCATTCTTAGGCACCTACTTATAAGAAATTATTTACTTTTCTTTGAAGATTTGACTCAAATAGTATAGAGTAGATCCTCAAGGTTCATTTTTCAATTGATTCAAAAGCTTTAAGTTGGTATCTGGCAGATCCGTTCCAGAGATAAGAGCAGTAGGTGCTCCATAGTACCCCATATACGACAAAAGTTGCGGTTTATAAAGTTTGGGCAGATGTTCTAGCCGTTGAGAACGAAAGGTTCTGGAGTGGCGTCTAATACAACTAAAGAATTCACCCTAATGTGAAGATAATATTATTTTCTTACGACTTAGGTATACGTTTTCTTCATAAATCACTAAAACGTTGAATGATGATGATCTTTAGAAAATAAATTCAGCAGAATAAATGATGAAAATAAAAACATCTAGTGAAATAATTATGTTAACTTCAATCAAATTAACTAACTCTATACGGTGCCAAAACAACAACATTTCAAGTTCCAAAATAAATATACACTCATCAGGATAACTGGCCGTATTGTATTTATATTAAATACGGAAACGTATATAAGATAATATGTTATTGAAGAGTTCAAAATAAACCACAAATTGTTTCCCTGAAAATACAAAGTTTTGATTTATTTAACACGCCTTTACAATATTATCGTTTAACTATGACAATTACACTTTGATCTCACCTGAAACTACAAAAAAACTACATTTAAAGTTCACTAATATTGCTTCCTCAATTATATCCCTTTGTTTTCTCTGTCTACAAGTTTTTATAACATTAAAATGCACAATTATTTTTTGTTATGGTAGGTAAAAATCATCGAATGACGAATCCCACTCTTGGGTGGAGAGGGAAACAGTGTCAGACTCTTACTGACTAAACAACCTACCCCGTTCCTCCCTTGCCTTATTCTCAGAGCCCCGGTATAACACTTTTGCACCAACCCTCGGCTGCAGGAGGCTTCGACCTCGAAGGGAAAAATATGCAATGTAAAATGTAAGAGACCTTTTTTGGAGATATCGAAATTTATATATCTAGTATCGTTATAATAGTCTACTAAGCAATTTGTTATGCTGGTTACTTCAGGATTAGTGGTTGAAAAGTTCCCAAGGAGAGCGTGTAGCGAATAATATTTTTGTTCTCATGCCTTTAATTTATTACTCTCATTGTGGAATCATGCGGAGGATGATTGAAACACAATAGAACATGAAATAAATTTTATTTCAAGTTTCACAGTGTTAGTTAGGACCGAATGAGCAACTCCATGAGGTTGTTGTGGTAGTCTTGCAGCTGCGGGCCGCGAGGACTCTCGCTCCGGAAGTCCCCCACCTTGCCCACCAGCCAGTACGTCTCCATGCATCCCTTGCCCTGCACATGATACGGAAACAGTTGTAGTAGGTAGAATAATTGGTATTATGATTCTTGAACACAGATTTTCATGGCCTATAGCTGAGGAAGGGATAACAACTAGAGATTTTTAAGATCGTCTGCAGAAGCACGACTCATCATCATCATCATCATCCTAGCGGTATTAGTCCCGGTTGCCAACCTTGGCTTTCACCTCGGTGTTGGGTCTGCTTTCCTAATAAGACGCCTCCACTTCGCTCGGTCTTTCGCGTCCTTTGCCGTAAGCCCATTGGAGAAGCACGACTGATATTGGAAATTGGACAATTCGTTAATAACATTTTAAAAAGCTTAAGCAACGTGGAAGCTATAACATTTAAGCTCAGGGAAAGAAGACGAAAAGAATGAAGAAATGTTTATTTAGGGTGAACATCTTTACCAGTATGAAAGATGCTCTACAAGAGAATTATGGAAAAAACGTCTGCTTGCATCTCGACACAGACGATTGTAGTGTTTACCAAATTGAAAGTGAGCAAGCTTTTGCTTCGTATATCTACGTTTGTATCTACTAGGTTAATTCGTTTCTGTTACTAACTTTTTTGGCATAATACATTGACTTTTATGACACATTTTTTTTAAGCCTCAGGTTTATGCCACTACTTTAATTTAATAAAGTAACCGCCGTTTGTGGCTTCGAGCAATAAAAAAAAAATATATATTTTGTAGATCGGCGAAAAAAATAATCGGGACACAATCATGATACTTCGATGATCTAAAATTATGTCAAATAATATATACCTAACAAAAAACGACGTCATTCAATATGTATTTTAAAAGATATACCTAATTATTTTAGTTTAAGTTTATAATTATGTAACAAAATTCATGAAAAAAAATGATTGTGGTAATGATATGTAGAAGACAAGCTTGTTTGGCAATGACTGCTCCTGCACATGTGGCTCCCTGGTAACTCATTCATATTGTGTATTTATGTCTATTAACTGCTCCATCTTTGTTTTTATATACACTTTTTTTTTCTCTCTTTTTTCAACACATTGCTTTTGCAATATTTATATTATTAAGATCTAAAAACTTTTAAATTAAATATTAATTTATTTTGTTAGCATCTCGCAGTGTAACTGTTGTGATGATAAATGTATTTTTTTTTTCATACTTATTTTTTTTTTTGTTTTATACACTTCTCATCAAAAAAATCGAAACACCTTGCAAGTTTACGTTTTGTCAGGATTATCAGAAAAATGTGTACATTTAGGAATAAATGTTAAATGTCGTTTAATAGTGAGTAATATGAGCTTATCAAATCTTAATGTTAATGTTCTAAATTTAAATGAATTTTTCATAGGTTTCGTATTTTGTTAAATGAGTCATTTTTATTCCGTATGGAGTATAAAGGAAATGGATAAAACAACACACGTAAATGAAAAAAAAAAGCTAAAAAACGTTTATTTAATAACTTGTATTCCCTCCCCGAGCTCTAATTACTGCTTCCATACGGTTCTTCATCGATCGGATGAGAGTCACGATCACATGCTGTGGTATATTGTCCCATTCCTCTTGGATTGCATCTTGCAGCTGGCTAAGTGTTTCTGGGGCAGGATCTCTTGCTCGAATTCGTCTCTTTAATTCATCCCATAGATTTTCAATGGGATTCATGTCCGGGCTTCTTGCTGGCCATTCCATAATAGAGATATCGACTTCGTTAAGATAATCTCGTACGACGCCCGCGGTGTGAGCCCTAGCATTGTCGTGCATGAATATGAAGCCGTTGCCAATAAAATGTGCATAGGGCATCACATGAGGCTCGAGACACTCTTCGACGTACCGATGACAGTTTAGTGCAGGCAGGCGTGGCCCAGACACGAAAGCAAGCTCTGTCTTACCGTCGGCGCTGATTCCTCCCCAAACCGTCCACGAACCGCCACCATAGCTGACCTTTTCTTCAATGCAGCATTGTGCATAGCGTTCTCCGTCTCTTCTGTAGACCTTGTTCCTTCCGTCGTTACCATACAGCATAATTTTACACTCATCAGAAAAGAGAACTTTGCTCCACTGTAGGTATGACCAATTTAGGTGCTCACGTGCAAAGTTAAGGCGCGCTCTTCGATGGTCTGCAGTTAATTTCGGCCCATTTGCTGGCTTATGCGGTACCAGTCCACGATCCTTCAACCTTCTTCTAATTGTAGAGTCACTTACAGCCACCCTTCGTACAACACGAAGCCGCTGCTGCAGTTGAAAAGCGTTAAGGCGTCGATTTCTTAAAGAAGTTGTTACAATAAATCGATCATCTCGCTCAGAAGTGACCCGATTCCTGCCAGATCCTGAACGGCGCGTGAACAAACCAGTCTCCCGATAACGTTTATAGACTCTATGAACAGATGACAGGCTTAGATGCAGTCTTGCAGCCACAACACGCTGACTAAGGCCAGAATCCAGCAATGCCACAACTTGGGCGGCTTCTGTGGGCGAAGTATCCATACGTTTTAGAAAAAAAACCTTTTTTCAGACGTCCCAAAGTCACAGTATTGAAATAAAAAACAAAAAGTTTAAGGATAGGCGCCAATTTTTAGTTTTTAAACGCTAAATGTACTCCAACCCTAAACACACATTTGTCTCAAAACAGTGATTCATTTCGTTTATAAGATAAACAAATGAAATTCTAATTTTGAATTTAGAATTTTCGCTTATTACTGTAATGGCCAAACTGCCAGCTATAATATATGTATTTTTTTTCATCGTATGAATTCTTTTTTGTGTTAAATTCGGACAGAAACAATGAAAACGGAAGTGTTTCGATTTTTTTGATGAGAAGTTTATGTATAATATTTCTTTCTTTACATTTCACGTTGTAAAGTAAGAACACTGTAGACTTCGCAAATCCTATTACGACTCACCTTTAATTTTTTATTGTTATGATTATTTTTATTGTGCTTTTGAGTACAATATTGACTGGTCTACACTGTTCTTACATAATGATATAAATACTGTAATAACGAGATAATATTGTAAGAAATCATTTTTTTAAAAGAGTAACCATGGAGTTTCTTGCCGGTTCTTCTCCATAGGAAACGACCAATTTGGAACCGTGCACTAGCTTCTGACGTTTTATAAGTGCCCATGTAGGCCTATATGAAATAAAAACCATTTTGATTTGATTTGATTTGATAACAAACAACTTTTACTCTGGACTACACGTGAAATAGCAAAAAAAAACCTTCGCCATACTGGTAAAAATATAAGTTTTTTTTTTATTGCAAATTTTTTTGCGCTTTCTGGTTTGTCAGTATGTAATTACAAATTTATTAATTTAATATTTGGGTAATGATTTAAAATTTCAGTAATAACACTTTAAAGCTAACGCTAATGCAATGTTATACGTATCATAAATTGCGCTAATACAATATTAGTATTAAATTAAAAACAATAAAATAAAAATCGAATACTGTACAATATAAACATGGGTCTTTGAAATATAAAGACATTTAATAATTAATTGTCTTTATATTTAAGCAATTGTATTTCGTCACATTTTCAATGCATGCAACAGTGAGAGTGCTGTAATTTCGCGGTGCTGATCTTAATTTAAAGTTCTCCATAATAGTAAGTATGAAACTTGTCAGGTCTAGACCTTAAAAGTTTTATACCCTAGGGCGAAAAAAAGTTAGCTAGTAAAAAAAGCATTAAAACCAGACATAACAACGATAGTTTTCTTACCGCAACATTGACGGGACCTCTCGTCTCGAACTCGTAGTTTCCAATCTCGTCGAGTGCTATTTTCGTTGTATAAGAAATATGAATTTTCATAGCTGTAGACAAAACCAAAGTTACAATTCAGTTTTACAATATTTAAGCTTTGTCCAAAGGCGTCAAGCTTTTGCCAATAGGTACTTTTAATGTGGGCTTCTATAATAGCATTCTAGCCTCACCTTTAACGGATGAGGCTAGAATGCTTTATCGTATTATGATTTTGTGTGTAAGTTTACGAGTAGAATAGAGTAAATATGTATACCTATACTAAACATTTATATATATCATCGGGGTGATGTTTTCTTCTAAGAAAAAACCCTGTAAATAAAACAAGATTAAAAAAATATACGTAAGTTTTTTTTTCCCCTCTCTTAGAGAGGAGGCCTGTGTCCCTGCAGTGGGAACATTAAAAAGGCTGATGATGATGAAGTTTTTTTTTTAATTTAGAGTAAACGGCATGTTTACGGATCATTTTTTACTTTAATCAGTTGTAATCGACCGTTGAAACGATTGATTGTACCATTGAGCGATGTGGAGGAATACTTTGAGGCCTAAGTGTAATTTTTATTTTTGTACTATATGTATCATAATATGTACATAGATTTTGTATAAAAGTATTTATAGTGTAGTTTATATTAAAGAATATTATATAGGTACTTTTCTTAATAAATAAATAAAAATTGTAATCCATTAGATGCTGAATGAAAATAAGAATCAACGGAGTAATATTGTTGGAGAAGGTAACTTTTGATTAATAGATAAGAAAACATGTAAAGCCGCGTTTCCACTAGGCAACAATTGACGAGCAATATGTTGCACAACAATTTGCAAAACATGTTGAAAATCAGCGCGGAACTTTTGTTGAACAACGTAGTCTGTCTACATCTACTAATTTACGTCAGTCGTCGACAACATGTCGCCAGAGGAACTTGTGTTGATTTCAGCGGCAGTGGTTATAATTTTGTTGAAAAATGCGTCAAAAAGAAAAAAAACCGCGTTGGTAAGTTTGAAAATACCTACAAATAAAGAAAATGTAACGATGCTCTTTAAACAAACAACAAGCCGCGCGTCATGTTGTGCGCTAGCTGGCGACGTCGCGCGCTGTTGTGCAGCGTTGCCGTACATGTTGAGCGTCACGTGTTGCGCGTCAGTTGTTGCCTAGTAGACACGCGGCTTAACGCTGTCTCTAAATATGAAGGTATATGGCGAGAATGGAAAGACGATGCGGTGACGTACCTTCGCCCGTGCTCTCCATGCGGCTGGCCGTGTTGATCGTGTCTCCGAAGAGACAGTAGCGCGGCATGGTGGTGCCCACCACGCCCGCCACGCAGGGCCCGGTGTTGACGCCCGCGCGGATCATGAGCGGCGCGCCCGGCCGGTGCGGCACGCACGCGCCCTCCAGGCTGCGCAGCAGAGACAGCGACATATCCGCTATTTCTGACGCGTGCCGGTTGCCTGATATACAAAAACTAGGAGCATAAACAACCAACCAACCATCAACCAACCAACCAATCATCAACCAACCATCAACCAACAACCAACCATCAACCATCTGCTATGGTTACGTGCAGCAACCACGATATTAAAACGCCCTAATGGAGGGTTTTTTTGAATATTACATCATTCATGCACGATTCTTATGCACGCATAGCCCCCGCAAATATCCTTTACCACTATTTATTAACTATTTTTTTATTTGTGGAAATCATCCAATGACTCCCGCTCTTAGGCGGAGCGAGAGAGTGACTTTTATTGGCTAAAATCCACGCATCTTTCTTCTTTGCTTAGTTTTAGGGGTTCACTTTCACTTAATCCATGGTCCCAGTAGGCTTCGACCCAGCTGGATGCCTAAGATTTACTGACATGTCTTTGAGGAGTTGTGTGGGAAACGTTGTCGATGACTCGGTTCCTGACGGTGACCTACCCATTGCTCGCCATAAAAGCATGAATTGATTTAAAAAGTTAACGACAGTGTCTCTTTCTCACCGTTTCTCTGCGGCAACCCAGATACGACCATGTAGGCATCACCGATAGTCTCCACTTTGTAGACATCATAATGAGTAATCTTCTCGTCAAATAACCTGCACAAATATTAATAACAGGATAATTATTTCCAGTATTTACATCATGTTCCACTATATAAATAGCAAAAAATGTAATTTATTAGTATAACAAATATAATTAGGTAATGTAACATTTGTTAATTAAGAAGTTTAATTTTTTCATAGCTGCAAGGGACCGAAAACTAGTAGGAGGTTTTAATTTGAACTCTATACCTTCACGCGTTTTTGATTTAAAGGGTACCTATAAACATACAGACAGGCGGACAACAATCTTTTATAGGATCTGTTCAGTTTTTCCTTTTAAGGTACGAAATCCTAAAAAAAGAATAACATATTTTTACCCATACTTTTCTTTTTATTGCTTTTTATACACCTTTCATGTTGTCTCTTCAGTGGTAGAGAATGCTTAAGGTGGCCCTTCCCCACTCGCCAATCGTCAAAGCGGGCTATAGTTTTAAAGCTTGTTGCTTCATCTAAAGCAAACTGACGCGTTGTTTGATGGAGAGGCTAGGCGAAAAAAGAGATAACTTGAAAACTCAGTCGGCATTCGGTAATTCCGTGATTTACTCCAATATTTTACAAAACTTGTTCCAGAAAATAATTGTGTTTTTGATAACCGTTAAAATTTAAAAAAAAATTGTTATAATTGACTTTTTTATAATTTTAATACGATTACATTATGGACAGCCAAAGTTCATTTAAAATAGCAGATTTGAGTTCATGAAAATTAGTTTTACACAACATTTTTGGAAACCTAGATAATATCCACAAGATATATAGTATTTTTCTGAAGAAAGATGTGTAATAACATCATAATCAAGTAAGACGTGTTAAGTTCGCCCTTGTATATTTTTTTTGCGTGTTATATAAAGGGAAATGTTACTGATTCTGGCCTCTTATCTCGGCCAAAGAAGTTTTTTACAAACTTTTTATTAGCTTGCAATGTAACTATGTATGTTCGGCTCAAATCTTGCAACTCATTTTTGAAGCAGATATCTTCAATCGATTGAGCTGCAATTTTGCATGCAAATCGCATGACAATGCAATATTATGATGAAATCGCGAGGTAGCTATAGGAACTCTGTAATTAAACGGCACAACCACGTCGAGTTTTGGCTCGTGTGAATCGTCTTGACGAGTTTTAATTAAGTATATAAGTATAGACCACCGCTATAAAAGCTTGTTATGAAAAAAAATATTTTCATTGAAAACTTGTTTATTATTGATAAGCTTGCGTTTGACCACTATCTCACTTGATGGTAAGCAATTATGTGGTAGATGATGGAGCACGCTTGCTTAGAAGTAACCTATTAATTCATGAATGAAATATCCTTAAGGTTGCAGCTATCAGGAAACATAGACTTCAGCAGGAAATGCCACCCCTTAACTGTAACCTTTACCGTAATTCGAAAACTTTTGTACGTATGGGCGGGATATCCACCATGTACCGGCAGGGCACCATCGTACGTCTAGTGGCCTAATGATTGGACGGGCTTGATGGAAAAAAAAGTATTATTGGAAGGATATTATTCACCTATGATTTAACTACTAACAAGATTGATGGAACGTGGTTTAGCCAACGGACCTGTACAGCATATTGAGCATGTTTATCACCTCCATGGGAGTACTACTGGCTGATATGCTGGTGAACCCAACGATATCACTGAAGAATATCGTGACTGCGTCGAAGGCTTCGGCTGGCACCGCTCGCTGTGCCCGTAAACTCCTCAACACAGGTAATGGCAGCATTCTAGATAACAGCAGGTCACTCTTCTGTTTTTCTGCTACCAACTTCTGTGTGCTCTGCTCGATTGAGTGTGTAAATGTCTGAAAAGAAGATAATAGCATACGGTGAGCTATTTTTGTGGAATTCGTAACATCTGTGCGTTTTTTTTTAATTGAACTTATACTATTCCACAGCTGGGAAACACTAAACTCCCTAAACTTCTTCCAAGTAATTTTTTTGAAGCCACCTCGAAATATTATATAGGTACTCGATTATTTCCTTTAAACTCACTAACGTGGTATAGGTAACATTATACTTACCTATATCATGTTAGTGGATATGGTTCACTATTTTATAAATATTTATTGATACAAATTAAATTAACATTGGCAAAGTATTGTGTTCCAGTAATTACCAGTTTTGAGGAAAAATTCCAAGTATATATACGTAACTTGTATAATAAACCACTAAAGAAAACCACATAAGGAATTCACATTAAGAGATATCTCACAGCAATAATAATCAATTAAGTCTACGTCCAACGTAGCCCAGTCATCACCACCCAGGTTAGTAATTAATACCTATGATAAGGATAATTTGATATCATTTTTAGTTCCTCAAACGAAAATACTATACAGAAATGGCTCTCCTATGACCATAGCTTTTTGTAAGCTGGTAGCCTCTTGCAAGATCATACACGGAACCATCGACTCGTCTAATTGGCATGAGGAGCAGTATAAATTTTTATTCCTAATAACTATTTGTGGTGCCACGTTGTCGCCTATATGGAATGTATACCTTCACACAACGCTTGCGACGTCAGAGGCCGTGTTGACGTCGGGTATATTTATAAATCCAAAAAGCGAAAATGGTTTTAGTAAACGTAACATTTAGGACGTCACCTGGTGCGAGTTGACTTGGGGTATATTTTCAATTTGAATACCCGCTAGCATTTAATATAAAATGTACCCGAACGTAACGAAGCATACGCTGGTTACGCTTCTGTCACATTACTATTTTAATCATTCTTTCCCTAACAAATCCCACTAACCACAATTTGAGAGCATTGTCAAAATTCACAAATATAATAAAAAGAGCAAATATATAATGGAACAAGGACAAAACTTTATTTGACATCAGATAATAACAAGGCGAGTACCTGGAAAAAAAAAGTTCAAAGTACATTTCTAAGTAGACACAGAGACAGGGGAATATGAAAGACTAAGTCTAGGATTCAAGCTGGACGGCCATCAAACACAGAGTGCAGAACCAAAAGAAGACATGACTTAGGACAGAATATTAAAATTAATGTCCTAACGCCCGATAATTTTTTATTTGATTTCTTTCTGGAAATTTTATTGCTTTGATTTCATTTTGTGTATACTAACAACCCTACTAACGTTTTTATTTGTAAAAAGCTATGGACAAAATGTCTGAAGATGATTTAATTTAATTAATTTAATTTCCTTTTCTAATAAACTTTGTTTTACTTTAGTTCTTGTATTATACATCTTTTTCCTAATATAAAAATAAATAAATTCCATATAAGCCAAGTTGACGTTGCGCAACGTATGTCATCGATTCCCCGAATGTTAATCGCACTTAACTTTTTCGTTGAGTCCAGTCCTGGCAGATATAATATCTGCTGTTTGCTGATGACTAGGAGATACTGACTGAATATCTGGTGATTTACGAGAAGACTAAGTGAAAGGTTTAGTTATCTGTGTTAATTTTTCTTTTATGTGTTTTACATAATGTGTGTAATGTAATCAGCATAATTGGCATTTTGTTATTGTGATTAAAGAATAAATAAATAACGCAAGCAATAACAACTACTTGTTTAGCTATCTACTAATATATGCAGTGGCTGTGATATTAGCTGGAAAACCTATTACTATAATAAGATTGTTGTATCTACTTAACTATGACTCAATTCTAATTTATACGAATTGGACGATAATATGCTTTCGTGAATCATTCATCTGTCCGTGGAGATGAATATGCTTGATATAAACCGTTTGTGAACAGATATTTAAACTTCTTTTTTTTTTTTAATTGCTATAAACTAGTGCTTGACTGCGATCCCACCTGATGGTAAGCAGTGATGCAATCGTTGACGGTAAGGCGCCCTAGTTTATTAAGAGCCTATTCACTCTAGCCTTGAAGACACCTAAATTATAATCGGACGGAAAGACTGCAGCCGGCAAACTGTTCCAGTCCCTCGATGTACGCGGTATAAACGACGAGGCAAAACGCTTAGTCCGCTTTCTTTTTTTTATCGCGCGTTTCTTTACGTTAAAATTCATCTAATGACTTCTACTGCTCTAGGCTGATACACCTCCCTATGTAGGTATCAGACTTTCACTGACTATACTTGTTCCATCTTTGCTTTTGCACTCCAGGGGTGACATGAATTGACAACTGAAAGGAACTCATAACCCCAGCAGACTTCTGCCTTGTTGGGTCCCTATGGTTTTCGAGGTGCGCGTGGAATATTACCGCCGAGCCGTCGATGACGCGGGCTCGATTCAGACGGCGAGCTACCCATTGCTCGTCGTCCGGAATCCCACGTTAGAGGTGGCAAGAAATTAGGACAGTGTCCAGCCAGCTGGGATGCAAGTACATCCGTTCCTTCATACGTACGGCCGCCTAACACTAGTTTGCGTGGAGATGCCACGGCGGGGTGAAATTCTAACTGTCACAACCCAATCCTGGGCACGGCATAATTATGGTAAGGCGTGGCTGGAAAGATCTCACGGAGACCTCACTTTCCGCATGACGCAGGTTCTAACCGGACATGGTAAGTTCAGGAGGTACCTCAGGATTCGTGCGAAAGAGACACCCGGGTGTCACTACTGTGTTCACCGCCCGGGGAACACAGCATGAGGCAACGGCGCTCACACCCCTGTCACCGCCGTGATTCTGATCCCGATTTCCGGTCACCGAAGGCACGGGCTTGCGGACAGCGAGCAATGCGTAGCTTGCTATCCGACCATCTGGACCGATTTCAAGTCGTCGACTCGAAGATTTGTGTGCAAACTGTTGAGGGCCGGCAGAAATGAAGCCTTGGGGCCATAGGTCGATGTGAAATTATTACACCAAGACTCTAAAACTGGGTTTTTAGTTAGTAAAAGTCTGACACTATCTCCCACTCCGCCCAAAGGCGGGAGTTGTCTTTGGATGGTTTTTTCCCTTCATAAAAAAGACAAACACTAGTTTATATCAATTAAAAGCCTATATGTAGGCCATACAAATATTTGTTTTCTACTGGGGTCGAACTTGACACTCTGCAGTCAATCGACCAAATACGCAAACCGCTATGCTGCCCTCCTAAGCCAAAAAGCGGTATCTCAAAAATATCTAAAATATTGTTTTTGTGCCATCAAAACTGAGATAGGGAAAACTTTCTTAATGATATTTTTTTATGTTTCGAACAAGTTTGCACTAAAAAGCTTAATTACTTAAAATAAAAGCTATAAAATATAATTATTCATGATTTAATTAATTAATAATTCATTTAACAAAATAGTAAAGTTGATTTTTATACGATTACACAAAAATCAACTTTACTATTTTTGTGAGATACCGCTTTTTGGCTTAGGAGGGCAGTATGTGCTACTAAAAAACAAGCAGTCTTGATATTTAAAATGAAACACAATAAGATCATCACCATAAATAGCTACAGTACTGGTCACGTCTACACAAACACACAATGGTCTTATGACGTCCGTTCGTATATCACCATCGATAAATCTTTGAAAGAATTGTCTTAAACTGAAATTAAACAACGAGTGGATTGTTTGAACTAAGAGACACCTTGTCAGAGTGACAAGTTGAGACAAGTCGACAAACAGAAAAAAAGCAGTACCTATAAATAAAAAGCAAGTGAATTTATCTACAATATGTATAATAATATTAAAAAAAGACGGCTGTTGTCATTGTGCATGACAATAGCGCCATCTGGTAAAAGTGAATGAAAAATGCTTATTATTATTTTCTATACTTAAAATAGTTTTTTAGAGACATTTATTAAAAACAATTTACGAGTATTTTATTTAAAAACTGGATATAAAAGGGTAAAACACAAAAATAGTTTCCAGCCCCAAACTATGCTGAAAGGAAATAAATTGATAGAACTCGTTAGAAATATCGAAGTATTATTAGTACTTCTCTAGAACTAATGACAATAGTTATTTGATATGAACCAACATCATTCGTCAGACATCGGTGATCTTATCACCCTATAAAACTAGTTTAAGCTGTTGCTATATCTATTTGAATTCCAGCATCACAGTGCGTGGAGATACAACGCTGGGGCGAAACTCCGCTGCCCGAACATGTCGAGGCGTGGCGGAAAGAGCTCCGGCGGGATCTCATGGTGAAGTGCAAACAGCGACTGTCGCAACCCAACGCTGGGCACACATAATCTTTGAGGCGTGGCTGGATAGACCTCACGGCGTCCTCACCTTCCGCATGACGCAGATTCTCACTGGACATGGGAAGTTCGGGAGATTCCTACACCGGATTCGTGCGGACGAGACGTCCGAGTGTCGCCATTGTGTGGCAAACCCGGAGAACACGGTGGAGCACACGGTGGAGGTGTGCCTTGCTTGGGAAGAGCATCGCCGTGTCCTCGTGGGGGTGATCGGCGGCGGCGACCTCTCGCGCTGGGCCTTGGTTCAGGCCATGGTCTGCAGTGAAGAGGAATGGCAGGCGGTCGCCTCCTTCTGCGAAGCAGTAATGCTCGTAAAGGAGGAGGCCGACCGCATAAGGCAAAGGCAACAGCGCCCTCGCCTCCTGGAGCTGCCGGTTTGAGTGAAACTGTTACCGCGGCTCTAGGAATAAGGCAAAGAAGGAATAGGGTAGGTTTTTTAGTCAGTAAGAGTCTGACACTGGTCTCCCGCCCCGCCCAAGAGCGGGTTTCGTCATTCGATGATTTTCACCTACCATAAAAAAAGCATCACAGTGATCAGTGTAAAAAACATACATAACGACAATATTACAGATAAAAACTGTTTCCCTTTAACTTATTTCAGAGAAGATAGTGATTTGACATCTTTGATTGAACGAGGTTGATTTTAATGTACCTAAATAATTTTCCATCTTTCATACTATTGTATTTTTTGTGTTATCCGAAACTTCTGTGGTTGTGGTATTTGTAGCTTTTGTGGTTGTTCTTTTTAAATGCAATTCACGCATAACGAAGAACTACAACAGCTATTATCCAGCTATTTGACTCGTTAACCTTCTTTCTAATTTCGATATAGGTAATCTAAGGAATATTGTGGGAAGAATATAACAGGGACTTGCTTGCGCGTCTGAGTTTTCACCTCATATGAAACATTATACAGCAACCTGTTTAAACACAAGGCTAGAACTTTGTATAATAATGTTTGAGTATTGGTTAATTACGAAAGTAACGTCTAGCAGAAATAGTTTTATTCAATGTATTGATGACCCAAATATTAATTAAAACTATCTTTACAAAGAAGAAAATGCACAAATAAATAGAGGTGGTATCATTAATTTGGGGATTACGGACCATTCACAGTTAAATCGCTGAATGAGAAAGTCGTGTTATTATCATGCATCATTTGATAAATTTTGTTTTGTTGTGCGCGTGCACTAGTGTGAGCATATCTCATATATTGAGTCATAACACTAACGACCTTGTCGATATAGCCTCTGGCAATCTTCGAATCTCCGACAGTGCCATTGAAGAGTCGAATGTTAATGTCAGTTCGTTAGACGTTTTTGTTGAATATACACGTACAAAATTTACAATATCAAGTGGTAATGTAGGTGTGAGCAGATACAGAAGAAGTATTATTAACACGAGTAATTGTCCCTCAGGACAAGTTAGATTATCAAATAGATGCGTTACATGTTCAAGGTAAGCAATTATTTATTTATTTAATCTTCATGTACAATAGTGGTACATAGGCGGACTTAGTGCAACAAAGCACTCTCTACTTGTCAACCTTTGGGTTAAAAAAAAATTATTATTAAAAAAACAAAATACCCGACTGCACACTAAAAAAAGAGTAAAACAAGCCCCACAATACAAATTTACTGAATATAATTTATAAATGTTGATGGAAAGCATCGCAGGCGGGGACCAACAGAGGCTTATTTATAGTCATTTCTGTTGTGCACCATTTAGCAGAATTTTCGTTGGTGGCGGTCAAGGTGGTCCCCGCCTGCGATGCTTTCCATCAACATTTATAAATTATATTCAGTAAATTTGTATTGTGGGGCTTGTTTTACTCTTTTTTTAGTGTGCAGTCGGGTATTTTGTTTTTTTAATAATAATTTTTTTATTTATAACTTTTTAGCTGTTTTTATTTAACGAAAATGTTGTAGATGTAGAAGACTATGTATATGTAAGTACCATTTTAAATTATTTCGACGACATTTGGCTTTAGATTACGAGTACATATTTTTTTAAAGGGAAATTTAGAAAAAATATTATTATGTCTTTATCCCGTGGGACTTTTAGGATAAAATGTATCCTATGACACTCCCGTAATCAAGACAAATCTAACGATACCTCATACATCAAAATCCATCAAGCCGTTTAGGCTACAGGAGGTCACAAAGGAAAAGACATACATACATACTTACATACACTCGAAAAACATTACCCTCCTTCTTTGGCAGTCGGGTAAAAAAGAACACTGTGGTAACTGTGCACAATAAATAAATATCAGATAATATTTAAAATATAATGTAGTATCATTAAAACCAGTCAATAAAATACACATATTATTTATTATAAGCTAATATTACAAACTAATAAATAATATGATAAATATCAAATCAGTTCATTTTCTTTTTTCAGAGTATTATTTGTATATTTATAAAATATAATAGAAATACATTTATTCGATACAGACACAGCACAACAGTTACAAAAGACACGTTAAAAAATAAAGTGTACGCTGAGCGTGTCCGAACCGAAGAATAATTAATTATTTTTATAATTCCTTCCTTTCCACTACTTTCGATTAAGTATTACTAAACGTTTTCAATAAAGTGGCCCAAATCTACATACATTTCTGTCTTTATGTTTCTACATAAAACAGTAATTTATCTAGGCGGTCTTCTGTTTAAATAAAGTACTGCGATTTATTACATTGTACCGGCTTTTGTTGTATTGTTAAAGTGAAAAACATAAATGTCTGCCTTATTTTCCATATTTGTGGTTAAAACCAAGATATTAGTGTCTCTTAAACGTCGTTAAGGATAGTTAGACCGTCTAGTTAAAGAAATTATCGACATATTTTCTTATGAAAACTGTCCGGTGATAATTAAAATCACATAATATTACGGTTTCCTTCATAATACTACCTGATCAAAGATAAAAAAAAAACAATACACTTTACAATACGGTTCCCAATGAGTCAATATGGTAAGAAACGTAAAATCAACGTATGGTTTTACAATTAAACTGATACTCAATGACCAAACATGCCTATCCATCGAAGATTTTTTCTCTACATCAAAGGTTTGTTTGTACGTGCATTACTAAACATATTTGTGCAGATTTTGACCGAGAAAAAATGCGCACGTTCTTTTTTGGAGGTGTTATATCATCAAATAGCTTCTCCTGCCCTGGATGGAGCGAGAGAGCATGATAGATTTTAACTAAAACTGACATGTGTGTAAATGACATGAGTTGTGGGGTTACATAGTCAGGACTTCATACGAGGTCGGAACCCTTAGTAAATAGGGAACTTTGCAAGCAATTTTTGTAATTGCTAAATGAATCTATTTTTAGCTCCAGTAAATGAATATAAAATCATTTTCAGAATAGCTTCTTCAATGAAATTATAAAGCAACTAATAAGAATTATTAGAATTATTCAATCAGTAAGAAAGGTAGAAAGATAATCTTAAAAATAAGAATTTAAAAAAAACCGGTGTGGCAAGGTATGAGTTATTGGGGCTGAATATATAGCAAATGATCTATCCTGTCGGCCAAATCAATTTGGCAAACGATTCACCAAACACCCTGTATTGTGTAGATATTATAATAAAAGTAAAATTGACTGACTGTTCTGTGAAAAGGGATGATACTATCAGTTATGTATAACTCAATTTCTCACTTTTTCTGTAAATACAACGTTAAATTTTGGTCGTAAAATCGTAGAGGGTCGATCCACTAAATGAAACACAAGCGATTTGTGATCAAAATCATCAAGATCATTGACTTGTCATAGTACATTTCTTCCGCACTGGGCCCGCGTGGTGAATTACCAATCCGCACTGAACCCGCGTGGTGGATTATGGCCCATTCCTTCTCCTAGAGAGAGGAGGCCTGTGTCCCTGCAGTGGGAACATTAAAAGGCTGATGATGATGATGATGAGTACATTTCTTGACCAGTTTATGCCAAATATTTTTTACATTATAATTCTGTTGTTAAAATTGCCATGAACAAGACGAATCTTAACCGTGGCCATATTTGCTTTTTGATTTCCATGCCGCAGTGTGATTTCGTATTTTATTGAAATTACAACACGAACACGCAAATAACATAGTCTAAGGTGATAGCAGATAATGTTTTACACATTTGCGCATTATTATTATGTCTTGGCTAATTACAAAGAGGCATTTACAAATATTTTCATACAGTTTAACTTGACAAGAGATAAAATTGTTTGCACTTTTCAAATTAATGATATTTTAATATATATCTCCAAGGTACAAAATATGTGACATTTATGCCTCCTTAATTTTTTTACGATATAAAAGATATAAAAAAAAAATCATATTCCTCCAAACCTAAGGATGAAGTCCTAATAAGTCCACTGCTGAATGTAGGCTTCCACCTAGCGTTATACCATAAGCATAAACAGCTTTAAAAAGTTCCCGCTGCTGGGTCTTAGGCCTCCTCTCTAGGACAGGAAATGGGCGTCGTAATCGATATGTCTTCAAATTGTCGGTTCTAGGACAAGCCGGTTACTTTACTAGGTTTTACTTTCACTTTTTTGAGAGCAGTGGTGATGAAATATATTACAGAAAATTAAGAGCCTGCAATTTACAACGCATAAGTCGGGACCGTCTTCAATACACTATCACTGCTCATTAAAATCCTCTAACGTTACCCATATTGATCACCTAACTGTGCTAGATCACCATGTAAACTAGTGATTATTTGGTCCGTGTACCAGCTACTTTGATTGTTTTGCAAATATCTTAATTTTTGATTCACTGTTTACGAAGTTTGAATGTAACCAGATTGGCAAATTACGCATTTCTAAATTAGTTTTAATTGTTCGCAGATATGAAGAAATCACTGAAGAAGATTGTCCTCTAAAACAGTGAAGAAAAGTCATGATATATACAGTAGCAGCAATGCCTACACATTAGGTACTTTAAGAAAAATAATCAAACTGAAATAACTGTTTCAGAACCTTTGAGTTTACCAAATGTTTCGCACAAGTGTAAACAAACATTATGTAAACATCTGTGAAATCGCAAAAAATATACGTTTCATACCTACCAGTCATACTTCTTAAAATATTAACAATTTAAAAAATAGCCTTAAAGGTGTCTGCACACAGCGGGCGCGGCACGGCGGGTCCGGGCGGCGACGCGACGCTGAGCAGTTGTAATGTACTAGATAGTACGGACGACGCCACACAGAGCCGTCCCGCACGGCGCGACGGTAACCTCGGATCTGTATGGCGTCGTCGCGTCGCCGCCCGGTCCCGCCGCGCCGCGCCCGCTGTGTGCAGAGATCTTAAGGTGGGCCTTCCCGACTCGTCTGGAGAATGGTTTTAAAGCTTGTTGCTTTATCTACAGCAATCTAATGTGATGTTTGATGAAAAAGTAATGCGAAAAAAGATAGATAACAACTGAAAAGTCTGTTGGCATTCAGTAATTCTACTATTTACTTTAATATTTCACAAAACTTTTTCCAGGATATACGTGTTTTTATTAAATACTTAAGGATTTTTGAAAAAAAAATGAATACATTTAGAATCTTGATTAAATGCGCTAGGCTTCTATAGAAGTATTTCTTTATATTTTAAACCGGCATGTCCTAGAACCAAAAATTAGAAGACATGTGACATCCACCAACCCGCACGCATGGTGGATTACGGCCCATTCCCTCTTTTAGAGAGGAGGCCTGTGTTCCTGCAGTGGGAACATTAAAAAGGCAGATGATGATGTTGATGTGATAACAGAACCAAATAAATATTTCACTCTCAATATAATTTCAACAAATGACTAAAGTAAATAAAATGAATCACTAGTAGGAAAATAATAAATTATTTCCGTTTATACGGACATTTGCCATTTTACACATTAAAATGGTAATAAACTCCAAAATTGTTGGAGGACCGGTAGACGGAACCCCTCTTCGTGGGATTCACTTCTAGTGCATTTAAAAAAAAAACTGACATAACTTATCCGAGTCAGGGTACCCCATGTCCCGAAGTATAATAATATAAAGCTTTCTGAAATTCAGTAATAGATTTCACTTAACGTCGTGGGCTTGCGGACAGCGAGCAATGAGTAACTCTCCATCCGATCGTAACCGGTAACCGTCCAGATCAAGCCCAAGTCATAGACAGCGCGCGCGCACTATTCCCGCGCGCCTCATGAAGTTTCATCAAACCGTAGGGACCCTGCACACTCGATGTATTGAATGTTCGATTTAATAACCATTCGATATTATGAACGTTCGATTATTTAGACGTTCGATTTATAGTGGTCGATCAATTCATATTCGACTATTTGTTATTCGATTTGGCGTAGTACACCCCGCAAATCGATAATTTTTCACATACGATTTAGTTCTTTGGACCCTTCGAAATCATCAGTTTCATAAAATCAATAAGGACTAACGCTGAGTAGCGCTAGCACTTTGCTTCGTCGAGGTTCGCTAAGCGGACAACCGCGCCTCTCGCTCCTTTAACTACGTAAAGAGCACATTATGATACAAGTGTGTAATGTAGATATGATGACGCTGTGTAGAGCAGTGGTGGCCGAGTGGTAACGGCCCCGACTTACGAGTCGTAAGTCGCGAGTTCAAGCCCAGCCAGGCGCATTACTTTGTGTAATTTATTTCATCACCACTGCTCTCAAAACGGTGAAGGAAAACATCGTGAGGGAACCGGCATGTCCTAGAACCAAAAATTCGAAGACATGTGACATCCACCAATCCGCACTGGGTGGTGGATTGTGGCCCATTCCCTCACCTAGACAGAGGAGGCCTGTGTCCCTGCAGTGGGAACATTAATATAATAATAATAATAATAATAAACTGTTTAATTCAGACCAAAAACGAGATGTCCATAGCTTTGTTAGTAATAGTGTATTAGTAACAAGAGTACTTAAATAATTACGTTAGTATTGTTAGTTTTTACAGTCTATTTATTTATATTTATGACTGTAGCCACCCAGTGTCTCTGCAAGGGACAGTCCGGTCTGGCAGCAATCATCTTCATAATGCTGTTGTCACTACCATGCAAACGCCGCAGTAAGGAGGCCGCTTTCTTGCGCATTATGGCGTAGAAATCATCTGTGCGAGCTTCTGCGAACATTCCCGACGCGCTGCAGCGCCATGGCAGTCCCAACAGCATCCTGAAGGCATTATTGAATTGGACACGCAGGGCACTGTATGTTCGTTGCGTGTATGACAGCCACAGGCCGCTCGTGTAAAACGATTGACAAAACGCCTTGAATAGGGTTATTTTGACGTTATTAGTACAACGAGCGAACCTGCGGACGAGCATATTGCTTCTCACAGACAATGCCCTGCGTTCCCTCTCTATATCTCCATCATCCCTTAAGTCACTTGTAACAACGTGGCCAAGGTACTTAAAACTACTGACAAGATTTAATGCTATTCCGTTGAGAGTTACGGGCGGAACACTGCGTGGCTGTTGCTTTGGTGCTTTAAATACGAGAAGCTCACTTTTTTTCGAGTTATATACCAAGCCGTGTTCCTCCGCATAAGCCTCGCAGATAGATAGTAACTTTTTCAACCCACCTATCGATGGACTGAGCAGTACCATATCGTCCGCATAACTTATATTATTGACACATGTTCCATCAATATGACAGCCAACATGTGTACTGCTCAGTCGCTCGATAAGCTGGTTGATATACAAGTTAAATAGCAAAGGCGAGCTTAACCCCCCTTGTCTAACTCCGCATTCTAGTCTGTACTCGTCTGACAGAGTACCTACCCACCTCACCCGGTTCTTTTGATTAGAATACCAGTACTTGAGAAGGGAGGTATACCCTGCCGACACACCCGCGTTCCTCAACTTGCCCCACAGTATATCATATGATACTAGATCAAAAGCTTTTGACAAGTCAAGGAAACACGCATATACCGGCGTCCTCCTGGCAGTATAGTACATGACGGTCCGCTTCAGACTCAGAATAGCACTCTCTGTTGAGACTCCTGCTTTGAACCCAAACTGGGCATCGTGCAACTCAATCTGTGCAGCGAGGCGACTGTTCAACAGACCGTCAAGTATCTTTGCTGTGGTGGTCGCGAGTGAGATGGGTCGATAGTTGTTTATGTCAGACGTATCACCCGTCTTGTTTTTTACTATAGGAACCACTATTGTTCGCATTAGCGGTTCTGGCAAGTACGAGTGTCCGACACAAAGGCTGAAAAACATGGACAATACTCGCGGCAAATGAACCCCAGCATATTTGAAATGCTCGATGCTGAGCCCATCGTGACCAGGAGACTTTCCCCGCTGCATTCCGCTGATAACTTTACCGACACTCTTTGCTGATATCTTTATATTCTGCCCTGTCACAATGGACTCACCATCTCTCACCTCACCAGATGTGGGACCTAAGGGTGACCGTATAGCAAAGTGCTCCCTAAAAGCTTCCGCTATGTCTTTGTGGTCAACAAAACCCTTGACACTCATCGGAAAGCTAGGCCTAACATTCATTTTGTTGGTATGTTTCCAAAAACTTTTAAAGTCCTTGGAAGAGTGATCAGTTGCGAGGAGATCCATTTTAAATTGCTCTTGTCTGTCCTGACACCATTTTAATTTTGCTTTAAAATGTCTCCTCGCCTCCGACATTTCGTCAAAGATTCGACCATTTGCTGGTCGCCCAGCTAAATTCCACAATTGAAACCCAAGCCGCGCCTTAAAAAGGCTGATGATGATTATGGTGTGTAATGTAGGAGGTTACCGTCGAGCTGGTTTTAATACCAGAGCCGTGGCGAGGATCTTAAGAGAGCCAAGAACGGTAACCTTTCATTACTCAGGTGTATCATTACGACGTTTTGCAATACACTTCAAAAGAAATTTTAAAAATTTAGCTAACTACTATATTACAGCAGTAAAAGTAGTAAATTTTTTATAAGATGGCGGTAAGAAATGTAATCTGTTTCCATATGCGCATCTAATTTTTTTTACTCATAGGTGGAGGCTTTGGATTTAAAGTCTTTTGAGCTTAGTCGACGTTTGTTTTCTTGCATGAAAAGTTTCTATGATAATGTAATTCGTAATGACATATTCTATTGTGCGGATGTAACATTTTTATTTATTATTAGTGTTTTTTTATTATTTAATTTTGATAAATTTTCACTCAAAAAAATCACTCCAAAAACGGCGGGCAACTTAAAATGGCGACCATTGACCACAACGAAAGAAACATTTTTTATTTGAACGAACGATTTAAACATTATGTTTTTCGTTTTAACAAGTTTAAATGGCCGAAACTGACTAAATCGAACGAACACAATAATCTAATGTAATTTATTTTCGTATTCTAAATTTATTTGATAGCAAAGAGGTTGAACAAAAAGATTTCAGGTTACTTTACAGCACTAATGCGTAATGGTAATGAAACTGTCACAGTTCGGTAACAGATGCTATTATATACCTAAGTGTAGTGAAATAAGAGCTACTTTCTGAGCAAGTTTATTGAAAAATACATTATAGTTCTCCATCGATATAACTACATGCAGTCATACACACTATTTAAGTTAAACTAAAGACACTGAACAGTGAATTATCCGGTTTCCTTTTTATTTTGATTATTCTTCACAGGTTTTTCTACACACAAATTTTGGTCTGCTGAGGATCTGTTGGCTTGCAGGGTTTTATGGTTAGTCTTTTTTCCTTAGATCACATACTGGACACTCTTCATCTCCTGTGAGATCCATATACCTGAAATATTAAATTAAGTTTAGTATTATATAATATGTCCTTTGCTTATTATATACACATAAATATTTTTTTTTTTAAATAATATGAAAAAATAAAATAGTAGCCCACCGGCATCGGGATAGGGTCTAAGCTACCGGTGGTCAGGGCTCCAGAGAGAATAACCTCCTGAGAATACATACCGCTAATAATTATATTATTATTGTAGTGACAATTAGTTAATCTTTATGTTTTAAGCAAACTAGTCTAATCATTATATAGAATAATTCAAACTAAACTTTTTTTTCTACAATTAGGTTATAACATTCATTTTCGCTTCGATTAGTTGTTGAATTCATAAATTATTCACAAATATTTTTTACATTAGAGACACTATACCTAATAACTCATAAGAAAGGAGGAAAATACAACTTAGACAAATAACTAGAAACCATCAATCATCAAATTTTGTAATATCGCACTTCACTTTTCACACTGTTTTTCATGACACTTTTCAAAGTCATAAAACTATTATTTTTATTTTACATTCAAGGCGATACTAATTAATTATAGTGCAGCGGGGCTATTACGTCGGAGGGGTAAATACGGCGTTTCGCTTTAACTCCATTATTTTAAAGTAATATTGCTAGTGGTGGCATCTATGAGTTTATATTTTAACGGCATTATTAATTTCTTAATAAACTCATAGATGCCACTTGCAATATTACTTTGACTTTGAGCGAAACGCCGTAGTTACCCCTCCGACGTAATAGCCCCGCGACACGTTATACAAGGAAAATAAAATTATGCTCACAGTTCACAGGAGACACATTTTGTGGCCAGCTTTGCTTCACCTATTTCACACGGACAATGTGATGGATCAGGGAAAATATTTTGTCGTTTAACCCGTGTATTGCCCGAACTGTCCAGCGGTGTCGCCGCACACAGCATGGCGAGTAACGCGACCATCACGACAAACGTAACCACGAACTTCATGGTGACACTGTCAGGTGCTACCGTGCTTACTACTCGACTGATGCGAGTGAAATGTAGTAAAATTTAAATCTGCGCGACATTTTATACTGTTTACTATAATATACGTAGGTAAAAATGAGGATAATGAAACATAGAAGGAAACGCAATTGTTTGAATGTTTGTTAGTACCATATACCATTAGCTACTTTATATTTTGATCGTTTTAGTAAATGATAATTATTTTATAAATAGGTTTTAAAATAACACTTTTACACGTCATTTCTTTTTTCTTTTCGTCAGTTTAAACTAAGTGAGTCCAGTGTAACCTAGCTGACTACTCTGAGAAGAAACACCGAAACAAAGTCTCTTTTAAAGTCCATACAGTAACCATGTAATGGTTAAATCATATGAGAACCATGCAGATAAGTGTCTCAGGTGTTCTTTTGAAGAAAGAACCACACAGATTTAAGTAGACCTGTCCAGTCAGTGCAAGCATTTGTCAGTATTCGTGTAGCACAAACTTAGGACTTCTAAGGAGCTCAACGACTTGACGATCGATACCAAAGAAAGGACATTTGTATAGATAGGCCGCATCAAATACTCAAATCTATCAGACATCATATTAAAATTACAGAAAAGGAAAATTAATCGATATAGTCCCCACATTAATAAAATAAAAAAAGTGTAACACTTTGCAAAGTAAATTATTGCAAGTCGAAAGTAAAATAAATTACAATAATAGTGCTGGAGCAGGTCAATCCCAAGCCGTCTTGTCCTCAAGATACTCCTTAACAGTATAAAAAGCCTTTTGGAAAAGTTTTCGTTTTACAAACAACTTAAATTTATTCAGGCTTAGTCCTTGAACGCCACTGGGAAGCTTATTATAAAAGTGTACCTACACATTGGCATCTAAATGAGCCTCAAATTTTTTTGAGCCTGGTTGCAGGAACCACAAATTTATGTTAAGTATCTTGGATCATTCATCAAACAGGTATAACAAACTACAGATGAGGAATTTATAAAAATGCACATTTTTCAGCATATTTGGTAACTCCATTAATTAACTGAATTTCTACCAGAAAAATTAATACCGTACAAAAAAAAAGTGATTTAGATAATCATTTTGAGACTTAACAAATACAAATTCAGTTGGTAATCAATTTTTGATAATCGTTAAGTCGACAAATTCTATCCCTGCTGTTGCTCTCGTATAATCAAGAATATTGTATAAGACTTTGTCGGGCGTCTCATCAAAATTAAGCTACTCACAGAAAAATAACTTGATTGTAATCAAGTGCAGAACATGGACCACGGATCCTGGACTATGCCCCCCACTCGATCGAAAAACAATCTAATATGAAGTTGTCAACTTCATACTGAGTATAAAGGTCTTGAAAACATGAAAAGACTATTTCCATGTTTCGTAGTGCCCCTGCAGAAGGGTCGAAGCCTACTGGAGTTAAGGGTTCGCGTCTGAAAGGAAGACACTATAACCTGCTCCATCTAGGAGCGGGAGTAGTCATTGGATGATTTTTACTCTCAAAAAAATAATAATGCACAGTATTAGGTTTAGGTTTAAAGATATTTATTTCTCAAAAACGGCACAAAGTCACTTACTTGTGAAAAATTTTTCCTTATACTGAATTATTGTCGAGAAATAGTTCGTCACTACAAACGTAAGTTGTGAAACTCATCCAATGCATCCAGTCCTTATGTATGTATTTTAGAATTGTTTTCTACATAATATTGTGCAAGTTGGTTCTTGAATGCATTGATCGAGCGTACATTTTTTTTAGCAGGCTGAAATTTTATTACCAATATGTATATAAACCACGCCGACAAAGTGCATAAACAAAAAGTGGTAAAAAATGTTTTATTAGGGTATCCCCATACACGTAAAGTGGGAAGTGATTTTTTTTTATTTCTACCATATCGTGTGATATATTGTTGAATAGGTTTTTTATTAATTATTAGGGGTCTCGTAAAATAATTTTTTGATAGTGTAAATATTCTCGGAAATAATCGCTCCAAAAGTAAAAAGTGAGGCGTCCCCCCCCCTCTAACTTTTTAACCATAAGTTTAAAAAAATTGAAATAAATCTCAAAAGTAGAACTTTGAGTAAACTTTCTAGGAAAATTATTTTGAACTTGATAGGATGAAAAGTTTTAGAAAAATTAAAAAAAAAACGTTCTGAACAAATGTAATATAACCGTACATGCAAGCATTTTTTTTAACTTTTTTTATATATTTCATTATCCTGAGCGAATCTTTTTTCAAATATTAATACAAAAAGAATAAAGTCTGGTCACGCAAATTAAAATTACCACCGGGTACAGCGCCATCTCTCGGAAAATTGGATTACAAATTTTTACATGGGCTACTGGGTTCTATTACATTGTGAGAAATTTGTGAATGACGAGAAAATACGGAACCCTACACTGAGCGTGGCCCGACACGCTCTTGGCCCATTTATTTTACTGAGGGCTTTATGGATAAAAATACAAGTGTTGTATATATATAAAGTCTGCTTTATGTTCATTATTTTAGTTTTTTTCATATATTGTGCATGTTGGTGATAAATATGGGAAATTAAAAATCATTTTTATTAATTTGTTTTATGCAATTTGGAGACTAGCTAGCTTGGTTTTGGCTGCACTGCCCCAGATTTTTTTTCATTATTGCAATAAACTAGTGTTTGACTGCGATCCCACCTGATGGTAAGCAGTGATGCAATCGTTGATGTTGAGGCGCACTATTTTATTAAGAGCCACTAAATATAGCAGGTGAGGTTTTACTAAGGCGGTATATTTAGTGTAACGCAACCTATGTGGAATACATCTTACTATATTTCAAAGAGATCCAAGCAGGGACGAAAGTGTTTGTTTTTATGTTATCGAAGTGAGCACTTTACGACAGTAAACTATTTAGTCTTAAGCCAAACTATTTCTCACGCGTTTTTTGCTGCAAAAGAACATTATTAATATGTAAAGATTTATGTGGGGAAATTATTTTTTATTTTATTTTTTTGGTTTAAATTGCATATACCATGTTTTTTTATATTTATTGTTAACAGGTTGAATTGAAACCTCGAAAAAAAGGAATTTAAGTCTTCTTGAGCTTATAATTATAATAAGCAAGTATCATCTGCATATAACGTAAGGTGACCCTGCAGTTTAATTTCTTGTATGTTGTTAATGTATATAAAGAAAAGCAGGGGACCCAGAATTGATCCTTGGGGAACTCCATACTTTATTAGTAAAGCGTCACTTTGATCATTGTTAACCATTTAACTTGTTGTGTTCTGTTTTTTAAATAGGATTTAAACATATTAAAGGCATTGCCAGTAATGTTGATTTTTCTAGTATTTTAAGTACCAATTTATTACTAATAGTGTCGAACGGTTTTTTTTTGAAAAAATAGAGATATCTAGGGCTATATTTTCCCTATCTATATTTTGCTTAATTTTGTTAACAAGGTCAAGTGTGGTGGCTTTATAGCACACTTATGTGTGCTGCTTTTTGATCTTTGTCCATATTGTCGGTCTAAGAGAAAGTTTAATTAAGTTAAATATTTATCTAATCTGTTGCGTAGAATCTTTTTAGTATCAACACTTATACTATCGGAAAATTCTATTACCATACTGATTCCAACTGAATCAACCCTGGACATGAATTATACGATTCTATTCCTGTGAATGGCAATAAACGGATTGAACCTGGCCTCCACGGTCATGTCAGTGGCACTACAGTTTTTTTTAAGTCCAAGATTTGTATATAAATGTTGTTCTACTTAATATAATTAATGCCTTTCCAGATTTTTTTAATACACTCATATTGGTATGTGTATAAGTTAAAGCACGCTCTAAGTAGGTGGTGAATTTCAGCTTACAATTTTTTTTTTTCTTTTATGTTCGAAGCGACGTCTGTATATCTCCTACTTTATTTACCCACTCCATAAGCTTCAATATGGGTAATGGGGGACTACCCTATCCATACAGGTAGAATATATTAAGATCCCTTCAGGTCAGGAAAGAAGACAAAAAGTATTCATTTGACAAGTTTTATTATCGGAGCATTTACAACAAATTTATATATCTTCGCATACAGATCAGAAATAAGCAGTAGCTATTTTTTTTAATTGCTTGACTGCAATCTCGCCTTTTGGTTAGCAGTGATGCAATGTTTGATGGTGAGGCGCACTAGTTTATTAAGAGCAAACAGAACCATAAATAGTCTGCAGAACTCAGTTTACAATGCTTGCTTTACCTAAAAGTATGGGGCATCAGTAGAGTACTTAACTGGTGCACTTTTTAGTACCATAATCAGGTATTTAAATAAAATCTTTAAAATAAACCAAACTTGCGGTCATTATTGTTGCAAAAGAGCATCATTTCTATGAATGAGTTGTTATTGCTAGAATATAATGTTACGCCGTGGAAATAGAACACGCCATTTCTTCGACAAAGTCAAGAGTATCACCGAATAATTAAAACGCATTGCTAGTCGAAACCTCCAGAATAGAAGTACGTACCAGGGCCTAGCAAATTCTAGAAAAATCCGACACGTATAAGTAGGTACTCAATAATTCTGAGAACTTTTGTAGGTACTTAAGTAACTTGGTAAAGGAAATTGTACCTTCAGTCTTTTACTATAGAGTCGAAATTCGTATGAGTCGTGGGGTCGAGTAGTTACCTACCGGTAGGTAATAAGAATAATTTATTGCTTCGCGGAAACGGTTTCTTTTATTCTGGCGCGGCCTCGAACCTTCGGTATCTAGAATTTTCTCGGCTCTGAGTATAAATACGTGTTCGCTGGCCGGACGGGGGTCAGTTTGATTTCGACTGCGATCAAGTGCGAATATCCAAGTCAAGTGAAGAACGTTTTCATCCATACGACGACCTAAGCGATATTCTTACGGATCTCTAGAGTGCATTACGAAGTGGTTTATTGGCGATTGGACTAAATTGGTGTTTTGTTTGTGGAAAATAAATCTCTCTCTAAGTAAACCGGCATTTGATTACTCACGTTCGTAACAATTGGTGTCAGAAGTGAGATGCCATTACTACAGAGGGACGACGAACAGCGACCACGAACAAGGAGACAAACGGAGATGGATGCTGCGCGTCACCGACTGGAGGAAGAAGACCCGGCTGGTATGGGAGCAACGGCTGCTGCTGAGATGCCAGCAGGCCCTACCTCGGAAATGAGCCTCGCTGCGGTGTTGGCTGCGATGCAAGCTAGCATGGAGGCTAACCAGCGCAAGCTCCAGGACTTAATCGCGGCTAGCCAGGAAGAAGCTCGCCGCGATCAAGAGGCTAAGCAAAACCTGATCCTCGAAAAAATCGACCACGGCCTCGTCACGTTGGGCGAGAAAGTAAAGAACCTCACCTTAGAGGTCAAGGAGGTATCCGCCCGAACTGATAGTTTGGAAATTAGATTTGATGACATGAATCAAAAAATTGTCAAGCTCCAAGCTCGCGAACCCGTTGCCGTTGGATCATCAGCGCACACCCACTGTACGTCGGCCGCAAAGCTTGATGTGCCACGTTTTGACGGCACGTCGTCATGGACTGCATTCAAATACCAGTTTGAAACGTTGGTAAAGACAAACCGCTGGGATGATGAGCAGTCTTTCGCGGCGTTGACCTTAGCTCTACGTGGGGACGCCCTACTGGTCCTAGAGAACCTTCCTTCGGATGGCAGGACCTTGCAGCGCCTAATGGAAGGATTGGACACTCGCTATGGCGACAAGCACCTCGAGCACGTATTCCGCGCGCAGCTTCGCGAGAGAACACAAAAGCCCAACGAGAGCCTCCAACAGTGGGGAGTCGAGGTTGAACGGCTGGTGCGGCGCGCATACATGTCGATGACACCGGAGACCGTGGAAGTATATCTGGTGCAGGCATTCATCGACGGTCTACGGGATACTGAAGTAAGAGCTACGGTGCGACTTGGACACCACCAAACTCTGAAGAGTGCGATGGCTCACGCTTTGGAAGTGGAAGCCGTACGACAGGATTCACGCACGCACAGAGTTCGAGAAGTAGTGGTTTCGCCTTCAGTGCAGCCGCGTCACCGAGAAAGGGTGGTTTCTTCTTCGGCAACGTCCCGCTATATTCCGACGTGTTACGGATGCAGAGAAAAAGGGCACATTCGTACCGATTGTCCCAAGAGGAAGAGGGCAAGTGTGGACTCCGCAACCCAAGTTAACGAGAAGACGATAAAACTTAATGTCGCTAGGGCTGCGGGGTGCGTGCCGGCTGGTCAATTAAAGGCCTCAGTCATCACCATCAATCAAGTCCATAACGGAAATAGTCTAACCATCGAAGGAACACTGAATGAACGTGCTTGCAATTTCACCGTTGACTCCGGGGCGTCACGGACTATTATAAGACCTGAGTTGCTGAAACGCACGATCTTGTGGCAAAGAAAGTCTCCATCCTGCCGACTTCAGACAGCAACCGGCCAGCCAGTTTCCGTCCTCGGTGATACAGATATAGAGTTTAAAATCGGTGATCAAGTATACACCCATTCTGTTTTAATTGCAAATATTACCGATGATTGCATTCTGGGTTTGGACTTCTTGCGGAAGTATCGGTGTGTTTTGGACATTGATAAGGGCGTATTGAAGTTTCCAGACCAAGAAGTGTTCCTGCGAGGAGTAAACACATGTAACCTCTATTGTTTAAAAGATACGACATTGGCTCCGAGAACAGAAACTTTAGTCGAAGTAAAATTCCCCAAGAAAATCAGGCAACAAAGATGCGTAATAGTTGAGGATACTGGCCGGCATCCGGAACTCATCACTGCGAGGACATTGGTAATGACGAAAGGGAAATCTAAAGTGCGAATTGTAAATCTTGGGAAAAAGGAGGTCCACTTGAAGAAAAACAGTGTTGTTGGGAGATGTGAAGAAGTGAAGTATCTCCGCCAAATCAACACATCTCCAGTGAAGCAGGACTCGACAAAAGGTGAACCTGATCACATCCAGCAACTTCTGGAAAATTCTAAGAAGAATTTGTCGACCTCAGAACTACAGCAAGCCAGGGAATTTCTGCTACGGTTTCAGGATATTTTTGCTACGGGAAAGGACTGCGGAAGAACAGGTCTCGTCAAGCATGAGATAGACACAGGTGATGCTAGACCAATTAAACAGAGACCGCGTCGCATACCCTGGGCTAAAGAAACTGAAGTGGCAGAAATGGTAAAGGACATGGCTGACAGCGGAATAATTGAGCCTTCTACGAGCCCATGGTCTTCTCCAGTCGTTCTGGTGAAGAAGAAGGATGGCAGTACAAGATTCTGTGTAGACTACAGAATGCTGAATAACGTCACGAAGAAGGACAGTTATCCCTTGCCGAGGATCGACGATACACTGGATATGCTCAGTGGTATGAGGTGGTTTTCAACCATTGATTTGAAAAGTGGCTACTGGCAAGTGGAAATCAGCGAGAAGGATAAAGAAAAGACAGCGTTCAGTACGGGCATTGGCAATGGCCTGTGGCAATTTAACGTCATGCCTTTTGGGTTGTGCAATGCTCCAGCGACTTTTGAACGCCTCATGGAACGAGTCATGGTTGGTCTTCTTGGTGACGTCTGTCTAGTATATTTGGATGACGTCATTATAATGGGCCGCACTTTCAAGGAAAACCTAAGGAACATGGAAAAAGTGTTCACCAGAATACGAGGGGCTAACCTAAAACTTAGCCCAAAGAAGTGTGCCCTGTTCAAGAAGGAGGTCAGCTACCTAGGACATGTGATTTCCGCCGACGGAGTAAGAACCGACCCTGAGAAGATAAAGGCTGTGCAACAGTGGCCAGTTCCGAAGAACAAAACAGAAGTACGTGCATTTCTAGGGCTATGCACATACTACAGAAGGTTTGTTATGAGTTTCTCGGACATTGCAAAACCTCTGCATCAACTGACCGAGGATAAAAGAGATTTTATCTGGGACAACAACTGCGAGTCAGCGTTCAACGAGCTGAAGCAGCGGCTATGTGAAGCACCTATACTGGGGTATCCGAGCAGAGATGGAAGATTTGTCGTTGACACTGATGCCAGCAATACGGGAATTGGTGGCGTATTGTCACAGGTGCAAGGTGACCGACAGATCGTGATCGCTTACTTCAGTAAGGCACTTTCAAAGCCCGAGAGGAACTACTGTGTTACTCGACGAGAACTGCTGGCTGTAGTAAAAACCTTGCAGCACTTCCATAAGTACCTCATAGGAAGGCAGTTCACGCTAAGGACCGACCACGCTGCACTGAAATGGCTGCTACAGTTTAAAAACCCGGAGGGTCAAGTTGCAAGATGGCTCGAGCAGCTGCAGGAGTTCAATTTTGTGACGGAACATCGGAGTGGAAAAGGGCATAACAATGCTGATGCCCTGTCGCGACGTCCGTGTGATGAGGACTGCAAACACTGCCAGCAAAACGAAGCCCGAGAACACGTGAACGTAATTAGGACTGAAGGCAACTTCAAGAAATCCCAGGAAGAAGATGACGATATTCGACCAATACTGGACTGGATGCGTAGTGGAGCTAGGCCCCAATGGAGTGAAGTATCGTCACTTAGTCCCGTCACAAAGAGCTATTGGGCGCAGTGGGACAGTTTAGTCCTAGAAGATGATGTGCTCTGTAGGAAATGGGAATCGAACGATGGCAAGGAGGTGACCACACAAGTGATAGTACCACGAAGTGAAGTGGTCCCCCTGCTACAGGAAATACACGATGGTGTTTCTGGTGGACATCTGGGAATCAAGAAGACTCTACTGAAAGTGAGACAGCGGTATTACTGGCTCAATTGTAGAGACGACATAGAGCAATGGTGTCGGAAATGTACAGCGTGTGCATCTGTGAAAGGACCGCAGACCAGAAGCAGGGGCAAGCTTCAGCTGTACAACGTGGGAGCCCCTTGGGAACGAATTGCCATCGACGTCGCTGGACCATTTCCAATTACAAATGACGGAAACAAATACATAGTGGTGATCCAGGACTATTTCACAAAGTGGCCCGAAGTTTTCGCCATACCCAACCAGGAAGCGACGACAGTGGCAAAGAAGGTGGTTGAAGAAGTAGTGTGTCGGTATGGCGTACCTTTGGAGATCCATTCTGATCAAGGCCGAAACTTCGAATCTGCGCTGTTCCAGGAAATGTGTACCCTTCTGGGGATTTACAAAACACGCACAACACCTGCGCATCCACAATCGGACGGAATGGTGGAAAGATTTAACCAAACCTTGGAGAATCACCTGGCTAAGGTTGTCGATGATCATCAGAAGGACTGGGACCGGTATATTCCCCTATTTCTGATGTCTTATCGATCAGCAGTGCATGATAGCACCGGACATACTCCAGCAAGAGTGAATTTCGGCAGAGAGATGAGACTTCCAGTCGATGCTATAACTGGCGTGCCACCTGACAAGACCAAGCCAGTTACGGACTATGTCAGTGACCTTCAAGATCAATTGGACGAAGTGCATAAACGAGTACGTGAGAATAGCATGAACACCAGCTCCAAAATGAAAACTAGGTACGACCGTAATGCCAACACCAAGGGATTTAAAGAAGGTGCACTAGTCTGGCTCCACAACCCGCTCCGACGAAAAGGGAAGTCGCCGAAACTTCAAGCTCGATGGGAGGGACCTTACACCGTGATGAAAAGGATTAACGACGTAACCTACCGCATCAAGAAAGGGCTGAGAGGGAAGCCTAAGGTAGTCCACTTGGATAGGTTGGCGCCGTATCATGGATCTAATGATGCTCGGGACGAGCATGACTAAGAGGGGGGCACTGTTACGCCGTGGAAATAGAACACGCCATTTCTTCGACAAAGTCAAGAGTATCACCGAATAATTAAAACGCATTGCTAGTCGAAACCTCCAGAATAGAAGTACGTACCAGGGCCTAGCAAATTCTAGAAAAATCCGACACGTATAAGTAGGTACTCAATAATTCTGAGAACTTTTGTAGGTACTTAAGTAACTTGGTAAAGGAAATTGTACCTTCAGTCTTTTACTATAGAGTCGAAATTCGTATGAGTCGTGGGGTCGAGTAGTTACCTACCGGTAGGTAATAAGAATAATTTATTGCTTCGCGGAAACGGTTTCTTTTATTCTGGCGCGGCCTCGAACCTTCGGTATCTAGAATTTTCTCGGCTCTGAGTATAAATACGTGTTCGCTGGCCGGACGGGGGTCAGTTTGATTTCGACTGCGATCAAGTGCGAATATCCAAGTCAAGTGAAGAACGTTTTCATCCATACGACGACCTAAGCGATATTCTTACGGATCTCTAGAGTGCATTACGAAGTGGTTTATTGGCGATTGGACTAAATTGGTGTTTTGTTTGTGGAAAATAAATCTCTCTCTAAGTAAACCGGCATTTGATTACTCACGTTCGTAACAATAAGTTATCCTAGCGATGAACAAGCACGTTTATAGAAACTATCTGTCTTTTGACAAAAGTCCGCTGCAGCGTCTCTCTGGCATTGTCATCTAGAGTGCTGATACTTCAAAACTGCACTATTGTCATCAATGTAAAAAATATGGCTTGCAGATCACTTTAATGAAGCAAAATGACTGTACGACACGCCTAATCTAGTGCGAAGTAAATATATATCGAATTATCGATGCGAGAGAGAGACTAGAGATTTGTAATACTCGACAGTTCTGTATTTAGTTATACAGATAATCTTAGTATGATATATAATATTACGCGGCAAAATAAGTTACGCGCCCGCTTCAATTGAGACTCAAAAGTCTATTACTGCATTGAACTGTCGTTCATCATTTTGCTTCAACTTATATCACAGTAGAAGTAAACGAAATTTATTCTGTGCTTATATCGCGCTTATTGTAAACACGTGTTCGAAAGCTGTAAACAATTGTAACAAATTTATTTTGTGAACGAAGTGTTGACAATGATGAATCATATAAAACTACTTATATGAAGTAACTAAACTTTATTACATATTTTTCATTGCATTTATGCATTATTTTAAATTACAATCAACCATTTATTCAACTTTTTCACAGTTTTTGTTTTCTCACTAATGCTCTTTGTATGGAAAACTAGGAGGTCTTCTTGTAAATACTTGTCTTATTTTGTTTTCGATTAATTGTTTTCACAGTCTGGGCAGCTCTCATCTCCTGTTAAATCCATAAACCTGAAAAAAAAATAGGACAAGATCGTCAATGTTAAATATGAGTCAAGATACATTATAATTAGTAGAATCTACGAAGTAGTGTATAGAACGCGGCAACTAAGTTGAACCACATTTACTTTGATTATGCTCAGTCTTCCACTTTCATTGAGACCCAAAAATCCTTGTCCCACAAGTTAACCTTGACTGCGGTGTAACCGATTTTCGGGTCTCAATCGAAGGCAATTATATGCGTAACCATAACGACATGAGAACAATAATTCTACGGTATAAAGTTACTTTTTCCTCAAAACATTGAAATTACAACAAAACATTTTTACGACAGATTTGGTGTCCAAATACAGTGACGCGGGCCACGGCAGACCATGAAGTAAATAGCAAGACGACCTGGATATCGTCCTTAAAAATTGGAATGAAAAAACCCTGGAAAAAACCCTGCTGTCATGTGGAAGAACCACATGACATCTCACTCATCCAGGATGTCGACAAATGTCGGAAAACAACGCTTCGTTAAGGATTGAGCGTGGCGTATTCTAGGGCGACAGTCTGAGTCCACTGTGGTTTTGTGTAGCTTTGAACCCTCTCAGCACACTGCGGTAAGGGTTCTGGCTTAGGCTTCCACTTGAAAAAAGGAGGTCAGGAAATATCTCACCTTCTCGCTAATTATCCATTTAGGATAATTCATGCGTGTGAAGCGAGAGAGATTATGAAATTCGTACTCATACTCCTTAAATTCTTCAGCTCAACCGAAATTTACAAATATTTGGGTATGCCGGAAGCGTTAGGCATGAATGCTGCTGACATGAAACAGTCGATGAAGGAGCGCATTTTCAGCCGCCTGAATCAAGTACTGATTAGTCTTTTATCAGACGGGAACAAGGTGCGCGCTTTCAACGGTTGGGTCATTGCCGGTATTGATGTACTCTTTCGACATACTTAAATGGAGTCAGACAGAACTTGACGCCATGAATAGGAGGTTCCGTATGTTGTTTATCAAAAATCGGATGCATCACCCATGCTCATCGGTTATAGGCTGTATATCCCACGGAAATACGGGAGTCGTGACTTTTTAAATGCTAAAACCCTGCACAACCATGAGGTATGCAGTCTCAGGGAATACTTCCTTGAAGCCAACATGGGGATGCACCGAAATGTGGTAGCAGTGGATAAAGGCCTCACCCTGCTTTCCTTGGCTAACAGAAACTGGTGCTAACCTGTGGTAATGGATACTAATGAAAAAAGCAGCAGGGAAGTATAGCACAACAAAGAGCTACACGAGCGCTTTTACCGGGCCTTGCATGGGCCCGATTTAGATCTTTAAGCGTCCTTATCCTGGCTGCACTTTGGTGATCTCTTTGGGGAAACCACATTTTTTGTATGTTCTATTATCGATGAAGTTATGATGACAAATAACTACCGGAAATACATTGTGAAGGATGGTACAGTTAACATCTGTCAGGTATGCCACCGAACCGGGGAATCAATTTGACACACCATTTCTGTCAGGTTAACGGAGACTATTTGCATAAAAACAACCTCGTAGCCAGAACGGATTATCCACCGGGGACTTGCTCTTAAATATAATCTTGTGGAATCAGAAGCACCGTACTATAGGTATGAGCCCGACCCAGTTCTCTAAAACGGCAGCATCACGTTGTATTGCGATCGATTTATCATCACTGATAGGACTATTGTTGCCTGACATAGCGGTAACAGATCGACTGGAGCGTCGCACAATGATTGTCAACATACCGGTACCTCATGACGAGAACCTCGTGAAAGCCGAGAAGAATAAACAAACTAAGTATCTTGACTTGGCTCACGAGGTTGTCGACATGTGGGAAGTGGACACAGCAGTCATTGTGCCTATAGTCGTGTCGGCCAATGGCTTAATAGCCAAGAGCCTCGACCAACATCTACGGAGGCTCTCGTTAGGCAGTTGTATCAAGGGATTGATTCTGAAGGCAGTACTCCTGGACTTAGCCCGTGTTATTAGGAGATTCGTCTCACAGGAGCTCTGATCACCGGTAGCTTGGACCCTGCTCGGTGTCGATGAGCTAATATTTTTTTTTTACCTTTTGGACGCCATAATTAGAGACACAATTAAAAAGCGATTGTGTCTCGCGTAGACCTCCGCATCGGCATACGAGAGGTTAAAGAAATATTTAATAATGAATGAATATGTATATTTAAATAAATAATTGGAATATAAACGGTACTCACTTTTCACATGTCATACATCTGGAATTTAGACGTACCAAATCATTTGGACACCCACAAGCTGTTTTCCCGATGAACCACTGCCTTTTGACCCGTATTTTAGCTGAAGGTTCTGGTTGCTCGGCTTCTGAACTGTCAACTGGTTGAGCTGAACACATTGCGATAAGCAACACAAAAATCAGGAAAATGCTGTACAATTTCATGTTGGACAATGTTTACTACTCGAGTGTCAAGAACAAAATATAATAATGTTAATGTTTACAGTAGTATTTATACTCCCAGCGCTATGACGTCTTCGTATTCCATAATATTATTAGGTATTTGTTATAGGCATCAACATTACCTAGGAATATTTCATTTTTACCTTATATGAAATTCTGTAAATATTTTGTTAAAACAATTATATTAAATGAAATAATAATAATTATATGAAATTGAAGTTTATATTATGGTTTATACTTGCAATACATAAAACAGATGCATCAAAGATTTTTAATTTATTTTTTTGTTATTTTATTTTTGGGTGTAATTTTTACTTTGTACATAATGCATTTTATATAGGAAATTATGACAATTAATGTTATAAAATAACAAAACAAATCGGCCAAGAGCGTGTTGGTCACAACTTTCTCACAACGTATCAGAGCCCATGTAAAAATTAGTTTTAATTTCCATGAACCGATTTTAATCTTTTTGTATTTTTATTTGAAAGAAGATACGCTCAGGATTACAGATACGAAATGTTATAAAAAATGCTTGCTGTTCATACTATCAAGATCAAAATTGCTCTGGTTCAGCGAGGGAAGAATGAACAGGCAGGAAATTGTGACGGCTTTGAGACTCCGATCCGGTCACATGCCACTAAATATTTTTGGGTTTATGATGCGCAAAGGCGATTCACCTAATTGTATTATCTGTGGGACTATAGAAGATATGTATTATATCCTATCGGAGTGTGATCGTATTGGGGTCCAAAGGCGTCAAGCTTTTGCCAATACTAATTACGTGGGCTTCTATAATAGCATTCTAGCCTCACCTTTAACAGATGAGGCTAGAATGCTTTATCGTATTATAATTTTGTGTGTAAGTTTGCGAGTAGAATAGAGTAAATATGTAACTACGGGGTGACGTATTCTTCTAAGAAAAAACCCTGTAAATAAAACATGATTAAAAAAAAAGTTCAAAATAATTTTCCTTGAAAGTTTATTTTAAGTTCTACGTAACTATTTAGTAATCTGTGGTTCTACTTTTGAGATTTTTTTCATATTTTTTAAACTTATGGTTCAAAAGTCAAAGGGGGCGGGGACGCCTAATTTTTTACTTTTGGAGCGATTATTTCCGAAAATATTTACATTATCAAAAAATTATTTTACGTGACCCCTAATCATTTTTAAATACCTATCCAACAACAGTAGTAATAGAGAGAACGATGCTTGGTATTTCCCTGCTTGATCGAATCAGGAATGATGAGATCCGTAGGAGAACAACAACAACCGACATCACTCGAAAGATTGCATCGCTGAAGTGGCAGTGGTCGGGACATATAGCGCAGAGAACCGATGGCCGTTGGGGTGGAAAGGTTCTCGAATAGCGACCGCGTACCAGACGATGCTCTGTGGGCAGGCCCCCTACAAGGTGGACCGACGATCTGGTGAAGGTCGCGGGAAGCCGCTGGATGCGGACAGCACAGGATCGTTGTGGAGATCCTTGGGGAGGGCTATGCTCAGCAGTGGGCGTCGCTCGGCTGACATGATGATGATGATGATGATCCAACAATATATCACTCGTTATGGTAAAAATGAAAAAAAAACACTTCCCACTTTACGTGTAAGGTAGGTACACTAATAAAAAAATGTTTACCACTTTTTGTTTGTGCACTTTGTCGGCGTAGTTGATATACATATTCGTACCAAATTTCAGCTTTCTAGTGCTAACGGTCACTGAGATTATCCGCGGACGGACAGACAGACAGACATGGCGAAACTATAAGGGTTCCTTGTTGACTAAGGAGCCCTAAAAAGGCATTTAATTAAAGTTAATAATAAGTTTTTGCTCCCCTAACATTAATTAGAGTTCGGCATCGGTTATTCATGCTCAAAATTAAGTTATCCAAATCGAGCCGTGGTATCAGGTCCAGGTTCTTGTCAAATGCAGGAAAAGTTGTTCCTCTGTTATCAAATTAGAAGAAAAATTAACCAAAGCTCTTTGTTGTAACATGTCCCATGTGTGTTCAATGGGATTCATGTCGGGGGACTGCGTAGGCCAGTCCATAACCCTGTTTTCATGTTCCCTAAGCACAGTTGATACCAGCTCGGCCGTATGGGCATGGGCATAATCGTGCATGATTTGGAACTCCTGACCCATTTGTACCCTGTGTGGGATAATCACAGGTTCCACTACCTCATTGCGGTATTTCAGTGCATTCATGTTCCGTCTTATCTAAATGAGAACGGTTCGCGCACCGATACGAATACTAGGCCTTATCATAATAGTGCCGCCTTGATATGAATGGACTTCTTCTAGAGACCGCTTCGTCTACCAGGAACTCACCAAACCCTTAATCTTCGTGAATCCGTATGAAATCCAAACCGAGACTCATCGGAAAAAAGCACTTTGGACCAGTGTTCGTCCCTCCATGCGAAATGTTCTCGAGCCCACAATAATCTCCGCTCGCAATTGCCACGCCACAAAGCTGGAACCAGTAGTAGTCTGCGAGAATGAAGACCAGCTTCATATAATCTTTTTCTTACATTTTGGTCACTAACCAACAATTGGTGGTCAGATTGTAGCCTTTGAACCATTTGCATAGCCGTAACATTGGGTTGTCTCCTAGCGATATTTAGAAGAAAACGGTCCTGTCTAGGAGTGGTGATGCGATTTCTGTCTGAATGCCGTTCAGCGACATTGCCTGTAGCACGATATCGTGATCATAAGCCGCTAGCTGCGCCCACTAGTAATGTCAATAAAAATATACAACATGTTACCCGAAGTCATAAAAGAAGAAAAGAAACTTAATTTATTTACAAGGAAATTAAAAAAGTTATTAATAGATAAATGTTATTATAATGTAAACGAATACCTGAATGATAAATCCCTAAAACATATGTGCATAGATTGAGCTAAACAGATAAATTATTGTTTCTTTAACTTAACCTATTTTATAAATTACTAGCTTTTGTCAGCGGCTTCGCCCGCGTACATAAAATATAGCCTATGTCACTCAGGAGTAAAGCAGCTTTCTATTGTGGCTAAAATTTTCTCAATCGGACCAGTAGTTCCAGAGATTACCTCCTACAAACAAAAAAACAAAGAAACAAAAAAACAAACTTTACCTCTTTATTATATTAGTGTAGATTGTTTCTAATTTGACCTATTTTTATAATTACCATTTTTAAATTTTTGACATTATTGATTCTAACTAAACTAATTTTTCCAATTGACATTTTAATTTAATTCCTATTATCACAAATTGTCATTTTTTATTTTATTTAATTTTAATTCTAGTTATTGCAAGTTGACATTGTGTATTAGCATTATTTCAAATTAACATAATTATTTCTTATTATTATAAATTGATATTATAGATTAGTATTATTACAAATCGACATTATTTATTATTATTAAGAAAAGTAGCCATTATAAATTCGTAATTTTATAAATTGACATCACTGATAATTTTTATTGTAATTTTTTTTTTATTATATCAAAATCACATTTGTTATTGGATTAAATAATTATTCATGTAAAATAGATTAAGCCTAAATGATAAAGCCTCTCCTCTGGTTATTGTAATTATCCTTCTTTCCTGAGATATTCTTCAAGCTGCATGAAACCTATGTTATCACACTTTCACAAAGAAGAACAAGGGCCTGAATCTTAGCAGCTGACTTTTAGACTGAAATATTGAAAATCTCCCTCTTAGGCTTAAATGGAATAGGACGGGTCACTTCAGCTGCATGCTCAGAGACTACTGGACAAGCGCCACCACGCAGTGGGCTCCCACTAGCGTAGTTACTAAAGGGCCAGGCTGCCGAATTGGGGCCTAGACGCACTGCCTCGCGGTACACACCCTGAGCGAGAGTATGCTCGGGGTGTCCCAAATTTCACAAACAAACCTCTTATTGAACTAACGAAAAGTTATTCCACCTTCACTGAAATAAAAAGGCTTTGCAACGAATCATGGTAATTCGTTCTAAATAAAACTATTACTGACTGGTAGTGTTTTAACAATAGCGAGCATTAGAATTTATTTGATAATTCCTCACGTAAAAAAATAACCCAAGATTTTTTTTGGCTCTGAGTCGTCATCTAGCTACTGTGTGCTCCTGCAAGGGTAAAGAGGTGGCGGGATGATCTGGACGCGTACTGTTTGGATTGGTTTGAGACGGCGCGGGAAAAGACTGTCTGGAAACACTTGGGGGAGTCCTTTGCCCAGCTGTGGGACAATAAAGGCTAGGAAAAAAAATAAAATAACAGTCACATTAAAAAAAAAACCTTGTTTTTGTAAACAAATCAATATAATAGAAACATTGCTACATAGGAATAAAGTCAAAGCTTAATCAAATGTTCCTAGTTAAAAGTTTTAGTTATATGTTATTAAACGAAAAGTGTACTTTTTGTACACAGTATATTTTCTATCCATTTATTAAGTAAACTTTTATTTATAGTAGAACAGTGCTATAAACAAAAAAATTGATGTTTATTCTTCCTCTGAGGGGCAAACTGGACAACTCTCTTCTCCTGTGGTTCCTAGGTACCTGAGAGAATAAATAATTGATTTGATGAACAAAGCATTATTAATGATATAGATAGGTTTAAAACAACGTTACGAACGGGTACGAAATTATGTGTTTTGAATCTAATTCAATGACTGAAAATTTTACTTTTTCTTGTTAGCATAATATAATTATGTTCCTGTCCAATTTTTGTTTTGCCAACACATTTCAAACCTCTACAGGAACCCAGACGTCATGGTCACACTGATGGTGCCGTTACAACGGTTTCTCGTGAGCCTTCTTGCTGGTTTGGGATCTGGAGGCAATAGCCCTCACATGCACGATTTGCATGTTGAAAAGCAACGCGAGGTCGACAAGCCGTAGCATGAGGGATAGTATCAGCGGGATCTTATAGTAAATGGCAAAGAAGGAACATAGGAGTGAATTTTAGTTAGTAAAGGTCTGTCACTAAAGGGCGGCAGAAAACATTGAATGATTTCAAACATAAAAGAAAACCACCACAGGAATCGTACTTTCTACTTAACATAAAACTTTTTCTAATTTTTTAACTTAAACTGACTATGATATCTCAATTAATACGCTAACTACTCTAAGAAATAAAATTTTACTTACTCATCGCAGGACACACAACGACCACTACTCAGTTTAACATAATCTACAGGACACGGGCACTTTCCGTTATTCCAGACGGATTGTCTCTTGAATCGGGTAAGCACTGAAGGTTGTGGATGATCGGCGATAAAGCCAGAGACTGGCAATAGACATGACGTGGCGAGTAACGTAAGAAGCACACAAATATAAAAGAGCTTCATTATTATTGTAATTAATTAACTAGCAACCTGTGTACAAGTGATTACTACAGAACGTTACTAAGTAGAATGTAGTAAACGACAAAGTGACTTCTATTTATATCAACGCAGTATAATCCTGAAACTGTACGGTGACTGCGTGACGTAATTTCAGTAGGTCTAAAAATATAACATCCAGCAAAACTCTTCTTAAAGTGAATCATATTCCGAATTCCTAGCAGATTATTTCTTAGAGCAGAGGTGGCCGAGTGGTAACGGTCCCGACTTATGTGTTGTAGGTCGCGGGTTCAAACCCAGCCAGGCGCATTACTTTGTGTAATTTATTTCATCGCCACTGCTCTTAAAACGGTGAAGGAAAACATCGTGAGGAAACTGGCATGTCCTAGAACCAAAAATTCGAAGACATGTGACATCCACCAACCCGCACTGGGCCCGCGTGGTGGATTACGGCCCATTTCCTCTCTTAGAGAGGAGGCCTGTGTCCCTGGAGTGGGAACATTAAAAAGGCTGATGATGATTTCTTTCTTATGTGATAAGTACCATTTATGAGAAAATACCCAAAAATCCACTTGTCACACCACTAATTAATTCTGTTCCAGATTCTGTCAACGATACACTGTAGATTAACAAGAATAAAAATTATCTTATCTAACTCTGCAAGAATACCATCTTCATCATCGGAGAACATCATCTGTAGCATTTAAACCTAGGCATTCGAATCTCTATGGTAAATCAACGAAATCTAGACTTATACATAGACTTTTTAAAGTCTATGTATAAGTCTAGATTTCGTTTCGAAAACCTAGCTTAGTTTTAACTAAGCTACTCGTAGGTTTTAAAGTTTGAATGCGCTATAAATCACAAATGCTCGTCCTAGCTCGGTCTAGGAACCATCTGTATTCCTACAGTTGCCTCCTTACCCTTTCGTACAGTCTCGCAGCATTCTTTATTACATTTTACCTAATTATATTATGTAGAAATAGTGAAAATTAAACAATTCTGATTCGAGAAAACTACGCGCGTGTCTATTGTAAAGGTTATTTTTGTTAGGATGACGTTAACATAAATAATTATTGAGCATATTTGATCACATTTATCCCGTTAGTTTCTGAGCCCATTTGACAGCTAAGACCACAATACTAAGAGCTACATTATTAAGGGAGGCCAACACACAACCGTACATGTACATTTTCATACAACCGCTCTTACGTGGTTATGATTTTATTACACATCTTCCTTCAGATATTTTGGATATACAGATATCTTGTGGATATTATCTGAGCTTCTACAGAAATCAAAACATAAATTTGGGTAACAGTAATCCAGTTAAGACCTCTGAAAATCTGCTATTTTACGTGAACTTGACTCTCCATAATGTACTCCTACATTAAAAATATAAAAAATTACTTGTACAGAAGCCTTACGCATCAACGACATGACATTTTAAAAAAATCATTCACGGTTTAATAAAAATACTTATTTCCTAGAACAAAGTTTCGTGAAATATTCGAATTACCGAATGCCAACAGAGTTTTCAGGTTTTCTATTTTTTCGCATTCATTTGCACATCAAAAGTCACTATGGATTGCGTTAAATGAAGCAACAAGCTTTTAAACTATGCGCGACGTTGACGATAACAGAGTGAGGAATGTCCATAATAAATAGGTAAGTATGTATTATTGAACAGTAGTCGGCATACGATAGACGATAATAGAACATACGGTGGAAATTTGGAGAAGATCGGCGCGGCGGCGAAATCTTGCGTCTGGTCCTGGTATTGGTCATGGTAAAATGCGACTGAGAATTCAATACCGTCGCAGGTTCTTGCGAAGCTGTAACGCTAGTAGGGTGAGTTTCGGTCACCGTACTACGAGCTATAAGTAGCTCGCTGTTTGGCTTTAAGAACTGAGCCAGAGTCAACGACGCATTATGTTTCATGCGCTTAGCGATGTTAGCAAAACTAAAATTGATAATAAATTATATTGGAGAGCAAGAGGGCGTGTCAGACTTATTTGAAATACATTTTTTTTTAATCATGAAATCATTTTATTTAATTCTATTTTGATAAAATATAAAATTATTTTAAATAATCAAAGTATTTAATTCATATTATCATCAATTTAATTTTTCTCTTTTATTATAATGAAAAAATATTCTTTTTTTACTAAAAAATAGTACTGTACTGGTACTAAAAGCTTTACGAGCTAACACAGACATCGTCGTTTACTCTATCTTTCCGAAATAAACAACTTATCTAATACGTTGTATTATGATTAGGATAGATAAGATTTACCTGCCTTTTTGTTAATAAATTTATTACTATTATTTATTTAGTGTTCCTTTAGTCGCCCTTTGGATTCCAGGACCGCGGTCACTCATGCGAACAATCACGTTATGACCTGGAACTACACCTTGTCGCGTCAGATTAACATATTTCTGTTATCAAAGAGATCTGTACAGACAGTATAGAACTTTCACTCTCTCATACCCACACAATCATTTTTAGATGTTTTGTGGGGGTTCCAAAACAAGTTTAAGCTATTCTAAGAGCTCAAACCTCTCAGAAAATACATAAACAAACAAGTTAGCATCCTTGACTCAATATAATACTTTCCGAAACCTGTTTGAAGTCTATAAATATGTATGTAAACAAAATTGTATTCAGTATGTATATAAAAGGTCTATGGCAGCGCATCTGTCGACATTCCAGTGCTATATGTGAACACGTGAATATGAAGTGGTATTTTTTGTTGTTTGTTGTGCTTTCTGCATTAGTTACGGCAGGATTTGCCGACCCTGGGAAGTTTAATACCCCCAAGAAGTGTCCTGTTGGGCATATCCGTGTTGGAGATATATGTTTTACTAAAGGAGTGAGTTCATTCAAGACTTTATTTATCTACCATCATAGGCTGTTGCTTTAAGTTAAAAATTTGTTTACCTCGGTAAAAAATACGAGATACAGGTAATATGTTTATGCCCATCCAGGCTCAAATTGCAGCACGATGGCACGTTGTGAAATTTATTTCATAACCACTGCTCTCAAAGCAGTGAAGTATAAAGTGAAGAGAAAACGTGTAGCATATCTTAGAACAAAAAATAAATATAAATCTTGTGTATTCAACATGGGCACGCTATAATTTTGGGAGGTTCCTGTTTTAGATTCTGGCCACCCTAGAGCAGGAGAACTTATGAAATGATGTTCCTCTTTTAAAAAAATGTGTTTCCAGTCTACCAACCCGCACTGGGCTCGCGTCGTGGATACCGACCAAGTCACTCTTTTGGACTGAAGACCTTAGTCCCAGCATTTAAAATATTATAAGGCTGATTATGTTACGTATCTCTCTGTTTAATACTAACTTTATAATCCATGTGGGCTATGAGTTCCGCTCTTTGTTTCTAAAGTGTGATATTCGAATGTAATTTAAACGTTGCAAAACCATATAGCCTTGTAAAATAAACTATATTAAGATAATGTAGTGGTATTATTCAAATTTTTATTAATTCACATGGCTAAACAAGTGTGACTTCCTAAACAAAACACGTGAGAACTGTATTTGATTTAGAATATTTAAGGCGTGTGACCTCCGCGAATCTTACCTCGTGCATATTAATTATTATTCGAAGTTTACTTGCTTTGATTAAACACAGATGCAAAAGTAGTGACTGCATTCTTGAGACAATTCAAAAGGTTTAATATGTGAAAATATACAAAACCAAAAAAAAACATATAATTATTGACATTCAAAGTAGAAACATTCTGTTTAGAAGACGGTTTATAGAACAATATAGAGACATACCCGTCACGACCCAATAAAGTATCTACACTAATATAATAAAGAGGTATAGTTTGTTTTTTTGTTTGTAGGAGGTAATCTCTGGAACTACTGGTCCGATTTGAAAAATTTAAGCAACAATAGAAAGCTGCTTTACTCCTGAGTGACATAAGCTATATTTTATGTACGCGGGCAAAGCCGCTGACAAAAGCTAGTCTACACTAATATAATAAAGAGGTAAAGTTTGTTTTTTTGTTTTTTTTGTTTGTAGGGGGTAATCTCTGGAACTACTGGTCCGATTGGAAAAATTTTAGCAACAATAGAAAGCTGCTTTACTCCTGAGTGACATAGGCTATATTTTATGTACGCGGGCGAAGCTGCGGGCAAAAGCTAGTATTATATAAAAACGAAATACCTCTTACTGATTACTCACGAAATCTCAGAAGCTATAATAGTTACGAACTTAAAATTTGGCAGGTAAGGTTTCATATAGGATGGAAGCATCTGCTAAGAAAGAATTTTACGAAACTCCAACCCTAGGGGAGTAAGGGTCGAAGGCAATTAGGGCCAAGGGAAGGCTTTGAGCCAACTAGAGCCCTGGGTCTCTTTCTGAAAGGAAGGCTTGGTCCCAGTGGAAAAGGCAAAGACGGAACAGGGTAGGGTGTTTATTTTTATTTATTTATTTAGGTTAACCTACATTTGTTTACACAGTTTATACAATACGTTCCAAATGAGAATAGGATCGATAGCAATGTTGTGACGTCACGTCGAACTGTCAAATCGAAGAAATTAGGTAGAGTGAACAAAAAAAGATGTATAAAAAAATAATTTACGTACGAATCGTGAATGAAAAAAGTTTAATCAAAATACAGTTTTTCAATTTCGTTTATCTCTGTTTCACTGTGTGATGTGTCTGAGTAGTGGTAAATAGAAGAAAATAGCGAATTGTTTCTAACAATGAAAATAAGAAAGAAAATAATTTTTCTTGTAAACTATTTATGACTTAAAACAATATATTTGACAAATTTATATTAAACCCTAACGTTTTTACTTCAACTAGAATTAATTAATTTTTAGTAATAAAAAGCAAAAAAAACTTTTTATTGATACGCAAATAAGATTTTTTTGCAAACCGTACTTTTCACTCAACATTTGACAGATCGAGGTTATTGACTTTCCTGTTCTTATTTGGAACGCGTAATACATTCTGATTTAATTACTATTAACATTTACAAGTGCAACAATTATTTAAAGGTTAACACCACATGCACAGAAAAGCGGTTTTACATAACATATATAATATATAAATTATTAAAATTATTACTTTTACATCCAAAAAGTGAAAAATGAAAAATAAAAATTCCATACAAAAATAACATTAACATAGAATAACATAAAAAAAATAATAATAGTATCAATTGCATGTGCTAATTAAATTATAATTGATTACATTATGACTATGATTAATATTGATTTAATTATAAATAAGGATTGTGACAATAAATCCATAATAAAATAAATTAAAAAGAATAAAACTGAGTATATTAATAAAAAAGGTACACAATTAAAATTAGAAATTACAAAAAAAAAAAATATATATATATATATAATAAATTAAAATTACAAATTACAAAAAAAAAATATTGTGGGTGGGTGTTTAGTCAGTAAGAGTCTGACACTGTTTCTCGCTCTGCGCAAGAGCGGGATTCGTTGTTGGATGATTTTTGCCCAGCATAAAAAAAACCTAAGGGAGTCAATTGGGGTTTGGAATTCAATCGGGTGAATTTTGGCAAATCCTCTCTTAGTGCTCACCTACCTCATAAATCGTCATATACCTAAGTAAATATTTTTCTTTTCCAGAAATTGTGATCCATGAAAATGATGGTGCTTGAGCTATTGGGACCTGATTTTAGGCGTCATTATACCACAATAAACAGTTAAATAAAAAACAATTATGTATTATTTAAAAATAATTAATTATGAATATTAAGCATTTTCAGGTAGAAAATAAAAAAGCATGTGTTACATAATGTCATTCAACTCGAATTTTATGACGATTAAATGTGATTCATAAAAAAGTTTTTGTTTTACTACACACCACCTGATAGAAAGCAGTGATGTAATCGTTCCTATTTAAGAGGACCCTATTCACTCTAAGCTTGAATACACCCCGCCGTTGGGATCCCGTTCCGACTTCCGGACGGTGAACAATGGGTAATATTCATATTACCCATTGTTCACCGTCCGGAAGACGAACCGTCAGACGGTCGGACTTCAGTCCGACCGTCTGGTAACTGTCGAGACCAAGCCCAAGTCGTCAACGGTGCATAGTGTTCCACATACTCCTCAAAGTGATGTCAGCAAAACCAGCGGAAACAAGGGGACTAGCAGGGTCGAAGCAAACTGCGGCCATGGTTTGTGCGAAAAAGAACCCCGTATATAAATATTTTACCAACATCTTTTTCCTTTAGTCTCTAAGATCATGGGTCAACTTACGTAAGTTTCATCAGACATTTCAAATTGTTTTCGTGTTAAGATTGGTGTGACAGCAAGAAAGGAGACCTCGCTTAGTAGACTGAGTGGGCGAAATACACATGATTAAAAAAAACATTGTACGTATGTAAATTGAATCTTGCAGACTTAATAACGACTTAAAAAATTTCACGACGTAATATCGTCGAGGTGAACACGTACACAGATCAACACTGCATTTTTGTAAGCGTGTGTCACCATTAAGCTCAGATATTTTATTATTAAGTCATTTAACAAACAACGGTTTTCCTGGAACCTATATGCAAAAAACCCTAATTGAAAGAGCTTGTTATACATCATCATCTTCCTGCCCTTGTCCCATACATTTATGTAATAATAATATAAAAATGTCAACAATGTGAGGGTAAACACTCCTCGTAAACAAAAAAAATAACTTACAAACAGAATAAAACACATATTAAACTATACTAGGTAAGCACTTACAGTAGGTACTACCATAAAATATTAGTTACAAAAATCATTTAATCTTCAAACAACAGTTGAATATTATGTGAAGTCAAGAGTATTGGATGCTGCTATAATATATGATTAACTTTACTAGATCAAAGCGTCCATTGGAGGTATGATCAGCTTAGGCGGAGCAACGCAATTTTCTCGTAAAGGTGATCGACTGCAATGATTTGTCAGGGCCCGAAGCGAGGAGGAATTACAGGCAGTCGTACCTTCTGCTGTTTTGCAGAAGGAATGCTAGCGTAACGTACTCCTTCCCGCTTCAGCAAACTATAGGCGTCGGCTTGCTGACGACAAGCAATGGGTAGCTCACCGTCCAGCAATCCGATAATCGTCCGCACCACCCTTACATTGGACAACCGCCGTATGTAGTCTACTTGTCTGATCTTGGCGAGTCTGGAGTTAGGCTCTGCAAATTTTTGCGCTTGATAACTCGTACAAAAATAAAGGTTTTAAAATAATGAATTCCAATAACAGTTTTTAACAGCAATAACAACTGCAAATTGCATTTATTTGTTTAAACCATACTTAACACATACTTAAGCCACGCCTGATTTTTAATAAGGGCCATACTTCACCTCGACGTGGCCAGCGACATTGCCATGGCTACGTCTGGTTTCCCTGCGTCGCCAGACTGAGTCGCCCAATCGCGTCGCCAATACATTCAGTTCTGTCTCGACACTAATGGATGTAACTCTGGCCACAAGCAACATTGATGTCTTGTCTGCCTTAAGGGTCTGACTTTCTCACGATGATTACAATGTCAATCACAATGATTGAAATTGACCACGGGGCATTTCCTTAGCGCATATCAACACTCTACATTTGTTTTTGTTAAAAAATAGTTATTTAAAAGTACAACGCTCGTAAAGCGGGACGTTGCGTTCAGTGGATGAACTTCTTGCCTCTAGAAACTCGCCACGTTATCGTCGCGTCTGCGCAACGTTGACGCTGCGCACACGTTGGAAAACCGCCAACGCTCGTAACACGAGGCTTACATCTATCGTACCTGTATGGTGTAGGCGATGTGTCGCAGCAGCAGCAGCATGAGGGGTGAGGCCAGCAGCACCAGTGCCAAGATGGTGACGCCGATGCCGAGAGTGCGCCGCGCCACCCACACCACCGCTCGACCCGACGACCTGAGGAGTTATCATAAAGGATCTCGATACATCATCATCATCATCATCATTTCAGCCGAAAGACGTCCACTGCTGGCCATAGGCCTCCTCCAAGCACCGCCACAAAGACCGGTCCTGTGCGTCTTTCATCCATCGGCTTCCAGCAACCCTAACCAGGTCATCGGACCACCTTGTGGGAGGCCTTCCAACGCTACGTCTTCCGGTACGCGGTCGCCACTTCAGAACCTTTCGGCCATCTCGATACAATTTTCAGATATTATGATGATGTTGAGAGCGTTGGTGGCCAAGTGATAACGTCCCCGATTTAAAAATCGTAGGTAACGGGTTAAAACCCAGTCAGGTGTATCATCACTGCTCTTAAAACGGTGAAAGAAAATATCGTGAGGAAACCGGAATGTCCTCAATCTAGAAATTTACATATCAATGTCACTTTTACCAATACTATATATATAATAAAGAGGATGCTTGAGTCCCAACAGTAAGAACATTCGAAGACATTGATTATGCTTTGTATTATTCAAGCATATTTTTTCCACCCAGGACAAGTGTGTGTGTGATGAGCAAGATCATTTGTTCTGTGTCTGGGTGTAATTTGTCTATAATGTGTATGTATTTAGGAATATGTAAGTATGTTTATCTGTTGTCTAGTACCCTTAACACAAGCTCTGCTTAGACGGCGTTGTGTGACAGTTGTGGAATATATTTAAATATATATATAATTATCAAGGTCAATCAGTCACAACACAACCATAGAACTTAATACGGAAGAACGTGAAAGAAAGTCAAAGTCAGGAAACTTTTAAATCATCTACAATGACACGGTTTCTGCTTCCAATGGAATTCACCAGATCTAAGGTCCCTCGCCTACGGTGACTTTTTGTAGCGATGCTGTAGCGCGTAAGTATCGATACAGTCGCGACGCTACAGCGCATTAGTAGCAAGTTGGTATCTTTTCCATCATCATCATCATCATCATCAGCCTTTCAATGTTCCCACTGCAGGGACACAGGCCTCCTCTCTCTAGGAGAGGGAATGGGCCATAATCCACCACGCGGGCCCAGTGCGGATTGGTGGATGTCACATGTCTTCGAATTTTTGGTTCTAGGACATGCCGGTTTCCTCACGATGTTTTCCTTCACCGTTTTGAGAGCAGTGATGATGAAATAAATTACACAAAGTAATGCGCCTGGCTGGGTTTGAACCCGCGACCTACGACTCGTAAGTCGGGGCCGTTACCACTCGGCCACCACTGCTCTCATCTTATATACAGTACCTTGTATACAGTATCTTTTCCATAGCACGTTGCAAATGCAACTGACGCGCGTTAGTTGCGATGCTGTCACGCACTTACGAAACGCGTGATACCACCGTTACAAAAACTCACCGTGGGCGAGATTCCTAAGTCCACCTTGCGATTATTCAACAAAAGACTTAGAAACAGGATAAATACATATTAAAATATACCTGGTAGGCAATTATAGTACCTATATGGTATATACCTACCATAAAATATTATTCAGAAAAACCACTTGTGAGAATGTAGTTGGAGACTAATATTAAATAAATCTCTCCATACTAACTTATGCTTTACACAGTTGAGACAACAAACACGGCGAAGTTCGAGTTTTTTAGTTTTGCTCAAGACTAGAACGAAGTTCGGCAAAACTATGTTTACCTACGCGAGCGCTGATACTTACAATAAACTACCGTTTACTATTAAAAATATAAGCTACAATGCATTCAAAGTACAACTTGCTCGACATGTAGTCGAGAAATATTAATAATATTCCGCTAACCACCAACCCACCAACCAATGCATTTTAGAAGTAGGTGCCCACTTAACAAAATAAACAAAAAAACGAACGATGTTAATATCATAAGTACTTTTATATTATACGTTTCTCATGTAAATGACTGTAGTCTTTTATGAGAATAAATTTCTTTAACTACGACTACAAATAACAGTTGAATATTATGTGAACTCAAAAGTATTTGGATGCTACCTGCTATAAAATATGATTAACTTGACTAGATCATAGCATCCAGTGAAGGTATGACCCGCTTAGGTTAAGTACCGCCGTGTGAGGACACGGAATCTTTGCTTGATCGCCTTTAGGAGGGTAAAGGTGATCGATAGCAACACTTTCTCGTGCCGGGCCCTAGTGCAGGGGCCGAAGAGAGGAGGAATGGCAGGCAGTTGCACCTTATGCGAAATAGTAATGCTAGCTAATAAAGCGACTGCAAGCGTGAAGGAACGTACTTCTTCACGCTCGAGCCACTATAGGCATGGGTTTGCTGACGACGTGCAATGGGTAGCTCCATGTCCAGCCGTCGCTAGGGCCATGTTTTATCTGAAACATACACAATGCTGCTTCTAGTAAAAGTAACATTTGCCAACGTTTTCGTATAGGTAGCAAAAAGATTAACGCAGCGGAGGTACAGAGGACGCGCATAGGGCGCGATTGCGGTTTCAAACCGATCCGATACGGTTTATGTGAATCAAAAGTAACGCGGCGTCTATGTCCTACGTGCACGCAAAGTCACCATTTCAACCGCCATTTAGGAGGTTCTTGTTCCGGATTCGTGTGGAAGAAATGCCCGGGTCCCACCACAGCACACGGGAAGTGTACCCGCTTGGGCAGAGCACTGTTGTGTTCTCGTGGGCGATCGGCGGGAGCGTTCTCTCTCAACGAGCTTTGATAGAGGGATGTGAAGCGAGGCGGTATGGCGGGCGGTGGCCTCCTTCTGCGAAGCAGTAATGCTGGCATAACAGGAGGCCTCACGTGTGAGCAAAAGGCTCTAAACTTCCAGCCGCCGCAGGGACCCCGATCTCGATCTCTGACCATCGCAGGCGCGGGCTTGCGGACGGAAAGTAATTGATAGCTCGCCTTCCGGCCACTACCTATTTGGAATGTCCCCTTGGTGGGTGGCACTAAAAAATGTAATATGAATTGCAATTTAAAACCCTAAATTTGATGTTGTAAACGTTTCGTGTTAAAAGGCATCTAAAACTATATATTTGGTGTTACGATATTAATTATTGCAGCACTACAGAGCATTACTTCTTACTTTTATACAGTAAAATTGCCAAATTAATTAAAACATGTAAATATTTGACAGCTATTTGCGACATTGCCAACTTTTGGGAGACGCGCTTTTAATGATATGTGCCTAAAGGTTTGATTATTTTAAATAACACGATCCGTAAGATATTACTTATACTTACCCCACTATGAGCCACAGGTCTTTCTGAACTATCTTCATCCTGTCTAGGTAAGTAGACCAGTCTACATCTGTGTATAAATAGCGGCTGATATTAGAAGCGGTTGGTTCGATTCTCGGTTGATTTACTATCGTCTGCTTCAGCTCCTCGAAGCTGAAAATAAATTATAAATATATTAATTACTAGCTTTTGTCCTTTTCAAGTTTGGTCCCATAGTAACAGATTTTCGTTATCATGACTATGCTGTAAAACTGGTTTTTAAAAGCGTCATCTGTAACTATTGATTCAAATCCGAAAATTCTACAAATAGTTCCGATTAACCCAAATTTTAACCATCTATCAATTTAAATAAACTCATTTACAATCTGTTTCGAATACTCAGTTGCCTAATCATTTTTGCAAAGTTCAGCCCCTCTAGCGAAGTTACGATCGTTTTGTTAACATAGAACGCTTGGAATTAGCGATGTCTTCAATTCATTTGTTTTGACCACTTTGGCTGAGCGTTAAGATGCGTCAAATAAAGGAATTGGGGGGGTGGCCAACACAAAGCATTCGACGTTAACGAAACGATCGTAACTTGGCTAGAGGGGAACACCCCCCGTGTTGTATGCGCCAACGATTTATGGTGAATATTCCGCCCATCGCACAAACATTGTTAGGAATACATTCAGGAATTCCCCACAGGAGTCACTTTCCGGATAGCTACCACCCCTGATCTGTTTTTTTTTAATAAATTCTTTATTCCAACACTATCTACTTGTCATTTTCCTAAAAATTCGTAATGGCCGATCATTCGTCTGTAAGTGGTCACATGATAGGATTGTGGTACGTCAGATATTCATTTGTCATTGTGTACGTGATTACTGTAACTATTCTTTACTTGCTATTCTTCTTTCAATGGAGTATCAGGACGTCTACTCTTATTTTCTGAGCAGTGGTGGCCGAGTGGTAACGGCCCCGACTTACGAGTCGTAGGTCGCGGGTTCAAGCCCAGCCAGGCGCATTACTTTGTGTAATTTATTTCATCACCACTGCTCTCAAAACGGTGCAAGAAAACATCGTGAGGAAACCGGCATTTCCTAGAACCAAAAATTCGAAGACATGTGACATCCGCCAATCCGCACTGGGCCCGCGTGGTGAATTATGGCCCATTTCCTCTCCTAGAGAGAGGAGACCTGTGTCCCTGCAGTGGGAACATTAAAAGGCTGATGATGATGATGATGATGAAATTTCTGGAAGTAAGGCTCAGCGCTAACGGACCACCGACCACAGAAACTGATGACTGTCGCGCGCTACTGCCACATTTGTGCTACAAATGGCAGTAGCATAAGGTAGTATAGAGAAGATACGTAGTATAAGGAGCGTGCGACAGCTAGGGGTGTTCGAAAGCCACCACCACCACCACCATTGTAAATCCCATTCTCTTCTGCGAAATCTTATGATGGACTCTGATACGGAAAGTTTGCTAGCGCATGGTGGCCTGACATGGTGACGCGTGCGATACGTAGAACGTCTAGTCGTTAACGTCAACATAGCGACCGCAAGTGGCAAGTCACGTATGCTGCTGTAGCGAGTGTGGTCACAAATTTTTGTCATGGGTGGGATTCGAACCCACAACCTCCGGGCATAGCAGTCAGGGTCAGTAACTATTAGTACAACAGGCCTGCTGACCCATAACGGACAGCGCCTGAAAATACAGTTTTTTTTAGAATTAATTTCCTCACCTGGGCCCTCACCTTGCTGTTATCATTGTTTCAATTTGATTACAATCTATTATCTAACTGATATATGTGTTTTTGTTCCAAATAATAACAAATTATTAGGTTTTAAAGGTTTTTCCCCTAAACATATAACGATTTTATATTCAAGAATTACCACATGTCTGCGGTTTTAACAGTAAGCCAATTGTTTAATTAAGTTTTTGATGACCTACCAAAATCGCATAAGTTGCATTGACTAATTTAACAAGTTATAAATTAGTTTCACCGGACCGATGTTTGTGGTCAACTCTTGTAAATTAAATTCGATCCACTTCTCGGTTACCAATTTAGCTTCTGAGGGCGCTGAAAGGTGGCCATAGGAACTTGGCAATAAAACAATACAAACCCTTCGAGTTTGGGCTTGTTTGATTTGTATTGATGAGTACTTTGATCCTATATGGTAGTCAGGATCTGAGGATGGAGTTGGAAGGTAGCTATAGTATATTTTCATTGAATACTTGTTAATATGAAAAAAAAGTCTCAATGAGTACTTACAATATCAAAACTTCATTCAATTCTTTGACTTCTTCAACAATTTTCTCTGTTTCTAAATACTGTATTGTAGACTTAAGGCTATCTGTGCCTGAATCTATGTGTGTTTGTATACTGCTTATTACTAATGTGTCCATCTGTTCTTCTTTTGCGTAGTACGAGTGAGATGTCAGGGCGAGTGACAGCTCTTCTCTTGATCTCAGGAGATCGGAGCAGGCGGACAGCTGTCTGAAAATAATAATTACATAAATGTTAACTAATCATTAGCTGTCATTTGTAGGATTTTTCAGTAGTTTGTAGCGTGTTGGCATCTTTCTATATGACGTTACAAATACCACTAAAGCGCGACAGCATTGCTACAAAAAGTTGCCGTAGGCGAGAGGCTAAACAATTAATGTTAAAGATAGTAGTCATCATCTTCCTGCCCTTTTCCCGTTTTATTTGGGGTCGGCGCAATATGTTTTTTTCTTCCATTCTACCCCGTCACCCGTCACGCTATCACACACTCCTCTGTCTATCATATCACTTCTAATCTCACACAATCCATCCATATTTTCTTTGGTCTCCCTCCCCCATCCATCCATTCACATTTTTACTCATGGCCTTTTTCGTAACATGCGTTTCATCCCTCCTTTTTACGTGGCCATACCAAGACAAACGGTTCCCTTTCAACTTTTCAGTCACTGGCGCCACTTTCAAACTTCCTCTAATATACTCATTTCTCACTTTATCCATTCTCGTCACACCACACATCCATCTCAACATTATCATCTCTGCTACATGCAATCTCTTTTCATCCGTCTTTTTCAAAGCCCAACATTCTGACCCATACAGTAGGACAGGCCTTATCACGGACTTGTAGATTTTACCCTTCAACTTTAGGGGCATCCGTGGGTCGCAAGTTGTTCCAGTGACCTGTCGCCATTTTATCCATCCTGAGTTGATCCGATGAGCCACGTCTCGGAAAGATATAAGAGTAGTAAGATAAGAAATTTGTCAGCAGTCTTGGCCAAAGGGTATCGTATTACTCAATTACTGCGTTAATGAGGTAAAATAGACAGTCTGTTGTTCCATGTAAAATTCAATTGACAGCTAGACTAGGCAGCTTGATGGATCACGAGCTCGCATACATCCTACAGAAGTGGAATAATTGTTCTGAAGATGTCGTTACGCTTGCAAAAACCGTACTCCTATTTTTATATTAGTTCCGTGTTACTGTAGTGCGTCCGGTATGTTTGCCAATGCAAACGTCGACAATTTTCAGTTCTAAGTTTAAATTGTTACTAACAAAACCTGAGTGAAACGTTTTTATTATTATTATTTATTTATAAAAAATAAATCGTCTGCCGGTGCCGGTGTCAGGGCTCAAGCCACCGGTGGTTAGGACTCCAGAGATAAGAACCGTATTGAGGAGTTATCGTACCTTATATTCCTTGAACCTACACAACAACAGCTAAGACAGATGGTCGTCGTAGATTGTGGATATAAGGCCATTGGCCGTTATTATTATTATGTACATCCTTTTGGTATGTTAGTACTTCAGAGTTGCTTGCTAAAACTGGATCATTTTCATGAGCACCTTATAGCAAATTATAGTTTGTCAATGACTCTTTTTTACTCTGTTCCTTTTTGCTTTGTTATTCCGGTAATCGGGTTGTTTTAATAATCGTAATTATATTTGTAAAAAGTTATTTTTCGGTGATAAAAGTTATCCCACTGTCGTCAGTTTTTGCTAAATGGATGATTATTGCAATTGCCAGGTTGAACCTTCAATTGTATTTGACTCGTTTTTACGAACTTGACAGTAATTCCACGTTGACTAGATATTAATTAAGTTTCAAGTTTAATGTACTGAATATGAAAGTACTGAATCACACAATAATTACTTCGCTGTACTTACGTATTCTACCTATGCATACTTTTGTCCGACGATCAGTACAGGTAAAAAACACCGCAAAATTAAAGTTAAATAACAAATTATTGTTTGTTACGACTACAATTAAAATGAAGCATTACAGTTACATTTTTCTACAAACAAATGACATAGGTAACACATGTATACGAAAACCCAGTCATATTTGCCACATTTTGTTTATTGGAATTTTTGCTGCTTACGAAAGGTGTTGTAATGTAATTTACTGTTGTGGTAATTTACAATAATTCCTCGGAAGCAAATCCAAACGTTCTCATCCCGAGAAGCAGCTATCTAATATTTGAAAACCCATTCATATTATTAATTTATTGTAATATTTTTTCCTTGAAATTGGCTGTTTACCAAAGGATTGTTTTCCACAATAACTTTTCAATGAATATCGCAGTAATTTCGATTGTCCCGACTTAGAAATTTGTGTTGCTTGGTTCCTCGAACAGTTCACGGTCGTGACGTTCTCGTCGTTTATTCGTGACTATCCTTTGTAAATCCAACGCTGGCTCACGTGCACTACTTTATCTTTAGGTCAAGACATATAATAATGAGTTTAATTCAATTGATAATCTTTTCCAAGTTAAAATGAATTTAGGAAACAAGTTCAAGCAACTCTTAAAGATACGCAGTAGTTTGATATTAACATTGTTTTAAAAGTAATAATGTATATAAATACATATTATCTAATAAGATGGAGATTAGATATGTATTTATGTAACCTATATTTATTTAAATTTCATGTAAAGGAATGGTACATAGGCGGACTTAATGCTACAAGGCATTACATAGTAATGGCACGGGTGCGGAAGAAGTCTTCTCGGATTATCTCAACATTCACACAGCCACACCATTGGGGATTCATAACAGGGTGTTCCAGGCAGAGCGCTTGAGCATTTCTCTGGCAGCCTTAGCCGTCGTAACCAGGAAAGTTAAGAAACACTCAATACACATAATTTCAGACAGCATGGCTGTCCTGCAAGCGCTGAATAATCATACAATTAATTCTGAGCTAATAAACAAGTATCAGTAGAGATCAGTGGTGGCCGAGTGGTATCGGCCCCGACTTACGAGTCGTAGGTCGCGGGTTCAAACCCAGCCAGGCGCATTACTTTGTGTAATTTCTTTCATCACCACTGCTCTCAAAACGGTGAAGGAAAACATCGTGAGGAAACTATGTCCTAGAACCAAAAATTCGAAGACATGTGACATCCACCAATCCGCACTGGGCCCGCGTGGTGGATTATGGCCCATTCCCTCTCCTATAGAGAGGAGGCCTGTGTCCCTGCAGTGGGAACATTAAAAAGGCTGGTGATGATGATGAAACAAGTATCAGCAACGCCTTAACCAAGTGGGTAAACACGATCAAGCAAGAGTAACCATTCAATGGATCAAGGGGCACAGCCATTCCCGAGGCAATGATGCAGCGGACAAACTCGCCAGAAGGGGATCGAGTTTGGCAACTATAGGGCCTGAGCCCATCGTGCCGAGTAAGAACAATGATAAGTCATTAGGTAGTGAAGTAAGTATCCGTCGGCGTTGGTAAGTCCCCGTCCTTGTACAGGTATCATTTACTGTCAACGGGTTTTTTGGTTGACTTGTGTTTAACGTCGTCAATAAAATCTGACCTTTTACCGACGACGTTAATCACAATCAATTTATGTGTAATGCTGAGCATTACAAATGCAATCATAGTAACGAAAACAAAGGTGATGCATACCTTTTTACAAGCTTTTTATTAGCTTGCAATGTAACTATGTATGTTCGGCTCAAATCTTGCAACTTAATTTTGAAGCAGATATCTTCAACCGATTGAGCTGCCATTTTGCATGCAGGTGTAAATCACATGACAATGCAATATTATGACGACATGGAGCTGATTTGTTGATGGAATCGCGAGGTAGCCATAGGAACTCTGTAAGTAAACGGCACAACCACGTCGAGTTTAGGCTCGTGTGAATCGTCTGGACGAGTTTTAATTATATAAGTATAGACCACCGCTTTAAAAGCTTGTTATGAAAAAAATATTTTCATTGAAAACTTGTTAACTGTTATTAGGTTCATGTCCTAAACTAACAATTTCTGGTAATAAATTATTCTTAGAGAGCTCATTTTCATCTGTATTAGCATTAATCATCACCACCTCCCTATAGCATTTTCCAAACTAGCTTTTTTAAAAGCTTTTATTTAGTTTTACCTGTCCCGATGTTTGTTAAATTAAATTTGATCCACTACCCGGTTACCGATTGAGCTCGATCAGCTGACAATGCAAGATTATTATGTCGAGGAGTAGACCTGATGATGGAACCGGAAGTTGGTAATTAAACGAGACAACCCCATCGAGTTTGGGCTTGAGTAATTTATCTAGAAGAGTTTTAACTATACTATATTTAGGTATATACTGCTCTGTAAAAGCTTATTATGAAAAAAATATTTTCAATGACAATCAGTTTAGGTGGAAAATTCTCTCGCTCTACAGATTTTTAACAAATATAACCACATCTATATTCCTTACGACGCGCTCCGTTTCCGCGCGCCTCAAAGAGTTGTCAACAAATTTAGAGGTCAATTGGGCCTCTAAATTTGCAGGGCCGAAGCCTACTGGAGCCCCGTTCAGGTTTCTGAAAGGAAGATCCGACCCCGGTGTGAAGGCTAAGAAGGAATGGTGTGGGTCTTTTGGTTAGTATGGTGTATGCTAAGCACTATCACCCCCGTCGACAACTCGAACTTGATTGAGATGGTTACAAGGCAGTCAGAGGACGAGCCTACATTGCTCTTTGTCCGAGAGCTTGCGCTTACCGTTTGCTAGAAGCCGGGGTCACTCATGCGTGCGGCCCTCTTCTTCTCTAGTTTGACTGTGTTCTGGATTTGCCTGATTCAAGGCTAAGGTTACCGCCACCGGTCGCCTCCACGAAAATACGGTGTGGGTGCTCCGCCGAAGCGGGATACACCATCATATGCTTTATTGCAGCCTGCGGACGCAATATTGACACTCGGTCGTATCTTCCACTTGAATTCGGCGAAATTACCTCTCGAACTTACCATGTCCGTTGAGGACCAGTGTCAAGTGGAAGGCAAGGATACCGTGACACCTCTCTAACGTCTTGTTAATAAGGAAACTTACTTCGTTAATAGTAGAGAGTGAGGTAAATCCCCGTCCGCTTTGGTATTACTCATAAATTGTCATAACAAAGACAAAGAATTCGTAATAACAAAAACAAAGGTGATGCATACTTTTTTAATTGTTATTAGGTTATGTTCTATTACTCATAGCCTAATTTTATCCACATTTTTTTCTTAATTTTCATGATTATTTATCATTACTTTTATTTCTATAGTCTTTTCCCAACTAACTTGGGGCTGGTTTTAATCATAGCGAACTTTTACAATCAACATGAACTATGTATCATAAATAAAATAGGTTACTTCTAGGTAAGCGTGCTCCATCGTCGGTCACATCATCGCTTACCATCAGGTTGTACACCGTTAAATTTTAGTCGTTTTAATCCCGAAGAGGGTCGATCCAGTTCATGAAACACTATCGATTTGTGTAGATAAAATAAAAAAATTAAGTAATTTTTTTCTAAATCTCTTATTGATATACGCATTTACGAAATTAAATTCTTTAAGTAAACGAGTCATTGACCTTGTAGGTAGTTGTCAGTCGTTGCGTACTAACTACCTACAGGTCATTGAACTCGCTCAGCTGACGTTTACATAAAGAAATCAATTTAGAACATGCGTAAATTAATTCGAGTTTAAAAAAAGTACTTTTTTTATTCTAACTTTACCAATCGATAGTGTTTCATGTACTGAATCGATCCTCCAAGGGATTAAAACGATCAAGATTTAACGGTGTATAGTGGCCTATCCATGACATGGTTTCTAGCCTAACCAGACGCGTCTGAACACCCATGTGTGGAGCAACTGCCTATCCATAGCATAGAATCAACCTTATAATGTTCCCAATGCCGGAACTCAGTTAAAGTCGTTTATTTACCAAAATATTTGTGAAAAATTATACTGAAATTATTGTTTTTTAATGCGAAGTTGTCAATTATTACAGAAATGGGTTATAAGGTATAGATTGACAGTCTGATGGCCTCATCATTATCAGCCTTTTTTTTAATGTTCCCACTGCTGGAACACAGGCCTCCTCTCTAGGAGGGGGTCTGATGGCCTGCATTGTTGCAATTCCGATAAGATCTCAAAAAATAATTGCCGTCAGGGTCAACATGAATAAAAAGGATCATGATGCTATAATTACACTAAGACTTTTTTTGTAGAACAAGTAAAAGATTCTTGGTTGCATTACAGAGTACACGGTTGCCATGCTAGAGCCTAGTGGTGGAATGGGAGTAGAGACTTGTGCAACCCAGTGTATGGCACATGTTAAAGGCGACGGTGAACTTATTGTTATGAAAGAGTGGCTGGAAGGATAGCATGGCTCTTTTCAGTTGACACAGGTAAAGAAAAATATAAAACATGTTTATGTGGCATATGACTTACTTACGCTAGGCTGATGACTCACATAAATTAAATATAAAAAAGAACAGACTGTCCGGACGAAGCTAATTTCAAAACATTTGTGAAAAACTGGATGTTTGGAAATTCGGCCTTCAACGGTTAATCCCGGCGCGGCGCACAGGTAGACCATGAGCAAAATTAAGACGAATGATATACCCTTAGTACCGCAGACTACAGCACACAAGCGAACGGACGCACGAACTGGTTCTAGGACATGCCGGTTTCTTCTCGACGTTATTTTCCACCGTTTTAAGAGCAATGGTGATTAAATAAATTATACAAAGTGATGCGCGTGTCTAGGTTGGAACCTGCGACCTACTACTAGTAAGTCGGGACCGTTATTAATGGCCACCATTGCTCCTTATGATACCTTCATGCCAGTAAAATTTTTTGGAATCATATTCAACTTTTACTTGTGCTAAGCCACTTGCAGAAGCTAATATTGAAGCTCAATATAAGAAGAAATGTACGTACTCTTACCTCCATAATGACGACGTGGTTGTTTTAACATTCTTCGCGACATTTAATAATAATAATGTGTTAATTTCTTCGTATACTCTCGTTCTCTTGAACGCTTCCGCCTTCAAATTACTGAAATATACAAAAAAACATTATGAATTTTCTCGGCTACTCTGAACCACATCCATATATTATAGCCATATCCAATGGCTCTCAGCCATTGGATATGGCTGAGAGCCATTGGATGGAAGAAAATATCCAAATAGTATTTTATCTATTTTATTATGGTGATACAAAAGTAACCTTTTATTTGCATATCTATACTAATATTATAAAGCTGAAGAGTTTGTTTGTTTGTTTGTTTGTTTGTTTGTTTGAACGCGCTAATCTCAGGAACTACTGGTTCGAATTGAAAAATTCTTTTTGTGTTGAATAGATCATTTATTGAGGAAGGCTTTAGGCTATATAACATCACGCTGCGACTAATAGAAACGAAGAAACAACGGAAAATGTGGAAAAAACGGGGAAAATTATTCATCTTTGAGGGCTTCCGTTGCGTGCGCTGCAAAAACGGTTTAAGATACCAAAAAAATATGTATGAAAGAATTATTCCTCTTAAAATGATCTAAAAAAATGTCCGCGACAGTATATGTCTATCTTTTAAGATTAGCTTACTAGAACCGTTTTTATGCGAATCAAATTTAGCCAATTTTTACCGATTATTTGTTAGAGTTGTATCAACATAATAATGTAATCTTTATCCAAATAAATTTGTTGTTGATTAAGAGTATGTAATTGTAAACAAAATTGTCCTTGACATCATTTAATTTCAATGAACATCTTAGAAGATATTACAATTTTAAAATAACTCTGATATAAAATTCACACGTGATGCATGATGTGCAAAACTTGACGCTGCGTCTGGCCGGCGGGCGAGGAGAGGGGTTGCTTGCGGGCGGCGCGGATGAGATTTTTATGGTAGGTAAAAATGATCCAATGACGAATCCCGCTTTTAGGCGGAGCGGGAAACAGTGTCAGACTCTTACTGACTAAACAACCTACCCCGTTCCTCCCTTGCCTTATTTCCAGAGCCCCGGTATAACGCTTTCGCATCAACCCTCAATTGCAGGAGGCTTCGCCCCTGAAGAGCCCCACAGTTTGCTGACAACACCTTGAGGCGCGCGGGAGCAGTGCACGCTGTCGACGACTTGGTCTCGGTCTGGACTGTTACCAGACAACCGGACGGCGAGCTACCCATTGCTCACCGTCCATAAGCCAGCGTCTACGGAGACCGGATATCGGCGGGATCGCGGCGGTGACGGCTACGGCGAGGGCGCTGTTGCCTTTGCCTTATGCGGGCGGCCTCCTCCTTTACGAGCATTACTGCTTAGCAGAAGGAGGCGACCGCTTGCCATTCTTCTTCGCTGCGAACTATGGCCTGAACCAAGGCCCGGCGCGAGAGGTCGCCGCCGCTGATCACTCCCACGAGGACACGGCGATGCTCTTCTCAAGCGGGGCACACCTCCACCGTGTGCTCCACCGTATCCTCCGGGCTGACCATACAGTGATGACACCCGGGCGTCTCTTCCGCACGAATCCGGCGCGCAGGAATCTCCTGAACTTCCCATGTCCGGTGAGAACCTGCGTCATGCGGAAGGTGAGGATGCCGTGATAGACATCACGCCTCAAAGAGTGCCCAAGTTGGGGTGTAGCTCTATGAAGTACTTTTAGATAATTATGTTCTTTTAAAAACTAAACTGTCTAAAATAATAACAGAAATTGACACGGGCAAAGTCGTGGGTAACAGCTATAATTTATAAAGCTGAGGAGGTTGTTTGCAAAAATAAATGTGATGCCCAAAATAACTATTCCACGCGGACGAAGTCGCGGGCACAGCTAGTTCTGTAATAAACGTGTAACAATTTCGACACTTGTACTAACTTACTAAAGTACACATTTCTTTCAAAAACCACTTCAACAGAAAAGTATCTAAGTATGAAGTAGGTACTCAAAAAATTAGTAAAGTATTTTTGTCCAATTTAACTTTCCCCAGTTACTAATCCAAGTTCTGAACCCAGCGTAATCCACACTGAGACAATTATTTCATTTGGTGTTGTTTTGAAATCATCTTGAATTATCTTTTAGTTATAATTATACAGGGTGACTGGTAATTAGTAACTGATACTTAAACACGCGATCGTAGTCATAATAACAAACACCGTTGACTATGGGATCATACCTGAAATCGCGAATCAGCATGTTCGGTTCATTTTGACCAGTTAGGTGAACATAAATGTACTGACCAGCAGAATTTAGATTTGGTCCCATAGTAAAAGTTGTTTGTTATCATAACTACAATCACGTGTTTTAGTATTGGTCACTAATTACCATTTACCTCAAATACTGACACACTCACTGACTCACACTCATTGAGTCAACAACACTCAGCACAAATCCTAGAACGCTGAAATTTATGCGCAGAGGTTCCTTTTTTGAAGTATAAAGAGATTTTTTTTCTAAATTTACCATTTCATTGTATAAAACAGATATCTAAAGTATTCATGGAGAAATCCACATTACATACTCACATGAACATGTATCTATCTACTTAAACGTGGGGAAAATCGCTGAAAGAAGTTTTTTGTACAATAATATAAGGTTGTGGATATGGCTCAGCCGCAGTAACCATCTGCTCAATAGGAGACACAAGTAGATTTCAATGCCTACACCAGGAGTGGCCCTTCCCATACCAGTGCACAAACCATGCTAGGCTTGGGGGATGCGGGAGATGTAGGTATGTATCAAAATGTACCTAAGTTCTACAGATTACAAGACGACTTTCCTTGTTCGTCTGAAGGTTTCATTATAAGATTGACTATGAAACAAAATGTCCCCAAACTTATGATTATCTTGAACTTGGAAAAATCTCTATCATGGGAAAAGTTTTCCTACCATTCCGCAAGATAAGGCAGTTCTATGCCGATACGATGCAAACTTAATAAGTTTTTTCTTCCTGATATTCTTATCATGATAGTTCTAATAAAATATTTGTCTGGAACTTGATATTTTTTGTTTGGTTTAGTGGGAAATCATAAAATAACAAGGTGGAACAAAAGGGAAGGAGCGTGTTTTAGTCACTAAGAGTCTGACTCACGACTTTTTGTGACTAAAACACGCTCCTTTCCTTCTTTTTGCTTTGCATTCTAGTATCCAAAGGTTCCCTTTCAGATGACCAATGGAACTTCATATCATGTGAGTTGTAATCAAAAGATGGGAAGGCAAGATTATATCAGCGATTATATCAGACGATTAGTCCCAAATATTTTTGATTAACAAATTCGATGCCAAATTCTCCAAATCTCAACATTTAAATGTCTCTGTTAATTTTAAATTGAAGTGGAGAAAAAATGTGAATTTAGGTATGATTAAAACCAATCATCTACCAAATCTTTTCTAATATATTTGTTTTTCCATCTAGTAATTTCCTTCGCTCTAGGGTAGAGCGAGAAGGAGTTAGACTTTTCTGACTAGAACCCACCTGTATACCCCCGTTACTTTTTACCTTCCAGGGTCACTGTACCAGATTTTTGTAGTACATTGATTATGTAGTACACGTACACGCATCGGATCAACGCAGGATGGATGAAATGGCGACAGGTCACGGATGCCCCTCAAGTTGAAGGGTAAAATTTACAAGTCCGTGATAAGACCTGTCCTACTGTATGGATCAGAATGTTGGGCTGTGAAAAGGACGGATGAAAAAAGACTGCATGTAGCGGAAATGAGAATGTTGAGATGGATGTGTGGTGTGACGAGAATGGATAAAGTGAGAAATGAGTATATTAGAGGAAGTCTGAAAGTGGCGCCAGTGACTGAAAAGTTGAAAGGAAATCGTTTATCTTGGTATGGTCATGTGAAGAGGAGAGATGAAACGCATGTCACAAAAAGAGTTTTGAGTTTACACGTAGATGGATGGAGAGGAAGAGGGAGACCAAAGAAGAGATGGATGGATTGTATGAGGAGTGATATGAAAGAAAAGGGAGTTACTGGTAGTGTGACGGGTGACAGGACAGAGTGGAAGAAAAAACCATGTTGCACCGACCCCAAATAAAATGGGATAAGGGTAGGATGATGATGATTGATTATGTAGTACAGTACACTCAACTACTATTTTGATTTCTGCTCTGTATAGACAACAAAAGCGCAAAAAGTCAAAATATAGTCTTGTACCGTTTTTAATAAAAGTACTAGATCACGAGCGTTTCCATAGAATTCATCTGGGTACATATTTATGATGACCAGATGAATTCATCATGAGTTTGAATATGCTGCCTTGAATAAATAAAATAATGTTTTAAACGGTTATAATTCGCATTCCATTCTCTATGCCAAAAGGCTACCTTGTTCCATAAATTATCAAGCTTGTAATAATACGTAAATTCAAGTACGCATCCCCAAACTTCGCTCAGCTTCATGAGCAGTCCGCACTGCGTATAAGCGATTTCAGTCCATACACAGTATGCCGACAGTTTTATTCTCCTTGATATTCCTTGAAAGTTAGATTAAATTCTTTGATAAAAGTATCTAGACTATTTGATATTATTTACTAACAGATATTGTTGAACTAAGGGCTTACATAATGTAGGGTAAATTCCAGGAAAAACTGAATTTTGTGAGTTGATAGGATTAATTTGATTAAAATTATGTTTCTGACCCAGATTTTTTTTCATTTCATTTGAGCTCAGAACTGTGTCTCTTTCTTTTTTATGTATATACATATTAGAAAAATTTAAACTAATTTTAAAAACAGTGGCTGGGCTGTCGGCAGCCTCAGATATTATAGCCTGTCCTGGTGCAGGCCGCATAGCACGGCACACTAGCATCAACGACATTATTCGTCGAGCCCTAGTCACCGCCGGTGTACCCGCTGTATTACCGTGTATGGGTAACTCCTTATCAGAAACACTTTATTCAAAAGTTTTCATCTAAAAATCTTCAGCTGACACTGAAAGTGACGGACGGTGAGCAATGGGTAGCTCGCCGTCCAGTCGTCTGGTAATCGTCCAGACAAAGCCTAGTCGTCGAAGGCGCACACTGTTCCCGCGCGCCTCAAGGAGTTGTCAACGAACCGTAGGGATCCTGCAGAAGGGTCGAAGCCTACTGGGGCCAAGGGTTCGTGTCTGAAAGGAATGCTCTAACCCTGGTGTACATGGCGATGTAGGAACGTGGTAGGTTGTTTAGTCAATAAGAGTCTGACACTGTCTCCCGCTCCGCCCAAGGGCGGGATTCGTCATCGAATGATTTTTACCTACCATATAAAGGCAATAAATGTTCGATTACAGATTTTCTAAATTTGTTAGCAGAGAGATTATATATATCTATGCTATATGATTATACATGCTCAAATTTATAGTTGTAAGAATCCACAAGTTGCCACAGAAGATCCCGAGAACCAGCATTAGGGCACTAGGTGATAATAATCACTTTAGGCGCGCTCTACTACGTAGATATTACGCTGTTCTCGGAACAATGTAATACAGTTTATTAGATATATCAGAGCAGTCATATTTGTTATGGACAATGAAGAAACATTGCTGAAGCAGTCTTCTGGATTGTAAAGAAAGAAGTTTATAATTACTTAACAAAGCATAATATGAATTCTGACTGTGATAACATCTCCAATGCATAGCTGGCTGGCGCTACGTTACACTGCTTTGCTTAAGTGCATCACACTGCATCACACCACGAAGGTTGAGGATATCGTGGAGTATGTACGTGTGAAGACCAGCTGGACTTTGAGAGTCGTGCAGTTGGAGTCGCGCCACAACACTAATTTCAAGTCGTTTGTGGTGCGGGCACCGACTCAGCATCTGGAGACCTTCCTCAAAGGAGAGTTTTGGCCGAAAGGAGTGGTGTATCGACGATTTCGTGGTAGGATACCGACCTCGCAGCGGAACACGACGCCGTCGCTTCGTGTGCTATAAATAGTTTTTAATTTGTTTTGATTTGTATGTATTAGTTTATTATTATGTAAGAGTATTTGTGTATTGTGTCTATGGGCCTTAGTTGCCTGATAATAAAGAATTATTATTATTATTATTAAGTCTTTTTTTTTCATAATAAGGGTTCCATACATAGATATATCAAACAGTAGAGATATGGCAAGGAGGCGTGGTTTTTGGGAACCCAACTAGGCCGGCATACTTCTTCCCGGTACTAAAAAACACAATTATGTGTCAAGTCAATTCTTTGAATTGAGAACAAATATCATTGCTTGCTTAGTACTGATCGACCAATTAATCAGCCGGCCTAGATGCACAATGGATGTGTATTTAACGTAAAATCATGCGATAGTCTTTTGTTTTGTTAAGGATGTGAAGTAATATTTGTGGTTATCGATATTTTTCATGATCCCCGTCTTAATGTATGTACGTATGTCTATTCGCAAGAAACTCAAAAAAAAAAACTGAACGGAATTTCATGTGGTTGGGATTTATTTTTATTAGGATGAAAAATGATTTTGTTTGTATATTTCTTCCTCTACATTACCTCTTATAGGTATTTTATTTTAGTAAATATTTCAAATAATCCACATCCTGGGCTTTCTATAATATCTTTTCAAAAGTCTTTAGGCTGAAAATAATAATATTTAGCAACAAAATTGTTGTAAATTAATTGGTAATAAAATACACTTTTGGGAACTGACGGAACCAGGCATGAAATAGTTAATAAAACGAAATAAATGTTGTAGGAAACTATTAGTTCATATTTTCTTGTAATATTCCTGCATCATTCGTTCTATCACTATCAATCATATCCACTGTCCTTCAATTTAAAATTTTTAGTTATCCGAAGGATCCAAGAATAAAAGTGGATGAATTCACTCTGAAAAGTGCGGCTCCAACACTGAACTTGGAGAACATTTTGACAAATTATGTGGAAATATCATTAACGTCCCAAGTATGTTTTTATTCTGGATTGAATATAAATTTCGTCCAACTGCGAAAGTTTTCAGCTGAAATGATGATGATGATGATAAATGAGTGAAAAACACTGAGTGACAAAAGCTTGCATTGACATATGAATAGTTTCTAGATAGTGTTTACAAAATTTAATTTGTATTGTAATTAATAATAAATTAAAAAATTTCGCTCGTATACAATCAGGTTCCTATTAAACATCTCGTAACTCGCATTAGCTTTTTTTTAAGCAAAGATATTTTTTAGTTAGATAGAAGATAATAGTCCTATCCCACGAAGGTGGTGGCAATCCTGGATGTGTGTGTAGACTCATTACTCATTGTTCCTGTGTAAACATCAGCTATATTTTTTATGAGACGGAAAACTGTGTCATAGAAAATATAGCTGCAAACGGAATAATAAAAAGTTATTAACGTATAATTCATCAAAGATTTCCTTGGTGAGATAGAACAAATTTTGCAACTCTGAATTTCATCGATATTTTTTCTCGGCTACTTGACATCACTAATTGTATAATTTGCGTATGTGTGTTTATAGTGAGCCCGTAGTTACAAGAAGATGCTCCACCTCTTTTTTGAGTGTGTTTCATAAAAAGGTTCATATGTGTGATATCTATATCTCTGTGTCCGTGAGACATGTGAGGTCGTGTGGCGTACGTATAGATTTTGATTTTGTGTTAGTGAAAAAATGGGCGTAGTTTGGAGACATCTGAACTCGAACAAATTTACGTTGATAACATATCTCTATTGTTTGATATATCTATGGTTCCATATAACAGTAGTGAACTCCAAGCATGGCATAACTAACGATATGTAGGTAAGTCTGTTCTAAACAGAAAGTAATAAAAAATAAAAATACAGATTGCTCAGAGCGTTGAGTCATTAAAGAGTCTTACAAGTATGATTTTAAATTACTAATTAATTAGTTTAACGTAAAATTTATCCTATTTTGGTATTTGATTAATTACAAAATTAAGAGTAGACCAATGTTATATTAAAAAAAAAACATCTAATGAAGAATTCCGCCCTTGGGCGGAACGGGAAACGGTATTAGACTCATACATGTCATTCTTGTCAAAAAAATATCCACTCTACCGTCATAAAGACATACTGAAGTATAATTCCCATGTACGCCACTGAAACGTATTTCCCAACAAAAACTGTCTTGAGGAGCGTTAGAGACGTACTTAACATAATAATACAAGGTCAGTTGACTTAATATTAAGGGATATACTTACTTGATATTCATAAGATCTTCCCTAAAATGGCTGCGTGAAAAAGAGAAGACATTCTCATTTATTTTTACAGGTACAGTTTTCTTTTTTGTATACTCGTAGCCACTCTCCGCAAATAGCGCAATGACACAATACGTTATATTAGAATTATAGATCAAAACAATTTGTATGAATTCCCTGTGGGACTTTGTCTTAAGAGTGATTAACTAGAGACAAATTTCCATGAGAATTTACATTACATATTTTCGCCAACTATTTTGGAAACACAGGTATCTTGTGAATATTATATAGGTTTCTATTCAAATCAAAATCAAAGAGTAAACCTTATTCAATAAAGTGAACTTTGGCCGTTCAGAATGTACCTAGGTTGTTCTTTGAATTTATTTATAGGTTACTGCTAGACAAACCTGCTCCATTGGTGGACAATGTAGCAAGTTCGTCACTTCGTTTGTCAGGAGTAATCGTCGTCAAGTGCGAGCCTTTTTTTAATACAGTAACTGATGACGTAAGGCTAACTAGTAAAAGCTGTTTTTAGGGTTCCGTAGTCAAAAGGAACCCTTATAGTTTCGCCATGTCTGTCTGTCCGTCCGCGGATAATCTCAGCGACCGTAAGCACTAGAAAGCTGAAATTTGGTATCAATATGTAAATCAACCATGCCGACAAAGTGCACAAACAAAAAGTGGTGAAAAATGTTTTATTAGGGTACCTCCCCTACACGTAAAGTGGAAAGTAATTTTTTTTTCATTTCTCCCATAACATGTGATATATTGTTGGATAAGTATTTAAAAATGATTAAGGGTCCCGTAAAATAATTATTTGATAATGTAAATACTTTCGGAAATAATCGCTCCAAAAGTAAAAAATGAAGCGTCCCCCTCTAACTTTTGAATATAGTTCAAAAGTTAGAGGGGGACGCTTCATTTTTTAGTTTAAAAAATATGAAAAAAATTTCAAAAGTAGAACTTAAAATAAACTTTCAAGGAAAATTATTTTGAACTTGATAGGATTTTGAAAAATGACAGTTTTTGAAAAATTAAATAAAAACATTCTGAACTAATTTTGTGATTTAACTGTACATGCAAACATTTTTTTTAATTTTTTTATATATTTCATAATCCTGAGCGTATCTTCTTTCAATTAAAAATACGAAAAGACAAAAATCGGTTCACGCAAATTTAAATTACCACCAGGTACAGCGCCATCTCTCGGGAAACTGAGTTACTAATTTTTACATGGCTACTGGGTTCTGTTACATTGTGAGAAATTTGTGGTGGACGGGAAACTACGGAACCCTACACTGAGCGTGGCCCGACACGCTCTTGGCCAATTTATTTTATTTTATTTAAAGTTCTACAAAATCATGCTATTTGCATTTTGCCTCAATGCCTAATAGTAATCAGGTATAATTGTATGAGGAAAAAGAAACTGTGTAAGACATTTTGGAATAACATGTTGCATTAGTGTACCTAAATAAAATAATAATTACAGGATTCCCATATGCGCACGTAGAACTATCTGTGTTTATTAAAAGCATTGTTTTACGCAATCCTATAGGTAAATTATATGCAAATTTCTTGTTTTTGAACTTAATTTTATACATGACTCGTCGTTAAGAAATTTTCCTTGCAAGCGTTGTGTAATTACTTTATCAACATTATAATAACAGAATATAATTGCATCACGTTCAATTGTGATCGATCTATCATCAGTGACAGGACTATTGTTGTCAATAAGCCTGACATAGTGGTGATAGATCGACTGGAGCGTCTCATTGCACAATGATTGTTGATGTAGCGGTCCTTCATGAGGAGAACCTCGTGAAAGCCGAGAAGTATAAACAAACTAAGTACCTTAAATTGACTCGCGAGGTTGTCGACATGTGGGAAGTGGGCAAAGTAATCGTCGTGCCGATAGTCATGACGTCCAATGGCCAAGAGCCTCGACTAACATCTGAAGAGGATCTCTTTAGGCGGTTAGATCGGGAGTTTGATTTAGAAGGCAGTACTCCTGGACACAGCGCATATTATCTCTTAAGAGCCCTGACCACCGATAGCTTACACCCACCCTGTCCCGATACCGGAGAGTTAACTATTTTTTACATTTATAAATGATTTTTTGTTGTTAATAAGTATGTATATAAATGAATTATTAGACATTTTATCGAACGCACTTTTATTTTTCGCGGTTTCCAAAAGAATATAATTGGCTGCTGTCATCTTTATTACGTATATTGTCATGTTTTCCATATTATCACGTGATTTATCGGGTTCTTTGAATATAGCGATTCTATTCGGTCGAATCAGTTGGGATGACAAATGTAATCAATACCTTTACCGCACATGCATATTTATTAATTATCACTGACCAATCTTTGACATCAATGAAATAATATGATGACTAGTTAAGAGATATAAAACTGCATTATTGAAAATGATTGTTATGTGTATAGATATTTATATCCATCTACATAATTAAATAACAATGTACATATTAAATAACAACCATTACTACAATTTAAAAAGTACCTTAAAGAATTTCTAGTAAAAAATGTTATTTACTCTATTCCTGATTTCTTAAATGGCTAACCTTTAGGTAATGAAAAATCTTTAAATAAATAGAATAATGAAATTGTGGTAACTTTTTTAGTAGGTAAATTTAGAACGTACAAGGATTTTTACGATACAAGGATAAGATACCATGTTGAGATTAAAAGGAAACGAAGGGCACTATATAAAAGTACAATGATAACCCGTAGTTTTGTATTGTTCAAATCAAGTACATATTACGCTTACAAACACAATTAAGACAATAGATGTGCGAACACCGGTGTCCTGGGGTTAATGAATTAAAGCTTTTTGTATTTGGCTCTTGTTTAAGAGAGATATTGTGAACCCTTCGTTTCCAGTTTAATAACGCGTTCAGAGCAGTATTGAGGCTGCCTCGTAGTGCTGCGGGCATGTTTGCAGAAGCACCAACTATTTTCACACCAACATGTGCAAGCAGTGCGCAAGATGCGGGACAGCTCCAATACTGACAATTCTGGCATGTTTGCCGGGCGAATATGGGACGTTGCTGTAGTAGACATTATATTGCTGGCTGTGTTCTATAGTTGTAATGTTATTAACGCATGCGATAGTGTTGTTGTCTGCTGATTGTTATAGTTGTGTGTTGTGTGGAAAGTAGTGTTGTAATGTTTTTGTATACATATGTTGTAGTATTGTTTATGTGCGAGTCCTAACAAATCAGGACTAAATAATTAAGTAAACCCAACGGTTTACTTAATGAGTGCTATTGGTTGCTTAAAGTAATGAACGTGCAACTGCAATGAGGCCCCGCGTCATCATTACATATATCAAAAAGCATAAAACAAAGTTGCTTATCCCTATGTATGCTTAGATCTTTAAAAGTACGCATCGGATTTTGATGCGGTTTTTTTTTAATAGATAGAGTGATTCCAGAGGAAGGTTTATAGGTATAATATATCACCTTTGCACCCGCGCGAAGCTGGGGCGGGTCGCTAGTATTTTTATATGAAAAACAAGGCGCGATGGCCGCACTGCAGCCGCGCTGCTGTCGCGCGGCACGTTGCAGCTAATTTGAAGGCGCTCTTATTATTTATTTATATCAATTTAAACCATCAATATGCTTTATCAATAAATTACTTAACTAAATAAATAGTATGTTATCATTACAGAACACAGAACGGGAAATAGTAAGTAGGCTAAGCATTGTTGCCGCTAGTTAGCACTGCATTACGCACTTATTGTTCAAACGCTCTCATTCACAAACTAGACTGCGTCAATATACAATACATCTAAATTCTAAAATAATATTAAGATGCCTTATTAATTTATAATTTACAATGTGTTTATTTTTACTTAATTTATTAATATAATTTAATGATGTTGCTATGGGTTTGTAATGCCTGATATAAACGATAAATAAAATAAATAAATAAAATTATGCCATAATGGACTGGAAATACCATAATTGGACTAAAAATCTAACTCATGAAGGTGTATCTTACCACCGATAAATTATTATTTCCGAGTGCATTTTAAACAAATGAAAAATATACTTCCCTCAAACATTGTACAAGAATCCATAAGATTATATAAACTAAATTTGTCCTTAATACTATGACTAAAATGTTCATTCTATTTACGTAGTTACAGTTCGAACTGAGCAATACGTGTAGCGAAATGACTAATACACGATGTATTTCTGACTTCAAAGTCAATTTAATTTCTAACGCGTTGACTCTAAAGTTGCGTTTCGTAATATATATAGTTATTTATTTATAACTTAAAAAATAAAAATAAAAACGTGACCAGAGGGCTGGCTCTTTCTTTGCCCAAAGAATTAGCATTGCCATCCAACGTGGCAATGCTGCCAGTCTGCTGGGCACGTTTCCAGATGACAGCGATGTGGAGGAGTATTTCGTCGGTTGAGTATTATGTTTTTGTATTATATATTATACATATTTAGGTTTGGTGTAAATATTTATTTTAGTTTAGTTTATATTTAAGATTTTATGTATATCTGTAATTTTATTTATATATATATATATATTGCATTTAGTTAACGCCTATTGTGAGCTTTTAGCAATCTTATCTTCAGGTTTAAGAGTAAGTTGTAAATGTTTATGTTTCGGCGACATCGGTATTGCCTCAAACCTTTTCTCAAGCTACTTCTAGAGTCTTTCTGTGTGCTGTGGTTATTATACTTAACTTACTATAATGTCATCAGGTGATCCTGAATGTCAGGAATACTGGTGAACTGGTCAGCAATCGTCACGAACGCCTTCTGCAGAACGTTTCTGAAATCAAATATAGTTATTTATGTTATTTTTAGTCACCAAAATCCATTTGGTAAATATTCGACACGATAAAAAATAAACTCAAAGTCAAAGTCAATTTTTTTTATTTCACATGGGCCTACATGGGCACTTATAAAACGTCAGAAGCTAGTGCACGGTTCCAAAGTGGTCGTTTCCGATGGAGAAGAACCGGCAAGAAACTCCATAAACTGATTTATCGATCTCATCATATATGTCACGATTGATTAGTATTTGTATAATTATAAACCCTTTACTGGGCCGAACCATAAAGTTATAATAACTAAGGTGAAGATCCCACCCACACGTACAAAGTATTTTGGGAACACATTCATTATGCATATAGCTAAAGAGTGGAATTTCCTGCCAGAGTCGAAGCGCATAGAGACGAATATATACGCCTTAATGAAATTACGCGTAGGTGGATAGTAAATCTAAAAAAAGTAATAATTTAAGCTAACTAAAACCTTCAGTGGTCCTATAATAACGGATTTTGGTGCGGTCAAAACATTGTGCAGCCATTCGCTAACAAGTTTATGAATGGCATAGGACGTAATGCTACATGCATAGTTTTTGAGGGTGCTGTACATATTGAATACTCCTAGATACAGCTCCGGTACGTATGTATAAGGCAGTAGAGAAAGATCCGTAGGTAAACAATAAGTTCAGGAGAACAGATATGAAGAAGCGAGTGTGTCATATTCTAGGGCGATACTCTGATAGGTACACCACAATCGTGATGACACGTCTTTTCTTTAAGGAGTGATTAGGGAGGAGCCACTGTGTCGTTACCTCTGCCTGATGGAGATCGTCACCAGACTCGTTTCTTTCACTAGGACCTTGTTTCAGATTCGGTATTAAGAAACACAATTGTAACAGCAGGGGTTATCGCAATTGTTTCGATCATCAGGAGGATATAGTGGAAATTTGCTCAGCTTGGGTGAAGTACTGCCATAGGTACTATCCTGGAAGCGATTGGCGGTAGCGAAAGTGATATTCTTAACCGTGAAATTTCTACCTCCTATGAAATCTAGTCATCATCATCATCCTAGCGTCCGTCCCGGTAGCAACCTTGGCTTTCACCTCGGTGCCCGGGGTCCACTTTCTCACACAAACGCCTCCACTTCGCTCGGTCTTTAGCGGACATTTCTTTCGCTTCTATGAAATCTAGTAAACTATGCTTAAATATATCGCCAAGTCCCTTATCATAAGTACAGTATTTCTTTTGGAATTCCGTAATCAAGCAGTTCTTCCATCGTTGTTTTGGCCATTCTTCTACACTAATTGCTATTATTGTTAACAATCATATTCGACAAATTAAATTTGGAAATCCACCCCCGATTTATGACTTTAAAGTTGAGTATTTGTTTTTATTTTTTATAAGTTCGCCCTTGACCGCTATCTCACCTGATAGAAAGCGACGATGCGGTTAACGATAGAGCGCGCTTACCTAAAAGTAACCTATTCACCCTTGATTTAAAAATTCCAGTTTTGTTTAACTCTCTAGTCTGAAAATATGTCGAACTTTGGCGTTATAAAAGAGTCTAGCAAGTTTTAACTGCAAATTCCCAATTCATAAAGCTCTTTTTAAAAGAATTGCCTCATTGAATACATACACAACAAAAAGACATTTCATGATCCTATGTTATTTGATTTTTCTAGAATACCTATATAAGTATTATCCGAATAATTTAATTCAGAGTTTTACCGTGTATGCCATTGTCTTGTTGTTTAGTTATACAAACAATATTTTAGTTCAATTTTATGGTATAAGTAACTAGTTAACTACGGGCAACCTACTTCTTTATTATTGTTTTGAGAACATTTTAATCTGTCAACAGCATGCAAAGTTTAGATACTTACAATAACATTAGTGAGACAAATATTTTTGTTTGTCTGTCTTTACTAGGTTGTTTGTCACAATCAATATTAAAATGTGACCTCTTTTCTTGTGTGTTTTGTTGTTATCGTAACTTCGTTGCTTTAGTTATAGATTTTTTCCTAAATTCGTATAATACGAGTATACGTGAGATAATCATATTAATCAAATCAGACACTAACCTAGCATGATTGTGTGAATTCTAATTTAGAATTCTAAGGTAGGACCTTAAGCATAAAGTTTGAAAGACAATACAAGATTATTGGTGGGTATATATAGATGTGACAATATAATAGTGGGTATATATATACCCACCTGTAATATTTTTTCTTAGAACATTAGGCAACAGGCCTTACCCAGAGGACAAGAGCCTTGGTTCGGGCCATGGTTCGCAGCGAGAAGAAGTGGCAGGTGGCCGCCTTCTTCTGCAAAGCAGTAATACTAGCAAAGAAGGAGGTCGACCGCATCAGGCAAAGGCAACGGCGCTCTCAACTCAGCCTCCGCCGCTGCGATTCCGATCCCGATTTCCGGGCTTGCAGACGGCGCGCACTGTTCCTGCGCGCCTCATCGAATCATCAGCAAACTGTAGGGGCACAGCAGAGTCGAAGCGTCCTGGGACCAAGGGTTGATGTGAAAGCGTAACACAAGGGCCCTGGGATCAAGGCAAGTAGGAACAGGGGTCATTTAGTCAGTAAGAGTCTGACAATGTATTCCGCTCCGCCCGAGGGCCCAAGCCCAAAAAACTCAAAGGACAAGAAAGAAAAAAAAACTCGCAGTTGCGTCAAACACAGGTTTAGTTCATACACGTGGTGTACACGGTAGAAGCTAGGGCGGGGCAAAGCCATGTCTTCGTAAAGATGATCGGCGGTGGCTATCTCTATTGATTTATACTACAGGTAAAAAACTTTATGTACATAATACTGTACAAAGACAAACTTAATGCTTTAAGCATTTTCTATCAGTCAATCTTGGGATGGTGCAAAAACATGACCTGGTAGGTGCTACTTAAAAGAAAAATAAACAAACAAAAAAGAAGTGAAGAGGTAGACTCTATCGCGCAGTACCATGATTGTGAGGTGATCAGTTGCGGCTACCTCTTGGGTCTCGTCTTGGTTCATGCCAAGTGATGAACCGTTTAGTCTACCGTGTAACATGGCCACACTAAATTAAAATTAAATCATGATTTGAAACCAGTTCCCCGGAAATGTTCAAAATAGGATAGACATAGTGCGCCTCACCTTCAATGGCTGCATCACTGGTTACTATCAGGCGGATTCACAGTCAAGCACTAGTTTTTTTTTTATTTGTAATAAAAAAAAGACATATAATAACGTTGCGACTGAATATAAATAGATAAACTATTCAATATTTGGGGTTGTTCCCAGAGGTCCATGATTCTATTGTTCTTCATTTTCCACCGAGTTCATATAAAAAAATCGTATTTTAAATGTTCCTACATCAATTCTCAACGAGTCTTCGAGATTAGTCCAAAATACAATCAGTAAAAACCATTTCTTATTTGTCCTTATCAGTTTGTAAGCCTTGGGAAAAATAAATACTTACAATATACTTTGATTTCATTTGATAGTTCTGAAATTATAATCCACATTTATATTTAGTGTTCACTCACTAAAATTATTTACTATAATTGTTATAAAACTGCTTTTTTTCATGTTTGGAAGAGGTCAATAATCTTTATTCACTTCTTTGGACACTTGGATGCAATGTTTACTTACCTTTTCAAAAGTAGGTATTGCGTGTATTAAATAAAAATATTTATTTTTTTTATTTCATAGAAATTATAAACATTTATCACTTATCAAAACTTTTATTGCTGACAGTACCAAATATTCTCATGGACTCGTAGGGAAAAAATATTTAGTATTTTAAAATGGCATAGACTCAGTAGGAACTGCCCTTTTTCGAGAACAATGGACGTGAGGATATTTAGGAACAAACCAATAGTTGTTTGTAATTCCTTATTTGGAAATGAGCACAGGGCCGGAAAATACAAATAGGACACTTCTTCCTCAAATGAGTATAATATTTTCATAAAGTGATTCATACTATTGTTAATTTGCCTGCACACCATGAAGTATGTTCAAAACTAAAAATATCCATACAATAACAATTATATTTTATTATATGATTTATCAAGGAGAATAATAATTGATTGTACTATTAAAAATACTGAAAAAGTTGCATTTAGTAGGAATGAATGTTCAAATATGTAGATATACGTTAGAAATTGATAAAGAAAGGAATAAATAGAGAATAAATATAAAAGAAGTTTCAAAATAGCGACAGTGACAAAAACATTAAAAAGGAATCGTTTGTCTTGATATAATCAGGCAATTTTTTGCCTGATTATATCAAAACAAGGAGGGATGAAACGCATGTTACTAAAAAAGTTATGAATGTACTTGTAGAGACATCTTTGGCGCTATATAGGAACTTAAAAATTAGAAATCTATCATATAATTTAATCAATTAATATCAATTTAATCTAATCTATCTATCTATCTAAATCTTGCAATTAACAACATCCAAAATTCATATTTATTAAAAAACACTTTTCGTTTTTGTAATGTTTTCCTTTGTTTTAACGAAGGTTTACATGACTTTACACTCTGTTCCATATACCTTTAACTACAATATCATCATCACCATCATCTGCCTTTTTAATGTTCCCACTGCTGGAGCATTATCCTCCTCTCTAGAAGAGATTAAGTACATCACAATTTTTTAATTAGTACTAATACCTAAGGACTTCTCAGAAAAAAAGTTATTGTTATTATGTCAAATTTCAATGAATAAATCATAAACAGGAAAGTTATTTGTGTTTCTTTATATGCCGAACTGTCATTTAATTTAGAGAAATATTGATTATTATGATGGAATGGTGACCGCAATGGAAAAACACAACGCGCAATAGTTGTCTAGTACCAATTATTATCTAATACCAAGTTTTCGTGGACAATTTTGGAACATAGTATTGGACTACTTTGATATCCATCTGTCAAGATCCTTTATCTCAAGAACGAGTGGAGATATCGAGTTGAAATTACCTACTATCACATATATTTAAGGTGAGAGAGCAGTGGTGGCCGAGTGGTAACGGCCCCGACTTACGAGTTGTAGGTCGCTGGTTCAAACCCAGCCATGCGCAGTACTATGTGTAATTTATTTCATCTCCACTGCTCTCAAAACGGTGAAAGAAAACATCGTGAGGAAACCGGCATGTCCTAGAACCAAAAATTGGAAGACATGTGACATTCACCAATCCGCACTGGGCCCGCGTGGTGGATAATGGCCCATACCCTCTCCTAAAGAGGAGGCCTGTGTCCCTGCAGTGGGAACATTAAAAGGCTGATGATGATGATGATATTTAAGGTTGCGATCCTTTGAAGCTGATAACAAAGTACGTTACAAAAAAAGATACGGTTGTTTATGTCGTAAAAGCGTATATTTCAATACTCTCAAGGGAATCAAAATTCATAGGGTACTTCCCGTTGACTTAGAATCCTGAAATTTGGCATTAAATAAGGTCTGATGGTACAAAACTGTAAACTGAAAATTTGTAGTTACACCACAAAAAATGCGATTCGATAAAATCTTATTTTAGAAATTTAATTTGGGAATTGAGCTTTTATCATAGGTGAATTGGTACGGAACCCTCAGTCCGACTCGCACTTGTCCATTTTATTTTTTGTTTGTAATTTAAAAATAGTAATGTTTACACGTGGATGGATGGAGATGAAGAGGGAGGCCGAAGAAGAGATGGATGGATTGCGTGAAGAGTGATATGAAAGAAAAGGGAGTTAGTGATCGTGTGAGGGGTGACAGGACAGAGTGGAAGAAAAAAACATGTTGCACCGACCCCAAGTAAAATGGGATAAGGGTAGGATGATGATGATGAATTTAAAAATAGTATTGTATAATTTACATGCATTATGAATACATGTGAAGAGATGATAATTAAAACAAAAATCGGCCAAGAGCGTGTCGGGCCACACTCAACAACTAATTAATTTGTACATACCTACGACTTTAGATAGGTATATATCATATATATCTTAGGTCTCTCGTAGACAGACAAAGTGTTTTCTTAGAATCAATTCATCTTTCGGACCTAGCGAAACCCATAAAACAATTGAGAAACGACCCAAAAAAATTATGCACTCGTCGAGTTGCATTTCCAAAGTCTTGAGTACCGTTGCATTTCGAGAAGTATGCGTTGGAATTTCATAACTTAATTTCACCATGCCATCATCCGACAGTGACCGGCACAAGGCCTACATCCCACCTATTACCACAAAACGTTTTGGTATCTAACACATTAATTGTGCGTATAATATAATGAGGGAATTCCTTTGCGGCATCTGTGTTTCATGATGTGACTCAATAATCTCAGGTCAAGAGTGAATATTTTACCTCTAGGTAAGCATACTCCGCCGATGACCACAACAGTTGAGTTAGTGGTCAGAAATAAACAAAAATACCTAATTAAATTGTCTGGGAAAATGCGCATCGAGTGAGTGACAGTTGTGACTAAGATTCAAAGTCCAGTGACTTTGAATCAAAGTTACGAGCTGCTGACTGGCCGCAATAATAATAATAATATCCAACTCACTACTTTATTCTAAACTCTGACACATTGGGATAGTCACTATATTCTTAAGCTATTGCATAGCTTCTATCGCAGGCCTTGAGCGCGGGGACTAAATCCAGAAATTCTGTAACGAAAAAACCTCACGCTCCCCACTCCGACGGGCACGGAGGTGTGGTTTGAAGGCCGTGCATCGTCTAACGTCGTGTCAGTTCGGCAGTCTTCGACACGGCGCTGTGTGTCATGCGATTAGACGTATTGTACGACTTTACGGAACTCGCCTGAATCGAGACGAGCTGCTCCGAAATCGGACGAATACATAATCAGAAATGGCATTTCAATAATGACTTTCAACTGCCAAAGTCTAAATAGTCATAAATACGATTTACAAGATTCAGTTACGAGACAAACAAATGTGTTACTTCTTACCGACACTTGCATGACGCATGATAATCCGATTGAAATACCTAATTTTAATTGTATTGTTCACTTCAAACGAGATACTGTTTCAAAAGGTGGGGTAGCTATTTACCAAAATGAAAATGATATTACTAATATTATGACTCCGAATATTGAAATAAATATTGCACACGTTAGCGATGTTAATGTTAGGCGCTCAGTTGTTGGAGATATTTGTGCGTGCTTATGCAAACTTAGAAATGGCCTACAAATAGTTATGGTAGCAATTTACATTTCTCCGAATCCAAAATTGGACGAGGTAGAGCATTTTATTCATCGCACTTTACTGGAGTATACTGAAGAAGGGTCGAAAATACTTGGCACAAACGGTAATAAATTTCCACTTATCTTAGTTGGCGATTTCAACATTAACTTCGCTGATAAAAAATCAGAGCGGTTGACAACTTTTTTATCAAAAATATTGAATTTAAAAATGAATAATAATCCACAAGAGTCCACAACGAATTATGGGACCACCATTGACGCAGTATTTTCTAGGTATTTAGAGGATATTAAGTCACAGACTTATGTTTCTTATTTTAGTTATCTTAAACCTATAGTTTCAATGATAAATATTCCTGAATAAGCAACAGCTACTGTAAGATAATAAAACCCACATGTATTGTAAAATAATAAAAAATATTTTAAACAATATTAACTTTTTATTTATTTAATAAAAGAAAAATTTGTTTTCCTATCGGTCACCACGCTCAAAAAGTGTAACTTGAATTAATATCAAAGAAAAAGAAATATTGTATGAATAAAATAAAAAATAAATAATTATAATTGCATAAGTTGATACAGAATGCTATGCAATAGCTTTACCGCGGCAGTCCCCGAGTGCCACACGTATTTTTTTTTTTATTAGCCTATTGTATGTCTCACTGCTGAGCAAAGGCCTCCCCTTTTTCCTTCCAAACCTCTCTGTCTAGGGCGACATCCGGCCATGTTTGCCCCGCGAACGTGATGAGATCCACTCCACCTTTGCCTTAGTCTAAAGGAGGAGGCCGACCGCATAAGGCAAAGGCAACAGCGCCCTCGCCGTAGCCGTGGCCGCCGCGATTCTGCCGATATCCGGCCATCGTAGACACTGGCTCGCGGACGGTGAGCAATGGGTAGCTCGCCGTCCGGTCGTCTGGTAACTGTCCAGACCGAGTCCAAGTCGTCAACGGCACGCACCGTTCCCGCGCGCCTCAAGGAGTTGTCAGCAAACTGTACCCCCTTCAGGGCCCTTCAGGGTCGAAGCCTTCTGGAGCTGCCGGTTTGTGTGCAGTTGCCCAGTTATTTCTTTTGAGTCATCTTTGACATAGCATAATTTTAGGTTCTTGGTTCCTTGAAGATACCTCATAATCCTTTTTATTCCAAGCCAGTGTTGATTTCCTGGGTTATTACAATACTGACTCAACTTGTTAACTGCATAGGTAATATCAGGTCTTGTGACATGTGCCAGATATATCAGACATCCCACTGCTTCCCTGTATGGGATATTTTGGTTTCCATCTTCTGGATTTTTCTCAAATTTTGCATTCACCTCTATTGGGGTACAAACTGGTTTGCATTCAGACATATTAAAGCGGTCCAATACTAGGTTAATATATTTCTCTTGGTCTAACATAATCATACCTGCCTCTCGGTTCCTTTTTATATTAATGCCAATGCAATTCTTCATTTCACCTAGGTCTTTCATACTGCATTCTCCTTTTAACTTGTTTTTAATCTCTGTTGTTTTATCCTTATTATTTGTAAAAATTAAAAGATCATCCACCCACACTGCAATGAATATAATTGTAGACTCATTTACCAAATAATAAATACAGGGATCCACATGTGATCTTTGTAAGCCAATTTTTAATAAAATATTGTTCAATTTTAGATTCCACTGCCGGCTTGCTTGTTTGAGTCCATAAATTGACTTATGTAATATGCAAACTTGATCATTTTCTTTGTAGTATTCTGGTTGTGACATGTATATTTCAGTGTCTATGTCACCCTGAAGAAAAGCACTTATGGCATCCATCTGCAACATTTCTAAATCATACTTCGCAGCCAGTGAAAATAAGAATCGAACAGATGTATATCTTACGACAGGAGCATATGTCTCATCATAGTCACTTCCTTTTCTCTGAGCATACCCTTTGATGACCAATCTCGCTTTAAAACGAATAATCTCACCTTTTTCATTTGTTTTAGTTTTAAAGACCCATTTACATGGTAATACTCTTTTCCCAGACGGTGCTTCAACCAGTGACCATGTTTTGTTTTTGATCAGAGAGTCGTACTCTTCCTGCATAGCATTTTTCCATTGGTCAGCATGAGATGATGATAATGCTTCATCAGCTGTTTTTGGATCATTTAAATCAAGTATTGAACAGAAGTAACTTACATCATGGTCATCTGTTTCTGCATACTGGACAGCTCTCCGTGGACGTAAATTTATGTTGCTTGTTAGTGACTCAAGATCAATTGATTGTTCTGGTATATATAATGGATCATCATTCTCGCCAGACTGGTAGTCCTCGCTTGACTCACCAGTAGAATGGTCTGTACTGTTCTCTAATTCTTCTTTACAGGTTTCGAGTGGCTGTACCTCTGGACTGCTGTTGTTGGATGTACAAGGTAAGTATATATTATTATCATACTTCTTTACATTTTCTAAAAATACAACATCTCTACTTTTTATGATTTTATTGGTTTCTGGATCCAGTATTCGATATCCCTTGGTAGATTCACAATATCCCACAAACAATAACTTCCTGGATTTGGTGTCCCATTTTTGGCGTTTTTCTCTTGGAACTTGTGTCATCACTTTACAGCCAAATACCTTCAAATTAGACAAGTTGGGTTTCTTACCAGTCCACATCTCCATAGGAGTTTTACCATTAATCGATTTTGTAGGTGATCTGTTTATTATATATGCTGCAGTTGCAAGGGCTTCTGCCCAGAACTGTTTTCCAAGTTGAGCATCAAACAACATACATTTTGCTCTTTCCACCAGGGTCCTGTTCATCCGCTCAGCAAGACCATTCTGCTGGGGTGAGTACGGAGCACTTGTTTGATGTTCAATCCCATATTTGTTCAAGAAGTTTTCAAATTCTCTATTGCAGTATTCTTTTCCATTATCAGAACGAATAGCTTTTATTTTTCTCTCATGTTCATTTTCTACTTTGTTTTTGTAATCTTTGAAAACTTCTACAACATTTAATTTATTTTTCAAAAAATAGACATGAACTCTTCTTGTATGATCATCAATGAAAGTAATAAAATATTTCATACCTCCCAAAGATTCTTGTTCCATTGGTCCACATAAATCTGTGTGGACCAGCTGCAGTGGTTGTGAAGATCTTGAACCAATGTTGTTGAATGGCAATCTAGTCTGTTTCCCCGAGAGACAGGTAGTGCATGTGATAGGTTCTTTATTGTCTGAAAATGGCTGAACTCCCTCAGCACACTTCGGCAGCTTGTTAACATCTGAAAAATTCAGGTGTCCCATGCGTCTATGCCACAGGACAAAGTCATCTAAGTTATTTGAACAAGACAGGTTAGAAAATACTTCTCTGTGGGTGTTCAATAAATATAAATTGTTTACTAGTGTGGCTGAACAAAGAAGTTTACCATTTTTATCATAGATATCACAACCTTTATCTCTAAAATTTATATTACAGCCATTTTTCACCATAGCACTGACTGACAGGAGATTTGCAGCAAGTTTAGGTATGTATAAAACTTGTTTTACCTGAATTTTACTTTCTTTGTTACCATTTAGCAATAAATTGACCTTTCCCATACTTTCTACAGGTAGCGGTGTCTTACTGGCAACTGTTATGGTGGGTATTGGTGGACTTGTAACATCATACATCCAGTCATGTCTATTTGTCATATGCATGGAGGCACCTGAGTCCACATACCACAGGTCCGGATTCATTGTCTGCGGAGATGCTGAAAAAGCTGCAACAAAACCTTTATTTCCTTCTGTTTTTTCTATATTCTTCTTTGTCGGAGCACGACAATTCTTAGCAAAGTGTCCATGCTTGTTACAATTAAAACATCGGGGTCCTTTGTAGGCCTTTGCTGAATCATTTTGATTTCTTTGAATGACTTTTCTTCTTGTGAAGAATGCTGAATTATCAGAGCATTGAACTTCCTGCAAGAGTTTGGACTTAATGGAATCAGAACTTATCTTGATGCCAGAGCTCTCCAGTCCCATGATCATGGGCTTATAAACTTCAGGGAGGCCGGCTAACATCAGTGTACCGAGCCATTCATCATCAATATTAAATTTAATATTCCTGAGCTTGTGGGCGGTCGACATTATTTTATTCACATAGTCATCTACGCTTCGAGATGATTCCAATGTAGTTGTAATCAGGTCTCTTAACAAGGCTACTCTCCTGTACAACCCGCTGTCATCAAAAGCCTGTTCCAAATTCTCCCAGACTTCTTTACAAGTAGTAGCATTCTGTACATGTACATAAATGATAGGGTCCAGTAATAATATTAACTTAGATTTCGCCTTGGTTTCTTTCTTTTGGTCTGTATTAGTACCAGTGACACAACTCCATAAATCGTCGAGCTCAAAATATGCCTGGACGGCAAATTTCCAACTAGCGTAATTGTCTCTACCAACTAATCTGTCGATATGGAATGGATTATAACCTGAATTCGACATATTCGGTAATTTATACGTGACCTCAACCTGAGCACGCCGCCCCGGTTAACCTCAAAATGTATGACGCAAAAAACACGCCGGCCGGTTTTCTTAATTTCACTGCGTTTACTTTTGTAACAATTAATCAACCACGCTCTGCTACCATGTTGATTAGCAGGTGGAAAAATTATAACATAATTAAGAAAATGCCAGGAAAATATATTTCGCTTCACGAGGTTACAAGCAAGCTGTGCCATAGATAAAGCAGAGCAGAGAGTAGACAAAAATGTTGCCAACTATATAGGGATTGCGTTCTTATTGCCAACAATGTGCAACTGTTACCGCGGCTCTAGGGAATAAGGCAAGGAAGGTACAGGGTAGGTTTCTTAGTCAGTAAGAGTCTGACACTGGTCTCCCGCTCCGCCCAAAAGCGGGTTTCGTCATTCGATGATTTTCAACTACCATAAAAAAAAACCTTTGTCTTAGTCACTATATACGAGCTATATATTTATGTATGCATGGTGCATGGTGGTGGTGGTTATCTTAGTGACCGCAAACCGCACTACCTATTATATATGTTCATTAATTTATTAACAACAAAATACCTACCAACAGTAGGAAAGGATGGGCTGAATAAAATTAAAAATCATTGTGTAATTAAGCAGGATTTTTTATTTTTTTTAAGAGGCTTTCGTCGTAATTTGACTATGACAGCTTCATTATTACTAATGCTTGTATCTAACACTAAATACTAAACTAAGGCGTTAATCGTTTTGACTTCACACGGAGACAGCTTATAAAGCACCGGTCGAATCGCGTGTGGAGTACTGCAGCCACATATGGTCTTGGTCGGTGCTTCAAAATGCCAATGAAAAATGTCTTTCCAGCTAAGTCCATGCTAGGTGCATGCTACAAACAGGATAATTGGTGATCTAGGTGTAGATAAGTCCAATTTGTAAACCCTTAAGCACAGGCGTAGGATAGCTCCAGTCAGTCGATATTTTACAGGACGCAGTTTAGAGATCGTGTGGGCATTGCATATTATTATGCGAGCATTGCATGTGTGGGCATTCCACCATGTCATTTCGACCATCGAACAACCCGACGTAAGATAAGTACCATTCTTTATGGTACTTTTGCCTCCACGGTCGGGACTAAGCGTTTATACCGCATACATGGAAAAAATTCTCGAGTTTTTCCGTAATATTATTAAAAAAAAACTAATATAACATAATCTCACCTAATTAAAACCTTTCAATCCTTCAATTCAAGGGAAAAAAAAAATACTTTTTGCCCATTCGAAAATCCAAGGATTTTCACTAACACAGCAACAAACTACATCATCAACAGGAAAAAATCACGTTTTTCCTACCCTGCTACCTGCCTGCTCAAAAAATTTGATATAAGCTCATTGAAAATATTATGGTATTTTTTAGGATTTCGTATCTCAAAAGGAAAAGACACTGGTATAGGATCATTTTGTTTTTTTATCTGTCTGTCAAGATCCTTTATCTAAGAAAAGCGTGGAGGTATCAAGTTGAATTTAAAACCGTATATTCAGGCCTATGGACTCTTAGGGCTGTCAAAAAATCAAATTTCAAAATGAACGAAAAAAAGATAACGCCGCTTATGGCCCAAAAAAAAAACATCAAATATGTTTTTTTTTTGGGCCATAAGCGGCGTTATCTTTTTTTCGTTCATTTTGAAAAAAAGATATGAATTTTTGTTCCCTTGAGTGTCAACACTCAAGGGAACAAAAATTCATATCTTTTTTTATGCTATCAAACGCATCAATCATCTTAAAAATATCTGTTCATATGCTAGAAGTTCTGACCTTTTAGTAAATCCTACAAAGTTACTAATACATCGTTATTGGTAGCTGATATTTCCCAATTTCGTTCAATAAAGTCTCTCGTCCCAGTTTAGTACGATATCGTCGCTATAGATTATTCAAAACAGACCAAAACTATGGACGACTAAGAATTTTCCTAGATTGTCTTGTTGACTTGGAAAATCCACATCGCACAAGTAAACAGAAGGGTATTTTGCTCGTTTCAATCACTGAAATGTCTATAGAAGTTCCTGTTTTTGGGTTACGTAGTCAACAAGGAACCCTTAATAGGTTCGCCAAATCTGTCTGTCTGTTCGTCCGCGAATAATCTCAGCGACCGTTATGTTAGCACTAGAAAGCTGAAATTTGAAAAATGTTTTCCCCTATACGTAAAGTGGGGAGTGATTTTTTTTTCATTTCTACCATAACGTGTGATATATTGTTGGATAGGTATTTAATTATTAAGGGGGACCCTTAATCATTTTTAAATACCTAGGTTGTCTATATTTTTTTTTTTTTGATAAAATACATTATTTTCAGAAATAATCGCTCCAAAAGTAAAAAACAATGTGAACTAATTTTGTTATTTGACCGTACTTGCAAGCATTTTTTTTACTTAGTTTACGTATTTTATCACCCTGAGCGTATATTCTTTAAAATAAAAATACAATTAAAAGATAAAAATCGGTTCACGCAATCCAAAATTACCACCGGTTACAGAGTCTTCTCTCGGGAATCGGGTCATATATTTATACATGGGCTATTGGGTTATGTTTCATTGTGAGAAATTAGTGACGGACGGGAAACTACGGCACCCTACACTAAGCGTGGCCCGACACGCTCTTGGCCGGTTTTTTTAACTAAAGTTACTCTTGTTTCATCTTCTACATATCTTAGACTACGCTGATGTCTATGACAGAGAAACTTCTTAATAAGCTTTAGCGTCTGTAGAATTTGTGTACACTTCATTTTTGGACTTCTAGAATGTGACATGTGTCGGAAATTCGAAGGCAATTGAAGTGGTTACCTATTCGACGACGTCGGTATTACCACACTCTTTCTTTTCTTTTCTCTGTGCTTCATAATCCCAATTCCCTTGTGAAGCTACGGGAACGTTTTGAGGATTTTGTTCCGAGAGGAAAGCCTTGAGGCTCTTCATCCCCTCTTCAAGCAGAAGAGATGAATGGGGAGGCCATTCATCTTTTCGTTAAAGTGGATCTTTCACTGTTCATACAGTGCGTTTGTGGAACTCTCTTCCTCATACTCTACAGGCTTGCTCCTTGTTAGGTGATTTCTTTTGAATTTTTTTAAAAGTTTTTATGAACATTTCCTGTCTACATTACAGTTTTTTTTACTGACTATACTGGTTTAAAGTATGTATGTGTGCACATATTTGTGTAGTTAATTTTTTAGTTTTAGGTTTATTAAAATTATGATAAGAGTAGATAGATAGATAGATTAAGTTTTTAAGTGCAATGATATTCTCCGGTTTAAAATTTCTTAACAAGTTTGCTATAAAAAAAACCTGCGGTTAAGCTACGCCTAAGGAAATGACCTGTCCTATTTCTTGTTGATTTTATAATTAGTGTGTATAATAAAGAAAGACACATAATTTTATATGGTGGTATTATTTATTCAGAACATTATACTTATGTGAAATTATGAGGTAAACAAAACAAGGAATGTTTGATAACGAGCGTAAAAAGTATTTTCTATGTGAATATAAGCCTTCCTACGTCATTCGACTGCAGGAAAAAACACCTCATTGTTAGGTCCATTGACATAGGACCATTATACAAGGAAAATGCATAGTTTTTTTTAAATTATCTTAGCTCTTGAGGCAACTTACCTAAATAACAATAACAAATCTGAGAATTGGAAAATACTCATAAAACCCCTTGACCACTATTTTGTTTTGTTTTTCATTTACAATTAATTTATTATATCTTTAATGTTTTGTACGTTTAATATTATTTTATTTCTATTTACTTTAATTAGTCAATTCTGTTAAATTAGAATTGTGTTTTATTGTTATTTATGTATTACATGCTCTGCGTATCATTTATTGATTCACTCTAGATTAGGAATGTTTCAAAATTATAATAATATGATTGTGTTTGTGTTGATAATGTGCTGTAAATAAATAAATTATACATAAATAAACCCCTATTACCCTACACTCAGAAGATCATCAAACCGTAATTCAAAGTTTAATACTGAATCGATCTGGATTTATTTAATAAACTGAATTAACATCGCAACAGTTTAAATAATAATAAATTGAGAACTAACTACGCTCCGCATCATTCGTAGTTCTACCCCATAGGTGACAAACATAATTTTATGGGCCAAAAACCTAACCTGACCTATATGAACATAAATAGTAAAGACAGAGCCGAACTTTGACAATTGGTTACCGATGCGCCACATTGTTATCTTTTACTATCTCACATATAGTCCATCACCGGACATATTTGATTTGGAATGTTTTATATCAGAATTGGCAGGAAAGAACGCCAATTGAGTGGATCTCTCGCGCCGGGCCCTGGTAGAGGGCATGGTCCGCAGCGATGAGGAATGGCAGGTGGTCGCCTCCTTCTGTCAAGCAGTAATGCTAGCAAAAGAGGAGGCCGACCGCATAAAGCAACAGCGCTCACGCCCCAGACGCCAGCGGGATCCGATCCCGATTTTCGACCACCGTACGCGCGGACTTGTGGATTGTGAGCAATGAGTGGCTCGCTGTCCAATCGTCGAGTGACCGTCCGGACCAAGCCCAGACGTCGACGGCACGTACTGTTTCCGTGCGCCTAAAGAATTGTCAGCGAACCGTAGGGACCCTGCAGAAGGGTCGAAGCCAATTAGGACCGTGGGTTCACGTCAGAAAAGAAGGCTCTGGCCCTGGTATATAAGGCAACGTAGGATCGAGGTAGGTTGTTTAGTCAGTAAGGGTCCAACGCTGTTTCCCGCTACGCTCAAGGGCGGGATTCGTCATTAGATGATTTTTACCTAGCAAAAAAAAAAGTGGATCGCTCAGAAGAAGCAGTATAGCATATAGTCGAGATCTGCGCCACTCGGGCAGAAGACTACCGTGTCCTCATGGAGGCGATCGGCCTCGATGGAGACCTCTCACTTTTGGCCCTGTTGTCGGTCCTAAAGTACGTGGTGAGATAAAATAGTAGAAATGGTAAAAATGTAATGGAGCTCAACCGAAGCAGATGAAACGCGTTTTTAGTTCAAAAAATAACATCGGTGCCTATTCTTCGGAAGTGATCGGCATTATCTTCGTATGCAGTCGTTTACTTTCAGCTGGGTCAAGCCATGCTTATTAGTTGTGCGCAGCGAAACTTTTAACTGACGCACATTGATGGCATTGATATTATGTTTAAGTTTTTCGCTAAAATGGGACTGCGCACAATAGTCGCACGTACAATGAACGCTAGACCTCCATAAAGTGGGTACTTGAGGATGGACTACCAATTCAACCTGGGAAGAGCTGGTGAGATGACCTAGAACAAGAACTGGTTCGAAACCAAGAAGTTGAAGGAGGCAAAGGCCATTGCTGGGCAATAGTACAACTGTAGTAAAGTAGGCTTAGGCTAAATAAAATAAAAACATAACTTATGACGTTAGATACTTTGGTTTTCACAAAGTTAATAATAAATAATTATTCATTGCCTTTCACATATTTGTAAACAAAATAATAATAAATTTCCTTTTAACATTGTCGTTAACAAAATAATTTTACCTCTATACCAAATAAAGCTATAATAAATATAAACTTACACGTCAATTGGTGATGACTTGAGCAGGTAATCACTGATGATATGTCTTTCATCTTGAAGACTGATGATGAGGTCTCCCATCGACAATATTGTGTGTACCTGGACAAAAAATAAAAATATAAGAGACTTGTTAAATCACGCCTTTTAAAGAAACTCCCAGTATTATTACGGTAACTACCTGAATAAGAAAAATCAGAACTATTATAGGATAACCTTATCGTCAGTCTGTCTTAGACCCTTTATCTCGGGAAGACGTGGAGATATCGAGTTTAAATCAAAATCATATATACTCAGGTCTGCAGGTCCTTAAAGCTATGAAAAAATCAAACTTCTAAGTTAACAATAAAAAGATATGGTTGTTTATATCCTAAACAAAATACGCGCGAAGAACATGACTCTTCTTGCTGTCGGGTAAAAACATACGAGTATACTTCGAGAATCAAAGTCAAAGTCAAAAATTTTTATTTCACATGGGCCTACATGGGCACTTATAAAACGTCAGAAGCTAGTGCACGGTTCCAAATTGGTCGTTTCCTATGGAGAAGAACCAGCAAGAAACTCCATGGTTACTCTTTTAAAAAAATTGTTATCTTTACAATATTTCCATATTACTTCTTGGGAACCAAAATTTATGCCTCAATTTTGCATGAAGCGAAGTCTTATTGCACGAATGTCGAATATGTATAGGAAAAAATCCGCAAACTCAGTACATTTTGACCAGTAAGCGAACATAAATATACTGACCAGCAGATTTTTTTGCGATCTCAGGTTTGGTCCAATAGTAATAGTTGTTTGTTATCATGATTACAATCACGTGTTTAAGTATCGGTCACTAATCCAGTCATCCTTTTATGGTGTGTTCTGTTGCCTCAAAAAGCCGTCAACCAACCAGAGAACCAACAGGACCGAAGTCTACTGGGGCCATGAACCTGCACTAGCTTCTGACGTTTTATAAGTGCACATGTAGGCCCACGTGAAATAAAAAATTTTGACTTTTGACTTTGACTTTGAACCAGTTTCTGATTAAGGAAGATTTTTTTATCTATTAAAAAAATCGCTTCATCATATCAAATCCGTTGCGTAGTTTAAGCAATGAGAAGGATTTGTGGAATTTTCCATTTTCTCTCCAGGGCTCGACTTATTTTTTCTATAGTGATCTAAGCATGCCTCAAAGAGATGCCATCAAAAAATGCCCGAAGCCTACTAAGACCTTTCGTGACGATTGAATTTCGAAAGGAAAACCCGGGAACAGCCAGAAGAACAAAAGTGTGGTTTAGTCATTAAAAGTCTGAAACGTACTCCCGCTCCACCCTAGAGCGAAAGCCCGGGTGTCGCCACTGTGTGGCCAGCCGTGGACACGATGGAGCACATGGTCGAACTGTGCCCCGCTTGAGAAGAGCAACGCCGCGGCCGTGCCCTCGTGAGGGTCATCGGCGGCGGTGAGGGTGGGTCTAGCGCCGGGCCTAGGTTCAGAGCATGGTCCTGAGTGGCAGGCAGTTGCCTCCTTCTGCGAGGTAGTAATGCTAGTGAAGGAGGAGGCCTACCGCATAAGGCAAAGGCAACGGCGCACTTGCCGTAGCCGTCACCGCCGCAATCCCGCCGATATTCGGCCACCGTAGACACTGGCTTGCGGATGGCGAGCAATGAGTAGCTCGCCGTCCGGTCGACAGTCCAGACCGAGCCCAAGTCGTCGACAGCGCGCACCGTTCCCGCACGCCTCAAGGACTTGTCAGCGAACTGTAGGGGCCCTACAGGGCCGATGTCTCCCGGAACTGAGGGTTGATGCGAAAGCGTTACACCGGGGCTCTGGGAATAAGGCAAGGAAGGCACGGGGTAGGTTGTTTAGTCAGTCAGAATCTGACACTGTCTCCCGCTCCACCCAAGAGCGGGATTCGTCATTGGATGATTTTTACCTACAAAAAAACCCTGAGATAAATAACACCGAAACAAACTCAGGGGTCAAAGTCCATACGGTAAATATTTATTGGTTAAATCACAAAAGGACCATACAGATTGTGTCCATACAGTAATAAACAATTTACAGCAGGAAAACAAAATTCAGGAACATCATTGTTGGACCTAGTACTTGCGTACGAACTTGGTAATGCTTTAAAAACAGTTTCCTTTTATGGTTTTCATATACCTATTAGGTACACCTATTTCAGTGAACAATAAGCAAATATGTTGAATCATTGGATGTGATTGCGCACAACCCCCCACTTCGTTTGAGATCCGAAAATAGGTTACTTCGTAATCAAGGTCGACCGTTATGATGTTTTTTTTTTTTAAAGTAAAATAACGGATCAGAGAACAACACTGAAGAACAGTGTCAGACTCTTACTGACTAAACAACCTACCCCGTTCCTATATCGCCATCTATACCAGAGCTAGAGCCTTCCTTTCAAACACGAACCCTTGGCCCCAGTTGGCTTCGACTCTTCTTCAGGGTCCCTACGGTTTGCTGACAACTCCTTGAGGCGCACGGGAGCAGTGCGGCGTGCTTGGTCTGGGCGATTACCAGACGACCGGACGGCGCGCTGCCCATTGCTCACTGTCCGCAAGCCCGCGCCTACGGTGATCGGAATCGGAATCCCGGCGGCCCCAGTAGGCTTCGGCCCTGCAGTTGGGCCTCTACATTTGCTGACAACTCCTTGAGGCGCGCGGGAAAAGAGCGCGCCGTCAACTACCTAGCTTGGTCTGGAACGTTAACAGATGACCGGACGGCGAGCTACCCATTGCTCGCAGTCCGCAAGCCCGCGCCTACGACCGTCATGATGGTTCAAAAGTCGGGGTAATAATATTTAGCATCATCCTTACAATGTTCCCACTGCTGGGACTCAGGCCTCCTCAAAAAAGGGATTGGGCCATAATCCATCATGTGGGCACAGTGAGCGCTGGTGAATTTCACATGTCTTCGAATTTTTGGTTCTAGGACATGGCGGTTCCTTCAAGATGTTTTCGTTCACAGTTTAGTATCTACATTCTACATGTATGAAATTTTTTGGAAAGAAATATTATAGTTGTTTGTATGTAAGTACAACACACAAGTTGAATCAACATGGCGGCTTTTTTATGATGGAAAAATCATCGAATGACGAATCCCACCCATGGATACATACGCCACATACATACGCTGCGGCAGGTTATACAGAAGACTGAGGAGTATAATCAGCCTCTCTGCTTAGCGTTTGTGGACTACGCGATAGCCTTCGATTCGATCGAGACCTGGGCTGTACTGCAGTCTCTCCAGCGGTGCCAGATCGATTATATTACCGGTACATCGAGGTGCTGAAGTGTTTGTACAGCAACGCCACCAAGTCAGTCCGACTTCAGGACCAGACCTCGAAACCTATCCTCTTGCAGCGAGGTGTGAGGCAGGGAGATGTCATTTCTCCGAAACTGTTCACGGCTGCAATGGAGGATGTCTTCAAGGTTCTGGACTGGAGTGGTCTAGGCATTAATGTCAATGGCGAGTACATCACTCACCTTCGGTTTGCCGACGACATCGTGGTCATGGCTGAGACTACGGAGAAGCTCAGTACAATGCTCGATGACCTCAGTAGAGCCTCCGAAAGAGTGGGTCTTAAAATGAACATGGACAAAATCAAAGTCATGGTTAACATCCATGTAGCACCCACTCCTATCAAGATCGGAGACTCTACACTCGAAGTAGTAGACGACTACGTCTACCTTGGACAGACAATCCAGTTAGGTAGGTCTAACTTTGAGAAAGAGGTCAATCGTCGAATCCGACTCGGCTGGGCAGCGTTTGGGAAGCTACGCGGTGTCTTCTCGTCTAATATACCACAATGCCTCAAGACGAAAGTCTATAATCAGTGCGTGTTGCCAGTGATGACGTATGGCTCTGAAACGTGGTCGCTTACAATGGGCCTTATAAAAAGACTCAAGGTCACTCAAAGGGCAATGGAAAGGGCTATGCTCGGAGTATCCTTGCGTGAAAGAATCAAAAATGAGGATATCCGCAAGAGAACCAAGGTTGCCGACATAGCGAAAAGAATCGCCAAACTTAAGTGGTAATGGGCAGGGCACATTGCACGCAGAACGGATGGCCGCTGGGGCCGAAAGGTTCTGGAGTGGCGACCGCGTACCGGAAGATGTAGCGTTGGAAGGCCACCCACAAGGTGGACCGATGATCTGGTCAGGGTTGCTGGAAGCCGATGGATGCAAGACGCACAGGACCGGTCTTTGTGGCGGCGCTTGGGGGAGGCCTATGTCCAGCAGTGGACGTCTTTCGGCTGAAATGATGATGATGATGACCCATGGGTGGAGCGGAAGACAGTGTCAGACTTCTTCTGACTAAACGACCCACCGTTCCTTCTTGCCTTAGTTCCAGGGCCCCGGTGTTCCGCTTTCGCATCAAGCCTTGGCGATGGCAATCTTGGCCGTGGACCTTGGACGCGCAGTGTCCGATTTTTGGGTCTAAATCGAAGTTGAGGGTTGCATGTAACTTTAGCAACGGGTTCAACTTATTTGCAGCGTACTATAAGCAATAAACTAAAAATTTTTAACTAAGTACAAAATAACGAGAGCTAAATAAAAAAGCAGTTTTACACTTTAAATGTCATCAAATAGCATTTTTCTCGAAAAGAAAAACCCGCGCTTTTGCCACAGTTTGACAGTTTCCCGCTCCACACTAGAGCGGGATTCCTCATTGGATGATTTTTGCCCACCATAAAAAAGACCTACATATTGAAATAGTCTTTTGTTTTGTAATACGGTAAAATGACGCTTTTTTGTTATTTTTTTTTCTTCCTAAAGAAGAAATCACTAACCGTGCAAAGTTACTGAATTTTTAGTCACTAATTTAGTATTAATTAATATAGGTATCTATTACTATTTTACCTTCGGGATCCTTCGCGCCTGTTTCAATGATTTCACATAATGTTCAGTTACGTAGATACAAAACACTTGAGATACATAACTATACTAATTTTATATCACAATATCCACTAGGAATCAATTTGCAAATAAATAAAACCAAAATTAAAACTTCACTCGGAACAAATCCCGCCAAAAATTCCATAATGGCTTCAATGACGCACAATTTTAACAATAATTTTCTTTATTGAAATGCGTTTTGAATATTTAAAAATCGAACGTAAGGCTGATTCAATTTTGTTTTTTTTTTTTGAGAATGCATTTATTATCTTCCTCTTTAGTGTTTTATTACTATCATTATAAATGTGCTTGCATTTTTTTTTATGGTATGATAAAGAGTCTTAAATAATATAGGTTCTTAGGATATTTTTACTAATTGGGGCAGTATGGGGAAATGCGGATCCATGCGAGATACAAGAAAACTAGACCATGAAAGAAACCACTAGATCTTGTTCTTTTTTCGTTCAAGTTGCCCGCCAAAAAGGTTTGTTGTTACGCAATATATATTTTTTAATATCATTTAAAAAAAAAATAGGTTGAATCGAGACAGCAGAAGTAGGATAAAAATATAGATTAGTTTTAATAGATCTTGTAAAAAAACTATTTGCGTTCTCCATTTATGTTGTCTGGCTCTCTTATGTGCCAGCTTACCTCAGAATCCAAATATAATGATGAGTCTAACGTCTGTGAAAGCTGTGCCATGTTGGAACAGTTCTGAATGAGCAGCGCTACATGGGGCACGAAGCAGACGATCAGCATCTGCAGCAGGAATATCCTCCGACCCCGTCTGGAACAGATAAAACTACTGTTCAGTTAAATTTGTTTTTATTTTATCATAATTTTTATCGTGAGAGTACTCAAAAAATCATAAAACTTAAGTGGGCAAGGTAATTAACTGCAGAACATATAGTACAGGGACTTAGATTATAAAACAATGTTTTATAATCTAAGTAAAACAATGTGAGATTATAAAACAATGTTTTATAATCTAAGTACAGGGATGGCAAACAGTTATTGGAGAATTGCCACAAAATATATTGAAAAAATATGGTGGACATAAGACGCTGTCACAGAATCTTAATCAATCTTATTGAGTAATTATTAATGGACAAATGCCTGAAACTCGTATAGTAATGTTTCGTAGAAATACACCGGCATAGACAATATTCAGGGAAGAAAAACTTGTTTATCTTACTTCTTATCTTACTAATATTATAAATGCGAAAGTTACGATGTTTGGATGTTTGTTACTCAATCACGCCAAAACGGCTGGACGGATCTGGATGAAATTTGGCACAGGCATAGGATACACTCCGGAATAGGACATAGGCTACTTCTTATCCCGGAAAAACATAAGGTTCCTGTGGGATTTCACATTTCGTTTGATCAAGTGTAAAATTATCATATTGTCATGGAGTAATTTATGGTTTAAAGTTGTTTGACGTAAATGGCCATGGCAGTTGAGAGTTTGTCATGCTCACTCAAATGTCTCGCTGATGGTGGCGCGTGTGTTGGATCATTCGGTTCCCTTCATAAGGGTTGAGCTGAGTGGTGCTGATATACGCGTCATGTCCGTGAACGGGCGCTGTCGGTTGGGACTGGTCATCTCTTAGCTGCCAATGGTTTATTTTAATTTGTTTAGAACATGTACTTTTTTATTATTAACCGACTTCAAAAAAAAGGAGGTGGTTCTCAATTCGATTGTATTTTTTTTTTTTAATTTTTTTTATGTTTGTTACCTCAGAACTCCGTTGTTTATGGATGGATTTGCAAATTTTTTTTTGTACTTGAAAGGATATACTTCCAGATTGGTCCCATTTTTTTCAAAATCGAGATGTGATGATGGGATCCATGAGAAATCGAGGGAACTCCTCAAATATTATAGGCAACTATATCGTTTTTTTTATATTTTCATCGAGAATTCAAGCATTTACAGTCAAAAAGTAACATTTGATGAGGTGGAACTGGTGAAGAAGATCAGAAATGGCTAACGAAACTTGACAATCGCATGGATATCACAATCAAGGTAGTTAAGCAACTATGAAAATGCACTATAAACCAATGATCTTAAATAATTATGTTGAAAATGTTATCATCGAACTGATCTGATGATGATGATGGAGCTGAAAGGTAGGCACTGGAACTGCGTAACTAATTAATATATCCTAGCCGTGTTTGGGCTTGTTAGAATTGTCATAAGATGCACTTTGGCTGTAAGGTACTATTGAACTGAAGTGATGATGAAGCTGGAAGGTGGAAGGTCGGCATGGGAACTTCAAAATAAAATAATGTATCCTAGCATTGTTTGAGCTTATTAGAGCTGTCATGGGCAATGCTGTCTAGGGCAATGGAAAGGGCTATGCTCGGAGTTTCCTTGCGTGTTCGAATCAGAAATGAAGAAATGCGCAGGAGAACCAGGGTCTACGACATAGCCCGAAGAATCGCCAAACTTAAGTGGCAGTGGGCAGGGCACATTGCTCGTAGAACAGATGGCCGATGGGGCCGAAAGGTTCTAGAGTGGCGACCGCGCACCAAAAGACGCAGCTTTGGAAGGCCTCCCACAAGGTGGACCGACGTCCTGGTGAGAATCACGGGAACGCGATGGATGCGAGTCGCACAGAATCGGTCGTTGTGACGACGCTTGGGGGAGGCCTATGTCCAACAGTGGACGTTTTCTGGCTGAAATGATGATGATGATGAGAGCTGTCATGAGATGTACTCATGAGATGAATCATAAGTATTTCATGCATCATATCATCTCTCCACGAGATCAAAACGATTACACTGTAACAATGTACCTATAATATGTATTCCTACTTATATGACATTGGTAACTTTTTCAAAAGAAATGTAGGAACGATATTGACTTCGTTGCCATAACACATTATAATAAAAAACACTAAACGGCTACAAATAAAAAAAACTTTTTACAAAAAAAAAAACCGCCTTCAAAAAAAGCCAAACAATAAAAGTTCCTACACTAAAAAGTTGAAAATAAAAATTTGAATTGCTGTAAAGAAACTTAATTTATAGGTAAACTTATTTGACATTAATATTTTGCAAATATTCAAAATTTATTACTTCTTTTTGGAGTCGGTGCCAGCATATTTATTGTTGAAACTTAGCGTACGCCAAGGTGATCCTCTCTCTCCTACGTTATTTAACTCCGTTCTCGAACACATCTTTAGTCAGCTAAATTGGGACCACTTAGGTCTGAACATCAACGGGGCTCGCCTTAACCACCTGAGATTCGCCGATGACCTAGTTCTTCTTGAAGAGGACCCAGCAGAAATAGAACAAATGATGCAGAGCCTGGCAAATATCAGTAGAGAAGTTGGTCTGGAAATCAATGCCAGTAAAACAAAATTGATGACAAACTCAAAGGAAGTAGTCATTATGGTAGATGGCAATAAAATTGAATATGTCAAAGAATACATATACCTAGGGCAAATAATATCCCCCTCAGATGTAATGTCAAAGGAAATAAACAGACGAATAGCCCAAGGATGGAGAAAATACTGGTCACTGAAGGAAATAGTAAAAAACAAGGATCTAGGCATTCACATAAAAAAGAAAACATTCGACACCTGCATTTTGCCAGTTCTCACTTATGGCTGTGAAACCTGGTCAACAACACTCCAGCAGAGGGAAAGGCTGGCAAAATGCCAACGTGCCATGGAAAGAAGCATGCTTGGGCTAAAAATCAAAGACAGAGTAAGGAATGAATGCATAAGAACAAGAACAAAAGTCACAGATATTCTTACCCGGATAGACGTTCAAAAATGGAGATGGGCTGGACATATGCTACGCCACCCCATTGACAAATGGAGCAAGCAAGTCACCCTATGGCAACCAAGAGACGGCAAAAGAAGTAGGGGTCGCCAAGTCAGGAGATGGGAAGATGACTTGAAACAGACTGCAGGACCATTCTGGTTGAGAGTAGCAAGGGACAGAACCCACTGGAAGGAATTGGAGGAGGCCTATGCCAAAAGGCACACCGAACTTAGGGACCTATTGTAACCCTATGTTATGGAATAAAAGGCTATTATTATTATTATTATTATTAAGTTTACCTATAAATTAAGTTTCTTTACAGCAATTCAAATTTTTATTTTCAACTTTTTAGTGTAGGAACTTTTATTGTTTGGCTTTTTTTGAAAGCGGTTTTTTTTTGTAAAAAGTTTTTTTTATTTTAGTTACATTGTTCTCGCATCATAGCAGCGACAAAAATATGTAACCTATACATTTGTAAAACACAACATGATTAAAAAGAGTGTCCATGGAGTTTCTTGCACATTCTTCTCCATTGAGACCTACTTTTTGAAATGTGCAATTAATGTTTTTTCGCCCTATGATGAGTTCCCTGACAGTTCATTTTTTTCCGTGGCACGCATACTACCTTAGACTAAAAAAAAATAAACTGGCAAAATAATTACGAACTGAATGATAATAAAAATACTGCTTTTTGTAAATTAAACAGTAAATTATCTTGATTATAATTTAAGTACATAAAATTAAGTATAAAAAATAAAAAAGTATGAATTTAGAAAATGTGTAATGCGATGAACGGAACGTCTGACTATAGAGATTGACACTACCTAATCGACACTAATCGATAAAAAATAGATGAATCGGAATGGCCGTCTTGCAATCGCAACCGCGTCGCGTCAGTACGAGTGCGTCTGCCTTGTATCCTTCCGATATGGATATAAGCTCTAATCAAGAATCAAGTTCTGACAGTGAAGAGTAAATAAATTATTAATATTTTAAACATACTGCGTTTTATTTATCACTAGCGGTCCCCCGCGGTTTCGTCGGTGGTATATCAGGTTTTTGCTCTGCTCTCATGATGTTATGTAGCCTATGTGAAAATTAGCCGACCGATTCCACTTTCTTTGCCAACTGATTCGATATTATAAAAAAATCGATTAAATTTCGTTAGATCTCATCACTTTAATTGTCAGACAAGAACTGTCAGGGAACTCATCATAGGACGAAAACACATTAGCGTCATTTTTTTACTGACAGACCGACTTTATGACTTTTCAAAAGTGCCTGTAAAGGTTTATTTGAAATAAATGCTTTGAATTTTGAATTTTTTTAATTTTGTATAGGGCAACCCCAATACCAAGCGTGCGAAGTCGCGGGCAAAAGCTAGTTATCTATAGGGTTGAGCAGATGGTCGCTGACCAACGCCCCAACTAAAATGTCCTTGCTTTAGTTCGTATAGACAGCAGATGTAATCCATGGTGAAGGTTATCTGGAAGATATTGCTGTCAACGATAAGCCTGCCATTGTACCCATAGATTTAAGTTTCTGTAAAGTTGTCACTATTTTCGTAAACAATCTTTTTTTACAGACTTCAAAAAAGGGAGGTACTATGTTCGGACGTTTGTATGTTTTTTTTTTGTATAATATTTGTTCATCGAATACTCCGCCAATTATCTACGGATTTTCGAAATTATATTTTTGTTCGAAAGTAGATAGTTCTCAGGAGGTTCCATTGTCACCAAGTTAACATCTGATGATGGGATCCATGAGGAATTGAGGGAACTCCTTAAATATCATAGGCAAACATATGGTGATTTTGGTATTTTCATCTAGATCTTAAGCATTTATAGAAAAGCAAAAACATTTGATGAAGTGGAACTGATGAAGAAGACCAGAAATGGCCAATGGAACTTCATACTCACATAGATATCACAATAAAATTACAATACAAACAAATAAATAAATAGTCGTGAATAGTTAGGTTGAAAATGGTATCATCAAAATGACCTGATGATGATGATGGAGCCGGAAGATAGGCACTGGAACTCCGTAATTAATCAATGTATCGTAGCCAAGTTTGGGCTCATTAAAATTGTCATGAGATGCACTTTTGCTCTTAAGTACTATCGAACTGATCTGATGATGGAACCGGAAGGTGGAAGGGAGATACAGGAACTTCATAATAAAACGACGTATCCTACCAGGGTTTTGGGTTTTTTAAAAATTGTCATGAGAAATAGGCACTCTGGTTATAAGTGTATGCTTAATTATAATACATATGCTAAGTTTAATAAGAAACAAATACCTAATACCGAGAAACACCGACTTCCGAAATTAAAGTTATTTTTAACCGACTTCTAAAAAAGAAGGAGGTTATCAATTCGGATGTTTCTATTTTTTTTTATGTGTGCTCGCGCATAACTTCGTCGTTTGCCAACCGATTTGAAAAATTCTTTTTTCGTTGGAAAGGGTATACTACCCAAATGGTCCCATTGTCACCAAGTTGGGATCTGATGATGGAATCTTGGCGAAATTAAGAGAACTCTTCAAATTTTATAGGAAAACGTACAGTAGTTTTGGTATTTTCTATAACAAGTGAAGCACTAACGTTCAATAAGAACCATTTTACTATCAGATCTGATGATGAAGCCAAGAGACATTCACCGGAACTCCATAATAAGAAAATGTAATCCAGCCGTGTTTAGGCTTGTTGGAATTGTAATAGTATGCACTTTACAAATACAGCTGATAATAAAAAAAAAACATAAATTCTTTTTTAACCGACGTCTAAAAAAGGTAGAGGTTCTCAATTCAGATGTTTCTATCCTTTTTTTATGTTTGTTCACGCATAACATCGTCGCTTGCCAACCGATTTGAAAAATTATTTTTTCGTTGGAAAGGGTATACTTCCCAAATGGTCCCATCGTCACCAAGTTGGGATCTGATGATGTAATCTTGGCAAAATCGAGAGAACTCTTCAAGTTTTATAGGAAAACGTACAGTAGTTTTGGTATTTTCTATAACAAGTGAAGCATTTACGTTCAATAAGAACCATTCTACAATCAGATCTGATGATGAAGCCAAGGGACAGGCACCGGAACTCCATAAGAGGAAAATATAATCCAGCCGTGTTTGGGCTTGTTGGATTTGTAATCGTATGCACTTTCCAAGTGTACCTATCACTGATAATTAAATTTAAATTAATAAGTGCAAGGCACATGACATGAAGGTAGCGAGAATTCGTTGCATTTTGTTTGACGAAATGTCATGATGATGATGAATGGGAACGCCACAATTATGGCGGTAAGTCCCCTCTCTGAAGTGTAAGTTCAGGAGGAACCTGCATTGGATTCGTGAGGAAGAAACGCCCGGGTGTGTGGACCGCCCGGAGGACACGTTAGAGCACACAGTAGAAGTGTGCCCCGCTTGAGAGGAGCATCGTCGTGTCCTCGTGAGGTCGATTGGTGGGGGCGACCTCTCGCGCCGGGCCTTGGTGGAGGCCATGGTCTGGAGTGCAGAGAGGTAGGAGGCGGTCGCATCCTTATGCAAAGCAGTAATGCTAGTAAAGGAGGAGGCTGACCGCATAAAGCAACGGCGCTCACGCCCCAGACATCGCCAGGATTTCGAACACGAGTAGGCGCTGGTTTGCGAACGGTGAGCAATGGATAGCTTGCCATCCGGTCGTCTGGTAACTGTACGGACCAAGACCAGGGCCTCTTTCTGAAAGAAAGGCTTGGCCCCAGTGTAAAAGGCAAAGAAGGAACGGCGTGGGGTGTTTGGTCAGTAAGAGTTTATACAAGACTGGGATTCGTCATTGAATGATTTTTGCCCACCATAAAATTAAAAACCTATTGTCGTAACAGTATCCTCAAATCACTAATGTGTTCGGTACTTAACATGATTCTTCTGTTCTTTTCTGTTTCTAAACCGATATTTAATCTTTCGACTCCGGCTACTGGCATTTCATTAAACAGCCTTTTATCAAAACGAATACGTAGGCCACTAATTGTTCCTCTTCAGTTTTTTGACTAGTCGAGCGTGTATTAAAGTCAATGATGGTCGTAATCTTCTTGACTTTCATTAGCCAATCGAGTATGTATCAGATACATGATGATCGTAATCTAAATCTAATCTAAATTAAAAAGGCTGATGATGATGATGATGATGAATTCATTACATGTGATTCATTTCGTAGAGATCGGCTAAAGTTCAAAATACCTTAGTTCAGAAGTTCATGTATTCATGAGTATAAATAGTCGCACATATCTAAAAATGTTACATTCCGCTCGCAACAGTCGAGTAGTAAGCTCGACAGCACCTGACAGTGTCATCATGAAGTTCTTTGTTGCGTTTGTCGTGTTGATTGCTGTACTCGCCGCGCTGTGTTCAGCACAACCGGTTGACAGCTCGGTCAATACACGGGTTAAGCGAAAAGCTACTTCTCCAAAACCACGTTGCCCGTGTAAACAAGGTGACGTTTACTTCGCCAGTCGGTGTTTGTCCTGTGAACGGTGAGCATAATTTTATTTATAATGAGCATTTATTTTGTATTACCTGTTACTAGTGAGAGTGAAATTTTAGATTGGTAATTTGATAATTCAAGATTTGTTTTTGTAAGCTTTTAAAAACGTGAATATTTTTGTATTTACGACACAGACAAAAAAAATAATAATTCACAAAACTATGGTTCAAGGAATATGCAAGCGCTTTTGTTGAGATTAAAATTCTCACCTATGACCAAAGTAATTGGATTATATTGACTTTGACTTACTGTAAGTGTAAGTATGTAAAATAAAAAAAAGTATGTAAAATAAAAAAAAGCTTCTATATAATTTAGTTGAATCTCGTGTCCGCTAATATGAAGGATTTTTCACAGTTTTTTATTATTAAAAAAAAAGTACAACGATTTGTTAAAATATTTTTACAATTCTCTTTAGTTTGTTAATTTTCCATTTTGGTAGTCTATACTAATATTATAAAATTGAAGAGTTTGTTTGTTTGTTTGTTTGAACGCGCTAATCTCAGGAACTACTGGTTCGAATCGCAAAATTCTTTTTGTGTTGAATAGACCATTTATCGAGGAAGGCTTTAGGCCATAGAAGCGAAGAAACAATGGAAAATGTGGAAAAAACGGGAAAAATTGTTCATCTTTGAGGACTTCCGTTGCGTGCGCTGCAAAAACGGTTCAAGATACCAAAAAAATATGTATGAAAGAATTATTCCTCTTGAAATGAGAACCGTTTTTATGGCCATCAAATTTGGCCGAAATTAATGCATTATTACCAATTATTTGTTACAGTTGTATTAACATAATATTATTAATCTTTATCCAAATAAATGTGTTGTTAAGAGTATGTAATTGTGAACAAAATGTTTCTGACATCACTTATTTTCAATGAACATCTTAGAAGATATTACAATTTTAAAATAACTCCGGTATAAAATTCACACACGCCGCATAATGTGCAAAACATGACGCTGCGCCTGGCCGGTGGGCGAGGAGACGGGTTGCTTTGTAGGTAAAAATCATCCAATGACGAATCCCGCTCTTGGGCGGAGCGGGAAACAGTGTCAGACTCTTACTGACTAAACAACCTACCCCGTTCCTACATCGCCATCTATACCAGGGCTAGAGCCCCCAGAGCCCCGGAATAACGCTTTCGCACCAACCCTCGGCTCCAGGAGGCTTCCACCCTGAAGGGCCCAACAGTTTGCTGACAACACCTTGAGGCGCGCAGGAACAGTGCACGCCGTCGATGACTTGGTCTCGGTCTGGACTATTACCAGACAACCGGACGGCGAACTACCCATTGCTCACCGTCCGCAAGCCAGCGTCTGCGGTGGCCGGATATCGGCGGGATCGCGGCGGCGACAGCAGAAAGAGAAGGAGGCGACCGTCTGCCATTCTTCTTCGCTGCGGACCATGGCCAGAACCAAGGCCCGGCGCGAGAGGTCGCCGCCACCGATCACCCCCACGAGGACACGGCGATGCTCTTCCCAAGCGAGGCACACCTCCACCGTGTCCTCCGGGCTGGCCACACAGTGGCGACACCCTGGCGTCTCTTCCGCACGAATCCGGAGCAGGAATCTCCCGAACTTCCCATGTCCGGTGAGAACCTGCGTCATGTGGAAGGTGAGGACGCCGTGAGGTCTATCTAGCCAACCACGCCTCAAAGAGGGGTCTCACCGCTGAGATTATGGCGTGCCCAAGGGGGGGTATAGCTCTATGAAGTATGTACTTTAACACAATTATGTTCTTTTAAAAACTAAATTGTCTTAATTAATAACAGAAATTGACACGGGCAAAGTCGTAGGTAACAGCTATTATTTATAAAGCTGAGGAGGTTGTTTGCAAAAATAAATATGGTGCCCAATATAACTATTCCACGCGGACGAAGTTGCGGGCACAGCTAATTACAAATAAAATAATATAGTTATCACTCAAAATACTGAGTATTTCGAGACGAAAAATTGTTTTCGTATACTTTCTTGCGATTTTTTTCTCAAAATACTGAATTATATTTAGAAAATGTTTTTGCATAAGTCTTTTACTTATATATTAGACTATACACTGTATTTTTTTGGTGTTTGTACTGTGTAGCAATACGGCTAACATCGCAACGAAAAAGAGAACGTTTTTACGATGCCCGGTATAGGTAGCGCCTTAAGCTGGTCCGCCTTCTCAGCCACTTCAAGAATCTGTATCTAGGAGCACAGTATAGCGTATCGAACGCGATTCTAGTACTGCGCTCTATAGCACGTTGGGGCAAACCTTAAGGTCGACGTTTTGTATGTTCGTCAATACAATACTATGTTAAACAACTTTCTTTTAAAGTTTAACATAAAATCTAACTATCTTTTTTATATTTTAGGTACATGGATCTCACCGGAGACGATTATTGTCCAAAATGTCCAGAAGATTACTAATGATTGATCAAAGATCAGGATGCAGATTTGATATTCAATCGTGAATAAATATTTATATACGTCTAACTGATCCACTTTATTTGCTATTATTGTATTCCTGGTGTATTTGTCAAAATTACATAAAATTAAACTTGTAACGAAACAATATATGGTATTAAAAACCGTATTGATTGATTTATAGAACTGGTGGTTTTATTTAAGTATATTAAATTTATCAGATTCGTAATGAAGTTGGGCTGCCCAATTTATTCTGCAAACATACTCATACTATCCTACAGCATTTTCCCCAAATCCCAGCCCAAATAGATAGATAGGCTAAACTTTATTGTACACCAAAAAGTAACAGAACTTATGGAAAACTACTACATCACTAACTTATAATGTGCCTGCGTGATGGATTGCAATCATTCCATCTCCTAGACAGGAGGCCTGAGTCCCAGCACAGCATCAGCCTTAAAAATATTGCCAACATTATTAGGAAGATGCTTTGCCACACTATTCCAGGGCTTTCTTATCCCGATCCACATCAAACCAGACTTTTTGTTAGGACTAGACTTTTTAGAAATTATTTAACTTTAAGATTTGATTCAGCAAGTATATACCTATGATCCTCAAGGGTAATTTTTCATTTGAATCAAAAGTATTAGGTTGGTATCTGGCAGATCCGTTCCAGAGCTAAGAGTAGTACTAAATATTTTCAATACACTTACTCGAAAACTGCCTCTTATCGCACTCCTATTAGGTTCAATATAGCATGTATATCACCCAAGTGCTTTTTTGAGTTTATCACAACTAGGGCTTTTTTATTCCTTCCTTATCGTCACGGTAATGGGTGCTTATTATTTTTTTCAATACACTTACTCGAAAACTGCCTCTTATCGCACTCCTATTAGGTTCAATATAGCCTGTATATCACCCAAGTGCTTTTTTGAGTTTATTTATTTTTTTATTTATTTAATCTTCATGTACAGTAGTGGTACATAGGCGTTGGGGGCGTTGGGGGTTTATCACAACAAGGGCTTTTTTTGACGTGACAACGTCTTAAATTAGGTTGCGGCTGGGAGTCACTTATGAAAAAGTGTAACGCTCGGTAACGTTACGATGAGTCACCGAACGAGAGAGAGGCCCGCCGAATGCCTTGCGTCTCTCTCCCACCCAACTATGATCGGTCTGCCGCGCGCGCAGCACTAGAGAATTAGGCGCATTGAATCGGCGCAATAAAATATTCTACCGAGAAAAAGACGTTGTCACGTAAAATCTTCGCCCGTAAAACCGACTTTACAGGCAACCATTTTTTTTCCTTCCTTATCGTCACGGTCACGGGTGATTATTTTTTTTTCTTAGTTTATCTTAGTTTATAGGCGGCCCCCACGCGGCGCTGGGCGACCCCACGAAGTTAGAAACTGACCAGAGCAGATTTGAATGCTATTATTATTATATTCCTACTGTTTGAGATACAATTAAACAATTTTTCTTTCTTTCTTTCTTTATTTCACAAGTTGTAAGTGTATTGAAAAACGTCGTTTGACACACGTGCAGATTTGTCATTACAGCCCTCGGCTCCATAACGCACTCGCCTACGGCTCGTCGAATTTCGCCTCGGTCGCAATGACAAACTTCCTGCACTTGTATCAAAATGTACTATTTCTTAGTTTATCGAACCAGGCGCGAGTCGTCCCTACGAGTCGCTGGACGTCCACCACGAAATTAGAACCAAACTGTTCAGAGCAGATTTGAATGCATTTATTATTATACATATTTCTACTGCATGTTTGAGATACAATTAAACATTTTTTCTTTCTTTCTTTATTTCACAAGTCGTAAGTGTATTGAAAAACGTCGTTTGACACACGTGCAGATTTGTCATTGCAGCCCTCGGCTCCATAACACACTCGCCTACGGCTCGTGCGAATTTCGCCTCGGTCGCAATGACAAACTTCCTGCACTTGTATCAAAATGTACTATTATTGCAATCCATATGTGTACATAGATGGTGTTTAAAGTTATCACGGATCAATATGGACCCTGTCAGGCACAGCAAAAATTAGGAGAGAAGAAGACGGCTAAGTAGTAATTTATGGAATTCAATATTTTAGCAAATCTAGTTAGTTCAATAATATTTTATGTAAACATTCTAATATGTCTGTGTATAAATTAAATTATGTCAAGATTATGCCCATCTTTAAAAACAAAGGTGATGTGCTTGAGTGCAAAAATTATAGAGGTATAAAGCTAATGTCGCATACCATGAAAGTATGGGAGAAAGTTATTGAACGGCGGCTGAGAGAAGAGAGTGAAATTTCACAGAATCAATTCGGTTTTATGCCTGGTCGTGGTACAACGGATGCCATATTTGCTATACGCCAGTTGTGCGAAAAGTACAGAGGTGCACATAAAAACTTGCACATGGTATTCATTGACCTCGAAAAGGCATACCACCGGGTACCTCGTGAGGTTCTGTGGTGGGCCCTTAAGGAGAAAGGTGTGCCTGGGAAGTATGTGCAGTTGATCCGAGCTATGTATGTACACAAGTCCCGTCTGCAGCGGGCACCACTAACAACTTCAATGTCGCTGTCGGCTTACATCAAGGGTCGGCTCTTAGCCCTTACCTCTTCCTGATAACAATGGACGCTCTGACGTCGGACGTTCAGGAAGAGGCTCCCTTGTGTATACTGTTTGCCGATGATATTGTACTGGACGCCGAGAGTGCCCAAGAGGTCCAGAGCAGATTGGAGGCGTGGTGGCAAAGACTGGAGAGTGTTGGCCTAAAATTGAGCAGAACTAAAACAGAGTACCTGTTCTGCGATTTCGATGGTCTCAGTAGTCCTATGCCCATAGCTCTCGCCGGAACGCCCATATCAATCTGTTCCGACTTTCGGTACCTTGGGTCGCTTATCCAAGAAAATGGTGAGATAGACCTCGGTCTATCTCGGTTATCCCTCCTAAGTGGCACATCGGATCAACTTAGAATGGATGAAATGGCGACAGGACACTGGAACAACTTGCGACCCATGGATGCCCCTCAAGTTGAAGGGTAAAATCTACAAGTCCGTGATAAGGCCTGTCCTACTGTATGGGTCAGAATGTTGGGCTATGAAAAAGACGGATGAAAAGAGATTGCATGTAGCAGAGATGAGAATGTTGAGGTAGATGTGTGGTGTGACGAGAATGGATAAAGTGAGAAATGAGTATATTAGAAGAAGTTTGAAAGTGGCGCCAGTGACTGAAAAGTTGAAAGGGAACCGTTTGTCTTGGTATGGCCATGTAAATAGGAGGGATGAAACGCATGTTACAAAAAAAGCCATGAGTATAAATGTGGATGGATAGAGAGGGAGACCAAAGAAAATATGGATGGATTGTGTGAGAAGTGATATGGAAGAAAGAGGAGTTAGTAATAGCGTGACGGGTGACAGGACAAAATGTAAGAAAAAAACATATTGCGCCGACCCCAAATAAAATGGGACAAGGGCACCAAGATGATGATTTTATTGTTTGAAATTATAAAGTAGGTTAAATATTTGCTTAATTATTATTTTTTTTTTAATTAATGTTATTTTTTAAATTTAAATTAAATTATATATATGCAATTAATATTATTATATCTATGTATACGAATGGGTTAATATGTCTGAAATTTCAATTTATTTTTTGCCGTAGTTTATTATGTCTGCATATATGTCTAGATAAATTATGTCAGGCATTTTTATTTATTTTTAAGTGTCATTATTATTTTATTAATTAAGTATACTACTTATTTATTCAAATGAAATTATGAAATATGTATATTATTATTATGTGAATATTTAAAAAGAAATGTAAATTCAGTCAAGCATTTTTATTTTTTTTTATCGTCAATATTTTAAAATTATGTTTTTATTTATTTATTTTTTTGTATGAGCAGATTAATTAGGTTAGGTTAGATTAAATTGAATTTTGATATTATTTAGTAGTACTCCTTATATGACAAAACTTGCGGTTAATAAAGTTTGAGCAGCTGTTCTGGCCGTTGGGGCCGAAAGGTTCTGGAGTGGCGACTAGGTAATACAACTAAAGAATTCGCGCTAATGTAAAAATAATATTATTTTTTTACGACTTAGGTTTACATTTTCTTCATAAATTACTAAAACGTTGAATTATTAAAACTGCGAATTTATTTTTGAAAGGTCATCAGAATGATTAAAAATTGTTTTTATATTTAAATAATTAATTTAATAATATTAATTCACATACAAGTATAGTTCAAAGAATTTACTAGTTATGTAGGTATATTATTACGTTTTGTTTAAACCAGTTTAGACATATTAACAGAACTTTGTCATTATGTAATCAAAACACGATTTTCACGAGTTCAGTCAACGAGGCGAGTAATTTTACGTAGAATACTTTATTTTTTTTAGAACAAGGAAAAACTTAATTAAAAATACGAAAATTATCCGTTTCATGTCTTAAATTAAAAAGCACAAATAAATTGAGGGAGCCCCAATAAGATATAATAATTCTTGTGTTGCAGCAACTGTTTACGTTGGCCCCTTAATGCTGTCAAAAAATCTAAAAAGATAAGGCCGTTTATGTCGCAAAAAAAACCTGTATTTGACACTCAAGGGAACAAAAATTCCAACGTTTTAATGCTATCAAACCCATCAATCATCTTAAAAATATCTGTTCATAGGCTAGAAGTTCGAAGTTCTGTGTTTATCTTACACCTACGTCACAGTTACCTAAAGATAAATTAGTATCTACTTCATCATCATCATCATCCTACCCTCATCCCATATTACTTGGGGTCGGTGCAACATGTTTTTTTCTTCCACTCTGTCCTGCCACCCGTCACACTATCACTAACTCCCTTTTCTTTCATATTACTCCTCACACAATCCATCTATCTCTTCTTCGGCCTCCCTCTTCCTCTTCATCCGTCTACGTGTAAACTCAAATTAGTATCTACATACAAACTACAAATACACAATTAAAAAATAATATTTTCCGATCAAAAGACATGAAACTGGCATGATGATTGAAGAAAAAAAAATAGGAACATCCGAATTGATAATCTCCTCCTCCTTTTTTAGAAGTCAGTTAAAAAGAAATAGTCGCAGACCGCAGTTATAGACAATAAAAGATTTTAAAAAATTAATGGCTTTACAATCCGTTCCAAATGAGAATAGGATCGATTGCAATCTTGTGACGTCACGTTGAACTGTCAAATCGAAGAAATTAGGTAGAGTGAACAAAAAAAGACATTGTAAAAAAATTATTTACTTACGAATCGTGAACAAAAAAAGTTTAATCAGAATACAGTTTTTCAATTTTGTGTGTCTCTGTTTCACTGTGTGATGTGTCTGAGTTGTGGTAAATAGAAGAAAAAGGCGAAATGTTTCTAACAATGCAAATAAGAAACAAAATAGTTTCTCTTGTAAACTATTTATGACTTAAAACAATATATTTGGCTAATTTATATTAAACCATAACGTTTTTACTTCACCTAGAATTAACTAAGATTTAATAATAAAAAGCAAAAATAAAACTTTTTATTGATACGCAAATAAGATTTTTTTGCAAACCGTACTTTTCACTCAAAATTTGACAGATCGAGGTTATGGACTTTCCTATTCTTATTTGGAACGCATAATACACATTTTTTCAATATTAGTTGCCTGTAAGATGTTATATTTTAAATAGTCATGAAAAAGGTTGGATTATTTTTTTGTGACGCAAAATATAAAAGGCTCATTGACTTTTATGATAAAGACTTGATACCTAATAGATGTAACAATGTAACAATTTCCTTCCTTTTTAATTTCAGGTCAGTTTTTTTCTGAAATTTTTCAAAATTAATCAATGACATTCTTTCGTTTTGAACATTATCTCATCTATAAACGATAATGTGGCCGACGATGAAGCACCCATATCAGAGAATTAACCTATTCACTCTAAACTTAAAGGCCCCTTAGGTTGTAGCTGTAGAGAAACACAGACTCCGGCAGGAAATCGGACTGTTAAGAACTCCACTGAATAAATGTGTTCATAAAAAGTTTTATGCATGTGTGTGAGACGTCTATCATGTATTGATTGTATATAATACTAGCTTTTGTCAGCGGCTTCGCCCGCGTACATAAAATATAGCTTATGTCACTCAGGAGTAAAGCTGCTTTCTATTGTTGCTATTTTTTTCCAATCGGACCAGTAGTTCCACCAGATACTAGTTTGATGCGCTTGAGTCTAATTATGAAGCAATCTAAGAGAATCATTGGTAATGATGCACTTGTCGAGTCAAAGCTTCAGATCAATGTTCAACATCAACACCGAGTCACTTTTCTACTAGATGCATTTTGGGGAGTGTACCTACCATCAAAGTGATCACCGCTAAGTTCATTTTCGTTTGCACTCGAAACTAAAACTTTAAAGGATTAGGGTTTGGCGCCGCCGCAAGATTTAAGCGATTTTTTTCAAGCATTTTCATCTGCAGATTTTCATGAGTACGACAATCTACATCTACACTACCTACACTAATATAATTAAGAGGTAAAGTTTGTTTTTTTTTGTTTTTTTGTTTGTAGGAGGTAATCTCTGGAACTAATGGTTCGATTGGAAAATTTTTAATAACAATAGAAAGCTGCTTTACTCCTGAGTGACATAGGCTATAAATTATTTATATAACATGGATGTTAACCGAGCTATCACTACAAGAAATTTTCCGCGGACGAAGTCGCGGGCAGAAGCTAGTAATATAATAAAGAGGTAAAGTTTGTTTTTTTGTTTCTTTGTTTTTTTTGTTTGTAGGAGGTAATCTCTGGGACTACTGGTCCGATTGGAGAAATTTTAGCAATAATAGAAAGCTGCTTTACTCCTGAGTGACATAGGCTATATTTTATGTACGCGGGCGAAGCCGCTGACAAAAGCTAGTTATTTATAAACTAAGAACGCATTAGTACAGATTATCTGTGAATTTGTCATGATTGTTCCAAGTTATGGCCTATGTTAACTCCCCAAATCTGCCCTAACTAACAGTGATCAATAGAGCTAATTTATTTCCCGCAATGTCCCTGATATGATAGGGCAAAAATAACTCAGGATTGAATATATGAAATTATATAAGTAAAAGAAAATTCAACGCAATAGGTTTGACATTAGAAATGAAAACAAGTTTTTAATGAAAATATATTTTTTTTCATAACAAGCTTTTATAGCAGCGGTCTATAATTATATAATTAAAACTCGTCAAGACGATTCACACGAGTCCAAACTCGACGTGGTTGTGCCGTTTAATTACAGAGTTCCTATGGCTACCTCGTGATTCCATCATCAGATCAGCTCCATGTCATCATAATATTGCATTGTCATGCGATTTACACCGGCATGCAAAATTTCAGCTCAATCGGAAACCGGGAAGTGGATCAAATTTAAGTTGCAAGATTTGATTACAGAACGACAGACAACGGGACAGGTGAAACTAAATAAAAGCTTGTAAAAGAGTGACACATAATATGACTATGAATAACGTGGTTGCATAGACAGTAGCGCCAACTTATTAAATTGGCGTATATGAATTGTTTGTTTATATAAGTTTAATTGCTCCTTTGGCTGCAATTTACGAAACTAAACGCTAAACGAAGAAGACCTATAAAGCACTTGATGAATATGAGATTAGACCAAATAAGGCACACAAAATAGTGAAATCCCAGGTGATGTCAATATTTTTTATGCCTCATTATAACTCAATTATAAATGTTGTCATGTTTCCAGAATTACTCTTAATAATACAATTAACGGGTTTTTACAGTCATTGTGTGAAGGATTCTTACTCCATGGGTTAATAAATTTGAAACTTGGTATACATGCCAAGGTAAAACCTGGGGAATTCCTTCCAAACATTCTTCTCTCACTCCGTCACAACAATGTACATGTTATTGTACAATAACGGGTTTTTTATGGTGAGCAAAAATCATCCAAACACGAATACCGCTCTTGGGCGAAGCAGGAAACAGTGTCCGACTTACTGACTAAACAACCTACTCCGTTCCTTCTTTGCTTTTCGCACTGAGACCAAGCTTTCCTTTCAAAAAGAGACTCTGGGCTCCAATAGGCGCCGACCCTTTTGCAGAGTCCCTTCGGTTATATTAATGGTGTGGACACAATGACATGTCTGTGGTCGATGTTGAGTGAGAGAGACTTTGATGCTTCGACTCGACTAGTGAATAATGATGATCATAATGACGAATGATCCTCTTGGGTTGATTCTCAGCTGGATTCAAATTCATCAAACTAGTATCTGGCAGATACTTTCTAAAATTAAATGCAATTCTCCATATTATCATCAACGTCATCATCATCAGCCTTTTAATGTTCCCGCTGCAGGGACACAGGCCTCCTCTCTCTAGGAGAGGGAATGGGCCATAATCCACCACGCGGGCCCAGTGCGGATTGGTGGATGTCACATGTCTTCGAATTTTTGAAATTTCAAATAGACTATTTACAGGCACTTTTTAAATGTCAAAATTGAAGCTAATTTGCACATGCCGGTTGCCTCACGATGTTTTCCTTCACCGTTTTGAGAGCAGTGGTAATGAAATAAATTACACAAAGTAATGCGCCTGACTGGGTTTGAACCCGCGACCTACGACTCGTAAGTCGGGGCCGTTACCACTCGGCCACCACTGCTCTCTCTCCATATTATACAGATACAGAATTTGCGTTTGCAGAACCATATCTATATAGCGATGTTTTTGGCTGCACCCTAGGGCCCCAAGGGTAAGAGAGCCTCCACACAGAAGTGGTACTATCTGCAAACGAAAGTTTTTCTCTCTGTACCGGCCATAGTATAACAGCACGACGCCGCAACCGAGAGACGGCCTACCATGGAAATGTGTGATGGAAAAATGCTTGCCGAAATGTTTTTCCGACTTTCGATAACAAGCACTCAGCATAAAAAAATAAAATAAAGAATAATACATTTTTTGCGATCTATGTCAAAGACAAAAACTTAACGATGATTGTTATATACCAGCTTTTGTCAGCGGCTTCGCCCGCGTGCATAAAATATAGACTATGTCACTCAGGAGTAAAGCAGCTTTCTATTGTTGCTAAAAATTTTTCTCCAATCGGACCAGTAGTTCCAGAGATTACTTCCTACAAACAAAAAAACAAACTTTACCTCTTTATTATATTAGTGTAGATATGTGTATAGCACACGCGACTTTGTGCCTTCGGTATCGGTGTCAAGCCGTTTTTTTTTTTCGTAGTGGGAAAAATCATCCTATGGCTAATCCTACCTCAGGCAAACCGGGATATAAGGTTAGACTCTTATTAACCAAACGACCCACCCAGTTCCTTCTTAGTCTTCATACCGTGGTCAGCCTATTTTTCAAAAGCTGGTCTATGGCTCTAGTTGACTTCGGTCCTATTGAGCTTCTACGTTTGCTGACATCAATTTGAAGCCCACGGGAACAGAACGTACCGACGACGACTTGGACTCGGACCGAACGGTTACCGGACGGTCAGGCGGCGAGCTACCCGTTAGTAGCCCTCCGCAAGCCCGCGCTTATGATGACTGGAAATCGTGATCGGAATCCGGACGGTGGCTGAAGCGTGAGGGCTGATGCTTCTCGCTTGCGGCCTCTTCCTTCGTCGTCATGCCGCTACAAGATGGCCAGTGTCGTACCATAAACATAATGTGTCAACGCCCTAATTGTTGTGGTTTTCTCTTCAATGTTTTTACATTACATTAGGTAGGTAGGTAGGTTAAGACATTAGTTATAATGAATGAGTCATTATAACTAATGTCCTCGACAAAAACATTTGAATAGACATAAACTTTGGACCTAGGTGTTCACTTAATTCAATTGCGCACACAGGATTAAGAAATTAAACAGTAGCAAAACAACAATTCATTAATTAAAACCATAAATGTAAATAATAATATTGCGGTGACTCTTGTGGTCACCATTTCTTCTAGTTCATTATATTAATTTCGCATAATTTTACATTACAAACTTTTGATCATTCACAGACTAATTAATAAAAATAAAATATTGGTAAAGTTTTTTCAAGTCATTTGTATTAATAAGTTTATTCATAGAATCATTTTGTGGTTTTTAGGGGAAAAGAAACCTTATAGAATCAATTTGTTGCCCGCATGTCTGTCTGAAAAGACCCTTTATCTTGGAAACGCGTGGACGTATCGAGTTGAAATTAAGTCATATACCTACTCAAGTCTGCGGGCCCTTGAAGCTATGAAAAAGTCAAATTTCCAAATTAACGAAAAAAGATATGGTCTTTTATGTCACAAAAACGTATATTTCGGCACTCTCCAGGAAAACAAAATTCCCATTTACCTAAGTCCTGGAATTTGGCGCTGAGGACGCCGTAACTTCCTTCGAGCCACTCTTCAAAGAGGGCACTAGTCACCATAATCATAGCGTGTCCAGTGGAAGAGTTAAGTGGGCTACGAGCAATAAACGAACTGTTCTAGATCATGCAACTTATTTATTAAGATGTAAGCGTACCTAAGGTATTCTTAATGGCCGATGAGTCCAAAAAGGTCAAGAGTTTCCACGTTCCGAAAGATGAAGCGTCACATGGCTTTTCAGAAATTAGCTAAAAAATACTACACAGAAGTAAAAAAAAAAAAATGGTTGCCTGTAAAGTCGGTTTTACGGGCGAAGATTTTACGTGACAATGTCTTTTTCTCGGTAGAATATTTATTGATATGAATATAATTAAATTGCACAATAGGAACAAGGAATTGAATGAAAATAAGAATTGCACAAATTTTAACTATAGAAATATATTTTGTTTACTAAAACATTGCATGCAGTCGGGCCTCTCTCTCGTTCGGTGACTCATCGTAACGTTACCGAGCGTTACACTTTTTCATAAGTGACTCCCAGCCGCAACCTAATTTAAGACGTTGTCACGTCAAAAGATAAAAAAGGTTCGTATGCTCTAAAATAGCCAAGCCTTTCATTACAGTATTTTTTTAAATAAAACAGCATTTTTTTTAACGTAACAGCCGTACTTAAAAACCTCTCTTAAATTGTCTATAAGCATTTCCACTTCTAAACGTAACGAGAATAACGTTTTTGGAGAGGCTAAAATAATGCGAATTTATATCGAGCTTATATTACTTAGTTCTGTGATGAATTTTAGAATAATCTTACCTCTGGAAGTAAATAAGGAGATAAATTATCCGGTACTTATCGGTGTAGAAATTGAGCAGATCTTTGAATTCTTTTTGTGAAAATTTTCGATTAATTTTTCCCATTCCGCGTAGAGCTTTTTTTGGGTGAAAGGGAATGTCAGATTTTTACTGATCAGATATTAGGTAGGTTTTAACTTTTGTTCCTTCGGTTGCGTTCCAGGATTCGAAGTCCTGGAATGCTTTTTTGCATTTCAGGTCTACGCTCAGCAACTGTACCTTCAAATAAACTTTCGAGTTTCAAAATAAAAGTGACTGGATTAGAGTGAGTGGACTTGGTCCGAATGGTTAGGACTGGGAGCTACCCATTTCTCTTCATCAGCAAGACTGCGCCTACAGTTACTGGAAACCGGGATCGGGATAACGGCAGCTGAGGTGCGAGGGCGGTTCCTTCTTGTAGTGTCCTCTGCACGAATTGAAACACGAAACTCTCGAACTCACCATATCCGGCGAGAATCTGCATCATGTGGAAGATAAGGACGCCATTTTATCTTTCTAGACACTCCTCAAAGAGGGCAGTTACCTACGGCCATAATTATGACGCGCCCAATTTGCCTACTGTAAACCTTATTTCTCCATTATAGACTATCGTTTAAAATATACATTAGTCACAGCTGTTTCGTGTAACACAGTTGTCGTGCCGTATTGATAATATCGCTGTAAAGTAATATAGCAACCACGCGTTCATCCAGATTTTAATTAAATTATATTTATGGTTTATTAGTATTTCTATTCTTATATTCACTTTTCCTTGATCTATCTTATTGCACCTACCACTGTTTGTTTCTCCATCACCCTAAGGTTGACTGGTAGAAAATGCCTAAGGCATTAAGTCCGCCTTTGTACATTTGTGCATGAAGTATTTAATAAATAAATAAATTGCGTTTCTGAAAAATTTGGATTCTGAAATACAGTATTATACCTACACTCCGCGTTTATCAAAGCGGCTTAGCAACATTGAGCCCAAAAATTAAACAGAGTATGTTCCGATGGGAAATGATATTATGTTCGACACCCTCCCAATACAGCATTCGACCCCAAGTAAAAAAAAAGTGACATTAAACCATGGTGGAAATATGAAATTTTGGGGGTGATTCTCATGGTGTTGGACCTGATGCATTGGTAGAAGGAAACATGATCAATTCCAATACAAAAATATACTGGAAAAACAATGTTACCATATGCTAAAGACTTGCTTCCGATTATTATTTGGACATTTCCACACGACAATGATCCCAAGCACATTGCACGTATGGCTTAAGAATTTCTCACATCTCAATCAGTATCTGTCTTACAATGGCCACCAAACAGTTCAGATTTAAATCTCATAGAATATCTTCGGTGCGAAGTTAAGAAAAAGTTTTCAAATCAACGTTATGATAACCTAAGTGAGTTATACAACATTGTTTAGTAGAATGGCGTTCTATTTCTCTTGATAAATGTCAAAAATTAATTGCGTAAATACTTCGCCGGTGTAAGGCAGTGACATTTTTACCGACTTCATAAAAAGGAGGAGGTACTATGTTCGGATGTTTGTAATTTTTTTTTTGTATGTTTGTTCATCGATTACTCCGTCAATTATCGATGGATTTTCAAAAATCTTTTTTGTTTAAAAGTAGATAGTTCTGAAGGGGTCCCATTGTCACCAAGTTAAGATCTGATGATGGGATCCGTGAGGAATCGAGGGAACTCCTTAAATATCATAAGCAAACATATGGTGATTTTGGTATTTTCATCTAGATCTTAAGCGTTTACAGTCAAAAAGAAACATTTGATGGAGTGGAACCGATGAAAAAGACCAAAAATGGCCAATGGAACTTCATACTTACATAGATATCACAATCAAATTACAATACAAATAAATGAATGGTGGTGAATAGTTAAGTTGATGAAAATGGTATCATCGAAATGACCTGATGATGATGTTGATGGAGGCGGAAGATAGTTAACGGAACTTCATAATAAAACGACGTATCCTACCGGGGTTTGGGTTCATTGAAATTGTCATGAGAAATAGACACTCTGGTTATAAGTGTATCGCAACCAAAAAGGGTGAAATAAAAAAACTTTTTACAAAAAAATATACCGACTTCACTAAAAATACAAAAATAACTTTAATTTCGGAAGTCGGTGTTAAATAAGAAACAAGTAATACCGAGAAACACCGAGTTCCGAAATTAAAGTTATTTTTATATTTTTAGTGAAGTCGGTATATTTTTTGTAAAAAGTTTTTTTACAAACTGTTAACTTAGAATAAAATGTAAAAACCATCTTATTTAAGGAGAGTTTTAAAATCTAAGTATCTTCCTAAACAACTCTGGAGCAGTTTAAACTCTTGAGCACCGAACACCTATTGTTTTTCTATTACGTCTCTAATTACGGTATTCAAAAGATTAAGAATCGTTTAAAATTATTTGTCCAGCTTTATTACTATTTGAAATTGTAACTATCGATAATAAACTGAATTTGTAAGTTAAAATAGTAAATGATTTAAATATTTACTCTTAATCTCGTTTACTTCGTCCATGCAGCTATTTCATTACATAATTAAATACTTTTGAAAAGAGACATAAAAGTCCATAAGACACTGTTTTAAAAAAAGATCTGGTACTACAAATCGTTCTTAATCATATGGCCACCACTGTATCATAAATAAATGTGTTTTTACTCTCTTGGATAAATTAAAAACGCGAGCGAATCAAAAATTAAAACAAATACGACATATATTGTTACTCTCTTGGATAAATTAAAAACACGAGCGAATCAAAAATTAAAACAAATACGACTTATTAATCTCTCTGCATGCTGGGCCAATACCATCAATCAACACAGCCAATGACATCTTCCTAAGCTATAGTGCAATCTATCAGGGCAATTTCCTAGTAGAGTTCAGTGGCAATTATTCAAAAATTGACTCCTAGTAAACATTATGATTTAAAATAGATTTGGTTTTTGCACAACGGCATAGTACGTTAAATCATTGAAACAGGAGTATCTCCATATAATAGTGCTGCCAAATTACGACCGTTTCATTAACATCGAACGCTTGAAATAGTCCACGTCTTCAATTCCCTTGTTCTGAAAACGTGATTGTGAGATGAGATAACGTCAGAACAAAGGAATTGGGGGTGTTTCTAACTCAAAACGATCAACGTTAACGAAATGATTATAACTTGGCTAGGGGAGGCCGAGAATGTTAAATGTAGTATTAAGTACATCAGAAAAGCTGCAAAACTGCAAATACATTTAAATGCTCCACATGGAAAACCAAAATTGTAGGTATAGTAAGTATTATGCAGCAAAAACTTCTCTTTCTAAACTTAAGTTAGGCTAAGTGCGAAAACATTATGTGAAAGCAAAAGAAAAACAAAAAAACTGGCCAAGAGCATGTCGGGCCACGGCGTGATTGATACAAATCTCAGCTTTCTAATGCTAATGGTCGCTGAGATTATCCGCAGACGGACAGACAGACAGACAGAATTAGCGAAACTATAAGGGTTCCTTGTTGACTACGGAACCCTAGAAAATCATATTTGATTTTGAACGCTTTGGAAACCCAAAAATGCTGAAAGTATACAAACCCTTTACCTATTCTTTTGTTTCTCATTTAATAGGCTGGACTCACACATCCGGAATTGGCTTTCTGAAATCAGATTCTGATCTCAGATTCTTAATTCCGGCGCTTGACCTCACACTGTTCTTAATAATTCCGATTCTGAAATTAAGAACGCTCGTCAGTACCATTTGGTAAGATCGATCTGAGAAATTAAGAATCATTCGGAATCTGAATAAATCAGAATGTGTGTGGAGCATAGTGATTTTGTATGCCATTTCGGACGTTCTTAATTAAGATTCTGAATTCCGGATCTGAATTCAGCAAGCCATTCCGGCTGTATGAGTTCAGCCATACCTGTGCATACACACTCTCATTTGTTCTTGGTCTTTCATGATTCACTTTTGTTTTAATAACCTTTTATTTGAATAATCTACTGTGAAAGTTTTTTCAGGAACGAATATAAAATTAAAAGAGGTAATGAAACAACCTTGTCGATTTCCTGTGCTTATATTTTTAATGAGGTTAATTTTGAGCAACTCGTAATTAGTCCGTGTTTATTTATTTATTATAAGCTTTATTGTACACCTCAATATGGACAGGATATACAAATATAAAAACTAAGTGTACAATGGGCGGTCTTATCGCACAGGGCAATTTCTGACAGACAACCTTAGGATGGACTAAATGAAAGGAGATAGATTTCCGTGTTATACAAGTATTCGCAACTACCAAGTTTTATGAGGTTCTTTTTCAAAACTGTAGTAGTAGGTGATTTTGAAGATTAATGGACCAAAGATATTACGAAATAACCTTTAAACAAAATTTAAAAAAAAATACTTTATGAACTAACTAAAAGTACATCTTCATCACTAATATTATAAATGCGAAAGTTACGATGTTTAGATGTTTGGTTGTTTGGATGTTTGTTACTCAATCACGCCAAAACAGCTGGACGGATCTGGATGAAATTTGGCACAGGCGTAGGATAGACTCTGGAATAGGACATAGGCTACTTTTTATTTCGGAAACCCCAACCCCAATACCACGCGGGCGAAGTCGCGCGCAAAAGCTAGTAATCTAATAAGGCGCCATAAAATCTTCCGCATCGCTGTTGACTAGTTTAGTGCTTGAAAGGCTAGCAGCATCAATTATTTTAGAAAAATTCTGTTTAAAAATAATTTTACAGCTTTTTTTTTCCAATGGTCAGAAAACTCAAATTTTTATCATTACGTAGTATAAAACAAAGTCGCTGTCTATCCCTATGTGTGCTTAGATCTTTGAAACTACGCAACGGATTTTTTAATAGATAGAGTGATTGAAGAGGAAGGTTTATATGTATGTATATTTAATATCACTACTGCGCCCGTGCGAAGCCGGGGCGGGTCGCTAGTTATAATATAAACTAGTGTTTGACTGCGATCCCACTTGATGGTAGCAGTGAGACAATCCTTGATGGTGAGGCGCACTAGTTTACTAAGAGCCTATTCACTCTATCTTTGAAGACACATCTTAATATATAAAAATGAATCGCAAAATGTGTTGGTAAGCGCAAAACTCGAGAATGGCTGAACCGATTTCGCTAATTCTTTTTTTGTTGTGTTTGTTACTGTCAGGAGAAGGTTCTTATGAAAAAAAAAAATAGGGTGTAGTTGGGTAAAGTAGGGTAGAGTGGAGTAGAGTAGAATAATTTGTTGCCGGGAGCGAAGCCGCGGGCAAAAGCTAGTTTGAAATAAATCCTTTTTCTAAACATCCTAAACAGGTTACCTATTACCTGCTTGTTCCATTACTTAGCGAAGAACAACTGCAATCTAACCTCGACAACCAAATAACCCCTTTTTGATTGTAGAGGTTCTTCCATCCCGAGGGATAATTCCATTCTAATTCACCCTATACCTACACAATCTACTCAACTTACTATGAAGCCTACAATTAAGTAGTATCGTCGGAAATACGAGTACTTTCGACAGAACTTTTTGGGTACTCTTGTTTCTAATTAACTTTTTCTTTATCAGATTGCCTGGTGAATATCATTCAAGGTTCGGTACAAAACTGATCTTAGAAGCAAAACGCTTAGTCCGGGCCGCCGGCCGGTGTCTCAACAACGTAAGGGTGGATATTCACCGTACGCCGGGATGTCCGAAGGTAAAATTGGGATGGCGGCATCAAATTGTGCAATTCCTGCGCACACTCTTCAAAATGCATCCTGTAGAAAACCGCAAGGCTGGCTACTCTGCGCCTGTGCTCGAGACTTTGAAGATTGGACCGAACCAAATCAGAATCACCAATCAGCCTCTTTGCACGCCTTTCCACTGAATCCAAAGCGGCTAGGTGGCATTTTGCAGCACCAGCCCATACGTGGCTGCAGTACTCCAACTATTAGTATTAACTTGTAATTTTTGCAATAACAACACATTATTACAATTATTTTATTTCATATAATTCTACAACTGTCACACAACGCTATCTAGTCTCAAGCTAAGTAAAGCTTGTGTTATGAGTACTAGACAAAGGATAAACATACCTATATACTTCTAAATACATACATATAACAGAGACATTGCACCCAGACCCAGAACAAATAATCATGCTCATCACACAAACATTCGTCCTGAATGGAAATCGAACCCACGACCGGCATAGCAGTCAGGATCACTAACTACTAGACCCACAGGCTAGTCTCTGGTCTCCTTCAGTCTGCGGTTGATTTATGTATGTCAATCATGTTGTACAACATACACGCAGTTTAATTACTAGTACAATTGTTGTTTTCCTTTCAATATATTCTAGTCTTGGTGTACAAGAAAGTTTATAATAAATAAATAAATACAACAGTCTGAAATCAACCCAGTTGCCCACACCAGACATAATACGGGTATTGTTTCTGGATCCTCCGATTGAGGTTTTACTGGTCTTCACTTCCTTATTGAACCTCTAAAAGAACAACTAAAAACCCTAAGACGCCACAAACTACCCGTGTATCTTTCTCCTTTGTCAAATTTTCAAAGGAAAATTCGCTTTTAGTGATAAGACCGCCCATTGCAACACTTTAGTAATTTGAAGCTCCTAATGTATCAAATTGTATTTATGGTATACCTACAATAAAGAGTACATCTATCTATCTAAGAGAAAAAATACTAACAAAAACGAGTCTATTTATTTTAAAAACTAGGCTAAGATATTACCCAAATCTACGTAGTTATTATCTAAATTTGTCTTCATTTCAAAGTACTAGGTGTACATAAACGTAGAAGACATATTATTTACTATTCCAAAATCAATCTCAATACTGAGACACCGAGACGAATTCTTGCCGTTAGCTTTGCGAAGTTTCGGCGTCGAATATCCGAATACACAAATTTACGGATAGCTTACCAATGAAATAGATCCGATGCGGGTGGAGGATTGAAAACATACGTTCTCAGTTCTCCATGATATACTTCGTATATTATAATACGTACCTAAAACAGGATATATTCTAGTATAAAACAATACGCTCGCATTTGATCTCTATCTCACCTGATGGTAAACGGTAAGGTGCCCGACATTTGAGCACGCTAGCCTAGAAGTAACTTATTCACTCTTGACTTAAAGATACAAGAAAGAGGAACTAAGCTATAACTATCATGAAACAAAGACTAGGAATTCTACTCATTAGCTGTACGCACAATGAATGTATTTCAAAAAGCTTTGTACGTGTAGTATTTTTTTTATGGTGGCAAAAATCATCGTGTACACCGTTGCCGCGGTCGACCTCATTAGCTAGCATTACTGCTTCGCAGAAGGAGGCAACCGCCTGCTACCTCACCTCGCTCCGGACCATGGCCTCCATCAAGGTCTGGCAAGAGAGATCGCCGCCACCGATCGCCCCCACGAGGACACGGTGATGATCCTCCCAAGTTGTACGTGTAGGTGGGAGGTCCATCATGGTAAGTACCGATTGTACAATACTGACGGTAGGTCTAATGATCAAATGATCTAACAGACTTGGTGAAATTAAACTGCGCTCTTCCAAAACACATTCCCCAAAATGTAAACAATAGAAAATCTATAAAAAATTCGGCTTTTTATTTTGAAGTTTTTGCTTAACCAGTTGAATTTACAAGTGGAACAAATTATTATACCTCTTCAGGGCGTAATTGGGCACTTATGTGGTTACCGTTAACGTCCTAATAAAAACTTAATTAATTAAAGCCCTAAGAGGGCTGTTTAAGGACGTCTCTCGTAAACTCATAGAGTAAGAACGTCGTGGTGCTTTTCTAGTCATTCTTATGTAGCTATAGTAATGTAACTTTTTTATGATAGGTAAAAATTATCTCATAACGAATCCCGCTCTTGGGCGGAACGGAAAACAGTGTCAGGCTCTTACTGACTAAAAAACTTACCTCATTCCTTGCCTTATTCCCAGGCCCTGGTGTTACGCTTTCGCACCATGCTTTCGCTTTTCAACCCATGATCCAGAAGGCTTCGACCCTGTAGGGCCCCTACATAATAATGTTGCTAGGAGTAACATTACTATAGCGAGCATAAAAAAAAATCCTTAGTATTATTTCATTGATAAACTATTTGCATGGAGCCTGCAGAAACTTTTATAGCACAGTCACAAACTGTTATTTATATTTTAACCGCCTACTGTAAATTTGCGAGAAGTTGTCGTGCATATGAAACATAGTATTGTTATTTGAAATTCATTCTACATGCAGCATTGACACGGCGTTAGAAGGTAATGTTACGCCAATATAGTGCAGTTCATCTCATTTTTTACAGCGTCACCTTCAGTGTCAAGGAGACAGTGTGAGTAAATGCTAACTAATTAACCTAACCGGGTACTGTCTATATTTTAATAATTATGTCTATAATAAAATTATACCGAGGTCTAATATTAGACTGACGTTTTTTTTATAATCAACATCGTCATTTTAGCCGAAAGACATCCACTGCTGGACATCGGCCTCCCCCAAGCGCGACGAACAACATTTGCTGACAGACACACAGACATATTTGTGTCTCTGTCTGACTAAAGTTAAATTAATTTAATGTGAGTTTCATTTAAAGCATTTTACCTAAAGCAAAATTGGCGGCCACCTGGAAATTGTGTCACTATAATGTTTTAAAAATCATTCGCGAGATTTGACTTGAGCAAGCATAAATAAAAATAAACGTTTAAATCAAAGATTGTAAAAAGTACATTAGTTCCGAAAATGTCTACCTTCTCGAAAGTATCTACCTTCACGTATAAGGAATAAGCAGCTTATGCGATTATCAGCTCTAAATCCTGCGAAAGTACTCACATGCAGAAAAGAAATCTCATACATTTAAAATGTTACCTCAACATTTTCTTAGATTTACAATTTTGAAAGGAAAAATTGTACATATTTATCGTGGTTGTGTCTTCGATTTTTTATTCTAAACAGGATATGTTACGCGCGAACATCGCAATCAGAAAACCTGGACTCGAAAGTCACACATCTATAATCAGCGTCATCACAGTCGCAAACCTATAGTCACTGATAGACAAGGACAGAGATAAGAGCCGACGCTGTCATGCGAATAAAATCGCATTAGCCGCCGATTGTGCGTTGCAGTCAGGCCTTTTAGACCTGATTTCAGAGGTCCACTCCCTAGAGGCAAAGTTTTTATAATAAAAAATAATTACTCATCCTCCGCTCTTTAGATTCAATCAAATAGCTCACATATCGGTTCCTCACAATGTTTTCTTTCAACGTTATCAGAGTAATGGTGATGATATACCACGCAGCATATAGGCACGTAAATTAGAACTAAAATTCGAAACTCTGAATTGTGTCATTAGAGATCTTCGTATCATTAGAACATATACAAAAGCCCAAAATCAACTATCAGGAAGTTGTCCGAACTAGACATGACATCAGTCTGGCGGCATATCCTCCCTTTTCAACAGAAGTTTGTGGAAATTTAGGTACACCCAGTTCCGCGTCCTTACCACCCTACAAAAGTCCCTCCACGTAAAACATTCCCTGATGAACCTGGGTATTTTTAAATCAAGAGTGAATAATCACACATAAACGCGCTAAATTATCGACCACATCGTCGCTTTCCATCAGGTGACATAGTGATTAAGCGCGTGCCTAACAACAATAAAAAAAAAAAACTGTTAACACATACAATAGGTAACCGGCGAGCAATGGGTAGCTTAGCTCGCCGTCTGACATTCTGGTAATCGTCCGGACCAAGCCCAGTCGTTGACGGCGCGCACTGTTCCCGCGCGCCTCAAGGAATTATCAGCTGCTGTAGGAACCCTGGTCAAAGGTCGGAGTCGACTAGGGCCAAGGGTTCGTGTCTGAAAGGAAGGCTCTGGCCCTAGTTTGTATGACAACGTAGGAACGGGGTATTTGGTTTAGTCAGTTCCTACTGACCCTTGTCTGACATTTTTTCCCGGTCCGGTCAAGAGCGGGATTCGTCATTGAATGATTTTTGAAAAAAAAAAACATACAATTAAAATTGCAACAGTTCCTCATAAAACTCGGCAAACAGAATCCAATATCGGCCGACTTGTCAGTTGCGGAACTTTTTGCAATATTTCAGAGTTTAACAGGTTGAACGAAAGGTCAACATATAGCGGCAATGTTGGCATGCGATCCTACTAGGGCAATAAAAACTTTGCCGTTTTAAATGAGCAACTTTTGACGTGTCGTAAGAGCTAAATTACATTTTATTTTTAGGCGTACACGCCTTGTGAAATATATATAAAAAAAATTGCTAATTTGAGTATGTTTCTTGTTTTTTCTTTTCATTTACCTATTACCGACTAGCTTTTAACTCGTGACTACACTCGCATACAAGCTTACAAACCCTTTTTTAAGGGCTTTCTTCGTGGTTCGTAAAAATCGTCCAATGACAATTCTCGCCCCTGGACAGAGCGGGATATAGTGTCACACTTTGACTGACTGTATAACCAACCTACCCCGTTCTTTATTTGCCTTTCATAGCAGGGCCGAGCCTTCCTTTCCGTAGTAGACCCTTGGCCCCGGTAGATTTCGACCCTGCCTGCTAAAAAGCTTGGCTCCAACGGCTTTGCTAAAAACTCAGAAAAAAAAAGTTTATTTTTCAGAATATGGCCCAATAGATGTTACATTTTTGATTCCAGCACATTATATCCAGCCATACTATGGTGTTCACATATACTAAAAGGCTGGCATTTTTCAAATTATCTTCTTATTATTACTCATAAATGAATCATCTTTCTATGTATACATAAAAGATTAGGCGATTTGGGCTTTAATGAGTCAGTGAGTCAGGCCTTCCGTTTTTATATATATAAAATAGTTTGTCATCTAATTGGCATATATATTAGCCTAAATATCAACGTGATCTCCTCTATCCACCAAACCGCACTGGGCCCGCGTGGTGGATTACAGCCCATTCCCTCTCCTAGAGAGGAGGCCTGTGTCCCAACAGGGAGAACATTAAAAAAAAGGCTGATGATGATGATGATCAACGTGGTGTAGCTAACAAAAATCTATGCTGGTAGGTATTCGGGCTTAGGCTTTGAAGAGAGTATTTGAAGTAAAAAGATAGAACAAAACAAAGTAAAATCAAGTTTTCAATGAAAAATTTTTTTTTCATAACAAGCTTTTATAGCGGTGGTCTATACTTATATAAATAAAACTCGTCAAGACGATTCACACGAGCCATAACTCGACGTGGTTGTGCCGTTTAATTACAGAGTTCCTATGGCTACCTCGCGATTCCATCATCAGATCAGCTCCATGTCATCATAATATTGCATTGTCATCCGAACTAAACGTGTATACCAAATTTCAGCTCAATCGGAAACCGGGAAGTGGATCAAATTTAAGTTGCAAGATTTGATTACAGAACGACAGACAACGGGACAGGTGAAAGTAAATAAAAGCTTGTAATAAAGGAAGAACTAATAATACTAATTAGAAGATTTTATGGTACCGCCAGGGATCGCAATTGAACCAAAGGTTGACAAATAAAACGTTGGATCTCGCTTGCTTCGTATTCCTCAATGCTGAGGGTCGCGAACTCCCAGCATCATCACTTTCACACGCACGACCTTTTTCCATTTGTTTAAAACGTGGGGTTGATGACATTAATAGAGTTGCCGATCCAGAATGGGTCAGAATCGCAAGAGATGGAGATAGGTGACAGTCTTTAGAGGAAGTCTTTGTCGAATGAAAAGCCGTTTCTAAAATTCTATCTTCAACCACAAATAAAATATTGTAAGATATGAAAAATAGTAATAAAGACTTATACAATATTATCTTACTAAAATTATTATAAATGCGAAAGTTACGATGTTTGGATGTTCGTTACTCAATCACGCCAAAACGGCTGCACGGATCTGGATGAAATTTGGCACAGGCATAGGATACACTTCGGAATAGGACATAGGCTACTTTTTATCCCGGAAACCCCAACCCCAACCCCAATACCACGCGGGCGAAGCCGCGGGCAAAAGCTAGTCATTATATATTTTACAGTATTTTTTTGTTAAAACCATATGAGATTAGGTCTCTCACACCTGAACCTAAACTATAGCTCCAAAACATAAATAGATCCTTTGTTTGATTGTCTGCTTTTAATAGTTTTATTCACAAAAGAAACATAAATAAAAAGAACATAACACAAAATAGAAAGTCTTTTGAAATAAGGTTTTAACTCTCTTAAGCTAATAGAAAACTCACCGAACTAGGTACCTATAATAATTCTACTTAGACCTTTCAAATAGAAGTGATAGAAAACCTGTATTCAGGTTCTATTTGTTGAAATATATATTTAATCTTATAGTCTGGTATTTGATTCGGTTGAAGATTCAGTTGGTAGATCTTATTGGATCCATCTTACTTTACGTCTAGACGGTAGGTAGATGTAATAAATATAAAATCTACATACCCGTAATAATTTTATCTTTGTTAAGGTTTCGTACCTCAGAAGAAAAAAAACGAAAATATTGCTCATCATCTACAGAATCCGACTTTCAAAGAAAGTTTTTAAATCACATGTTTAAGTTTGTGCTGAGTCTAACTAATACTAAGCTAGGTAATCAGAACGTATTTTTGTTGAAAAAAGTTCAATCCTGCAAGTTATCCCGCAGTTTTGATCCGGGATTAGATTTCCTAGTCACAATAAATTATACAAGGCGGACATCTACACTAATATAATAAAGAGGTAAAGTTTGTTTTTTTGTTTGTAGGAGGTAATCTCTGGAACTTCTGGTCCGATTGGAAAAAAATTAGAACAATAGAAAGCTGCTTTACTCCTGAGTGATATAGGCTATATTTTATGTACGCGGGCGCAGCCACTGATAAAAGCTAGTTTTTTATAAAATTAGTTTTAAACATTAATTTAACAATCAAAGAGTCTGCCCCCATATCGCAAAGTGTAGCCTAACTTTGCAAGAGCGTCTAGCAGCAGGTTTCTGGATGGGCAGATGTACTGCAAACTTTTGTTCCCATGTCTTATCCTGTCTAACACAGACCAAAATATACAGCCTATGTGACCTTAGGAATGTCCTTAACACTACCGTCGCGTCAAATTACGCTAGGAAAAACTACTACTTGGGTTTTTTTCTAGCGCAATTTGATGTACCCTTGTGCTAGTGACATGGATAATAAGGTCAACTTATCTCATGATAAATGGATATAGCCCAATATCAAAATAACTTAGATATGTTTTGAAACAATAAGCAAGAAGTATCTAAAGCAACAACGAGTTATAGTTCTCGGATCAAACCCAGACAGGCGCATTACTTTGTGTAATTTATTTCATCGCCACTGCTCTCAAAACCCTAGTCCTAGAACCAAAAATTCGAAGGCATGTGACATCCACCAATTCGCACTGGGCCCGCGTGGAGTATTATGGCATTACCTTTCCTAGAGAGGAGGCCCGTGTCCCAGCGATGGGATTATTAATAAGGCTGATGATGATGAACTAAAGAGCTTGTAGCTGAACTCAATCCAAGGGTGCTATTCTTTAAGAAATCAGCTTTGAACGCAGCGCTGGTTTAGTGACGAAATCCAAAAAGGTACATTAGATTTGTATTTGATTTGAATATATCTAATTGAATCGTCATTCTTCTAGTCATTACATTGGACCTTTCACTGTTCGAGTGGTGCGCCTGTGGAACACTCTTCCTTATACAACTCGGGATAGTCCATCATTGGGTTTTCAGGGGAAAAATTAGGGAACATGTCTTATCCACAAAAGCCATAAATACTTATCTATTAGTTTTATTTATTGTATATAGTATGTTTATGTATATGTGTAGTTTATTTTAGTTTTAGTTTTGAGTATAATACTATTTATATTTCGGAGTAGCTTAAGTTCAATTGTGCACATAGATTGTCCTCATGTTTAAAATTTCTTTGTTTGCTGTGAGAAAACCCAACTATGGGTCAAGTTCGCCAATGTACATCACCTGTTCTTTTATTTATGTTAATGTAATTTGTGTACAATAACATAAGAATTGAATGTCGTCGCTAGGCCAGCGCTACACACAAGGCTGTTTTCGTAAAAAATGGCACTGCTAGTCTACTCGAAGAATTTTTGAAAAGAATCACCGCAGCCCGCAGCAACAGATTTAACTCAGAAAAAGTCTGATACTCCATCTTCCTCCAACTTAAATAAGATGAGTACCTTATAAAGACCTAAGAGAGAATGCTTTATACTTTAATCACTTAGGTTTTCAGCCAAAAATTGAATGAACAAATGCACATCTCATTGTTTGTTTTAATTAAATATACTTAGGGGAGTTAAGAAAAATGGACCAATGAACCTCCAGACAACATCTACTGTCGTTATAAACACGGTGCCAGCTGACCATTATGCAATATTAGTTTAAGCATAAGCGAAACCTGAAAATAGTTTGCTCAGAATCAGTACTTTATTGAATCATAGAAATTTATTTTTTACACCAAGTTATTCATTTTTTCAATGATTACATTTTTTTTTTAATTCCAAGTTTGTCACCGATACATTAGATATTAATAAATGTTTTTACGTTACAATATGGTATTTATACACCGTTAAATTTTGATCGAATTAATTACTTGGAGGTTCGATTCGGCACGTAAAACACTATTGATTTGTAAAGATAAAATTATTTTAATTTTTTAAAATACCATTTTTAAACTTAATTAAAACGCACGTACGAAATTAATTTCTTTAAGTAAACGTGCGAGTGCAATGACCTGTATGTAGTTAGTACGCAACGATCGAAAATTACCTACAAGGTCATTGGCTCGTTTACTTAAAGAAATGAACTTCGTAAATGCGTATAGCATATACCAAATTTAGAAATAAAGTACTTTATCTTTTTATTTTATCTTCTTATACCGTGTTTCATATACCGAATGGATGCTCCAAGCAGGGCTTGTTAACGTTACCAAATTCACACTATAAGTATCGGTAAGTAACGTTATTTTCATAATGTTAAAATTTTAACGGTAACATGAGTAACAATACTTTGGTATCAAATCTATAAAATAACGTTACCAATTAACGTTACAGGTAACGAAATTGTTATCGTTACTTAATGCGTTGTTGTCAAACCGCGCAACATGCGGCGCACGGCGTGCACTACGGAACGGCAACATCGCTACACCAGTCAAACGATGCTTGCTACTTGCTACTAAACAAAATTCGCAGTACGATTTCACAAACGAGGTGTGCGGTAACGGATTTAATACCTGTATAGGATAGTGTTGAAAGTCTAATGCCCTTTTTATATTGGCGTGTTCGTAATAGTTTTATATTTATTTGTTTAATTAAAGCTCATGACCATCTACTATTTTTTTTATGTGGATACAATAGCATTGTAGGTAATAATGTAGAAGCACTTTTTAAATTTTGTAAATGTGAAGTACTATGGAGCATTTTTTGCTAGGTTACAACTTATTTGATACTAGCTGTGCCCGCGACTTCGTCCGCGCGGAATAGTTATTTTGGGCACCAAATTTTTTTTTGCAAACAACCTCCTCAGCTTTATAAATTATAGCTGTTACGCACGACTTTGCCCGTGTCAATTTCTGTTATTATTTTAGACAATTTAGTTTTAAAAAGAACATAATTATCTAATAGTACTTCATAGAGCTACTAAGGGGGGGTCCCTTTGGGCACGCCATAATCTCGGCGGTGAGTCCCCTCTTGGAGGCGTGATTGGATAGACCTCACGGCGTCCTCACCATCCGCATGACGCAGGTTCTGGAAATGGGAAGTTCAGGAAATTCCTGCGCTGGAGTAGCCGTCGCCACCGCGATCCCGCCAATATCTGGCCACCGTAGACGCTGGTTTGCAGACGGTGAGCAACGGGTAGCTCGCCGTTCGGTTGCCTGGTAACAGTCCAGACCGAGACCAAGTCGTCGACGGTGTGCACTGCTCCCGCGCGCCTCAATGTGTTGTCAGCAAACTGTGGGGCCCTTCGGGGTCGAAGCCTCCTGCAGCCGAGGGTTGGTGCGAAACAGTTATACCGGGGCTCTGGGAATAAGGCAAGGGAGGAACGGGGTAGGTTGTTAAGTCAGTAAGAGCCTGACACTGTTTCCCGCTCCACCCAAGAGCGGGAATCGTCATTGGATGATTTTTAACTACCATAAAAAAAACCCCTCCGCGCCGCCCGCAAGCAACCCCTCTCCTCGCCCGCCGGCCAGGCGCAGCGTCATATTTTGCACATCATGCGGCGCGTGTGAATTTTATATCGGAGTTATTTTAAAATTGTAATATCTTCTAAGATGTTCATTGAAAATAAGTGATGTCAAAGACAATTTTGTTCACAATTACATACTCCTAATCAAAAACACATTTATTTGGATAAAGATTAATATTATTATGTTGATACAACTCTAACAAATAATTGGTAATAATGCATTAATTTCAGCCAAATTTGATTCCCATAAAAACGGTTCTAGTGAGTTAATCTTAAAAGATAGACATATACTGTCGCAGACATTTTTTTAGATCATTTTAAGAGGAATAATTCTTTCATACATATTTTTTATGGTATCTTGAACCGTTTTCGCAGCGCACGCAACGGAAGCCCTCAAAGATGAATAATTTTCCCCGTTTTTTCCACATTTTCCGTTGTTTCTTCGCTTCTTTTAGTCGCAGCGAGAGGTTTTATAGCCTAAAGCCTTCCTCGATAAATGATCTATTCAACACAAAAAGAATTTTTCAATTCGAACCAGTAGTTCCTGAGATTAGCGCGTTCAAACAAACAAACAAACAATCAAACGAACAAACTCTTCAGCTTTATAATATTAGTATAGATAAACGAGCATGGCAGTTGAGAGTTTGTCATGCTCACTCAAATGTCTCGCTGATGGTGGCGCGTGTGTTGGGTCATTCTGTTCCCTCTAAAATGGTTGAGCGGAGTGGGGCTGATACTCGCGTCATGCTCGTGAACGGGTGCCGTCAGTTGAGACCGGTCATCTCTTGGCTGCTAGGCGCTTTTTGAAATTCTTTTTTTTTATTATTATTTCACTTTTTGTTGAATACCGCTACATCGTGCTCGCATAATAGAAGCAACATAAATTTGTCACCAAGTCATATGTAAATATATAAATATGATTTAAAAGAGTGCCCATGGATTTTCTTGCACGTTCTTCTCCATAGAGGTCTACGCCTTGGAACGTGCAAATTAGCTTCAATTTTAACATTTCAAAAGTGCCTGTAAAGTTTTAAAGTGGCGATAAAGCTGCAAGTCGTTTTTTGCTTTTTGGATTTGATAAAAAAATAAACTTTATGTATAGACACTTAAATTTGATGAATCATACAAATCAGCATATCAACACTTAAAAGGCAAAAATTACTAAGTACCTAACATTGAGTAACCTTTACATAAAAGTGATTCAATTTTATTTTGTTTGGAAAAAATTATAGTTAAAAAAAAGACGGATTTAGATATTACTACCATTGTGTTAATAGTGTACTAACTATCTCGTCATTTTCAACTTTTTTTTTCAGTTTTTTTTTTTACTTTAAATCACTCTCCCTCTCCCGTAAATTTTACTCAATGTCACTAACAACTTTAGCCTTTCAAGCGTCCGAATTATTAAAATAGTTTGAAATATGACTTAATTGGAAAACAATATATCATTAAATCGGTTTATTACTAATGAATCATTTCAATAACAAATTATTTAGTTTCAGTAAGACTTTTTTTTAAATAAATCAAAATACAAAGTCTCATAACTTTTTCAGTTTTATACTGCATTTGTAATAATTTTCATTATTTATTCATTAAAATCAGGACCTTGATCATGACGTTTAAAGTAAGATTGTTTTATTCCTGTTCCAGAGTGTGGTCTCTTTCCCACTGAAAGTAATATCGAAGTAATACTGCTTTAAGGGCTTGCGGTAGGCCCCCTGGTTCAATACTTTGATTTGGTTCTATTATTTATCTACTATAATATTGAACAATGTTTGTTCTTCGACTTCCAAATACAGACAATAAACTTTGTCAACTATATATACAAAATGACACACACTGTTGACAATCTACAGAGCAAGCAGCAGCAGCAGGATTTAAATTTTCCACGATACCCCTGTATCAGCTTATTTCAAATAGAGCAATTGCAGACGCGTGAATTATTAAAATGTCGGGCAGTCAAAAAAAGTGAAACTAAATTGCATGTTCCAAAGTGGAACACCATGGACACTCTTTTAAATCATATTATGAGTTAGGTACATACCAAAACCATGGACCATGGTTACGTATTTCTTGTCACTTTGTGAGGACAATGTAGGTATGATAAGTAATGAAAAAAAAAGATGAAAAATGAAGATGACCAGTCTCAACTTACGGCGCTCGTTCAAGAACATGACGCGTGTATCAGCCTTATTGAGCTCGACCATTTTGAATGGAACTGAATGACCCAATAACACGAGCCACCATCATCGAGACATTTGAGTGAGCTCATAATGTCAAACAAGTTGTAATCCAATAAACTTTTGCTCCTTGGTACTTTGCATTAATATTTGAAAAAAAAAGTGCTTTTACATTATACAATGCTATTCTTTCAAATGCAAAAATAATAAATCATCACAATTTCTATTTTAAAAATAATCAATATCAACAATACAAAAAGGGCAGTAGTATCTCTTCCAATATATAAAAAAAAAAACTAATTAGTAGGCAAAATACAGCTGCCACAGCTACAGCCATGGCTGTGGCACAGGACCTAGCATGTAGTCAAACATTTTTATCTAGGATATAATCCTCTAATCTATAAAATGATTCTCTACATAAGGTGTTTTTAATTTGATTGGAAGTCAAATATACTACTTAAATATATTATTAATTTCCTCATGCATGTTTTAAGATTTGATTTATTTAGATGGCGAATCTCAAGTGGTATTTTATTACAAAATTTTACGCAGTACAGTAAGAGCTATGTACTTTACGGTGTTGCAGTTGAACTAATAAGTATTTATAAGTTTAATTATTTTTACCGACTTCACAAAAAGGAGGACGTACTATGTTCGGATGTTTGTATGTTTTTTTTCGTATGTTTGTTCACCGAATACTTCGCCAATCATCGACGTCCCATTTTCATCAAGTTTAGATTTGATGATGGGATCCATGAGGAATCGAGGGAACTCCTTAAATATCCTATGCAAACCTATGGTGTTTTTGGTATTTTCATCTAGATTTTAAGCATTTACAGTAAAAAAGAAACATTTGATGAAGTAGAACTGATGAAGAAGACCATGGCCAATGATAAACATCGATCACTGATAAATAACTAGATACACAATCCCATACAAAAGTTCGCTTCAAAACTGTCGCCAACTCTGTTTAGGTAATTAAAGGTGAACTAAACATATATCAATGTAAATTAAACTTTAACAACAAGTCATAGAGTTGTATTCACAAAGTTATGTACAAAACCTAAACATTTTTTACGACCCAAGTCCTTGATCGACAAAGATCATAACAAATTCAACCTTACTAACATGATACTAAGTCGTATTTACAAAGTGACAAATAAAAGTAATAAAATTTAATGACCAAGATTCGCCGCTAGGACAAAGAATGATTGGAGTCGAAATGTTTTGTGAGAAATATTTTGTTAGTTCATATTTTTTCTTAACTTAAATATTTTTTAAATTCTTTTCTAATTGGTTTTGCTAGAATATTTATTAGCAATGAAACTAATAAGGACAGTTATCGTTATTTGTTATTTCTTTTTCTTATGTCTAAATCTGATACATTTTGTTTGACCAAAAATTCGGATCTAAAGTAACATCATACATAATTAACATCATCATTTTAGCCGTAAGACGTCCACTGTTGGAGATAGGCCTCCCTCAAGCGTCGCCACAACGACCGGTCCTGTGCGTCTCGCATCCATCGGATGACATGATGGTGAATTTTCTTTGTGACACCCTTTTTAGTCACATATTTATCCGTTTCTAAAAAATGTTTCGAACATACTACTCGTCCTTGAGTCGGCTTGAAGAATTCTTCGGATCTTTGTCTTGCTATTATTGTTATCCATTTTGCACACTGCACTGGATTTCGTGGAAAGCTAAAAAATCAAAATAAAATTACAATTTCTTTTATCAATTATTTTTATGTCAAAATGAAATCCAGTAAATTTTACTATTACTTCAATAAATACAGTAAAGAAATATAATTAAACACAAAAAACAAATATTCTTTTATTAAAAAAAAGAAATTGAAACAACAGCGTCTCTACTGTACGGAACAGAATCAATCCATATAAACCGAACAACTTAAGTGGTCATACGAGAGTATGATTTATACGTTTAGAATAAGTGTCTTTATAATAGAGGTGCATTATAACACCGGTTTTTAAATACAATTTAATTTTTAAAAGGTCTTTACGGTGATTTCTTAATGAAATAACAATACAATGGTGACAATTATGTAATGATAATATTATTACTTACCGAAAATATGTAATTCCATCCTTTTTTAGCGTCCTTGAAGTGTGATTTTTGTAATTTTTAAACGAGCACTGAGGCATGTTTACCGTCAGAGCGTTCGAGTGCTACTTAGTAAAAAAGCGAGCCCACGGCGCGAGTGGGTGCGCTTTCGGTGAGGACACTTTTTTGCCGCTGATTGTGGATCTAGTTATTTATCAGTGATCGATGATGATAAATGATCTTTATTTTGTAAGTAGGTATAAAAAACACTTTTACACGTCATTTTTTTTTTGATAGATGAGTCTGATGTTTCCTAGCAGACTACCCTGAGAAGAAACACCGAAACAAACTCAGGGGTCAGTCTCTTTTGAAGTCCATACAGAAAATATGTATTGGTCAAATTCTCTGGTTATAAGTGTATCGCAACTAAAAAGGGTGAAATAAAAAACTTTTTACAAAAAAATATACCGATTTCACTAAAAAAAAACTTTTTCGGAAATCGGTGTTTAATAAGAAATAAACAATACCGAGAAACACCGACTTCTGAAAAAGTTTTTTTTTTTATATATTTAGTGTAGTCGATATATTTTTTTGTAAAGTTTTCTTGTAACATAACAATATATCCATTTTGTGAGAAAGTTCTGCCACTTCTTTTTCAGTTTGGCTGGAGCAATTCTTCATTATTTTTTATTGGGTGGACTCAGATTTTTGCATTCATCCATATCCTAATTTTGACCGCATCGCTCAAAAATTTTATTATTACTAGAAGATTTTATATTTTCGTGATCACCTGATGAACACAATTATTATTTATTGTGCAGTAAGTATATTTAATACTAAGCAGAAGGACGGTATTTAAGTGGCAGAGAATGACTGAAGCATTAAGTCCACCTCTGTGCATATGTGTTGCATAAAGATATCTAAACAAGTAAAACACTGGCGAAAAAGCCTATACTTCAAAAAGGAACGGTAGTCACTTTCTTCAAAAGCCAATACATCAGATCATTCCCTACAGAAACACTGTTTCTATATTGTTCATAAAGAAAAAGACCATTTGGAATTAAAAGTGTTTTTAAGAAAAAAAATATATTCTCGATCGATAACAATAAGTATAGTCATTTGATTCGAAAAATAGTTGTTCCCTCAATTTTAGCTACCTAGAAAGTTTTAATCCAGGAGTATTTAAAATATGTAATTTTATGGATTTTGGTGTGCTCTTTCCAAATTTTGACTTTGCCAATTCGTATTTTTGCCTTTTGTACCATCATATTGGAAAAATGCGCCTAAAAACTGAAAAAGCACATCACAAAAAAAAATCGGAAATAGCACATTCAAATTTATAAAGTTACTTAGCCCTGGACAACTTTCCATGTAAAACAAGGAACTCACGAAGCGGTTTTCACCCACAGCCGCCACGGTTGCAGGCCCGCGGCTTATGTAAAATGCTGTTAAATATCGGCGCTTGAAAGGCAAAAATTACTAACCGACACTGAGCATACTTTACAAAATGTTATTGGGCCCCATCAGATTAAAGAGTTTATCATTGATTCGAAAAGAAGAAGAAGAAAGTGTTATTTATAATTAATAACTTTAAATCACTCTTGGCAATGTCTACTCAATGTCGCTTAGTATTTTTTTTTTCAAGCAATGGATATGTAAAAAAAATAACTTAATCGGCCGCCAGTTTTGCGGTCGATTAAGTTATTTTTTGCGACCGTTAGCAACCGTTATGGCTTTTGTAGATCTACCGCCTACGTTAAAATAATATAGCTGTTTCCTCTACAGCGGCGGGCGTGGGTGAAAACCGCTTCGTGAGTTCTTAGCCTCAAACTATCAAATTACTTTATTCAAATCCCTTTTCTAGTATAATAAGGCCGATGTAACTTAGCGAGTCTGAACACATAGGCTTTGCGAACTTTAGCGAATATGCACTCGTAAAAACTGTCATTAGCAATTACATTTTAAACAAAAATGCGAATTAATAATTTATAATGTAAGGACCAATACCTACACATAATCTGCCACTGAATCAGTTAGATTCAGCGGCAGATTTAAAAAATAAAATAATAATTACTTAAATACCCACATAACTAAACGAGAAACCCGACTGCCTTAAAAGCATTAAATGAAAAAATGCTATACGTATACTACTAAGTAACATTTGCTCCAATATGTACCACGAACCATAAACACACACAAACGCTCGAAAAGTATTATCGTCCTTACTGACCCTATTAAGTAAAAGACTGCAAAGCCACAAATATTCAACATAACGTTAAGTATTTATAGACTTACGAGCGAAAAAAGTATCACGTAAGTCAAGCAATCGAAGATAAATTCTATAGCTACTTAAATCTTTCTTTAGATTTAAGTAGGTATAGAATTTATTCACCCCTAGATCCTGAATCAGATCCACTATTAACTTCATGTAAATCCTAAGAATCATCACAATGACGGCGAAAATATTCCTCAGTATTCGTACTTCCTATTTAAAAAGAAAATGATGCGCAGCGCAAGTGTTTTTGATTTGAATACCTACGTGATCATAGCAGTTAACAGTATATTTAATGTAAACGAAAGAAAGAGATAAAAGAAATTTAACGTTACTTTTCGTATGCACTTGGTAACGTTATCAAGCCCTTGGTCTTGGTAACGTTATTATTTACCGATAAAATATTCAATAACGTTAAGTCAGTTTACCGGTAAAATTTGTCACAAGTAACGTTATCAAGCATAACGTTACCTCTACTAATAACGTTACCTTCTCACGATGAAAGTAACGATACCAGATTTTTAACGTTATTCAAAGCCCTGGCTCCAAGAGATTAAAACGATCAAAATTTAACGTTGTACATTTTTTTTTATTGACTTTTGCACAAAATTTTTTGTTTGTTAAATATTACATTTTTTCACACTTATATATTTTAGTTTATAATTCTAAATATTTGCTATTAAGTGGATTTTTTCCTTTTTTCAATTAATTTGGCGTAAGTCTGGTAATTTGAGTATTTCTGCGGCCTATCTAATTGTCCTTTCTTTAGTATGGTTCATCAAATCGTTGAGTTTCTTAGTAGTCCTAAGATGAGCTATATGAATACTGACATGCTTGCAATGACTGGACAGGTCCACTCAAATTTGTATGGCTGTTTCCTTAAAAGACCATTTTAGACACTAATCTGCATTGTTTTTATATGATTTAACCATTACATGCTGTATGGACTTTGAGTTTGGTTTTTAGGAAACACCGGCCTCATCTAGATTAAAACTGATGAAAAATACGTGTCAAAGTGGTGTGACAAATCTATTTGCAAAAATATTATTTATCACTAAATGCAATACAGGTTACTAGTCACAGCGAGCATTAGGCGGCAGCGCACAGCTGGGTGCGGAAGCAAAACCACCCCTCAATCGCCCCGTAGGGACCCTGCAGAAGGGTCGGAGCCAACTGGGGCCAAGGGTTGGTGTCTGAAAGGAAGACTCTGGCCCTGGTATATTATCTTAACGTAGAAATAGAGAAGGTTATTTATTCAGTAAGACTCAGACACTGTTTCCCGTTTCGCCCAAGGTCGGCATTTGTCATTGGATGATTTTTACTTACCTTATAAAATCATTAGCCAAGTTACTATCTATTATGATAATTTTGGAACAGGCCACGCCTCCAATTCCTTTGTTCTGATCTTGTGAGTGAGTGTTAAGATGACGTCTGAACAAATAAAGTGGGACCGTGGCTAACTCAAAGTGTTCCACGTCAACGCAACAGTCGTAACTTGGCCAAGTGCAACACAGGTCATAGCAGGCATTAGACGGAAGCGCACAGCTGGGTACGGTAGCAAAACAACCGCCCAGTCGCCCTAATGGAATGGTGACTAAGTATTTGCGTTTCGGATTTTTCATACACTGAAAGAATGTTGTATAACAGGCTGCACATGTGTGATACCGACTCATGCGTCGATCGTTCACGGTGTACTATCACGTGTTTTTCTAAACAAGTCACTCACACGCTTGTTATCTGACAAACGTATGAATAAGAGGCTAAAGACCGTCGACAAGACACCTGCACTCAATTATCAATACACTGAACACTTATTAGATTTCATTTTAGATAAATTTAAGCAGATTTATTATTATATTTTCTTTATTGTCAAGCAACAAAGACCATACGTAAAATACATATATCTTTACAATCTTGCGAAATAGATACAGGCACAGCTCGAGCACAAGCGTAGCCTTTCGGTTTTCTACAGGATGCATTTTGGAAAGTGTGCGCGGAAATTGCACTATTTGATTCCACCATCTTAATTTTACCATCGGACATCCTGGCGTACGGTAAATATCCATCCTTACGCTGTTGAAACATCTACAGTCCGGTCCAAACGTTTTACCTCGTCGTTTATACCGCGTACATCGAAGTACTGAAACAGTTTGCCGGCTGCAGTCTTTCCGTCCGATTATAATTTAGGTGTCTTCAAGGCTAGAGTGAATAGGCTTATAATAAACTAGTGCACCTCACTATCAACGATTGCATCACTGCTTACCATCAGGTTGGATCTCAGTCAAGTCAAGCACTAGTTTATAAAAAAAAAAACATAACAAACTAAAATAATACATGTGACATCGGCATCTGTTCCGCTGCGTGGTGTCGCATTACCGTTCCCGGAAACATCGATACACCTTTGGCCCCAACTTCTCTCTCAAAAAGGTCTGTAGATTGGTTGCAACCTGTATCACAAACGACTTGACATTGATGTTTTGATGCAAATTCAGCCTTTCGACCCTCAGAGTCCAGGTGGTCTTCAATCTCATATACACTCTTGTAGTGATGCAGAGCCACAGTAGCGTAGGTAAATTTAGGGGTCAACGTACCTAAGCGTGACGTTTCCGCAACCGGTATTGAGGTGCGGGCGGTGGTGGGCGGCGCTTGATCACAATATTGGCTGATGACGCATTTATGTTCGTCTATCCAAACCTGCCACTGCCCCCCTAGCCATGTTTATAATCTATAGTTGTTATCGCTAGTAAAAACGAATAGGTAAAATAAATGGAAATTACATTATCTCAACAAAATTCGTAGCCAAGTTCACATAGTCCAAAATTAGAGAATGAAATGTAATCGTTTCTACGATGATCATCGCTACATCCTATAGTTTTATGATATTTAATAATAACTACGCTGAGGCGTTTCGATAGTAGATATAGAATCGACACGAGGTTAGGGAAGGTTTGTAACTTGGCTAGAGGGGGGGGGGCGTGATGTATTCTACGACTCTAGCGTGGATCAACGTTCAGCATTGGATTTTTCGACCCCATTCTGGACTGTAGGTATCTCAGTCATCTGTTTTAAGGTAGTAGTCGTCGACGTGATCGACGCTACGTTCGATTCGTTCGGTTTGGGGCATCATTTAGTTTCCAAGAGATTAGAGCAGTACCTACCTAGCAGTTTTCCACTGCTGATCTCGTCCTCTTTGAAATTTGACTGGTATATAGGATGCCTGCTGCATTTATATAAACAATAGCATGAACTAAAAATGCCAGCAATTCATTCACTATGAGTTTTTTGGGCGGTGCAGCGGTGGTTTTGGCGGCAAAACGCGGATAAAATTCATACCATGCACAGAAGAAAAACGTCCATCTTTGAGCGTGCTTAGCACGTTAAAATTACAATAAGTAATGTAAAAAATCGTTTTGAATCGGATTGTGCTGTCATGAGAAAACACTGATCTACATAAGCAAATAAAATAATATATATTAATTATATCAGTCAAAGAGGAAAAAATTGATTGTTTGAATAAATTGATTTAATACTATTTCAATAAATAATAGTATCATTCGAAGAATTTTAAGTATACTGCTACATGCCCTTTTCATTCTCCACGTTGATAATATACACTACTAGCTTTTACCCGCGGCTTCGCGGTTCGCTCGACCGATTTTGTGCAAACTTCACATAAACCATCTACTAAATAGTAAAAACAAATCCTGAAAATTTGGTTTGGAAGAGAAAACAATTTGAAGCACTGCTGTCTGGAGGTGACGCCGACGACGCGACGCAAGTCGCCGGGCAACGGTTGCCAGGGCGTCGCCGCCGAAATCGTGTTGCGGTGTTGCGGCGCCCCAGGCCCCCAAAGCGACTGCGCCGCGCCGCTGACATATACGTCACAATTGACATTTTTTGTGTGTTTTTTGAGTGTTTTTTTTTTCTAAGATTTTTATTAATTATTTAAGTTATTGTTGTGATACCTATGTTAAGTGGCAGCAGTGATGTGGTGGAAGACAGTGCGTGTCAACCTTCGTCATCACTGACTATTCTGGAGAGGTGCCCTCTCTGTACACAAGCACGGTTTTTTAAAGGTAAGCGGGGTCTGAATGTGCATATTGGGAAGGCGCACAAACCAAATCAAAATGCACTCAATTCTGACCCTGTTATCACTCCTACACCAACCACTCCTTTTGACCCACTTTGGAAAACTCTTTCAAATTTCAAAAACTCTGTTCCTGTTTTAAAACGAGTTCCCCGTGGCGCCAGACCACTTGTAGCTCAACATCTTGCAACTTGTATCCGTCTGGCCGCCCGGGAGAACTCACTTAGTGCTTGGAAACAACTTCTCACCTTCCCCTACAGAATATTACATATTCAAAAGGATTTGGCTAACAAAAAGACATTAACAACACAAATTAAAGAAAATTGTAATATTTCGGCCCATAATTTGGACACAAAATTATCGACAAAGAGGTTTACTTCTTTAGGAGGTATTTCCCACCTGGTCGAATCTAAATTAGGGGAAGGTGATATTAGCGGAGCAGCCAGAATTCTCTTCAGTAGTGATGTGTTGGCTCCTTGTTCTCCAGATACTCTAGTAGCTCTGGAGAACAAACACCCGGCTCCAGCGGATGGCCTTTCTTTTCCTGACCCTCCTGATTCGGACATTCATACCCTCACCGTTACAGGTCGAGAGGTAGTCTCAGCCGTTTGCTCCTTCCGGAGTGGCTCTGCCGGCGGCCTTGATGGGCTAAGTCCTCAGCACCTGAAGGATCTTATCTGTTCAAGCGCTGGGGAAGCTGGTGAGTCACTTTTGAAGGAGCTTACGGCTCTTATTAACCTAATGCTCTCGGGTAAGGTAAACGAAGCCGTCATCGACACTCTGTACGGAGCCAATTTGTGTGCTCTGCGCAAGAAAGATGGCGGCATCCGACCCATTGCTGTAGGAGCTACCTACCGTCGTTTGGCAGCCAAGATTTGCTGTAAATTTTATGGTGAGGCTGTTTCGAAAAAATTTCAGCCCCTGCAGCTAGGTTTCGGCTCCAAAGGGGGCTGCGAGGCTGCCGTACACGCTTTGTCGACCTACCTAAATTCCAACTTAGGAGAGGTCATCCTGAAGGTTGACATAAAAAATGCTTTCAATTCGGTTAATAGGGACATCTTGCTGGCAGAATCTAAAAAAGAAATACCCCAAATTTATAGTTTTTTATGGCAGTGCTATAGGCATCCTTCTAAATTATTATATAAAGATAAAATTTTGGAATCCGCAGTTGGCTGTCAACAGGGTGATCCCCTCGGGCCGGTGATTTTTAGTTTAGCCATTCACCCAATTATTCGACAGCTAAATTCTAAGTTTAACGTTTGGTATCTCGACGATGGAACCCTGGGAGGCGATACAGACACAGTCTTAGATGATTTAATTTTTTTGAAAAATCAACTTCACTCAATAGGACTTGACCTCAACCTTTCAAAATGTGAACTATTTCTAGCTGACAGTACTGACAGACATCTGACGCTCTCTAAATTTACCGCAATGGCACCAGAAGTTGAAATCATCGATAAAAGCTCTCTTCGTCTCCTTGGGGCTCCTATTTTCGAGGATTCCTTTCCCAATTTTGTGGGGGAAAAAATTCAAAATTTTAATGACGTTTCGGAAAGATTGCTCGAAATTAACTTACATTCGGCTATCACTTTAATTCGTTTCTGCTGTTTCGGCCCTAAATTGACATACTTCCTCCGCGCCTCTCATTTGTGGAAACATCCTCATCTTTTGGAAAAAATGGATCAAATTATCAGACAAACTCTATCTTCAATTTTAAATGTGGCCATGGACGACCGAGCTTGGGCTCAAGCTACCCTTCCCATTCGTATGGGAGGCCTCGGTGTCCGCAAAATTACCAGTATCAGTTTACCGGCATTTATTTCCTCGGTTCACGGCACGGAGAAATTAATCAGGAATATTCTAATTTCCACACTGATTAATTTTGATGTGCCGTGCTTAACTGAGGCTGTAAATGCCTGGAAAGTCGCTTGCCCGAATTCAAAAATACCCGGCAACCCCTCTTCCCAAAGGCAGTGGGATGAGCCGCTCTGCAAAGTAGTTCAGCAAAACCTGTTTTCTACATCTTCCTCTACTGCAGAGCGTGCACGCCTGCTGGCTGTGGAGAAGTGGGAGTCTGGTCTCTGGCTTCACGCACTACCGTCGTCGAGCATAGGCACCTTGTTCGACGATACTACTTTCCGCCTCGCTGCTTCTCTACGTCTAGGCGCTCCTTGTTGTTCTCCTCATCGCTGCCACTGTGGCGAAGTTGTCAACAGCCTCGGGCACCACGGTCTGTCATGCAGCCGAAGTGCGGGTCGCATAGCTCGGCATGCGAATATTAACGACATCATCCGACGTGCTCTTGTTTCCGTCGGCGTTCCAGCTGTATTGGAACCTCATGGCCTGGTACGCGACGATGGCAAGAGACCGGACGGTATGTCTTTATTTCCTTGGAAGATGGGTAGGCCTTTAGTGTGGGACGCAACTTGTGTCGATACTCTCGCGCCATCTCATCTTCCTAGCTCATCATGCTGTGCCGGTGCTGCCGCTGCGGCTGCGGAGAACCTCAAGCGGCGGAAATATACTAATCTTGTTGGTAGTTATATTTTCGAGCCGTTTGGGGTTGAAACTCTCGGATCGTGGGGTCCGAGTGCCCACAAGTTGTTTAATGAACTTTCTAAACGACTTGTTGACACTTCGCGTGACCCAAGGGCTGGCTTTTACCTTGGGCAAAGAATAAGCATTGCCATACAGCGTGGCAATGCGGCCAGCCTTTTGGGCACTTTACCGGTCGACAGCGATGCGGAAGAGTTTTTTGACGCTTTATTAGATTAGGTATTTTTAGTTAAGTTAATTAGGGTTATGTAGTTTTAAGGTTAGATATCTAATTATATGTACAGTTTACTAAATAAATTAATTAAATACTAAGTATTATCCTTTGAAAAAAAAAAAAAAAGTAATGTAAAAGGAAACGATAAAGTAAAATATATATTGTGCAAAACGACGCTTATTAACATTTTCAATACCGTAATTAGACACATAATAGAAAGACAATAGGTATGCTAACGGCGGCGTTTGTTTTTAGTTTAATACGGCGTTAGTTTAATATACTTACGACTCGTGGGAGTTGACACCCGCCCCACATTTTACTTAGGCAGTACTTTTGCTAAAGAATTACAACAACATGTCGACAGCAAAATTTTAGGACTGATATACGAGTTTTCATCTTGAAATATGTATTACAGAAATGGTTCACTCTTATCAGATCATATTAATACTAGTTTTAAAATAAGCATTTACCCTGATAAACTAAAAATAGGTGCTAGGTTGTCTGTTAGGAATTGCCGTGTGCAATTAGCCCACCTATTATACACATATTTTTAATTAATGTTTGTCCTGTGATAAGGTAAATAAATAATATTTTCCTTTTTCACAAAAAAGGGTTCTTAAAAGACAACAATTTATTATAGACTTATCACCGCTAATTATATTATCATTAGCCTCGTATTAGATTACTAATTTAATTAGGTCCCCCACATTTATCTATGATAGATTAAGATCTAACGCTGGTCTAAAAAACATTAAAAAATATAAAACAAACATATAAATTATAAGACTATTTATACCTAATTTTAACAGAGTCCATTATAAAATAAAGACTAAATTCGGGAGAAATTATAAAACACATATAAAACTAATTCTGAAAAATATAGTACCATTGTTGTACCTGATCTATATTTATGAATCGAAATACAAATATCAGGAAGTAAATGCACGGCCCCGAAACACGTCCATACCATATAAAAAGATGAAAAAAAGAAAAATGCCATTGATTTTGCCTCACTGAGTAGGAAATTTGTTTTATTAACCCTTAATTGGAATATTCATATTCGTCTTAGGGAAGTGTTTTTGCAATTTTTTTTCATCATCATCGTCAGCCTTTTAAATGTTTCCACTGCTGAGATTCGGGCCTCCTCCCTAGAAGAGGGAATAGGCCGTCATCCACCACGCAGGCCCAGTGCGAGTTGGAGGATGTCACATGTCTTCAACTGTTTTGGTTTAAGGATATGCCTGTTTCCTCACGATGTTTTCCTTCACCATTGTTTGGGGTGTGATATCTAATTATAATTAATTATATCAAATATGATGTTTTTAAGATAAACTAATTAGGTATACGAATAATCGCTCGAGATAGCTGTGATTTTTTCCAGTGTTGCATAGCGTTATCGTTTTAATTCTTGTGTTATCTGGCATTCAGATTTGTTAATACGTTATCAGCAGGTTATAAAGGCTAACCCGTTTGCAATTACGCACAGTAAAGAAACAATTAATCTGCCTATCATTATGTTGAAGTTATTCATTGTTTTGGCTACTGTGGCCGGTAAGATATTTTATTTATTTGGGGAATTTAATACGTAAAAAGCCAATACAAACTTTTGTCATGATTTCTTTTCTCTTTTCGCCAGAAATGAAATTTTGGTCATACGAGAAATTTATAGCAAAAAAGACCAGGTCCTTAACCCGTAAGAGAATGAAGAAACGTATAGAAGTATTGCTAGTGTAATACGTAATTCTGAAGTTTCTATTGATAAAATCGATTATGCTGATTTTTACTTATATTTTTTCACACTCGCAGTTTTTCAACACTAAATCTAGCAAAAAAAAAGTGATAAACAAATTGAAAATGCTACACGATAGTATTGTGATAATGATTGACCCTAGTTAATGTGTACACACCATAAATACCGAAATGAAAATCGAAAACGCGTGATAAAAACCTATAGCAATCTTACTTATATAGTAAATATAATATTCTTTTGGTATTGATTTCTTATACAATCTTTAAAGAAATAATTTATTGGGCCTATGTTTCACTTTTGGTGAAAAAAAAAAAAATATGGCAGCAATGGATAGCAAAAGTTCCATCCCCCTTTAACAAGTAGATATATGTAGTTCGTATTAGTACTAACTTCATATTTATGTAATTACAGTTTTATTGGGTTGGAAATGATTAGCTTACCTTACAATTTTACATTAATAACATTGGTGCAATTTTGACGTTTCAGTGCTGTTAGTTTTAAAAGTTTTGATAGACAACAATAATATTTCAGTATTTTGACCAAATAATTTCTATGTACGTGTTTGTCTATCGGTAGGATATAAGTCGATGATGATAAGTACATAAGGCATCTTCAATAATGCATGCATGAGTGTTCTGATATTCATCATGTATTTGTCATGTCATCTGTCATGTTATCTGTTATGTCATCTATCATGTTATCGATAATAGATTTGTCATGTCATTTCTCATGTCATTTGTCAGGTCATCTGTAATTTCATCTATCATATCACCACCCTTATCAGCTGTCATGTCATTTGCCATGTCAGTTGTCATGTCATAACATCTATCATGTCGATTGTCATAACAACTATCATGTCATTTGTCATGTCATTTATCACTCACAAAAGTGACAAATGGTATAAAAAATATCATGCCATTTGTCATGTTATTTGTCTGATGTTTTATCGTAATCTTTGTTGTTTCGTCACAAAGAACATTTTTTTTTGTATTTGGAAAAATCTCTGATAGAACATATCAAATCCAATTTGCATATGCACAAGTCTCACTCACACTTGCTCAGTTTTTTTTATACTGTCCGAGACTGATTACGCTTGAGGTCCTGTAGTCTTCTTAACCTGTAAATTCCTCATCGCATTTCTTCAACTTGTATAATCACTGACATCATTTATAGCCGTATTTGTAAACAAATAAAACTAAATACTTGATTAAAAGTAACTAATTAAGACTTAAGTGAGATTTCTAGCCTCAAGTTAATGACCTTTGAGGCTAGAATTCTTTATTAAAAATTTATTAAGAAATTACTTAGCAACAAGTAATTACTTCTTTATGAATACGGATGCAAAAATATCCAGGTCATAATTCTCTTACTTTCCGCATGACGCAGGTCCTCACCGGACATGGTAAGTCCGGGAGGTACCTGCATCGAATTCGTGCGGAAGAGACGCCCGGGTGTCGCCACTGTGTGGACCGCCCGGAGGATACTGTGGGGCACACGGTCGAGGTTTGCCCCGCTTGGGCAGAACATCGCCGTGTCCTCGTGGGGGCGATCGGCGGCGGCGATCTCTCGCGCCGGGCCTTGGTCGAGGCCATGGTCCGGAGCGAAGAGGAGTGGCAGGCGGTCGCCTCCTTGGGACCCTGCAAAAGGGTCGAAGCCAACTGGGGCCATGGGTTCGCGTCTGAAAGGAAGGCTCTGGCCCTGGTGTATATGGCAACGTTGGAATGGGGTAGGTTGTTTAGTCAGTATGAGTCTGACACTTGTTTCCCGCTCCGCCCAAGGGTGGGACTCGTCATTGGATGATTTTTATCTACCTAAAAAAAAAAAAAAAAAAAAAGGTCATAATTCTATTTCTTTTTTGTTGCAGTATATAATGTACAAGCAAATAATAGAGTATATCACCTCTTCACAAGGTAAGTTCTCATTCAGAAAATATTTTTCTTTTTTAATTATTCAGTTATACTAATAAACTTATATATTGAACTGTAATAATTGTTATAAAACTGAAGAATTAGTTTGAATGCGTTGATCTCAGGAATTAGTTTGAATTGAAAAAAATATTTTAGTATTGGGTTAGAAAATTAATTGCGGGCTGAAGAATTGAAAATATATTACTACTCTATAATGCATTGGAGCAGAAAAGTAAGACCCCATTTCGCCTTTTTTAAATGTCTGGTAAGCTAACGTTTTTCAAAAATTCAAACTTCGAATACGTTTCGTGCGAATGAAATCGCGTTAGCCGCAATTAGGTGACGGGTCAGATTTCAGAGATCTAGAACAGAGTCACCTAAGTATTTTTCGCTGTTTTGAATTTATAACATTAAATATAGTAATCTCTAGAAGTTGGGGGGGGGGTTAGAGTAACAACTTTTCGGTTAGATTTCCCGCTAAACGCTACCAGTAAGTACAAAATTTATGAATAAGCGAAAACGCTGGAAAGTTCTGGTAAATAATATAACTCTTCTCTTGTTGTGTTTCAAATTTTCAATAAGTTTGCCATTCGAACTTCGGCTGCAAGCTGTGGCTGGAAGTAGCACACGCAGCGACAGAATATGCAGCCGTAACCGCGTTCGGAATATTTTCACAGAAAATATAGAAAACCAGTCGTGCTACCGTGCTTGTTAACGGAGAAGCGGCATAAGTTTGTGTTTGCACGTGCGATGACGCGGTTCGCTGCCTAAGGTCTCTGCACACAGCGGGCGCGGCGCGGCGGGACGGGACGGCGACGTGCCGAGGCGTCGAGCCGAGGTTACCGTCGCGTCGAGCGGGACGGCTCTGTGTGGCGTCGTCCGTACTATCTAGTACATTACAACTGCTCAGCGTCGCGACGCCGTCCCGTCCCGCCGCGCCGCGCCCGCTGCGTGCAGAGACCTTTAAATGGCCAACGCGTTGCTCATTGCGCCACGACTCCGTAAGAAAGCTCTTACGCTGCGAAAACCGCCGCTCCCTGCAATCGCAGCCACGTTCGGAACTGTTTTTACATAAATCTATACTACTATATAGAAAACCAGTCGCCAAGTCCTGCAACTTGCTGTGTGTACTGCCTGCTTCCGCAACCTGCAGCCGAGGTGGCAATGGCACCCTTTATGTGTAAGAGGAGGGGTGTATTCATGACTAAATGCATCTTTATTGCTCATTATGCTTTATTAATCTCTCGTATATCTACACGAGACACAAACGTTTTTTAATTGTGTCTCTAATTACGGCATACAAAAGGTTAAACTCACTTACACTTTTTATATGAATAAATTTAATAGTTATATGACACTTTTGTAATCATAATGATTTCAAGAATAATATAACAATAAAATAAACTTCAAGAACGTCCGATCAGCTCCGATGTCGACGAACGAATGACCGCTAACGCGCCGCGCACGCCTTTTATAAACTTCTTGCCTTTCACTTTTGACTGGAGGGGCGCCGTAGGCGGGGTACGCCGCGTGAGTAGTTCGTAACGTTTCGTTGCACGTGCGCTCTGCGTATTGGTACTGTATAGGTAATGAGGCAGTCTGACTCATAACTGTCACTCATAATGTTGTATTCTCTCGTAACCTAACATTTAATTTCTATTTATAAGGGGTAGCAGTACACCTCAGCCTATGACCATCCGCGACAATCGCTTGCCCTCTAACTTCGTTCCAGAACATAAAACAATCATACTGATTCATGGACACCGTGGAAGCGTAAATGCACCTTCTAATACAATTATCATAAATGGTAAGTACAAGTTTACTAAACCTAAACACCTAAATAAGACTTTCCCACCACCTATTTACTCAGAACTTAGACTTAAAGAACCTCCTAGGTTATAACTATCAGTAAACACAGACTACGGCAGTTGGATTTCACCTCTTATTCACCGCTATACGCATAATTTACCAGGACCCTGGGATCAAAGCAAGACAGGAACGGGGTAGGTTAGATTAGGTTAAGTTATTTAGTCAGTAAGAGTCTGACACTGTTTCCCGCTCCGCTTCAGGGCAGGATTAGTCATTGGCCGATTTAAAAGAAAAGCTGTATGCATAATGAATATATGTTCCTAAAACGCTTTGTACACGGTGGGAAATTTTTTTGTTTTAGAATTATTCGAACTTCGAACAGAGTATAACGTGATTGTGGTCGACTGGGAAAGAGAAGCAAGCTTCGGGTATTCGGTCGCATCTTCATATGTGTCAACTGTGGCTAATAACGTAGCCGGTTTCCTTAGATGGTTGGCAGCACAGACAGCCGTCGAAGGAAGAGTCCCTCCCACTCCTCCCGCTCCCGCTGTTCCCTTAGTTCAAATGAAAGATGTGCACTTGGTCGGGTTTGGCCTTGGAGCTCACCTTGCCGGCATTGCTAGTAGACAACTAAACGGTTCGCCCGGATTAGTCGGCAGAATCACCGGTAAGTAGCTTTATTCTTCACTTTTTTGATAAATAATATCTCTTTTAAAACACGTGGTCTATAATGATGATAAAAGTGTGTAATGACGGTGATTACCCCCTGGTCGGTATCAAGAACGGTAACCATTAATATTCACGTTTATCATGCAACGATTTTGAATACAATTACAAAATGCGTTCTCCATTCTTTATGTATATTGTTGTTTTAAAGACCTTTGCAATGATTTTGTTTACATATAGCTAAATGGTACATTCATAGTATATTTTTACCAATGGTCGATTCTAAGCGCTAATAAAAATGTAAAGTAGCTTGCTGCTTTTCAAAATATCTGTTTTTTTTTATCACCGTTTTCTAACTATACAAAAAAAAAAACAAACAAGATCATACTAAAAAAACACTGAAACAATCATAGATATCCAATTTTTCTCTTAATGGCTATACCATTTATATCATGTGAGAACTATGTAGGTGCCTTTTGAAGGAAGCACCATAACGATTTGACTGGCCCTGTCTAGACAGAGCAATTAGTCATGTATCAGTTATCCCGTCACTAAACTTTTTTGCCGTATTGCTCCTATTAACAACCAATACAGATGGTCTAGCTCGCAATCATTTTCATGAAAACTAACTTTTTAGAGCAGTGGTGGCCGAGTGGTAAAGGTTTAAAAACTTACGAGTTGTAGGTCGCATGAACAAACCCAGCCAGGCGCATTACTTTGTGTAATTGATTTCATCACCACTGCTCTCAAAACGGTGAACGAAATCATCGTTCACCGTTTTGAGTTTTGACATTCACCAACGCACTGGGCCCGCGTGGTGGATTACGGCCCGTTCCCTCTTCTAATGAGGAGGCTTAAGTCCCAGCAGTGGGAACATTAAACGGCGGTGGCTATAATGCTAATATTTTTATACTATATTTCCAGGATTGGATCCAGCTGGAAGCGGATGGGGCAGTAGATCCGCACGCTTGAATGCTAATGACGCTAACTACGTTGAAGTCATCCACACTGATGGTACAGGTCCTCTTGCCAACGGTATTGGAAGTTCAATTGGTGACATAGACTTCTATGCCAACGGTGGGAGCAACCAACCAGGATGTTTCGGCCACACCTGTAGCCATGAACGAGCATATGAGCTGTTTGCAGCATCTTTTCGAGGCCACCTGGTTGGTGAACGATGCAGCTCAAAAACACAAATGAACCTCAACCTATGTTCTTCTAGAAACACATTGGTGATGGGTGGTACTGAACTAACTAAAGATTCGTCGTAAGTATATATTTTTATTTTTTTAGTTATAGGCATTACAATTACCAAATAGTACATTTTGATACAAGTGGAGAAAGTTTGTCTTTACGACCGAGGCGGTCCGAAGTAACAAATTTCCACGTGTATCAATTGCCATTTTCAATATTAACACGAAGACAAATAAACGGCGTTTCACGCGTGACTCAAAGGGGTTAACGCGTGCCTAGCCTGGTAAGATATAGTAAAATTGTGAAGAGGGCGAACACACGCATTTTGCCACACTAGTGCAAAAACATTAATGCAGGTCTAAAAGCGGTAAAAATAAGGAACGTACTAAGTATTGTACAGGGTGTCCGCCGGCAGATTTTATACTTAAAAAACAAAATAAAACAAAAATATAAAGAAAATCAAAGTTATTTATTTATCATCGTGCGAAATAATAATGCGGATTTTAGGTTTTAAAAATAACTCCACTCAAATGACGTCCTTCTAGCCGCAAACATTCTTGCAATCTTTCTTTCATGTTGGTGAAAACTCTCTTGCAGAGTTCTGGACTGATAGCCGCAATCTCACGTCGGATATTTTCTTGCAGGGCCTTTATTGTTGATGGCGAATTACTATAGACACGAGATTTGAGGTATCCCCACAAGAAAAAGTCGCAAGGGGTCAGATCCGGTGATCTAGGGGGCCAGACTATGTCACCAAAGCGGCTTATCAATTTTCTGGGAAAAAGTAGTCTGAGTTTAGCCATTGAGTCCCTGGAGGTATGTGCCGTAGCCCCATCCTGCTGAAAGTGGGTTCTGTTATTATAACTAGCATGACGGTGCAGCTCCGGTATAAAAAAGTTGTCCAGCATCGCGCAGTATCGTTGTGCATTAACGGTTTCACCCCTGTCGTAGAAATAAGGTCCAATTATGCCATTTCCAGAAATAGCGCACCAAACTGTGGTCTTTGGGCTGTGAAGAGGTCTTTCATGGATTTCTTTTGGATTGCTCGCACTCCAATAACGCATATTCTGTTTATTAACGTACCCTCCGATATGAAAATGCGCCTCGTCACTAAAAAAGATGTTACATAATCGCGTAGGTGTAGAAAATCGTTCCAGAACAAGTCTAGCATAATCCTGCCTTTTTATGAAGTCATCATCTTTCAATTGTTGGATGATTTGGAGTTTGTATGGATGGAACTTCAATTTTTTTTTAATAATTTTGTGAACTGATGTCTTTTTCAAACCTGTTGATGCTGCAATCTTTCGGACAGACTTACGCGGATTTGTCACAATTTCCCTTCTCACAAGTTCTGCGTTTTCAGGTGTTGTAACAGATGTTGAAGGTCCAGGCCGAGGCTCATTTATGACTGATCCAGTTTCTCTAAACTTCCGTATCCACGTCCATATCAATTGGTTCGACGGGCCATCCTTTACTCGACGGATATCAAAGTGAGAACAAAACCGACGCCTCGCCAAATTGATCGAATTATTGTTCGCGAAATACGTCTCAACCGCAAAAGCGCGGTGCGCTCCCGTCCAGTGACTCATGGCTACTAAACAACCCGCAACACTCCCGCGCCCAATGATACCCCGCTCCCCCCGCTGACGCCTTCCAAATCGCCGCAAGCTCCGTTCAAAGTGTAAAATCTGCCGGCGGACTCCCTGTATAAAATAACTAGGCAAAGTATAAAATAAATAATATTTCATACATTCACTACATATTTTAGGCATTCTATACATTACCTAGGTATTGTATAGAACACTAAATTTTACACATTGCCGGTAATATATGAAGAATAAGAGAGAGGATATTTTAAAATTCAATCCTTATGGGAGTTTATTTATTTATTTATTATTCATGCATCACAAAGTACAAAGGCGGACTTATTTCCTTAGGCATTCTTTACTAGTTCACCTAGGGTGGTAAGGGTTGAGGAGACCCATGTGATTTGGGTCACCACTAGTCTGGGGCAGCGGAAGTCAAACTGCATCTGCAGCCTCCGACACAAGTTTACGTAGGAGCACCGGGGTGGTTTTAGTCAGTAAGAGTCTGACAGACCCCTTTACCTACCACATGGTGGAGGACATCCATTGGGATTTCCACCAAGATAGCAATAAAATTATGAAGATAGGGTTTTTTATGGTGGGCAAAAATCATCCAATGAAGAACCCCGCTCTTGGGCGGAGCAGGAAACAGTGTCAGACCCTTACTGACTAAACACCCCACCCCGTTCCTTCTTTGCCCTTCGCATTGGGGCCAAGCCTTCCTTTCAGAAAGAGACCCTGGGCCCCAATAGGCTTCAACCCTTTTGCAGAGTCCCTACAATATATGAAGATAGGGTGGCAAGGGTTCAACATTTGGATGAAACCCTTCATAAACGGTATTACATGGCGTAATTAATATTATAATCGAAAACGTACGACTGAACGTTTATTCGAAGGCGAGTTGATGGATGAGGAGAATTTTTTATCCGTCATGAAAGTTTAGTACTGGTAGATTACTGTAAAGGCCTAGCAGGGTCAAACGCGAGCCTATTTACAATAAAAAAGGGTCGAAGCTTACTAAAGCCAAGGATTCGTCTCTGAAAGGAAGCTTCGGCCCCGGTATGAAAGCAACGAGAAGGGTTTTTTGATCAGGAAAGTCTGGCACTATCTCCCGCCCCGCCCAAGGGCGCGGAGATGTCATTGGATGACGTTACCACCTAAAAAAAAGGACTGATAGATTGGCATTACTTTTTTTTATTGCTACTTGACTGCGATCCCACCTGATGGTAAGCAGTGATGCAATCGTTGATGGTGAGGCACACTAATTAATTAAGAGCCTATTTACTCTAGACTTGAAGACACCTAAACACACACTTTTCGTTGGTTAAACGATTTACTTATGTATGAAAACTTTGTTTTCAGGAATGGCGGAATCTATAGAGTCAATACCAGAAGAACTTTCCCGTTTTAAAAGAATAATTCCAGTTCTGCAAAAAAATCTGTCTAAATTTTTTTTTCAATAAACGACATAATAATTTCTTTTTATAATAATACTTTCCTCCGGAATTTAAGTTCAGAACTGAATAATTTTAACAATTAATTTAATTGTTGCCGATTCTCGTCAATACTTATAAAATAAATAAATAAATAAAAAAATGATTTGTCCTTAATGACCGCTACCGCTAATCGTAAAGAAAAGAATAAAAGAAAACATGTTTATTTGGCACTCCATAAAACATGAACCAACAAATAAGTAATTACAAACTGAAATTAAACATAAAAAAATATATAAAAACAAAGAAATAAAAATTAACAATGTCTATATGTCTTACGGCTCTGCCAATCCTAAATGTTGACCAAGATCTAAATGATGGGGGGTATGTTCTATGTATGACGTAGGCATTCGAAAAAAGCCCAAAGAAAGTGAAACACTGAGGCAACGTTGTATGAAGAAACCTACTTTTAAGAAGCCCAATCCCGATTCCCAGGCATCGTTGATAAAACTCTTTCAGTAAATGTTTAAGAAATTTAAACTGTGTAATGTTAATCTTAAAATCCCCCACAAATAAATTATTGATAATTACTTTAAAAAACTGTTACAGCAACTTTGTCAAATTACTATAGAAAATATTCATTTTATTTTAGTTTGTAATTTTATTATATATGCCGTATCCGGCATTGATTTATTGCCAACCGAAGTTGCCAACAAAACAAGGAATGCCATCTAGCAGCAACTAGAAGAACTAAAGGTGGCTCGCTTTGACAATTTTGCTACGAGCTTGAAGTGAGAGAACCCGAAGACAGTAGATACTATCAGCCAGGCCGTCCGCTAGTGAAGACACACTGGAACTGTCTTACGTTCTGTTACCTTTGTTAACCATAATAGTGCGCTGTACCGATTTGTATTGAGAAGTAAACTGATTCAGTTCATAGCCGTTTTTATTCATTGCACGATACCAACGTAGACCCAGATCTTGAACCATCCATCCAACATATATATATATAGATGCTTTTATTCCTCAAGACACCCCTGCTCTTACATATTATACACAGGATTTTCTTTATCCGTATGGTAACCGTCCGGACCAAGCCCTGGTATATATAGCAACGTAGGAATGGGGTAGGTTGTTTAGTCAGTAAGATAACACTGTTTCCCGCTGCGCCCAAGGGCGGGATTCGTCATTGGATGATTTTTCCTACCATAAAAAACCAGGCCTTTAGTCCACCTTGTGGTAAGCCTTCCGGTGCTTCGTCTTCCGATGCAGAATATTTACATTAGTAAAAAATATATATCATCAAAAAAATAAACAAATCGTTTAACAAAATATCTTTAACAGACTTATTTGCATCTATTCTGAGAACAGACGTGAACATGAACAGTCTATAACATAAAGACGCTCCTATAAAGCCTCTCGATGGCTAATATATCACGTTTGTAACGCGACCCTTAATCGTCCTCAAAATAATATTACATACAAAGGAATTATTCTCGACTTTTCGAATGCTACGGTAGAATTCATGTCTTTAGATTTATAACGATTTCATGAATAACTCAGTATACAATAAAAAAACGATTTAATTTTAGATAATACGTGTGGTAATAGTATATTTCTCCCATTTGAATTTCGATCATGTTTCTCAATCTCAATACAGTTTAGCCAAAAACAGGTGCGCTCTCTGTTCCTTTACTGAGAGTAATTTATTTATTTTATTTTAATTCTCCAACAAATTGAACCTAGATATTCCAAAGAATTCTCCAACAAATTGAACCTAGATATTCCAAAGGCAAATCGGCATAATCTCGTGAGGTTAATTAAACTAGTTAAGACTTCCAACCAAACTCTGGGCCCATTCCCAATAAAGAGGAAGCATGAGTTCCAGCAATGGAAATCTGAACTGTGGAACATGTAGCAAAGTATCAGCTTTGCTATGCTATGCTATGACTTTTTTTTATGGTAGTTGAAAATCATCCAATGACGAAACCCGCTCTTGGGCGGAGCGGGAGACCAGTGTCAGACTCTTACTGACTAAAAAACCTACCCCGTACCTTCCTTGCCTTATTCCTGGAGTCGAGGTAACAGTTTTCCACCACCCTCTAGGCTCCAGGAGGCTTCGACCCTGAAGGGCCCCTGCAGTTTGCTGACAACTCCTTGAGGCGCTCGGGAACGGTGCGCGCCGTTGACTACTTGGACTCGGTCTTACCAGACGACCGGACGGCGAGCTACCCATTTCTCACCGTCCGCGAGCCAGTGTCTACGGTGGCCGGATATCGGCAGGATCGCGGCGGCGACGGCTACGGCGAGGGCGCTGTTGCCTTTGCCTTATGCGGTCGGCCTCCTCTTTTACGAGCATTACTGCTTCGCAGAAGGAGGCGACCGCCTGCCATTCCTCTTCGCTGTGGACCATGGCCTGAACCAAGGCCCGGCGCGAGAGGTCGCCACCGCTGATCACCCCCACGAGGACACGGCGATGCTCTTCCCAAGCAGGGCACACCTCCACCGTGTGCTCCACCGTCTCCTCCATGCTATGCTATGACTTCAGTTGATACTTATTGTCATCAAGACCGGAAAAATTACAATACTAATTACTGGTGATAAACGCGTTGGCACTATGTAATATTTGTCAGGCGTTTCAACGTTAGAGCAGTGGTGGCTGAGTGGTAACGACCGATTCAAACCTAGCCAGGTGCCTTACTTTATGTAATTTACATCATCACCACTGTTTTCAAAACGGAGAAGGGAAACAGTCGTGAGGAAACCGGCATGTCCTGGAACCAAAAATTCGAAGACATGAGACATCCGTCAACCCGTACCAGGCCCGCGTGTTGGATTACGGTCCATTTCCTATATTGGTGATATAAGTAATTTGATCATACTTTTAAAACACAATACCATTCGGTTTCCTACTCATGATGTAGGTATTATGAGTATGAGGATATCTATTTCCTCACACTCGTAACAACTCCCTAGCGCTGCCTCATGAATGAACTAGCTTGGAACTGTGTAGTATTCTCTTTAAAAAAGTATCATCAATTTACTTATATCATCAATATATCTCCCCTTACCCTACTAGAGAGAAGCTCAGAGTCACAGCAGCGGGAACATTATAAGGATCTTGTTATGCTACGCTATGTTCCAACGTTGGGAAATGCTTTTGTCCAGCAGTGGACTGGTGCAGACTGATGATGTTGATAGTTCAGCAGGATACGTAACCGGACAGTCAGTTTCTTAACTAAAATGTCACGAGTTCATACACAATTGTCTGGCAGAGATCGTGTATAGCGATAAAGTCGCCCATTGTAGGTTGGCAAGTGTTTTACATATAAATTTTCCTTTTACGTTACTTGGTTTAAATGCAATAAAGCAAATAATATATAATAAAATAATAAATACTTTAAAATATCGGTAAGCCAAAGAAGCCACCAAATTCAATAGGTAACGTTGTATACTGAAAATTATACAGGATATAATTGGTTTTTTTTTCATCAATATTAAAATCAGGTTTCCTATTTAATCCTCAGACACGTGTAACTTAAAAAAGAAATTGAATAGAAATATTTTTGTTTGAATTTTTCCTGTTTGTTTGGTATTATGTTACTTGTTTTTTTTTTGGCAATTCGTAAACAGATAATCTGCCTCAATGCTCACCTTACAATGGCATACTCACAGAGTCCAAAATTAAAGGAAAAACCTGCCAAGTGAAAGCTGGACTCGCTCACGTAGGGTTCCGTACCGTCCGTAGAAAAAAATCAGCAAATAAAAAGTCACGTTCGTTGCACGTGAGCCCCACTTAAATATTTATTGTATTAGGTTTTTTTTATGGTAGGTAAAAATCTCTTACTTTCTAAACAACCTACCCCGTGCCTTCCTTGCCTTATTCCCACAGCCCCAGTGTAACGCTTTCGCACCAACACTCAGCTCCGGGAGTTACAATAACTCCTACCCCAAATTAGGTAGAATTCAAGTCGTGAGCATTATTCTTACCAAGGTGCTACTCACCATACTACTCGTAATTGCATTAGTTCTATTGTTGCGCATATCAAAAATGTTATTTTAGCGAGAACTAGTTATTAGCATAATTGGACTGCTTTGATATATGTTTTGAAGGATTTGAAAATTAAATAGGAAATAGTTAGTTGTGGTTTTTCCCAATGGTTATGTTTGTGACCCTTGAAGCAACGAATACATCTCTTTAACTCCTAGATTCCCGAGAGGACACTGGTATCCTCTCGTGATTTAGCGCCATTCTGTTAAACACCAAGCGAACGTCGATTCGCATCATTACATAGTATAAAACAAAGTTGCTTGCCGCTGTCCCTCATCATCATCATCATCAATTCAGCCGAAAGACGTCCACTGCTGGACATAGGCCTCCCCCAAACGTCGCCACAACGACCGGTCTCGTGCGTCTCGCCAGGTCCAGGTCGTCGGTCCACCTTGTGGGAGGCCTACCAACACTACGTACTACTACGTACGCGGTCGCCACTCCAGAACTTTTCAGCCCCAGCGGCCATCTGTTCTGCGTGCGATGTGCCCTGCCCATTGCCACTTAAGTTTGGCGATTTTGGAGTTTGCGGATCTCTTCATTTCTGATTCGATCACGCAAGGAAACTCCGATCATAGCTCTTTCCATTGCCCTTTGAATCGTCTAATAAGGCCCATTGTAAGCGACCACGTTTCGGAGTCATCACTGGCAACACACACTGGTCATAGACTTTCGTCTTGAGACACTGTGGTATATTGGACGAGAAGACACCGCGCAGCTTCCCGAACGCTGCCCAGCCGAGTCGGATTCGACGATTCGCTTTCGCTTTCGATTCGCTGTCCTTATGTATGTTTAAATCTTTAACATTACACTACAGATTTTGATGATATTTTTTTTTAATAGATAGAGTGATTCAAGAGAAAGGATTATGTGCATAATACATGCATAATTTATTCAATATCAGTACCCGTGCGAAGCTGGGGCGGGTCGCTAGTAGATTATAATAATCCCGGAACCCAAGCGCTGTCGAGCTGAGCTATCACAAGATACATCTTGGTGACAGACGGATAGCAAAGTAATAGCAAATGAGTTTCGTTTTCAGCCTTTGAGTATGAAACCCTAAAGGTGACCAAAGCCGCTTTGCGCCGCTAGATGCCGCGGAAGCTTGAGGCGTCGCGATAAGATTTAAATCCCATTTGTACTCGTAAATCCTATTGCTTATCCTTACTACTTTATTTTGAAATGGGTTGACATTGGCAGAAAATAATATGTCCATTTTATAAAGCAGCTGCGCGAGTTAGCCTATGTGAAATTATCTCAAAAGAAAATTCACTACTCTCTTTTGCTGAAAAAAACATATACTAAAAAGTACTGAGTAACAGGTTTTTTTCACGATTTCAGGTTCTGCGCTTAACCGTAGCAACGGGATCATTATTTTCTTCTTCTTATTATTATTTTTTAAATCAACTTTTTATTCTGCATTATTATGTACCAACTCCCATTAAAACATTACATCCTATTTTAAGAATAATAAAACCCTTTTAAACCAGTGGTGGCCGAGTGATAAACACCCCGACTTACGAGTTGTAGGTCGCGGGTTCAAACCCAGCCAGGCGCATTACTTTGTGTAATTTATTTCATCACCACTGCTCTCAAAACGGTGAAGGAAAACATCGTGAGGAAACCGGCATGTATTAGAACCAAAAATTCGAAGACATGTGACATCCACCAATCCGCACTGGGCCCGCGTGGTGGATTATATGGCCCATTCCCTCTCCTAGAGAGAGGAGGCCTGTGTTCCTGCAGTGGGAACATTAAAAGGCTGATGATGATGATGATGATGAAAACCCTTTTAAATCTGTTTTCATAACAAATCTTGTTTTAATACTTGATTATATATTTCAAAACTTACTTTAGTATTTACTTATTTTAATTATAAGAGAGAGAAATAATGTGGAACATTACTTCCAAACCCTTTCAAGTTTCTCTACAGTTCTCCTGGCTGGTCCTGTGTTGTTTTTACCTAATACATGAAAGTGTGATTGCATTAGCAACAGATGTTGCTGCCAATCTCTTTAATGAGTTCAACGGGTGAACTAGAAATTGCAACCTTTTTCCCAGTTTTAAGGAGAAGGGAACGTAGTAAGTTGCATCTAACAGCTGGGTTTTCTAATTTATTTAATCCTTTAAATTGTTGGTTTTTTATTTTCTTATTTTTAAAGTCAGGTCTGGTCTGCTGGGAAATCATCTTTTTGGAGAAATTAAAATTTGTCTGTCCCGAATTCCACTTTGCAATGTTTTTGTTTAGAAATCTTTATACAATTCAAAGTTCCCACCTCGTGTTTCTGTCTGTTTGCGATAAACTCAAAAATTAATGAACTGATTTTCATATGGTTTTCACCTTAAAACAGAGTGATTTAGTTATCTAAATCATTTATAGGTTTAGTGTGCCTATAATAATCGGGTCGTTATTAATAAATATTATAAGAAAATATTTATTTTCCAGTTATTTTTATCTACACTAATATAATAAAGAGGTAAAGTTTGTTTTTTTGTTTGTAGGAGGTAATCTCTGAAACTAATGGTTCGATTGGAAAAATTGAAGCTATAATAGAAAGCTACTTTACTCCTGAGTGACATAGGCTATAAATTATTTATATAACATGGATATTAACCGAGCTATCACAACTTTTGTCTCACAAATTTTCCGCGGACGAAGTCGCGGGCAGAAGCTAGTCTACACTAATATAATAAAGAGGTAAAGTTTGTTTTTTTGTTTGTAGGAGGTAATCTCTGAAACTAATGGTTCGATTGGAAAAATTGAAGCTATAATAGAAAGCTACTTTACTCCTGAGTGGCATAGGCTATAAATTATTTATATAACATGGACATTAACCGAGCTATCACAACTTTTGTCTCACAAATTTTACGGACGAAGTCGCGGGCAGAAGCTAGTTTTAAATATTTTCATAGGTTTTTATCCTTAACTGTTTTTCAAGTCTGAGAACTATTTTATAAGAATAAATTAACCTTGAACTCATTGTACTTTCCTAGTATACTACAGAAAAACAGCAACAATTATGTAGTACTTTGAAATCATAAGCCTAATAGACGCTCTAACAATCTCAAGTTTCTACAAAATATTTATTTCAAGTAAACACAACAACACACAAAAATAAAACTCAATTTTTTACTATATTTCTAAGACGTCAAGGTTTTCTAGGAATTTGTTACAAACAATTATGCTCATCTCATTTGCAAATTCTTTACCCAACAATCTGATAAAATAATCTTATGTTCAGGGAACTCAGTTTTATTATGCCTCGGGTATTTTGTTACAAGTAATTGTTATAAATTGATTTTATAATCGGCTTTGTTCGAAACCCTAAGGCGAGGCTTCGTCAGTATACAAGTACACTTTATTTACAAAGTCCCTTTCTTAAGTTGCTTTAAAACAATGGCTTATGTTAAGAGAGCCCTTCCCGAATCGTCTATAATCATCAACGTGGTTTAAAGCTTTAAATGTCACCGTCATCATCATTTCAGCCGAAGGAAAAATGGGGTTGTACTTAGTGCAAATACAAACGTAAACAAAAATCATATAAGAACTAAATAATTTATAAATAGATACATATATACGTCGGCTCGTGTGTAGGATGGTTTTCGAGCTCTCGTCTGTCAGATCTATCATGTGGGTCTATGTGGGTATCGTGCAATGAATAACAACGGGTAGGAGTTGAATCGGTTTACTTCTCAATACATTTCGGTACAGTGCACTGTTGTCACAAATTACAAATTACAACAAAACGGACAGTTTCAGAACGTCTTGACTCTGCGACGGCTTGGCTGAGAGTGTCCCCGCTTCCCGGGCGGGTTGGTTCACCCCGCCACAAGCTCGTAGCAAAGCGGATACGTGACCGACTCTGTCAAGCGCGCCATCTTTATTTAGTTCTTCTAGTTGCCACTAGATGGCGTGCCTTGTCTGGTTGTCGACAAATCGAAGCCGTTTCCGACATATACATACATACAAAATATATACAGGCAAGAGAATAAGTGGTAAAAGGACAAGATCACAGCGTCAAGTAATGCTCCTTCACAAGCCTTTTAAAGACAGGCAGTGTTTGCGCACGTTTTATCGTCACAATGTGTATTACATGTACATAGTCAGATTTAGTGTAAATATTTAAGTTTTTATTATATTATATTATTCATATTCATGTCCTAGAACCAAAAATTCGAAGACATGTGACAACCACCAACACGCATTGGGCCCGCGTGGTAGATTACGGCCCATTCCCCTCTCTTAGAGAGGAGGCCTGTGTCCCTGCAGTGGGAACATTAAAAAGGCTGATGATGAATGTATTATTAATTACTTTCTTAATTTGTATATGGAATTCAAAGTTAATTAGTACCTACACCTATATATTCTCATTAGCAATACTAGTTAACTTTTCAAATTAATTAGCACAACTTACCAAGGCATGTAAGTTTTGCTAATGAGAAAATGTAGGAACCTTGTATAATTTAATTACATGAGGAATGTTTATATGCCTGAACAATATATTCACAGTTTGTTTTCAACAGTTAGTTATAAAATTAAATGAATTAAGAAGAAAAGTGAAGAAATAAATTGGTTTACGTATATCTCGATCACAACACAACATAATCAGACTTATAATGTTCCTACTGCTGGGACTCACGCCTTCTCTCTAAGAGCGAGAATGGGCCGTTATCCACCACGTGGGCCCAGAGGATTCTTGATGTTTTTTAATAGTTTTGGTTGGTGAATGTCATGTTTTTTAATTTTTTTGGTTGGTGAATGTCATGTTTTTGAATTTTTGGTTCTAGGACATATCGATTTCCTCACGGTGCTTTTCTTCACAGTTTTGAGAGCAGTGATGATGAAATATAATACACAAACTAATGCGCCTGGTGAAATCAGTTGTGAATTTTCCGACTTAATAATTGTAGATCTCGAGTTTAATCCCAGTTAGGTGCGTTACTTTGTATAATTTATTTCATCACCTCTGCTCTCAAAACGGAGAAAACATCGTAAATTCATGAGATACAGCCTGGTGAGAGACGTACAGACAAACGGACGGGCAGCAGAGTTTCAGTGATAAGGTTTCGTTTTACCCTTTGTGTACGGAACTCTATAAACAAAAGGAAATTCCAGCTATCTTTAAACCTTTCGACAACTGTAATTATAGACACAATTAAAAGACAATAGATTTGCGGACACAGATGTCCTCTTGAAGCTTAATGAATTAATACACATTTCAACTTTAGGGGTATGTGGCACAGAGAGTAGAGTCCCACATACCTCCGACCTCCATATCTCCGACCAGACAGATGTTATAGTCTGGTGGGCTACTGCCCGATAGTTGACTTTTGGCCGTCGCATATCTTCATATCGCGCGGAGAACTTATGTGATGTCATAAATCATCATCCTTATTAATATTCCCACTGCTGGGACACAGGCCTCCTCTCTAGGAGAGGGAATCGGCCATAATCCACCACGCAGGCCCAGTGCGGGTTGGTGGATGTCACATATCTTCGAATTTCTGGTTCTAGGACATGCTGGTTTCCTCAAGATGTTCTCCTTCACCGTTTTGAGAGCAGTGGTGATGAAATAAATTACACAAAGTAATGCGACCGGCAGGGTTTGAACACACGACCTACAACTCGTAAGTCGTGGCCTTTACCACTCAGCCACCACTGCTGTCATATAGATGTCATAAGTGGCGCTACACAACAATATAATGGCTACACGAGAAGAATCTCTAAGGAGGTCAGATATATAATACAATATGGCGATGGTAGATTACGAGCTGAACTCCCCTTCAGTAATTAGTGAGCTACACAGAACATAAGGTCATAAGGACGCCATTTTGTCGACGATTATGTCCGATTAGCTATTAACTATGGCTTCGGTTTCTCTTAAACACTGTTATATTAGATATTGCGTTGGGCTAGACGTTAAATTATAACAGTTGACCTCGATCTTCAAGTATAAGCAACGTGTGCTGAGGTCAGTTTATAGATAGGTAAAGCGAGCAATGGATAGCTCGCCATTCAGTCGTCTGGTAACGATCCAGGGGCCCTAGACAAGTGGCAATCGCTCCGTGTCGAATCCATATCTAAGTTCGATTTCGCCTTAACGATGTCGACCACAAAATGGTAGACAAAGTGACATTGACTAACATATCAATAAGTCGAAGTGTTGGTTCGATAAAATAACAACTTCTTGGCTATGGTTATCGAATTAAAACGTCCAATTTGACGTATAAACAACTAATAACAATTAGCGAATCGAAAACGTTTGACCACGTGACTTTTCGAAGGCATATGTCAGTTCCATACATTTTGAGTTTCGAATTTCGTTATCGTTAGTGAGAATGTGACTTTGTCTAAGCCCCCAGATCATGCCAGGTCGTCGACGGCGCGTTCTGTTCCCGCGCACTTCAAGGAATTGTCAGCAGAAGTAGAGGCCCAACTGCAGGGCCGAAGCCTACTAAGGCTCCGGTCCAGTTACTGAAAGGAAGGTTCGACCCCGGTATGAGGGCTAAGATAGAACGGGGGATAAATTGTTTAGTCTGTAAAAGTCTGACACCGTTTTTCGCTCTGCCTAAGGGAGGGATTTGACATTAGACGATTTTTCCCACCATACAAAAATAGATAGGTAAACGCTTAGCCACAACTATAATTTTTTTTTCTAATTTTATTAGGGACTTAAATATAGTTACCTCTTAGAGCATTTAACCTTGCTCTAAGAGTTACCTACATGCTAGAAAACAAATAAAAAAATCCTTAAAACTGTTTGGACGCACAAACATCTAACCCATTTCAATACTTACATCTTACCATATAATAAGAAAAGTGAAGAGTTGTGGTAAGAGTTAACAAAATAATTCCTTATTCGAAAGCCTATATAACTAAATTAATTATATCTATAACAACATTTATCGATGAAATTAGGGGTAACAAAATTCCGCTCGTCTGTAAAAGCACTTACGATTATGAGTGGCCAACCCGAGATAAATTTCCATTTAACGGCTCTTACGTGATTATGATATTGTTACACATATTTCCCGAGATATATTGGAAACACAGAACATTTATATATTGTGGATAGTATCTAGGTTTCTATTAAAATCAAATATCATAAAGTGGTTCTAAACATTTCTGCTTTCCTCACGACGTTTTCCTTCATCAATTTATATCCTAGCGATAGACAGGCAGGTTCATAGAAAATATTGAAAAGTTAAAACAAAAGTCCGCTGCAGCGCTTCATTGACATTATTCCTTCTAACAAAACTTTTAAAACATAAAGCGCTGTCACGCTGCGTTAACATTAAAACTACACTAATGTCATTAATGTAAAGGCTTGCAGATCACCTGAGTGGAGTAAAATGAATACACGGTACGCCTAATTGATAGTGCGTAGTACCAAGTATTATGGGGTGAATAGAAACAAAAATTTTATTAGAATGATTTCTTTGATTTCATTTTTAATAAAGCATTTTTTTTTTCAATACTGAATTTAAAAAGAAAATTAAATGCTGCGAACAGTATTTAAATAACGTGAAAAAAACACAAAACATTGTTTCTATTCACCCCTGAATTGAATCTATTCACCCCGTTTTCGATACATATCCATTATCGATGTTTTGAAAGTAGTGATAATGTCCCTCCTCATACAATTTATACATAGGTTCGTGTACTCACTTGGATGCCGGGTTGATATGAATGAAGCCGACCTTGACGGAGACCACGTTGTCCTGCCTCTCCGAGGGTGTGGTGCAGTGTGATGAGCAGTTCTCCACCCGGAGAGAGTGTGGAGTCATCGCGCTGGAACAATAACAAATGACGAACTGTCACAACATACAGGTATGAAAAGATGCAGGCAGGATTATTCGAAAGAATTGCCATAGCTCTGGACAGCAAAGGACAACTGAAAAGCACGGCGGGGTTTTGTCAGAAAAATTCTGACACTTCCTCTCCCACCATCCTGGTGGGTGTGGTTTTGTTTTTTGTTTTTTTTTTTTAAACGTTTCTCCACACTAAGAATTACTCCTGTGTCGTGGGTTCGTTCACAAACATGTAAAGTCACATACACAAGATACCCAGACCCGGAGCCACTATCTATAGGCCATATACCAAATATTTACCAAATATTTGTTCCGTTATTTGAGGACTTCTTGCTTAAAAATAAGAAGTATATAGTATACTCTAAGTTACATTCTATTGGAAACAGCGATGAGTCGGAATCCCAAATTTCGATCCCTTTAATTTTGCCGAAGTCTGTGTTTCTTGATAGCTACAACATAAGGGTCTTTAAGTCAAGGATGAATAGGTTACTTCTAGGCAAGCATGCTCCATGGCCGGCTACGTCATCGCTTACCATCAGGTGAGACTGTGGCCAAACGCGAGCCTATTTAGAATTAAAAAAAATATTGATAGGCTCACGACCACTATCTTATCTGATGGCAAGTGAAGGTGGGGAACGCTTGCATAGACGTAACCTATTCACTCTTAACGTAATGTTCTTCAAGTTCAAAGTTGTAGCTAGTAAAAACATACGCTCCCGCAATCGACCTTATGATATAGAGGGAAAAAGAAATAAAGAAATAGCATTTATTTAGACTTGTACAAAAAAAAGAATACTATAATATGCTTATAATACTATGTTTTTTAACCGCGTGGTCAATCTTAATGTTCGAGCAAGCAAAGGATTCTAAAATCCTCAGCAAGGCAATTGAATGTTGCGAAATATGTTACATTAAAAAGTTTGCTCCAAAGTCTTCGTTTATCTTCTCAGTGTATTCTATGTATAAAAGAGATTGGATCAGCAATTCAAATAATGTTACCAGACCGAAAAACGATTTAAAACTTTCAGAAAAACTCACGCATTTTTTCGCATAGCGTTATGTCTACTCTAGCGTAAACTAGGACCGCACGTGTTTGATTCAAACAGGCCTACCATTTTCCCACGTTTATATCTCTCGCGTACCGGTTGCCAGTACTACACACCTGACCTTTTTGAAGGTTGGTACCAATAACGTTTGTGGAATGTCGTTCAAGGCCTCCCCAGCGATGTCCTGCCATTCGCCTTGCAAATTCCTTTCGTAAACCATCCTTGTTCAACGTACAGCTTCTTAAGATTTTATTTGTGAATTCGCAGAAGTTCTGAAATAAAACTGCCAAGTGGAATGCCTCTTTTAACCTCTTCCATCCCATCTTCAAATATTTTTTGCCCCGACCCAGCAATGACGCAATTACAGATTACAGACGAAAGTAGCTCGCTTCGCAAAACTTAAGCTTACTGAAAACGTTTTACTGAAATTCTCTTTGTTCAGAAATCGATCTGGTTCATTAAGAAATTCGACGTGTACATAGATAAGCAGCATAGGCTTTTAAAATGATGAAAATCTTTATGTATATAGAGTGGTAGGTGACCGATACTTAAACATGTGATTGTAGTCATGATAAAAAACAACTTTTACTATGACATTACACCTGAAATCGCGAAAAAAATTCTGCTGGTTTTTTTCGCATTTCATTTTTTTTTCATTTTCATTGTGTTCGCCTAACAGAACTGGTCAAAATGTTGACCAGGTTTTGCTGGTATTTTTTTTTTGCAATTTCGGGTTTAATCTCATAGTAAAAGTTATTTGTTACGGTCACTAATTATATTGCCAGTCGGCCTGTATATAAAAGGTTCACTGACTCTTCAACGCAAAACCCTTTAACCTACAACCTATTTTTTTTTAACAGAGGTCCCTTTTATATGTAGGTACTTATGATTTTTATAAGGAATAAAACTGAGTTTTTTAATAGTAACTCTCCAAGGGGTTGAAATAGGGTCAAAACTTTTAACTTTTCTTGCAAACGTAACCGCTGCCAAAAGTTAGTCATAAATATATTATCATACTTTCCGTTTCCAAAAAATCTGACGATTTTACTTCTCTGTGTGGTGAAATTTCGTGATAATTTCATTGTTGAGTTTTGCTTACTAAGAGCACCTCGTATATAAATATTTTTCATTACTCATACTCTGAAAGTAGGGGTAAAGTTGCCTGCGGACAGGGTTGGAAGAAGTACTTTTACTCCCTAGGGAGTTTTACTTTACAACTGACAGTTGTTTTTTTAATATTTAGACAGCAAATATTTAAAAAAAAACTAGTTCTATTTTGACATTTCTATTGAACCGTGACCCGAAACTTTATACCGAATTAAAATGACATAGAAATAGAAATAATTTAAGAATACTTTTTTTAATGACTTTATTTTAATTTACTTTCAATTATTTCATTAAAACTAATATATATTTGAGAAAAATGTTGACCAGACCCATTTTTACAACGACAAAATGAAAACTATTGACTGAAAAGCCAGGGAGCCGAACACTGAAAAAAAGAATTGGCGGGTAAATGGTAGACTCTCTATAATCTGTGGCCGATTTGATCTTTCCTTTTTTTTTCGAGGTGTATAGTTTTGCTTACATTTTGCTAAATCTCTGTTACAAGAAATTTTTATTAACACGTTATCGTGTGTTCATCAGCTTCAGTTATAAATTTAACGCAAAATTCCGCTTACCGCCTAAATCAATAGAAATATACCTACCTAAAAACATACCTTTGACGACGATTCAGGCCTTTGACGACGACTCAGGTTTTTATTATTTTTATTTTCCTCGTATTCGTAATGAAAAGCACAGTGTTTACCTCGGGTTCAAAAGTTATTTAGTCCCTCGAACTATTAGCGACCTCGCTCTCGCTCGGTCGCCAAGAAATTTCTCGGGACTAAATAACTTTCTTTCATCCCTCGTATAACAATGTACTATATCATATTTAAATATTTGCATGCCAGATCATAGCGTAACGTGTCTTTACTGTAATAAATATGTTATCATGTCCTGTACCACATTTAAGGCAAATAAACGACTTTCATTTTGACTAAATGATAATGATAAATAATATTTATTTTTGAAAACAGGTTTTCCATAACACTTTTACACGTCAATTTTTTTTTTGTCAGTTTAAACTAGATGAGTCCGGTGTTTCCTAGCTGAGTCTAATTAAATTTTCAGTCGCAACACGGTTTTTGGAGAGCAAACATTCAAAATTTATAATTAAGGAGACGGGATAATAACCCAGGTTACTATTAAATTTTCCGCTGCCAATTTTCGCTTAAGTTAAAACAAAGGTTTATTTACTAATGGTATTAATTAGGTAAGGGGAAACTCAGTCAGGAAAATGAGAGTTTTGGTATAAAGGAGCTTAGCTTTGTAGGTTATTGGTGCAATAAAGATGAACAGGTTAGGGTTGAGGGTGGGTCCGGAAGAGTTATCGCAACCTTGGAACGCAAAAGGCAACTAGAGGAATAATAGTACATTGTTATACGAGGGATGAAAGTTAGTTATTTAGTCCCGAGAAATTTCTTGGCGACCGAGCGACAGCGAGGTCGCTAATAGTTCGAGGGACTAAATAACTCTTGAACCCGAGGTAAACACTGTGCTTTTCATTACGAATACGAGGAAAATAAAAATAATAATAAAAACCTGAATTGTCGTCAAATGTCTTCGTGTTTTTAGGTAGGTATATTTCTTTTGATTTAGGCGGTAAGCGGTTTTCTCCTCAAAGAATCTTGCGTTAAATTTATTATAACTGAAGCTGATGAACTTATCGTATTAATACAAATTTCTTATAACAGAGATTTAGCAAAATATAAACAAAACTCTACACCTCGAAAAAAAATCAAAAAAGACCAAATCGGCCACAGATTATAGAGAGACTTTACCCGCCATTTTTTTTTTTTTAGTCGTCGTCTGGCTATTCAGTCAATATTTTTCATTTTGTCATTGTAAAAATTGGTCAGGTCAACATTTTTCTCAAATATAATATTAGTTTTAATGAAATAGTTGAAAGTAAATTAAAATAAAGTCATAAAAAAAAGTATTCTTAAATTATTTCTATCTCTATGTCATTTTAATTGTACTGGCAGTATAAAAAATCGGGTCACGGTTCAATAGAAATGTCAATATTGAACTAGTTTTTTTTTAAATATTTGCTGTCTAAATATTAAAAAACAACTGTCAGTTGTAAAGTAAAACTCCCTAGGGAGTAAAAGTACTTCTTCTAACCCTGTCCGCAGGCAACTTTACACCTACTTTCAGAGTATGAGTAATGAAAAAGTAGTTTTTATTCAGTAAAAATCTGACACTGATTTTGTTAGATAACGGCAATATAACTTGTTGATGCTAGCGTAATATTTTTTAAGTTAAATCTTTTAAATTTTGTATGTAAAAATTTGGAAATTGCTTTTTTTTAAAAATAACTTGTCATGTCATCTAGTTTGCAAAAAATATATTATACTAGCGACCCGTCCCAGCGTCGCACAGGTACTGATATTGGATATATTAGGTATGCATGTATTATACACATAAACCTTCCTCTTGAATTACTCTATCTATTAAAAAATTGCGTAGTTTTAAAGATCTAAGCATACATAGGGAAGAAGCGACGAGTTTTTATACTATGTAATGATGATAAGTATATGTATTAGTGTGATGGTTTTATCAACCAAGCCATGAGGGCTTGGAGTATGTCAGTTAAATAATAAAGGAATAAAAAATAAAACCTCTGCTATTTGCTAATGGATTTCGCTGAAAACAGCATCAATACCGCGTTAGTCGCATCGTGAATCACAATTGGATTGGAACGTATTGAAGCTCTTTGACGTTCATTCTGACATTCCCTTTTTAACCGACATCGAAAAAAAGTTAATTCTATGTTTGGCTGTATGTATTTTTTTTTATATCTCTCGTCTATTGTGAACCTTTTTTTAAACATTTTTTGTTTTCAACAAAAAACTATAACCAACTGCAATGTAAAAACAACTTTAATTTCGAAAGTCAGTGTTTAATAACTAAGAGACCAAACTTTTTTGTTTTTTTTTTTTGTTTACATTGAGGTCAATTGTACTTTTTTGTAAAAAGATTTTTTTTTATATATAGAATGCTAGCAATCTGTAGCTGTACTTCACCAAGGATGTTATATCTCTATCCTACTGATCACTGCATTACACTGCACAGAGGTTGTACTACAACGCGAGCCTCAGTTGTCACCTCCGCGCCTGCGTTCTGCAAATCTGTCAAAATAATTATCATTTATTGACTTGTTTACAAACGGCTTGCCGCAGCCCTGGAACGCAAAAGGTAACTGATTAACGAAACCACAGGTTTGAGTCAAAGTCTGAGCCACCCTTTCGTCCTGAACGAGAGTAGTTATTTAATGTTTTCAAACTGACAAAAAGGTACACAAACATAAATAACTCAAAAAGACACGGTTGGTTTCGACAAACTCCAAATCCAAGTGAATATAATTGAGTGGTTTTGCAAAACCTACGTTAAAATATCCCGAGCACCCAACCCTACAGTAGCTGAATGCTATTTAGAACACCCGCTCGACTATTCTAAGTTAAAATATGAATGGACATAGTACCTTGTCGAAATGTGGTAAACGGTACAATATACAAGTGTGTAAAAGGTCGCACACAAAACAAAGCGCTGCTATAAAATGACGAGGAGTATATAACACTCGTTTAAAAATAAAAGCTAGTTCAAAAAGGGTCCATTTCTTCTGTCGTGAGTGGAGAGGAGAAAATAAGTGACAAGTGTTTTTATTAAAGTGGCTTGGGTAGAGTACAGTCGAGCTATTCTCCGCTTCGTGCTTCATGCTCGACTTTATTGTACCCACAGATAAAGATATACCTAGACAACGCAAGAGCAACTACTTCGCGTATTGCTTCGGTACAAAAATCGTAAGCGGTCACTTTCGCGGTCAGTCTACATCGGTGTACAGCGCTAGTCGGACATCTGTTAAAAATATAAAAATGATTAATTGTACTGGCAAGGCGGTTTTGGAGCGATTTGATTTTCCCATCACAAATAGTGCTTGTGACGCCATAGGTCGTCAAAAAATGGCACGCTTGGTTTCCATACAGATTGTGATATGCTTGCGTTATCTAGGTATATCTATATCTGTGGTTGTACCTATCTCGGGGCCGCGTATTCATTTGTTTTATTTTAAAGTCCGCACAGCTCCGCTCCGCTCGACTTGGGGTGCTTTTAATATTGTACGGGATTTCCCTGCATGCGGGGCTGCTGCCTAGGATCACGTTCCGCGTCCTGCTTGCAAATCCCACGAATTACAAATAAATAGTTGTATGAAAAGTACATTTACGGAGTGTACGCGTGCGTGATCAATACCGTACGATATTAAAAACATCCTTACACTGGTTTTTTTTTTAGGGTGGGACAAATCATCTAATGATGAATAATGACTAAACGAAAACAATGTCAGACTCTTACTGATTAAACGATCCACCCCTTTCCTTCTAAGCCTTCATACCCGGGTCGGACCTTCTTTTCAAAAGCCGGACCGGGTGGGCAAGCTTCTATAGACTTCGGCCCTGCAGTTGGGCATCTACATTTACTGACAACTCCTTGAGGCCCGCGGGAGCAGAGCGCACCGTCGATATCCTTACACTGTCCTCACTGATGCGGAGTGAAAATTTTCAAGTACTGTGTTTGGCCAATTCACGGGCCGCTTCTCTCCAATCCGCTCAGTTGTACGCCAGTGGAAACGCGCCCTAAAGTGATATGCGCCGGGTTCGGGTAATGGATATCGAATATCGATACTGTTTATTTTTGCCTCTGGTATTGCCTTGTTGAAGAATTTGTGAAATATCAGCCAGCTAATATGTAGATGAAAGCAGTGGTGGCCGAGTGGTAAAGGCCCCGACTTACGAGTTGTAGGTCGCGGGTTCAAACCCAATTTGTGTAATTTATTTCATCACTACTGCTCTCAAAACGGTGAAGGAAAACATCGTGAGGAAACCGGCATGTCCTAGAACCAAAAATTCGAAGACATGTGACATCCACCAATCCGCACTGGGTCCGCGTGGTGGATTACGGCCCATTCCCTCTTCTAGAGAGGAGGCCTGTGTCCCAGCCGTGGGAACGTTAAAAAGGCTGATGACGATGATGAATATGTAGATAGGTGAAGGTCTGAACATACCGAAATTATTTCCGGTAAAAGAGCAATCTAATTTTGTTTAATTCTATACTAACATAGTTTTTTTATGGGTGTGATTACTAACATAATATGGACTCGGTCTGAAATTTTTTGGTCAACTTCTAATCTAACTGGAAGCGAATGAATACCAGTATTTAATTTGAATTTGAACGATGAAATATTTGAACTTGTGGAATATCAGTCAGCTAATATGTTTGTTTTGATTATTTTCGCTAAAAGCTGTTGATCCCGGCTGTTGGTACGTATAGCAAACAGCCACGAAAACTGAATACTATATTGGGTAAGAATAATATGATACCCAATCACTGGATTGTGAAGGTAAATTAGGCAGTCGATTCAAATTAAATACTAGTATTAATCCGCATCCAGTTAGATTTGAAGTTGACCCCAAAATATTTAGAAAAAAAAAATCAGACCGAGTCCATATTATTATGTTAGTCATTACACCCATTAAAAACTATGTTAGTATAGGATAAAATAAAAGAGAAATCTTAATTTAAATATCTTTTACGCACACCAGACACACTGTACATGAACCCAGTGCGTTAAAGTGGCATAACGCGGCTTATCACTGATGACCCTCAGAATGCTTAGCCGCTCCCACGCATTCTGCGTATCATGGACGCTACCCACTTATGGTTAACACTTTAACAACAAATAAAACCAAAACGATCCTCAATTAGAAAAGGTTCGGAGCTACTACTTTAAAGCCATCAATATGTGACATTACCCGTGGTATTGGGCAGTAATTGCGTTGCAAAACCAGCTGGCAGCCCTTTCTTTACCGCTAGATGAGATTTTTCATTAAAGCTCAACTCTTATCTGAATAAAAGCTAAGAAATAAACTGGCAGGCTTATTTACGACGTACAATATTAAAAGCACGTTGTTCTTTGACCTAGCTCAAGTTAAATATCTATTAAGTCTGTAAATAAACTGAAAAAATCAGGTCGTTGCCTCAGAGAGTGAAAGAAGCAGCTGTTTAAACAACTACTTTTGTATCATGACCCAGTTCTGGCCTTTTTTCACGTGGGAAATGATTGAATAACTGGTGAAGGAGCACTATCACTTTTAATTTTTCTTCTCCTTTCTTTACTGTATATTTTAAAATTTATTGGTTTACTAGCTTTTGCCCGCAGCTTCACCCGCGTGGTATTGGGGTTGAGGTTTCCGGGATAACAAGTTTTTAATGAAAATATTTTTTTTTTTCATAACAAGCTTTTATAGCAGCGGTATATAATAATATAATTAAAACTCGTCAAGACGATTCACACGAGTCCAAACTCGACGTGGTTGTGCCGTTTAATTACAGAGTTCCTATGGCTACCTCGTGATTCCATCATCAGATCAGCTCCATGTCATCATAATATTGCATTGTCATCCGAACTAAACGTGTATACCAAATTTCAGCTCAATCGGAAACCGGGAAGTGGATCAAATTTAAGTTGCAAGATTTGATTACAGAACGACAGACAACGGGACAGGTGAAACTAAATAAAAGCTTGTAAAAAGTAGCCTATGTCCTATTCCGGAGTATATCCTATGCCTGTGCCAAATTTCAAACATCCAAACATCTAAACATCCAAACATCGTAACTTTCGCATTTATAATATTAGTAAGATCATTTGATAATTTATTTATATTCTTTGTGTATATATATATATATATTATATTTCATTATTTATGTTGTTGTACACTGACAACCCTAAATATTTTCTTTCGATCAGTCCATCCAAAGGTTGTCTGGTAGAAATTGCTCTATGCAATAAGACCGCCTATGTACACTTATTTTTTATTAATGTTTGTCCTATGATTTTTTTTTTTTTTTATGGTAGGTGAAAATCATCCAATGACGAAACCCGCTCTTGGGCGGAGCGGGAGACCAGTGTCAGACTCTTACTGACTAAAAAACCTACCCCGTACCTTCCTTGCCTTATTTCTGGAGTCGAGGTAACAGTTTGCACATACCCTCTAGGACAAAGCTAAGGTGTGCAATAAAGTTATAAAAAAATAAATAACTTCTAAAGCTCTGGGTGGCCCGAGATAGATTGTCAAAATCTAATTACTATAATACCCAAACCCCACAGTGATCCTTTAGTTCAGCTTTATTGCGAGGTCTAAGGTAATTCTTCCGAACAAACTGCATCCCTAGCAGGCATTGACTCTAATTGGCCCCTACATTTTCGCTGATATCTCTTTGAGGCGCGCTTGGAACATAACAAGCCTTTTATTCGGGCTTGGTTCTTAACAGATGGACGGTGAGCTACTCACGACTCGCCGTTTGCAAACCCATGCAACAGCTTTAATTCACGTTTAAGAAATTTGTGAGTCATTGCTTTAAGTTTTACAAATTTTTAACTAAATTGACTATAAATCTTATTTCGTTTGGTAAGGATCTTAAAAATGGGCCCTCAATCCAGATTCATACACCACGCGGGCCCAGTTCGAATTGGTGGATGTCACATGTCTTTGAAGTTTTGATTCTAGGACATGACAGTTCTGTTCTTTTCCGTTCTGAAACTGAGTATAAAATAAATGTGTGTGTGAGTGCACAACTACATACACTGTTAAAAAATACCTAAATAAAAAACAAAATTCTAAACGTATTTTTCTTCCAAAGAGGGTTATTGAAAAAAGGTTCGCGCGATTGAAGCTCTTGTCGTTTTTAGAATTTGTTGAGCAAGTCAAGAGTTAAAACTTCAGACCAGTCTGTGAAGCCTGCCAAAGTCACGCCTGTTGACGAAGGGCCAAACTTTAATTAAAGATTTTTGTGGCCATCATGGATATCTTTTCAGTTGGGAGTTGAAATCAATTAAGAGTACAAGCCCTCTTAAATCCCTACTAAGCCTCCTACTGCTGTTATTTTCTCTATCTACTTAATGTTGCTAGTTTTCGAGATGTCATCAAAGATTAAGTTTCTTTATTAGGGAGCATTGGGCTGAGGGTATCTAAGGGTTGCTTCGTTCAATGTCGAATACCCCATATAGACAAAGTCACAGAGCTTACGAAAACAAAATACATTCAAATATTAACAAGTGATGTCTTGCGAAGAATTCGTCTCTCCGAATAAATTAAATATTGTTGAACTCCGAAAATCACAGTGTATTTTGTTGGACTGTTTCACGTCTTACAATATTATTATTCTCTTGCCTCGAGTAGTTGTTACAACCTCGTAGACTTCGTTAGTTTTTTTTAACAAAAAGTACTGTATTGAGCATAAGAACAATTTTACCGAGATGGCTGGCAAGATTGTATAACAATTTTATATAACCTGCAGTCCCCCTAGCCAAGTAACGATCGTTTCGTTAACGTCGAACGCTTGGGATTAGTCACGCCTTCGATTCCTTTGTTCTGACCATATGACAGAGCCAACACTCTGTTGTGTTTTCACGTCATCTGTTGAGATGACGTCATAACAAAGGAATTAGGTCGAGGTCAACTCAAAGCGTTCAACGTTAGCGAAACGATCGCAGCTTCGTTAGAGAATATCTTAATATATAATAGTGTAGTGAATATGAGTTTATATGTTAGTGAACATAACCACAATACTACGGAATAATTCTTCTTATAAAAAAACAAAACAATATTTTTTTTTTTTTATGGTAGGTATAAATCATCCAATGATGAATCAGTTTCAGACTCCTATTGACTAAACAACCTACCCCGTTCCCACGTTGCCATATATACCGGGGTCAGAGCCTTCCTTTCTTATGAACCCTTAGCTCCGGTTGGCTTCGACCCTTCTGCAGGGTCCCTACGGTTATATTCATGGATGGTGACATTTTCGCAATTAATTGTAACTTACAACATAAATGTAAATCGTCTCATTTTGTCGGGAATATCAATGTCTTTCCACGAAGAACGTAAAGGCTTTTTAGCAATGCATATCGTATATTTTAACAACAGGACATCGCTTTGCAACGCAATATCTGGCCAACCTGTACTTGGCCCGCGTAATGGATCACCATTCCCTCTCATTGAGAGGAGGCCAGGACGTCTACTCTCTTTCTTCGAAATTTCGTTGTCATGAAATTTCGGAAATTAAGGCTCGGCGCAAACGGACTATTTGTAACAGTAGGTATAAGTAACGAGCGACAACCACTGGTGTTTGGAAGCCACCACATTGTAAAACCCATTCTCTGCTGCAAAATCTTATGATAGACTGTTACGGAAAGTTTGCTGGCGCATGGTGCTTTGGAATGGTGATGCGAGCGATACGTAGAACGTCTAGTCGTTATAGTACGTTGGGTGTTGCAGCGTGACAGTGGCGGTGTTGGCGTTTTGTGTGGCCCGTAGCGACTGAAAGTGGCAAGCCACGGACGCTGGTGTAGCGAGTGGCGGTCACCGGCAACACGTGTGGTGCGTCGTATACAACATTCTTATAAAAGTGTGTTAAGTCGCTATCGATAGCCACTAGTGGCTGTGGTTGGTTGCCACCTTTGCACTGAGTCTAATTAAACTGATACGTGGTAGGAAACAATTGAATTTTCGATCGAAACTTCGTTTTTCGGAGAAAGAGAGTAGCCCCCCTGAGACGGCTGAGTCCCTGCAGTGGAACATTATAAGGCGGATGCTACGCTATGCCTTGCTCTAAGTGTAACACTAGAAAACACTTTTGGGTTAGTGACCCTGACTACTATGCCGGAGGTCTTGGCTTCGATACCCACCCAGGACAAATGTTTGTGTGATGAGCTCAATCATTTGTTCTGTTTCTGGGTGTAATTTATTTATAACTAGCGACCCGCACTAGCTTCGCCCGGGGGCATAATATTGAATATATTATGTATGTATTATAAACATAAACCTTCCTCTTGAATCACTCTATCTAATAAAAAGAACCGCATCAAAATCCGCGTAGTTTTAAAGATTTAAGCATACATAGGGAGAGCACGACGTTGTTTATAATATGTAACTAGCGACCCGCCCCAGCTTCGCACGGGTACTGATATTGAATATATTATGCATGTATTATACACATAAACCTTCCTCTTGAATCACTCTATCTATTTAAAAAAACCGCATCAAAATCCATTGCGTGTGTTGATGATATGTATATATTTAAAAATACCTATATAAGTATATTTATCAGTTGTCTACTACCCATAACCCAAGCTCTGCTTTGCTTGGGACTAGATGACGTTGTGTGACAGTTAGGAATATAAAAAAAAAATAATGCCTGCAAATTACACTTAGATTTTCAACTCGAAGTACCGCATCGACAGAGCAGTGCGTTTATACGCAGGCGTTAATTATATCTGCTAATAACAAATGGGACCAATAGCTTCACGCGTTTTCCGTGACGCGTGAGATATATTTATTGGTATTACACCCATCGTTGGACCGACCTTGAAACGACCCGTGTGGCATTTTATCTAGGCATGACATGACCGCACAAAAATTACGCTATTATACGTTAAGAGAGGCTAACCAAGAGGTATATTTTCATACAACTTCTCTTACGCGATTATAATTTTATTACATCTTTCTTTTAGATAGATATTTTGGAGACACGGATTTCGTTTGAACATTATTTAAGTATTTTTTTACCTCTGAAAATCTGCTGTTTTACGTGAACTTTGGCCCTCCATAATGTACTCGTGTATCAAAAATAAAAAAAGTAGATACTTACTTCTTGAAAGTCATGCGCATTCAATCGATATTTTAAATTAAATTATGAAAATTATTCTCAAAAACTTTTAAGGGTTTTAAAAAAACACCAAAAGCAACAACAAAAAAAAGTAGGAGGAGTTTGTTAATCTATACTAATATTATAAAGCTGAAGAGTTTGTTTGTTTGTTTGAACGCGCTAATCTCAGGAACTACTGGTTCGAATTAAAAAAATATTTTTGTGTTGAATAGATCATTTATCGAGGAAGGCTTTAGGCTATATAACATCACGCTGTGACTTATAGGCGCGAAGAAACAATGGAAAATGTCGAAAAAACGGGGAATAATCTTCATCTTTGAGGGCTTCCGTTGCGTGCGCTGCGAAAACGGTAGAAGTGAAGAATTATTCCTCTTAAAATGATCTAAAAAAATGTCCGCGACAGTATATGTCTACCTTTTAAGATTAACTCACTAGAACCGTTTTTATGGAAATCAAATTTGGCCGAAATTAATGCATTATTACCAATTATTTGTTAGAGTTGTATCAACATAGTAATATTAAACTTTATCCAAATAAATGTGTTGTTGTTTAAGAGTATGTAATTGTGAACAAAATTGTCTTTGTAATCACTTATTTTCAATGAACATCTTAGAAGATATTACAATTTTAAAATACTCCGATATAAAATTAGCACGCGCCGCATGATGTGCAAAATATGACGCTGCGCCTGGCCGGCGGGCGAGGAGAGGGGTTGCTTGCGGGCGCCGCGGAGGGGTTTTTTTATGGTAGGTAAAAATCATCCAATGACGAATCCCGCTCTTGGGCGGAGCGGGAAACAGTGTCAGACTCTTACTGACTAAACAACCTACCCCGTTCCTCCCTTGCCTTATTCCCAGAGCTCCGGTATAACGCTTTCGCACCAACCCTCGGCTGCAGGAGGCTTCGACCCTGAAGAGCCCCACAGTTTGCTGACAACACCTTGAGGCGCGCGGGAGCAGTACAGGCCGTCGACGACTTGGTCTCGGTCTGGACTGTTACCAGACAACCGGACGGCGAGTCATTGCTCACCGTCCGCAAGCCAGCGTCTACGGTGGCCGCATATCGGCGGGATCGCGGCGGCGACGGCTACGGCGAGGGCGCTTTTGCCCTTGCATTATGCGGTCGGCCTTCTCCTTTACGAGCATTACTGCTTCGCAGAAGGGGGCGACCGCTTGCCATTCTTCTTCGCTGCGGGCCCTCGCCTGAACCAAGGCCCGGCGCGAGAGGCCACCGTCGCCGATCACCCCCACGAGGACACGGCGATTCTCTTCTCAAGCGGGGCACACCTCCACCGTGTCCTCCGTGCTGGCCACACAGTGGCGACACCCGGGCGTCTCTTCCGCACGATTCCGGCGCAGGAATCTCCTGAACTTCCCATGTCCGGTGAGAACCTGCGTCCTGCGTAATGTCTATCCAACCACGCCTCAAAGAGGGCACTTACCGCCGAGATTATGGCGTGCCCAAGTGGAGGGTGTAGCTCTATGAAGTACTTTTAGATAATTATGTTCTTTTAAAAACTAAATTGTCTAAATTAACAACAGAAATTGACACGGGCAAAGTCGTGGGTAACAGCTATAAAGCTGAGGTTGTTTGCAAAAATAAATATGATGCCTAAAATAACTATTCCACGCGGGCGAAGTCGCGGGCACAGCTAGTTAATAAATAAACAACCTGGAACTAGTATTAGGAATTTTTGAAATAAATCATGGAATTACCGAATACCGACAGAATTTTCAGGCGTTATCTCTCTTTTTTCGCGTTGCCTCTCCATCAAACATCAACTTGGATTGCTTTAAATGAATCAATATGCTTTTAAACCACGCTTGACGTTGATGACAGGCTCACTAACCACTGGGAAGGCCCACCTTAAAGCATCTTTTTCGTATCTCAACTACGACCAATTTCGGTTCTACGAACCATTATTTATTTTCGATCGTACTTTAGAAGATTATGTCTATTTCGGAGTAACCTTTTCAAATTTAATGGTAGAAAAACACGCACACAACCAATCGGCATGACAGGTTCTAAGAAAGATATTTTTAGGTTCGATGGCAAGCGACTACAGTAGACAGCATATATGTAACGTATAACAAAAACGACCAAAGCTCTTTGATGTGAGTTTCTTAAGAAATACAATGTTGTGTTGTTACAAATAAATAAATAAATATAGTTTCATAGACTGACATGTTACTCTGTATGCGTCAGTGGAATAAAATAATAATAATATTGGTATTTGTCATGACAAATACCAATTCGTAATTCATTAAACTAGTTTTGAGGTAAAGAAACTACCTACCTTACCTCCTCCACCGTTCTTCCACCTTTCCTCCTCTATCTCCTCTTTTAGAAGATGCTTCTGCCAAGGTATTAGATCGGCATGCCCATAAAATATTACATTGACTGGTACTGTCGGTTTGTACTTCTAAATTCAGAACTTCATATTATAGGCGTGATTTTACTGACAGCTGTCACGGATATCAAGCTACGTTTTACTATGTATAATTGCGAGAAGCGATAATATCAAATCTTGATGGTCAATGTTCTTTTCATCATTAGCCTTATTAATGTTCCCAATACCGAGACACATGCCTCCTCTCTAGAAGAGAAGAAAAAAAAATTCTTTTAGATTATTTTTTTTCTAATGAACTAAAATATGCCCCAACCAAACGCTGGCTTTACACACCTATTGTCTTTCTATTATGTCTCTAATTACGGTATTCGAAAGGTTAATACAGGTTACAGGTTAAGCACGATAACAGTCTCCGTAACGATAGATTTATAGTCATTTGATCAGTGATTTCCCACAAGATTGAAAATTACTTCCATAAAAGTAAATCACTGAGTTTTTTTTTAAACATGTAGTCTTTCATCGATAATAATTTTTTGATTTGTGGGTCAACAAATATGTCCTCTTTAATTTTTCCCCAAAGCAGGAAACTTTTCTTTTAAATATAAAAAGTCATCCTGTAGCCACTCCTGTCGATAGCTTTTACAAAGTTTTTCATGAGTCTAAGTTTTATTTTAAAGGTGGTAAAAATAAATTATCAGAGTGCACTAATGGAGATTTTTTAATATTTATTAGTCCTAGGTTGAGAGATTGCCTTTTGCGGATTTTTTCAAAATAAGATCTTTTTTATCTCTGCTGTCCCTCTCACAAATAAAACAACAAAGTTTTTTGTGTACCCTTTTTGTAATCCCAAAATTAGGGCAATAGGTGTTTTCTGAAATTGCAAAGCGAGGTCTCGATAAACGAAAAAGATGGCGGCGTGACATTTGAGTGACAATCGTCTTAGAAATTAGTCAAAAGAGTGGAGGGGAACCTTTGCCCAGTCTTGGGACAGAAAGTACAACAAACTAGAAAATATCTATCATTACATAGTATAAAACAAAGTTGTTTAGATCCTATGTATGCTTAGATCTTTAAAAGTACGCAACGGATTTTGCTGCGGTTTTTTTAAATATACATATAGAGTGATTCAAGGGGAAGGTTTATGTGTATAATACATGCATAATATATTCAATATCAGTACCCGTACGACGCTGGGGCGGGTCACTATATATAAAAAATCAATGCTACTTTTTTCGTTCTATTTTATAACTCAAGAACGGGCTCACCTATCCAACCCAAATCTTTAGGCTTTATTTCGACTATTTAGTAGGTGGTCTATGTGAAGTTAGCACAAAATCGGTCGAGTAGTTCTCCGTTGCCAGGAGCGAAGGCGCGGGCAATAGCTAGTAATTTATAGAAAAGGTGTAACTGACTGATCACTATCACACAACTTGGACCATAGAACGATTCGAGTTGCCTGAAATTTGACTTGCAGAGAGACGTATTGTACTCGTGTAACGTAGGCATACGCTACGCGACTACGCTAGGCGATGTAGGCTACGCTACGCGTATCGAAAACTACGGTAAGGTATATCACGTAGCTAAAAGGGTAAACGCGCTAACTATGCGAAGCCGTCTGTGTGCAAAGCCTATCAATTGTGTGTATCCAGAATACATTACACGCCAGCTCCAGGCATGTTCGTGATGTTACATTCATTCGAATTAACTAGCAAACACGATCCGACATATCCTATTTCTTTCTTAGCTTTCTACTTAGTTTTGTGTTGATATAAATAAATGTAGACCAGGTATATGGTTAAAGGACTTTCAGAAAGCAAAATAAATGTTATCTGGGTACAAATGTAGAATTATGACACAGCCGTATCGTATAACTCGCCTTATTACAAGTTGACGCGCCTGATTGAAAAACGTCGCTGTTATGTAATTCGTCTACCTCACGTTCACCCGGATTGTGATGGCTATTTATCTACAAATCGGCGTCCAACTTTTAGTATTATTGTGAGTGTAAGTTTGAGTGTGTGTTAAGTATGACTTTGAGTGAATATTATCTTATCTTACTTCTTACTAATATTATAAATGCGAAAGTTACGATGTTTGGATGTTTGTTACTCAATCACGCCAAAACGGCTGGACGGATCTGGATGAAATTTGGCACAGACATAGGATACACTCCGGAATAGGATATAGGCTACTTTTTATTCCGGAAACCCCAACCCCAACCCCAATACCACGCGGGTGAAGCCGCGGGCAAAAGCTAGACTATAAATTATAAAGTATCGATTAAAAAAAAGATTCGGGTTACATTACAGCGATATTTTACAATCGGACGAGCCTACTCCGTGTTATACTAAATGGCTTCGACGTAGACATTAGACACAATAACAGTGGAACTGACCAGGTATTGTGTTACTCTGCTCATACATTATGGATGAAGAGAGACAACTGAGAAAGCGTGGCCTTGAAGGACATACCCTAACCTTCGGTAACAAGGTCAGGGTTGAAGAACTAACAACTGGCGCGTGTAGAACCAGCCGGTGTATTCTGTTGAAATCACACTGAAAAGTTATGGAAAGTTTGTTTGAAATATGTTGTCATACCTAATTTTATTTTATTCTTTTTGTTGAATTGTCTGCCAGTACGTCTGTCTGTCTGTTGATAGTGTTTGGTAAGGGAAAACAGGTAAGTTTTAGTTATAGTTTTAAGGGTGTGTGAGTACTAACATAATATGGACTACGGTCTGAATTAAAGTATTTTTTTTTAGTCATTAATAGTCTGACACTCCGCGTCACTTGACTTATGAGAGAGTTATTGATGATTTTCTACCTCAAAAAAGGTTGGTGGCTAATGCTCGTAGAGTCTAACGCTTGTCTCAAAAAAGTCGCGAGTGACGATATACAATGAAGATTCTAAACGACAATAATAAACTTACATTACGTTTGACCTAGCGAAAGCTAAGCGGCAGTTTTCTGGAACATTAAGTTAAATATTATATACAACATAAAACGCTGTGTGTGTGTAATATAGTAACACTTTTAAGGTACTGAGTAAAGATAAAGAGTTATTTCGTCCCTCGAACTATTAGTGTCCTCGCTACGCTCGGACGCCAAACCTAATTTACGGGACTAAATAACTTACTTTCACCTCTAGGTAACATTGTACTATTGTTTATTTATTACGAAAAACTACTAACTACCACTATTACTTACTGACTACTTTAAGAACACTGTTACTAATTAATATAGGGATGTGATTCCGAAATAAACGTTATTATTATTTTTATATCCGATTTTATCGCTCAGCTGTGATTATACACATAAGTGGAAAACCTTTACGAGCACCCTGCTCCAAGTGAGGCGCTGATCAATGAATTTTCGACAAAGAGAAAAATGTATAAATCTTTTTGGCGCATGGCGCTTTTACGGACTCCCACAGTGGAAAAGTCCTCAAGTGTTATGTGAATGATGAAAGAGAATAACGAAGCAGGCAACAGCGCCCAAGGGTTGGATTCATCACTTTTAGTTTAACCTTTGTCTATTCTTTCTATATTTATCTCCTTAAAGTTCATATTATAGGTACTTGAAATCGTATTTATCGGATCAAAAACAAAAACAAAATAAACAACTTAACCAAGTTCTATAAATACACCAATTCCAACTTATTTTCAACTGCTTTACTAAACTGCGAACTCCAACTCAAAGATATTTGAAAATCAACGTCGACGTGTCTCATAACTTATAACAGAAATGTTTATTGTTACAACTTTGTACCTAAAAGAAAAAGAACGAACATGAAACTCTCCGTGGTTTCTTCATAACTTGAGAAAGTAGGCCGAAGTTAAAAAGTTCCACTCATTCCAATTGACACGGGACAGAATAAATTAAGGAAGGAATTCTCAAATAAAAACTGCTGACCTTGTCGAAGGAGAGGGGTGGGGGGATAATTATGAGAGAGACACTTTAATTATACAAACATAATCCCCCCAATTGAGTGTCTGTTAGTCATTGATACGTTGTAACGCTGGCACCACACTAACGTCTGACGTCAATGCCCATTAGCGCCATATTTACTTCGATAATTATCACGATAAAGTACCCACTTTAGCGCGTTAAAATGATTGCGATACAGTGGCTACACTTGAAATAAGCTTGAGTTATCGCCCAAGGCCAAACGGCAAAGTTAATGTCGTTCTTAAATTATCGCGTTAAGTCGTGGCTACACCTAACGTTAACTTCGAATTTCGCGATAATTAATGTCATATCTCGTTAGTGTGGCCCGGACATAAGAAAAGTTACGCGAAAAATTAGAATTTTTCTGATTTCATCTACACTACCTGTAGTCACTGACAGACAAGGGCAGAGATAAGAGCCGGCGCTGTAGTACTAGTGGTACGAGCGAAATAGCGTTAACGGCAGAATATGTGTGTTCGTGGCGACTGATTTGAAATCGTGCCAATTTGTCACAATTTCAGCAGTTCACACGCTAGAGACGTGTATCTCCCACTGTTTGGTTTTATTTTTACGCTATTTCGTTTCAATTTGTAGTTTATTTATTTATAAAAACTTTATGCACATAAATACAAAAGCGAACTTAATGCCATAGGCATTTTCTACCAGTCGACCTTATATTAGTGTTTATCTTAACAGAGATTATCCAAGTACCCAGGAGGTATTATAGCGTACGAAAACACAGATTTCTACTGAAGATCCTTTTTTATCCTAACTGAAAAACTGTGTGAAATAATGTACCATTTTTGCAACCTTCCCTCCTTCTAAACTTTTTTCTACCACGCCGTCTTAAACCCGCCTTTTGTATTATATACTAAAATAAAATAAAATTAGAATTAGATACTAAAATAAAATTACTTACTACCACTACTACTTACTAGTAAGTAAGTAGTAGTGGTAGTAAGTAATTTTATTTTAGTATCTAAAACACAAAAAAAAAACTACCACACCACCACCACCACCACCACACCACTACCACTATTACTTACTAGTAAGTAAGTAGTAGTGGTAGTAAGTAATTTTATTTTAGTATCTAAAACACAAAAAAAAAACTACCACACCACCACCACCACCACCACACCACTACCACTATTACTTACTAGTAAGTAAGTAGTAGTGGTAGTAAGTAATTTTATTTTAGTATCTAAAACACAAAAAAAAACTACCACACCACCACCACCACCACCACACCACTACCACTATTACTTACTAGTAAGTAAGTAGTAGTGGTAGTAAGTAATTTTATTTTAGTATCTAAAACACAAAAAAAAACTACCACACCACCACCACCACCACCACACCACTACCACTATTACTTACTAGTAAGTAAGTAGTAGTGGTAGTAAGTAATTTTATTTTAGTATCTAAAACACAAAAAAAAAACTACCACACCACCACCACCACCACCACACCACTACCACTATTACTTACTAGTAAGTAAGTAGTAGTGGTAGTAAGTAATTTTATTTTAGTATCTAAAACACAAAAAAAAAACTACCACACCACCACCACCACCACCACACCACTACCACTATTACTTACTAGTAAGTAAGTAGTAGTGGTAGTAAGTAATTTTATTTTAGTATCTAAAACACAAAAAAAAAACTACCACACCACCACCACCACCACCACACCACTACCACTATTACTTACTAGTAAGTAAGTAGTAGTGGTAGTAAGTAATTTTATTTTAGTATCTAACAGTGTTCTTAAAGTAGTCAGTAGACTACTTTAAGAACATTGTTAGATACTAATTAATATAAGGAAGTGATTCCGAAATAAATGTTTTTATTATTTTTATATTCGATTTTATCGCTCAGCTGTGAGACATAAGTGGAAAACCTTTACGAGCTCTTTGCTCCAAGTAATGCGCTGATCAATGAATTTTCGACAAAAAGAAAAATATATAAATCTTTTTGGCGCATGGCGCTTTTACGGACTCCCATGGTGGAAAAGACCTCAAGTGTTATGTGAATGATGAAAGAGAATTACGAAGCAGGAAACAGCGTCCATCTACCCTTCTGATTAAATTATTCAGACACATTTGATGTTTCTCTGGGGATGAGTGCGAAAATTTCTTTCCTTTAACCGAGTATCTACTATTCAACTTTTTCCATAAAATAAAAACATTTTCATTTTACCAAAATTAAATATTAATAAATCAGACGCTTTATTAGATTAGGTATTTTTAGTTAAATTAATTAGAGTTATGTAGTTTTAAGGTGAAATATCTAATTAATCTACATTAATATAATAAAGAGGTAAAGTTTGTTTTTTTGTTTGTAGGAGGTAATCTCTGAAAAATTTTAGCAACAATAAAAAGCTGCTTTACTCCTGAGTGACATAGGCTATATTTTATGTACGCGGGCGAAGCCGCTGACAAAAGCTAGTTACTAAATCATCATCATCATCTCAGCGCTAGTCCCGGTTGCTTCCTTGGCTTTCACCTCGGTGCCCGGGGTCCGCTTTCCAACTCAAACGCCTCCACTTCGCTCGGTCTTTCGCGTCCTTTGCCGTAAGTCCATTGGCACGCATATCGTCCCTTACGACGTCGATCCAACGCCTCTTAGGCCTTCCTCGTTTTCCGGGTCTCGGCGGAGCTAAAAGAAAAGCTAGTTACTAAATAAAATGACTAAATTGGAAATATATAAATCAGTATTTCAGAATGTTAAAGTATTGCCTTTCGTTTTCCTTCGACAGTAAGCGTGTCGATACCGTAAGTTAAAATATAAATGATTGTAATCATCAATATATAATTGGTATATCGATTGCTATGTTGTTGGTGATCGAAAATTACTTAAACCATGGTAACTGAATATGAATATTTTATTATCACAGCTATCCGTTACTTGTCACGACATTGAGGCCAGCCTATAAAGAGGTGGCGGGTTGATTTGAACGAGTATCGGGTACCTAAAATGGGGTGAATAGAAATTCAGGGGGGCATTCAATTATATCCTAATAATATTTTTGTATCTATTCAAGATACAAAAAAATTATTAGGATGATTACTTTGGTCTCATATTTTTAGTTTTATTAAAGCAATTTTTGTTATATGTGTATAATGAATTTATAAAAAATATTGAATTGCTGCAAACAATTTTTACGTAACGTGAAAAACAACAAAATGTTGTTTCTATTCACCCCCAATTTGTTTCTATTCACCCCGTTCTACGGTACCGCAAGGACGGGATTAAGACGGCGCGGTAGAAAAAAGTATAGAAGGACTTGGGACAGGCCTTTGCCCAGCGGTTGGAAGTAAGAGTTAGATAACAAAAAAAATTTTTACTGAAAAAAAACTACTTGGTGGCATTTAATCAACATAATTATGTCCGGGCCACACTTACGAGAAATGCCATTAATTATCGCAATAATCGACGTTAACGTTAAGTGTAGCTACGACTTAATGCGATAATTTGACAATGGCATTAACATTGCCGTTCAGGGTTAGGTGATTGTTAAAATTATCGCGATAATTATCCCAGTAAATATAGCGCAAATGGGCATTGACGTTAGACGTTAATGTGGCCCCAGCATTACAACGTATCAATGACTAACAGACACTCATTTGGGAGGATTATGTTTGTATAATAAAAGTGTCTCTCTCATAATTATCCCCCCACCCCTCTCCTTCGACTAGGTCAGCAGTTTTTATTTGAGAATTCCTTCCTTAATTTATTCTGTCCCGTGTCAATTGGAATGAGTGGAACTTTTTAACTTCGGCCTACTTTCTCAAGTTATGAAGAAACCACGGAGAGTTTCATGTTCGTTCTTTTTCTTTTAGGTACAAAGTTGTAACAATAAACATTTCTGTTATAAGTTATGAGACACGTCGACGTTGATTTTCAAATATCTTTGAGTTGGAGTTCACAGTTTAGTAAAGCAGTTGAAAATAAGTTGGAATTGGTGTATTTATAGAACATGGTTAAGTTGTTTATCTTGTTGTTTTTTTATTTAAATAAATACGAATATTATGTGGATACTTAGGAAGTAAGTATAAGAAGACTAGGGCATTGCCTAGTCTAGACGAAATACATAGTCAAAACTTTGAGCTTTTACTATGTATTTCATATTAGAATTATTTATTTGCGTAGAATGTAGGTAACACAATTATACTAGTCTCTTTTTCTACTACTACTGATCGCAAAAAGAAATTGAACTAACATTGATGATAGATTTATCTATTAAAAGTACGAACAGTAGGAGTAATGCCAATTTTCCACGGATATGCGAGTATGTTTTTTGATACGTACAAAAATGGTCAAGTTCGCATATCTCTTCAAACTCAAGAACGTACCAAAAATATAGACATACATAGACTCGAAAAAATTACCTCTTCTTCTAACGCATTCGGGTAAAAAAGGGACCACTACAGTCAGTTCTCATACACATCTTTACAATTTTGATCAGTGTGTATAAATATTTACTTTCTAGAGGGCTCCCAAACGTAACCCCTCTGAACAAACTATGAGCCTTCGGTACTCACAATCTCATAACGGATGTGGCTATCTGAGGCAGTAGCCAGAACCACTTCTGTACATAACATCATGCCTATATTATCCCAAGGGTAAAGTATCACTGGAACAACGTAAATAAATGAGTAGGCTTATTGAGACTTATAAAATACTCACAGGACATTATGATGGTCCCAGCCTTCAAGACCTTTACACACTGAATGCCAACAAACATTTACGAGGACATTCCTTCAAATTATAGGGATCTGCTTCCAGAAAAAAGCCTTGAAAGCAATTCCTAGCTAACTGAGTTGTATCAGCGTGGAACAGGCTCCAGGAAAGTGTTGTGAAAGTTCTATCTGTTGGACTGAGAGATTTCATTGATGTAAGATTTCTATGGTAATAAAAGGTCTTAAGAAAATAAGCCAAACCATGATTGAAATATCATCAAAATTTAATATTTAAGACAATCTGGCCAGCTTTACTTGGACGTATCAAGTAGTGGTAAATTTTTATGATCTGCGAGCCACGATATATGCGAGTACCAAAGCACGCGTGTTGACACATAAAAATAATAAAATTTACTTCATGTTTACGGAAAAGTGTCACGCTGTCTACGAGGCATGCAACATTCAATTTCCCGTTTTAGACAATTCAGAACCACAGTTTTTCAGTGATTGTCAAAGGCTCCCTACAGCATAGCATAGCGCGTGAAGCCCTTTGAACTTTCGCACATTTAAAGTGTCACGATTTTTAATATGACGTTACCCACATGGAGTGTTATAGCCGTAAAGTCGTCAGATTTGCCATTAGCCGCGACCTCCCGCCTACGTGCAACTTTGTAAAGAACTTCCTACAAAGACTGCGACTTGCGACTGCTCGTAAGAGACATTTTAGCTTTGACACTAGTCTGACAACTGATGACTAAGTCGATACATTTCTTACACGAAGAATTTTGTTTTTAAACTTATTTTATTTTATTTAATGCGTAATAAATACGCGCTAAATGTTCTCCAGCGTTTGATTGTCTATTGTTATTTCGCACGTGTTATTTGCAAACGCGTGCGTGATGGTATCACAAATGAAGATATCTGCAGGAGAATCAAAGTTGCCGTCAAAGCCCGAAGAATTGTCAAACTTAAGTGACAATGGGAAGGATAGATTGCTCGCAGAACAAGCCGTTACACTCGAAAGATTCAGGAGTGGCGACCGCTTACCAGAAGACGCAGTGTTGGAATGTCTTCTATAAGGTGGATCGATGCGAGATACACATGACAAATTCATTATGCAATGCTATGTCCAACACTGGACGTGTTTTGGTTGAAATGATGATGATGATGATGATTTGCAAAATTGTGCTGTCTTTTCCACAAATGGGATTAATGAAGAGTTGAAGCTGAAGTTACATTAGCGGCCAAATACTGCATTAATATTAGACTGGTTAGTTGGACAAAAGATGAAGCCAAAAGAAAATCAAAAACCTAGTACACAAAAAAACGCTTGTTTGTTTCAGTCAATAACATAAAAAATCATCCGTTTTCTATCGCCTATAGCTCCGGTTGTAGAGCGCCCCGTAAATAGCCGCTGGTCTCTTAGGGTGTATGTCAACTGAAATAAAGCTAAGCTGAGTGTTGCGGAGAAGAGCAGTGAAAAACGGCAAGTATTTCTATTGAAGCTAAGCGGGGCGGAGTGTATTTAAGAAACTCTACGCCTAGAATTTGTGCTCTCCGCCCGGAACCCAACTTTTTTTTTTAGCTCCACTCCGCTCCACTACTAACGTAACCTAACACATTTCGAGCCCGGTGACTACCCAATTTACGGTTAAACCTCTCTACTTAGCTCAGTTCGGTATCAGTGGGATAACACCCTTAGCGCTGAGAGAAAACAACAAGCTACTTATTATATATTCCGGTCAGTTGCACGTTGTTTACCCTAGAACTTTCTTGAGGCGATAACCACGAGAACTATTACTTGTTTACATAGTTAGATCACTGGGTAGCGAGGAATCTTCGGTTATTAGTTGTTAACAACTTTAAAGGGTAAATTAGGGGTAAATTATTTTTGTAATCATTGCTTCCCCTCGAACGAGCCCAGAGAGCAATTTTAAAAGTAGCTCACTTCCTTCCTTTCCTCTTTCCCACAAATCAATTATATAATAATAATAATAATAACGGCGGGAACAAGGTGCGCGCCTTCAACGGTTGGGTCATGCCGGTATTGATGTACTCTTTCGGCGTACTCAAATGGACTCAAACGGAACTTGACGCCCTGGATAGGCGGGTTCGTACTCTGCTGACTGCATACCGAATGCACCACCCACGTTCGTCAGTGATGAGACTGTATATCCCACGGAAGTGTGGGGGTCGCGGTTTTTTAAATGCCAAGACCCTACACAACCGTGAGGTATGCAGTCTCAGGGAATATTTCCTAGCTGTCGACGTGGGTATGCATCGAGATGTAGTGGCGGTGGACAAGGGACTCACCCCGCTCTCCCTGGCTAACGAGAACTGGCGCAAACCTGTAGTGCTTGACACTAACGATCGCAAGGTTGTGTGGCAGAGCAAGGAACTTCACGGACGCTTCTTCCGGGCCCTTCACGGGCCTGATGTAGATCAATTGGCGTCCGTATCCTGGCTGCGTTCCGGTGACCTCTTTGGGGAAACCGAAGGTTTTGTCTGTGCAATTATGGACGAAGTTATCATGACGAATAACTACCGGAGATTTATTGTGAAGGACGGCACGGTTGACATTTGTCGGGCTTGTCACCGTCCGGGAGAATCAATTCGTCACATAATTTCTGGTTGTTCTCGTCTAGCTAACGGCGAGTACTTGCACAGGCACAACCTCGTAGCCAGGATTATCCATCAGCAACTTGCTCTGAAATACTCTCTTGTGGAATCGGAAGTGCCGTACTACAGGTATGAGCCCGACCCAGTTCTTGATAATGGTCATATCACCCTGTACTGGGATCGGTCTATCATCACTGACAGGACTATTTTAGCCAACAAGCCTGATATAGTGGTGGTAGACCGAAGCGAGAGGCGTGCAATGATTGTTGACATATCCGTCCCTCATGACGAGAACCTCGTGAAAGCCGAGAAAGATAAACAAGTCAAGTATATTGACTTGGCTCGCGAGGTTGTCGACATGTGGGATGTGGATTCAGCAATCATTGTACCGATAGTCGTGTCAGCTAATGGCTTAATAGCCAAGAGCCTCGACCAACACCTTAGGAGGCTCTCGTTAGGCGGCTGGATCAAGGGCTTGATTCAGAAAGCGGTACTCCTGGACACGGCTCGCATAGTTAGGAGGTTCCTTTCTCTGGAGCCCTGACCGCCGGTAGCTTGGACCCTGTTCCCGATACCGGTGGGACACTATTTTTTATATTTTTAAATGTTTTTTTATTTGTTTTTTTAATGAAATATTTAAAAATATAATTTATATGTTACATGTTAAATAAACGAAATAATAATAAAAATATTTATTTCACTAAAATTAGGAACACATTGCACTGTATACAAAGTAATGTCTTAATATTAACAATAACAACATATTAGCACAGTCTTGTTAACTCTATCCCTTAAACTAGGTCTAGCCTGTATCTTAAGAGATAGGGTTCAGCCATAAGAGTATACATTATAATATGACATTCGCAGTAGTTACAGGTAACAGTGTCGGTGTCACATAAACCAACTTAATAAATACTGTTTACATGGTGAGGATATGTATGTTGAGTATATAAGTAAGAAATTGTGTACGTGTGTGGTGTGTTTGTGTGTATATGGGTGGGGAGTGTATATATGTGTGAGTGTCTTTAACAATTATTTTAAGAGATGAAAGTTAGGAGATTCTCTGTTGTAAGGTAATCCTGTTGTAGTAGCCATTGGGTGATTTTATCTTTCAACGTGTGTCTGTTTAAATCAAGAATGTTACATATTTTGTGTATTTTCTTGTATATATATGTACTTAAGACGTAATATTGGCGTTTGGCAAATGTAGTTTTATGACATACACCTCGTGGGATATTTGTGCGTTTATCTGGGTTGGATCTGGGCATGCCTCTATGAATTCTGAGAACAGACTGTAAGATGAAGAGCTGTCTGACTGTTAGAACCTTGCATTCATCATAGAGTTGTTTGGTTGGATACAAATACGGTTTCTTGGTCATAACCTTAAGTACAGCTCTCTGAGCTCGCTCTACCCTCAGAAAATTTGTTTTAAAGGTACCACCCCATGCAGTGATGCAGTATCCGATAATCGACTGACACAGTGCGAAATATACCATTTTTAATGTGTCCATGTCAGCCGATTCTCTAAGGGATTTGAAGACATATATAAGACGCATTGTTCTGCTAGTTATCAATTCTAGCTGTTTATCCCATCTTAGGCCGTCATCTATTTGCACACCTAGGTACTTTACACAGTCACTTCTAGGCAGTGTAGGACAGGAGCACAATGTTGTCGAGTTAAGGCAGGAATGAGCGGTTATAACAAGACTCATCGGTGGCTTAGTGTTTTGTCGGATTGCAAAAGGAATGAAACACGATTTTTCCACATTTAGCGTAAGAAGATTTTGATGGAACCACTTCATAATACTGTTTAGTGCTATTTCTGCCTTAGTTTTGGCCTCTTCCCAGGTAGAACCATATGTGATAATTGCAGTATCGTCTGCATAGGCGTAAATCTTACAGTTTGGTAGGATCATTCTGCAAAGATCATCGATATAAATCTGGAATAATGTGGGACCTAATATGCTTCCTTGTGGCACACCATATGTCAGGATTTCTTCTTTACTGAGGAACTCATCTATTTTGACTTTTTGAGTACGATTTTTGAGGTAGTCTTTGAAAATATCGAGTGTTATACCACGTACGCCCAAATACTCTAATTTTGAGATAAGCTTGGGAACAGAAACTGTGTCAAAAGCTTTCGACAGATCTAGAAACATCCCCAAACATTTAGCCCCACTATCCAATTTTCCAGCTACGAATTGTGTGAGATCCAGAACAGCATCCTCCGTCGAAACCCCAGGCTTGAAGCCATACTGGTTTTCGGCAATGATGTTATGTTTGTTGAGGAAAGCCCTAAGTTGTTTGTTCAGGATCGTTTCGAGTATTTTGGAAAGCGACGACAGAATAGAGATTGGCCTGTAATTGTTGACACAAGTTTTGTTCCCACTCTTATAAATTGGGTGCACTATGGCCCTCTTTAATCCATCAGGAAAAGTTCCTGATTGCAAAGAAAGATTGCAGATGTAAGTAATAGGAGGCACCAGTACATGACGACAAGTTTTCAACAGGTTAGACGATATTCCATCCCAACCTACAGCGCAATGATTCCGTAATCCTAAGATGATAGTATCTACCTCATGTTCATCGGTATTTAGTAAAACAAGTGAACTAGCTGGAGGTGAAAAATTGGGCTTTTGTGATTGAGTACTGCAAGGGGGATTATTAATTAAACTCTGAGATTTTAGTATTTTTGCCGCTAAATTTTGACCAATATTGCTAAAGAAGGAACATACTCGTACCTCGTTCACGGAAGATTGAGGATTATCCCCTAGTTTCAGTAATTGATCGGGACTGACGCGCACTCTACGAGAATTTGTGATTTCCTGTATGGTTTTCCAAAGGGCTTTAGGATTGTTTTTTGATTTTTCAAGTTGACTTTTCTCATAAGCTATTTTAAGTTTGCGAATTAAGTAATTACAGAAGTTTCTATAGCGTGTGTATGTTACTTTTAATATTAAATTATCCGGTGATTTTTTAGATTTTATGTGAAGCCTGTCCCTATTCCTAATACACTTCAGCAAGCCTGGTGTAATCCAGGGTTTTAGAGTTCTATGTTTCCTAGGTATAGTAATTATAGAAGTGTGTTTAGTTGTAACTGTCACCACTAGTGATACAAACCTATTCAATGCTTCATTTGGGTCATTAATGTTAAAAATTTCTGAAAAATCAATGCTTTCCAATTCAGATTTAATGGCATCTAGATCAGGACGGGAGATGGTGTATTTCTGGTTACGAGTTGGGTTCGCGTTACTTACAGAGAGTATAATTGGTTTATGATCAGTGATGAATGAGTCGAGGATTAATGTTGTGGAATGTAATTTGGATTTTAATAAAATATGGTCGAGACAGTTTTCAAGTCTAGTGGGTATTAGGTGGGTAGGGAGTAAACCATGAGAAGCATTCTGGAGAAGATATTCAAAACTGTGCGGGCTCTTGTTACCAGGTTTAATGTCAATATTTAAATCGCCAATAAGCGCGATATTAGGAAAAGCCGAAAGTTCACCCAGTATATTATTTAAGCTGGTCAGGAAATCTTTTACTCGGTCGATGGAGTGATAGGACGGGGAGCGGTAAACGGCTACAAAAGCAAACTTGTAATCGAGTTGACATATAAGAGAGTTGGCGTTTATTATGTTAGGTTCCCAAACAATGACGTTTAGACCCACTTTAGTATAAACTATTACCCCTTCATTTTGATTTGATGTAAGTTTGGTTGAGTGTGACAGAAAACCATTTAGTGTCGGAGGGCTATTTATTTTGCTCAGCCAACACTCAGTTAGCACAATAATGTCAAAGCTTATTTTCGTGGAACTGATCAAGGCTATCAAGTTATCAAAATTCTTCTTTACACTGCGTATATTTATGTGTAATAATTTAATATTTCGGTCGGAAACGTTAATATAGTTTGTACAGTAATGTGGATCACAAGAAAAGGAATTTTCCAGCTTAAAAATGTCCAAATCATCATTAATATTTATTATGGTATCCATTTGTAATAACAGCAACTACTAACTGATGGCATAATGAAACGGGAAACTGTTGTAATTAAATGAAAAATATTAACACCTCTCCTTGATGAATTTACACTTATGTTTTGGTGTATGTGTGTGTGATTGTATATGAGTATGTATGTTTTGGTCAGTGTATTTGAGTTTAAAATGTTCGCAATGTGGTAAACATTTATTTTTTTGTTATATGCATGTATGTGTGTAATAATTACTAGAAGTATAATGTGTTTTAATGCTAATACTAGGTACTGAAGAAAGATTGCAATCAACATCGAAATATAGGCAAGAGATATGGACATAAGTAACAGAAGCAGTCATATAATCTTCATACCAAGATCCTGGATATAAATCCTGCAAGGTTCTAACAGTCAGGCAATTATTTATTATGCACGTAATACTAAAACAACACTCTCAGCTTTCCTACAATCCTAACATTACCAACAAAAGACGTAATGATATAGTTTGCAGCTCAAACTCCACCTCAAAATTTGTGTATACGAGTAGATTCTTTAGATTTTTAGGCTCATTTCTGTATAATAAACTAAATAGTGAACTACGTATTTATAGCCTAAGCTACTTTAAATGCAGAAAAAGTGTTTGTAATTATCTGCAAAGTCTGTCTTATGACCACACGGAAGACCTACTTACAGTGTGCAAATAAAACTGCAGACGCAAACAATAATAAATAGTGTAGGTATTAGGTATAAGCAAAAATATGTATTTTAATTGATGTTAGCTCTTTAATTATTACTATATTAAATTGTTAATTTATATGGTCAAACTGTCTTATAAGCTCTTCTTTCGCTTGAGACACAGGTTCAACCTAGTTCAGGCAATTATAATGTTAGCACATATGTTTAGATTTTAAGCAATAATGTTATATTTTAGTGTGCACTTTGATATATGAATAAATGATTATGATTATGATTATGTAATATCATACTATTTTGTTTAACTAGATTTATCTTATTCCAGTACAAAAAGAGGGGTGTTTTATGTTGGCTGTTACGTGTATATCGCTATCTGTGTCACCATAGCCCTTAAATGAGTACACCAATTAAGAAGGGGTTTTTTATGGTAGGTAAAAATCATCCAATGACGAGTCCCGCTCTTGGGCGGAGCGGAAAACAAGTGTCAGACTCTTACTGACTAAACAACCTACCCCGTTCCTACATCGCCGTACATACCAGGGCCAGAGCCTTCCTTTTCAGAATTAAGAAGGGGTTTGTTTTTGAGAGTATTTATTTTCTGTTGCAATGATTTTTGGATGTGTCAAATCGTTTCAGCCATTAAGAAGTTTTGTGGAGTGAAAGTAGGTTTGAAGTTCTGAGGAAACTGAATTATAAATAAAAATATTTAGGCGTTATTAAGATTTGTACTACATACCCCACATTCTCCAAAGGAAACGTTCAATAATTTCGTGTATATTTTTAGCTTGAAAAATTATTATTTAATCACGATTGAGTAGCGTAATAAATAAGCTTAAGTTAGTCTAATGTTCAAATTTCTTCGGAATAATTTTGACCTCTCCTTTTAATTTAAGTTTATTCTTGAATTCGTATAAGTGGTCGGTAATCATTCGCCGAAGACCACTATAGATGAGCCATGATATCAACTCCAACCTTTATTGGGCTCTTGTGCGTCAAAATCCTAGAACGGCAAGACTATAGGCCAATTAGAGCTCACCTAGCTGCGTCTGAAGTTTTCTTATGTCTAGATAAAGCTGATGTTGTTTGAGACTAATGAAAAAGGCCGAAATTAAACGTTTGTCTTTTAAGGCCTTAGAAATGTTTAGTAGACTTGGCCCGTTTCGGATCAAATTATTTGATAACAGCACTGTAAAAGTCCGCTTTAGGCCCAACGCACACCGCGGCGGAGCGCAAGTGAAGACAACAATTTATATAAACCTTAGCAACATTGATATACGGTCTACAAAAGAATAAATCTTACTAATATTATAAATACGAAAGTTACGATGTTTGGATGTTTGTTACTCAATCACGCCAAAACGGCTGGATGGATCTGGATAAAATTTGGCACAGGGATAGGATACACTCTGGAATAGGACATAGGCTACTTTTTATCCCGGAAACCCCAACCCCAATAACATGCAGGCGAAGCTGTCAAAAGCTGGCAAAAGCTAGTTCACATATAAAACAAGCACAGCATAGCATCAGTGCTATGCTATGCTGTATTATATTAGTGTTATCACTTGATAAACATTAAAGTGACACTAAAGGTACCTTAAGCGAACAAAAGAGGAGCTAGCGTCGCTGATTGAGTTATTCGAATAATAAAATATGTCCCAAAATTGATAAAAGCTGTATATGAAAAGTTTGGTAATTAAATTTTCTTTTAGTTTGTGTTAGTTTCATAAAAATACACCCAATGATTTTGTTTGATCTTCGCTTTTTTATTTGTGTAAGTCATATTAACTGAAAATAAATCACACCATCATCATCAGCCTTTCAATGTTCCCACTGCTGGGACACAGGCCTCCTCTCTAGGAGAGGAAATGGGCCATAATCCACCACGCGGGCCCAGTGCGGATTGGTGGATGTCACATGTCTTCGAATTTTTGGTTCTACGACATGCCGGTTTACTCACGATGTTTTCCTTCACCGTTTTGAGAGCAGTGGTGATGAAATAAATTACACAAAGTAATGCGCCTGGCTGGGTTCGAACCCGCGACCTACAACTCGTAAGTCGGGGTCGTTACCACTCGGCCACCACTGCTCTAAATCAGACCAAGCCCGCTGAAAAAGAAGTACAGTACGGCCTTCGAATCTCGGCGAGTCTGAGTTAGGCTCTGCGAATTTTAGCGAGTAAGTTTCGTAAATAAATAAATCATCATCATCATCATCATCATTAGCCTTTTAATGTTCCCACTGCAGGGACACATAAAAATAAATAAATAGCTTAAACAAATAAATGTTATTTGTAGTTTTTATTTTGTCAAAAACAGTTATTGGCATTAATTTTTTTTTTAATCTTTATTTTTGTACGAAAGGATAAGCGCTTAAGTTCGCCAAGCCTATCTTCAGACTTGCCAAGATCAGACAGCCGTACTGTACCTATATCAAATTATTAAGCAAATTCTATAGCTTAAGCTATGTTCACTTTTTTTTAAATACACGGACTAGTTGTGTTGCCGTGATGTTAGATTTAAAATCATCAAAAACCATAATATCTACCCCATAACTGAAATCTAAGTAAATGATATCCAAGATTAACTTAGAAAGTAAATATAAAATTGTAAACTCTAGTTGGTAGCCGATCTCAACATCTATCCATATTGATATGTTAACGTGAAGGTACATATTGATATAGGTGCCTATGCAAACAAAAATATTTGGCTATCAGATTGAGGGTCCATATTACATCTCAAGGAGTTGTCAGCAAAACCGTAGGGACCCTGCAGAAGGGTCAACTGGGGCTAAGGGTTCGTGTCTAAAAGGAAGGCTTTAGCCCTGTTGCCTTCTGAGTGTTGCCGTTTAGCCTGAGTGTGGTATGTTTGGCAAAGTAGGTAAGGGGTAGGTTGTTTAGTCAGTAAGAGTCTGACACTGTTTCTCGTTTCGCCCAAGGACGGAATTTGTGATGGATGATTTTTACCTACCATAAAAAAGGTTCTCTATTTCATTCATGATAAATATTTTTACTTTACGAGTCTATTTGTAACACAAATTAAAGAAAAACGTAAACTATTCTCTAGAAAGAAAACGATGGAAAGAGGACTTTGTCAACTTCAAACAGATTTGGGAAAGACAATCATCAAACCATTACTTTAATGTTAAACCATTACTGTAAAACCATTACTGTAATGTATTAATTCATCATCATCATCATCAGCCTTTTAATGTTCCCAATGCTGGGACACAGACCTCCTCTCTAGGAGAGGGAATGGGCCATAATCCACCACGCGGGCCCAGTGCGGATTGGTGGATGAGTATTAATTGATTTAGAAGCATAGCATAGCACGGCGGCGACCTCTCGCGCTGGACCCTGGTTTAGGCCATGGTCCGCAGCGAAGAGGAATGGCAGGCGGTCGCCTCCTTCTGCGAAGCAGTAATGCTCGTAAAGGAGGAGGCCGACCGCATAAGGCAAAGGCAACGGCGTACTCGCCGCAGCCGTCGCCGCCGCGATCCTGCCGATATCCGGCCACCGTAGACACTGGCTCGCGGACGGTGAGCAATGGGTAGCTCGCCGTCGGGTCGTCTGGTAAGACCGAGTCCAGGTCGTCAGCGGCGCGCACCGTTCCCGCGCGCCTCAAGGAGTTGTCAGCAAACTGCAGGGGCCCTTCAGGGTCGAAGCCTCCTGGAGCCTAGAGGGTGGTGGAAAACTGTTACCTCGACTCCAGGAATAAGGCAAGGAAGGTACGGGGTACATTTTTTAGTCAGTAAGAGTCTGACACTGGACTCCCGCTCCGCCCAAGAGCGGGTTTCGTCATTGGATGATTTTCACCTACCATAAAAAAAAAGCATAGCATAGCAAGGTCTTAAAATTATCCCATTGCTGGGAACCCAGGCCTCCTCTCTAGGATACAGAATGATCAACATGTTATTACAAACGAATGTTTCTTTTGCAGAAAATTTAAAACGAATTGACTAACAGAGGCAATTACGTTCAACTACTAACTATTATTGTATTGACCGACTCCATTTTGTTGCTAGAAGCCACTCAAATGCTTAGAATAAATTTTGGTCATTTGACAATACTGTATCGCTGATGAATATAACCATCGGCTTATATCCTACCGATAGACGAGCACGTTTTTAGAAACTATTTGTCAAAATACTGAAAAGTTAATATCAAAGTCGTCTATCAAAACTTTTAAAACTTACAGCGCTGATTCGTCAAAGCTGAATGTAAAAGTGTATAAGCTGCTGATCACTTACGTGGAGTAAAGTCAATAAACGGTATGCCTCATCTAGTGCGTATATATACTAATATTATAAAGAGGTCACATTTGTAAGTTTGTAAGTATGTAGGGGGTAATCTCTGGAACTTCAGTTTCGAATTGAAAAATTCTTTTTGCGTTGGATAGTCCATTTTTTGAGGAAGGCTAACACGCTATGACCTATGGGGGCGGAGCAGTAACCACAACAGCGGGTAAAACCGCCGGTAGCCTTTATATTGCTAACATCACGCGGGCGAAGCTGAAGGCAAAAGCTAGTATCTATTGTATATATAGATGAATATAACTTTGTGGACATGGGTGCCATTGAAGCTACTTTTAGGTGGTATATCTTGGATTGCGGGAAACAAAAGAAAACATTTTGGTACAGGTACCTAAAAAAGTTTGTTATTTGTTCTGAGGTGGACCTAACCCGAGTTATAGGTGAGGGTGTTATGAAGCCCAGAGCTACAGTGACAAATTTTAACGTGTATCAAACGACGTTTTTCACTATAAAAATATAAATAAATGGGGACTCGCGATGTATAGCTCGCTTGATTATATATTTAATAAATTGTGGCAGGAACGAATTCACGCACTTTTCCGCACTAGTGCGAATAACAGTAAATTAAGTGCCTAAATTCAGTAGGATTAAAAACTAGTTTTTGCGTAAGAATGTGTATATGTATATCACTCTCTCACTCTAGTAATGAAATACAAGTATAATGATTGCAACAACTCTTCAAGTAAGAGTCCGAAAAGTCAGCAAGATAAAATTTTAGCCAAGTTCTTAACTTTAAAAGTAGTTAGAAACTAAAGTTTGCAGTATTTACTGGAGTCCAAAAGTTTCTAAATATCGACGTAAAACTTATTAAGTGTTTTAGCATGACTAAGAGGATATTGACCTTTCGGCTTTTATAGCCATTTTTAATTAAAAAATCGAAAATATGGCCCCTTTTTTAAACCAGCCAGCTTCTGCCAGGGCTTTGCTTGCATTAAAGCAAGTTGTACTGTACAAACCTTAGATGCCCGTTCGATCCCCGAAAAATATATATGGTGAAGAAATAGTCCTACTTGGAGAGAAGAGAGGAATTACCAAAATTCGCCCCATTTTGAAGGATCTTTATGTTCGCCTGAGTCATAAAAGAAAACCTTATAATAACGAAAATCAAAGAGCATTTTCTTTCGCAATGACATAGTATGTATAATTACAGCCAAAACTCAAAACCAGTCAAAATCACTTTTGACTGCAAAAATCAGGCAAAATTACTTTTGACCGATACCTTTAGTTAAAAACATTTTTGACTGATTTTCGCAGTTAAAAGTGGTTTTAACTAAGGGCATCGGTCAAAAGTACGTAATGTAAAACCGCACATTGTGACACTATTTTAGTTTTAAGTTCCTATTGTTAATTTTATTTTTGGTGTGCAATAAAGAATATATCTATCTATCTATCTAGACAGACTAAATTGCGACAAAGAGAAAATATACATTGATGCTGAAATTTATATCTACAAGAAAACTCCTATAATCATTACATAGTGTAAAACAAAGTTGCTTACCGCTGTCCCTATGTATGCTTAGATCTTTAAAAGTACGCAACGGATTTTGATATGTTTTTTTTTAATAGATAGAGTTATTCAAGAGGAAGGTTTATGTGTCTCATACATGTATAGAATAGAATAGAATAGAATGATACTTTATTGTACACCAAAAAAAGTAACAATTTCACAGAAACTTATATGAATGGGTACAAAGGCGGTCTTATCGCTGACAGCGATATCTACCAGACAACCTTAGGATGGAGTATAAGAGCTTGAAGTAAAAAAGGGGGTAGTCAATGGTGTACTGCTTTCATCATCATCATCAGCCTTTCAATGTTCCCACTACAGGGACACAGGCCTCCTCTCTCTAGGAGAGGGAAAGGGCCATAATCCACCACGCGGGCCCAGTGCGGATTGGTGGATGTCACATGTCTTCGAATTTTTGGTTCTAGGACATGCCGGTTTCCTCACGATGTTTTCCTTCACCGTTTTGAGAGCAGTGGTGATGAAATAAATTACACAAAGTAATGCGCCTGGCTGGGTTTGAACCCGCGACCTACGACTTGTAAGTCGGGGCCGTTACCACTCGGCCACCATTGCTCTCAGTCGGGGCCTACTGCTTTATCAAATAATATATTAAATATCAGTACCCGTGCGAAACTGGGTCGGGTCGCTAGTTCTGATATAAAAATAACTGGAAGTACCCATTTCTGATTTTTTTTATTGGCTAGACTTTCCTGTTTTATGGTATGAGACAATTAAATAAGTACTAAAATGTCGTTGTTTTTGTCAACAAGTGTGAAGACAAAACAAACAGTGTACTCACTAGATTTGATGTGTTTAAGAGCGGCCAACCCAAGGCACATTTTTATACAATCTCTCTTACGTAATTATGATGTTATTACATACACATTTTTCTTCGGAGCACGCTTGCCAAGATGTAACCTATTCAATCTTGATTTAAAGGTCATAAAACAAAGACGAAATCCACTCCCTAGGTACACGCTCAATTAATGTATTCTCAAAATGCTTTGAGTACGTATGGGCGGGTTGTCCAACATGCATTGGTGGCGTATCGCTGTGTGTTTAGTGTTCCGATGATGGAATGGACTTGGCAGAATTAAATTGTACAATTCAAAGCACACTCTCCGCCATTGTTACATTAATTAAGAGCGGATAGATTTTGGATACACAGATATCTTGTGGATATTATCTAAGCTTCTATAGAAATCAAAACATTTTATGTAAAACTAATCCAGTAAAGACCTCTGAAAATCTACTATTTAACGTGAACTTTGCCCTTTTGTACTCATATATTAAAATAAAATAAAAAATACAATAATGAAGCCTTTTTGACCCCAAAGTTTGTACATATAATTATATGGCTGTATGATTATAAAGATGTTTGTCATTTTTTCACGCAAAAACTACAGAATAGATGTCGATGAAACTTAGTAAACTGGTAAGCTATGTCTTAGAATAGTAGATGGGATACTTTTTATGCACAACATATTCCCATTATGTTCTCTAGGGATAATTTTCTACTATAATATGGGCGAAGAAATAATAACGGAAGTTAAAAAAGAAATTGAGATAATATAATAATAATATGTCCACAACTATCACACAACGCCATCTAGTCCCAAGCTAAGCAGAGCTTGTGTTATGGGTACTAGACAACTGATAAACATACTTATATATTTCTAAATACATACATATTATAGATAAACTACACCCAGACACAGAACAAATGATCGTGCTCATCACACAAACATTGGTCCTGGGTGGGAATTGAACCCACGACCTCCCGCATAGCAGTCAAGGTCACTAACTACTAGACTGACAGGCCAGTCAATAATATTTGTCATGTTTTTTTTTTCTTTAAATTTAAGCAGGCAATATAAATCCCTTTATACAATTTCATTTCAATATGAAATGTATACAGTATTTTCTAATGGCAGTATTTATAAAGCTTAAGATCCTAAGTGATGACCTAATTCCGCCTTTTGCGGCTTTACTTGTCTGGAAAAAACGTGGGTACTTTTTTCTGCGAGAGCATAAACGAGAATTTGAATTTAAATGGTGATGAAAATTAGTACGTACAATATATAAAGCATCTGCATCAACTAAGAATAAAGTACATTGACCTTTCCCTAATATTGTAGCGTATAAACAGCTCTTAAGGAGTTGTCAGCAAACTGAAGGGGCCCTGCAGGATCGAAGCCTCCTAGAGTCAAGCATTGATGCGAAAGCGTCACACCTAAGCTCTGGGATTAAGGGAAGGAAGGAACAGGGTAGGTTGTTTAGTCTGTAAGAGTCTGAAACTGTTTCCCGCTCCAACTAAGAGCGGGACTCGTCATTTGATGATTTTCACCTACCAAAGTCAAAGTTAAAATATTTTTATTTCACATAGGCCTACATGGGCACTTATAAATCGTCAGAAGCTAGTGCACGGCTCCAAGTTGGACGTTTCCTATGGAGAGACCGGACTCGAAGAACCGGCGAGAATCTCCATGATATGTGACATCCCGTTACTTCTCCTACAGAGAAAGCCTGAGTCCCAGCAGTAAGACCATCTATCATCTACAGCCTTTTTAATGTTCCCACTGCTGGGACACAGGCCTCCTCTCTAGGAGAGGGAATGGGCCATAATCCACCACGCGGGCTCAGTGCGGATTGGTGGATGAGTATTAATTGATTTAGAAGCATAGCATAACAACGTCTTAAAATTATCCCATTGCTGGGAACCCAGGCCTCCTCTCTAGGATACGGAATGATCAACATGTTATTACAAACGAATGTTTCTTTTGCAGAAAATTTAAAACGAATTGACTAACAGAGGCAATTACGTTCAACTACTAACTATTATTGTATTGACCGACTCCATTTTGTTGCTAGAAGCCACTCAAATGCTTAGAATAAATTTTGGTCATTTGACAATACTGTATCGCTGATGAATATAACCATCGGCTTATATCCTACCGATAGACGAGCACGTTTTTAGAAACTATTTGTCAAAATACTGAAAAGTTAATATCAAAGTCGTCTATCAAAACTTTTAAAACTTACAGCGCTGATTCGTCAAAGCTGAATGTAAAAGTGTATAAGCTGCTGATCACTTACGTGGAGTAAAGTCAATAAACGGTATGCCTCATCTAGTGCGTATATATACTAATATTATAAAGAGGTCACATTTGTAAGTTTGTAAGTATGTAGGGGGTAATCTCTGGAACTTCAGTTTCGAATTGAAAAATTCTTTTTGCGTTGGATAGTCCATTTTTTGAGGAAGGCTAACACGCTATGACCTATGGGGGCGGAGCAGTAACCACAACAGCGGGTAAAACCGCTGGTAGCCTTTATATTGCTAACATCACGCGGGCGAAGCCGCAGGCAAAAGCTAGTATTGTATATATTGATGAATATAACTTTGTGGGCATGGGTGCCATTGAAGCTTCTTTTAGGTGGTATATCTTGGATTGCGGGAAACAAAAGAAAACATTTTGGTACAGGTAAGAAAGTTTGTTATTTGTTCTGAGGTGGACCTAACCCGAGCTATAGGTGAGGGTGTTATGAAGCCCAGAGCTACAGTGACAAATTTTAACGTGTATCAAACGACGTTTTTCACTATAAAAATATAAATAAATGGGGACTCGCGATGTATAGCCCGCTTGATTATATATTTAATAAATTGTGGCAGGAACGAGTTCACGCACTTTTCCGCACTAGTGCGAATAACAGTAAATTAAGTGCCTAAATTCAGTAGGATTAAAAACTAGTTTTTGCGTGAGAATGCGTATATGTATATCACTCTCTCACTCTAGTAATGAAATACAAGTATAATGATTGCAACAACTCTTCAAGTACGAGTCCGAAAAGTCAACAAGATAAACTTTTAGCCAAGTTCTTAACTTTAAAACTAGTTAGAAACTAAAGTTTGCAGTATTTACTGGAGTCCAAAAGTTTCTAAATATCGACGTAAAACTTATTAAGTGTTTTAGCATGACTAAGAGGATATTGACCCTTCGGCTTTTATAGCCATTTTTAATTAAAAAAATCGAAAATATGGCCCCTTTTTTTAAACCAGCCAGCTTCTGCCAGGGCTTTGCTTGCATGAAAGCAAGTTGTACTGTACAAACCTTAGATCCCCGTTCGATCCCCGAAAAAAATATATGGTGAAGAAATAGTCCTACTTGGAGAGAAGAGAGGAATTACCAAAATTCGCCTTATTTTGAAAGATCTTTGTGCTCGCCTGAGTCATAAAAGAAAACCTTACCAAGACTACAATATACTAAATGACCTACTGGGGCCCAGGGTCTCTTTCTGAAAGGAAGGCCCCATTGGCCCCAGTGTGAAGGGCAGACTTAAGGAGTTATCAGCAAACCGTAGGAGACTGCCAGCAAACAAGGTCCTATTGGAGCCAAAGGTCTATTTCTGAAAGGAAGGCATAGTCCTGGTGTGAAAAACAAAAAGAAACGGGATCAGTTAGTAAAAGTTTGACAGTATCTGGCGCTCCACCCAAGGGCGGGAGTTGTCATTGGATGTTTTTTACCCGCCGAAAAATGAAAACATATTGAACGTAATAGTAAACGTCAGCAATGTTTTTAAATCGCCATTATCTACATCTACACTAATATAATAAAGAGGTAAAGTTTGTTTTTTTGTTTGTAGGAGGTAATCTCTGGAACTACTGGTCCGATTGGAAAAAAATTAACAACAATAGAAAGCTGCTTTACTCCTGAGTGACATAGGCTATATTTTATGTACGCGGGCGAAGCCGCTGACAAAAGTTAGTTATATCTAAACTCAACTATAAAATATTAAGAATTTAGACAGACTAAATTACGACTGTTTAATAATCCGTCAAAGAGAACAAGTTTTCAATGAAAAATTTTTTTTTTCATAACAAGCTTTTATAGCGGTGGTCTATACTTATATAAATAAAACTCGTCAAGACGATTCACACGAGCCCAAACTCGACGTGGTTGTGCCGTTTAATTACAGAGTTCCTGTGGCTACCTCGCGATTCCATCATCAGATCAGCTCCATGTCATCATAATATTGCATTGTCATCCGAACTAAACGTGTATACCAAATTTCAGCTCAATCGGAAACCGGGAAGTGGATCAAATTTAAGTTGCAAGATTTGATTACAGAACGACAGACAACGGGACAGGTGAAACTAAATAAAAGCTTGTAAAATATACACTGATTTACATAAGAAAACTCCTGTAATCATTACATAGTATAAAACAAAGTAGCTTACCGCTGTCACTATGTATGCTTAGGTCTTTAAAAAATTCGTTACGGATTTTGATACGATTTTTTTTTAATAGATAGAGTGATTCAAGAGGAAGCTTTATGTGTATAATACGGGATTTTTATTCACATGGATACGCCAAATAACTGCGTACAATTATTTTGTTTTTTTTTTTATATGCAATAAACTAGTGCTTGACAACGATTCCAAGTGATGGTAAGCAATGATGCAGTAGTGTATAATTAAAAATACGATTTGATGTGATAATGGCATTAAATCCCGCGTGAACGCCGGCGTTCGCACACTTGTTGTGCTTTGATTGTGTCTGTAATAACAAGATCGAAAGGTTAAAGCCCCAGGACGGCAGTACAGTACTAGTCACGAATATCATACATTGTAAGTGTTTATATATATAATATCATGACATCAAATATCTGCCGCTATCGAGCGCTTACAGTCTGTCCTCCATTTCATTGACATAAATTGAATGGGGTGAGGGAGGCATGAGGCTAACGATGTTATGAACAAGAGGTTAAACTTTCTGCTCTAACTCCTACTTAAGTATTCAACAGCTCTTGATATATATAAATAGACAAGATTCTCGAATCGAGTCCAACAGCTAATATAAATCCTGCGAGAATTTTCGAATTCGATATATGAATACTCGTAACAATGCTCGGTTTAATATTTTGTCAGGTGGAGTGGAAGTTTACTACACTTCAAAAAATAAAATTCTTCAAATAAAAAAAATATTAAAAATACCAGCTAAGAGCGTTGTAGCCACGCTCAGTATACGGTTTCGCAGTTTCTCGTCCGTCACAAATTTGTCACAATGTAACAGAACACTTAAACTACGACTTAACAGCGCATAGTAGCCCAAATTACAGCGCCTGCTTCTCTCGGGAAAGTGGGTTACTAATTTATACTAATTAGACTATGGTTACAAACGTTGGGTTTTCGGGGTACGTGAATTGATTTTAATCATTCTTTTTTTATTTAATCTACACTAATATAATAAAGAGGTAAAGTTTGTTTTTTTGTTTGTAGGAGGTAATCTCTGGAACTAATAGTTCGATTGGAAAAATTTAAGCTTTAATAGAAAGCTGCTTTACTCCTGAGTGATATACGCTATAAATTATTTATATAACATGGATATTAACCGAACTATCACAATTTTTGTCTCACAAATTTTCCGCGGACGAAGTCGCGGGCAGAAGCTAGTTTTATATAAATTGTAACCCACTTTCCCGAGAGATGATACTTTGGGTTACTTTGCGCTGTTAAGTCGTAGTTTAAGGGTTTTGTTAATTTTTGAGAAACTTGTGCCGGATGGGAAACTACGGAACCCTACACTGAGCGTGACCCGACACGCTCTCGGCCGGCTTTTTTAAGTCGTAAGCTCAACCAAAAATATTAAGTAAAGTTTAACATCTGTAAGATTGAAGTGAATTGATTTCATAGTGCTGAATGGAAGGAAATTTTAGGAAAAGCCCACCCGCTCTTAAGCTCACCCGGCTTTATGAAAACGTCCCTTTACGCCTACGCCCGAGTGGCTCTCCAACTCCGCATTTTCTTTCTTGGTTAATTTCGATGCGGGTTCTAAAACAGCTGAATAATTTTCCTGAGAGATTCCAAGGTCTTTTGTCAAACTGATTACTCTTCCTTACAAATTCGCTAATGTTAAATTCTCTATGCATGAAGTGATTCGCAGTTTAAGACACTTGGGTGTAAATTATTGCTTACAGATTATTTTCCTTCATTATACATATTTTGAGCTTGTTTTATGAAAACTAGACAACTGATAAACAAAATTTTAAATAAATTTAGCCAAACATAGAACAAATGATCGTGCCCATCACACAAACATTTGTCTTGGGTGTCAATCGAAACCACAACCTCAGGCATTATCAGTCAGGGTCACTAACTACTAGACCTACAGCCTAGCCAAAATATTATTACTACATTCTATCAATAATTATTATTTGCATTGAAATACAATAAATAAATTAAACAAGCTGCAAAGAAAAAACCAGACACTTGCGAGTCGGCCAAAAAAAACCACATTTGTTGTATGAGAGCAAAGTTAAATATATATTTATTTTATTCTGTTTTTAGTAAGTACCTATTTGTTGTTATAGTAGCTACTGAAATATATCGCTATCGAAAACTTCAACTTCTTTTTATTATTATTTATAGGCTCACGTTTAAATACTATGTATATCACCTGATGGTAAGCGATGATCTCGCCAACGCTGGAGCATGCTTGGCCAGAAATAACCTATTCACTCTTGACTTAAAGACCCTTGGGTTGTAGTTATCATGAAACACAGATTCCACCAGGAAATTCGATTCTTTAGCTGTATAAATGCGTTCCCAAAACGCTTGTACGTATAAGTGGAATGTCCACTATGTACCGGTAGTGTAATGCCGTTGATGTTCAAGATTTAGGAGTTTTGACTCGACATAGGGATCAACTGGTAAGCTATCTGGGTTATAAGATACAGCCTGGTGACAGACAAATGGTCAGCGGAATCTTAGCAATAGTTTCCCTTTTTACTCTTTAGATAGGAACCCTGAATACATCTGATAAAACATCCCGTGATTATAAGATCATCTGTTTCAGAATTAAGCATTTGAAGTTGTGTAATGCAAACTTTAACTTGAAAACCCGTCCAAAATTTGACATTTAAGAAGGGTTTGATACATTCCTAACTTAAAATACTCAATTTAGAAACCTATCCTTACTCAAATAAGTTCCTAAACAATTTGTAAAACTTACACTCTTTTCTGCAAACAACAACTTGCAAACATTGTAAATAAATGGCAGACCACTTATACTGCTTCTAACTAAACGACCTCGATTCCCGGCGGGTTCGTGAGTGGAAAGCAAGGGATTATGTCCGGAAAATTGGCACCATCATCCACCTGTTGGTTTAGACCTTTCTCAAAACTCTACTCCCCTATATTGTTTTTAGGGGGTGTAGACTTTTGAGAAAGGTCACGGAGGTCGAACTATCGAACGTCCATAATAATTGATTGAAGAAGGTCATCTTATGTTTATAGTTGGATTTCTACACTTAGTCCTCGGTGGACCACTATACGTGGGCCATGGCAGCGTTCATTCTAACCAGCCCATGTATCTCCGTATTACGGAGATACATGGGCTGGTTAGAATGCATGACCAGCCCACGCTGAAAACCAGCGCTGTGAATTAATCGCATTTTGCGTGTAGACACATCATTATACTGAGCTTTCAGCTGTTTACTCGGGCGTGGCTAATATTTTTTTTAAGTGTTTTAATCTATTGTGTTAGTCTTCTTCTTCTAAATTCGGTGTTCCCAATTTTTATCCTCATATTTCACTGTCAGCTGTGCATTCAAGAAACATGTGCGCGAGAGTTTCCACCGACTCTATGTATACTCTGCACAGAGGGTTGTAGATGTGCCTTTATTTTTTTAAAATCTCCTAGCTAACTAGGCGAACTTCGTACCATTTGTACCATTCCTTTTTATGAATATTTCCATATTTTCCAAAATTTTCTTAAAGAAAACCGTTTAAACCTTCTCTAAAGTATCACGAATAATGCAAAACGTAAATTGGCCAAATTGGTCCTCTCGTTCTTGAGTTTTAGTAAGACTAATGAACAGCTATTCATTTTTATATTTATGAAGATTCATTTGCTTTCATTAACTAAATTCATAAATTATCTCAAACTGTTTTTTTTTAAATGATTTTCTCCTAGACTGAGATTTTAACTGGGTTGGGCAATCGTTGATGGTGAACACTTGTGCCAAGATGGGGAAGGCCTATGACCAAGAGTGGACGTCTTTCAGCTGAAGATGATAATGATAAAAATCAATAGCCTATTTATTGACTCTAGCCTTCATCGTTCAAAGCCGTTGGTAGACAATTGCTCTCATTTTAGATTTACATGTCAATATAAAAGTTTATTAGCATATTTTAACAAAATTGAATGCCCATACCCCGAACCATATTATGTCACAAGTACCAAAAAGTAATGTTTTATTTATTTATGCAGTGAGTTTTTAACCACGTTAAAAAATATAAAAATGCTGATAAATGTTTAACAATTCCTACTTCTGTAATGAATAACAGTGTCATTTCCGAAGTCATTTATTCATTTATTTTATTTGACACAACCTTGTACGGAGCCACTTATTTTGGGGCAAACAATTTTGTACCAACATTTGTAATTTTTAAAATCAACAATTTCAGATTTAGTTCCATCGCAAACTAGGCGACTTGTTGCTGGCTCTAATCATCGCGTCTTGCCGAAGCGCTTTCGTTTGCATATGCCATTTTGTCGCGGCGACTAAACGCGAAGCTGCCGCAAAGTCCAGATCACATTTTAAGTCATAATTCCTCCCAGCTCTCATTTTACTTGCCTCTCGGTCACTATATTCATCTGAACGTAAGCCCCAAATAGCAGTACGTACTGCGACTTCCGAAATTAACATCGAACATATCCATATTTAAGACAATTTGACTTTAACACAGTACAATATAGGGGAGCGGGGGGCTAATTGTTACAGGGGTAAGAAGTTACACGCCTTTTTTACGGGATTTTAAACTCTTTGGTGGACATAACTGGACTCATTTGTTTCCTTATAACATCCTGCATTACATAAAAATGCCCAGTTACCCGCCAAGCGCGAAGCTGCTAGGTTGTGTGCACGTGACTCGATTTCAACCAAATAAGTTAAAAGATCCTTTACGAAATTTTTGATTGCTGATGTCTATATTTTTTATTTTCTCCAAATTTTTAACCTTTTACGTTCATAATATATCTACCTATAATTTGCAATGTTGTTTTTTTCTACTATCGATATCCATTAATGGTGACTTCAATTTATATTAAAAATCGTGTCATGGGGCAGGTAGTTACAATTTTTTGGGGTAAGTTGGTACATGTAACAACTTACCACTAAATTGTATTGTACCTATCGTTCGTCTTCATATTTTAAAAATTCTAGATATTCTTTGTTTTTTTTTTCAGAATGAGAAATTATAAAAGAAAAACAGAAAGAGTAATATTATTACCTACCTCTATATGTATAAATAACTATATATTTTTTTATAAGTAATATATGCGCCTTGAAAAATATTAGAATCCAAAGTATTTAAGTTTGCTAAAAGTTTATTAAAATAATTAATAAGTATAAATTGTGTTTTTGTATTATATGTAAATAGTTATTTATTTTAGTTAAGTTTATATTTAAGATTTTATTTTATATTTTATGTAAAAAAAAATATTTTTAAATGTATGAAGATAAATAAATTAAACTGATTTCATAAGTATAAATAATTTACTACAAGTTGTTATTTACAGACGAAGTTTCTGTGTTTTTATATAAGTTTAAAAAAAGTTCCTACTACCAAAGTTATGTTATTGTTCTACTACGTTACGATAAAGATATTACAATTACTTAAAAATGTTAGAAGACTGTTTAAACTGATCTCTTTTGTTTATAACGTTTTAAAATAATATTAAAAATGATTTATGATTGATGATTTTGTTTATTTACCTACCGTAACATCGTGCCCCGAAGCTGTAACCTGCCCCAAATCGGGGGTAACTTGTTACAATCGACTTGTTTAGTTAAATTGTCCATTGTGAAAAAAATACATATATTTTAATAACTTTTCAATCTTATTTTAATAGCTGAATAGACATACTAACGATAAAAGCAATCAAATGTAAAAATTATTTGATAGCTTTTGTCGTATTGACCATTATCTAAATTGTAACAACGTGCCCCCCGCTCCCATCCATGTCATAACTAATTATTTTGTTATTCATTACTACATATTTATCTTTTGACATTTTGTAAAATTGGGATTTTTTATTATTGTAATTATTCTAATATTTTGTGACTTGACAATTTCTATAATATAATATAATATAATTATGATTAGAGAAGAAAACGTATAATTATGTAATTTAAACTCAAGCTCATTGACGCAATGTAAAATATTGTATGCCAATAATGGCTGGTCGTAGCGAACAACACTTATCATTTAACATCCACTGTACCCATGACTCACAAATAAAAATTCTGATTATGATTCTGAAAGATTCTCAATAAAATAAACACGTGCCGTCCTTAGTGCTCAAAGCAAGACTGACGCAGAACTGTCTCGCTACTGTAGTCATATGTGCGCGTGCACAGCTTGAACTGTATGCTTTCGGTATGAATCGCAAGCACAGAATTATTGGCGGCGGCGACCTCTCACGCCGGGCCTTGGTTAAGGCCATGGTCCGCAGCGAAGAGGAATGGCAGGCGGTCGCCTCCTTCTGCGAAGCAATAATGCTCGTAAAGGAGGAGGCCGACCGCATAAGGCAAAGGCAACAGCGCCCTCGCCGTAGCCGTCGCCGCCGCGATCCTGCCGATATCCGGCCACCGTAGACACTGGCTCGCGGACGGTGAGCAATGGGTAGCTCGCCGTCCGGTCGTCTGGTAACTGTCCAGACCGAGTCCAAGTCGTCAACGGCGCGCACCGTTCCCGCGCGCCTCAAGGAGTTGTCAGGAAACTGTAGGGGCCCTTCAGGGTCGAATCCTTCTGGAGCTGCCGGTTTGTGTGAAACTGTTACCGCGGCTCTAGGAATAAGGCAAGGAAGGAATGGGGTAGGTTTTTTAGTCAGTAAGAGTCTGACACTGGTCTCCCGCTCCGCCCAAGAGCGGGTTTCGTCATTCGATGATTTTCACCTACCATAAAAAAGCACAGAATTATTAGTGTTACGAACTTGACGCAGACGAAGTGGCGGGCAACAGCTAGTTTACTTTTATTATTATTTAAAATTCGTATGTTATTTATGTATTTTCTATTTTCCTTGTTATTCCAAAGGCTGTTTGCGGTTGCAGTGTAATGATGAACTACACATAAATAAATGTAAGGCGCGTAAGTATACGCTAATTAACACTTACTTTTGTGCATAACCCACATAGTTATCATGCAAAGAGGACTATAAAATGTCGTGTCAGTAGCAGTCCATTACATTGTACTCATGTCATTGTAACAGTAAGCACGGCAGTTGTTGACAGTGTCACCATGAAGTTCTTTGTTACGTTTGTCGTAGTGATTGCTGTACTCGCCGCGCTGTGTTCAGCGCAACCGGTTGACAGATCAGCACTTGGACAACCAGGCACGACAGTTAATGTACGGGTTGAAAGAAATGTTCTTGACCACCACAACCCTTGCCCACAAGGCTCAGCTTTAATCGATTCACGATGCTATACCTGCGAAGAGTAAGTATTTAAAATTAATTCATACAAACGCAACAATATTTGCTATATCCAATATAAAATATCCTAACACAATATTCGCTATCGAACTTCTGCGAATCGGCTTGGCCGAATTTTTTTTTTATAAATATTTGGTAGGTCTGGGAAAACTTTGTCGGTTATTTTTTTACCCTTCAACCCCCCAGACCCAATAATTTGTTTTTTTTTTATTTAAATGACTGAATAATTTTTGACGGGTCAGCTTGTACTCAATATCATTGAAGAGATTAGTTTTAATCATTTTTGCAATGATATAAACACCCCCAAATTGAATAGTAATTAGACTAATAAGATTCTAAGCGTATGCTCTTTCTAATTAAAAAGTAAAAACATTGTTTCTGATCAAGTGATTATGTATTTTAATCTTAGAGAAATAAATGATATATAAATATAAATATTTAGTAAAATTTAGATAATTTTGTGTCCTATATTATTAATATTGTTGTTATTTTATTAAATGCAGTTTGAATATAATCATGAGTGAAATTGTTACTTTTTTGGTGTACAATATTATTCTATTCTTATAGTATTATTCTATTTTATTCTACACTTAGTTTATACACCCTTGTTAAAAATATTTTAAATCATTGGTTGTTTTATTTTTTTACTGAAAACAGGTGGGTTTTAAACAGTTAAAGCCTGACCCAGAAAAAGTTATTTAATGATAAATGATAAAAAAAATTATGATAATAAAAGTTAATTAATGATTCCATTTCAACAAACAAGTGCATTTTTAGATAACTAATTCCCAACAAACATGAACTACATAATTTTTTTTATTTTTTTTTTTAGGTATACGGAGCTAACAGGAGAAGAATGCCCGAAAAATGACTGAAGCATTTGGAGTCAAACTTTCCTTTTTCATATAAATTAGATTTTTTTAAATCTTTTGTTTATTGAATAAAAAAATGTAGCCGGATCAGTTATTTTTTTATTTCCTTTTAGCTGTCTATTATATTATGTCATTGTCATGATAAACAACCATGTAGCACCCAATGCTATTCAAGATCTGAGACTCTGCACTCGAGGTTGTGGATGACTACGTAGACCAGGGACAGACAGTCCAGTAGGGGAGCTCTAATTTCGAAAAAAAGGTCAACCTTCGAATCCAACTACACGAGGCAGCGTTCGGGAAGCCGCGCGTTTTCATTAAACTAACTGCATTGCTTTGATGAGTGCATATTGCTAGTACCTAAAGACATCATCATCATCATCCTACCCTTATCCTATGTTACTTGGGGTCGGCGCAACATGTTTTTTTCTTCTACTCTGTCCTGTCACCCGTCACACTATCACTAACTCCCTTTTCTTTCATGTCACTCCTCACACAATCCATCCATCTCTTTTTCGGCTTCCCTCTTCCTCTCCATCCATCTACGTGTAATCTCAGAACTCTTTAGTACCTAAAGACATGTTGTTTCGTAATGTGGTCGCTCATAATGGGTAGGCCCATTATGAGCGTAAAGTTACCTTAAATGCATATCGCGAAAATTGTGACATGGCGGACAGAGTTCCAGCAATTTCTTTACATGAAATGGCAACAACGACTGTTACAACACAGCACTAGGCCGGGTTTGCGGACGGTGAGTAATGGGTAGCTACCCATTAACAGTCCCGACCACAGAAATATAATATCTATGGTCCCGACCGAGCCTAAGTCAAGGTGTTGTCAGCAAACTGTAGGGTTGGTGCGAAAGCGTTACACCGGGGCTCTAGGAATAAGGCAAGGAAAGAACCGGGTAGGTTGTTTAGTCAGTAAGAGTCTGACACTGTTTCTCGCTCCACCCAAGAGCGGGATTCCTCAATAAATTGCGACAAGGCGGACAGAGTTCCAGCGATTGGTGACAACGACTGTCGCAACACAGCGCTAGACATGTTATAATATCGACAGTAAGTCCCCGCTTTAAGGATTGGCTGGAGCGGCAACATGGCGTCTCACCTTCTGCATGACGCTGGTCCTTACCGGACATGGCAAGTTCTAGAGGATCCTGCATCGGCAACATCTGAGTAGGCTCGCTTTGAGCAGTTGGTTTTTTTTATGGTAGGTAAAAATCATCGAATGACGAATCACGAGTCGAATCATCGAATGACGAGTCAGTAAGAGTCTGACACTGTTTCACTGTTGGAAGGTACCGGGTAGGTACCCGGTACCTTCCTTGCCTTATTCCCAGAGCCCCGGTGTAACGCTTTCACATCAACCCTCGGCTCCAGAATGCTTCGACCCTGAAGAGTCAGGGGTACAGTTTGCGCAGTTTGAGCGATTGGTTAAAAGCTTGACCCAGAAAACAGTACCTGGACACGGTTCGTATTGTTAGGAGGTTCCTCTCTAATCAGCCCTGACCACCAGTAGTTTTGGAACCGGCTGAAGATGCCGGTGGGCTACTGTTGTTTATATATTATTTAAACCCAACTAAGGGTTAAGCTCGCCTGTGTACATCGCCTTTTTGTTAATTGTTTTTGTTCTGTAATTTATGTACAATAAAGAATATAAGAATATATATTATTTTGTTACCAATATTAAAAAAATAACTCATATATAAGCTTGTCGAATAAAGGAAATAATATTCCACAATTTTTGTACTAAAACATCCAGTCCCAAGCTAAGCAGAGCTTGCGTAATGAGTACTAGATAATTAATGAACATACGTATACATATATTAAATACATACCTGTAATAGATTTCGTTTAGACACAACAAAATGATCGTGCTCATCACACAAACATTTGTCTTTCGAACCCACGACCTCCGGCATAGTAGTCAGGCCACTGACCAACCGCAATCTTAGACATTATGGTAAAAGGCTAATTGATCTAAGCGACATTTTGTGAAGCTTGCAGGAGGACAGATACAAGTTTTATTTTTTTGAAAAGCAAAGAAAATAGAACAACTATCTGATAGACTTTTATTTACTTAATAGCTTTTGCCCGCGGCTTCGCCCGCGTGGTATTGGGGTTGGGGTTGGGGTCTCCGGGATAAAAAGTAGCCTATGTCCTATTCCGGAGTGTATCCTATGCCTGTGCCAAATTTCATCCAGATCCGTCCAGCCGTTTTGGCGTGATTGAGTAACAAACATCCAAACATCGTAACTTTTGCATTTATAATATTAAGTAAGAAGTAAGACTTATACCTCTAGTTAAGTAAGGATTTTTTCAAGTTATTACTGTTGAAAATTGTGTATCGATTCGCATAACAATTTATCTTGGTTAGACCAAAATTAAAGCAAAATGGTTTAAATGCCTACCGTAAATAAAATAACTCAAAGTGAACTGGCTTAAACATGGACCTGGAATAAAAGTAATTTTAGTGCCAAATCAACTCCCAGGTAAATATACCCAGTAAGCATGGGTGTACTACGCCAAATCGAATAACAAATACTCGAATATCATTTGATCGACCACTATAAATCGAACGTCTAAATACTCGAACGTTCATAATATCGAATGGCTATTAAATCGAACATTCAATACATCGCACACTCAATACATCGAGTGTTCAAAATATCGAATGTTTGTTTGATCGAGCGTTCAACGCATCATCTTTTGCCTCTTTTTTGTGGAGTAGGTCTTCCCAATCCCGCGTTTACCTTATCAATTCTCCTATTTGTTATAGCTTGCTCCTTAACTAAAAATTCTATGGTAGCACAAACAGTAGAGTCCCTACTGTTTGTGCTACCATAGAATTTTTATAAGTAGTAAGCATAAGCCACATGATGGAGTTTCATCGGAGTGAAGTAAGTTGACCAGATGCCCGTTACAGGGCCTAGAAGGATTTTCATCCAAAACATGATCCCTTGCTACATTATACTAGACTAGCGACCCGCCTCACCTTCGCACGGGTACTGATATTGAATATATTATGCATGTTTTATACACATAAACCTTCCTCTTGAATCACTCTATCTATTAGAAAAAGCATCAAAATCCGTTGCATAGTTTTAAAGATTTAACCATACATAGAGAGTAAGCGACTTTGTTTTATACTATGTTATGATATTGATGCTCGGATCATCAAAATACAGCTACGTGTCTAAGATATTTTTGTGGTTGATACGCGACTTTAAAAAAAAATTTCAGACAATGTCTTGTACTTAAAAAACTTTGTAGATCAATCATTCAAGATGTTGAATGATTGACAATGATTCAATGTTCAAAGCAAAATGGTTCAAGCGACACGATTCCTTAATGTAGTTGAATGTAAAATGGGCCAATCAACATAGATTATTGTTTTGGAGAGCAATATAATAGGCCTAACGACCAACCATAGCAAAAAAAGCCAAACGACACTCGTTTTAAAGGTTCAAAAAATCTAGAGCATAAGTCATCAAGTCCTCCAATTTCTTTAATTTTATGTCGTATAGATTCTATAAATCAATGAGCTTAGAAATGAGGCCTGCTTTTACTGTTGTGTATATTTATTTTACAAAAAAGCATTAACACACAGTATATTCCAAGCAGCACTAAACAAGTATTATTAACCGCCACCAATCGGCGAACGTCAATCCCGCATGCGTGATGAAATCCGAACGATATTAAAAATACCTTAAAAATATTCTGCAAATATGATTAACTACCTTTTGCCCGCGGCTTCGCCCGCGTGGTATTGGGGTTGGGGATTCCAGGATAAAAAGAAGCCTATGTCCTATTCCGGAGTGTATCCTATGCCTGTACCAAATTTCATCCAAATCCGTCCAGCTGTTTTGGCGTGACTGAGTCACAAACATCCAAACATCGTAACTTTCGCATTTATAATATTAGTAAGATAATGTTTCAAAATAAAGGGCCTTCGCGCTGCCAATGATTCGATTTTATAATTTTCGAGATTTTAATGCATCGAGACAGTGAACTGTAGCGCTCATAATTCATCGATTTCATGTACTGTCGAGCAAACGTTTTCGAACAAACTTCATTCGATTTCAAGTAGGGGACCCGTTCATTACAGGGCGATCCACAAATACCATTGATTATTTTTGGGTGTTTAAATTGGGTTGGTGCTGGAGCCGAGGGTTGGTGCGAAAGTGTTACCGGGGCTCTGGGACTAAGGCAAGGAAGGAACTGAGTAGGTTGTTAAGTCAGTAAGAGTCTGACACTGTTTCCCGCTCCGCCCAAGAGCAGGATTCGTCGTTGGATGATTTTTACCTAGTACTATAAAAAAAACTGTTCACCCAGCTCAGGATTTTTCTTTGTGGGGTATTTGAGTAATGTCCTCGTAAATTAAACGAAAGGTTTCCGTTAAGAGGTTGCTACCGGAGATCGCCTCCATGATAACATGTCTGTGATTAAAACCCAAGCGATGCAGACCTCTATTGTGTGCTTCACTATATCCTCCGGGCTATCCACACAATTTGAATATCCAGTCGTTTCTTTCTGCTAAAAACGGAAAAGAAATCTTTCGAATAACTGACAACAGCTCTAGGTTTGTGACTCGATAAAACAACAAAATGATGGCAATCAATTATTGTTAACGCTAGTCTCCGTCTGAGTGTTATCTTAGTCTTGATACCGTAAGGCCTCAGCAGGGTCGAAGACTACTGGGGCCAACCAAGTTTAGCTCAAGAGAAGTGGATTTTTATCAGTTAAAAGAGTGATCCCAGTATAAATCATTAGTAACTGCAAAAAAATAACGTCCAAACTTCGTCCTAAAACTGAAAGGAATGCAAGATACATCATCAATTTGTAGTATTTAGAAAAGCAGTAACCGCAAATATGCAACTTGCGGTAAATGTCGGTCAATACCGATATAATGCAACACTGCTCACCTGTCATAGCAAACAGCGTGATAATTTATGGCCTATAAGTTGACAATTCACCTCTGGATTACGTTTGCAAAATTTTACCAAGATCGGTTCAGTAGGAACCAATGTTGGTAAAGTTGGAATTTTGTGCTAAGAGAAAGCATACAACATATTTTACAATTACAACATTTAATATTAACAACATTTTATATGAAATTTTGTAATCTATACTAATATAATAAAGAGGTAAAGTTTGTTTTTTTGTTTTTTTGTTTGTAGGGGGTAATCTCTGGAACTACTGGTCCGATTTGAAAAATTTAAGCAACAATAGAAAGCTGCTTTACTCCTGAGTGACATAGGCTATATTTTATGTACGCGGGCGAAGCCGCTGGCAAAAGCTAGTTGTTAATATTACAAAAAATATGTAATAGATAAACTTGTAAACCAACTACAAAAATTTAAATTTCCTATGTTAATCGTAGAGTGAAAAAGTATCTCGTCCCATCAAAGGTCCGAAGGCGAACTTAATATGTAACGTTTTCTATATTATTCAATAAGCCCGTCTGATGTCCTCCCTAGGGTCGCGCTAAGCCGAGGACGGTACCCTATAGGGGCGCCCTAAGTCGCTTAGTTTTAAGTTTTGGTAAGCCCTAGCTGGGGGCTTTAAATTTATTATGGCTGCCACAGGCTAGCCCGATTAAGCAGGCAAAGGCATCATGGGTGGACCGGCAAGAGGCCAATCACAAAAAAAAAGCTTTCTCTACTAGTCAACTAGGGATGATAGAGATATAATAGAAACGTAATGCGTTGCAAATGTGACTAACCCGTAGCGTTGCTTTCAAAGCGTTGGTGACAGTATCGATATAAAAAGCCGAAGCAGGCGAGGGGCCTAAGTGGCCTTATAACTAGGCTTGCCAGGTGTGCGCCTTAGCCGGACATGTTTGGCTTTTTGCGGTCGAGTCCGGCCAAATATGTACATGTTTGGCCTGTCCGGCTTTTGACAGGCTTTTTGTCAGAGTGGCGATTCATACGACGATGGGCGGAGGCCAGACCTGAGCGGACAAGGGCGAGCGGAGAGCAAACTGTCTTCCAGCCCGCGCATCGCACACTCCATCTTCGATCTCATCCTCACTTTACATCACGTATAAATATTTTTTTCAACAGCCCAGCTGTGAAAACATTATGTTTGGCAGTAAAAAAATATGTCCGGCTTTTAGGGCAAAATGTTCAGCCTTATATAGTGCGCAGTCCGGCCTTTGCATTTTAAGGCCTGGCAACCCTTTTTAAAACACCCGTTAGGGTCAGCGCACATCGAACTGCGAAATGCTCGCGCATGATCGACCAAAATACTTTACTGCTCAAGCATCCTGCATGCTTGAGCAGTAAAGCATTTTGGCATGCTCAATCATAATTATGTGCACAATAAATAAATAACTCAATAATAAAGAGGCAAAGTATATGGACGGATTGTGTGAGAAGGGATATGAAAGAAAGAGGAGTTAGTGATAGCGAGACGGGTGACAGGACAGAGTAGAAGAAAAAGACATATTGCGCCGACCCCAAATAAAACGGGACAAGGGCAGGAAGATGATGATGATGAATAAAGAGGCAAAGTTTGAAGATAAATTAATAATAAAGAGGTAAAGTTTGTAGGAGGCAATCTCTGGAACTACTGGTCCGATTGGAAAAATTTTAGCAACAATAGAAAGCTGCTTTACTTTTATATTTATGCACGCGCAAAGCTAGTTTTAAATAAAATGTTGTAGGTATAAATTAAGTTGCTTACAATAAAAAAATCGTATATATACTGATATTATAAACAAATAAATACTGTGGTAAATATGAAATAATTATATTAAGAGAACTTAAAATATGGCAATTATTATTACGATGATTGAAACTAAGGTTGTAAGGTTGCTTAGTTACATTATATATTTTTTCCTTGTTATTGTAAAAGCTGTTTGTGGTCGGAGTTGATGTAATTATGAGTTACTAATAAATAGGTATATAACGTAGGACTAACTAGCGTATACGTATATAGCGTATGATGATTAATTCCTATTTATTTACCTAACCCACATAGTTGTCATGTAAAGAAGACTATAAAATGGCGTGTCAGTACAGTCCATTACATTGTACTGAGGTCATTGTAACAGTAAGCACGGCAGTTGTTGACACTGTCACCATGAAGTTCTTTGTTACGTTTGTCGTAGTGATTGCTGTACTCGCCGCGCTGTGTTCAGCGCAACCGGTTGACAGCTCAGCACTTGAGCAACCGAATACTTCTTTAAGGGTTAAGAGACAGAATATTATTTCACATGTAAACCCTTGCCAACCAGGATATCTTCCAATCGGCTCACGATGCTTTGACTGTGAAGTGTAAGTATAATAAAATTCATATCATAACGAACTCAATAATATTTGCTATATCACTACATAGTATAAAACAAAGTCGCTTTGTCCCTATGTATGCTTAGATCTTTAAAACTATGCAACAGATTTTGATGCCGTTCTAGTCTAACCTTTTTACGCCCGAGCGAACGCCGGCGTTCGCGGGTATTAACAGAAAGTTATTTGTCTATAAAACTTTTTATTTACGTTCTTGGATAAATCGTCATAGCAAGTATTTATGATCAAACTCTTGCGAAATGGCTTGACCGAATTTTATGATGTTTTTTGTTTGTAGGTATATTTGGTAGGTCTGGTAAATAGGTTTTTTGTTATATTTTACCCCCGATCTCCCCGCCCCAAATTTTTATTAATTTAAATAACTGAATAATATTTGACGGGTCAGCTTGTACTCGTACATAATTAAATTGAAGATATTAGTTTTTATTTAGTTTATTTTAGGTAATATTGTGTATATTGTTAATATACATGATATTCCTGTTATTTTAATGAATACAATGTGAATATAATCTTGAATGTTGCTATACTAACTTAGTTTTTACACCTAAGTTACAAACCAGTAGGTTTTAGACGGTAAACGCCTAACACTCACTCACCCAGAGCGAAAATAGTTATTTCGATGATTTCCCACCTCAACAAATAAATGCTTTTTTAGATAAATTATTCCCCAACCAAACATTAACTATATCATTCTAAATATATTTTTTTAGCTACATGGACCTTACAGGAGAAGAAGAATGCCCCGAAATGCCCGAATGATGAAGTTTTTTAAAAATCCGAAACATTTGAAGTCAGACTTTCCTTTTGTATATAATTTATTTTGTTATTGTTTTTTTTTTGTTATTTAATAAAACTATGTTGTCCAATCACTTCATTTTTATTTTCTTTTAGTTGTGTATTATAGTTAATGTTAAAGTCATGATAGACAACTATATACCACCCAATCATATCCAAGATCTGAGACTCTACACTCGAAGTTGTGGATGACTACGTAGACCAGGGACGGACAGTCCAGTAATTTTGAGAAAAAGTTCAACCGTCGAATTCAACTAAACTGCAACTTTGGAAGTTGCAGTTTCAGCTAAGCAGAGCTTGAGTTATAGGTACTTGATAAAAATATTTACATATTTCTAAATACATACATATTTTAGATAAATTACGGACACAGAACTAATGATTGAGCTATTCACACAATCATTTGTTCTGGATTGGAATCGAACCCACGACCCACCACCCACGTGGGCTACAATTATTTTAAATTTTTTAATGTTTTTTTTTATAATACAAAATGCAACTTATAATGTAGCCTATGCTACCATCAGCCGTATAATTTTATCTCTGCAATGAAAAATGTGATAAATGAAGAACCGCTTAACAGATTTTGTGCAAACTTCACATAAACCATCTACTAAATATTCCGAACATAGTCTATACATTTGGTTTGGACAGGTGAGCTCGTTCTTGGGTTATAAAATTACAACGAAACGTAGCATTGATTTTTGTATAAAGGCAACACATGTTGTCTTTCTATTATGTCTCTAATTACGGTATTCAAAAGGTTTAACTGTTTATTCTCTAGGCCAATATCATCTTTATCATTTCGGCCGAAATACGTCCATGGTTGGACATAGGCCTCTCCCAAGCGCCGCCACAACGACCAGCCTTGTGCGTCTTGTCAATATACACATACAAATTTAGCGCAAATAATAATAATCTAAGTATCAAAATAAAAAACTGGACTAGCGCGAGTTGAACTCACACAAAAAGAGTAGATATTAACAACTAACTCAACTTATGAAAATAATTCAATTCTTGAAAAAAAACTGTGGAGATTTTTCGGAATCGACAAAAGTAGTTTTTTGTGACGTAATCAAAAAATTACGGTTTTTCAATTTCAGTGTTCTAGATTAAAGGGTGGGTTAAAAATACCAGTGAATATGATACTTTTGTAAGTGTCGAAATATATATTTTTATTTTTACATAATCTTCGACATCTTTTAACATTCAGAACCTATCCGTTTTGCAAGCAATGTGCTCTGCCCACTGCTACTTAAGTTAGTCGATTCTTCGAGCTATGTCAGAAACCTTATAGTTCTCTTAATTCGATCTTGGAAGGAAACTCGGAGCCTATAGCCGTTACCATTGATTGCTTTTTGGGTGACAAGTAGAGTCAACAGTGTATACCCTTGACTCTAGCGAACTACGTCTCAGAACCACATGTCATTACTGGCAAAACGCACTGGTCATGGACTTTCGTCTTGAAACACTGCGATAATAATCTTCCTATATCCAAATTTAATATAGGAAGAGAAAATTTGCTGCCTAGCAAAGTTGAATCCGACGGTTGACCTTTTTCTCGAAACTACGGTCTACGGAAGGTACGGTCTTAGTGGTCTACGTAGCCTCAAGTGCAGAGTCTCAGATCTTGAATAGCATTGGGTGCTACATGGTTGTTTATTATAACATTGACATAATATAATAGGCAGCTAAAAGGAAATAAAAAAATAACTGATCCGGCTAGAGTTTTATTCAATAAACAAATGAAATTAAAAAAAAAAAAAATATATGAAAAAGGAAAATTTGACTCCAAATGCTTTAATTTTTTAACACAAATGGTCCCTCGTCCTTTGGTACTTCCGGGCATTCTTCTCCTGTCAGGTCCATATACCTAAAACATAATAATATTAAGTATAATATATTATAGCTAATGTTTAGTTGGGAAATCATTACGTTTGACGCGTCTCGTCATTACTCAATCTATATGAAAGAAAAATAAAGGAAAAAAAATCTTTTTTTTTTATTAATTGTTAAAATTGGGGCTGCGGTTGAAGGGTAAAAAATTACCGACAACCGGTTTCCAGACCTATTAAATATACCTACACAAAAAATCATATAAATCGGTCAAGCCGTTTTGCAGGAGTTGAATAACAAATACTGTGATACGATATTTTACATTAAATATCGCAAATATTGATAACTTTGATGTGATATAAATTGTACTTACTTTTCGCAATTAAAGCAAGATGACCCGATTAGAACTAAACCTGGTGGGCAACGGGTTAGGCGGTCTGTGATAGCCTGTCTCTTAACCCTTAAAGGAGTATTCTGTTGCTCAAGTGCTGAGCTGTCAACCGGTTGCGCTGAACACAGCGCGGCGAGTACAGCAATCACTACGACAAACGCAACAAAGAACTTCATGGTGACACTGTCAGGTGCTGTCGTGCTTACTGTTACAATGACATGAGTACAATGTAATGGACTGCTACTAACACGACATTTTATAGTCCTCTTTACATGACTACTATGCAGGTTAGGTAAAAAAATAATTTATTAATTAGCAAATACCAACACCTTTTACACATACTTATTTGTAAATCATTACATCAACTGCAACCACAAGCATTTGGAATAACAAGGAAAATCTACCTTGGCAAGTGAGTCCGTATGCAAGTCCATCACATCACTGCAACTACAGTTCGTTTTTTAATCCTACACTAAGATTTGACAACTTAAAATGTCAAACTCCAGAAAATTAGGATCATATTTCTAAAGAGTGACGTGCTGAATTGTCAAATCGTAGTCTACAATTAAAAAACGAACTATATTAACAATTTTTGCACATCCGGGGGGTGGCTGAATAGGCACAAAAACAATTCTACGTGGTGACTGGGATGGTGGGACTTGGAATCTGAATGGGCCTAATAACTGAGGGCACTCTGTGTGGTTTCGAAAGTTTATTTATAAAGACATAAGTTTGTTAGTGTATAGACGTTAGTTACTTCTTCATGCTCGAGTGACTCAAAAGATTTAGATGAAATTCTGCACACGAGTGGGGTAAATTGGGTAGATAGGTACTTTTTTTTGAGTAGCATGACTTGCATTGACAATATAACCCACAATATCAAAGGCTCAAAATCAAAAGTTCCAGAACTTACACTGTCTAATCATACTGCACAATTAGTAACATGTCCCATCAAGAAAAGTTATCACACTACACACTGGTATAAATTTAAACGAGACTATTGTGAAGATAATATAACTAAATTTGTAAACTGCATGGAAAGTCTTACTTTTACTGAGTGCTACACTGATAGTAATCCCGAAAAAGTTTATGATGCTTTTTTTGAACTATTTAAACTGTTTTACAATCTGTGTTTCCCTACAGTAAAGGTTATAATACCTACTATTATGAAGCCCAAGCGGTTAAGTCAAGGTATTAAAGTGTGTTCAAAACAGAAACGTCAACTTCTGTGGAAATACAGGTTAACAAAAACCCCACAGGACAAAAAATATTTTAAAGATTATACAAAAAGACTAAGAATCATAATTAAAAAAAAAAAAAAACAAAAATCACAAAATTATTACTCTATAAATTCAGCCACCAACAAAACAAAAGCAATTTGGCAAATCGTAAATAATTATAAAACTTTGACGCGTAAGGAAGACATTAACAAAATTAGAGTAAAAGACAAAGTAGTAACATTGCCGCAAGAAATAGCTGAATCATTCAATAGTTATTTTATTGACTACTAGCTGCTACCCGCGACGTTGTCTGCCTGAAGGCTCTATAGTACCTAATGAAAATACCTTAGATGGCAGTGTCGCTATAGCATTATAAGTAAACAACTTTTAAAATAGCATTAAAATGTAAGTATTTTTTGCAAGTGAAAAAAGTTATATGAGAATTTCGCTGAATTCAGCCATAAGATGTTACTAAAGGAATTGCAGAAAATAATGCAGGAATACATTCTAGGACACCAAACACACGTACAAAAATATATAATTAAAATTACGTACAAAAATTTATAGGTATATTTTATATACCTTACAACCCTTCCCTATAAACTACGATGGTAGTTATGCTGCCAGGAGCCAAAATGTAAAAAGATTCAGGACTGGTGACGCGGGAGCAAGCGACGTACAGTTGCCCGTGTAAGAAGCAACTTGTCCTGAGGTTGTCTCCCGCTGCAAAAAGCAAACACTCACGGGGAACTGTACGCGCTTGAACTGGAACGGGAAGTTATGAGGTTTTAATTACCGCCTCGCCGACGCCGCAAACTGTAAGAATTTTTGTTTCAGTGGTGTGTCTGTGGAGCGAGATGACTTTAAGGCGGGTCCCGTAACACAACTTTGGAGGAGATAGGTTCCGAAGATGCATAAATCAGGACTCCGCCCTTCAGCTTGATGGTATGCGCTGGAAGTCCACTTGCCTGATCATTTCTGGGCGTCAAAATAGCCGGCTCACACACCCGAGAATTCGGTAACGAAAAAATTCTAATACATAAAAAAATCTGGTGCGGTATACGACTGATGTGCGCACAGCAAATGAATTCTTCTAAGTTGGATAACACTCTACCGAGAGACTCTGGATGCACCATCTGTCCACCTCTGTGCGGCGGGCTTTGGCTTGCGATGGACTTTGGTAGAGGCCATGGTCCGGAGCAGAGAAGAGTGGCAGGTGGTCACCTCCTTCTGCGAAGCAGTAATGCTAACAAAAGAGGGGGACGACCGCATCAGGCAAAGGCGACGGCGCTCACGCCGCAGTTGCCGCTGATCCCGATTACTGGCCACCGTAGGCGCGGCCTACGGTAACACCTAAAGGTAAAGCGCCTTCGCCAAGAGTTAGAAGGACATCGAAGAATTCTCGAGCACGTGTATTGCCGCCGACCCGAGCTCTAATATTAATGGTCAAGCACAGTGTACGACGCTTGACTACAACGAAGATCGTTTCAACGAAGCATTCTCGTCAGCCCTCGATCCCCGCATCAACACGGGAAGCGTTTGGCGGAAATCGCCACAGAAAAGAATTGTGGCACCACTCATCAAATGTTCGTTCCTGCAGATGTCGGCTTTAACTGACTTCCTATTGGCCATCGTACACTCATCCCATACGATCAGAGAACAATCATTAAGCACGTGTCCCTTATCGTTGTTACGTGCCACACCACAAACTGCCGTTTGGCGCTCTCAAAATCAATGAGAATTTTAAACATGGCATGTGCTGGCTTACCACCCGGAAGCAGTGTGGCAGCGATTCCCGAAAACGCTTCTTCTTCTTTTCGAATCGATGATAAACTCGTTAAACTGTTGGGGCCCAGTAAGTGGCTACGTTAACTGTAACATCAGTGGCACTAATAAAATTCTCCATAGTGCAGGTGTATGGGCACATAGGGGAACCCCAGCAAGTGGCTCATGTTTTGAACTGGGGCACCGCACTCACATTAAGTATCCGACGACTGTATAACACGCCATTTCACCCAACTGTATTGTTGACACTACAGCAATGGCAATATTGCCTTGCCTCCTGACCTCTGCAAGTATGTAATGTGTGGAATATTCTGTTCCACCAGGAACATCCAAGAAAAACATTTTACTCTGGATTTGCACAACGCTTTTAAGGATGGTGTCATAAATTTGTTTTTGACAACAGACAAAGCGACATGGTCATTTTGTATGGTGGTCATTTCGCCCGGATCGTAATTTGTTATGAAGAGAACAAACCGACATGGTCATTTCGTATGGTGGTCATTTCGCCCGGATCGTAATTTGTTATGAAGCGAACAAAGCAACATGGTCATTTCGTATGGTGGTCATTTCGCCCGGATCGTATTTTTTTATGAAGAGAACAAAGCGACATGGTCATTTCGTATGATGGTCATTTCTCCCGGATCGTAATTTGTTATGAAGAGAACAAACCGACATGGTCATTTCGTATGGTGGTCATTTCGCTCTGATCGTAATTTGTTATGAAGCGAACAAAGCAACATGGTCATTTCGTATGGTGGTCATTTCGCCCGGATCGTATTTTTTATGAAGAGAACAAAGCGACATGGTCATTTCGTATGGTGGTCATTTCGCCCGGATCGTAATTTGTTATGAAGAGAACAAAGCGACACGGTCATTTCGTATGGTGATAATTTCGCCCGGATCGTAATTGGTCTCAGTGTTATACTCTCGATTTCCATGGTCTTGATGCGGTGATGATTGGGGAGGTGGTAATTCATATTCCATCAGTGGATTGCCGCTGAAAATGACCACATCTCAATGTGTAAGAAAAATAAAGATTCACTGCTCCTCCCCCGTAGGTGATAGCGTGATAATATGTAGCCCATTGCACGACCCGGCCTCTTAGTTATATTCATGCAAAATGTGAAGTAAATCTATGCAGTACTGTTTGAGTTCAGTTCGGACATACATACAGACAAACAGATAAACAGACAAAAATTCTAAAAACTATATTTTTGGCTTCGGTATCGATTGTAGATCACGCCCCAAGTATTCTTTTAAAAAAATATTCAATGTACAGTTTTGACTCCCCTACAATTTTATTATATGTATAGATATTAAACCTACACTTAAGGGAAATGATGATTATCTTAAAACAATGACATACAATAGTTGTACTTTAATGTTCATGAAACCGACAAATCCGTATGAAATTGACCAGATAATAAAAGGACTTAAAAATACTATGGCTATGACAATATAAATACTAAAATAATAAAACGTCTATCTCATCTTATAGCTCCAGTACTTAGCTCCATTATAAATTTATGCCTAGAACAGGGAATATTTCCCTCAAAACAAAAAAAAACTTTGATAAATCCGTTGTTTAAAAAAGAAGATAGAGAACAGATGAAATTTTATAGACCCATAGTCTTAATACCTGTTATAGCAAAATTTTTTGAAAGAGTTATTTATAATAATATGTATAATTGTTTTGAAGCTAATAATCGTAGTCTAGAATTAAAAAACGAACTTTAGAATTAAAAAACGAACTACACAAGAATCTTTCCCACTCTCCTACACCCAAGTCCAAAGCCTGCTAGTTCCCAACCATGTTTATCCACCGTAATTGGCTCCTCAACACGTTATGAGTGCTCAGATTTAATTACCTCGTTTACTCCAGTTAATTACAACTTCATAAGAGTGCCTCCAGTGAACCTTTGCGTAAGGAAACCATCTAATAATCTCGTGGTAACAATTATGATTGTAATTAACGCTTTATGTAATTACTACCCTATGTTACCGGCTTTGCTTACGTCGTTGTGGCGACGTTTGGGGGAGGCATATGTATGTTCGGCTGAATTGATGATAAGGAACACTGTGTGGTTTTAATTAGTAAAAGTCTAAATTAGAACATATCATTGAAGAAGAAAGCTCTTTATTTACGTATCAATGTAGATAATTAAAACCACAAACAACAATATGTCAATGCTATCATGATTTTGTTATAAAAAAAAGGATAGCGCTATTTGTCGCATATAGCTACGTCCCTCTCTTGCATTGTAACACTGTGGTAACAATCATGAATGTTTTACTTTTCGAACACTGTACGATCAATAGTTACGGGGACTGCTACGAAAGTCTGCTACACATATCGCTACGAAAATCTACTACACATATCGCTACGAAAATCTGCTACGATCGAGTGCTACGCAGAAGCTACGTGGCTACGCGGCTAGCTGAATGAGTCATCGATATCGAACTTCGTGCTTTGAAAGAGATATGATGGCCCAACTATGAGGGTGTAAGTTTGGACTCAGATAGGCAGGTATTTTATGTCCAATTTTTTTTTCCGACTTTTAACTATCACTAAAGGATAACCTAATGCGATAATTTCGTTTTATCTCCCTATTAACGAAATATCTATACATATAATAAAACAGTAACGAAAGAAAAACTGTACATTGAGAATTTTCTGGAAAAAATGAGTGGGTTTTGTTAGAAAAACGTAACTGATGACAAAAAGTGACTTTTTAGAATTTTTGTCTGTTTGTCTGTTTGTCTGTTTTTCTGTGCCTATGGTACGGGTTGGCGCCAAAACTACTGGATAGATTGATTTGAAATTCAGCAAAAATGTTCCTTGTAAACCAAGGAAGGCTTTAGGCTACATATTATCACGCCGTAAGTTATGGGAGGTAAGCAATATTGAATTTAAATGGTGCAATGGATGCAAGGGTGTAACTTTTTTTTCCATGGGCCGATCCACTCAAAACTTAGCATAAACATTACCATAAATTAGTTATCCAGGATGCCACATTTATTTTTTCAGTAGTACCCCCAGTGCAAGATTTAGGGGATGTTAAAGTTTGTATGGGAGAATCTTATTCCTTGGGTTAATTAACTTGAAACTTGGCACGTAAATTTATTTAGGTAAATAATAAAGATCCCCATAATTTCTTTTTTCAAAACTACGTAATTTAGGCAAAGAAACATAGGTTAATGAATATTAGTAGTATAAAGACATATTTTAAAAAGCGCCATCTATGAGATTACACAAAAATCAAATCAAGTTACATTTTGACACTTTTTGGAAATTAATAATTTTTTGACCATGTTTGTAAGGTTAGCAGTTAGTTATTCTTAAAATTCATAGATGGTAGTGAGCATTTTCTTCATAAAAGTCGTATAATTCGTTTTGACAAATTTAAGTTTCAAAACACCCTCAAAATTTCACTACATAGGTCGTGTTCAAGATTTCATAGACTCTTACTGCGCGGTCGAATTCACTCACAACTGGGAATAAAAAATGAAAAAAAAAAACTTATTACTTATTTATTTTTAGGGAAATATCTTAGGTAGTGGTTGGTTCGTTTTACGAAATAATGTGGGTTAATATTTAATACACATAATTAAAAAATATAGTTTATCTCTTTAATGGTGAAACGGCGTTCTCCATGTTTATATGAAATGTCTTATTCTTATTATCCAACGGTCTAACGGATTTATTTTGGAACGCAACCTAATCTTTCAATGTTATTTATATACGTACAACGACATCTACTGACTCAAATTAGTACAAACGAAAATATTACATTAACAAAATAATATTATTTTTACCTTTCGACTACCGTAATTACAGACACAATTAAACAACAACAGTTGTACGGAAATTTGTGTCCTCTTGGGACTTAACTAAAGAGTTTTACGAATAATCTATACTAATATTATAAAGCTGAAGAGTTTGTTTGTTTGAACGCGCTAATCTCAGGAACTACTGGTTCGAATTGAAAAATTCTTTTTGTGTTGAATAGATCATTTATCGAGGAAGGCTTTAGGCTATATAACACCAGGCTGTGACTTATAGGAGCGAAGAAACAATGGAAAATGTGGAAAAAACGGGGACAAATATTTATCTTTGAGGGCTTCCGTTGCGTGCGCTGCGAAAACGGTAGAAGATACCAAAAAAATATGTACCAAAGAATTATTCCTCATAAAATGATGTAAAAAAATGTCCGCGACAGTATATGTCTATCTTTTAAGATTAACTCACTAGAACCGTTTTTATGGGAATCAAATTTGGCCCAAAATAATGCATTATTACAAATTATTTGTTAGAGTTGTATCAACATAGTAATATTAAACTTTATCCAAATGAATGTGTTGTTGATTAAAAGTATGAAATTGTGAACAAAATTGTCTTTGTAATCACTTATTTTTAATGAACATCTTAGAAGATATTACAATTTTAAAATACTCCGATATAAAATTCACACGCGCCGCATGATGTGCAAAATATGACGCTGCGCCTGGCCGGCGGGCGAGGAGAGGGGTTGCTTGCGGGCGGCGCGGAGGGGTTTTTTTCATGGTAGTTAAAAATCATCCAATGACGAATCCCGCTCATGGGCGGAGCGGGAAACAGTGTCAGACTCTTACTGACTAAACAACCTACCCCGTTCCTCCCTTGCCTTATTCCCAGAGCCCCGGTATAACGCTTTCGCACCAACCCTCGGCTGCAGGAGGCTTCGACCCTGAAGAGCCCCACAGTTTGCTGACAACACCTTGAGGCGCGCGGGAGCAGTGCAGGCCGTCGACGACTTGGTCTCGGTCTGGACTGTTACCAGACAACCGGACGGCGAGCTACCCATTGCTCACCGTTCGCGAGCCAGCGTCTACGGTGGCCGGATATCGGCGGGATCGCGGCGGCGACAGCTACGGCGAGGGCGCTTTTGCCCTTGCCCCTGCTTCGCAGAAGGAGGCGATCGCTTGCCATTCTTCTTCGCTGCGGACCATGGCCTGAACCAAGGCCCGGCGCGAGAGGCCACCGCCGCCGATCACCCCCACGAGGACACGGCGATTCTCTTCTCAAGCGGGGCACACCTCCACCGTGTCCTCCGTGCTGGCTACACAGTGGCGACACCCGGGCGACTCTTCCGCACGAGTCCGGCGCAGGAATCTCCTGAACTTCCCATGTCCGGTGAGAACCTGCGTCATGTCCTGTGTGATGTCTATCCAACCACGCCTCAAAGAGGGCACTTACCGCCGAGATTTTGGCGTGCCCAAGTGGAGGGTGTAGCTTTAAGATGTACTTTTAGATAATTATGTTCTTTTAAAAACTAAATTGTCTAAATTAATAACAGAAATTGATACGGGCAAAGTCGTGGGTAACAGCTATAATTTATAAAGCTGAGGTTGTTTGCAAAAATAAATATGATGCCCAAAATAACTATTCCACGCGGACGAAGTCGCGGGCACAGCTAGTATAAAATATATTACTTAATTAATAATAATTCAATTAGTAGCTTATTACAAGTAATGCATCATTACATAGTATAAAATAAAGTCACTATCTGTCCCTATATATGCTTAGATTTTTTAAACTAAGCAATGGGTTTTGATGCGGTTTTTTAATAGATAGAGTGATTCAAAAGGAAGGTTTATATGTATAATACATGCATAATATATTTAATATCGACATTGCACCCGAGCAAAGCTTGGGTGGGTCGCTAGTTTATTTAAATTCACTCAGAGAGCGACAGGATATGTCCGTGTCACTAGCTATGAGGTTGAGAGCACGGAGTGACCGCGTCAACAGATTGGTTCGAGCGCGAGACTCTGCCAGCTGCTGCGGCCTTCGCCGACGCCACACGAACCGGTCCGGGTCTCATAAACCCGCCTACCCTAATATATCCGCATTGTGTACCTTTATTTGTTTATTATTTATTTATATTCTTTAATGTACACAGAAAACTATAAAATTACAAAAACAGAACAGGTGATATACACAGGCGAGCTTAACCCACAATTGGGTTTTTTTACAGCAAACCTTAAGTATAACCGAAGAAATAATTTCAAAAACTTAAGGATATACCATTGTGCACAACAAACTTAATATTATTTAATTTCCTCTTAATATCTTGAACATGTACGAGGTGAATGCGAGATCTCTCCTGACCCCTAATTCGTGATATCCAACCAAACTCAAAATAAATAAAGTGAGGTACATCAATGGGTAAAATGGATAAACACCATACAAGGGTACGTACAAAAACCTGACAAACTAGTTTTGTACTCTCTCCAGCATGAGCCTATATTTAGATTCATGGGGAGCCCAGATGACTGCGTTAGATTCTAAAGTCGCGTTTCCACTAGGCAACAATTGACGCGCAACATGTTGCACAACAAGTTGCCGAACAACAACCAGCGTTGAAAGTCAGCACGGAACTTTGTTGAACAACGTTGTCTGTCTACTCCTCTACTACTCTACGTCAGTCGTCGCCAACATGTCACCAGAGGAACTTGTGTTAATTATCGATCGACTGCATCGCCGCTTTCCATCAGGTGAGATAGCGGTCAAGCGCGAAACTATAATCAATAAAAAAATTAAAAAATTTAGCGGCAGTGGTTGTAATTTTATCTAAAAATGCATAAAAAAAAACATGTATAAAGTACGTAGAAAATATTCTCTTAAAACAAACAACAAGCCGCGCGTCAGCTGGTCACGTCGCGCGCTGTTGTCCAACGTTGCCGTACATGTTGGGCGTCACGTGTCGCGCGCCAATAATGTTGCCTTGTGAAATCGCGGCTTAACTGACTTCTAACCAAATCGTTATATAAGGCAACGACAGCTTTTATGTTTGTAAAGTCACGCACAATACGGAGCGTTAAACAAAAACAAATGTTCTCACATTTTTTTTTAAATTGCAATATACTAGTGCTTGACTGCGATCCCACCTGATGGTAAGCAGTGTTGCAATCGTTGATGGTGAAGCGCGCTAGTTTATTAAGAGCCTATTTATTTATTTATTCTTCATGCAACACAAGGTACAAAGGCGGACTTAATGCCTTAGGCATTCTCTACCAGTCAACCTAGGGTGGTGAAGAGACAATATGGTAGGTGCATAAAAAGAAAATGTTATGTTAACAATACAAAAGTACAAATATTTCATATTCAAATAAAAATAAATATATACTTAATACATAATATCTATACACATACATATATATATACATGTACATATACATAGGTATGCCTATTCACTCTAGCCTTGAAGACACCTAAATTATTATCGGACGGAAACACTGCAGTCAACAAACTGTTCCAGTCCCTCGATGTACGCGGTATAAACGACAAGGCAAAACGATTAGGTCCGGCCGTAGATGTCTCAACAAATTAATTAAATCCATTTGGAAAATTGTTTTTTTTTTTTTTTATTAAAGTCGTACTTGCTCATTATTTCTACCACTTCATAATCTACCAAACCACAATGTTTACTTTTAAATTGGAAACGCTAAAAACAGTACTATCAAAATGACGCAATCGATACTAATTTTGGACTCAATGTCACAAGTTCACAACAGACTTGTAGTGTGGTGAATAAAAATAATTATTACGGCGCTCTAATCTTATTTTGCGGTGGTTTATTTACCTGAGGATTTCTTGTGGCAGTTGTTAGTACACGCCGCTATATATTCATTTTTATATATAATGTCATATATATAAAAATGAATCGTAAAATGTGTTGGTAAGCGCAAAACTCGAGAATGGCTGAACCGATTTCGCTAATTCTTTTTTTGTTGTGTTTGTTACTGTCAGGAGAAGGTTGTTATGAAAAAATAAAATAGGTTGTAGTTGGGTAAAGTGGGATAGAGTGGAGTAGAGTAGAAAAAGCTAGTTATGTATATTTTTGGAAAGTTAGCATATTAGTGCACTTTTCGAAGCAATGTGACATCCACCAATTCGCACTGAGGCCCGCGAGGTGGATTATGGCCCGTTCCCTCTCCTAGAGAAGAGGCCTGTGTGCCAGCAGTGGGAACATTAAAAAGGCTAATGATGATGATGATTTATAGGCTCGCGTTTGACTACTATCTCCCTTAATAGGAAGCGATGATATGGTCGACGATGGAGCACCCTTTAGTGTTGCTTAATTTGTACTGTCCAGGCCACACTAACAAGAAATGCCGAGAATTATCGCGATAATCGACGTCAACGTTAGGTGTGGCCACGGCGATAATTTGATAATTTGACAACGGCATTAACATTGAACTGTACTGTACCAAAGCAAAGGGTGAGTCGTTTAGACAGTAAAAATCTGACACTTTCTCCCACCCCACCCAAGGGCGTGATTTGTCATTGGATGCTTTTCCCCCCATAATAACACTGTCGTATTGTCGTAATAAAAATGAACACCAATATAACAGCCATTTCATTTCTAGTAATAAAATCCTCGTAGGTTATATGGTTCTTATAAGGTTATAATAGTGTTTGACTGGCCTGTCAGCCTAGTAGTTAGTAAACCTGACTGCTATGCCGGAGGTTTCGGGTACGATTCCCACCCAGGACAAATGTTTGTGTGATGAGCACGATCATTTGTTCTGTGTCTGGGTGTAATTTCTCTATCATATTTATTTATTTAGTAATATATAAGTAAGTTTATCAGTTGTCTAGTACTCATAACACAAGCTCTGCTTAGCTTGAGACTAGACGGCGTTGTGTGATGGTTATCCAATAAAAAAGAAAAGAAAAAGAAATAGTTCTTGTAACAGCGTATAAAATTCGTTAACAGGTACAATATAGGCAACCTTATTACGCTGTTAATATTTTTCTGTTTTGGCATGAACTACTCTCATAGGCTTTTTTGGGGTAGCATAGTAGTAGTGGGGTATTTTGATTTTAATTTTATTTTCTAATTTTAATGTGATTTTATTTTGATTTAAATTTTTATAAATATATATATATATTAGTGTAATTATGGCCTATGTTTGAAATAAATGATTTAATAATAATAGTCATCAAATTCTCTCGCTCTTGTGTTGAGCGAAAGAGCTTGTCAGACTCTTACTGACTAAAACCGACTAATATTTATTAGTTGCCCTTTACAATCCAAGGCCAAGATAATTAAGATAATTCTCGCTATCTAATGGATATAATGCCAATAAGAGTTTTGGAATATTAGAAAATAGTAATTGAGGCCTCTCGTATTTTACTTACTCAAAATATTTTGCTTAAAATACAGAAAATATTTTACAAAGAAAACAAAAGCACAAAGGTGCTATTAGAAAAATACGTTTTAAACACGCATATTATTATTATATGGTATCTATCAATAGTCTAATAAAATTAAGAAAAGCAAATCATAAGACTTCGATAAAAATAAATAGAATTTCGTACTATTAAATTATTTTTTTGTTATTACTCAAGGTAGTGTGTCTGCGAATTACGAGTTGCGGGTCGTGGGTTCAATCCCAGCCAGGCACATTACTTTGTGTAATTTATTTCATCATGACTGCTCTCCAAACGGTAAAGGAAAACATCGTTAGTAAACCGGCATGTCCTAGAACCAAAAATTTGAAGACATGTGACATCCACCAATCCACACTAGGCCCGCGTGGTGGATTATGGCCCATTCCCTCTCCTAGAGAGGAGGCCTGTGTCCCAGCAGTGGAAACTTTAAAAAGGATGATGATGATGATGACTTAATTGAATACTGTGGTACCTTCATTGTTCTACGTACTCTGACTCACACTTGACCGACAGTTTGGCTATAGTAGGTAGACAAAATGTCATGTTATTAAATATATTCCTTCATCGCGCCACTCTGTCTGTATGAACACGGTAAACTAAAAAACTACTAAATGGATTTTCCTGCAGTCAACAATAGACAGAGTGATTCAAAATAAAGTTTTAGGTTTTTAATATCGCGCGGACTTTATAACGCATGCGGGATTATACCGCACGCATAGCCCCCGCAAATATCCTTTTTATGCACTTTTTTTTGTTGAAGTATTTATTGTAATGAGAGAAATACGCCCGTGGGATGCGGGGCGTGATATCAGGCAGCACACTCGCACGTGAAGCAATGCGATTTCGCATGCGTAATGAAATCCACAAAATATTAAAAACACCCTTAAGTATATAATACTAGCTGGTACCCGCGACTTAGTCTGCGTCTTTTTTTCGCAATAAAAAGTAGCCTATGTCCTTTCTCAGGGTCTAAAGATTGTTTGTGCCAAATTTCATCGAAATCGTTTGAGAGGTTTAACCGGGAAAGCGTAACAGACAGATAGACAGAGTTACTTTCGCATTTATAATATAAGTATGGATGTATCACATTAGGGCAAATCCTCATATTTCTAACATCCACGCAAAGCTGGGGCAGGTAGCTAGTTTTAGAAAAAAAGATATAAATATTAAATAAGAAGAGTTATTGCCACAAGAAAGTATTACATATTTGCGTGAGCGAAATCTTCCAATTTCACGCAAAGGTTACGAGCTTTGATTCCACGAATAGCGGTTGTGTACTGTCAAATATAATAAGAATAACGTAAGAAGTCTGACAACATTATCTGACACGACAAGAAAAAATATATCTCTACGTTCATATTTGATACTGGTTGGTTTCACGTTTAGTAGCATTTTGAACCTACTTCAAAATTAAACTTATTTTATCCTTTTTTTTTAATGCAATAAACTAGGTGCTTATCTGCGATCCCACCTGATAGTAAGCAGTGATGCAATCGTTGATGGTAAGGCGCACTAGTTTATTAAGAGCCTATTCACTCTAGCCTTGAAGACACCTAAATTATAATCGGACGGACGGAAAGACTGCAGCCGGCAAACTGTTCCAGTCCCTCGATGTGCGCGGTATAAACGACGAGGCAGAACGCTTAGTCCGGGCCGCAGGTGTCTTGACAACGTAAGGGTGGATATTTGCCGTACACCGGGATGTCCGAAGGTAAAATTGGGATGGCGGAATCAAATCGTGCAATTCCTGCGCACACTCTCCAAAATGCATCCTGTCGAAAACCGCAAGGCTGGCTACTCTGCGCCTGTGCTCGAGGCTTTGAAGATTGGACCAAACCAAATCTCAACCAAACGACTTCGCTCGAAAGTGGAGTGAGAAGTCGTATACTTCTTGCATTCTTTGGTGGAGTGAAAAGACGTGTCAGATTTAAACTTAAATTACACCTATATTCCCTCAATTGCCTTTTGCGTTTAAAAGCCATAAGTATCCCTTTCACCCATTTGCTTTACCCATTTTCTTTAGCAGGCAATGGACGATTGTTTATCGATCATGGATTACTCATCCAACAGAGATTGTTCCGCAGTTTCCGACGCCTGGAGCATCTCCTGGCAACTGGAGCTTGAGGATCTACGCTCTCTAACTCTTGTAGCCACCTCCTTTGCTAACAAATACTACTTCACTAAAGGATGAGACCTCATCCTATTCCCTATCTCTCTGAACCATGGCCTGTACTAGGGTGTTGCGTGAGAGTTCGCCTCCGCAGATCGCCTTCACTTGGACATGGCATACCCGGCAGACCTCTGCCCAAGCGGTGCACACCTCCACCGCCAGTCTGGAGAAGTCGTATGTCTGACACGATTTAACTTTCAAAAATGTCCTTTCTTTGGTATCATTCATCAAATCATTGACCTCCTTTTGGTACTTTCCTCTAAAGACCATCTCAGACACTAATCTACTTAATTCTCGAATGAATTGAACATTACATGTTTTCTGTATAGAATTTGAAAAGAGACTGTCCCCTGAGTATGTTTCGGCGTTTTGTATCTTCTCAGTGTAGTGAGCGGTAGGGGTGAGAACAAGTTTTCGAGCAAATTCATTGAAAAATATGTTCCTTTGTTATTACATGCGGTAACGAACAGATCGCATATTGTCCAATTAGCGCGCTGTTAGTTGAACCCCTACTCAGAGTGGTTGAGTTGTGGTCAGTTGTCTCAAAAGTAAATATTATTCTTATCTTCGTTATACTTTATTTATTGGCACACCAACAGCAATACATACAGGAATATCACGTAAAATAATACAAAAATAGTTTATACTGGTATGCAAGCCTATTACAGGAATGCACAGCTTACACTATAAATTCAGTTGAAAAAATTAACATACAAAATAAAAAAAAAACGCATATACTTGAACTTGAACTGTGCATTAAAAATTTTCCTTGAGTCATACCGCAATGATTTGCGTAAATCATGTTTACTCGGTCTGCATTTTTGAAGTATTAAGCATATTGTTATTGGAATCATGAAGAATTTAGGTAATTATTTATGACTCTACTCAATCGTCTAATTAGGTTTTATTCTACAAGCAAAACGTGGTCTATGTCGCATAAGTACTGGTTGTACCTTTCAAGGTCATTTTGAATTCATTTGAAATTATGTGAGTAAAAATACTAATAAATATGAACAACTCGCAATTAGAACAAAATATCTCGTATACATATCAAGTAAAAAATACTTTTATTCAAGAGTTCTCTCTAAATTTGGTGTAAAGTAAAAAAGTGATGCAATCGTTGATAGTGAAGCGCATTAATTTAGAATACAATAGAAATACATTTATTCGATACAGATACAGCACAACAGTTACAAAACACACGGTAAAGAAAAAAACAATACAAGGTTCCATACCTTGAAGACACCTTAATTGTAATCAGACGGAAAAACCGCTACAGTAAATAAATAAATTATACGTATTTCGAATTGTAAACAAGTAATAAACACAACAAATAATAACAAAGTACAAAACGAAAACAAGAAAGACATAAATAAAATACAGAATAAGGAATTATTAATTGGGATAGAGAAAAAAAAACAAATCATATAATTAATCAATTAAATAAATTAACTTCCTTTTTCTGAGAGCCCGATCAACATAAAAGTCATCCATGTGTCAAATCTCTTATCAAGTGTCAATTGATGAACTCCTCCGAAGACATTCTAATAAACATCGCACCTCTTGAAACATTCGGAAGACGAGCAATAGGGTGCTCGTTGTCTGGCCGTCCGGCAACCTACTGGCCCACTAGGGACATCGGTTGACTACCGAAAGGTTTTAGGCAGTAACTGCTTGTTTACGGAGTAATTGTATTTATGGTGTACCCACAATAAGGCAAAGGCAACGGCGTACTCGCCGTAGCCGTCGCCGCCGCGATCCTGCCGATATCCGGCCACCGTAGACACTGGCTCGCGGACGGTGAGCAATGGGTAGCTCGCCGTCCGATCGTCTGGTAAGACCGAGTCCAAGTCGTCAACGGCGCGCACCGTTCCCGCGCGCCTCAAGGAGTTGTCAGCAAACTGCAGGGGCCCTTCAGGGTCGAAGCCTCCTGGAGCCTAGAGGGTATGTGCAAACTGTAACCTCGACTCCAGAAATAAGGCAAGGAAGGTACGGGGTAGGTTTTTTAGTCAGTAAGAGTCTGACACTGGTCTCCCGCTCCGCCCAAGAGCGGGTTTCGTCATTGGATGATTTTCACCTACCATAAAAAAAAAAAAAAAAAAAAAAAATGGCATAAAAGCTTGTTCCTTCATGTAGATTGTAGAGCAATTCAATGTGATGAATGATGCAAAAATAATGCCAAATAAGAGAGATAACACCTGAAAACTCTGTTGGCATTCAGTAATTCTATGATGTACTTGAATGTTCCACAAAACTTGTTTCAGGAAATACGTCTTTTTTATAAAACCCTTAAGGATTTTTGGAAAAAAAAATTCAACATTTAGAATTTCGATTAAATGCGCTAGGCTTCTATAGAAGTACTTTTTTATATTTTTAATATAGGAGTACATTATGTAGAGTCAAAGTTCACGTCAAATATAAGATTTTCGTTACTAGATTACTTTTACACAAATTTATGTTTTGATTTCTATAGAAGCCTAGATAATATCCACAAGATATCTGTGTATCAAAATATCTGAAGAAAGATGTGTAATAGTATCATAATCACGTAAGAGCAGTTGTATGAAAATGTACGTCGGGTTGGCCGTCGGCTTAAGTAGAAGTAAATATTGGAAGAAAAATACAAGGGAATAATAAAGAAAACTAAAATAGTTTCGCTAAAAAATAAAATGCATAGTATGAAGTATCTATGATCTGCAATTTCCTTTGCTGTCGTGTTCGAGACGTTTTGAATCGAGATAAATCTAACGACTTCGGAGTATTTTGATATGAGTAAGATTTGATTCCAACAGTTGTCTCGCTGACGATGTTGATATGACAGTTATTCGAATAGAAATCGGTTTGATTATTGTGTCTGGAATTACAAGGCAAACTGTTCTGAAATAATAAAATTCAAGTCACTTGGATTCCCGTAATTAGTAATGACTCGACGACCCAGAACTAAATTATTTATTATTATTATTCCGTTTATTCAATAAAATACATATAAATTACATTTTTAAATATTTCTATAAAATAAAAAACATTTAAAAATATAGAAATTAAAATATAACAAAAAATCAGCCAAAAGCGTGCCCTGCCACGCTCAGTGTAGGGTTCCGTAGTTTCCAGTCCGCCACAAATTTGTGTAACAGAACCCAGTAGCCCATGTAAAATTTAGTAACCCAATTACCCGAGACATGGCGCTGTACTCGGTGGTAATTTTGGATTACGTGAACCAATTTTTTTTCTTTTTGTATTTTTATTTGAAAGAAGATACGCTCAGGATAATGACATATATTATAAAGTTAGAAAAAATGCTTGCATGTACGATTAAATTAGAAAATTAGTTCAGAACGTTTTTTTGTTAATTTTTCAAAAGCTGTTCATCTTATCAAGTTCAAAATATTTTTCCTAGAAAGTTTACTTAAAGTTCTACTTTTGAGATTTTTTTCATTTTTTTTTAAACTTATGGTTCAAAAGTTAGAGGGGGGGACGCCTCATTTTATACTTTTGGAGCGTTTATTTCCGAAAATATTTAGATTATCAAAAAACTATTTTCCGGGACCCTTAATTATTTTTAAATACCTATCCAACAATATATCACATGTTGTAGTAGAAATGAAAAAAAAAGTCACTTTCCACTTTACATGTAGGGGAGGTACCCTAATTAAAAATATTTTACCACTATTTGTTTGTGCACTTTGTCGGCATGGTTGATATACATACATATTGATACCAAATTTCAGCTTTCTAGTGCTAACGGTCGCTGAGATTATCCGCGGACGGACAGACAGACATACAGACATGGCGAAACTATAAGGGTTCCTTGTTGACTACGGGACGCTAATAGTTCAGAACATTTTTTTTTTAATTTTTCAAAAACTATTCATCCTACCAAGTTCTAAATAATAATTTCCTAGAAAGTTTACTTAAAGTTCTACTTTTGAGATTTTTTCTAAGTTCTACTTTAAACATGTCTAAATACATACATAATATAAATAAATAACACCTAGACACAGAACAAATGATTGTGCTCATCACACAAACATTTGTCCTGGGTGGGAATCGAACCCACGACCTCCGGCATAGCAGTCCGGGTCAATAACCACTAGACCAATAGGCCAGTCAACTTACAACTTACTTGCAGAAATCAGCTTAGAAGCTTCAACCAGTTAAGTATCTTACGTACTAACTGGCTTATAACAAGATTTAATACTATTCAAAAGGATAATCCTTGCCTAATAGGATCACAAATTAGTTCTTATAAAATCTGATTTGTTTTTTAGAATAATTTCCAGTCGCATAACTAAAAATAATTTGTGAAAATAAATGTGATTGTGATGTTGAAAATGAAGACCAACTACAGTCCATCTTCATCATTATGATCATCCATATCTTTTGCTTATTACTTACTAGCTTTTGCCCGCGGCTTCGCCCGCGTGGTATTGGGGTTGGGGTTGATGTTTCCGGGATAAAAAGTAGCCTACGTCCTATTCCAGAGTGTATCCTATGCCTGTGCCAAATTTCATCCAGATCCATCCAGCCGTTTTGGCGTGATTGAGTAACAAACATCCAAACATCGTAACTTTCGCATTTATAATATTAGTAAGATGCATTTACACCCGTATTACATAAAAAAATAATTAATTGTCGCTAAGTAATTTCCTATTCATCATCATCAGCCTTTTAATGTTCCCACTGCCGGGACACAGGCCTCCTCTCTCTAGGAGAGGGAATGGGCCATAATCCACCACGCGGGTCCAGTTCGGATTGGTGGATGACACATGTCTTCGAATTTTTGGTTCTAGGATATACCGGTTTCCTCACGATGTTTTCCTTCACCGTTTTGAGAGCAGTGGTGATGAAATAAATTACACAAAGTAATGCGCCTGGCTGGGTTTGAACCCACGACTTACGACTCGTAAGTCGGGGCCGTTACCACTCAGCCACCACTGCTCTAATTTCCTATTATGTAATCTATATATATAAAAGGAGATACTGACTGACATATCAAGGCACACCCGAAACTATTGGGACTAAGAGAGTGATGAAACACGTGTCCAAAGTTTGTGCGAATACTTATTTTCAAGCGAACAAAGCCGCTGGCAGAAAGCTACAAGAAACTCAAGTAATGACTAGAGGTTAGAAATCTCCATTAAAAATTTATATTCAGACAAACTGTTATTTTAGTAAGTAGTTTTTTTTATGGTAGGTAAAATGGTAAAAATCATCCAATGACGAATCCTGCCCTTGGGCGGAGCGGGGAACAGTGTCAGACTAAACAACCTTCCCCACTTTTTCTCCAGTAATTACTTATTTATTACACATACTCTGAAAGTAGGTGTAAAGTTGCCTGCGGAGAGGGTTGGAAGAAGTACTTTTACTCCCTGGGGAGTTTTACTTTTCAACTGACAGCTGTCTAAATATTAAAAAAAAAAACTAGTTCTATTTTGACATTTCTATTGAATCATGACCCGAATTTCTATACTGCCAGTACAATTGAAATAACATAAAGATGGGAATAATTTAAGAACACTCTTTTTATGACTTTTTTAAATTTAATTTCCATTATTTCTTTAAAACTAATATATATTTGAAAAAAAATGTTGACCTGACCCATTTTTAGCCAGCCGACCACTGAAAAAAAAAATTGGCGGGTAAATGGTAGTCTCTCTATAATCTATGGCTCTCTATAATGTGCGTTTTTTTCGAGGTGTAGAGTTTTGTATAAATTTTGCTAAATCTCTGTTATAAGAAATTTGTATTAACACGATAAGTTCATTAGCTTCAGTTATAAATTTAACGCAAGATTCTTAAGAGGAGAAAACCGCTTACCGCCTAAATCAAAAGAAATATACCTACCTAAAAACATACGAAGACCTTTGACTAGGACTCAGGTTTTTATTATTTTTATTTTCCTCGTATTCGTAATGAAAAGCACAGTGTTTACCTCGGGTTCAAGAGTTATTTAGTCCCTCGAACTATTAGCGATTTCGCTCTCGCTCGGTCGCCAAGAAATTTCTCGGGACTAAATAACTCGCTTTCACCTCTCGTATAACAATGTACTATTACTGACCGATCAACACCGAACCCTATTCGACGGGTTGTTATTGTTCTACGCGCTCATCAAAGAGCTGTCAGCAAAAAAAGATAGAGCACCCTCGGGCCGATCCCTGCTAAGCATTCGGAATTGTTTGAAACAGTTACCGTGTTTCAGAAACGTAAATGGGAATTGGAGTAGCACGATTTGGTTTTTAAGAACATGGGTAGTAGCAGTAGGTAACGTGGGTCCAGTCCGTAGGGACCCTGCAGAAGGGTCGAAGCCAACTGGGGCCAAGGGTTCGCGTCTGAAAGGAAGGCTCTGGCCCTGGTATATATGGCAACGTAGGAATGAGGTAGGTTGTTTAGTCAGTAAGAGTCTGACACTGTTTTCCGCTCCGCCCAAGGGCTGGATTCGTCATTGGATGATTTTTTACCTACCATAAAAAAGGCATATATTACACAAAATTGGAGAATTTCAAAGATTTTTACACCTTTTTATTACACTGTAATGTAATAAATTCATATGCGATCCTTATGCGATCATCCTCCTCCTTTACGAGCATTACTGCTTCGCAGAAGGACACTTTTTGTATTGGTAAAAACCGAATGATTTATTCGTTGACTAATATTTGGATTTTGCAAACAGACATACTGTCGCGGGGAAAATTTGTTTTAAAGTAGGTAATAATATTGTATTTAGTTTTTTTTTTAATATAACAATATAAATATATAGGTAAATATTGGTATTAAGGAAGGATATTAATCATAAAGTGCGTATTACACTAGGTGTTTGTTTCGAAATAACTGGGTAAATAACTCTAATATTATAAAGGTAAAACTTTGTGTGAAGGTAAAAATTTGGCTGAACGGATATTGAAAAACACGGCATACAGGTATACCACGGTCTATCAATTGTCGCAGTCTGTTTGGCCTTCATCATCATCAGCCTTTTTAATGTTCCCACTGCTGGGACACAGGTGTCCTTTCTAGGAGAGGAAACGGGCGAAAAAAAAGCAATCCACCACGCGGTTCTAGATCACATGTCTTCGAATTTTTGGTTCTAGGACATGCCGGTTTCCTCACGATGTTTTCCTTCACCGTTTTGAGAGCAGTGGTGATGAAATAAATTACACAAAGTAATGCGCCTGGCTGGGTTTGAACCCGCGACATACAACTCGTAAGGTACCTTTACTATTCGGCCATCACTGCTCCACTGGTTGGCCTTGAGGTGGTTTTTTTTTATTGTGTAGTTTTAGGTTACCTATACGATTATGTAGTACTCGTAAGTTACCACTCGGCCACCACCGCTCTCAAATTAAAGACACACATTATCTTACTAACATTATAAATGCGAAAGTTACGATGTTTGGATGTTTGTTACTCAATCACGCCAAAACGGCTGGACGGATCTGGATGAAATTTGGCACAGGCATAGGATACACTCCGGAATAGGACATAGGCTACTTTTTATCCCGGAAACCCCAACCCCAATACCACGCGGGCGAAGCCGTGAGCAAAAGCTAGTTAAAGGTATATATGCGGAATTCGTCATTAGATGATTTTTCCCACCATGAAAAAAAAAACCATTACTCGCCGTCGACGTCCGAAAGCCTACACCTGCAGAGACTGGTATGAAGCTTGCAGTCTGGCTACAGAAGACGTGATAAAGACCCAGAAACTCTTATACCGGGGCTCTGAAAACAAGGCAAGGGAGGAACGGGGTAGGTTGTTCAGTCAGTAAGTCTGACACTGTCTCCCGCTCCGCCCAAGAGTGGGATTCGTCATTGGATGATTTTTACCTACCATAAAAAAAACCTTTGGAATTCGTATGAATAACATTGCCTAGGTACTATCTTTCGGCTCGTTATGAAGTGAATACCTAAAGCCTACCTAACACATACATTATACAAATGTAGGCTATCCCTACCCTGGTTGCCAACAACCTGAACCGACGTAAAGTATTTTTTGTACACGCTATTTTCCTCCTAATTCATGACTATTGTACCTATCACTTTTGTTTCCTCGTTCAAACTTTGTCTGGTAAAAAATACCTAAGGTCAACTACGGTCGTGTTTGCGCAGCTAGACACAATTTTTTGTCGCTATGATTCAATCACTCATAACAAACAAGTTGTTGGCATTTATTAAACACGTCATTGAATACTTGGATGAGGTCAGCAACCTGCAGATCTGCAAGTCCAATTTTAACTAAGAAAAGATAAGCAGTGTTTAGCTGCTGCTTTTCCAAGCACTTTTTTTTAATTAATTATTTTATTTTATGGATTTTTTTATTATTGGTTTGCGTTTGACCGCTATCTCACCTGATGGAAAGCGGCGATGCAGTCGACGATGGAGCGCGCTTACCTAAAAGTAACCTATTCACTCTTGACTTAAAGATTCCCGGATTATGGCCATCAGGAAAGGCAGACTCCGGCAAGGAATTCCACTCTTTGGCTGTAAACATAATGAATGTGCACTGGACAAAGTTGACCAGATGCAATCCTGACGGAGAAATAACGGCCAAAGAAGTTACATCATCACAAACACGAAGATCACTGACCCGGACGGCGCCTGTTTTTGTGGCAAAGGAGCTGCTTAACCGGCATCCCATCACGTTCAATAACTTCGATATCATCAGGTTACTGAAGGATATAACATTCCTAACAGCAGACTTAGCCGAGGTACAATCCAAGCTGGAGGCGTGATATACCACCGTAGGTACATTGCGTGCTGGAGTTTCGGAAACTTATACGCCTAAAATTTCCAGCGTGAACATTCGTCACGTAGCGCAAGGTACGTCTATCGGTAGTTTTGAGTCAGTGAGTGGAATTGCGTCACCCTCTGCTGTTAATGCTTGCGTTGAATCTAGCTCCGGCGGTGCCTTCTAAGTATCGCCACCGGTCGAATTAAGTGGTGACGCTTGTACCTAGGTACATACGTCACCCCCTAACGTGCCTGCTTCGTTATTTTTGCTGTAAACAATTTTAAGCTCAATCAACGTAAGTAAAGGATGAAATGAGTATGGCTTTACAAAGGTAGAAAAGAAGAAGAGAAAGAAGCCAATTTGTCAGAACTAGTGTGAAAAACCGCGCTGCCTGAATAATATAATTTACACTAATATAATAAAGAGGTAAAGTTTGTTTTTTTGTTTGTAGGAGGTAATCTCTGGAACTAGTGGTCCGATTGGAAAAATTTTAGCAACAATAGAAAGCCGCTTTACTCCTGAGTGACATAGGCTATATTTTATGTACGCGGGCGAAGCCGCTGACAAAAGCTAGTATAATATATTCCACAACTGTCACACAACGTCATCTAGTCCCAAGCTAAGCAGAGCTTGTGTTATGGGTACTAGACAACTGATAAACGTACTTACATATTTCTAAATACATACTTATTATAGACAAATTACACCCAGACACAGAACAAATGATTGAGCTCATCACACAAAGATTTGTCCTAGGTGGGAATAGAACCCATAGCCTGCGGCGTAGCAGTCAGGGTCACTAACCACTAGATCAATAGGCCAGTCAATGGCTGCGAATCCTACGCTGCTGCGTCCGGCAATACCCACGATGCAGTTCTACCTTTCGAGACTACATTACACCACACAGGTTAAGGAGACCGTGGAATGCATACGGGTTCAGACGAACTGGACTTTGAGAGTAGTGCAATTGAAGCCACGCCATAACAATAATTTCAAGTGGTTTGTGGTGGGAATTAACCCACAATATGGAGACTTTCCTCAAAGGACAATTTTTGCCGAATGACGTCTTGTGTCGATGGTTTCGCAACTTACCACAATGCCGTCACTTCATGTAGTTACATTGTTTAATTATTTCTTAGAGTTTCTTGTATTAGTTTAGTTGTAAAAAGTTGCATCGGTATTGCGATGAGTTCAGGGGAGCCCAGGGTCTTGAGGATAATTGGCGAAAGAACCCGATACTGTTTTCCTTAGTAAATTCAATGAATATTGTGTTATTTTCTTACTAACTTAGTTATAAGTTAAATTCTTGGTACTGTATAACAACTTCTATAGACTGATTAATTTTTAACATGTTAGGTTACATAGTATAAAATAGTCGCTTCCTGTCTGCCCCTGTGTATGCTTAAATCTTTAAAACTACGCAACAGATTTTGATGCGGTTTGTTTTAATAGACAGATTCAAGAGGAAGGTTTATATGTATAAAATATGCATAATATATTTAATAAAAAAATTGCACCTGGGCGAAGCTAGAGCGGTATTTATAACAGCTTGTTACAAATATAATATGTAATGCTTATATTCACATTTTGTTCAATGAAATCCAATGTATTTAGTTGCTTTGTATTTCTAATAATACTACCACCATTTCAGCAGTTGCTTTGTTCCCATGTGTTAAATTAAATTAGCTAATTTTGTAACAGATGTTTACCGTGATGCGGCGCGCGAATTAACGACTCAATTATACCATTAATTTAAATTATGTTACATTTAATTTTGTATTAATTGCTTTTGCATTTTCAAATTGTTTCAATACCTTTAGTTATAAGCCTGGTACTGTTTTATGCCAGTAATAACGAGCACTGTTATTATAATTATGGATCAAAATCATATTTTATTGTCATAGTGATTATTAAATTATTAACTAGCGACCCGCCCCAGCTTCGCACGGGTACTGATGTTGAATATATTTATGCATGTATTATGCACATAAACCTTCCTCTTGAATCACTTTATCTATTAAAAAAATGCATCAAAATCTGTTGCGTAGTTTTAAAGATCGTAGTAGCATACATAGGATCTAAGCAACTTTGTTTTATACTATGTAATGATGATGATAATCACAATGACAACACAAATAACCTAAAATCCTACCTTAGATACTGGACCAGTGCCCTAATTCACGTAAAATCAAACAATCCCAATTCCATTGTCGTTCGATCGTAGTCCTATCTAAATCGGTATTCACGTGTTCCTTGATGGGGATTCGATAGAACGACAATCGAACGACTTCTAAACGACCTCACTTCGATCGAACGAGTTCAAAATCAGTGTCGTTCAAACTCGATTGATGGATAGGAATACGAAATGTCAAAGTCGCTACGATATCGCTACGGTTTTCATTACGAGAATATAGGCTACAGGGCCCCAAGTTTTACGGAATTTCTAAGATCGAAGCCAGACTAAACATAACTAATTGTTACGACTTTCTTCAAGGACAGAACCTGACTGCTAGTCATATTTCAATACATTTTTAAACATTTGACCTAGGATCGATCGTCTGAAGTGTATTTCAAGGAGCTTAACGAGCTGTGGGCTATTTCAAGCAGAATACGTTAACCAATAAATTTCATTGAAACTACTGAAATGAACCTTTCAGTATTTGAGATGAAATTTAGGCCGCCTACAAATTAATCTATACTAATATAATAAAGAGGTAAAGTTTATTTTTTTTGTAGGAGGTAATCTCTGGAACTAATTGTGAAAAAAAATTAGCAACAATAGTAAGCTGCTTTACTCCTGAGTGACATAGGCTATATTTTATGTACGCGGGCGAAGCCGCTAACAAAAGCTAGTATCATATAAAAAAAAGATGCGCAGCCTCTGCGATGTAGCTGCGCAGCTGTAGCGAGGTTAGGCGGCAGTCACTCGCTTTCTTCTTTAAGGCAACGGCGCTCACGACCCAGACGCCGCCAGGATTCCGATCCCGATTTCCGGCCACCGTACGCGCGGGCTTGCGGACGGTGAGCAATGAGCAGCTCGCCGTCCGGTCGTCTAGTAATCGTCCAGACCAAGCCTAGTCGTCGACGGCGCGCACTGTTCCCGCACGCCTCAAGGAGTTGTCAGCAACCGTAGGGACCCTGCAGAAGGGTCGAAGCTAATTAGGGCCAAGGATTTGTGTCTGAAAGGAAGCCTCCAGCCTTGGTATAGATGGCGAAGTAGGAACGGGGTAGGTTGTTTAGTCAGTAAGAGTCTGACACTGTTTCCTGCTCCGCCCAAGGGCGGGATTCGTCATTGGATGATTTTTACCTACCGTAAAAAAACACGCTTTTTTCTTCGTCACTAATTTGAAGACGCACACACTTCACGGGCCAATAAGTCAGTAAAAGCGCTTCACCATCAACGATCCATCATCGACGAATTGCGTCATTGCTTGCCATCAGATAAGATCGCAGCGAAGCATTAATTTATATCGAATATATATATTTTTAATCTATCACCTGCTCCAGCTAAGAGTACGGAAATGTAATTGGATGATTTTCCCAAAATAAGAAAAAAAACCGTGTACAAAAATCCAGTTTAATCGACATCCATTTGTTTTGATTTAACCTTTTGGATACCATAATAATAATATATTCACTTTATTTGATTTCTCATAACTTTATCTTTATAGTATTTTTTTTTCTTTTGGTACATTATTACAGTAGCAAAAAATATGTATCGGTCCCCAAGATACAGGCTTTGCCGAGTTTGGGGACCATCGTTTATTTTATACCAAAAATCTGTTAATAGTTACTAGGTACTACACTAAGTTACGATAATTCTAAGGCAAATTCTGTAACAAAGGGTCAATAAATACCTCATAGGTGTCTCATTGAGACTTAACAGAAAGACAATAGGTGTGCGAATGCCGACGTTCGCAATAATATTTTATTATATTCTGAAATGTTTTTTTTATGTTATAGAAATATGTAATTTAACGAATAAACGAAATATATTTATTTGCAATCAGAGGTACAAACGTTTCTTAAACTAATAACAACTTAAGTTGTCTTTTGAGGTTGTACGCTGTCACAAAATATCAGGGATTGTCTACACAGTAAAATCTAAAGTCTTGCAACTTTCAAAGAACCAAAAATACCATATTTTTACATTGTGTAATGTAATATCCGTGCAAATATGTGACATTATCAGCCCCGTTCCAATTTATCTCTCTTATAAAATTATATTATTATACGCTTCGCAAATTTCCTCGTGTCAAAAGTTGATTATCTCATTTGGTTTTATTCCTGCGGGATTGTGAACAATCCGGTGCCATATTGGTTATTTTATAAATGGTTGACATTATTATAAACGGCTTTAAATAACGACTGCTAACCTCTGTGATTTTATTCATAAAATGGGAAACTAACTGACATATGTATAACTAGCGACCCGCCCCAGCTTCGCACGGGTACTGATATTGAATATATTATGCATGTATTATACACACAAACCTTCCTCATGAATCACTCTATCTATTAAAAAAAAACACATCAAAATCCGTTCCGTAATTTTAAAGATCTAAGCATACATAGGGACAGTGGTAAGCAACTTTGTTTGGTGCTATGTAATGATATACAGTGAAATTCTAACACAAAGTCAAAGTCTTCTTTTAAGTTTGTGAAACCGGGAAATATTTTTTTTATTGTTTACATACATTTTTTTTTAATTTTATAAGTGAAAAATGCAATATAAAAAACTTAAATATAAACTAAACTAAATATTTACACTAAACTGTCGCAAATACTGTAATTTTTTGGTAATTATAGTTTTGAGCCGCTTGGAGTTGAAACGTTTGCGTCATATGGTCCGAGTACGCGTCTCCTTTTCAAGGTAATTTCAAGCCGTTTAATCGACGCTGCTGCGTGACCAGTGGCAGGCTCATTATTTGACCAAAGAATTAGTATTGCCATTCAACGTGGCAATGCTGCCAGTTTTCTGGGCACGGTTTCAGATGACAGCGATGTGGAGGAGTATTTTGTATTTTGTAATACATAGAAATAAGTTACGTTTAAGGGAAAAGGTTTAAATGCAAAATTTTATTACTTGAATCCATAAATTTGAAGCTTGATATTATTATATACTAGCTGAGCCAGCAATCTTTGGACCGTCTTATGGTTATTTTACTCACCGTTTGAACTAAAATTAGTCAAAACGGCCCAGCCGTTCACGAGTTTCAGCGAGACTAACAAACAGCTAATCATTTTTATATAAAATAATTCAGATGTTTTTTTTTTTTATGGTAGGTGAAAATCATCGAATAACGAAACCTGCACTTGGGCGGAGCGGGAGAACAGTGTCAGACTCTTACTGACTAAAAAACCTACCCCGTGCCTTCCTTGCCTTATTCCCAGAGCTGAAGAAACAGAACAGTTTCACGCCACCGTCAAAATAGTTCAGATGTTAAAGTTTATATTTATAAACTTGGAAAATAAGGCCGCCGATTGTATGTTTTTTATTATTATTATAAGTTTTCCTTTGAATATATTTTAGTTTTGGTGTACAAGAAATTCTATAATAAATAATAAAAACTTGGCACAAAATCTGTTCAAAATTAAATAATAAAGACTGTCATTTTTAGTTTTTACCTTCGTAATACGGTATTAGTGGTATCATTTATTTAATATTCGTATACAGTAGTGATACATAACAAGACACTCTCTACGAGCCAACATTTGGATTAAAAAAGACAGCACTGTGGTAGGTGTGCAAATAAATAACAGATATTTTAAATAGAATGTGGTATCATTAAAAAGAGTTACTTATAGTAATAAAATACGTATATGTACTAATAAGTAATAAATACTATGATAAATAATATCAATTCAGTATAATTAAGAGAACTACAATACATTCGGTCTTCGTTATAATTACAACTAGCTTTTGTCAGCGGCTTCGCCCGCGTACATAAAATATAGCCTATGTCACTCAGCAGTAAAACAGCTTTCTGTTGTTGCTGAAATTTTTCCAATCGGACCAGTAGTTCCAAAGATGGTAATCTCTGGAACTACTGGTCCGATTGGAAAAGTTTGTTTTTTTGTTTGTAGGGGGTACCCTACAAACAAAAAAACAAACCTCTTTATTATATTAGTGTAGAAGTGTAGATTAGTGTAGATTATATGACTCTACAACCTAAGTTAACCTAGTAGCTTGTACACTGGTGTCTACACTCGACACTAGTGGACTACTATATTTTATATTTTCAATTCTTTTTCATATGTGATTTAAAAGAATATTTAAAAAATTCTATAATATCATCATCATTACATAGTATAAAACAAAGTCGCACGTCCCTACGTATGCTTAAATTTTTAAAACTGCGCAACGGATTTTGATGCGGTTTTTTTTAATAAGTAGAGTGATTCATGAGGAAAGTTTATAAGTATGATGCAAGCATAATATATTAGTATTGCACCCGTGCGAAGCTGGGGCGGATCGCTAGTATTTTATATTTACATTTTTTTTTCATGTGATTTAAAAGAACATTTTGAAAAATCTATAAAATATGTAATAAAATAAATAATTAAAAAATAATTTTCGGGTAATGGAAGACCACAGATAAAATAAAATAATCTATTTAATTTATATATATATATCTATATATAACAATAAACTAATTACCTTATATATTAAACAATTTAAATAACATGAAGTGACTGCAAAGTGTATCCCTGTACGAAATCATCAACACACGAGACTCATGGACCCAAACTCTTCCTTAAGGAAGGTCACCCGTTTATTTTGTAATTTAACGGGTGACCTTCGTCAAGACACCGCCTTGCACAGGCTGTTGGCCGCGAGCGAGGGATGCAGTCTCTTGCCCTGGTATATATGGCAATCTAAGAACGGGGTAGGTTGTTTAGTCAGTAAGAGTCTGACACTGTTTTCCACTCCGCCCAAGAACGGGATTTTTACCTACCATAAGAAAACCCCTTCAAACAGCTGCTACTACATCCGTAGCTGAAACTGCTGAAAAGCAGCCAGCTCCTCACCAGCGTCATTTGCTTGCACCCCTCTTTTTTGTCACTTCCTAAGGGGGCAACGTCTTGGAGCTTCTTTCGGAGCTTCGCGATCCCCTTCTCGAAGGCAGTGTCCATTGCCTCCAAGACAGAGGTCACGAACTCATAAATATTTAGTTCACCAATATTCGCAGGAAATTTGATATTCGTGAACCTAGTTCTACGTACAAAACTAAGTATTGGAATCATAATTGGAATAATAATGACTATACACAAAACCGTAAATTAATTTTTTAAACTAAGTAATTGTTAAAGGAAGTTTTCCTTTTCATTGGAAACGTTGAATGAATCATGACAAAATTCAAAATTATATATACCTCAAGAAGAATTGATTTTGACTATTCAGTTTTGTGTCCTTAGTATAACACCACTTAGTTATTATCTTTATTTTATTACATTTCCTTAACAGAAGTTGAGAAGTAAGCACGCGTCTCCTTTTAGCGTCATCATGAAATTCTTTGTTATATTCCTCTTGATGGTTGCTTTTCTTGGCGCGCTGTGTTCAGCGCAACCAGTTGCCAACTCAGCATTGACACAGCCAGACTATTTAGCTCTTGAGCTAGCAGATAATTCAGCACTCGAACAAAGACACACTATAGCATCAGAGGAACTAAATGGTTCTGAAATTAATCAACCAGATACTCCCAATAACTTAAGGCTGAAGAGATATTTGCCAATTTATCTTAAACCTGAATGCATTTGTTCAAACGGTTCGGTTTTACTGGCAAATCGTTGCGTTAGTTGCGATAGGTAAGTACCTACCATCATAATATGATCATCATCATCATTTAAGCTAAAATACATCCACAGTTGGACATAGGCCTCCTCCAATTGTCAATGGACCCTATGCGTTTCACATCCATTGGATTCTTGCAACCTTTACCAGGTCATCGGTTCAAATTGTAGGAGGCCTTCCAACCTATGCTTCCAACGCTGCCTCTTCACTCTAGTAACTTTCGGTTCTGCGAGCAATGTGCCCTCTTCATTGTCACTTTAGTTTGGGGATTTAGTTCGGCCACCATGGTGCTCCTGCGGATATCTTTATTTCTGATTCCATCACGCAAGTAATTTACAAGCATAGCCTTTCCATTACCCTTAGGGTGACTATACCTTCTGATAAAGCCACCAAGCGACCACGTTTCATAGTATAATTACATAGCATAATCAGCTTTTTAATGTTCCAATTGCTGGAACTCAGGTCTTCGAATGTGCTGTAATCCACGTTGGCCCAATGAGACATGGTGAATATAACATACGAGTATCTTTGAATTTTGGCTCCAAGACATGCCGACTTCCCCACGATGTTGTCCTTCACTGTTTTGAGAGCAGTGGTCATGAAATAAATTACGCAAAGTAATGCGCCTGGCTGGGTTTGAACTTTAAACTAAAACCTATCCGTGTTCCTTCAGTTACCTTGGGCATCTTACACTCCTGGTAGGCATTGACTCTAAAGGGCTGCTGTTGTTACGATTTAGGTCCGAAAATCGATTTCAATCTTCGTCATATAAGTTGAACTATCATGACGATTGACCTTGAACGGGCAGTAACGTTACCTTTGCTAGATTTTCCTTTTCCTAGAAATTCCCCATGAGTCTAGAAGCATACCCATTGAAGTGTCATCGGTTCCTCTTCTAGTAGCTCAAAATATTTATTTAATATTTCCAATTTTTTTCTTTTACGCTTTTTTTTCTAATTGTTTTTTTTTTTATCTTTTAGGTATATGGATCTCACGGGCGAGGATGAATGTCCAGTATGCACATAAGTTGAACCGGTTTAAAAATCTTTATTCCCATTAAGACATAATTTTTGTCACTTACATGAGAACATTAAAAAATAAATAAATAAAAAGTAGTAATATTGTCCCAGTGTGGGTACATGAAAAATACATTTTAGTTGTCGACAAGTTAGAAGAAGCGAATTCGAATCCGTTGCTATAGTCACGCGTGGCACCCCACTTCGATTGCGACAAGAAAATCTGTTACTACGCCTTCAAGGGTAACCGCCCTAGCGAGGATAATACTTTCTTGCAAAAAGCTCCACCATCTCATATTTTCTATAATGGATCTTTTCTTATATCGCATTTTTTAAACACAGCCCCCCAAACCAAGTTACAATCGTTTCGCTAACGTTGAACGCTTGGAATTGGCCACACTTTCTATTAATAATTAAATCGGGCGATCCGCTATCATAACGGTTAAATAGGAAACCTTTTATAAAATATTAATTTATTAAAATAAGTAACATCATTATCATCATTATTATCCTGCACGAAATAGTTTTTTTTTTACTTTTTAACCATGATTTATGGCATCTTTAATATTATCATAGTTTATTCTTAAGCATTTGTAATCGTCTTTTACTGCCGTAGGTTTATTTGTTAACGTTGCAATTTGAATAAATTTATTTATTTTAATTTATACTGTAATGTTAATTAATAGATAATAATATGCTTTATCTATAAAATTTTAACTTTTCTAATAAGGGTTGCTAAGAACTGTAATAGCTTTGTAGTAAGAATAATAAGTTCAAAAATAAACTTTACATTAAAAAAAAAATATTTTTATTGTAATATTACTGTGTTTATAGGAATATTTATATGAAATCTTAGAAAACTCTTATAATTTGTAAAAAAAAAAACAGATTAAAACTTAAAATGAACTTGCAATATTTTTATTTTATTTCTAAAAAAACTTCAAGTACAATTAAATATTATAAATACAATCTTACTAACTAAACAAAATACTCATTATACTACTGCTAACAAGGATCAAGTGGTTTATTTTCTATACACCTGGAAAAACACTTTAGTTGATATATTTATTAAACAGTACATGTAACGGTTCACGTAAATGATCGGCAACACGCATGAAAAGGGAGGGAGGGATGCCATCATGATCAGTTCCTTTTGAATGATCCGGTTGTCTGGTAATAGTCCAGACCAAGCCAGCCGTCGACGGTGTGCTCTGTTCCCGCAGGCCTCAAGGAGTTGTCAGAAAATGGAGAAGCAACTGCAGGGACGAAGCCTACTGGGGCCCCGGTCCGGCTTCTGAAGGGAAGGTCCGACCCTTGTATGAAGGCTAAGAAGGAAAGGGGTGGGTCGTTTAGTCAGTAAGAGTCTGCCACTGTTTTCCGCTTCGCCCAAGGGCGGGATTCGTCATAATATGATTTTTCCCACCATAAAAAAGTTCCAAGGATTTTAGCTGCTTATAAACTTTAGCTTAAATGGGGTTACATTTTTAGGCATCAAGTGTTAATGGCTCTTCCACTGATCGGAAATTGTCAGAGAATAGTTTACAAATAAATATATATAATAGTTGCCAAATATCACAACATGAATCACTGATGGATCACCACACGAAGTTTCCTCATATGGATGGAATTCCTGCGTTATTCTATTTCTTGGCTGCGTAGTATAAATATAATCTATATGGGGAAAAGATTCATCACATATGCGCAAAACGGCCTCTCAATTGGCATAAAACTGTGACCTCATACATTATGTGACGGAACTTCAGTGAAGATGTGTAGAGTAAGGAAAAAACTAGAAAATAAATGACCGTAACTTATGAATTCTGACGTAGAAACAATGACGCCACTTATGAATTCTACGTCAGAATTCATATGTGGCTCATACGACATTCACATGATGACTTACACAGATTTAAAATTGCTAATACATAGGATTCAATGACTTTGACGTCAGAAATTAAACCTGACGAATAACTTAATAATACTTTTCTTCTCCGGGCGGCTACAGGACTAGATCTCCAGAATGAAAGCTAACAAAGCAAGAACACAGAGTTTGCTTGCTAAAAGAAAGTCATTCATATTGCTTGACCTAGGAAATACTAGCGTTGGAAATCCTATTATGGAAAAAAAACTTTTTTATTACACTTTCTGGTTAGAAATGTATAGAAAACCCAAAAACAATAAATATAATTATAATAAATATCGAAAAATAAAAACAATGCGTATTTTATATCAAGTTTATTAATTGAACTTACAATTTTAAATAGGTTCAAATCATAGTTAAAAGTTCCATAATACTTATTTAAAAAAATAATTTAATAAATGAAGTCCTGTTAATTAAAAACGAAGTGGTGTTGAATATAGAAATAAAATCGATGATTTTGATTTCGCATTTAAAATCAGATTATAATTATTGTGATACGCAATATGTTTAAAACAGTGGCTTATTATATTTTCTCTTCAATGTTAAATATTACAATGTCTATAACAATATGTCATAACAACGTTGAAGCAGCATGAAGGAACATCGCCGTATCCTCGTGGGGCGATTGGCGGCGTGCCTTGGTGGAGGCCATGGTTCGGAGCGAGGAGGGGTGCCAGGCGGTCGCCTCCTTCTGCGAAGCAGTAATGCTAGCGAAGGAGGAGGCCGACCGCATAAGACAACGGCGCACAAACTCCAGGTGCCGCCGAGATTCCGATCCCGATTTCCGGCCACTGTAGGCGCGGGTTTGCGGACGGCGAGCAATGGGTAGCTCGCCGTCCGGTCGTCTGGTAATAGTCCGGAACAAGCCAAGTCGTCCCGCGCGCCTCAAGGAGTTGTTAGCACAGCCATATGGACTCTGCAAAAGGGTCGAAGCCTACTGGGACCCAGGCTCTCTTTCTGAAAGCAACTCTCTTTCTGAACCCAGTGCGAAGGGCAGAGAGAACGGGGTGGGGTGTTTAGTCAGTAAGCTTCTGACACTGTTTCCCTATCCGCCCAAGAGCGGGATTCGTCATTAGATGATTTAAAAAAAAACATAGTAAGTACTAACAGGATTAGTCTCAGAAGCAAAACTCCGTATTACTAATAATAAATCTGGCTTTAATACTTATTTATTACATAAATTATATAAACCTACCTACTAAAGACTAAAAATAAACTACACAAGTAAGTGCAAGTACAAAATACATACATACCATAGAACATAATAGGTATATACAATAAATAAAACCTATACATACATATTAATTAGTGAACAATTCTCCCTGTCGTCCGAGGGGTCAAGGAACACATGGAACACTACGCACCGTCAATGACTTTTTTTTATTTTTTTTTTATTTTAGGTGAAAATCATCCAATGACGAAACCCGCTCTTGGGCGGAGCGGGAGACCAGTGTCAGACTCTTACTGACTAAAATACCTACCCCGTACCTTTCTTGCCTTATTCCTAAAGTCGAGGTAACAGTTTGCACCACCCTAGGCTCCAGGAGGCTTCGACCCTGAAGGGCCCCTGCAGTTGCTGACAACTCCTTGAGGCGCGCGGGAACGTTGCGCGCCGTTGACGACTTGGACTCGGTCTTAACAGACGACCGGACGGCGAGCTACCCATTGCTCACCGTCCACGAGCCAGTGTCTACGGTGGCCGGATATCGGCAGGATCGCGGCGGCGACGGCTACGGCGAGGGCGTTGTTGCCTTTGCCTTATGCTGTCGGCCTCCTCCTTTACGAGCATTACTGCTTCGCAGAAGGAGGCGACCGCCTGCCATTCCTCTTCGCTGCGGACCATGGCCTGAACCAGGGCCCGGCGCGAGAGGTCGCCGCCGCCGATCACCCCCACGAGGACACGGCGATGCTCTTCCCAAGCAGGGCACACCTCCACCGTGTGCTCCACCGTGTCAATGACTTGGACTCGGTCCGGACGTTTACCGGACGACCGGACGACGAGATACCCGCTGCCCGCTATCGTCGAAGTAACTAATAGTCGAAGCCGGGGTCTCGGCGGCTTCGGAGCCGGGGTCTCGCCAGCTTCAGAGCCGGGGTCTCGGCGGCTTCGGAGTCGGGGTCTCGCCAGCTTCGGAGCCGGGGTCTCGGCGGCTTCAGAGCCGGGTTCTCGCCAGCTTAGGAGCCGGAGTCTCGGCGGCATCGGAGCCGGGGTCTCGACAGCTTCAGAGCCGGGGTCTCGGCGGCTTTGGAGCCGGGGTCTCGCCAGCTTCGGAGCCGGGGTCACGGCGGCTTCGGAACCGGGGTCTCGGCGGCTTCGGAGCCGGGGAATCGGAGGCTTCGTTCCCACACGCGTGCGGCCACGTCGTTCACTAGTATTTTAGGTCTTAAATTAAATCATGTAATATTCTAAATATACATGTGACATCAACATAGCGTCATCATTTCGTAGTAAGTAAATCCTAAACTTCCTCTGGTTATCACGCAAGCTATCTGCACGTCACGAGTCGTATATAATGATGATTCAAATTTAGTTTTGCACATTCACCTCATTGAATTGTAACAGTAAGCACGGCAGTTGTTGACAGTGTCACCATGAAGTTCTTTGTTGCGTTTGTCGTAGTGATTGCTGTACTCACCGCGCTGTGTTCAGCGCAACCGGTTGACAGCTCAGCACCTGGGCAACCACACACAAGGGTCAAGAGATGTTTTATAGGTTACGCATGCAGGTGTCAACAAGGTGAAGTTTATTTGCTATCAAAATGCATCACATGCGAAATGTAAGTTTATTTTATGTTATTCTTACAAAAATTTCATATTTCATGTTGACAGCGGCCTGTGTGTGTGTTTAATCTTTTGTATACCATTATTAGAGACATAATAGAAGGACAATTAAATAGGTGTACGAAAGCCGGTGGCGTTCGTTTAGATCTCAAGAGTTTAAACAAACAAAATTGAAAGCGCGAAAAAAAATCTGTATAATAATAATAAATTAATAATAATAATAAATGTATTAAGAAAAATAAGGTTACAGTGTTGGTAATACTAAAACATCTGGTTTTCCTTAAATTATTAACATAAACAGTTACCGAAGATTTCCTGCACTAGGCGATGCCTGTCCCGCAGTATGTTCAGTAAGTCTGACCAGCAGCCTTTTTTCATGGTTTCAGGTTTGGTCCCATAGTAAAAGTAGTTTGTTATCATGACAACAATCATGTGTTTAAGCATCGGTCACTAATTATTACCAGTCACTCTATAAATTATACATTCTTAAGTATAATGTACTTTTGCATATAACAGTTAACTGATTATAATACAACTTTTATATTTGTATAGTCTAGAATTTTTGATGTAAAGTTTAATATCTAATTCATTAATTTACTAGCAGTACATCGCAGACTAAAATAATTTATTATATTGTTGTTAGCTGTGAAAAAATTGTTGAATGAAAGATATAACAGATTTTTTTAGACGTAAAGCCGTCGCCGCCAGATATTGTTCTTTATCATAGTCTTCTGCAATTTAAATCAAAATTAAAACGTACGGCAATTTTGGAAAATTTTCTTCTATGTGTCGTCATTTTCAAAGAAAGTATTTGTTCGTAAGTGTATTGAAAAACGTCGTTTGATACACGTGCGAATTTGTCACTGCAGCCCTCGGTTCCATCACACATTCGCCTACGGTTCGTGCGAATTCCGCCTCGGTCGCAATGACAATCTTTCGCCACTTGTATTAAAATGTACTATTTTGTTTTGCTACTAGTTGTCTAGTACTCATAACACAAGCTCTGCTTAACTTGGGACTAGACGGCATTGTGTGATAGTTATGGAATATATTAAAAAAGGGTCGTTTATGTTTCAAAAATTGAAGTTTTTTTTTTGTGTAGGTATCCATTTGGCCTGAAATTTGGCATGAAGCAAGGTCTTATAACACAAGTGTAGTTGTAACTACGTCACACAAAAAGAAATTGCGATTCGGAAAAAAATCGTACATAAAAAAAAATAAAAACCAAAAAAAAAATTTAGACGGAACCCTCAGTACACGAGTCCGACTTGCACTTGCCTGGGGTTTTAATTCATTCACCTTCATTCGACTTTTTACTAATATTTTTTTTTTTATATTTCAGGTATATGGAATTGACGGGAGACGAAGAATGCCCAGACGAAGATTGTAATAGAGATTACTCATGATATACATGAATAAACAGCGTGACCCCAGGGTTGGCTTTCACCTTGGGCAAAGAATAAGCATTGCCATATAGCGTGGCAATACTGCCAGCCTTTTGGGCACTTTACCAGTCGACAGCGATGCGGAACATTTTTTTGACGCTTTATTAGGTTAGATATTTTTAGTTAAATTCATAAGGGTTATGTAGTTTTAAGGTTACAGATATCTTATTAATTATTAAGTAAAACATAAATGATTGATTTTGAAGTCTTGATTTTATTCTCTTAGTGTTTTTTTTTTTTATTTTGTGCTTAAGGGATTTAAAGGTGTCTGCACACAGCGGGCGCGGCGTGGCGGGACCGGGCGGCGACGCGACGCTGAGCAGTTGTAATGTACTAGATAGTACGGACGACGCCACACAGAGCCGTCACGCTCGACGCGACGGTAACCTCGGATCTGTATGGCGTCGTCGCGTCGCCGCCAGGTCCCGCCGCGCCGCGCCCGCTGTGTGCAGATACCTTTAAACCGATATAAACTAGTGCTTGACTTCAATACCACGTGATGGTGAACAGTGATGCAATCGTTGATAGTGAAGCGCACAAATTTATGTTACCTGAAAAGCTGCTAATTTGAACGGCGAAATTACAGTGGCTTTATTGGTAATTACACTTTCAAGCCGTTTGGGTTCCAAACACTTGGTTCAAGGGGTCCGAGTGTACGTCTCCTTTTCAAGAAAATTTCACGTCGACTAATAGACACTTTGCGTGATCAGAGGGCTGGCACTTTCTTCGCTCAAAAAAAATATACATTGCCATTCAACAACGCATTGCTGCCTGCCTTCTGGGCACATTCCCAGATGACAGTGATGTGGAGGAGTACTTTGACGCCAAAGTATGTTTTGTGTTTTTGTATTATATGTACATAGTTAGTTTTAGTAGAAAATTATTTATAGTTTATTTTATATTATTTTGTAATTTTGTTTGTATTAAATAAACGATAATTCCTATTTTTACCGACTTCACAAAAAGGTGGAGGTACTATGTTTGTACGTTTTTTTTTTGTGTGTGTTTGTTCATCGAATAATCACAATAAAATTACAATACAAACAAATGAATAAATGGTTGTGAATAGTTACTAATAATTAGGTTGAAAATGGTATCATCGAAATGATCTGATGATGATGATGGAGCCGGAAGATAGGCACCGGAACTCCGTTATTAATCAATGTATCCTAGCCGTGTTTGGGCTCATTAAAATTGTCATGAGATGCACTTCGGCTCTTTAGTACTATCGAACTGATCTGATGATGGAGCCGGAAGGTGGAAGGGAGATACAGGAACTTCATAATAAAACAATGTATCCTACCAGGGTTTGGGTTTATTTAAATTGTCATGAGAAATAATTACTGTGGTTATAAGTGTATCACAACTAAAAAGGGTGAAATAAAAAACCTTTTACAAAAAAATATACCGACTTCGCTAAAAATAGAAAAATAACTTTAATTTCGGAAGTCGTGATTTTTTTATAAGGTACGAAATGTTAATGGACGAACCATGCCCCGGTAGTGAAGATGGCTCTGATTTCTAAAGACCTGAAGCAGAGAAAATAAACAGAGATATTGGAGCCAACGTTTCCTATTTTATATATAAATATATATTTTTTATGTGTCTCGCCCACTGCCCCTTCAACGATGCAATCCTTCGAGCGATGTCGGTTGTTTTGGTTCTCCTACGGATCTCCTCATTACTGATTTCGATCAAGTAGGGAAATACCAAGCATCGCTCTCTCCATTGCTCGCTGGGTGATCTTGAGCCTTCTTATGAGACCCATAGTAAGCGACCATGTCATACTTCTATAGGTCATCACTGGCCACACACACTGGTCAAAGATTTTTGTCTTGAGACACTGAGGTATTTTGCCTTGAGGTAGGAAGCTGCTGGATGCGGACAGCACAGGATCGATTGTTGTGGAGATCCTCGAAGGAGGCCTATGCCCAGCAGTGGGCGTCGTTTGGGTGACATGATGATGATGATGATATTTGTTATATTTACAATTGCTTGTAACTAATATAATAAAATAGTATAGTTATTCGACTATTTTTCACAGTTCTTTATTTGATTTCCTCTAAGTTACCTATTAGAGCTCATGGCTCATATGCACGAGCAGCATGTTGCCAACAGCAGAGGTAACTGTAACCGTCGACACATCGGCGCCAGTGGTCGACATGTCGGCGCCAACCGTCAACACGTCGGCACCAGCGGTCGACATGTCGGCGACAACCGTCAACACGTCGGCGCCGGTTATCGACATCTCGGCGCCAGCCGTCGACACGTCGGTGGTTGGCTCTGGACGATGGCCGTCAACATTCCAACAAACAAATATCAGCAGGCTGTTTGGTTAAACCCCTGGCGCACTTTTCCACTATATTTTTTTTTCATAAATTATATTTTAGTGTGATTTTTGGCGAATTATAAACACATTGGGCCAAAAATCATGTCAACATATAATTTTTATATAAAACAAAGACGGGTTTGTTACAATACTCATAACTCGAGATTGGCTGGACCAATTTTCATGGTTCGTTGGTTTTGTTCCCGCTCCGAATAGCAGAATACATCTTAAAAATAATGAAAACTCGACGAAAACACAATTATGAACGAGGAGTCCAAAGTTTGTATGGAAAAACGTACTTTCACGCGAGGGAAGCCGCTGGCAGGAAAAAATAAATGCATCAGGGGAATGGACCAAACATTTTCAATCTCAATATTCACCCTAAATCTTATTGTCGCAACTAATTACCACGACTGCGGATAATCTTATCTGCCCTTAAGGTTGTTTGAGAGGATAATCTGTTTTCAGTGTCTGGCCGTCGCTACCCAACCAGCGAAGTTATTAAAATTATCTTGCCGGACTTATCAAAAGCATATTTAATTAAAACTTTGATTAGATGTTGTTAGACCTCACAATTCTCTCCTCAATCGATTAAAAGTGACTGAAATGTGATCAGTGAGTGTTATTACTAGATACTGGGCTCACGTGGTGGATTACTGCCCATTCTCCTGGAGAGATGACCTGAGTCCCAGCTGTATATCATAAGACCGATGCTACGCTATGATGTGCTATTAATAGATAATTGCTTCTTTTTTGCAGATTCAAAACTACATCTTGTAAACACAGGTGGTCTGGAAATTTCTCGAACTAACAAATATTCGAAGCATGTTTTCTTAATTGATTTTTCTTATTTTACATTGTCTCCTTGTAACTCAACACACTCCTCTAATCGATGTCACCATCTATTTGCAATGCATTCCATTTGTAATTGGCATTTTTCTGTGCAAAATAACTGTTCATTTGATGAAAGTCTTCGAGTTCAATCATTAGATAAGGGAACAAAAATAGATCGCTTGGGGTATTTCTGGTGAGCACGGTGGGTGATCAAGCGTTTCCAACCGTATTTTTTAAATATTAACCGTGGCAATCGTTGAGTTGTGAGACAGCGCGTTGTCTTGAAGAAAATAAATAATTTTCTGCATCTCACATCGACTCACTCAAATGACTGTTAAATAACAAGTGCGTGACCAAATTGGATGAAACTTTGGTGATTGACTATCAAAAGATGCACAACTACGTTCATAAGTTTATATTGACTGTCTTTTTTTATGGTGGGTAAAAATCATCCAATGAAAACTTCCGCCCTTGGGCGTCGCTGGGAACAGTACCAGACTTTCACTGAATAAACAACCCACCCCGTTCCTTATTTGTCTTCCATACCAGGGCGGTCTTTTAGAAGGCTTCGACCATACTTGCTGATAGACTGGGCCGCTATAGTTAACTAGTCCTGCTATCTTCGTCGAAAACTTTTCAGATCACTCACGTATTTTTATTCGGTATGTTATGAAAAAACTCATAATTATGAGTGGCATCCAAGCGCGGTGACAGCCGTCGACCTAAAGTAACACATAACAAACACGATCTTCATTTGTTTCATTTTTCATTCATTTGTAGACTGGCCTGAACCTGACTGCTATGCCGAAGGTCGTGGGTTCGATTCCTACCCAGGACAAATGTTTGTGTAATGAGCACGATCATTTGTTCTATGTCTGGGTGTAATTTATCTATAATATGTATGTATTTAGAAATATATATGTATGTTTATCAGTTGTCTAGTACCCATAACACAAGCTCTGCTTAGCTTGGGACTAGATGGCGTTGTGTGATAGTTGTGGACATATTATATTATATATATTTGTTGAAATATCGACGGGCGCCGTCGAGAGTCAACAGCTGCCACCGACGTGTGAGCGACCGGCGCTAACCCGTCGACAACCGGCGCCGACGTAAATACGACTGCAGCAGTCCATTACATTGTACTCATGTCATTGTAACAGTAAGCACGACAGCACCTGACAGTGTCACCATGAAGTTCTTTGTTGCGTTTGTCGTGATGATTGCTGTACTCGCCGCGCTGTGTTCAGCGCAACCGGTTGACAGCTCAGCACCTGAGCTACCTAAGAGAAAGAAAGAAAAGAAAGAAAGAAAACACGTTTATTTGGCACTCCATGAATATAAAATAAACAATACTTATAAAAAATAAAATGAACAATATAAAATAAACAATTACAATCTCAAGTAAGATTAAATAATAAAAAAAAGAAAATAAATAAAAAGAACTAAAATTAACAATATCAATGTCTCACGGCTGTGCCAAACAGGTCCAGTTCAGCATAAAGCCAGACAACTACGTAGCAGTTGCCTGACGCTGGTTTTCAGCCAGTTTTACAGTCAGTTTTACCTACCAGACACATCAGGTAATGTACGGGTTTTTTTTTTTATATGGTAGATGAAAATCATCGAATAACGACATCCGCTCTTGCGCGGAGTGGGAGACCAGTGTCAGACTCTTACTGACTAAAAAACCTACCCCGTACCTTCCTTGCCTTATTCCTAGAGCCGCGGTAACAGTTTCACACAGGTAATGTACGGATTGAAATAGATCATCATCATCATCATACCCTTATCCCATATTACTTGGGGTCGGCGCAACATGTTTTTTTCTTCCACTCTGTTCTGTCACCCGTCACACTATCACTAACTCCCTTTTCTTTCATATCACTTCTCACACAATCCATCCATCTCTTCTTCGGCCTCCCTCTTCCTCTCCATCCATCTACGTGTAAACTCAAAACTCTTTTCGTAACATGCGTTTCATCATCGATTGAAATAGATGTATTAAGAAAAATACCTTTGTGTGAACCAGAGCCATGGTACCTCTTTTAAATCCAGCAGGTTTTTCCTGAGCTGTCAACCGGTTGCGCTGAACACAGCGCGGCGAGTACAGCAATCACCACGACAAATATAACAAAGAACTTCATGGTGACAGTGTCAACAACTGTCGTGCTTACTGTTACAATGACATGAGTACAATGTAATGGACTGCTACTGACACGACATTTTATAGTCCTCTTTACATGATAACTATGTGGGTCAGGTACAGAAATAATTTATTAATACATATAAACATGCTATAAACCGACACCCGTTTAAAGATTTCTGCCTTCATTACGTCAACTCTAATCACAGCTTCTGAAATAACAAGGAAAATAGAAGAAATATAAAATAATAAGTGTCGAGACACTGTAACTACTACTACTAAAATTATTGAAAATAAAATCGTTGATGTAAAATATTATTCTACATTTTCTTTTTTGTGTGAATTCGATTAGGTATTACATTAAAACATAGCTGTGTATATGCCTATAGTCTAATTCCATTGTAAATTATCATATTACTAACCAATAAATAAATAAAATGTCAAACATATTTAATGATAAATGATAAATGATATTTATTTTGTAAATAGGTTTTAAAATAACACTTTTACACGTCAATATTTTTTTCTTTTCGTCAGTTTAAGCTAGATGAGTCCGGTGTTTCCTAGCTGACTACCCTGAGAAGAAACACCGAAACAAACTCAGGGGTCAAAGTCTGTTTTAAAGTCCATACAGTAACCATGTATTGGTCAAATCATATGAGAACCATGCAGATTAGTGTCTGAGATGGTCTGATGGTAATGTCATGCATGATTAAAGTTTTGTTTAAGTTCTGTTACTTTTTGGCTTCACATAGTATAAAACAAAGTCGCTCTGTCCGTATGTATGCTTAGATCTTTAAAAGTACGCAACAGATATTGATGCGGTTTTTTTAATAGATAGAGTGATTCACGAGGAAGGTTTATATGTATAATACAATATCTTTAATGTCACCATTGCACCCGTGCGAAGCTGGGATGGGTAGCTTGTAAAGTATAATCTATCTATCTATACTCGTAACCCGACTCTGATCGTTTCCAGTGCAGTTGCCCATAATATTCGCCGCATTCGATCGCTGAATAGTCTGATTAAAGTCGTCTAATCCCAAGCTAAGCAGAACTTGTGTTATGGGTACCAGACAACTGATAAACATACAATATTTCTAAATACATACATATTATAGATAAATTATACCCAGACACAGAACAAATGATTAAGTTCATCACACAAACCTTTGTCCTGGGTGAGAATCGAACCCACGACCTCCGGCATAGCAGTCAGGGCCTACTAACCTCAAGACCAACAGACGAGCCATGACCAATGACATCAGCGATGACCAACCTTTAGACCGAGAACAACCTAGACCGGGAGTTATGGCCCAAATCTCCCACAAAACGCTATGTCTCCAGCTGCCCAGGATCTTTGACTGAAAGAGGAGTTGTGGCCGAGTGGTAACAGCCCGGTCTTACGAGTTGTAGTTCGTAGATACAAAACCAGCAGGCGCATTACTTTGCTATTTATTTCATCACCACTGCTCTCGAAATGGTGAAGGTAAACAGCGTGAGGTAACCGGAATCCTAGAACCAAAAATCGGAAGACATGTGATATCCACCAAACCGTACTGGGCCCGCGTGGTTGATTAGGGCCCACCCACTCCCAGAGAGTTGGCATTAGTCCCAACAGTGGGAACATTATAAGCCTGTTGCTACGCTATGCCCAGGATCTCCACAGCTACCGGCCATTATTATTAGAAGCTACAGTAAATAAGTTAGTTAATAAACAAGTGCGCCTCACTATCAACGATTGCGTCACTGCTCATCATCAGGTGGGATAGCAGTCAAGTACTAGTTTTTTATTTATTTTTTATTGATTTTAAGTCCGCACTTGACCGCTATCTCGCCTGATGGAAAGCGACGATGCGGTCGAAGATGGAGCGCGCATACCTAGAAGTAACCTATTCACTCTTGACTTAAAGATTCCCGGGTTGTAGCCATCAGAAAACACAGACTCCGGCAAAGAATTCCACTCCTTGGCTGTACGCACAATGAAAGAGTGTGTGAGTGTTTGCATCAAATAAAAAAAAGGACAAGCACTTTGGTCAGATATCTATTTTTATAAACCATCACTTAGCGTCATTTCAATGTCCCCGTCCATCAGAAACGATTTTCCGCAATTTATCTTGGTATGATTTGACGTAGGTACGTTTGAACCAACCTAAAATGATGTAGTGACCCAATGTCTGTCACAATGTCTAAGAATAGGATCGATTCATTTTCCTTATTTTAATACCAGTTAATACCCGTGACTTTGTCCTCATCAAACTCGTAAAACAACACTATTGCGTGTTTTTTTTTTTATGCTGGGCACAAATCGTCCAATGACGAATCCCGCTCTATGACGAATATCGCTCTGACACTATTGTATGGTTTTACTTTCAGTTCATCATCAGCCTTTTTAATGTTCCCACTGCAGGGACACAGGCCTCCTCTCACGCGGGCCCAGTTGGTGTATGTCACATGTCTTCGAATTTTTTGTTCTAGGACATGCCGGTTTCCTCACGATGTTTTCCTTCACCGTTTGAGAGCAGTGGTGATGAAATAAATTACATAAAGTAATGCGCCTGGCTGGGTTTGAACGCGCGACCTACAACATGTAAGTCAGAGCCGTTACCATTCGGTCACCACTGCTCACTTTATTTTCAGTTAAAATTTCAAAATGTTGTTTTTACGATGTGACTAAAAATTTACAGTTTTCATATTTTTTCTTATACTCATTCTATACGTATAAGAGACATACCAGATTCCAGGATTCTCTTTAAAAAATATATAATTTGATAGGACCCTATACATTTTGATTCCCTTGAGACTGTCACTTTTTTGCGACAAAAGGGCCGTATCTTTTTTTACGTATTTAAGTGTAAAAAATAATGGATTTTATGTAGTTACTTATTCTGAACAAACTACTGTGAGTACAGATGGCGATACGCCAGCAGTACATGGTGGACATCCATCCACCATGTATTGCTCCAATACCTAGTATCACCGTACATCTAGTGATCTGATGATGGAATGGACTTGGCAGTATAAATTGTACAATTCAAAGCACACTCCCTGACATTGTTCCATTAATTAACATTAAATATTATTGTCTAAATACCTTTTTATAAAGAAATTCATAAGTACAAAATTAATATCTCCTACGCATACTCGTATTTATGGGAAATTAGCTCTGGGGTCATTACGGATTTCGGAACGGTTTCGAACGAGGGCAGGTCAAGTAAATATGTATATGTTTTGTACGGCCGGATAACCGGAAAGCTGGAATGCAATCGGACCGGACGGCTGTGGCACGGCACTAATATAATTAGAGATACAAACCGCCATCCGGATGTTGGTTATAGAATTTGAAATGTGTGTTCGTTTGACGAGAACATATCTCGTTTTGAAGTTTCATCAGCAGTTGGCTGTTCCTTTTTTTTGTTTCGTTTGAGGTATGTTTTGTTGTTCACTAGGTAAGAGCAGTGGTGGTCGAGCGTGACATCCACCAAACCGCACTTTTTTTTATGGTAGTTAAAAATCATCCAATGACGAATCCCGCTCTTAAGCGGAGCGGGAAATAGTGTCAGACCCTTACTGACTAAACAATCTACCCCATTCCTACCTTATTCCTAGAGCCGAATCTTAATTTGTCGTGCCATTCGAGCGGAACATAACAAATATGTATGAGACATTATAAGGGATAAAGGGGGTAAGAGGGGGGGGGTTAAGGGGTGAGTGATGAGATGTGTGATGCAAGTGTTCCTTTAGTTGACCTTTGCAAGGGTCATAGGTAACCCTTTCGAACAATCCACAACCTTGGCAGAATTAAAGGAAACTCTATGATCAGTAGCTAATAGACAAATGGAAGTCTTGTAACTCATTTCTATCACTCTATTTTGTTCTCTATCCGAATAAATATGTCACTATCCTAATAACCATCAGTAAACCGACGTCTGAGCGAAATATACCTGTCTCACTCTTTCGCATACATCATCCTACTCTCACAATTGTCATGAAAAAATAAGAGGAAGAAAAACAAGGTGTATTGTCGTATAAGCACATTTATTTCCACTTGTTTTTCTACCTAACAGAAAACAACAGTAAATATGAATAATATTTCTCGACATGTCTCTTTGTTAGCGCTAAAATGAAGACCAAGTTTTTCAATAAACAATAGGTAGGTAACTGGGAGCTAGCTCATTCCAAGAATTAGCATTGCCATTCAACGTGGCAATGCTGCCAGTCTTCCGGGCACGTTTCCAGATGACAGCGATGTGGAGGAGTATTTCGACGGCTCAGTGTATTTTGTGTTTTTGTATTATATGTACATTGTTAGGTTAACTTACACCGGTTAATGGATTACCATTAACCGGTGTAAGTTGGTTGAATTCGCCAATCGGTTTTTTTTATGGTAGGTAAAAATCATCGAATGACGAATCTCACTCTTGGGCGGAGTGGGAAACAGTGTCAGACTCTTACTGACTCCCCCTACCCCGTGCCTTTCTTGCCTTATTCCCAGAGCCCCGGGGTGTAACGCTTTCGCATCAACCCTCAGCTTCGGGAGGCTTCGACCCTGTAGGGCCCCTACGGTGTGCTGCACAACTCCTTGAGGCGCGCGGGAACGGAGCGCGCCGTCGATGACTTGGGCTCGGTCTGGACTGCTACCAGACGACCGGAAGGCGAGCTACCCATTGCTCACCGTCCGCAAGCCAGTGTCTACGGTGGCCGGATATCAGCAGGATCGGTGTAGGTTGGTTGAACCCACCAACCGGTGTAGGTTGGTTGATTTCACATGACTTTGTCTTTTATATCAGTACTAGCGACCCGCCCCAGCTTCGCATGAGTACAATGGTGATATTAAATACATGCATGTATTATACACACAAACCTTCCTCTTGAATTGCTCTATCTATTAAAACAAACCGCATCAAAATCCGTCGAGTAGTTTTAAAGCTATAAGCATACATAGGGAGAAGCGACTTTGTTTTATACTATGTAATGATGCTCCTGATGTTTTCCTGAACCGTTTTGAGAGCAAAGTTAATGAAATAAATTACACAGCGGCGTAAAGTACTTGCCTGACTTTGAAAGCACGACCTATTTATTATATTATCATGGCTATGAAAGAAGTATTACTGGTTTTACAAAGTTTTGAAGAAGATTTTCAGTGTTTTTTTTTTTAAACACAAGCTTTTGTTTGAGCAAAGCCAAAAAAAAGTTCGAGAAATTTCACACCACTGTTTTCAATAAGTAAGGAAAACCAATTTATTGGCGATTTTTTAAATTAGCTTACTATCATGAAAATTGATCGTAAACCAAACAAGATATAGCAATTTTTTTGACATATCTGTCTCTCGCATAAACGCCGTTTTCAATGGTATTGGTGTATTTTTTTTATTGTAATTGTTTTCATTATTTACATTCTATTCTATACATTATTATACATAACTTTTAAAAACAATGAAGAAAATAGGACAGCTTAAGTACGCAGGTGAGCTTAAGCCATAATTGAGATTTTTTACATTCATTTTGTTTTTTTCCTGTTGTAAAAAAAAACCTTATGTAATTGAGAAATAAATAAAATAACTTCTTCACTGGTGAAGGTATTGTTAATATTAGTTAACTAGAGGTAATAAGTATTTTATTGAGCATATAAAAAAATGTATTTGTCTCATATTAAGTACTCTGGCCCCTTTCTCTTTTTCGCCACTTTTATGTCTAAGGCTAGATTATTACCCAGGTCGTAGAATTGGCTATTCCACAAAGGAGCTCGGCATTTCATATTATGACCAACTATCAATGTAATATGACGTGAAATGACCAGACACTTTATGAAAAAGCCAATTCGATGGTCTGGCTACGTCGCCTTTGTAACCTATATTTCAGACGTTAAAGTTTGGTCGTTTTAATCCCTTGGAAGGTCGATCCGGCATGAAACACTGTCGATTTTTTTTTTTTTTATTGCAATAAACTAGTGCTTGACTGAGATCCCACCTGATGTAAAGATAAAATACCGCCGAGCGGTAGGCCAAATCATCAAGTATCACAAAGTTGGTGCCCTGAAATCGCACGAAGGGGTAGCAGCAGACCTAGAAGGACATGACGGGACGACTTGGATACTTTCCTTGGGAATTGGCAAGAAGTGGCTCAAAACCGAGAACACGAAAAAGAATGGAGGAATGCCTGCGCTCAGCAGTGGGACAGTAAGGGCTAGAAATAAGAACAATAATTTGCATCCATGCAAACATTCATCTTTACAATTTAAGTGTAACAACAGGGTCGAAAGCGAATGGTAACACTTTAAAAGAATCAAGAATTATCTAACAAAATTGGGTACAAACCAAAAACCTACAAGCTTCAAACCCGTACGAAATCCTGCGAAAAATTCGACTCCTAAACAACTGTGTACGTGAGAAGAATTGATCCTATAATTCTTACCTTATTTGTGTCCTATTTCGCCGACAAATAACACAGTTTCAGCCTCCTTGTTTGGCCCGTATGTTTGTTTATCCAACCCCATGATTAAAATAAATGGATCATATACATCGAAGAAGATGAAATGGGCCCTTGAGATTACCATAATCGTCGCTCTAGCTATATTATATGTCTCAAGAGAATATTTCGACGTCTTTACGAGTGAACATTTAAGGTTTAATGAAATGTTTATTTTTTTTTATGCAAGCAAATATGGTTACATATTTAGTACTAACTTATGACATTAAAACGGTTATACATAATATTCTCTTAATCAACATTATTTTAAACTATACATAACACATAACATAACACACAACATACACAACACACATAACATAACATTACATTACATAACATTATTTTATACTAAAGTATAAAAGTATTTATAGGTTTACCTAACTATGTACCTACATATTATAATACAAAAAAACACAAAACTCAGTTGGCACACACACTTCATTTTATGTTTATATTTATCAAATAGTTTTATTTATGTATTATATTTCAATAAAATAATACACCAGTAGGTAATAATGTTTATTTTAATTACATATATATTAATATATTTACCCTCGTCCGAGCGTCACTTAGGGGCTACCATCTATAATAATATACCGGGGCCTATCAGAACAATTATGAAAAATGATATTTTTAAACGTACTCTCCATGATCTGTTAGTAAACAGGAGTTATTACTCTGTAAAAGATTTTCTGTCCGACAAATCTTTACTAAAATATAGTCCCACCAGAGTATAAAGAGAAGGGAAGTAGGTTATCTTCATACAAACGCACCGCGCGCGGCTTGTATGTGTGCGCCATAGTATCTACGCGTCGACGCACGCACACTGTAACAAAATCTCGAACCGTTTCTCAGTGCGCCAGTAGGGGCTAACACTACACGAGTTTCGCGCGTCACTGCTTTTCGGCACCGCTAAATCAAAACAAAATGTCTGATAATCGCAGGAGAACGTATTGCTGTGTGTTTGGGTGTCTTAACAATTCATCCATTCTAGAATTGTCTCTATTCAGATTACCTATTGAACAAAAAAGGTAAGCTAGTCACTCATTCTAGCATATAATTTTTACTTGATTTTGAGATACCTACTTATTTTTTGTTGTATTAGTTTTCTATCACACAGAGGAAGCAGGTAAGTAGGCTTAATTTCTACTTTTGATCGGTCAATTAATTTGCTGCTATTGCTTTGTTTACGTTTGGTTATGCCGATTTCTCAGTTACTTTAGTTTCTCACCTACTTACAGTTAAAAAATCGTAATTCAAAATAAATAATTGACTAATTGTAAATCAGATATACATATAAAGCAAAGTTCGAATCATAACAATAAATTTGATTATAGTCTAAGAGATAGGCGTTAGTTTTTAATGTTGTTTTAGTGTTTCTTTTAATTATAATATTTTAGTCACTTTATTCATTTTTAAGGTTCCGTGCCTCAAAAGGAAAAAACGGAACCCGTATTTATTTATTTTATTTATTTATTCAGATAGGATCAGTTCGCTGTCCCTTCGTCTATCTGTATGTCTGTCTGTTAAGACCCTTTATCTCGAGAATGCGTGATGTATCTAGTTGAAATTAAAACCATAGTCCCTTCAAGCTGTGAAAAAACGAAACTTTTAAGTTAACGAATAAAATATAAAATATACGGCTGTTTATATCGCAAAAAAAAAAATCGTATTTTTTTATACCAGTTTTTTATTTTTATTATATAAGTAAAAAATACAACTTCCCGACCCTTGTCAATTTATAGGCACTGAATTAAAATTTTGCTAAAAGTGACAACCCTAAGACAGTAGGCAATTATATCGCGGATTGGGCCGGAGATAGCCTACTGCCCTTCTCTTTATACTATGGTCCCACCGAGTCATGATGTGTTCATGTTCCTGAATTATTATAATTATATTTTATGTCATGATTTTTTTTTATTGGGATTTTTTGAATTTATATGTGTATGTGGATAAATAATTTGTATGTGTATAATTTGACATCTTACCTGTTTCAATTTGTTATGATTTTATTATTTTTAATTTTTTGACCTTATATGCAATTAATTTTAATTTCTATATAATCATTTTAAATTTGACATTTCCATTAATGTTTTATTATTGTGTTAAATGAAAAAATATATGTCGTAATAATGTCAATTTAATTTAATGTTAATTTATTGGTTATCCAAATGTACCTAATTATTGTATGCCCTACGGGCGGGACATAGCTGATCAAAATTTTCAAATATTTAAAAACTGTACTGTACATACCTATGATCCACAATAAAATTTGATTGATTGATTGAAAACCAGCGCTGGATGTCTAACTCTCAGCAGATGCTGACGTCAGCATTACAGACACGCTCAGCGTACTTTGTACTCTTGTGTATATCTCACCTTTGAGCTGTGTCTGTCTCAAATAAAAGTATTTTTAATCCATTCTACTACAATATTCAGTCTCATCTCGACAAGCAATCTCGTTCGAGATCTCGAGAGTGTCGATCGTGATTTTATCAAAGAGAGCTATTTCATTATTTCGAAATGAGTTTTTGTTTTTAATTAGTTCTATTTAATTTAGGTACTTAAGCGCCATAATATTATCCTGTCATGTCAATAATATTTCATCACTACGGGTGGGTATGGGGTCGCGTCCTTCTGCGAAGCAGTAATGCTACCCAAGAAGGAGGCCAACCGTATAAAGCAACGACACACTTTTTGACAGCGTACAATGAGTAGCTCGCCATTCGGCCATCTGGTAACAAATTGCACCGGATCTCGACTCGCATTTCACCGAGATCTCGAAATTACCGATCCCGACTCGAGATTATATTCACTAGCAACACAAGCAACAGTTGCAACCCGTTTATAGAATAAAGGAACACCTTTTATGTGTACATAAAAATATTAAGCACTCCACTTACTAATCCAATCTTCCAGAGAGGGCTAAAACCCACCGAAAAAAGACGCTACAAGGGCATGCGACAGTGTGTTTTCATATAAATTAGGCCTTTACCTTAAGAGCAGTGGTAGCCAAGTGGTAACGACCCCGACTTACCAGTTGTAGGTCACGGGTTCAAACCAAACCAGGTGGATTACTTTGTGTAATTTATTTTATCACCACTGCTCTCAAAACGGTGAAGGAAAACATCGTGAGGAAACCGGCATCACAACCCGCACTGGGCCCACGTAGTAGATTACGGCCCATTCCCTCTGCTAGATAGGAGGCCTGTGACCCAGCAGTGGGAAACATTAAAAAGACTAATGATGGTGAGGCATTTTCCTGACTTTATTTTTTTCATCATCATTTATTTGGCACAGTCGTCCTACATTTTACTCTCAGTAACATCGTTACTTTCTTTTCAACTCCCAAGACACTTACATGGATCTCCAGAGCAATTAATAGCGTGAAACGGAATAAATTTACTGAAATGGTGACAGAAACTTTGAAAAGGTCGTAAAAACGATTGAAAATGCATTTGAAATTAAACTGTATGTAAACGGAAAAAAGTTCAATATCGCGTAATGAAGTAATTGTTTCATCTTTAAAGTATATTTTTCCTTAAAGTTGGTACACGGCATTCTAAGGACGCCTTCAAGTTAGCCGCAAGGTTCCGCGCGACAGCAGCGCGGCCGCAACGCTGCTGCCACGCTGATTTGTATTTTCGTATAATATAAATAAACTAGCTTCCTGCCAGCGACTTCGCCCATGTGAAATTAGGTTTTTGCACAAGTTTTGGACAAGCGTTTCATCCCTTTAGGAAAATCCTTTCTTAGTGTTCGCCTACGTCATAAAAGGAAACCCTGTACAAAATTTCATTCTACTAATCTCAGTAGTTTCGGCTGTGCGTTGATATATCAGTTAGTCAGTTTCTCCTTTTATATGTATAAATAGATACGCGGGTGTAGCGCGACAGTCGCGCTGTTTTTCTTTTAATTGATTAAACTAGTCTTCATCATCAGCCTTATTAATGTTCCCACTGCTGAGACACAAGCCTCCTCTCTAGGAGAGGTAAAGGGCCATAATCCACCACGCAAGCCCAGTGCAAATTGCTGGTTGTCACATGTCTTCGAAATTTTGGTAGTAGGACATGCTGGTTTCCTCACAATGTTTTCCTTCACCGTTTTGTGAGCGGTGGTGATGAAATAAATAACACAAAGTAAAGCGCAACAACTCGTAAGTCGGCGCCTTTACCATACGGCCACCACTGCAAACTTGAAACATGCATATAAAAGGTAAAATAACCCTGTTGTTTTTCCAGTAATTAATGACGTATCATAATTTATATATAATGCACATATATTCCACTACAGTGCGGAGGCGTTTCGCCTTATTTATATCACGGTCGTCGGATTTTGAAAAGTCGTAAAAAATAAATGGTTTATCGTGCTTGACTACAATCCCACCTGATGGAATAACAAATCCGCGCGGCACCTTGCGGTAAGGAAGGCTTGAAAGCGCCCTAAGTAATTCGTATTCTTGTCAAAACACGGCCGGGATCCTTCCTGATACATTTTTAATATCCCCCGCCAACGAAAAGGTTTGTTGAGGTTATTCTGGGATAATTGTTTTTGTAACACCCTGTTTACTAATCCCTCAGGCTCCTGAAACTTCATTCATTTTAATCCGTTGTCAAATCTCACGTCAAGTATTAAATTTTATTAGCAAGTTTTGGGTTTCCGTTGGCGGATGGGAAAAGGGCTTTTATAATTTCGTCCTGTCATGTTCGTTTGTCTATCCCTGCTAGCCAAGTTACAATCGGTTTGTTAACGTCGAACGCTTTGGATTAGTCACGCCCCTAACTGCTGACGTCATCTCAACGCTCAGTTACGTGGTTAGAACAAAGGAATTGAAGGCTTGGTTTATTCGAAGCGTTCGACATTAACGAAACGATGGTAACTTTTCTTTGTTTTTTCTTCAATTTTAGACGAATGCATATTGCCACTACCTATACGAATAATACAGGTGCTAAATCGGTGGACTGTGGGAGAGTGGGGTAATTATACCTACTAAGCAGCATTATTGTTATGAAATAAATTAAAAGTGGCGATTTTCAAGTCCCCATAGATCCCTGTACATTTAAAGAAGATAAAGGGCATGTCCCATCGACCAAGAATCTTAAAATTTGGCATGAAGCAGTCTCATAGCACAAGTTTAAGAAGAAATCTGAAAATTTGTAGTAACATCATGAAAACATGCGATTCTTAAAAGTCATTAAACCAATTCGGAAATTAAACTCTTTCTGTTCAGAAATTGAAATTCCCATAGGTTTTTACAATGCGAATGTGAGAACACTGCCTACAATATGAGACTTTGTGGATTCACACTTAAAAAATCTACACCAATATCTACATCTACACTAATATAATAAAGAGGTAAAGTTTGTTTTTTTGTTAGTTTGTTTTTTTGTTTGTAGGGGGTAATGTCTGGAACTACTGGTCCGACTGGAAAAATTTTAGCAACAATAGAAAGCTGCTTTAATTCTGAGTGACATAGGCTATATTTTATGTACGCGGGCGAAGCCGCTGAGAAAAGCTAGTAAATAATAAAGAGGTAAACTTTGATTTTTTTGTTTGTAGGAGGTAATCTCTGGAACTACTGGTCCGATTGGAAAGATTTTAGCAACAATAGAAAGCTGCTTTACTCCTGAGTGACATAGGCTGTGTGTGTGTATATATTTAGTGTGGCATATATTTTATGTACGCGGGTGAAGCCGCTGACAAAAGCTAGTATTATATATTTTCGACCCACATTTTTATGAGCTTTAACTTTACTTCGAGAGTCATAATTGTGGTCAATAAACGGAAGTCGACTGAACGTTTGATCGAATAGAATTTATTGCGAAAAACCTTTTATCGCTTAACGCTACGCTACTAAACTATTCATCGAATATTTATTAATCGTCATGACTTCGAGATCATATTTAACCACTATCTCATAAATCGTAAGCGATGGTGTGGTCGAAGATGAAACTCGCTTGCGTAGGAGTAACTCTTGACACTTATTTACCAATATTTAGTCAGCGGTCACACTGGAAACTGTTAGGGCCCAGCAAGGTCGAAGCCTTCTGGAGCCAAGGTTTGATGTGAAAGTAAAATACCGGGGCCCTGGAACTAAGGCAAGAAGGAACGGTGGGTCGTTTAGTCAGTAGAAGTCTGACACTGTCTCCCGCTCGCCGAAGGGCAGGATTCGTCATTCGATGATTTTTCCCACCATAAGAAATAAGTGGTCACACCGGAAGTAGTTGAGACGATTCAAAGTCACCCAAAGGGCAATGGAAAGAGCTATGATCGGAGTTTCCTTGCGTAAACGAATCAGAAATGAAAATATTCGCAAGAGAACCAAGGTTGCTGACATAGCGAAAACTGTTAAGTTGCAATGGGCAGGACACATCGCACGCAAACACAAATAGATGACCGCTGGGGCCGAAAGGTTCGCGTACCGGAAGACGTAGCGTTGGAAGGCCTCCTATGAAGGGGATCGATGACCTAGCAAGGTTTGCCGGAATCCGATAGATGCGAGACGCACGAGACCGGTCGCTGTGGCGACGTTTGGGGAAGGCCTATGTCCAGCAGTGGACGTCTTTCGGCTGAATTGATGATGATGACTGGAAGTACCTAATAACCAATAACCTATAAATACATTTATATTCATAGGATTCCCACGCTTTTTCTTTGTGCCGTTTGACACGTGTTTAACGAGTTTTTTTTTCCATTGACGTCTCACTTGATCGATGATGGCAAAGCTTTCAGAAACCCTGGTTCCTAGTCCGTTTTTTTAGCTTACCCTAACTCAACATATTTCGTGAAAATAGGAGTAAGTTTCGGCGGTCGTGAGCTAAAAATAGGTGACCCTCTTTAGGGGAGCGCCGGAGAGGTGACGAGGGCGGTGGATATCAAGTTTAGCAGGATGTACAGTTAATTAATAGTACTACTAACTACTAGTATTACGAGTTTACAGTTCTACGATAGACTAAGAGTAAAATAGATAGATATACTCTTTATTGTAGGTACACCATTACTACAATTGAGTACATTAGGAGACATTTTTATGGTGGGCAAAAATCATCCAATGATGAATCCCGCTCTTGGGTGGAGCAGGAAACAGTTTCAGACTCTTACTGACTAAACACCCCACCCCGTTCCTTCTTTGCCCTTCGCACTGGGGCCAAGCCTTCCTTTCAGAAAGAGACCCTGGGCCCCAGTAGGCTTCAACCCTTTTACAGAGTCCCTACGGTACATTAGGAGCTTAAAATTAGTTACTAAGGTATTACAATGGGCGGTCTTATCGCTAAAAGCGTTTTTTTAAAGACAACCGTTGGATGGATTAAGATGAGTAAGATGTTGACAACAAACGAGGATGTTGTTGTGTTTGTGTTGTTGTTTTGTCGTTGTTGGGGAGGATAGAAAAAATAAAATAATTTATTTGCTACTGAAACTTGCATATAATTCATAAAAATAACCCTTGTTTTATTTTCTAGTAATTATTCGATTACATACATAGTATTAAACAAAGTCGCTCTATCTCTATATTCTCTATGTATGCTTAGATCTTTAAAACTACGCAACAGATTTTGATGCAATTTGATTTAATAGATAGAGTGATGTAAGAGGAAGGTTTTAATATAATAATGTCTCCATTGCACCCGTGCGAAGCTGGGACGGGTCGCTAGTATTATATATATTAATTATGTATTATACACACAAACATTTCTCTTGAATCACTTTATTTAATAAAAAAAAAACTGCATCATAATCCGTTGTTTAGTTTTAAAGATCTAAACATACATAAGGACAGACAGCGGGAAGCGACTTTGTTTTATACTATAGTGTAATTATACAAGCCAACTGATGTCATTGTCATTAATACCGCGTACTTCGAAGGACTGAAACAATTCCCAGCTGTGGCTTTCTCGCTCATTAGGTATAATTTAAAAGCCTGATTTGCCAGTGATGGTGCTCCCACATGCCGTTAGAAAATGTTTAGTAACGTCAGTAAAAAAATTATAACAAAAAAAAATATAATAATAATACATTTTTAAAACAAAAAATGTAAAACTATTCCAATGAGCAAATCCTTTTCCATTTTCGTGTAAACGCCCTCAAAACGCAAACCAAACTGCGAGCCAATAACAGATTTCAATGTTATAAAATGTTAGTAAGCATTTTCTATTAGTGTAGAAGCACTTATAACATGTAACAGTTCCTAAAATGTAACAATTGACAACATTTGTTACTAAATGTTTTTATGTTACAAAATGTTTCCAAACATATTGTAGCGGCAATGTGGGAGCACCATAACTCGTGTTCAAATACAATAGCAGCATAAAATCCAGAATTGAATGCACGAGATATGAGGACGCAATGTTCAAGTCGTGTGTCCGCATGCTAATGAGAACCTCAAATCCTAAGGTTGTCTGGTAGATATCGCTGTCAGCGATAAGACCGCCTTTGTACCCATTTTTTTATGGTAGGTAAAAATCATAGAAAGAAAGAAAGAAAGAAAATAAAATTTATTTTGCCACAGAGAAGGCACACGAAAATTACAGCCAAAAAGCGACAAATAAAAGAATAAAAAAAAAAAGTAGGTACTTAAAATAACTAAAAAAAAATAAAATAAAATACAAATTTGAAAAAAAAAAACAGCTATTGTGTGCCTCACAGCTGCGCCAAAAAAGGTTCAGTTCAGCATGTATGCCAGACAACTAGTGCCTGACGCTGATTTTCAACTGAACCTGAGATTCATCATCCAATGACGAATCCTCGCTTGGGCGGAGCAGTTAACAGTGTCAGACCCTTACTGACTAAACAACCTACCCTGTTCCTCCCTTGCCTTATTCCCTTATTCCCAGAGCCCCGGTGTACCGCTTTCGCACCAACCATCGGCTATTGTACCCATAAATTTAAGTTCTGTATAAGTTCTGTTACTTTTTTGTGTACAATAAAGTTTAATCGATCTATCTATCTATCTGTCTAATGCTAATCTTGGGCCTGGGGCCTAACCATTTTTTGTTTTTAGGTGATAAACTCCTGCTCTCAGTCTAGGGTGGAGCGGGAGGGCGTCTCAGACTTTTACTGACTTAAACCTACTTCTATGTTCCTTCTTTGCGTTGCGTACCAGGTTTGTCTTGTCCGATAGCCCCAGTAGGCTTCAGCCCCACTGGGCCTGTTGAGGTTTTACTGACTTCTATATAAGGCGCGCCTGGAGCACTATATACGCGCCGTTGACGACTACTCGAACTCATATGGGAGGGTTACCGGGTTGACAGACAGCGAGCTACCCATTGCTCGTCGTCCGCAATACGTCATAAGGTGGATTATTTATTTAAGTTTATGACTATACTAACTTTTGCCTGCGGCTTCGCCCGCGTGGTATTGGGGTTGGGGTTTCCGGGATAAAAAGTAGCCTATGTCCTATTCCGGAGTGTATCCTATGCCTGTGCCAAATTTCATCCAGATCCGTCTAGCCGTTTTGGCGTGATTGAGTAACAAACGTCCAAACATCCAAACATCGTAACTTTCGCATTTATAATATTAGTAAGATAATAAAATGTCAAGTTTGCGAAAAAGGGATGGAAAAATTCATCCAAAGGTGGTCTTTAAAAAATCGCTTGTCGCGCCATCTCTAGCGTCACATAAGAACTACAAGAAATCTGTATCTCACAATCAAAGTTCTCCGCGCGATTCAAACATATACGACAGCGCGGAATCAACTATTGGGCAGACAATAACACCTGTCTGGTCGGAGGATCCTCCCTTTTCAACGAACGTTTGCGGGACTTTACTCTCCGTTCCGCACATTTCCAAACTGTCGACCACAACGTGGTCGCGTGACGTGCGAGTTAGCGATAAGACTGCCAATACACCTTATAAATTTTAAGTTCCTATTGTTATTTTATTTTTGGTATGCAATAAAGAATATCTATTTAGGTACCCATCTATCTATCTATCTATGGAGCTATACTAACACTTCATATAGCTATATCCCTTTAACAGTTCAATTCAGGTCGTCAAATAGATTGCTATAAGAGCTTGTGACAGGACCTCTGCCCGACTTTTGCCAAGGTCCCGCAGTGGAGAATTCCCGGGACAGTATTCAACGCGTATTTGCGAACAGCCCTAGAAACATACCTACTTACGTGTCTTTATATCATTGTGACGATTTATGTCGGTCCTCCCGAAAGCCTCTTGAGTTTCCCTCATTTAGAAATGTATAAATAATTTAACGAATAAAAGTGCGTGGGACTAGGAATATTTTTTCCCGTAAACCATGTGGGTGAAATGATGAGTAAATAAGTACACGAGTTTTTCGTCGTAGTCCAAAACCTATTTATAGTATACGAATACTATAAATATGTTTTATGTATAGACTACGACGCTGTAAGGAAACACTTTGTAACCATTAGGGGTTTTTTTTATCGTATGAACGAATCCTGCTCTTGGGCAGAGTGAGGAACAGTGTCAGATTATAACTGACTAAACACTCAACCCTGTTCTTACGTTGCCTTATATACCAGGGCCAGAGCCTTCCTTTTAGACTCAAACCCTTTTCCTCAGTTGACTGGCCTGTCAGCATAGTAGTTAGTGATCCTGACTGCTATGCCGGAGGTCGTGGGTTCGATTCCCACCCAGGACAAATGTTTGTGTGATGAGCACGATCATTTGTTCTGTTTCTGGGTGTAATTTATCTATAATACGAAATATATAAGTATGTTTATCAGTTGTCTAGTACTCATAACACAAGCTCTGCTTAACTTGAGACTAGACGGCATTGTGTGATGGTCGTCGAATTATTATTATGCTTCGATCCTCTACGGAGCGAGAGAGATGTGGTATAGGTAGTTATTAAGATTATTTACTGTATAACTGGCGACCTGTTGCCCTCTGTAGCTAAAGCAGTGAGCATTGACGTAAGTAAGCGGAGGAGGGGAGGGAAAGCAAATTTCACAGTGTCTCTGTGCTTCAATTTGAATGAAGATGCCACGAAATAAAGACGTTTTGAAGGACAAAGGACGAAAGAACCAGTATTAAAAAAAATCTGATTTTTTCGTATAAAGAATGAGTTCAAATACGATGGGGTGATGCCCTCAATAGTTCCTATGGCTGAGATTTGACCCCATGATCAAACCAGTTTCATGGCACCATATTAATCCATTGCGCAATTCCATTGTTCTGGTTATATACTGGAGTGGCGACCGCGTACCGGAAGACGAAGTGTTGGAAGGTGGACCGTTTTCCTGGTCAGTTAAAAACAACCCACACCATTCATTCTTAGCTCTCATACCGGGGTTGGACCTTCTTTTCAGAAACCGTACCGGAACCCTAGTAGGCATCGGCCCTGCAGTTGGGCCTCTACATTTGCTGGAACAGAGCGCGCAGTCCACGACTTGGCTTGGTCTGGGCTGCGAGTGACGGCGAGCTAGCCATTGCTCGCCGTCCGCAAGCCCGCGCCTACGGTGTTCAACCACCTACTTTCGAAAGATATACAAGTGACCACCCTTACCCAACGGCTTTACGTGCTTTTCGAGGCACGGGGTTTAAACCAGCACTTAAAATACATAATTCTAACATTGTTAAATTAACTCTGAATATAAATTACTAACTTTTGTCAGCGGCTTCGCCCGCGTACTTAAAATATAGCCGCTTTACTCCTGAGTGATATAAACTCAGGAGTAAAGCAGCTTTCTATGGTTGCTAAATTTTTTCCAAACGGACCAGTAGTACCAGAGATTACCTCCTATAAAGAAAAAAAAACAAACTTTACCTCTTTATTATATTAGTGTAGATAAGTCCGGACCCTTTTCAATAATTATTTGAGTCGTTTTAACGAACGATAAGTTTTCACCAAATATTGGGTGACTGGTAATTAGTGACCGATACTTAAACACGTGACTGTAATCATGATAACAAACAACTTTTATTATGGGACCAAACCTGAAATCGCGAAGAAAATCTACAAGTCAGTACGTTTATGTTCGCCTAACTAGTCAAACTAGTGATATACTAGCTTTCTGCCAGCGGCTTCGCCCACGTGAAAGCAGAGTCCTCTGTACAAACTTTAGACTCCCATTACATCCCTTTAGAAGCTGATTTTGAAAAACCCTTTCTTAGTGTTCGCCTATGTCATAAAAGGAAGCCTTGTGTAAAATTTCACGCTCCTAAGCCCAGTAGTTTATATTCGGCCACCGTAGACACTGGCTTACGGACGGCGAGCAATGGGTAGCTCGCCGTCCGGTTGTCTGGTAACAGTCCAGACCGAGCCCAAGTCGTCAACGGCACGCACCGTTCCCGCGCGCCTCAAGGAGTTGTTAGCAAACTGTAGGGGCCCTACAGGGTCGAAGCCTCCCTTTTATATATGTTCGCAAAATTAAATTGCTTTTTTTTGCGAAGTCAGATTTGGTCCCAAAGTAAAAGTTGTTTGTTATAATGACTACAATCACGTGTTGTATCAGTCATTAATTACCACCCGATATATTCTTTTTTAAAAGCTTTATTTTAGTTTCACCTGACTAAAGTTTTGTGACCAACTCTTGTAAATTAAATTTGATCCACTTCCCGGTTACCAATTAAGCTGAAATTTTGCATACATGTGTAAATCGCGTGACAATGCAATATTATAATGACATGGTGCTGATCTGATGAGCTGGAAGGTGGCCAAAGTGGCCAAGTCAAGATTCAAAGGGTTTGTATTTTTCTATTGCCAACTTCCTATAATTTGGCAATAGAAAAATACAAACCCTTCGAGTTTTGACTCGTGTGATTTGTATTGACGAGTACTCTGATCCTGTATGGTAGTCAAGGTCTGATGATGGAGATGGAAGGTGGCCATAGGAACTTCGTAATAAAACGACACTATTACATCGAGTTTGAGCTTGTGTGACTCATATTGACGAGTACTTTGATCCTGTATTGTAACTAGGTCGGATGACGGAGGTGGAAGATGGCCATAGGAACTTAGTAATTAAACGACATAGCCCATCGAATTTGGGCTCGTATTATTTGTCTTGACAAGTACTTTGATGCTAAATGGTGAACAGATCTGATTTGGTACTGGAGTTCATCAAATCCATTCGTTTTGGTATTAATTATATAGTAGGTATATACCGCGCTATTAAAGCTTGTTATGAAATAGTACATTGTTATACGAGGGATGAAAGTTAGTTATTTAGTCCCGAGAAATTTCTTGGCGACCGAGCGATAGCGAGGTCGCTAATAGTTCGAGGGACTAAATAACTCTTTAACCCGAGGTAAACACTGTGCTTTTCATTACGAATACGAGGAAAATAAAAATAATAATAAAAACCTGAGTCGTCGTCAAATGTCTTCGTATGTTTTTAGGTAGGTATATTTCTTTTGATTTAGGCGGTAAGCGGTTTTCTCATCAAAGAATCTTGCGTTAAATCTATAACTGAAGCTGATGAACTTATCGTGTTAATACAAATTTCTTATAACAGAGATTTAGCAAAATGTAAACAAAACTGTCCACCTCGAAAAAAAAAAATCAAGAAAGACTAAATCGGCCACAGATTATAGAGAGACTTAACCCGCCATTTTTTTTTTAGTCGTCTGGCTATTCAGTCAATATTTTTCATTTTATCATTGTAAAAAAATAAAGTTTAAAAACTAACACCCGACTACTTAAAAACACGCTCTAAAAAGTACGAAACAAGAAAACAAGAAAGCCGTGGTCGTATACCACTTTTTTTAATTTATTATTCTTATGGCATACGACCACGGCTTTCTTGTTTTCTTGTTTCGTACTTTTTAGAGCGTGTTTTTAAGTAGTCGGGTGTTAGTTTTTAAACTTTATTTTTATTTAACATATTTTGGAGTTCTAAATAAGTTAATCTTGGGTTCATTGATTTCTCAGCCCATGAATACAGGTAAAGTCACAAGCAAATGCTAGTAATATATATATATATTCAAAATGTACAAGTAAAGCGCTTTCAAATGATACCAAACACGGCATATTTATCTTAACTTTATTTTTTTACTTCGTATGTTTTGTCCGCTAGAGGGCGCCACATTAGATTTTGTGAAATCCCATATAGCCTATAACCAGCGGACAATTAAAACGCTTCTAATGATATGTCATTTGTCGAATTCTGATAAGTAGTTTAGAAGTTACGAGGGAACAGATGAACATCCATACCCACATACATACATACATACATACATACAGGTCAAAATCATAACCCTCCTTTTGCTTCACCGTAGTCGGGTAAAAATGGGTCACGTCAACATTTTCCTCAAATATAATATTAGTTTTAATGAAATAGTTGAAAGTAAATTAAAATAAAGTTATTAAAAAAAGTATTCTTAAATTATTTCTATCTCTATGTCATTTTAAGTGTAGAACCGTGACCTGAATTTTTATACTGGCAGTATAAAAATTCGGGTCACGGTTCAATAGAAATGTCAAAATAGAACTAGTTCTTTTTTTCAATATTTGCTGTCTAAATATTAAAAAAAACAACTGTCAGTTGTAAAGTAAAACTCCCTAGGGAGTAAAAGTACTTCTTCCAACCCTGTCCGCAGGCAACTTTACACCTACTTTCAGAGTATGAGTAATGAAAAATATATTTTCATTGTATACTTGTATGTCGATTGTACTACATTATTAAATAATAAGTATACCTCATGACAAAGAAGAAATATGACACAATAAAATAGGTAAAATGCACGACGTCGTAAGGGACGATATGCGTGCTAATGGGCTTAAGGCAAAGGACGCAAAAGACCGAGCGAAATTAGGCGTTTATTAGGCAGGAAAGCGGACCCCGGGCACCGAGGTGAAAGCCAAGGTTAGCAACCGGGACTGGCGCTAGGTTGATGATGATGATGAAAATAGGTAAAATACAAAATAGGTAAATGAGGTGTGCCTGCTGGTGCACGAAAAACGCATTTAAAAAAATGCACATTTATTTTATCGCGAGTTTTCTATTGGGAAAAAATTAATGGCCAACTACAGTAAAAAGAATAAGAAAACATATTTATTATTCTTCAGGGTAAACGTGTTCAAAACATAATACAGCTAATTTAGTAGATATGATAGAAACCAAATCACACAGATGCTTCTAATAAATAATTACTTATGTTGATTAAAAGCCGGACTTATTAAATGCAGTCATTTTGATGACTTGACAGATGTTTCTACAGGCAACGTTTTACGGTTATAGTATTTTAATTTAATAAACAAATCTGTAGATATTGAGTAAATCGCTAAAATGGTTTGTATTTTGCACTGTGTCTTTGTAATTAATTTAATAATCAAATCTGTAAATTTTGATTAAATCGCTAAAATGGTTCATATTTAGCATTGTGTCTTGGTTTTTTGTCCTTTTGTATGTAATCCAAACGACCGCACTTTTGGGGCCTCACGAGTCCTCTTAATACAGCTACTATCTCAATCACTTTTTCACTCTCAGGGCTCACAAAGGTACACCGGCCGGTGCTCAATTCCCGCTTTGCTCCACCATGAAAAACCCGAGCCGTGTGCCTTTTATTATTATATTTTCTTCGGAGACGATCGTAACTTTAAGAATTTGGTGCAAATTCAAGGGTAAAGTTCCCTTTGTGCCAGTTTAGGGCATTTTTACGAAAGGTTTATGTGTTTAAGTTTCGGTAAAATGTTAGATATATTAAGGTTAATGTTTCATTGTATTAAAAAAGAGTAGATATATGTCAAATAAGTAGATATTCCTAAGATCTTGCCTTCACATTCTTCACGAAGAAAAATACAGCAATAAAACTTACCTGTATAAAGCTTTATCCATTTGATTTAAATAAGTCTTCGTCCGCCTCTAAGTTTTCCTATTAATAACTTTTTAATCAACCTGATTTTCATTTTACAGACTCGGCTGCAGAACAAATCACTCCCGGACAACTTGAACGAACCACGGGTCCATTGAAATAACTGAATATTCTCACAGTACACAGATTTTATCACAAAACACAAGCCGTTACATATTTAAACTTAAATATGTTAGAAGTTAATTCAAAACATAACTTCGTAGATGAATAAAAGAGAGGCGTGGCTCGGACGCGAGCGCCTGCCGCAAATGCCCGAGCAACACTGAATGAACCAGCTAACGTTGAATTGCAAAATCCACACAGGCGCTCTGCTAGCTAACTTATGATCGTTATCCACTAAGACGTAACGTTGATGTAATAAAAATATATAAAAAACACGAATTACTTACGTTTTATTTTTTTATTCATACTCGTCGTATACTTAAACACACTCAATATTGAGTGACAAAGATAAAACATGTCATTACTTAAGTGTACTCGTAGGTACTGCGAACCTATTTGCTCTGTTCTTTTATGAATAAAACATTTAGTACAAAATGTTATACTAGGTTGATAAAATACTAAAAGGTGACTTAATGTGTATTGATCAACGTTCTGACAAATCCAATTCCGCGTGACATTGAGCTATTTGCACGTGGGAATGTATGCAACTGTTTAATATGACAATTTATGCATATCAATTTATCCATATATAAAGGCATAACCCTTCCTGTAATTACCCTTACTGTTATTATAGAGGTAAAACTTTATGAGTGTGGTTTTAGATACATTACTTCTTTACACCTCGAAAGGCTGAACAGCCCCCCTAGCCATCCATCTAGCTTTCCATCAGGTGAGATAGTGGTCAAGCGCGAACCTATAATCAATAAAAAAAAAAAAAAAAAAGTTACAATCGTTTCGTTTAGAGTTAGCGCTTGTAAGTAGCCACGACCCCAATTTCTTTTTTAAGATGACGTCCGAACAAGGGAATTGGGAGCGTGGTCAACTACAAGCGCTAATTCTAAACGAAATGATTGTAACTTGGCTAGGGGGGCTGATGTGGATAAAAGAGATTGCTCAAAGTTTATGATTCCTTACCAACTTGTGTCAAAACAAATAAGTGAATAAATTATTTCAGAAATAACTATGTTATTTTTTTGCAGAAGTAGGAATTGTTAACCATTTAATAAGTATAAGTATAATTTTTATGTGTGTGTGTTTTTTTATAATACATTTTACACATAAATTAAATATAATTTTTGGTATTAGTAGGTTTAGGTACTTATAACACAATGTGGAACGGAGTATAGGCATTCTTTTTTGACACACTGGTAAGCCATTTTCCAGAACTGCACATAGGATAGGTATTTTATTATACCACGTGTATTTTTCCTTGGGACAAATCTAGTTTCACATGAGTGAAGCCGCTAACAGCAACTAGTATTGTGCAAATGGGAAACAATGTTTATTTGTCCCGTTTTTACGGCTCGGCACCTCAATCGATCTTCGTGAAATTGAGCTCACAGATAATTTGTGATATACGAAGACAGACTACGTTGTTTTTTCCCAGTGGGCCATAAGAAAACGGGGATGAAAACAGCTAAAATAGGTTTAACAACATGTTAATGTTTTACAACATGTTAATACACCGTTAAATTTTGGTTCAATGAGGAGCTGGGGCCAAAGGTTTGTCTCTGAAAGGAAGGCTCTAGCCCTGGTATATATGGCGACGTAGGAACGGGGTAGGTGGTTTAGTCAGTAAGAGTCTGACACTGTTTTCCGTTCCACCCAAGGGCGGGATTCCTCATTGGATGATTTTTACCTACCATAAAAAAGCGAGTTCAATAACCGTAGGTAGTTAGTACGGTCATTGAACCCGCTCAGCTGTTGTTTACTTAAAGAAATGAATTTCATGTACCGAACCGACCCTCTACGGGATTAAAAAGACCAAAATGTAACCTAATAAAGTTTTTAAAATAACGCAGTGTTGGAAGGCTTCCCACATGTTGGACCGATGACCTGGTCAAGCTTGCTGCAATCCGATGGATGCAAGAAGGATAGGGCCTTTCTTTGTGACGGCGCCTGGGAGAGTCAGTCCGGATGGTTACGAGACGGTCGGACGGCGAGTTACCCATGTTTTATCATCCCTCCGCAATTCCACGCCTATGTCGTACGTATGTATTATGCGTTCCAAATAAGAATAGGAAAGTCCATAAACTCGATCTGTCAAATTTTGAGTGAAAAGTACGGTTTGCAAAAAAATCTTATTTGCGTATCAATAAAGTTTTTTTTTGCTTTTTATTACTAATCTTAGTTAATTCTAGGTGAAGTAAAAACGTTATGGTTTAATATAAATTAGCCAAATATATTGTTTTAAGTCATAAATAGTTTACAAGAGAAACTATTTTCTTTCTTATTTGCATTGTTAGAAACATTTCGCCCTTTTCTTCTATTTACTACAACTCAGACACATCACACAGTGAAACAGAGACACACAAAATTGAAAAATTATATTCTGATTAAACTTTTTTTGTTCACGATTCGTAAGTAAATAATTTTTTACAATGTCTTTTTTTGTTCACTCTACCTAATTTCTTCGATTTGACAGTTCGACGTGACGTCATAGGATTGCAATCGATCCTATTCTCATTTGGAACGGATTGTACGTCTTTGTCATTGTAATGAGCAGAAAGTACAAAATACCCCAAACCTCACACATTCCTATTGATTGGGATACATCTTTACAATATATCATTTCTCACACAATTAAACAGTAGACAATATATTCTGTCATTATCTGTAGTTTAAAGTGGGCTGTCCTCACTCGCCTATCTTCAACGTCACAAATTGTTCAAAAGCTTGTTGCTTCCCGTAACGCAATCCAAAACGATGTATGATGCAAAAGTAATGCGAAAAAAGAACACCTGAAAACCCTATTGGCATTCGCTAATTCTACGTTTTACTCGAACGTTTCACAAAACTTGATCCAGGAAATACGTGTTTTTATTAGACCCTTAAGATTTTTAGAATAAAACTGTAATCATTTGGAATTTCGATTAAATGCGCAAGACTTCTATAGAAGTACTTTTTATATTTTTAATATAGGAGTACATTATGGAGAGTCAAAATTCACCTAAAATAGTAGATTTTCAGAGGTCTTTACTGGTTTACTCTTACACAAATTTGTGTTTTGAAGAAGCCTAGATAATATCCACAAGATATCTATGTATCCAAAATATCAGAAGAAAGATGTGTAATAACATCACAATCACGTAAGAGCGGTTGTATAAAAATGTACCACGGGTTGGCCGCTCTTAACACGCGTAAGATTTGTCTTTCTCGTTCATTCTGTCTAAGTACATGGATGCGAGTGAAACCTTATATTCACATGACAGTACCAAGGTCGATTCCCGCGCAAACTAGGGTTGCTAACCGGTTCATTCTATAAAAATCATAATGTAGAAACCTAGCCAGACGTAGCATACAGTGATATAGCGATATCAGCCCTTTTCTGGTTGAATAATCAAAGTCAAAGTCAAAGATCTTTATTGTGAGACAGCGGTTTAAAAAGTTGTTCTTAAAAAAATGTTGTGTAATTGCACTGATAAGATTATCAAATAAAATAAATTATAAATTACATTAAATTAAAAAATACCAATTACATTCAATTAAAAATTATCAATTACATTCAATTAAAAATTATCAATTACATTCAATTAAAAATTAAATTAAATTTTTAAATTAGGTACTTATATGAAATTAAATTTATTATATTTATTAAATTATTATTACATTTTGCATCAAAACATAAAATGGCAGTTTGGCCCTAACTGTTCACGAATCTGTCGGTCTTGGAGGGCTCGGGGCGGGACGGGGCGGGATATAGTGTAAGACTTTTGCTGACAAAACCCTCTCCTGGGGCCCTAGACAAGTGGCAATCGCTCCGTGTCGAATCCATTTCTAAGTTCGATTTCGCCTTAACGATGTCGACCACAAAATGGTAGAAAAAGTGACATCGACTAACATATCGATAAGTCGAAGTGTTGGTTCGATAAAATAACAACTTCTTGGCTATGGTTACCGAATTAAAACGTCTAATTTGACGTATAAACAACTAATAACAATTAGCGAATCGAAAACGTTTGACCACGTGACTTTTCGAAGGCATATGTCAGTTCCATACATTTCGGAGTTTCGAATTTCATTATCGTTAGTGAGAATGTGACTTTGTCTAAGCCCCCTGTTCCTTTGTTGCCGGTCATACCGGGGCCGGACCTATCTATATAATTATATTGTTAGAGGAATAGTGAAGGAACGTCAAAATGGAGGCGTGACAAGTGGTGGCAGCAAACCTATACCTGTACCTATAACCTGTACTGTCAACTTGCCGAAGGGGAAACTCGGCCTGTTTGAAAAGTAAACCTGCCTAATTTTATTATTAAGTAGATTGTTTAGGGTTATTTCTTTTGAAAATAATTAAGTTAGTTGTTTTTTTTCTTTGTGATTTTGATTTTTTTTTTAAACGAAATATAAAGTGTCATATTTTTTTTAGAGTCTGTTGTTATTGTGTTTTTTAAATAAAACTCACCTCTGGTTTCCTAAAAATATTATATATATTTCCAAAAGCGACCCTTGGCCCCAATAGACTTCGATACAGCTGGGCTTCTTACGGTTCGCAAACAAATCCTTGAGGCACACGTGGCTCAACACACAGCGTCGACAGCTTAGCCTCGGTCTGGACGGCGACCTACCCATTGCTCGCACTCTGCTTCTGCATGGTTCTCATATGATTTGACCATTACATGTTCGGGTATGGTCTTTAAAAGAGAATTTGACCCCTGAGTTTGTTTCGGGGTTTCTTCCCAGGGTAGTTAGCTAGGAAACACCGGCCTCATCTAGTTTCAACTGAAGAAAAAAAAATTACGGGTAAAAGAGTTTGTAAAAAAACCTATTTACAAAATAAAAATCATACCTTTGATGAATTCAGGCGTTTGTTGATCCATTATCGTAAAAAATCCACTATCGTCTTTAATTTTAACAATATTATAATTTATTACCATTTTCAATTCGGATATAAACTAAACTTTGAATTCAGATCTTGGTCCGACTGTGTCCGGACGCGTGGCAACCCTACACGACAGAGGGGACTCAATAAAACCAAAACTTTTGTGAGTTACATACGACAAGTTATTACAATCATAGAAGATTTATTGTCTCTTTAAGTCTTTACTCATCTTCGCTCTATTTACGTCATCGTTATAATCATCTCTATTAATATTAGAGCCTTTTTATAACAATCTGTGCCTTCGTGATACTTGGCATCAAGCCATAAAGGCCATAAAGAAATAACTCTACGAGACCATTTTCGTCATCAACAAGTCCTGCCCTTCTTATAACCAATGGACTCTCTCAGTCCCACAGATATAGATATACCTAGATAGCGCAAGCATCAAGATCTGTATGGAAACCAAGCGTGCCATTTTTTGACTACCTATTATGGCGTCACAGGCACTATTTGTGAAGCGAAAATAAAATCGAGTCAAAGACGCCGCAGCGTACGGCGTCCCCCTCGCTCCAACCCCGCCTTTCCAGCACAATTAACCATTATATATTTAACCGATGTCCGACTAGCACTGTACACCGGTGCAGACTGATCGCGAAAGTGACCGCTTACGATTTTTGTACGTAAGCTAGGCACGCGAAGTAGTTGCTCTTGCGTTATCTTAGTATATCTATATCTATACTCGGCCCTCACTAGGTCATCAGGTCATCTTTTGACAGTGGCTAATGAATTCCAGGCCTCGGTTACAAAATCGCGGCGGTTACGACCTACACCAAATTCAAATATATTATGTACTTGCAAAACAAATCCTGTAGGAGCAGTGGTGGCCGAGTGGTATCGGTCCCGACTTACGAGTTGTAGGTCGCGGGTTCAAACCCAACCAGGCGCATTACTTTGTGTAATTTATTTCATCACCACTGCTCTCAAAACGGTGAAGGAAAATATCGTGAGGAAACCGACATGTCCTAGAACCAAAAATTCGAAGACCTGTGACATCCACCAACCCGCACTGGGCCCGCGTGGTGTTTTATGACCCATTCCCTCTCCTAGAAAGGAGGCCTGTGTCCCAGCAGTGGGAGCATTAAAAAGACTGATGATGATGTATACTAGCGACCCGCCTCAGCTTCGCACGGGTAGTGATATTGAATATATTATGCATGTATTATACACATAAACCTTCCTCTTGAATCACTCTATCTAGTAATTAAAAAAAAACCGCATCAAAATCCGTTGCGTACTTTTAAAGATCTAAGCATACATAGGGACAGCAATAAGCAACTTTGTTTTATACTATGTAACTAGCTGATGCCCGCAACGTTGTCTGCGTGAAAGCTCTACAGCACCAAAAATACCTGAGATGACAGTGTCGGTATAGCATTATAAGTAAATAACTTTTAAAATAACATTGCAACAGCCTTATAAAGTTCCCACTGCTGGGACACAGACCTCTTTTTTAGGAGAGGGAATATGCCATAATGGATTATGAATTACCAATCCGTATTGGACTCACGTGGTGGACCACGCGAGTTCAATACAGATTGGTGGATGACACAATATGTCTTCGATTTTTGGTTCTAAGACATTCACAGTCACAGTTTCCCCATGATGTTTTCCTTCACCGTTGAGCAGTGGTGATGAAATAAATTACACAAAGTGATGCGCCTGGCTGGGTTTGAACGCCCGACCTACAACTTGTAAGTCAGAGCCTTTACTACTTCGTACTATGTAATTATTAGTCTACGGTTCGTTGTCATATATTTATATACTCGCCCTTTTTCTCCTCTTTTTTTATTGAACCTAATAATATAGGTATTTTCTCTGCACCAGCAAAAGAGGTATAATCTGCATAGTTTTTATGCAAGGATTATGTCGTGCTAAAAGATTGTTCGAAAGAATTACCATAATCCTACAGGTTGGGTGCGTTACAACGCAGACAGCAACTGAAGGAACACAGGTGAGTTTTATTCAGTAAAAGTCTGACAAATATTCTAGACCTCCTTCGAGAGTAGAATTACTAATTTTTTGAGTTTCTACAAAAAAGGAGTAATTAAATATACTGCAAAGATGTTTTATTAAAAAAGAAATACAATAAAAAATGTTTCTTTGAAAGGTCGATTCCGTCGATTCGATTACACATTAGCCAATACGTCTGCAGTAATCTTCAATTTTCCGTGCATCTTCTCCTATTTTTCTGGGAATTACTCATTTTTTACTCATAGTCGTCGTCAGTGACGTCACTGCAAAATAAAATTCGATCTCAGAATTCTACTTATAAAAAGTGTTCGAAAGAGCACACGTAAAATGCGAAAAAAAATAATATCACTAATATTATATACAAAAACTGAAAACGTTGAAAAGAATGGAGGGAGGCTTTTGCCCAGCAGTGGGACAGTATGGGCTACAAATAATAATTTGGAGGTATGCGGTACATAGAGTAAAGTCCCGCTCACCTCCATTGATAAGGGAGGGTCCTCCAACCAGACAGATGTTGTTGTCTGGTGGGCTACTGCCTGATAGTTGACTGTATATCCAAATCACGCAGAGAACTTTCATTGAGCGATGCAGGATTCTTATTATTTATTAAAAAACTAGCTTTTGCCCGCGGCTTCACCCGCGTGGTATTGGTGTTGGGGTTTCCGGGATAAAATGTAGCCTATGTCCTATTCCGGAGTGTATCCTATGCCTGTGCCAAATTTCATCCAGATCCGTCCAGCCGTTTTGGCGTGATTGAGTAACAAACATCCAAACATCGCAACTTTCGCATTTATAATATTAGTAAGATGCAATAAAACTTGGTACACAGGTAGGCTATATCATGGAATAGCACTTCAGATACTTGTCATCCCAGGAAAAAGTTCCCCAGGGATGATTTTCTACTATAATGCGGCACAAACTGCAGGCTGAAAATAGTGACGTTCTCTTACGCGTGTGCCCGCCTCCTCTAACATTACTGCTTTGTAGGGGGAGGCAACCGACTGCCATTCCTCCTCGCTGCAAACCAAGGCCCAGCGTGAGAAGCCGTTGCTGCCAGTTGCCCCCATGAGGACGCGCTCGTGCTCTGCCCTATCGGGCACACCTCTCCTGTATGCCACCACCTTGTCCTCCGGGTGGTCCACACAATGGTGACGCTTAGCCGTTTCTTAAGCATGAATCCGGTGCAGAAACCTCCCCTACTTACAATGTCCGAGATGAGGACCCGTGTCATGCAGAATTTGAGAAGGCCGTGACGTCTTTCCAGCCACTCCTCAAAGAGGGAACTTACCGCTGTAATTATGGCGTGCTCGGAGGCCCAGCTGTAGAAACATATTATAAGGCTGATTATATCCATCGGACATCCCGGCGTACAGCAAATATCCATCCTTACGTTGTTGAGACATCTACAGTCCGGACTAAGCGTTTTGCGTCGTCGTTTACACCGCGTACATGAGGGACTGGGACGGTTTGCCAGCTGCGGTCTTTCCTCCGATTATAATAGACTAGTGCACCTCACCATCAACGACTGCATCATTGCTTACCATCACGTGGGATCGCAGTCAAGTACTAGTTTACAACAAAGTAAAAAATTATTATACTATTATTTATTGTGTTTTACTTACAATTCAGGAAAGCAAAAACCGTGATGATTGGTGTAACCTGGGGGACAGCGACCAGTATCATATGCAAATCTTTTGAACCGTTGAACCCCTGAAGTGTGTCCTCCTGAAGGTTGTCCGGGGACTGAGCTGTCAACCGAAAGAGCACACGTAAAATACTAAATCACACTGATATTATTAAAAGCGAAAATTTGTGTGTGTATACACACTACACATTCAGACACAAATTTTCGAAAGTCTTGCTCTAAAGGCTGAACGGATTTCAATAAAACCGCACTGTTCACTTAAGACACTTTTTATCCCCTTTTTATATTTTAATTCCCTACTATAATGTCTTGCGCGAGAAGTTGTTACTGCCGATCGCTCCCACGAGGACGCAGCGATGCTTTGCCTTATCGGGTACACCTCCACCACATGCTCCATCATGTGACATGTTCACACAATGGTGACGCCTGGCCGTTTCTTCAGTGTGCAAATCCAATGCAGGAACTTACAATGTCTGAGGTGAGTACCTTAGTCATTCAGTTGCCAAGTTGAGAACGCCGTGACGGGAAAGAGGGGACTTACCACAGTAATATGGCCAGCCCAGAGTTCCAGCCGTGGAAAGTAATATTATAGGGTTGATTATACTATTATTTTAGTACATTTTGATACAAGTGCAGGAAGTTTGTCATTGCGACCGAGGCGAAATTCGCACGAGCCGTAGGCGAGTGTGTTATGGAGCCGAGGGCTGCAATGACAAATCTGCACGTGTGTCAAACGATGTTTTTCAATACACTTACGACTTGTGAAATAAAGAAAGAAAGAAAAAAAATTTAATTTTATCTCAAACATACAGTAGAAATATAATAATAACAGCATTCCAATCTGCTCTGGTCAGTTTCTTATTTGGTGGGGTAGCCCAGCGCTTTGTGGGGTCGCCCAGCGCCAGCGTGGGGGACGCCTCGCGCCTTATTCAATAAACAAAGTAAAAAATAAAACACCCTTAACCGTGACGATAAGGAGGGAATAAAAAAGCCCTTGTTCTGATAAACTCAAAAAAGCACTTGGGTGATATACATGCTATATTGAACCTAATAGGCGTGCGATAAGAGGCAGTTTTCGAGTAAGTGTATTGAAAAGTATATTTTACTTACTCTTCATGCAAGCATTCAAAGCCTATTCTGATGAAGCCTTTGGGACAGACACCTGTCATTGAAGATCTCTTGAACCGTAGTACGCCTGAAGGCTGTCTGGGTGCTGAACTGTCAGCCGGCTCCGCCGCCGTGACGCCGCACGTGACGTGACAACGAATAATGTTATTAAAAAGTAATGTTAGTGACTTTAAAAAAAAATAGTTTTTGTAGATAGTTTTCACATACTATCCACGTGGATATCTATCCAGTGACGCAGCGTTGGGCAATCATCCTACCTGCCGCACAACTCGCTCAGGATATCGTAGGAGCTGGCATGCACTCACTTCAGGATCAAGACAGACCGCTTTCGGATGATGGCATAAATACCATAATTACTGAGCCAAGTTTTGATACTTGGCTCAGCAACTGTGGTCCTGCCGACCATCGGCCGAAGTGCTGCAAAACCATAACAGTGTTGTTATACTGCACACGCATCATCATCATCATCATCAGCCTTTCAATGTTCCCACTGCTGGGACACAGGCCTCCTCTCTAGAAGAGGGAATGGGCCATAATCCACCTCGCGGGCCCAGTGCGGATTGGTGGATATCACATGTCTTCGAATTTTTGGTTCTAGGACATGCCGGTTTCCTCACGATGTTTTCCTTCACCGTTTTGAGAGCAGTGGTGATGAAATAAATTACACAAAGTAATGCGCCTGGCTGGGTTTGAACCCGCGACTTACAGTTCGTAAGTCGGGGCCGATACCACTCTCACACGCATGCGTTAGTTAAAAAAAAAGTCAAATGTATTATATTTATTTCTGTTTTCTAACATGCAGTAGAGCCGAAATCCGAACAGGACTATTATCTCATAGAGCATGTCAACCCCATCGTAACCTAACTATGATTATAGCATATTTATTTATTAAAACTTTTTGCACCTAACACTGTACAAAAGCGGACTTAATGCTTTAGGCATTTTCTACCAGTCGACCTTAGGGTGGTGCAGAAACATAACATGGTAGATGCAACTTAAAAAGATAAACAAAAAGAAGAGAGACAAAATATAGTAATAAAAACATACATATAAGCAAGGTCATTGTGAAAACAAATCCAACCAATCAGTGCTGAAATAAATCCGCCAACTCGCGAATGTAGTCTCGTGCCTTCACCTTAAAAGACAAACGGCTGGTCGCCATCCTGATGTTCGGAGGGAGCGTATTCCAAAGTGATATCACCTGGACAAAAAAGGAAGAGTCGATAAGCATAAGCCCCGAGCAGTATATTATTTAGGTATTCAGTACAATTCCATTTTCAGCTTTTATATAAATGTTAGTGCCACATTATTTAAGCCCTTTTTTCCTGTCAATACATATTACAAATACCTGAGACATTGAACCCAAGGTACCTAACTATGACTGTAATACGTAGAAATAAAATGATGAAATGATGATATGTAATGTAATTAAAGTAAATTACATTATGTATTTAAATAAATATGACTCCTGGAGTAGGTAAATACTGTGGTGACTGCATACTGTGGTGACTACATGGTCACCTATCATTGTAACTGGCACAATATATTTATTTTTAAACTTAATGGTAAAAAAAAATAAGAAGAATAAATTTGTTAAATGTCACAAAAATAAAACGATTATAAAATATTTTATATAAAATAAGAGCTTCGAAATACAGTAATAACATATAAATTAAAGAAGCTTATATTACTGTAGCGTAGTCCCCGCTACAGTACCTACTACATGGCCGGCGGCGATCTCTCGCGCCGGGCCTTGGTCGAGGCCATGGTCCGGAGCGAATAGGAGTGGCAGGCGGTCGCCTCCTTTTGCGAATCAGTAATACTAGCAAAGGAGAAAGCCGACCACTTAAGGCAACGGCGCTCACGCCCGAGACGCCGCCGAGATTCCGATCCCGATTTCCGGCCACTGTAGACGCGGGCTTGTGGATGCAATGGGTAGCTCGCGGTCCAATCGTCTGGTAACCGTCCGGACCAAGCCCAGTCGTCGACGGCGCGCTCTGTTCCCGCGCGCCTCAAGGAGTTGTCAGCAAACCGTAGGGACCCTGCAGAAGGGTCGAAGCCAACTGGGGCCATGAGTTCGCGTCTGAAAGGAAGGATTTTTACCTTCCTAAAAAAAACCCTACTCCATGGCTGCTTTATCCATATAAAAAGGTAAAAGAGCCTTAGGACACTCGGAACCTATTTGAATGGTTCCGTAGCTGAAAAATAACGAAACCCTTATACGATCACTTTGTTGTCTGTCCGTCTGTCAACATTTTCCTTCTTTGTACCTTGCTCTCATCATCAATTCAGCCGAAAGACATCCACTGCTGGACATAGGGCTCCCCCAAACGTCGCCACAACGACCGGTCCCGTGCGTCTCGCATCCATCGAATTCCAGCAACCTTGACCAGGTCGTCTGTCCACCTTGTGGGAGGCCTACCAACACTACGTCTTCCGGTACACAGTCGCCACTCCAGAACCTTTTGGGTGACTTTGAGTCGTCTAACAAGGCCCATTGTAAGCGACCCTTGTTTCGGAGCCATATATCATCACTGGCAACGAACACTGGTCACAGACCTACCTTGCTTTGCAAGATTTCAATAGAGATTTTTTTTAATGACAACTCACGGCCCTGGGTGGAGCAGGAGATAGTGTCAGACTCCTACTAACTAAAAACATGCCCCGTTACTGCGTTACCTTTCCTAGGAAGCTTTTTACTAGGAAGAAACTTCATCCCAGTAGGCTTCGACTCTAATTTTTTTTTTTTTTTTATTTATCTATTCATGTACACACACTGGATAGTGAGAGAAAAGAATACAGAAACAGGAGAATAAGTACATAGGTGATGCTTATTTCTTTAAAAATTTCTTCCAGCATACAATATTTTTAAATATATTTTTTTCCTTTTTTCATACCTGCGAAAGGAGAATTGGAAAAAAAGAGATGTAGAAATCTTGTGTAGACGTGAAAGGAAAACATTAAAGGTACTAATATTACAGTTATCAATTAAATATGAAAAAAAAAATACATCATCATCAGCCTTTCAATGTTCCCACTGCTGAGACACAGGCCTCCTCTCTAGGAGAGGGAATGGGCCATAATCCACCACGCGGGCCCAGTGCGGATTAGTGGATGTCACATGTCTTCGAATTTTTGGTTCTAGGACATGCCTCACGATGTTTTCCTTCACCGTTTTGAGAGCAGTGGTGATGAAATAAATTACACAAAGTAATGCGCCTGGCTGGATTCGAACCCGCGACCTACAACTCGTAAGTCGGGGCCGTTACCACTCGGCCACCACTGCTCTATCGGTTTTTTATGATAGGTAAAAATCCTCAAATGACAAATCCCGCCCTTAGGCGTAGCGGCAATCAGTTTTAGACTCTTACTGACTGAACAACCTACCCCTTTCTTTCCTTACCTTGATATATTGTCGCTTTCGTATCAACCCTTTTTCCCAGGAAGCTTCGACCCTGCTGGGCCCCTAATGTTTGCTGACAGCTTCTTGATTCGCGCGGGAATAGTGCGCGCCGTCGACGACTTGGGCTCGATGCGGATTGTTACCAGACGACCGGATGGATTACACATTGCTCGCCGTTCGCAAGCCTGCGGTGACCGGAAAACGGGATCGGCATCGCGCTGGTGGCAGCTGTGGCGAGAGCGCCGTTACCTTTGCCTGATGAGGTCGGCCTCCTCCTTTGCTAACATTGCTACCTCGCAAAAGGAGGCGACCGCCTGCCACTCCTCCTTGCTGCGGACCATGCCCTGAACCAAAGCCAGGCGCGAAAAGTCGCCGCTGCAGGTCTACCCCACGAGGACACGGCGATGCTCTTACCAAGCGGGGCACACGTCTACCGTGTGCGCCATCGTATAAGAAGGTTAAGCATTTACTAAATAGAGAAAAGATATATTTGTTTCATTTTAGTAATACGTAAATATTCTTAAAATAAAATAAAAGTTCTTTACATGCACTAAACGACTGTATTGATCGAAAACTAATAGACGGTCGATTCTGTAAATATTTCGCCGTGAAAACTTAGATTAAATGAGCTTGAAGTAAACTGTTAATTATTATCAATGAGAGTTAACAAAAAAAGCTCTACAGTATATTATTGTTAGAGCAGTGGTGGCCGAGTGGTAACGGCCCCGACTTACGAGTCGTAGGTCGCGGGTTCAAACCCAGCCAGGCGCATTACTTTGTGTAATTTATTTCTTCACCACTGCTCTCAAAACGGTGAAGGAAAACATCGTGAGGAAACCGGCATGTCCTAGAACCAAAACTTCGAAGACATGTGACATCCACCAATCCGCACTGGGCCCGCGTGGTGGATTATGGCCCATTCCCTCTCCTGGAGAGAGGAGGTCTGTGTCCCTGCAGTGGGAACATTAAAAGGCTGATGATGATGATAATGATATTATTGTAAACTCCAAAGTAATAACGCATTCGTGTGTGTAGTATAGTACTGCTATACAGCACGTTCAGTTTGCTAACAAGCCTGTCATGGTTTTGCTGCGTTTCGGCGGTGGTTGCTGAAGCGAGGAAATTTAAAAATGACAATGGCATGAAATTGCCATTGTCATTTTTAATTTTTGAGCAATTACATTTACGTCTTGATATTTATATTTTTATTAATTTTATTTTAATTCAATTAATTTACTAATTCTAATTTGATTTGATAATTTAATTTGGATTATTAATTTGGTTATTTTTTGTATATTATAGACTCTAGTCTGTAAATGGTATTATTATTTATATGGAACTATCATGGTCTTCATTAAATGTTGTTATTATTCATTAATTACCCTTGTTTTTCTTTAGGTTGCTAATGCAGAGATTGAACATTAGTAAACAGGAAAAAATACTACTAAACTACTTGACTACCAACTTATTTATAACTTTACCTTAAGATAATGGAGTAGTATAATTAAGACACAGGACCCCCGTGCAGTGCATTCTTCTCACAACAGTCGAGCAGTAAGCGCGAGACAACATGAAGCTCTGTGTGATATTGTCGACGGTTGCGTTACTCGCCTCGCTGTGTGCGGCGGAGCCCGCTGACAGTTCAGCACCCAGACAGCCTTCAGGCGTACTACGGTTCAAGAGAGCTACAACTGAAGGTGGTGCTTGTCCCACAGGCTTCATCAGAATAGACACTACTTGCATGCCTGAAGAGTAAGTAAAACATAGTAAATAATAGTATAATCAGCCCTATAATATAACTTTCATAACTACTGTGGTAAGCCCCCTCTTTCCCGTCACGGCGTTCTCAACTTGGCAACTGCATAACTTGGGTCCTTTGGTCCAAAAAACTCAATTTGTGCACTGCTGAAAAGTAAGTAAATCTTAATGAATAGTATCATCAACCCTATAATATATTTCCACGACTTGGACTCTGGGCACGCTATAATTACAGCTGTAAGTCCCCTCTTTGAGGAGTGGCTGGAAAGACTAGTTCAACATGACGCAGGTCCTCACCTCTGACATGTTGAAACGTGCGGGCGTCACTTTTGTGTGGACCGCCCAGAGAACATGGTAGAGCATACGGTAGAGGTGATCCCGATAGGGCGAAGTGAGTCCTCGTAGGGCGATCGTCAGCAACGACTGTCTGCGCCGAGCATTATAGTAGGAAATTATCCCAAGGAAACAAATGTATTCCCGGGATAAAAAGTGTCTTATGTGAACGGTGCTTTTTTATTGAAATCCTTTCAGCCTTTAGAGCAAGACTTTCGAAAATTTGTTTGTGAATGTGTAATGTGTATACACACACAAATTTTTGCTTTTAATAATATCAGTATGATTTAGTATTTCACGTGTGCCCTTTTGGTTGACAGCTCAGTCCCCGGACAACCTTCAGGAGGACAACCTTCAGAGGTTCAACGGTTCAAAAGATCTGGAATTATTCCTGGTCTCTGTCCCCCAGGTTACATCAATAAGCGTGGTTTTTGCATTCCTGAAGAGTAAGTAAAACATAATAAATAATAGTATATTTTTTTTTACTTTACTGTAAAGTAGTACTTGACTGTGATCCCATCTGATGGTAAGCAGTGATGCAATCATTAATAAAAATAAACACGGCACTGCTGTTCCAGGGCGATACATGGCATGAGGCTTACAGTTGTGCTCAGCAGGGCTTTGGTTTGGTCCAGGCATGGTTAGCCTCCAATAAATTAACATTTAACGTCGAAAAAACCAAATATATCTCATCATCATTCTTTTAATGTTCCCACTGCAGGGACACAGGCCTCTTCTCTCTAGGAGAGGGAATGGGCCATAATCCACCACGCGGGCCCAGTGCGGATTGGTGGATGTCACATGTCTTCGAATTTTTGGTTCTAGGACATGCCGGTTTCTTCACGATGTTTTCCTTCACCGTTTTGAGAGCAGTAGTGATGAAATAAATTACACAAAGTAATGCGCCTGGCTGGGTTTGAACCCGCGACCTACGACTTGTAAGTGGGGCCTTTACCACTCGGCCACCACTGCTCTATATCTCATTCTCCATTAATTCTTCAACCCTTACTAGTTATAATATAACGGCCCACTCCTCTAACTGTTCTCATTCTTCTATTTGCTCCTGTCCCACCCTGCTTAAGACTGACGCAATTAAGTACCTGGGAGTTACATTAGACAGCTCGCTTAGCTTTCATCCTCACATTAATCTCCTTGTCACAAGAATTCGAAAACTAATTTTCGTTTTTAAAAACCTTCGCCAAGTTGCTACTCCTAAAATTATAAAAGTGGTACATCTCGCATCATTGATTTCATATTGTATAATAATAATTTTAATAATAATAATTTATTTAACAAGTCAAGTATATTGACTTGGCTCGCGAGGTTGTCGACATGTGGGATGTGGATTTGGCAATCATTGTACCGATAGTCGTGTCAGCTAATGGCTTAATAGCCAAGAGCCTCGACCAACACCTTAGGAGGCTCTCGTTAGGCGGCTGGATCAAGGGCTTGATTCAGAAAGCGGTACTCCTGGACACGGCTCGCATAGTTAGGAGGTTCCTTTCTCTGGAGCCCTGACCGCCGGTAGCTTGGACCCTGTTCCCGATACCGGTGGGACACTATTTTTTATATTTTTAAATGTTTTTTTATTTGTTTTTTTAATGAAATATTTAAAAATATAATTTATAATATGTTACATGTTAAATAAACGAAATAATTTATTTAAAAGCTTGTACAAGGCTCACAGAAGAGTCTTAAACACTAAGTACAGAAAAATAGTACACTCAGTATAAAAATTGGTCAAAGGAAATCCTTTCCTAAACTGGGCAGAAAAACTGTCTGTATATATTTGTATAGATACAAAATAAAAATCGTTGGTTCGTGCAGTAGGTGAACAAAGTACAAGTTATATTAATTAATATGTTTTTAGTGTGTGTTCGTGTATGTGTGTGTTTATGTTTGTGTGTGTATGGGTTGTGTTTGTGTATTAGTTTTTAAGCGTATAGTTATTATTGTAAGCCTATCTCATTTAATGTATAGTAGATAGAAGATCCTCGGTATTATCATATGTTAGTGTCTGAAGCCAGGTATTTATTTTCTTCTTTACCTCACGTTTAGTCAAGACGTATATACTAAGCAGTTTGTGGGCTTTATTATATAGTCTAGCACTTAGACCATTAAATTGTCGTCTTATGAAGGCAGTCCTGCAAGAAACAGTAGGACATAATGGAAAACCACAGCGCCGCTGACTCACAAGTTGCTTGTTGTAGGAAATCGTAGAGTGTTTGTGGAGGATGGTTCTTAGAATATATAATTTTCTAACAGAGAGGACATTGCATTCTGTATATAGCATAGATGTGGGGTAGTCACGTGGTTGTATTACGGTATGGGGCGGAGAGAGAAATAAATTTTTATTATTATTAATGGTGAGATGCACTAATCTATTAAGAGCCTTTTTACTCTATAATCGGACGGAAAGACCGCAGCTGGCAAACCGTTCCAGTCCCTCCATGTACGCGGTACGAATGACACATGTACGGTCCGGACCGTAGATGTCTCTACAACGTAAGGGTGGATATTCCTCCATTCTTTCCATCGTTTTGAGTGTTTGTATATAATATTAGTGATATTATTTTTTCGCTTTTGACGTGTGCTCTTTCGAACACATTTTATAAGCACACTAGCTTTTGTCAGCGGCTTCGCTCGCGTACATAAAATATAGCCTATAGCTTCTGCCCGCGACTTCGTCCGCGGAAAATTTGTGAGACAAAAGTTGTGTTAGCTCGGTTAATATCCCTGTTATATAAATAGTTTATAGCCTATGTCACTCAGGAGTGAAGCAGCTTTCTATTATAGCTTCAATTTTTCCAATCGAACCATTTGTTCCAGAGATTACCTCCTACAAACAAAAAAATAAAAAAACAAACTTTACCTCTTTATTATATTATTATTATTATTATTAGTGTAGATGTCACTCAGGAGTAAAGCAGCTTCCTATTGTTGCTAGAATTTTTCCAATCGGACCAGTAGTTCCAGAGATTACCTCCTACCAACAAAAAAAAAAAAACAAAAAAACAAACTTTACCTTTTTATTATATTAGTGTAGATTAGTGGTATTATTTTTTCGTTTTTGACGTGTGCTCTTTCGAACACATTTTATAAGCACATTTCTGAGATCGAATTTTATTTTGCAGTGTCGGTGACTATGAATAATTCCCAGAAGAGTAGGAGAAGATGCACGGAAAATTGAAGATATTTGCTGCAGACGTATTGGGATAATGTGTAATCGGAATTCATTTTTCAAAGAATATTTTTCGTAATGTAATTTTTGTTTTAAATAAAACATCTTTGCAGTATATTTACTTACTCCTTTTTTTGTGGAACCTCATGAAATTAGCGGTGCTACTCTAGGTGTAGTGAGAAGGATTGGCAAACTTTTACTGAATAAAACTCACCTGTGTTCCTTCAGTTACTATCTGTGTGCCTGGGTTGTGGTAATTCGTTCGAACAATCTCTTAGCCCGACATAATCCTTGCACAAAAACTAATCAGATATACCTCTTTGGCTGGTGCAGAGAAAAAAAATATTAGTAGGTACAATAAAAAGAATAATGGGCGAGTACATAAATATATGCCAATGGACCGTAGATTAATCTATACTAATATTATAAAGCTGAAGAGTTTGTTTGTTTGTTTGTTTGAACGCGCTAATCTCAGGAACTACTGGTTCGAATTGAAAAATTCTTTTTGCGTTGAATAGATCATTTATTGAGGAAGGCTTTAGGCTATATAACATCACGCTGCGACTAATAGAAACGAAGAAACAACGGAAAATGTGGAAAAAACGGGGAAAATTATTCATCTTTGAGGGCTTCCGTTGCGTGCGCTGCCAAAACGGTTTAAGATACCAAAAAAATATGTATGAAAGAATTATTCCTCTTAAAATGATCTAAAAAAATGTCCGCGACAGTATATGTCTATCTTTTAAGATTAGCTTACTAGAACCGTTTTTATGCGAATCAAATTTAGCCAATTTTTACCGATTATTTGTTAGAGTTGTATCAACATAATAATGTAATCTTTATCCAAATAAATTTGTTGTTGATTAAGAGTATGTAATTGTAAACAAAATTGTCCTTGACATCATTTAATTTCAATGAACATCTTAGAAGATATTACAATTTTAAAATAACTCTGATATAAAATTCACACGTGATGCATGATGTGCAAAACTTGACGCTGCGCCTGGCCGGCGGGCGAGGAGAGGGGTTGCTTGCGGGCGGCGCGGATGAGATTTTTATGGTAGGTAAAAATGATCCAATGACGAATCCCGCTTTTAGGCGGAGCGGGAAACAGTGTCAGACTCTTACTGACTAAACAACCTACCCCGTTCCTCCCTTGCCTTATTCCCAGAGCCCCGGTATAACGCTTTCGCACCAACCCTCAATTGCAGGAGGCTTCGCCCCTGAAGAGCCCCACAGTTTGCTGACAACACCTTGAGGCGCGCGGGAGCAGTGCACGCTGTCGACGACTTGGTCTCGGTCTGGACTGTTACCAGACAACCGGACGGCGAGCTACCCATTGCTCACCGTCCATAAGCCAGCGTCTACGGAGACCGGATATCGGCGGGATCGCGGCGGTGACGGCTACGGCGAGGGCGCTGTTGCCTTTGCCTTATGCGGGCGGCCTCCTCCTTTACGAGCATTACTGCTTAGCAGAAGGAGGCGACCGCTTGCCATTCTTCTTCGCTGCGAACTATGGCCTGAACCAAGGCCCGGCGCGAGAGGTCGCCGCCGCTGATCACTCCCACGAGGACACGGCGATGCTCTTCTCAAGCGGGGCACACCTCCACCGTGTGCTCCACCGTATCCTCCGGGCTGACCATACAGTGATGACACCCGGGCGTCTCTTCCGCACGAATCCGGCGCGCAGGAATCTCCTGAACTTCCCATGTCCGGTGAGAACCTGCGTCATGCGGAAGGTGAGGATGCCGTGATAGACATCACGCCTCAAAGAGTGCCCAAGTTGGGGTGTAGCTCTATGAAGTACTTTTAGATAATTATGTTCTTTTAAAAACTAAATTGTCTAAAATAATAACAGAAATTGACACGGGCAAAGTCGTGGGTAACAGCTATAATTTATAAAGCTGAGGAGGTTGTTTGCAAAAATAAATAAATAAATAAATAAATAAATGTGATGCCCAAAATAACTATTCCACGCGGACGAAGTCGCGGGCACAGCTAGTTATTAGAATAAAATACTAGCGACCCGCCCCGGCTTCGCACGGGTACTGATATTGAATATATTATGCATGTATTATACACCTAAACATTCCCCTTGAATCACTATATCTATTAAAAAAAAAACCCACAAAATCCGTTGCGTACTTTTGAAGATCTAAGCATACAGAGGGATAGCAGTAAGCAACTTAGTTTTATACTATGTAATGATGACTTAAAAAATCAGGAAGTTCAGTACATTTTGAACAGTTAGGTGAACTTAAATTTACTGGTCAGCGGATTTGTTTTCGCTATTTCAGGTTTGGGCCCATAGTACAAGTATTTTGTTATCATGACTACCATCACATGTTTATAAGTATCGGTCACTAAATCCCAGTCACCCTACATTTTATACTAAAACTAGCTTTTGCCCGCGGCTTCGCTCCCGGCAACAGATTATTTTACTCTACTCCACTCTACCCAACTACATCCTTTTTTTTTCATAAAAACCTTCTCCTGACAGTAAACAACACAACAAAAAAAGAATTAGCGAAATCTGTTCAGCCATTCTCGAGTTTTGCGCTTCATCATCAGCCTTTTAATGTTCCCACTGCAGGGACACAGGCCTCCTCTCTAGGAGAGGGAATGGGCCATAACCCACCACGCGGGCCCATGGCGGATTGGTGGATGTCACATGTCTTCGAATTTTTGGTTCTAGGACATGCCGGTTTCCTCACGATGTTTTCCTTCACCGTTTTGAGAGCAGTGGTGATGAAATAAATTACACAAATTAATGCGCCTGGCTGGGTTTGAACCCGCGACCTACGACTCGTAAGTCGGGGCCGTTACCACTCGGCCACCACTGCTCTCAAAGTGGTAAGTTTTGCGCTTACCAACACATTTTGCGATTCATTTTTATATTATAGATTATACTAAAATAACTGAACTAATGGCCTAGTGAGAGTAGCGGGATCGATGTGAGACGCATAAGACCAGTCGTCGTGGCGATAACTGGGGATGCCTATGTCCAACAGTGGACGTCTGTCAGCTAAAATGATGATGATAATGATGAAACTGTAGAATAAACTTATTTATTTATCATAAGCTTTATTCTACACCTCATAATGTGAACAGGATATACAAATATAAAAACTAAGTGTACTATTGAGCGATCTTATCGCACAGGACAATTTCCGACAGACAACCTTAGGATGGACTAAATGAAAAGAGACAGAATTGGGGCGGTCAGTGTACAAAATACATACCTAAATATAATATATTAATTACATATAATGATAAAGATATACATATACAATATCAATAATTATACTAAATGTATAAATAAATATTAAAAAAAAAAACTAAGATAAACTAAATATGCGTAGGTATAGCTAAGGAGTGGAATTCCTTGCCGGAGTCTGTGTTTCCTGATGGCTACAATCCGGGAATCTTTGAGTCAATAATCAATAGAATACTTCTAGGTAAGCGGGCTCCATCGTCGACCGCATCGTCGCTTTCCATCAGGTGAGACAGCGGTCAAGCGACCTATAAACAATAAAACAAAATCTACAATTGAGGAACATTTCACATAAGCCTACATGGCCACTTATAAAACGTCAGATGCTAGTGTACGGTTCCAAATTGGTTGTTTCCTATGGAGAAGAACCGCCAAGAAACTCCATGGTTACTCGTTTTAATGATACTACTGCGAATTTATTATGAATAGCCCATTCCATTGGACCATTAGACGTACATATGTGCAAGGAACACATTTCCTGTTGGAGTCAGGGTTTCTTTATAGGTACAACCTAGAAGTATTTTGAGTCAAGCGTGAATAGATTACTTCAAGGCAAGCGTGCAATCCATCGTCCACCAGAGTATCTCTTACCGGAGATATGTCACCGACTATAAATATAATGTTAGCCATTATATTTAGGCGAGAGCCTATAAGTAATATTAATAAGAAACTATGATATTAGTTTACATTTTTATTTTATACAGCTCTTAGAAAGGTTCAATTTTAAAAAGGGACTTTAATCTTAAAATCCACAGTTTTAAGATCTTACTAATATTATAAATGTGAAAGTTACGATGTTTGAATGTTTGTTACTCAATCACGCAAAAACGGCTGGACGGATCTGGATGAAATTTGGCACAGGCATAGGATACACTCCGGAATAGGACATAGGCTGCTTTTTATCCCGGAAACCCCAACCCCAACCCCAATACCACGCGGGCGAAGCCGCAGGCAAAAGCTAGTTTAAAATAAATATTATTGAATTCGGTCTGAGTAGTAACATTAATTTTCAATAACAATTTCCTTTAAATTATTACTTCTAGATACAGATTTTAATTTGATAAAGAATAACTACGTTAATACAGGGCTTACAAACTCGGCAGCTAGATAAGGCTTCGTACAATGGTATTACAAGTGAATTGAGTTATCATTTTATTCACTTTGTTTTAAGCTTGTACACTCGCCTGAGATTAACCGGGTGTGCCGAAGGCCTTTTTAGGGTTTCGTAGTCAACAAGAAACCCTTATAGTTTCGCCGTGTCTGTCTCTCTGTCCGTCCGCGGATAATCTTAGCGACCGTAAGCACTAGAAAGCTGAAATTTGGTATCAATATGTATATCAACCATGCCGACAAAGTGCACAAACAAAAAGTGGTAAAAAAAAAAATTATTTGAGTACCTCCCTTACACCTAAAGTGGGAAGTGATTTTTTTTTTCATTTCTACCATAACGTGTGATATATTGTTGAATAGGTATTTAAAAATGATTAGGGGTCTCGTAAGATTTTTTTTTAAATGTTAATATCTTCGGAAATAATCGCTCAGGAAGTAAAAAATGAGGCGTCCCCCCCTCCAACTATTGAACCATTAGTTTAAAAAATATGGAAAAAATCTCAAATGTAGAACTTAAAATAAACTTTCAAGGAAAATTATTTTGAACTTGATAAGATGAACAGTTCTCGAGAAATTAAAAAAAAAAACGTTTTGAACTAATTTTGTAATTTAACCGTACAAGCAAGCATTTTTTCAAACTTTTTTTACATATTTGATTATCTTGAGCGAATCTTCTTTCAAATAAAAATACGAAAAGAACAAAACCGGCTCACGCAAATTAAAAATAAAACTGGGTACAGCGCCATCTCTCGGGAAATTGGGTTACTAATTTTTACATGGGCTACTGGGTTCTGTTACATTGTGAGAAAATTGAGACGGGTGGGAAACTACGGAACCCTACACTGAACGTGGCTCGACACGCTCTTGGCCGATTTTTTAAAACTATAAAACAAATTTCTTATGAGAGAGAGGCTAACGTGTGATTTTTATTCGGTACTACCTATGTACACTTTCATCAACTTGCTTAAAAAAAATCGTAATAAAAAGGAAAAAGAATATCACAAGAGAAAAAGTTCCCACACAGTTGGTGCTACGCGGTTGCCTACGCTGCTACGCGGTCGCTACGCGGCTACGCGCGTAGCACATAACAATAAATCGATGCCGGTGGCGGCTACGAATCGCCTACGGTTGGACTACAACGCCGATCAACCGTCACTCGTAAAACTTTATCTGTGTCAGTTCACTTGTTTGTATTTGCCACTAGCTTTTGCCCGCCGCTTCGCCTGCGTGGTATTGGGGTTGGGGTTTCCGGGATAAAAAGTAGCCTATGTCCTATTCCAGAGTGTATCCTATGCCTGTGCCAAATTTCATTCAGATCCGTTCAGCAGTTTTGGCGTGATTGAGTAACAAACATCCAAACATCGTAACTTTCGCATTTATAATATTAGTAAGATTAATAGATTCAAAAAGCTATCACATACACACATAGATGTAACATGTTTATCACAATAGGACAGATTTAGATCAGGTCTAGAATTGAGGACTAAAGAAATTGCTTGGTTGCTCTATTACTCTTTTTTATGGTAGATAAAAATCATCCAATGACGATCCCGCCCTTGGGCGGAGCGGGAAACCGAGTAAGACTCTTACAGACTAAACAACCTACCCCATTCCTACGTCGCCATATATACCAGAGCTAGAGCCTTCCTTTCAGACACGAACCCTTGTCCCCAGTTGACTTCGACCCTTCTGCAGCGTCCCTACGGTTTGATGACAATTCCTAGAGGCGCGCGGGAACAGTGCGCGCCGTCGACGGCTAGGCTTGGTCTGGACGATTACCAGACGACCGGACGGCGAGCTACCCATTGCTCGTCGTATTAGTCTGAGAAAAAATGTATTGAATGGACTTTCCAAGTCCCATTTATACTATGTCGGTGTCTCAAGTAAATCACGCGAGAATTCATACAATATTGGTCATTATGTAATACAATGGACGTCTTTTGACTGAAATGATGATGATAGAATAAAACAAAAAAATAATATTATTTGTTACTAGCTTCTGTCCGCGGCTTCGCCCGCGTACATAAAGTATAGCCTATGTCACTCAGGAGAAAAGCAGCTTTCTATTGGTGCTAAAATTTTTCCAATCGGACCAGTAGTTCCAGAGATTACCTCCTACAAACAAAAAAACAAAAAAATAAAAAAACAAACTTTACCTCTTTATTATATTACTAGCTTTTTCCAGCGGCTTCGCCCGCGTACATAAAATATAGCCTATGTCACTCAGGAGTAAAGCAGCTTTCTATTGTTGCTAAAAATTTTCCAATCGGACCAGTAGTTCCAGAGATTACCCCCTACAAACAAAAAAACAAAAAAACAAACTTTACCTCTTTATTATATTAGTGTAGATTACTGTAGATATTTTTCCTGTTTGTCAAGGAAAAACACAATACTTACGTTAATACGCAGTAACATTATTATATATAATTATTACTCCAAATACATATATCTCTAACCTCAAACCTCTAACCTACATACGATAGTTTATATATAACGAAAAATAAATGATCACCGATATGGTCACCCTGTATTCCGGCTTATAAGAAACTAGCCTGCTTACAGCGGCTTCGCTTATGCAAACTTTAGACCCTCGATACATCTCTTTAGGAGCTGAACTTTGAAAAACCCTTTCTTAGTGTTCGCCTACGTCATAAAAGAAAGCCTTGTGCAAAATTTCACGCTCCTAGTCCCAGTAGTTTCGGATATGCGTTGAAACTGACTGACTGACATGTCAGTCAGTTTCTCCTTTTATATATATAAATAGATTAAGAGCAACAGGTAATTACTCATTAATAAATACGGGTGTCAATTTAACTTAATCACTAATGTCAACTAAAATAATTGTGTTATCATCATTACATAGTATAAAACAAAGTTGCGTACCGTTATGTATGCTTAGATCTTTAAAAGTATGCAACGGATTTTGATGCGGTTTTTTTAATAGATAGAGTGATTCAAGAGGAAGGTTTATATGTATAATACGTGCATAATATATTCAATATCAGTACCCTTGCGAAGCTAGGGCGGGTCGCTAGTGTTAAATAAGACAAAATTTAAAAACAAACAAGTATGGAAGGATCACAGCATGTAACGTTCTGGAGTTTTTTTTTTATAGATATAAACTAGTGCTGGACTGCGATACCACCTGATGGTAAGCAGTGATGTAATCGTTGATGGTGAGGCGCGCTAGTTTATTAAGAGCCTCTAGTAAGTTTGTGTATACCCGGCAGACATTTACGTGTTTTTATTACAATTTATGTACACACAAAACAGAAAAATACAACACATAATAGATAATAGTACAGAAGTGGTTCCTTTGGTTATTATTAATTGGCTTATTTCCAGAGAAAGGAGAAAATAAAAGAAATGTCGACAATAGTGTGTAGAAGAAGAGAAAAAGAAAATATATAAATAAAATTTTATGTATGTTTGCTGTCTGTACAGCGCCAGCGATCAGGATTTCTAACCACAGATTGGAACTTATTACTATTTCCCCTAGGTGTGGTTGCCTGTATCCGGCTCGAAGGACGACAGAGATAGCAAACCGAATATCAATACGAGGTATTATATAAGAGTGGGTCAAGGTCGGAGGCGCGGTTATTTAGTTGATTGGTCCACGTTAGCACGCAGATGTACCGGGAAATTGAACAGCTATTTTGATTTAAATGGTGACTGGTTATTTTTGAGGTGGGAAAAATCATTTGTATGGCGGAGCGGGAGGCCGTGTCAGACTTTAATGTTAAAACCACACTTATGTTCTTCTTCTTCTTTTCGTGTCGATTTGACTCAAATTTTGTCCGATCAATATATATTTAACCACCTGGACAGCTCATTCGTTGTACAAGTCATTAAAGGTGCAGGTGGTAGTGCACGCTGAGTAGGAAAAGAGGTGACGCATATCCTGTGTAGGGGCTCCACACTGGCACTGTACTTGCGGTGGATCAAGGAAACTCCATTTAGCCAAATTATCTCTGCAGCGACCAACTTGAACCCGCAGTCGGTTCAGGGATTTCCAGATTGGTCACTGCAGTTCGTGTCTCCGTGGCAGACACTTATGTTAATTCTTTACTTATCGGTTTTTTCGTCTTGTTTCTCGAATCAATGGGTCAGCACCAAGCTACAAAGTATTGTTATACTAATACTTCTTTCAAAATAATATCTCACACTATGTTAGCGATATCAGAGCACAAAAAATATGTATTTAAAAATATTTCTTAGTTATATAACACATTTTTGATCTGGCAATTTACAATGTATATTTTTTTAAATATTATTTATGTAACACCGTTTGGATATAGCAATTTACAATATATATATTTAAAAATATTATTTATATAACACCTTTTTGATCTGGCAACTTTCATGGAATTATTACAAATTCTTTTACAACTTATAATTCAATTTCACGCTTATCCGTTGACGCCAGATGAAAAGAAAACTTTGGAGTTAAAAAAAACAACATTGTTAGGATTATACTGGTCTATGAAATATAAAGCGTGTTTATATTTATTTTGGACTGCCAGAAAGTTAGGTTAAACATTTAAGTATTTTCTGAAGCCGGAAAAGGGTTTGTTGATTTTAAAATTATGGCGAGCAAGGTAGAGTTGAACAGCCTAAGTTACTTATGAGGTTTATTTTAAGGATTTATTACACATTATGCGGAATTTAACCAGTATCCGGTACTTTTCGTTCTTTTTTTTTTAATCTTAAAATTTTGATTCTAAGACATGCCAGTTTGCTCACGATGTTCGTCTTGGGCGTTTTGAGAGCAATAATCTTACTAATATTATAAATGCGAAAGTTACGATATTTGGATGTTTGCATGTTTGTATGTTTGGATGTTTGTTACTCAATCACGCCAAAACAGCTGGACAGATCTGGATGAAATTTGGCACAGGCATAGGATACACTGCGGAATAGGACATAAGCTACTTTTTATCCCGGAAACCACGCGGGCACAGCCGCGGGCAAAAGCTAGTGATAAAATAAATCACACAAAGTAATGCACCTGACTAGGTTTGGACACGCAGTATAGTTTTTCTTTACAAAAGCCGCACAATTTGGTATAGGGGGCATTTCACGTGAAGCAGACTAATAAAAAAATTTCGATGTTTCCGATATTGCTAAAATTTGAGTATGTTATACATGTCTATGTTCTCGATAAACGTAATAAAAATAGACATAATATTTTTACCGTGTTTCGTAAAACATGATAAAAGTATTATGTCTATTCTTATTAGTAAGTATGATCTATTATTTCATTTATTTAATTTCAACTTCCTTAATCTGGACATTGTTATTCGAAGTACCTGAGAATCCGTCAAATCTTCAAAGCCACAGTTCATAACTAGTAAACCGTACGAATCACTATAAAAATATTATGTATGTATATTGAGACACGTGTATCATACTCAAATATTATCAAAATCGGAAACATCAAATTTTTTTAGTGACCCACTTCACGTGAAATGCCCTAAGTTTACATGTCAACTTAGAACCCCGTTGCCGACGTCTGTTAGTCGACAAAATCACCAGTCGACGCTGAAAATCGTCGCGTTTCGTGTGTTGAGACAGCATTATGCTGAGCGTACGGTCGTCTAGTTCAGGTATGGCGCTTGTTATTTTTTTTATTTTCCATAATGTTTAGTAAAATGTTAGGTTTAACGAATTTGTTACTCATTAAGTTCACTTAATAATGAGCTTAATTAAAAATAACATAATATATGTAATTATAACATACAGCGATCGGGCAATTTTTAATAAATTTTGTCATAGACGTAATTCTTTAATTTTGTTTTAAACACTGCAAGCGATTTACTTTCCTTGATGTTATTTGGTAGATTATTATATAATTGTGCTCTTTCATATGTGATGGCTTTTTTGCCGTGCTTTAATTTGGTTTATTTATTTATTTATTTATTTATTTAACACTTCATGCACAAATGTGCAGAGGCGGACTTAATGCTATATGTTATGTTATTGTTTATGTTTCTTAAGCTATGATAGAATGTCTTTTTGGGCAGTTTTATATCAGACTTCAATTCCCCAGTTATTATCTTTCGTACTAGTACGCATGTGTACGCATGTTTTATAAGTATGTTAGTTTTAAGTATGCATTTTTTTTCTTTTATTCTGTCTAACGGTATAATTACAGGTTCCAACAGCGTAGCTGTCTCCGCTTGTTGTAAATCACAATAAAAATATTAAAACTTCCAATCACGTAAAGTATTCTATTCGCAATCCTACTTTACGTGACTTAAGTCATAAAAACTTGGATCATGAAGCTGCCTTACTGCGTAACTTTATCGACTTCCCCAACATTACAGCTCAAACAATTTAAGTAGACCTAAACTGAATTGCTGAGACTTTGTACCTACAAAAACTAAGTAGCCTTTTAAGCTCAGTCAAAAACCTTTGTTCTAACGCAAACCAAAGCGTTTCATCAAATACGAGAACCTAATAAAAATTTGCTTGCGGCTGAGTAAGTCGGGGACATTCGAGATGGTTCCGTTTTCAAGGGTCGTTTCAATTTTCTACTTATTATGTAATAAATGCTCATCGGTTTGTCAAGCCAAAGGGACACCAACCAGAGGCCTCTTACCGTTAAATGTGGGCTGTCTGTGCTGAATGAAATGAATTTCATTTATTTGATGGCTCATTGTTCAATTGACGGAACAAGGGCCAAGTATGACGTGTAAAAATGTCAGACGAGAAAAAGGGTTCGAGTTGACACACCCTATATAAGTCTATGCCTTTGACAGCACAGTGTTGATCAACTGATATCAAATTATACTATCTCCCATCCCACCCAAGGGCACGGAAATGTTATTGAATGAATTTTCCGAAAATATATAACCTATGCTCACAATAAAGATTTCTAATCCTGATTTTACTTTTGATAATCCTTCGCCTCTCAATAAAAGTATTGCGTTCATTTTAGTATAGCTCAAATTCAAACATCTAATTACATAGTTATTATTGACTTAGGCAGTGTAACTCACTCAACATAATTTTAAAATCAACAAACTCTTTCCGGCTTCTGAAAATATTGAAACTTCCAAACTAACAATCCGGCCATCCAAAATAAATATAAACTTACTTTAAAATCCATGGAACAGTGTAATTATATAATAGTATTAGAATTTAGAAGTTTGCTTTCACGTAACTTTGTAGAAATGGCTTTTTGACGTGATTTTATTATAGTTCGATTGCGACAAAAATATGTTACCAACTTTTTTAGTCTGCACTGGTATGAAAAATGTACACATTTTATAATTAATTGGGTACGTATATTGAAACACAGGTGGCTAGCATAAGCATAATCATAATTTAAGCAGTAGACATTTTAATAAATATACTCAGCTAGTGTTTTTAGGGTTACAGAACCATACAAAACTCTAGCTAAGTTTATCCTCCAAAAAGATAAAACGGTATTGCCCGTCTGTCTCTCGGGAACGCGTGAAGATGTAGAGTTAAAATTTAAACCTTATATTTAATCTACGGTCTCTTGGCACTATGAAAAAATTAAATTTCTAAGTTAACTAAAAACCAGATACGTTTACGGAGCTTCACGGCACTACACAGTTAGTTCATGATAGACATCATCATCATCATCATGTCAGTCGAGCGACGCCCACTGCTGGGCATAGGCCTCCCCCAAGGATCTTCACAACGATCGGTCCTGTGCTGTCTGCATCCAGCGGCTTCCCGCGACCTTCACCAGATCGTTGGTCCACCTTGTAGGGGGCCTGCCCACAGAGCGTCGTCCGGTACGCGGTCGCCATTCGAGAACCTTTCCACCCCAACGGCCACGATAGACATAGTTTATTCAAAAACGATTATTTTGAGTTAACACAAAAACAATAGTGATTTTAGCAGAGGAACCATCTTGTCAACATTATTCTAGACTGTTTGGATCTTTGTAATAACACTTTAAAGATTGAGCCAAGAACTTAGAAACGAGACTTCAAAACTAACTAAGCATAGTTTGCTGGGATCTTACTAAATACATTGATAAATTTGGAGAATTTGTCTGTGTTTATATTACCCTATATATTTAGGAATGCTGGGAAAATCTTGAAATGTCTTCTCTCTCTTTGGGTCCCTCAAGAAGTGTCAGACTTTTACTGTCTAAAACCTGCAATATGTTCCTTCAATTGCTCTTTGCGTTATCTCTTTCAATCAATAATACTGCAATATTTTATGGATCTACCTCTCATCATCATCATCATCAGCCTTTTTAATGTTCCCACTGCGGGGACACAGGCCTCCTCTCTAGGAGAGGAAATGGGCCATAATCCACCACGCGGGCCGAGTGCGGATTGGTGGATGTCACCCGTCTTCGAATTTTTGGTTCTAGGACATACCGGTTTCCTCACGATATTTTCCTTCATCGTTTTGAGAGCAGTGGCGATGAAATAAATTACACAAAGTAATGCGCCTGGCTGGGTTTGAGCCCGCGACCTACTACAGGTCGTACACCTACTCACATGTCGGGGCCGATACCACTCGGCCACCACTACTCTCAAAATGTTTTATAAAACTTTCAATATGTTTCTTCAATTGCTCTTTGCGTCATCTATTTCAATCAATAACACTGCAATATTTTATGGACCTCTACCTCTACATGACAATATCTTAAATGACTGTTTAATTGTTTAGTTACTGTAAAACTTGTATTCATATTATATGAGGCCCACTGTATCCATGATGTTATCTTATGAGTATACACGGATCTATCCATCACGTGACTTATACCTGCGCAGTATCGCTAGTTCAAGTTTAACATTGTGCATGTAGTTGTATCGAAGGAGAACTTTTATTATTGCAAAAGGAGCATGCGGTGCGGCTGCCCGCTACGTGTGCTCGTGCGGTGCGCCCGAATGGAAGGCTTTTGTATCGGACCGCACCAGCGCCCGCATAACGCAGCGTTAGCCCTCGCTGTCGCATTGTCGCGATATATCTACCTAAAGGTACACAACACGATACGGCACTCGACTGGGGTGGCATGTGCTCATTGGAAGAATCATATTATACGTAGCCCGGGCGGCTGTTTGTTTTCATCGGGAGAACTCGGGGTGAGCGGAGTGTAACAAATGTGTTTTTCGACTTGCAGACATAGAAGAATAGACTGAATGATGTTCTCAAAAAACTTTACTGTTCTGTAAGTAGAAATATTGTCTGTGCAGAAAATACTTGTCTCTTTTCTGCAAGCTTTTATGCAGCCTAATATGAGGATACAAAGTTAGCGAACTAGCAAACAGTAAAGTAACCCCAAGAGAACCAAGGTTATCGACATAACTCAAAGAATGGCCTATCTTAAGTGGTAGCGTACATTACACGCCGAATAGATGAGTGTCGGGCTGAAAAGTTTCAGAATGGCAACCGCATACCGGAAGACGCAGCGTTAGAAGGTCTTCAACAAGATAGACCGATCACCTATCCATATGTGGGTTACGGGAATCTAATCTGCCATGCAGACACTAAAACGCAGTAAAATAGCGTATTTTACAATACTTTTACTGCGTTTTAATATCTGCACGGTAGTAATGTATACAAGACGCACAGGACCGTTCGTTCTGAGACACTTAGGGAAGGCCTATATCCAACAATGGACGTCTTTCTTTCGCATTATTATTATTATTATTTTTTTACTATTACCTATTTAGTTGTTTTTTGTTTTTTATTGTATGCGCCATACTCTCGCGCAAATAAACGTTTTTTCTTTCTTTCTTTCTTTCTTCTTCTTCTTTCGGCTAAAATGATGATGAACAAACAAACGAAAGCTATCAAGTGAAAATCATCGTAAATGCACTCGCCTTCGAATAGAAACCCTGGATCCTAAAACGCAATGCAAGTAAGGAACTTAGGTGTAGTTTTAGTCAGCAAGTGTATCACGATCTGCCCCAGAACGGGAGTAATTGGATTATTTCCAATCACAAATATGTACATGAATCATGGATCAAAGATCACTCAGTCCATTCTCCATGTGTATGATTCCCACCGCTCTTAAACTCAATATCACCAATTTCCGTAAACAGAAAACTTTGGTTTCTTCGTAAATTCAGTTTCTAAGAACGCGAGTTTAAATGTGAAACGTAAATCTTTTTACTGCTGTAACCGCATTGGCTTAGAAATAAAAACAGATTGCTATCTAAGGCCCCTCGGTTACGGCGACTTTTTGTAGCGATGATGTGGCGCGTTTGCATCAATACAGACGCAATGCTGCAGCGCGTTCGCATCAATACCGACGCAATGCTGAAGCGCGTTCGCATCAATACAGACGCAATGCTGCAGCGCATTCGCATCAATACAGTCGCAATGCTGCAGCCCATTCGCATCAATACAGTCGCAATGCTGCAGCCCATTCGCATCAATACAGACGCAATGCTGCAGCGCATTCGCATCAATACAGACAGCGCTAGTAGCGATGCTGTCACGCGTTTCACGCGCGTGCTACAAAAAGTCGCAGCGACTAAAACTAAGGTTTTGTAGTACAATTACAAGCTCCTATACAATGCACGTTGAAATCTGATATAATCTATTCTGAATAAAATATTTCAATTTCTCGTCTATGGTGCCAGCTACAATAATACTCTAAGGCTAGGTTCAGACTGGTTCAGTATAATTAAAAATATAGAACCAATACCTTTAGTATTTTTAATGTAGTTAATATCAGTATTAATAATAAATCATTTATTATTATTTGTTTAATATAGTAGTGAAATTAAATCTAAATTAAAGTTCAGAGATTACTGTGCGGCTAGAAGTGTACAAATATTGTTGCATAAGAGAAAGAAAAAAATAAAGTTTAATAAAAACTAACACCCGACTACTTAAAAACACGCTCTAAAAAGTACGAAACAAGAAAACAAGAAAGCCGTGGTCGTATACCACTTTTTTAAATTTATTATTCTTATGGCATACGACCACGGCTTTCTGTTAGTCGGGTGTTAGTTTTTATTAAACTTTATTTTTATTTAACATATTTTGGAGTTCTAAATAGGTTAATCTTGGGTTCATTGATTTCTCAGCCCATAAATACAGGTAAAGTCACAAGCAAATGCTAGTAATATATATATATTCAAAATGTACAAGTAAAGCGCTTTCAAATGATACCAAACACGGCATATTTATCTTAACTTTATTTTTTTACTTCGTATGTTTTGTCCGCTAGAGGGCGCCACATTAGATTTTGTGAAATCCCATATAGCCTATAACCAACGGACAATTAAGACGCTTCTAATGATATGTCATTTGTCGAATTCTGATAAGTAGTTTAGAAGTTACGAGGGAACAGATGAACATCCATACCCACATACATACATACAGGTCAAAATCATAACCCTCCTTTTGCTTCGCCGTAGTCGGGTAAAAAGTACAATACTGATCGTGCGAGAAGAAAATTCGAATTATTTGCTAAGTGCGTCAAATTCAATTGAATGATGATAAATAAAAAGAAATTAAAATAAAAATCAATGTTACAATACAGAGTAACGACTATAAGAATTATTAATTGATTTACGAATTAAGTATATCAATCAAAAATAATTAGTCATATATTTCCATAATTACTATTAAACTCATCAAATAAAAATTACAAAACTCGTAAAATAAAAATTACACTTAAAAATCTTTTCTGATTATAAATAAATTAATCAGATTCTATGAGCAATGTATTTCCATGATATTAGACCGTAACGCGTGGTTAGTTAGACACATACATAGATATATTTATATGCTCACATATTTTTGAAGCCCTATAATTTTCCAGTTGTCAACGGCACGCACTGTTCCCACGCGCCTCAAAGAGTTGTCAGAAAAGGTCCCTAAAAAGGACCCTACAGATGGGTCGAAACTTACTAGGACCAAAGATTTCAGTCATAGAGAAAGGCTCTGGCCCTGGTATATAAGGCAATGTATGAAAGGGGTAGGTTGTTTAATCAATAACAGTCTGACACTGTTACCCTCTCCGCCCAAGGGATCGTCATTGGATGATTTTTACCTAAAAAAAGCGTTACGATATCAGCTGTGTTTTTCTATACTTTTCTTTTTGGAGTTTTTCATAATTTGTTACAAATACCTACTCATAGGATTGTTGAAAGGGTTACTCCGGACAAAAGGTTCTACATAAGGGTCAAGAAGAAATCATTACAAGTGGCATTCTTTATTCTCTAGTAGATGTTAGAGAACACACGCCTCCGCCGGGACCCGGAAAACGAGGTAGGCCTAAGAGGCGTTGGATCGACGTCGTAAGGGACGACATGCGTGCTAATGGGCTTGAGGCAAGGGACGCAAAAGACCGAGCGAAGTGGAGGCGTCTAGGAAGGAAAGCGGACCCCGGGCACCGAGGTGAAAGTCAAGGTAGCAACCGGGACGGGCGCTAGGTTGATGATGATGAGATGTTGGAGAACACACGATATTCTGTTGTTTTTAAGGTTCCATACCTCAAAAGAATAACAAAGGAACCCTTATAGATTCACTTTGTTGTCCGTTTGTCTCTCTGTCTGTCAAGACGCTTTATCTCAGGAAAGTGGGGAGGCGTCGATTTTATATTAAAACCATATATTCAATCGGCCATCCTTTGAAGCAGTGAAAAAATTAGACTTCTAAGCGAAAGAAAAAAAGGTACGGCAGTTCATCTATATATTCTAAATAATTATTTAAAAAGTGAAACTGACTGACTGTCATATCAACGCTCAGCTGAAACTACTGGGACTAGGAGCGTCAAATTTTGCCCAAGGCTTTCTTTTATGGCGTAAGCGACCACCAAGGAAGAAAAAATTCAATCACCGAAATTCATCCTCTAAGGGGATGAAAGGGGGGTCAAAAGTTTATATGGAGAAATGTACTTACACGCGGGTGATGCAGCGGGCAGAAAGTTAGACTCATAAGTATACACCGTTAAATCTTGATCGTTTTAATCCCTTGGAGGATCGATTCAGTACATGAAACACTATCGATTGGTAAAGTTAGAATAAAAAAACAAAGTACTTTTTTTTTAAACTCGAATTAATTTAGGCATGTTCTAAATTGATTTCTTTAAGTAAACGTCAGCTGAGCGAGTTCAATGACCTGTACCTGTAGGTAGTTAGTACGCAACGACCGACAACTACCTACAAGGTCAATGAATCGTTTACTTAAAGAAATTAATTTCGTAAATGCGTATATCAATAAGAGATTAAGAAAAAAAGTACGTTATTTTTTTATTTTATCTACACAAATCGATAGTGTTTCATGTACTGAATCGATCCTCCAAGGGATTAAAACGACTAAAATTTAACGGTGTATTTCGACACTATCATGAGAATCAAAATTCATAGGGCCCATTGACCCCTGGAAAAGCCTAATGATACTTTTTATGCCAAGAATATTTTCCCTTGGAATAATATTCTACTATTTCGCAGGTATAGTCGCTAGGTTCTTTCTGCTCGTGTACGATACGGACCATCCTGTACCGAGCTTTACGCCGCAACGTGCCGACCGAACTCTCAAGAGATCAATACTCACAAATATTATGAATGCAAAAGTTTGTTTGTCTCTGCCACGTTGAGTTCGAGTACTGAGCAGAATTCGTGAAATGCATAATGCAATCTATTCACAAGTTTTAATCCTAGATCAAGTAGTTTGCTAGGAATTAGGAACGCTGTAGTATTCATTATATAGAGTAGTTGTAGTTGCAATTTATTTTATTTATATTTCGTTTGCTAATCAGATTTTGAGGGGCCCCGGAAGTTGGGGCCACTGCCATTAGCTACGTTAATGTTGCCAAAATTGTTAACAGGCTGTCTCTTACTAGCGGCCCGTCCCAACTTTTCATGCGTGCAGTGGTGATATTAAATATATTATGCATATATTTTATACTAGTTTTTGCCCGCGGCTTCGCCCGCGTGCTATTGGGGTTGGGGTTTCCGGGAGAAAAAGTAGCCTATGTCCTATTCCGGATTGTATCCTAGGCTTGTGCCAAATTTCTTCCACTCTGTCCTGTCACCCGTCACGCTATCACTAACTCCTCTGTCTTCCATATCACTTCTCACACAATCCATCCATATCTTCTTTGGTCTCCCTCTCCCTCTCCATCCATCCACATTTATACTCATGGTTTTTTTTTGTAACATGCGTTTCATCCCTCCTTTTTACATGGCCATACCAAGACAAACGGTTCCCTTTCAACTTTTCAGTCACTTCTTCCTCTAATATAGGTATTATGTAGTGATATGCTCAAATAGCTAGAAATATGTAATCAAATAAAAAATCAAAAAAACAAACCAAGCAGCAAGCTAATGAAATTGAAACCATAAATTAATATTACATCATAAATTCAGTGTTTCCAATCATTTGAAAACACAGGTCCATTATTTCATAACGGTTGACTCCAAAATTAAGTTAATTAATACTTTAATGTCACTTTACAACTAATATCGTCTAGTTTACTAACTAAATTACATGGTAGAATATATTAATTTTACCAGAAAGGGCAATTTAATTACTTTTGTTTTATTGGGACTCCTAAACCTTGTTTTATAGGTTACTACTACTATCTGAAGTCTAAAGTAGTAAATGTAAGGGATTAGCTTACCCTTAGGTATATCGTAAAAAATAATCAAGAACATACTAACATAACACAACATGGCTAGAAAGCCGAAACGGCTAGAAAGCCGACATGGCTAGATGGCCGACATAGATAGTAAGCCGATATGGGTTTTTTTCATTAAATACAGACCTTCAGCTTCAGACGTGTTTTTTTTATTATTTTACTTTCCCTGGAAATCTCTTCCCGTTCTAAACATAATTTGGTAACGGCTAAAAAGGCGACATAGAGAGGAAAACAACATGGATAGAAAAGTGACATGGTAAGGAAGCCCACAAGGCTGAAGGTAGGCATAACTAAAAGTCTACTTGGCCAGAATCTGACATGGCTAGAAGATGAACGTGGCTAGATAAAAAGCGTCATTGGTAGAAAGCGACACGGTTAGGAAGCCTACATGGCTAGAATGTGGGCATAGCTAGAAAGCCGACACAGCTAAAAAACCGAATCGGCTAGAAAGAAGACATAGATAGAAAGCCAAAATGGCTTGAATAGTGACATAGCTAGAAAGCCGACACGGCTAGAAAGCCGGCATGGATTTCTAGTCGACGTAACCAGAAGTCGGCATGATAAATAAATATATGTCGGAGACGGCGTCTATTTGTTGACAACAAGACAAGGCACGCCATCTAGTGGCAACTAGAAGAACTAAACAAAGATGGCGCGCTTGACAGAGTCGGTGACGTTTCCGCTTTGCTGCGAGCTTGCGGAGGGGGGAACCCGCCCGGGGAGCGGACGGACACTCTTAGCCAAGCCGTCGCAGAGTCAAGACGTTCCGAAACTGTCCGTTTTGTTGTAAAGTGATAACAGTGCACTGTACCGAAATGTATTGAGAAGTAAACCGATTCAACTCCTACCCGTTGTTATTCATTGCACGATACCCACATACGCCCACACCTAGACACGAGCCGACATCAGAATTGGGATTCAATCGTGCAAATGAATCGAAAAGCTATGTGAGCAATAATTACGCAACACTGAAGAAATTGGCGAGAACAAAGACAGTTGGCGGTTATTATTCAAAATTCGAAAATGAAGACTCGGATCGAAGCATGGACTTGAATGGTTTGATTAGGTTTTTACTGGGGTTTTCCCTAATCCTGAGCAACGAATGTTGGACCATGGTGACGTTGTGCCCCCAGAGCGCAAACTACAACGTTCTACCCAGATTGTGAATCTACCCAAATTCGACCCGGAGAGACGAGAGCAAATCAGAAATCACTACGAGAAAATTGAACATAGGCAAGCTGAAAACAAGAATATCCAGGCCTCAAGACCCCCGGCAAAAAGGTAGCAAGATTGGTCTGGATTGGTTTTGGAGAGCTGACCCCTGAGAGAAGCGGCGCGGTGGTGTCGGTGCCGTTGTGACAGCGAGCGATGATGAGTTGACGTCGTGGTCGCCGATCTTTCATCAGAAAAAGGTCAGGTATTCTCATTCCACTTTTATTCTAAAGTTGAGTTCTCATTCGTCAAAGATTTTTTTATGGTGGGTGAAAATCATCCAATGACGAAACCCGCTCTTGGGCGGAGCGGAAGACAGTGTAGGTTGTCAGTAAATTTTGGGGTAGATTTAAAGTAAAAGCTTACATTGACAAGCGTAGGTGACATAATATGACGGTACTCGGTACAGATCATTACTTGTGTGGTTGAAATTGATAATAGGGGCTAAATCGCGATTTTATTACGCGACCAACATCTATTTGCGAAATTAAATCTTAGGCCGTGAAATTTTGTTGCAAAGATTCAGTTGAATTAGTGACCGTGTCGCAGTTTTTGAAAATTGCTTAGGTCCTTGGCGTAAATAATTGTAATTACAAAGTACCCTCAGTAGATCCGATAATAAGTTTCGATTTTTTTATGACGGTGACAGTTCTCCGAAATAATGTTGACGTTGTTGACTTCGACGTGACCTAGATTATTTCTTTGTCGTTTCGTTAATAATTGTGGACTATTTAACTATCGGTATGCTACAAACGCGTGATCTAAATCGTTCGATTAATTTTTGACTGTATAAAGATGACAATAATAGTTTGGCGCGTATGAATTAAAAAAAAATTCGTAAGCGGGTAAATGAATTATTGTACCACCGTTTAATTCAATGTTTGCTAGTTCAAGTTTTTTTAGTTAAGAAATCCAACGTGTCAAATTAAATGTGCAGAGACAATCGAAGACTAAATAACAATACCGTGCCGAGACGTTATTTGTTGTTTTTTTAATCTCAGATTAAATATCAGTTACACGACCTAGGGTAGTGATTGTAGTATTTTCAATTATCTATTCCCAATGTTTGATTAAATTAAAGAGTATTGGTTTTAATGATACAGTAGTTTTGAGAACGTCGACTAAAGCCGGAATAACGTTACATTTGAAAGTGTTAGACCTTAGGTGATGAACAAAGATTCAAATGTGGTATGCAAGTGACTCAGATTATGTGCATTCCAATGTTGTTTGTGGCTGCGAGCCTGAGTGTTACTTGAGCTCTGTGGCCAACGCCAGCATGGCAATGTAAGTAATCGCTAAAGGTGCTAAATAGAGGCGATGTGATGTGTTGAGGACGGGTACCGGAGGGAGGTCCCGTTCGATTGCCGGATGGAGGCAATGTGTGTGTTAAGGACGGGTACCGGAGGGAGGTCCCGTTCGATTGCCGGATGGAGGCAATGTGTGTGTAGAGATCGGGTACCGGAGGGAGGTCCCGATGGATTGCCGGATGGAGGCAATGTGTGTGTTGAGGACGGGTACCGGAGGGAGGTCCCGTTCGATTGCCGGATGGAGGCAATGTGTGTGTAGAGATCGGGTACCGGAGGGAGGTCCCGATGGATTGCCGGATGGAGGCAATGTGTGTGTTGAGGACGGGTACCGGAGGGAGGTCCCGTTGGATTGCCGGATGGAGGCAATGTGTGTGTAGAGATCGGGTACCGGAGGGAGGTCCCGTTCGATTGCCGAAGTTGGGTACCAAACAGAGCATTGCATACTAGATTTGGTCGGAATGTTTCATGAATTGATTTAAACGTCGTGAGAGAATATGCATTACGCAATAAATACCGTGCAGTACCCTATTAAAAGTGTACGAGGAGAGAAAACCAAAATACCCAGGAACAAAATAAAAAAAAAAAAGACAATAAAAAAAAAACGCGTTTGAAGTAGGAGGTAGAAGAAAATCAGAGCTTATAAAATAGACGTACAATAAAGTAGTTGAGATAATGAGATAATTAAGTTTACAATATGATCGGACATTTGATATGTAGGCGTATCTTAATAGAAAACAGTAGTTGGTGGTCATATTGTAGGAAACCATTAAGTCGTTAGAGACTTGGCGATCCCGGAGGGATGCGCAGGTATGGAAAAGTGACTAGAGGTTACTGGGCTATGAGTAGCCAGAGGTCGTAACGTACAGCTTAATGATTAGTGTTTTGGATTAGTTTGATTAGTTGTGTGTACTGTGAAGGTATCACGACAGGTTAAGAAAGAAGCCAGAAAGTCATGTACCAGCCGAAGTACATGGTGATAGTAGTGGTAGCCTATGTTGTGGGGAACACGCAAGTAGGCGATGCGCGTTAAGCTTTGACGGAAGTCGGTGACTAGCCTACCCAATGTGATCCACAGGTGGTGGATGCACATGTGGGAAGGCAATTGTGATTGCAGTTCGGCAATGAGTGCCGTGGCGTTAGTGGCTTGCTTGTGGGGGTTCCTAAGGCTTTAAGATGAGAACAATGAACGTTGGTACATGACTGGATGACAATTTCTATTATCCAAAATTATGATTTGGTTTGTTGAGTAAAGTTTTGTTATCACATTGAGCGATGGACTTCGTGTTGCGGGTTCGATTCCCGCTCGAAGCAGACATTTGTGTGGCCTGTAAATGGTCGCTCATAGTCAAGATGTGAATTGTTAATTTTGTGTGAGTGACACTTAAACTCAAACTCGCGTGTTTGGGAATGCACTCGCGATGCAAGAGTGATTCCTAGTGTTTGTCAGGAGTGACCGAGCTATATGATACTGCGAGATGTGTTTTGTTTCAGAGTAACACAGCGATGGATGACTAGTTCGAATATTTCATCAGTGGACATCTTCCAGCTGAGGTGGCGATGACGACTAACACACGAGGACGTGTGTCTCGCAGGATGGCCGTGTCGGAGACGGCGTCTATTTGTTGACAACAAGACAAGGCACGCCATCTAGTGGCAACTAGAAGAACTAAACAAAGATGGCGCGCTTGACAGAGTCGGTGACGTTTCCGCTTTGCTGCGAGCTTGCGGAGGGGGGAACCCGCCCGGGGAGCGGACGGACACTCTTAGCCAAGCCGTCGCAGAGTCAAGACGTTCCGAAACTGTCCGTTTTGTTGTAAAGTGATAACAGTGCACTGTACCGAAATGTATTGAGAAGTAAACCGATTCAACTCCTACCCGTTGTTATTCATTGCACGATACCCACATACGCCCACACCTAGACACGAGCCGACATATATAAAAACAATACGTAATGGCACCTTAGGAACATGAAACAAAGACTATAAGATGATGACTTACAAATTTCAACACAACTTATTTATACTGTACAAATACACGACCAAAAACGACCTCTAAAGTACGGTCTGTCAAACAATCAATACATAAGCGATCACGACAATAGAAACATAACAACTTTACTTACTAAAAACTGTTTGTCTCACTGAAAACTTAGGTAGTAGTCTACTAGACATCGTCTAGTTAGTTATTTTCGACTTTAAGTCTTTGAAATACAGTTCATAATTGTGTGCAAGTTTAGATTAATAACTCTTAATAAGAGTTCTTGTTGTGAAACTATAATAGCGATTGTAAAGCTATGAAAATTTCCACTGTACAGTGTTCAATCAATTAATTTGATACGGTATTCAATAACTACATAGGTTTTAAAATGTAACTACGTTTATATAATACGTTTTTAATTGTTATTGTCACATTATATTAATATCGAAGCTTATGATGAGAAAGAAAGAAAAGCTTTCTCATAATAGGCCAAAAAAAGAGATGTTTTTTAAATCCTTTGTAATTTCCTTCTTTTATTACTCACCAGAGGGAGATTTGTAAAACAACACAATACCAATTACAAAAAGTTATTTTGATTAGAACCCTAATTTCTTTCTAAAATAAAAATAGCCAAATTCATTCTTTATAACTATTATACTTAGCCATGAAAGCTCATGTCAAAATTAGGTCAGCCATTTCGGAGATTAGCAGGAATAAACAGAAAGATAACAACAAATTTTAAAAATTGAATTGGTGTTTTATCTCTTTAAGTTTCATAAGCAAACACTATAATATCGTATTTATAGAAAAAAAAAAACAAAAACTATACTTTTTGTTTTTTTTTCTATAAATACGATTTCTTTCTTTTTTGCTTTTTTTTTTGGTGGGAAAACCAACCATCCAAGGGCATCTCTATAGATGTCATCTCCGCACCCTTGGGTGGGGCGAGAGATAGTGCCAGACTTTTACGGACTAAAAGTCGGCGTACGCGCTGTCCAGGTCCTCGGGTGACGTTTTCACATTGCCCCATGGACCCAGTAGGTTCCTATCAGCTGGACCCCTACGGTTCGGCTTGGACACTTGGCTTTTTTCCATCTATTTTACCGGTCACAATCTGCCTTTCGAGGTGGCCACCGTCTTTCTTTGAGACACTCGGACGAAAATCGCGAGAAGATTTTATGACCCACACCCGCACATCATCATCCTTATTAATGTCCCCATTGCTGGTGCACAGGCCTCTTCTCTAGGAGAGAGAATGGGCCATAATCAACCACGCGTGCCCAGAGCAAATTTGTGAATGTCTTCGAATTTTCTGTTCTAGGACATGCCGGTTTCGTCACGATGTTTTCCTTCATCGTTTTGAGAGCAGTGATGATGAAATAACATTACACAAAGTAATGCGCCTGGCTGGGTTTGAACTCGCGACCTACAACTCGTAAGTCCGGGCCTTTACCATTTGGCCACCACACACGCGCAGTCTGGAATAAATTATACTTTATTACCAATACTCTCCATGTTATTGTAGAGTTCGTTCACAATGCTGCAGAGAATTCTGCATCTCGGAGATTGGCTTGAATACAATATGCTGTAGAAATGCTTGTTTGGTTTGATTTGGTTGTAAGATGAATTTAAATTCATTTCTGTTAAAGAATCCTAACCAGTTTTAACTACTTAGTCAATGTTATCTTTCTAAGGTCCGTACCTCAAAATAAAAATACGGAACCTTTATAGGATCATATTTTTGTCTGTCTGTCTTTCAAGAGCCTTTATCTCGAGAACGCGTGGCGGTATCGAGTTAAAATTAAAACTATATACTTAAATTTGCGTTTCCTTGAAGCCGTCAGGAAATCAAACTTCTAAGTTAACAGAAAAAAAAGATACAGTCGCTTATGTCGCAAAAAAGTTTATTTCGATTTGCTTGTTATATAATCCACAAGGCGACGGACATAGTGACAGATAGTGTTTTAGGGTTTCGTAGTCAACAAGCCTTATAAAAAAATACGTTCTAAACTAATTTTGTAATTTAACCGTACATGCAAGCATTTTGTTTACGTATTTTATTATCCTGAGCGCATCTTCTTTCAAATAAAAATACAAAAAGATTAAAATCGGTTCACGCAATCCAAAATTACCACCAGGTACACCGCCATCTCTCGGGAAATTGGGTTACTAATTTATGCAAGGGCTACTGGGTTCTGAGAAATTTGTGACGGACGGGAAACTACGGAACCCTACATTGAGCGTGGCCCAACACGCTCTTGGCCGGTTTATTTTAAGTATTTGGTTTGAAATGTCATTTTAGAAAGTATAAATTATTAATACGAAATGTTTGATTCCACCTTCCGTTGTTTGATTTCTTTGGAAACACATCCCAGAAACAGAAGCCTATGAAACTCCTTCATACTTCAAATAAAAATATACTTATTCGTAATCTCTAAATCCCGACCAACAATCCTGAAAGTTTCAAACGTGAGCCATTTACAATTCATGCTCCTGTTAGTAAAGTTGAAAACATAACTTTGGATTTATTTATTCAGAAGATTCAAATTGTTTTCGGACAGCTAACTTAATAGAAAAAACTACAAAAAAACGTAGACTTGACTGAAAATCTTTCGGAGCTTTTATTTATTTATTTAAACTTTATGTACAACTAGCTGGTACCCGCGACTTCGTCTGCGTCCTTTTTTTCGCAATAAAAGGTAGCCTATGTCCTTTCTCAGGGTCTAAAGATTGTCTGTGCCAAATTTCATCAAAACCGTTAGAGAGGTTTAAGCGGGAAAGCGTAACAGACAGACAGACAGAGTTACTTTCGCATTTACAATATTAGTATGGATAATGGTAGTTACAAAGACAGACTGAAGGCTCACTAAGGCACCTTCTGATTCTTGTCTTTTATGTGATTTTATGAGGTTCTAGACGACATTAAATGCTCTTCTAGCCGTGCGAAGCCTAAGCAAGTGCCAAGTCTTAAATAAAGAAAGAAAGATGTCACATTTATTTTGCAGGCAATGAACACACAATTTAAAAAATAAATGCCTACATACTCGTAGCAGTCACAGACTGGAATCAAAATAAATTCAGCGAAAACGCTACACACCCCTCAATAAACACAATATTCAGTCAGCATTTTATTATAAACTAGCTTTTGTCAGCGGCTTCGCCCGCGTACATAAAATATAGCCTATGTCACTCAGGAGTAAAACAGCTTTCTATTGTTGCTAAAATTTTTCCAATCGGACCAGTAGTTCCAGAGATTACCTCCTACAAACAAAAAAACATAAAAACAAAAAAGCAAACTTTACCTCTTTATTATATTAGTGTAGATTTTAAATTTACTTGAACGTACAATTCGCAGCAATTAATTCCAGAAATTCATACGGTTTCTATATTTAATTTTCTTAAAGGTCTTTCCACCAATAAACTGAAAGCAAACGATATCTTCGTACTGTAACTTATCCATTGCCGCTTTAAAACTATATCGTCTGCAAACATTGCTTTGTCAAGCAGTAATGGATTAGCAACTTTACGATAGAGTAACATATAAGGTTGTAATAAAATTAAATGGGTTATACTTAACTTATGTCGTTCTCAACGTGACTTGGTGTATAATAAGAATTCTGTATGAAGGCCGTGGGTTCTAGAGCCACTTTAAAATTAAATTTTCCTTTCAGTAGACTGCCAAGATGTCGTTGAGACGGGATGAAGTGCAGGCTGCTGATCCTAAGAACACACAATATCTATAACATAAAAATGAATCGCCGAATGTCTTGGTAAGTGTAAATGTCTAGAACAGTTGAACCGATTTCGCTAATTTTTTTTTTACGGACGTCTACACCCTTTAAAGAACCTACCTGCCAACATTTAAGTTTGTAGGTGTTATAGTTTCTGTGATTTCGTGATTAAACAGTGAGTGGTATTTCGCTTTTGTACTCATATGTATTTAGATTAATATCTTGGGCAAATATCTGCTAGAGCTGCGGGAATTTTGAGAGGAATACAGTGGTCTTGAAATGTAAATGTCAACTGAAGGACACAGGTAAATTAAATAGTTCAAGCTTTTATACTCCATCCTAAGGTTGTCTGGTAGATATCGCTGTCTGCGATAACACCGCCTTTGTAAAAGGTCAACCATTCATATAAGTTTTTGTGAAATTGTTACTTTTTTGGTGTACAATAAAGTATTATCCTATTCTATTCAAAACAGAAGTGACATTGGAGCTTTTCAGAGAATTATTATAGGTAATTTATCTAGTCCTACTTCGGAAGTGGCCAATGAGCTTTATACATTGTGTATGCAATAGATAAGAGAGCTTTAGTTTAGTATCTAGTGTAAGACACAAGTGTAAGTTATAATGAAGCTGTCGAATTACGACTAAAACCTTAATAACAAATAAAAGAAAAAAAATCGAATCATATCCGATTAGGTATATGACCGCTTAATTATGTGTTTACAAATTTTTGACCATTTATATTTAATCATTACAACATAGTTTAATCATTAGTATAATTTAGTTATAACAAACGGGTTTAACCGTCAAGTAGACAAGTTCTAGAATTAAAAATTCAGAACATTAATATTATAATCTATACCTATTTTCTGTAATATTTCCAACGTCTATTTTTTTAATATAAAAGTCCTTAGATGATAGTAAGTAGACCTGTAGAATGAAGCGAGAGAACGTGGCCATCTTTAACTCCTGGAACGCCGATTGTACATACCTACGTCTGTACAACTTTAATGACCTTGAAAAATTCTTAATTGTTCTTTTTTCACACATTTTACGAAATTTATTTGACCGTAAATTTTGGTTTTTATATTTTGTCTTTTCCTAGAAAAATTCAATGTGTTTTATTTTACTTTATTTTTGGTAATTTGATTATTTTAAAAAATGGCAGAACGACCTGGATGCCTTTCTAGGAATTGGCAAGACGTGGCTCAAGACCGAGGACACGGGAAGGAATGGAGGGAGCCCTTGCCCAGCAGTGGGACAGTATGGGCTAGAAAAAAAAATACTATTTCGGAGCCGCGAAGTTGACATAGTCCCGGGCATCAAGGAGTTCATACAAAATACTCAGTGACTACAATCGGCTCTTAACTTTTAGTTAATTCATATTTTCAATTAGCCCGATTCGAGCAATAGTGCTAATTGATGCTGGCACCTTTTTTCTATCTAAATTCACAGACACATCACATCCATTTTTAACGTGTAGATACATCCTCACCTAAATGGATACTTACAAAATTAATAATGCAACCACGGCTTTGTAAATTGATAGATAGCTTTAGTGATCTTGTTGATAGAATAGAATAAAATAATACTTTATTGTACACCAAAAAAGTAACAATTTTATAGAAACTTATATGAATGGGTACAAAGGCGGTTGATGTGCATTTTGAATCATTTGGCAGTTCTACAGAATAACTAGTAAATGTATTTTTACTAATTAAATTAAAAACTTAGACAGTAAACAACATTATATGCAGAAGAAGGCCAATTACAAAATACTTATATAAGTATATAAAAAAAAAAAAATAATTAAACTTATAAATAATTTTACTAATGCAATTTTGAATTCTATGTTTTTTTTTTTATTTTATATTTATTAATTTTACGTCCGGCTTGTTTATATTCATGCAGTAGAAACCTATGAGTAATAGTAACATTAATCAAATTACGTATATTACCTAGATTGGTACTGTTTTGCGATCAGATAGAGAATTAATTCATTAGGCCCCTAGAGGACACCGGTGTCGGACAACCTATTGTCTTTTAATTGTGCAGTAGTGGTAGTATGGAAAGTCAAAGTTCACGTAAAATAGCAGATTTTCAGAGGTCCTTACTGGATTACTCTTACACTTTACGTTTTGGTTTCTATAGAAGCCTAGACAATATCCACAAGTTATCTATGTACCCAAAATATTTTAAGAAGGATGTGTAATAACATCACAATCACGTAAGAGCGGTTGTATGAAAGTGTACGTCGGGTTGGCCGCTCTTAATTCATTAGGCCCCTAGAGGACACCGGTGTACGGACACCTATTGTCTTTTTGTCTCTGCAGTAGTGGAAAGGTTAAAACTAAAACTAACTCTTAATCAGCTTGAAAAGCCTTTTTTAATTTCACAAGTAGGTGGAAAATCCTTTTTTAATTTCACAAGTAGGTTAAAAAACAGTTTCATTCAATTTCAGTCGAGTTAGGATTTAACATGTTAAAGCAATTCAGTCCTACTTTTTAATATAAAAGAACTTTTTCCTATAATGAGACAGTTATAAGCCGAGTTTATTCTTTAATTATTCCCAGCGGTAACTGTGAACTTTTCCACTAACATTAATTATGAAGGTAGACACTCAAAGTTCAGCCTTTGATCTTACGTTTCACTAAAAAGAACAACCTTTGTATAGTCAACCGGATTTCTAATTAGTAAATCTCGTGAAGGGCGGCAATAGGATTATTCTTGAAAGGTGGCGTAGCTCGGCGTGGGTGAGACGCCCTCGTACCCAAAGCGGACTCGAGTAAGAACCTATTGAATATCGTAATTAGAGACAAAATAGAAAGACTATAGGTGTGCGAACTCCGGCGTTCACTTGGCTCAAGAGTTTAAATTAATTTAATTTATTTAATCGAAGGAGAACCAACAGCTATAACTAAAGATAATTTAAAATTAAAAATCTCTGATAATAAGCTATTCATTAAGCTCCAAGAGGACACCAGTGGCCGCAAACTCGGTCCACACTGCAAACCAGCGTCGTGGATTCGTCGCACTATGTGTGTGTCCTCGGCTTTATGCTGAGTGATGGGCCGTTTTGTGCTTATAGTTTTTATAGTTTTACTTATTAATTTTTTTTTTTCGTTGTTTTCGTTTTTTATTTTATTCTTTCTTTTTCTATTGTCTAATTTTGTCTGTAATTACACTAGTCGAAAAGTTAAAAAATATATATTTTTTGGTATGCCTAAGCGGGTTCTTATACCTGAAAGTATAAGAACCCGCATAGCTCTCTCTCTCTCATTGTCTATTGATCACTTTTTTATCTGATGGTAAGCGACGATGTAGTTAGTCAACGCTGGGTTATTACAATGGCTGTCTCTTTTCGATTTGTGAAAGAAAAACCGAGCCAGTGCGATTTGGACTTACGTACTGGGTGTCCCGTAAAAACCTACAATTTACCGAATCGAAAAAAAAAGGCTCGCTAACTTGGATGTTTGATTTTTTCATGGTTTCAACAGACTGCAGAGCTGAATATACGGGTTTAATTCCAAGTTGATAGTGTTTTCGAAATAAAAGGTCTTGACAGACAGACAGACGAAAAAAGAAAGTGATTCTATAGGAGTTCTGTTTTTTCCTTTTGAGGTCCGGAACCTTAAAAAGCGTCGCTGATACGCTTTTTCTCAAGGCTAAACTAGTCCATGTTACGCATCTGTGAAAGCGACAGCCTCTAATCTACTAATTTGTCTATACATAATATAGCTATGGATTAAAGTTTCCCGACAGATTAACTAAAAGGTCAAGACAGATTAAGATGGTCAACATAATACAATATAACAGCTTAAGAGCGACCGACCCGTGATACGATACGCCGTACAATCCCTCTTACGTGATTATATGACGTGGATATCTTGTGGATGTTATCTAGATTTGTATTGAAATAGCAAAATTAAAAATCACCGATAATATGCTATTTGTGTGAACTTCATAATGTACTCATAAATAAATAAAATATTAATGTTCCCATACCTGGGACAAGGCAAACAACTTTTACTATGGGACCAAACCAGAAATCGAAAAAAAAGCAAGATCAGTACATTTTTACCAGTTATGGGAATATAAATTGTTGAAATAAGAACAAAGGTGATTATAGACTTTAATTTAATTTAATGTAGGTACTGACCAACAGATTTTTTTTTGCGATTTCAGGTTTAATCCCGTAGGTAGTAAAAGTTATTTGTTATCATGAATTCCGGGTAAAATAGGGTGAATGGAAACAAAATTTAAAATTATTACCTACTTTGATTTCATATTTTTAGTTTGAAAAAAAAAATATAGAATTTATAAAAATATTTAAATGCTGCAAACAAATTTTGAATAACTTTAAAAAGAAAACAACCAAATGTTGTTTCTTCACCCCCGATTGGTTTCTATTCACCCCATTTTACGGTACATTCACGTATTTAAGTATCGGTCACTAATTTACCAGTCACCCATGTCCTATAATATAATACTAGCGACCCGCCCCAACTTCGCACGGATACTGATATTGAATATATTATGCATGTATTATACACATAAACCTTTCTCTTGAATCATTCTATCTATTAAAAAAAAACCGCATCAAAATCAGTTGCGTACTTTTAAAGATCTAAGCATACATAGGGACAGCGGTAAGCAACTTTGTTTTATACTTTGTAATGATGGTATGTAGAGAAAACCGAAGCAAAGTAAGATAATCTTCTGTTATTGTTTTGAAAGCCCCGTTCAAAATGACTGAATAATTTACGTTCTCTTACTGAATTAGCCTCAATCTGCGTCCCCGACGCCGGCAAGCAAGACAAGCTAACTAGAACACGAGTACGAAGTCATCTCACTTGTAAAATAAAAGGAATAATACTGTGTTACTCAGACGAGAACAAGGTTCTTTTCTTTTTCTTTGTAAATAAATGAGTAGGGTCGCCAAACTTTTCAGATTTCAGTTAAAAACGGCAATATTGGATGTTTGTTCCCGCAGGTGGCCATTGGGTTTTTTAGGGTTCCATAATCAACAAGGAACCTTTATAGTTTAGTCAAGTCTGTCTGTCTGTCGTAAGAAAGCTGAAATTTGGTAACAATATGTATATCAATCACGCCGATAAAGTGCCTTTCTAGGGAAAATATTTTGAACTTAATAGGATGAACAGTTTTTGAAAAATTAAAAAAGCTTTTCGAACTAATTTTGTAATTTAACTGAACCTGCAAGCATATTTTTAACTTGGTTTATATATTTATTATCCTGAGCGTATGTTCTTTCAAACAAAAATACAAAAAGATTAAAATCGGTTCACGTAATACCATTTCTTATTAGCCCTCATACCGGGATCGGATCTTTCAGAAACCGGACTGGGACCCCAGTAGGTTTCTTCTTTCTTTTCTTTTCTTTCATTTGTTGACTGTCATTACGGGTGCCCAAAACTAGTTAAAAGTAAAGTAAAGTAAAAAACCAGACAAGTGCGAAAACTCGCGAACTGAGGGTTCCGTGCCAATCAATTTGTGTAAATAAATAATCAAATTCCCGAATCAAGGCGTGAAGACTTTTTCGAATCGAAAAACAATGTGACGTAATCGATAATTTTCTTTTTTTTTCTATTATATGTTATACTGTAGATAAAGCTTTGCTTCATGCCAAGAAGTACCCGTGAATTTTGATTCCCTAGAGAGTGTCGAAATGAACGTCTTTGGCGACATAAACATCCATATCATTTTTCCGTTGACTTGGAAGTTTGAAATTTTTACAAATTCAAAGGACCGCAAACTTTAGTTTATTGTATAGAATTTCAATTGGTACCTTCACTTGTTGCTAAGATAAAGGAGCTTGACAGACACACGAACAATAAAGAGATCTTGTAAGGGTTCCGTTATTTCCTTTTGAGGTCCGGAACCCTATACATTTTAGCCTTATAGACACCTAAATAATATTGTACAGGATTAATATTTATAGAATAGAACTTCAATGGAACACCAAACTAGTAACATTATTTTACAATTAATAGCAATCTTAAAACATTATAGCTATTGAGATAACATTTGGATAAACCGGCCTAGTGCGAGTCGGGCCACGCTCAGTCGATTAAAGTGCCTGTTAATATGACAATAAAATTAGTAAATAAAAAATCGCCCAAGAGCGCGTCGGAACACGCTCAGTGTAGGGTTCCGTAGTTTCCCGTCCGTCACAAATTTCTCACAATTTAACAGAACCCAGTAGCCCAGGTATTAGTAACAGGTTATTAGTTAACAGGTAATTAGTAACCCGAATTCCCGAGAGATGGCGCTGTAGTTGTGGTAATTTTGAATTGCGTATACCGATTTTATTTGAAAGAAGATACGCTCAGGATAATAAATATGTAAACTATGCTCTAAGGAGGTACCCTAATAAAATATTTTTGACCGCTTTTTGTTTTTGCACTTTGTCAGCGTAGTTGATATACATATTGATGGACTTCGCGAAACTATAAAGGTTCCTTGTTGACTACGGAACCCTAAAACTATAGATTAATTTGAAGTAGGCAAGGCCGGTATTAGATTTATGGAGATTAAATAACTTTATTGTAACCAAAAAGTAACAGAACTTATACAAAAACTTATATCTACTTATGGATACAATAATGGCGGTCTACGGCGGACAAGCGGCGGTATTACGGGAGTTAAATAATTAAAATGTATATCTTCCTCTCTAGATGATAATTCAGGTCGACCTTGAGCCACATTGAGTGTTACACCCTAAAGTACTTTACGTAGTTATTCCAGTTTCACGCCTTTGTTATGTGGAAGTCGTGTACGCGTTGAGCCGATTTCCATTAAAATTTGCATACATTTTGAATACACGTATATAATTTATATATGTTACTGTTAAAGCTCAAACTACGGTTAATCGGGTAAATCTTAAGATTTACTGGAAAATCTTAAGATTAAGGAAGGATTGGTAAAGGAAGGGTTGGTAAATGTAAGTATGTATTATAGTGGGTCGATTTTTTCGGAATTATATTGTTATGTATTCTTGCTTATAATGAACTAGCTTTTGTCAGCAGCTTCGCCCGCGTACATAAAATATAGCCTATGTCACTCAGGAGTAAAGCAGCTTTCTGTTGTTGCTGAAATTTTTCCAATCGGACCAGTAGTTCCAGAGATTACCCCCTACAAACAAAAAAACAAACTAACAAAAAAACAAACTTTACCTCTTTATTATATAAGTGTAGATAAACTCAAAAACTACTAAACTTTTAAAACAAAATAAACTGTGTTTTTATACCTTTAAAAAAATACAAATGATTACATGTGTCAGTGAAGCAGAAATGAAGATATAATTTATTGCAATATCTTTTCAGTAATTTACACATGGCATATTTTTCATGCGTGTTTGCAATAGAAATACAGTATACTATAGCATATATGTAGTTTTAGCAGGCTTATAAATGACCCTCAATCTACGTGCTTCGCCCTACATAATAAAAAAATGTAGCCAACTAAAACTTGAATACTATAAATCACATAATTCAAGTGCTCGCAAGCAGCCATCTAAACGAACGATCAACAAGCCACTGGACTCAGCTATTCTTGTTGAAGTGCCCCGGACAACTCTCGGACAGTCTCTCCAAGAACCGGACAGTGGACATCCCCTAACGAAGACTTCAGTTTGCAGCGAAGCGAACAATGCCTCAAGTACTCTTTCAAAACTTCTTTTTTTATACTAAAAGTATATCTTTTATACAGTTAGAGTACTTATTAAAGAAAAAGAGTAATGTCATTTTAATTTGATTTATTTTTAACTAGGGACCCGCCCCAGCTTCGCCCGGATGCAGTGTAGTATACATATAAACCTCCCTTCCTTTTTTATGTGTAATTTTGTGCCAATTTAACTATTTTGTGTGTTTATGATAAATATAAGATTATAGATTTTAAGGCAGCAAGATTATTACAGTCAGTAGCTAACTGAGCTTTTACCTCGTAGATTAAATCTCTCTTAAAGTTAAAAGGACAAATATTGGTATTTTGTTTTAAGATCATTCTTTGGATATGAAATGTATATTATGTGGTTGTACTTACTATAAATAAACAAAAAAGAATCTATCTTATTTTGTCCTACTGATGGGAAAAGGCTTCCCTCTACCTTTCCCACACAATTCTGTCTGAGTTCACTCCGCCATCTTCCCTGCTGTATGTTTGATATTATCTGGCATTTAATGGGATCTATACTTTGCCTGTTTTTGCGCACTTCTTGCATACTCTTGCCCTAGACACTGCCATAGGTAGCACCCCGCGTGGCGGAAGCCGCAGGCCTACTGCAAATCGTAGGCGATTAGCAACAAGAAGCTCACTGTTCCGCCGTCCAGGAACCGAACGGAAGTCGTCGATGGCATGAAATGTTCCACGCGCAACTCAAAGGGATGGTCTTCAAAATCGTGGGGCTACTGGGATTTCCGAACATAACTACTGTATCAGCAAACCGAAGGTGGGTGTTGAACCTGCTATTGACATATTGATGTCTTGACATATTGTGCCCTGCCTTCTCCATTCCAGAACAATTCCCACCAAGGACAAATGATTAAGCTCTTCACACAAACATTCCCTGTTAACAGTCCTTGTTGGGAATGGGAAACCCACGACCTCTGGAATAGCAGTCAGAACCACTAACCACTAAACCAACACGCCAGTCGAATAAAAAATATATTTTATTTAACACGTTTAGACACACAATGCAAAAATAATATGTAGAAACATAGAAAGTACAGTTTCAGAGAAATGGCGTCTCCTAGCCTCAAACCCCGCTGCTAGACGATAGGTTTCGAGGTCTGATCTAGATCGAAAATAAAATCGCTAAACGATGAAAATACCTACTGTTGTCGCAACTGTTTTGTCAACAAATTATCTCGCGTGTGCCAAGAATCTCAAATTATTTTATTTAAATTGTTGCGAATTAATTAGTTCAAACTAGCGATCCAATTTGGCTCCGCACAGGTGTAATTTTTAACTTTCTCGGTGGATTTTTCAATAGAAATCTTTTTATATATAAAAATGAATAAACTGTTTGTTAGTCTTGCTAAAGCTCGACAACGGCTATACCCTTTGACCAATTTGGATCTTGTCAATATTTGTAAAAGTTCAGGGAAGACTAATAAGTTTAATTTTCGCACCGTTTAAGTTAAATTATCCTTATTAGGCGGTTTTCAGAAATAAATTTAAAGAATTCGATATACTGACTCTGCCTTATCTTTATTCTTTAAAAAGTATCTTATACGTTCCTAAAAACTTAGGAGTTTTTTTTAAATAAGAAGCGATCTTCATAACAAAAAATATACGTAGTAAACATGAAATTATACTACCCAAATGGAGATTAGCTAAAACCAGCAAGGCATTCTTAGTAAACATAGCGAGGGAAAATTCAAAACTCATACTAATCGTGTCCTAACCAAAAAAGCATATTAAAAGGTTAGTGACTATGTCGAAGACACGCTTGTTTGGCAATGACTGCACCTGTAATTGTGGCCCCTGGTAACATTAATATTATGTAGGTATATCTATTAACTGCTACATCTTTGTTTGATATGTATTTATTTACTTTTTTATTGACACATTGCTTTTGCAATATTTTTAATATTATTTAGACCTATATAATATTATTTTGTTATATCAATAATATTTATCAATTTCTTAAACTTTATGCACATAACACTGTGCATTGCAAAGGCTGACTTAATGTCATTGCATTTTCTACCAGTCGACTTTAGGGTGGCGCAGAAACATGACATGGTAGGTGTAATAAAAAAAAAACAGAACCGCATAAAAGAAACAAATATATACATACTTAGGTACATACATTTAATTAAACAAAGTTATTGTGAAAATACAAATCCAACGATCAGTGTTGTGATAATTCTGCCAAGTTCTTGCGAAAGTGCGAGCCTTAGCCTTTTGAATCCCGTAATTAGAGACATAATAGAAAGACAATTGGTGTACAAACGGCGGAGTTTGCTGGGAGCTCAAAAGTTTAATAAAATAAATAACTTTTACGGATTAGCCTGCCAAAGTTTAACAGGAGCGCTTAAAAATTAAGTTTATATATTATTGACACTAAAAGTCGAATTTAAAATGGAGTTAGTTTAACATTAAACAAGTTTTTATCACAAATAAGTTACAAAACATAGACTCTGCCCAACTTTGGTTTTTAATGGTCAAATTTTGCAGAATAGATAAAGTACAGGATGTTTTTTTAAACGCGGACCTCGGTCACTGATAAAATGCGGAGAACTTTAAATTGAAATAAAAAATAGAAAAATGTTTATAATCTATCAAGATGTAAAATTTTTTATTGGCTTTATTTGAGAGATGATTTTTTATCAATAACGAATGAATATAATTTCACTTTTTAGAAATTACAGTGTTTAAAAAGTTACAATCAATGGTAAGCGGTACAGAGACATGATAGCATGATTGTCTTTACCACACATCTTAAATACACACATAACTAGCTTTCTGACAACGGCTTCGCCCGCGTAAAAATACACACGCACAAACTTTGGACACGCGTTTCTTCCCTTTAGGACGTGAATTTTGGAAAATCCTTTCTTAGTGTTCACCTACGTCATAAAAGGAAGCTTTGTGCAAAATTTCACTCTCCTAGTCCCTCTAGTTTCGACTGTGCGTTGATATATCACTCAGTCAGTTTCTCCTTTTATTTATATAGATAAAAGATAAACACACACTTACAACTTTTACTTTGGGACCAAACCTGAAATTGGCAAAAAAAATCAGTTTAATACATTTTGATCAATTAGGCGAACATAATATCTATACATATAATAAAACAGTAACGAAAGAAAAACTGTACATTGAGAATTTTCTGGAAAAAATGAGTGGGTTTTGTTAGAAAAACGTAACTAATGACAAAAAGTGACTTTTTAGAATTTTTGTCTGTTTGTCTGTTTGTCTGTGCCTATGGTACGGGTTGGCGCCAAAACTACTGGATAGATTGATTTGAAATTCAGCAAAAATGTTCCTTGTAAACCAAGGAAGGCTTTAGGCTACATATTATCACGCCGGAAGTTATGGGAGGTAAGCAATATTCAATTTAAATGGTGAAATGGATGCAAGGGTGTAACTTTTTTTTCCGTGGGCCGATCGACTCAAAACTTAGCATAAACATTACCCTAAATTAGTTATCCAGGATGCCATATTTATTTTTTCAGTAGTACCCCCAGTGCAAGATTTAGGGGATGTTAAAGTTTGTATGGGAGAATCTTATTGCTTGGGTTAATTAACTTGAAACTTGGCACGTAAATTTATTTAGGTAAATAATAAAGATTCCCATTATTAATTTTTCAAAACTACGTAATTTAGGCAAAGAAACATAGTTTAATGAATATTAGTAGTATAAAGACATATTTTAAAAAACGCCATCTATGAGATTACACAAAAATCAAATCAAGTTACATTTTGACACTTTAATAATTTTTTGACCATGTTGGCAAGGTTAGCAGTTAGTTATTCTTAAAATTCATAGATGGTAGTGCGCATTTTCTTCATAAAAGTCGTATAATTGGTTTTGACAAATTTAAGTTTCAAAAAACCCTCAAAATCTCACGACATAGGTCGTGTTCAAGATTTCATAGTCTCTTACTGCGCGGTTGAATTTACTCACAACTGGGAATAAAAAATGAAAAAAAAAACAATCATAAACAGAGCAAATGTTACTTATTTATTTTTAGGGAAATATCTCAGGTAGTGTGGTTGGTTTGTTTTACGAAAAAATGTGGGTTAATATTTAATACATAATTAAAAAAAATAGTTTATCTCTTTAACAGCGTTCTCCATGTTTATATGAAATGTCTTATTCTTATTCCAACGGTCTAACGGATTTATTTTACAACGCAACCTAATCTTTCAATGTTATTTATATACATACAACGACATCTACTGACTCAAATTAGTACAAACGAAAATATTACATTAACAAAATAATATTATTTTTACCTTTCGACCGTAATTACAGACACAATTAAACGACAACAGTTGTACGGAAATTTGTGTCCTCTTGGGACTTAACTAAAGAGTTTAGGTAATTATAATAAAATCGTAGGAAAGTCAAAATTGTTCATTAAATATTTTTTTAAAAGAATACTTGGGAAGTGATCTACAATCGATATCGAAGCCAAAAATATAGTTTTTAGAATTTTTGTCTATGTGTCTGTATGTATGTCCAGGCTAAACTCAAAAACTTACTTGGATATATATTTATACATACTGCATGGATTATCTTCAAATTTTGCTTGAATAAAGGATGGGCCAACATATAGGCTACATGTTATCACGCTATCACTTACGGGGGAGGAGTTATGAATACTTATTGTTCTTACGCATTCTGTGACAGTGTTTAATTTAACGACGCATATTTAAATGTTGTTTTTGAGTAAGCCATGCTATTATCTGGCTTTACAGTATAAAAAGTACGACATTTAAGTAACTTGGGCAGAGAAACATAGTTGAATGTAGTAGCACATAGAAAATTTTAAAACAGCGCCATCTATTTGATTTCATAAAAAACAAATTCTTCCTAAACGTGTTATCGTATATTATTTATTTTTTACTATAAGCTTTATTGTACACCTCATAATGTGGACAGGATATACAAATACAAAATCGCACAGGGCAATATATAGGGCAGGGTATAGTTCGTTTTGAAAAATTCAAGTTCCAAAAAACCCTCAAAATCTTGAGCAGAGTTGAGCAAGACTATTAAAAAAAATGCGGCGTTAAGTATTACAAAAAAGTTATGTTCATTAAAATATCGCCATCATTTGTCTGAAGATTTTCTGCGAGCTTTGAGGCGTGCTACTGGAGACGAAGTCGATGTAACTGATGATCGTGTGCTGAACACCTGTCTCAGTTCACTTCAAGATGTGGACATTTCTATCGGCGGCAATCCACTGATCTAATATGGATTACTAGCTCCCCAATCGTCACCGCATCAAGACTATGGAAATCGAGAATATAACGCTGAGACAGAGTTCTCTTCAGAGCAAAAACAGATTTATAACACTGTCCTTGAAAGCGTTGTGCAAAACCAGGGCAAAATGTTTTTCTTGTGTTGCTCCTGTTGGAACAGGAAAAACATGGCATACTTGCAGAGGTCAGGAGGCAAGGCAATATTGCTATTGCTGTCGCGTCGTTGGGAATTGCTGCACACTGCTAACGAGTGGCAAGACAGCACATGCCATCTTCAAATTCCCATCGATTTAGAGAGCGTCAAAACGCCTGTTTGCGGTGTGTCACATAACAGCGATAAGGGACACGTGCTTAAGGATAGCTCTTTGATCATATGGGATGAGCGTATTATGGCCAATAGGAAGGCAGTTGAGGCCGAGGACAGAACCCTGCAGGACATCCGCGGGAACGAACATTTGATGGGTGGTGTCACAGTTTGTTCAGTGGCGATTTCGGGCAAACGCTTCCCGTTTGCTACGTTGAAACCTTGGCTTCGATCCTGTTGGGCTCCTACAGTTGCTGCCGACTGCTGGAGGCGCAGGGAATAGTGCGCGCCGTCGTCGACTATCGAATGGGTGGACAAAGAGCTACCCATTGCTCGGCGGTTACAAGCCCGCGCCTACTGTGGCCGTAAATCGGGATTGGAGACACGGCGGCGGTAGCTGCGGCTTGAGCGCCTTTGCTTTTGCCTGATGCAGTCGACCCCCTTTTTTAGCCGCTAGCATTACTGCTTCGCAGAAGGAGGCGACCGCCTGCCACTCTTCTTTGCTCCGGATCATGGCCTCTGCCAGAGTCTGCTGCAAGTCAAAGCCCACTGCGAGAGAGGTGGACAGGAGGTGCTTCCAAAGTCTCTCGATAGAGCTTTAGCCAGCTTAGAAGAATTCATTTGCTGTGTGTACGGGGACAACAGTCATTTACCGCACCAGCAGAATTTCTTGAGTGTGTGAGCGGGCCATTTTGACGTCCAAAAATGATCAGGCTGCAGCAATTAACGAATACATTCTCTCGGAAATTGAGGGAAATGCAGTGATCTATACCTCAATAAACACTGTCGTTGAGCAAGATGACGCCACACATTATCCCGTGGAATTTTTGAACTCCCAGCCAGCAAGTGGACTTCAAGCGCATACAATAAAGCTGAAAGTCGGAGTCCCGATTATGCATTTTCGGAATTACCTATCTCCTCCAAAGTGGTGTAATGAGACCCGTCTTAAAGTCATCTCGCTGCACAGACACATCATTGAAGCAAAAATTCTTACGGTTTATGGCGAAGTCGAGGCAGTATTTATACCTCATAACTTCCCGTTCCAGTTCAAGCGCGTACAATTCCCCGTGAGTGTTTGCATCGCGAAGACCATCAATAAGTCGAAGGGGCAGACACTGAGTGCAGCGGATGTCAACTTCAGGACGAGTTTTTCTTACACGGGCAACTGTATGTCGCTTGCTCCCGCGTCACCAGTCCTGACTCTCTTTACATTTTGGCTCTTGGCAGCATAACTACCATCGTAGTGTGGTGGTGGAGTGGTAAAGGCTCCGACTCAGTGGTGGCGAAGTAGTAAAGGCTCCGACTTACAAGTTGTAGGTCTGTCGTTCAAACCCAGCCAGGCGCATTACTTTGTGTATTTTATTTCATAACCACTGCTCAACGGTGAAGGAAAACAACATGAGGAAACTGTGACTGTGAATGTTTTAGAACCAAAAATTCATCAAGTGTCATCCACAAAACCGTATTGGACTCGCGTGGTGGATTATGGCCCATTCCCTCTCCTAGAAATGAGGTCTGTGTCCCAGCAGCGGGAACTTTATAAGGCTGATGCAATGCTATTTTAAAAGTTGTTTACTTATAATGCTATGCCATCTGATATACACTGATCATACACTGCCATTTTAGGTTTGTTTGGTGCTGTAGGGCCTTCACGCAGACAACGTCGCGGGCAGCAGCTAGTTAAACATAAACATAATAAATGTCCAGAAGAACAAGAAGAATTTTTCGCGATCTCAGGTTTCTCAGGTAATTTAATGCATAGGTAATTATTATTAAAAAAAAATCAGTTCTTTATTTTAATTTCAAGTTGTCGGCCTATAAACAAACAGCCTTTATAACCGGTATGACTGGTTTCACAAGATGATTTTTATTATCTAGTTCCCAACACTATAAGAATAATAATACCTATACATGGATTAACGAGACTATCGAATTGAATATCTACTACTGACTATCAGTATATAAACCTAATCGGTCAAACATCTGTGGGCGCGCTTAAGAGCGTCCATCCCGAGATATATTTTCATACAATCACTCTTATGTGATTATGACGCACACATTTTTCTGTAAATATTTTAGAAAAACAAATTTAGTATCTCGTGGATATTATCTAGGTTTCTATAGAATTTAAATCCTAAATTGGTGTACGAGATTGATACAGTATAGGACTCTGAAAATTTGCGTTTTTGTGAACTTTGGGCCTTCATAATGTACTTATAGATTTAAAAAAAAGGCAATTCAAGTACAGAAACTTTGCCCATTTAATCACGATTCTAAATGCAGAAATATTATTTTATTCATAAACTTTTAAGATTAAAAAAAGAAACACGCAAGAATGGTGGAATTACCAAATGCCAAAAGCGTTTTCAGGCGTTATTTTTTACGTTGCAAATTCATCAAACATTACATTGGATAAAACAACAAGCTTTTAAATCATGTTCAAGTCGAAGATTAACGAGTGGAGAAGGGTCCTCTTAATAAATTACATTATCTGTACATTGACCGTAGTCCGTATCACACGAATGTTTTATAAACAGCATACTATGTAACCTAACCAGTCAGTAATAGACTAGCTCGGTGCGTCGGCGCACGGCTGTCATTGTCCCGGCGCCATCTTGAATTTTAAAAATGTTTTTGAGGTTATGCTTGTTTTTAACCTTCGCGGGCTTTGTTTGCGCTCAAGCCCCGAACCCTACAGTAAGAGTGGCCCATGGGGTTCTTCAAGGAGCTTGGAAAGTATCAACGAAAGGAAGGTCCTTCGCCAGTTTTGAAGGAATTCCTTATGCGCGGCCGCCGATTGGAAAGTACAGATTTAGGGTAAGTTGTAATGGGGTTTTGTTGTTGAGAATTTGTTATTATGACCTTGAACGTTTTGTATTGAAAACAAATATTATCTTATCACTGTAGTTCCATGCAAAACCACATGGCCAGTCGCTTGCCGGTTTGTTTTGTAAAAAATCTTTATTTATTAAAACTTTGTACACAATTACACACTATTCAAATGTGGTCTTTTTACTAAATTTTATACGACTTCCAAAAAATGTGGGAATTCTCAAGACGACTGTTTGTTTTTTTTTTGGAACTTATTCAATAATATCGTCTCATAAACCGATTTTGTTGTTTTTTTTTTTTGACGAGTTTTGCTCTTAGATCCTTGGAAATATCTTATAAAGAACTTCGGTCATAGACCATGGACTGATAACGAACTTCATGAAACTTCTCATTAAATGATAATAAATCTTCTTGATTGTTACAATCGCATGTCTGTTTATTTTTGACACAACATCAAGCCGGTACGCTCTAAAGAGGATACTTAAATAGTGCTTTGCGGGTGGGCTCTAAAATTCTCTAGATTTAAGATTTTGTTAAAGGATTTAAAAGCACTTTTTTTCCTTGTTGTCTTTTTCATTATTTTTTTTTCCTTCTGTTAATCACTTGTAAAATTACAGTGTTAAGATTGCGTCCCACAAATAAAAAGAATTTCTTTAGTTGCTGCGCATTCAAGTTCGACCGTTATGATGGTTCAACTTGTGTGACGAGAACTATAATAAATTTTCGGGTTTCAATTTAACCTGCGCGTAACAATAGCAAATGGTCCAACTTATTTACCGCGATCTTTAAAATTCGCCGTGGAATACCCACATTTTACCAAATAACTTTATAGTTTATGGCTCAATTTTGATGTTTTTTTTGTGTTGGATTAGGTTTTATTACTTGTATAAAAGCTCTATTACTTGTATAATCTATATAAAGCAATTTGTACCACAATAATTTATAATAACCAGACAACTTACTCACTATTCAGTTTAGGTTGTGTGTAAAAAGTCAGTAACTAAATAAGTTTTTTGACTCCAAAAGAAACTGCTTGGAAATTACAACATTTGATTCTAAAAATCGCTATCAAGATATTATGAGGAACTAGAAAGACCGGTATCCAAAAATAAAAATAAAATAACTAGCATATTTTTTTTAAGCCAATTGTATTTTTTTTTCTTCCGAAACGGCTTGTTCGATCTTAGCTAGAAATACTTACTATATAAATCGGAAGAGTTACTTGTGAAAAAATATTTTATTTATTTTTATATATATTTATTTTATCTATATAAAAATCAATGCCACTTTTTCCTTTTATTTTATAACTCAAGAACGGGCTCACCTATCCAAACCAAATGCTCGGAATGCTCGGATGTTTGTTCGGACTTACTACATAGTCCGGACAAACATGGTGATGGATGGTTTATGTGAAGTATGCACAAAACCGGTCGAGCGATTCTTCATTTATCTCATTTTTCTGTTGCTGGCAGCGAAGCCGCGGGTAAAAGCTAGTTATTTATATATTCTGGAATGTACACCACCAATACATAAAATATAGGATAAACATTATTAAAAATATAATTTTATACAAATAAATGCTTTGACTTTGACTTTGAATAACGGTATATACATACATATATATATTTATCGAGGAAAGCTAACCTAGCTTTCCTCGATATCGGTGATTCGCTACAAGCTTAGGTACTTCATAAGATTTCGCGGTGACATATCGACCAGAAATAGTGACCGAAAATTCTACCGACCCCTCTCAGACAAGTGGGCGTTAAGTTCAGACTGTACCCTTAAAACTTTATAGTAACCGAGTTTAACATAATTTATAGAGGTTAAAGGGGATGAAATGTCACGAGTTTCTTAAAAAATCGTTATTTATTCGCCTCAAGCGGTCATAAAAAACAGTGGTTTATGTGCGTTGTGCGTTCATCCCGGAATATAAACCGTGGGTAAAATATACAGGGTGTCATTGACATCGTACCATAAATGAATACCATGGATCCAGTACATAATTCTGGACCCCCAGTGGTGTAGTCTTTTCGTTACAGTGACGAAAAATTACCCCTGAAATGATTTCTGATACTGTTTCCTGCCCTTGGGCGGAGCGGGAAACAGTATCAGACTCTTACTGACTAAACGACCCACGCCTTTCCTTCTTAACCTTCATAGCAGGGTCGGACCTTCCTTTCAGAAGCCGAACCGGGGCCACAGTAGGCTTCGGCCCTGCAGTTGGACCTCTTCATTTGCTGACAACTCCTTGAGGTGCGCGGGAACAGAGCGCGCCGTCGACGACTGGTTTGGGTTCGAGCTATTACCAGACAGCCGGACGGTGAGCTACCCATTGCTCACCGTCCGCAAGCCCGCGCCTACGGTGGCCGGAAATCGGGATCGGAATCGCGGCGGCGTCTAGGGCGTGAGCCCCGTTGCCTTATGCGGCCGGCCTCCTCCTTTGCTAGCATTACTGCTTCGCAGAAGGGGACGATTGCCAGCCACTCCTCCTCGCTGCGGACCAGGGCTTCTACCAAGGCCCGGCGCGAGAGATCACCGCCACCGACCGCCCCCACGAGGACACGGCGATGCTCTTCCCAAGCAGGGCACACCTCTACCGTGTTGGTTCTAGGATAAGCCGACCTCCTCACGAAGTTTTCCTTTTTTTTAGAACTGTGGTGATTACGCAAAATCTACCGAAGGGTTTCATCGCAATCTATTCAGCCCCCAAGCCAAGTTACAATCCTTTCGTTTAGAGTTACTGTTTAAAATTGGCCGCGCTCCCAACTCTTTTGTTGAGATGACATCCGAACAAGGGAATTGGGGGCGTGGCCAACTACAAGCACTAACTCTAAACGAAACTATTGTAACTTGGCTAAGCGGGCATCAGCACATCCTTCAATATCTACTTTTGCGTTTATAATATTAGTAGGATTGTGATTATATCACATTGGATATAATTACTGGCTATATTATACCTGATTATAATTTTCCATTTATGTAAACCACAGTTCATTGTAAGTTTATCAGTTGATTAGTTTCCATTAGCTTCACTAACAACAAACTTTGTTTTTGTATGGTTGACCATGAAAACTCAAGCTTTGTTGTTATTATTGTTTTCATCATTATCCTTGAAAGTTCCATTAAAATCTGTTATTTGTGTAAAATAATGACGCATTACGCTTAAAATAGTCATGGTCAAATATCTTAAACATTTTTCTTACATGTTTTCATACCTTTTTTATAAATTTCAATTTTTGTATGTGCGTGGGGATACCAATACTGTTACACTACCAACGTTATAGTGCGTCGAGTAGTGTACTAGTGTATATGTATATAAATAGAAACATACTAGTTCATATATAACAATAGTAATATACTAATACATAGATTAGTCGGTCGAGAAATGAGGTTTCAATAGATCTTCTTGCTGCCGCTGGTGCGACCTTATAATTCTCGAAACTATCGCGCTCATAATTTATCAATATCAAGTACTTTCGACTTAAGAGGCCGGTTCGGGACGATTTATGCATACAAACGTAATACCAAAATCATTTGCAAGTCGAGCATATTTCAACCATATTATGGTGATATTTGGATTTAGACAATATTTATCTAGGTTCCCAGATCTTTCTTTAAAAGATTGCAAATGATTTTGGTATTACGTTTGTATGGATAAATCGTCCCGAACTGGCCTCTTAACAATTTTCAAGCAAGTGTTATTCGAGCTAACATCATTCGATTTCAATTAGGGACCCAATAATATTCCTTGTAAATAAATCACTGTAGCAATTTGTGAACACTGCAAGAAAATTCGCTCAAGTGTAGTTTTTAACAAATAGAAAGACGGACTCTGAGGTGAGTTTGTTATGTATAAGGAGGAAAAACAAACAAATATGTTCTCGGCAGTAATATTGTCGAGATGACATGAATAAACAGTCATACGCTGTTTGCGAAACATCTCTAAACATTAAATATTTAGAATCGCGTCCCTTCAATGAATACTAAATGTTGAGTTGTGATTTCCAACTTCTGAGGAATGTTATAATACTAATGGTACAACAATGTAACTCATTAGAAACAGGCATGAAATCTTAATTCTATTTTAATAGGTTTTCTTAGTCATTTTAATTACAATTAATGACCTCATATTAGAATTGTTTGGAGTCTATGACATCATTTAAAACTATTATAAATTTGATATTATTATTTTTTATATACTATATACTCGACTTCCTTGGAGGAGGCCTTCACCTGCGGAGGGGTTCTTGCAAAATAAACAAATTTATTATCAAACTAGCTTCTGCCCGCGACTTCGTCCGCGGAAAATTTCTTGTAGTGATAGCTCGGTTAACATCCATGTTATATAAATAATTTATAGCCTATGTCACTCAGGAGTAAAGCAGCTTTCTATTGTTGCTAAAATTTTTCCAATCGAACCATTAGTTCCAGAGATTACCTCCTACAAACAAAAAAACGAAAAAATAAAAAAACAAACTTTACCTCTTTATTATATTAGTGTAGATTTGTATTAGATTAGAATTAATTTACTTTGCACCAAATAGATTTTTTTTAAACAGTTTGTATTTTACATTGTACATGTTAACTTGCAAGAAATATAAAGCCTTTTTTATTTTATTTATGCTTATTTATATTACATATTTTATTTATAACTTCTTTGCAAAGGTCCGGCGGTACTTCACACCGGGACAGCTTTTAATGTTATACAAAGTACAAGTCCAATCGTGTGTAGAGTACCGTAGGCGTGGGCTAACGGACGGCGAGCAATGGGTAGCTCGCTGTCCGCCCGTCCGGTAACCATCCGGACTGAGCCCAAGTCGTCGACGGCACGGACTCGCTCGCACACACAAATTATTTAACGATTATTAATATTGAATTGATATTTTTAGCATCTTATTACTTGATATTACCTATGAAAATATTGTAAGGAAATAGTCGACCATATAAATATTGGCCTGTGTGTGTGATACGTTGTCACATCAAAGACGAAAACTTTCTATGAACTAAATATGTTAAGAAAATATTATTACTGAGAAATATAAGGTACAATCTGCCGATATCTTTGATCACCTCGTGCAGGGAAGGCGAACCTTTATTGGAAGATGTGCCACTGAATATATGAAAAAAATAATGTGGTAATGACGCGCTTCTTCCAAAGAATTTTGACATTTAATGATTCAAATATTAAACTAGAAAATACTGAAATTCGTATATCGTAATGTATACTGAATTAAATATTCGTAGATAGATAGCTATATTCTTTATTGCACACCAAAAATAAAATAAAAATAGGTACTTAAAATTATTTTTATACGAACATGAGAGAAGAGTGATCATTGCAATTGACCTAGATGCTAAATATTTTACAATGGCGTGCTCGATATACTTTGCTGCGTGCCATCGTCACCACAGGCACACGTGCCATAGGTTGGCCATCCCTGACCTAGGGCCTTACCATGTCGTATAATGTCAAGCGTGCGAGCGAAAAAGAAGGAACGAGCTATACCCTACGTAGCTTTTTTTATGGTAGGTAAAAATCATCCAATGACTAATCCCGCCCTTGGGCGGAACGGTGAACAGTGTTACACTCTTACTGACTAAACAACCTACCCCGTTCCTTCCTTGACTTGATCCCAGGGCCCTGGTTATACGTTTTCGCATCTACCCTTGGTCCCAAGAGGCTTCGATCCTGCTGGACCCCTACATCGACCCTGCTGGGCCCCTGCACACCCTACATAGCTACATCTCTTTAACAGTTCAGTCTGGGTCGTCAAATGGGTCGATTTAAGAGCTCATGGTAAAACTCCTGTTCGTATTAATAACTAGTTTGATTGCGGGTAGGCAGTAAAATAGTTTTATTTTTTTATTTTATTGATCTTTCGTGGTTTTGATGTAGTCTTTTATAGCTCCTGAAGTATTCATCATCTCCTTGCCCTACCTACCTACCTACATGTTTTTTCCTTGTATTCTCCCTTTCTTTGGGTATAATTCGTTGTAATCAATTTTATTTGAACCACGTTTGAGAACGTGACATTCTGTACGATACAAAATAGATAAAAACTTAGAAGTTTTGGAATATTTTGGAATAATCTTCTATAATATTCTTGGAGTATTTAAAAAGTGTTTAAAATGTCTTATTGTTTATTTTATTTTTGGTGTGCAATATAAAAACACTGCATTTTCCAGGGCGCGATCGCCACTCAAGAACGGTATCGTGAGAGAGTTCACAAAAATGTAAATTGACAAACGGTGAATAGAAACTCAGGGGATGAACAGAAACAATTTTTTTAAAAGAATTATTACTTTGTTTTAATAAAACATTTTTGTTAACAATATTAAATTTATAAAAATATTTAAATACTTACTGCAAACAATTTTTAAATAATGTGAAAAAACAATATAATATTGTTTGTATTCACCCCGTTTCAAGTACCCAAGGTACTCAAAATACTTGAAACGTAAACAAGGTACCCAAAATAACTATCTGTCTGCCATTCTAATATTTGTTTCGTGCAGAAATTCAATTACTCCACACCCACACCCCAATTACGCCACACCCTTTGTGCCTTTACTTATTGGCAAATTATTTAATAATATTAATACTTCGTAACAAGAAAAAAAGAAAAGAAAGAAATAGAACAATTTATTTATGTACACAACATCAACACAACACACACATACACCGTGAAATTTAAATGGTTGTTTTCCCTCAGCGAAATGGTTGTATCTTGGTAATACAAACGTTTGATAAAGAAATAAAATATTAAAAACAAAAAATGGACCTGTAGAGTGCAAGCTAATTATGACGTATCACAACGTGCGAGAGCTTATTTTGGTTTAAATATTTAATGAATCAGTTTCCTTTGACGGCGTGCTGCTCATGCGACTCTAGTAGTACCTACAAATTACGTATAATGTTACTATTGTTTTCGCTTTTTTGAGTTGATAAATATTTTTAATAATTATTTATAAAAAAAAAACTTTTTAATTTTTTTATTTTTTCTGTATGCTTCAAAAGTACTCTTTATGGGAAAGTCATTCTGCCGCGGGAAAACAACCATTTAAATTTCACGGTGTATACAACTTATATCCTAGCGATAGACAAGCACGTTCTTAGAAGCTATTTGTCAAAATACTGAAAAGTTAATACAAAAGTCCGCTGCAGCGCTTCATTGGCATTGTCACCTATCCAAACTTTTAAAACTTACAAAAAAGACGTAATCACAAAATTTCAGTTTTCAGATTCTTACACTAGTCTATTATGGTCTTCCTTCATGCCAAATTATACGGTTCTTGGTCGAAGGGAAATACCCGAAATATACGTTTTTTGCGACATAAACAGCCGTATCTTTTTCTTTGTGAACTCAGAAGTTTGATTTTTTTACAGCTTCAAAGAATCACAGACCTAGAATATGGTTTAACGCGTTCCTGAGATAAAGGGTCTTGACAGACAGATAAACACACAACAAAGTGATCCTATAATGGTTCCGTTTTTTCCTTTTGAGGTACGGAACCTTAAAACTGAAAAATTTATGGTCCATAAAATTTTATATTTTTAATACAAAGACTGCGTTTACTGCAAACTAGCAATTTATATCAATATCGTCCCAGCTCGGAATACAAATTAGTTGCAGTTTTCTCACAAAAAGAGCTGTAAAAACTTGAAACTGAAGCGTTCTTCTAAAATTACGTAGCATTCATAATTTACTGGGCTCCGGGGAAAGATACAATGTAGGGGAAAAACTTGAGGAAATATTGTGGAAGTGTGACTAGTTTATTGTTGCGTTTTGATCATCATAAAATATCAGCCTATAATACTTACTTGAAAAGTTCCGTTTAGAATTTTAGTCAGGAAGAATCGAACACTGTTTCCCGCTCCGCCCAAAGGCGAGATTCATTATTGGATGATTTTTAGAACCAATTTGTTGTCAAGACCCTTTACCTTAAGAGAACGCGTGAAGGTTTTTTTTTATGGTGGGAAAAAACATCAAATGAAGAATCCCGCCCCTGTCAAGCGGGAAACAGTGTCAGACTTCCACTGACTAAACGACCCACCGTTCCTTCTTGCCTTAGTTTTAAGGCCCCAGTGTTCCGCTTTCTCATAACCGAACGCGTGAAGATATTGAGTGAAATTTAAACTATATAACTCAGGTTTTGTCCCTTGAAGTTGTGAAAAAATTTTGACGAAAAAAACATAAGGCCGCTTATGTTGCAAAAACCACATCTACACTAATATAATAAAAAGGTAAAGTTTGTTTTTTTATTTTTTTGTTTGTAGGAGGTAATCTCTGGAACTAATGGTTCGATTGAAAAATTTTAACAACAGTAGAAAGCTGCTTTACTCCCGAATGACATAGGCTATAAATTATTTATATAACATGGATGTTAACCGAGCTATCACTACAAGAAATTTTCCGCGGACGAAGTCGCGGGCAGAAGCTAGTATATTATATGTATATCACTCGAAGGAGACAAAATTCATAGGATACTTCGACTTCCCGTTAACCTAGAATCTTGAATAAAGCAAGGGCCTATACAGGAATAAAGATTGATTATGATGAGAAATAAGTGCGTGATAGATAGTTCGAAAAGTTGATTTATAACTGGAAAAACACGTCTGGGTTTTAGTCAGTAAAAATCTAACAATCCCTCTGTCCCTCACACCCCATCCAAAATTAGAAAAAATATTTGATGAAAAACCAAAAGAAACACAAAAGTATTTCAACGCTAATCTTTTCAAAGATATACTTATAAAAGAAATAGGATTACTCCAATAGCCAATTTCATTCGAAATCACGCTTTCCCATCCCACGCATTACTCGGCTTATTTATTCTACATGCCCAAGAAAATTAAATTCTTCAACATTCAAGATTAAAAGTATATATAGCAAATAAACTAGGCACTTTTGAACTGTCACGAAGTCTATCGGAGAAGTGATGGTAATTGCACATTCCAAAGCGTAGATCTCTATGGGGAAACATGTGCAAGACACTTCATGAAAACTATTTTTTTCTTGTTCATATATCGGCGTACCGGAAGGCGCACCGTTGAAAGGCCTAAGGCATACCGTTGGAAGGCCTCCCACAAGGTGGACCGATTACCTGGTCAGGGTTGCTGGAATCCGATGGATGCAAAAGGCACAGGACCAGTCTTTGTGGCGGCGCTTGGGGGAGGCCTATGTCCAGCAATGGACGCCTTTCGGCTGAAATGATGATGATAATTTCAGCCGAATACAGCCGAATTCAGCCGAATACGTTTACGGTGTGCGAAAACCTATTTTATTTATATTTTGTATCTAATTATCGTTCTCGAAAGGCTAAATGTCCATTAATTTGTAAAAATTTAAATGCTTTGCCATTCCATCTTGCGTGAGCCTTTATAAATAATAAAGTCCATTTTCTCATCACTGTATTATCGTCTCATTGTCTTCAGAAGTTGTCTTTGATAATATTTTGTTTGAGAACAATCTATCATTTATAATCTCTTCATGAAATATGCGAAGACATTTTGTTGGCCTCGTTGCTGAAAGGCCAACTTGCTGCGGGGCATTTAATCAAAATGGCTTTCAGGAATGTAATAAAATGTCATGGATCATGTCGTCTTTCGCTTGTTTTAGTGTTTTACCTTGTTAACTTGGTTACCGACGGTTAAATAGAAAAGCTTTCTTGGTTGTAAGGGTTTCGGAAACAAAATTAACTATTACTAAGTCTCCGCTGTTCGTCTATGGCCACCGTAGGCGGGGGCTTGTGGATGGCGAGTTATGGTAGCTCGCCGTCCAATCGTCTGGTAACCATCCAGACCAAGCCCAGTCGTCGATGGCGCGTACTGTTCCCGCGAGCCTCAAGGTGTTGTCAGCAAACCGCCCCTGCAAAAGGGTCGACTCCAACTGGGGCCAAGGATTCGCGTCTGAAAGGAAGGCTCTAGGCCTGGTATATATGGCGACGTAGGAATGGGGTAGGTTGTTTAGTTAGTAAGAGTATGTCACTATTTCCCGCTCCGCTTAAGGGCGGGATTCGTCATTAGATGATTTTTATGTACCTACCATAAAAACACCCCCTCTCGCTTAGCCTTAGAAAGGATCAAGTCAATGGATGAATTCCACAAAAAAAATGACATTCGAGAAATGGAAATTAAAAAATATTAAATTATTCATCACAAACTCTCGGTTACAAACATGTCCAAGATAAAAAAAAATCGAAAATATGTCACATCCACCAATCCGCACTAAGCCCGCGTGTTGGATTAGGTACGGCCCATTCCTTCTCCTAGAGAGGAGGGCTGAGTCCTGGCAGTAGAAACATTATGAGGCTGATGCAATGCAATTCACAATATCAAATCATAACACAATTATGCAACAAAAAAAAAACAGATATAAACAAGGAACAAAAGATCTTCATCTGAAAGCCTGCTTCAAAGTTTGACTCCAAATTAGTTATGTCGCCCCTATCTCCTCTAACTTGTGTTAAAAGCGACCAACACGAAATAGTCATTATCTTTCATTAACCGCTCTTGCGTGATTGTGATGTTATTCCACATCTTTGTCCAGATATTTTAGATACTCAGATATCTTGTGTATATTATCTAGGCTTCTATAAAAACCAAACCTAAACATTTTGTACAAATCTCTGAAAATCTGCTATTTTACGTGAACTTTGGCCCTCAATTATATACTCCTAATGTACTTCTATAGTCTTCTATAGAATTGCAAAAAACGTTTAACCAAGGTTCTGATTAACGACAATTTTCCTCAAAGACTTAAGAGTTAAAAAAAAAACACATATTTCCTGAAACTTTGTGAAATATTCGGTGTAAATCAAGGAATTACCGAATGCCAACAGAGTTTTTAAGGCGTAATGCCCACCTTAAAACATGAAGTTGACGATAGACAAGTGGGGAGGAGGGCCCCTATTAAGAGCATTGAGTTTGAGGAAACAACAGCTTAAGTTCTTAAGGAAGTTTTGCTCTTCAATAATGTTAAGTATGTACAACTTGAGCAGAACTTGGGTGAAGCGGTCAGGCGGAAAATTGAGCATGATATTGATATTCATGCTCAATTAAGCTTAACAATCGATTTCCTGTAATATCTGTTACTGAATGTTTATCCAGGAAAATGATAACATTACAGTCATACTTTCGAAACCTGAATGTGATGAATGAATACTTTTATTTATTAAGGTTCACCAACAGTTATTATAGACTAGCTGTGCCCGCGACTTCGTCCGCGTGGAATAGTTTTTTGAGCATCATATTTATTTTTGCAAACAACCTCCTCAGCTTTATAAATTATAGCTGTTACCCAAGACTTTGCCCGTGTCAATTTCTGTTATTATTTTAGACAATTTAGTTTTTAAAAGAACATAATTATCTAAAAGTACTTCATAGAGCTACACCCCAACTTGGGCACGCCATAATCTCGGCGGTAAGTCCCCTCTTTGAGGCGTGATATCTATCACGGCATCCTCACCTTCCGCATGACGTAGGTTCTCACCGGACATGGGAAGAAGGAAGAGACGCCCGGGTGTCGCTACTGTATGGTCAGCCCGGAGGATACGGTGGAGCACACGGTGGCGGTGTGCCCCGCTTGAGAAGAGCATCGCCGTGTCCTCGTGGGGGTGATCAGCGGCGACGACCTCTCGCGTCGGGCCTTGGTTCAGGTCATAGTTCGCAGCGAAGAAGAATGGCAAGTGGTCGCCTCCTTCTGCAAAGCAGTAATGCTCGTAAAGGAGGAGGCCGACCGCATAAGGCAAAGGCAACAGCGCCCGCGCCGTAGCCGTCACCGCCGCGATCCCGCCGATATCCGGTCTCCGTAGACGCTGGCTTGTGGACGGTGAGCAATGGGTAGCTCGCCGCCCGGTTGTCTGGTAACAGTCCAGACCGAGACCAAGTCGTCGACGGCGTGCACTGCTCCCGCGCGCCTCAAGGTGTTGTCAGCAAACTGTGGGGCCCTTCAGGGGCGAAGCCTCCTGCAACTGAGGGTTGGTGCGAAAGCGTTATACCGGGGCTCTGGGAATAAGGCAAGGGAGGAACGGGGTAGGTTGTTTAGTCAGTAAGAGTCTGACACTGTTTCCCGCTCCGCCCAAGAGCGGGATTCGTCATTGGATGATTTTTACCTACCATAAAAAAACCCATCCGCGCCGCCCGCAAGCAACTCCTCTCCTCGCCCGCCGGCCAGGCGCAGCGTCAAGTTTAGCACATCATGCATCGTGTCTGAATTTTATATCGGAGTTATTTTAAAATTGTAATATCTTCTAAGATGTTCATTGAAATTAAATGATGTCAAAGACAATTTTGTTTACAATTACATACTCTTAATCAACAACACATTTATTTGGATAAATATTATAGTATTATGTTGATACAACTCTAACAAATAATCGGTAAAAATTGGCTAAATTTGGTTCGCATAAAAACGGTTCTAGTAAGTTAATCTTAAAAGATAGACATATACTGTCGCGGACATTTTTTTAGATCATTTTAAGAGGAATAATTCTTTCATACATATTTTTTTGGTATCTTAAACCGTTTTGGCAGCGCACGCAACGGAAGCCCTCAAAGATGAATATTTTTCCCCGTCTTTTCCACATTTTCCGTTGTTTCTTCGCTTCTATTAGTCGCAGCGTGATGTTATATAGCCTAAAGCCTTCCTCAATAAATGATCTATTCAACACAAAAAGAATTTTTCAATTCGAACCAGTAGTTCCTGAGATTAGCGCGTTCAAACAAACAAACAAACAAACAAACAAACAAACAAACTCTTCAGCTTTATAATATTAGTATAGATATAGATATATTCAGATATAAGTTATAAATAATCGTGTTTTAAATCTGACTGTACAACCAATTACAAGTAAACACCACATTCAAAATGTTACTTGTAATATATAATCCTAAGCTATATATAAAAAACTATATAAACAAACTGACTGACATATCAACGCACTACGGGTTCTAGGAGCGTGACATTTTGCACAAGGCTTCCTTTTATGACGTAGGCGAAAACTGAGAAAGGGTTTTTCAAAATTCAGCTCCTAAAGGGATCTAATGGGGGTCTAAAGTTTGTATGGGAAATCTTACTTTCACGCGGGCGAAGCCGCTGGCAGAAGGCTAGTTAACAATATTTAAACATTTTTTTTATGTTTCTAACAACTATTCATCACCATCACTATCCGTATAACGTTCTCACTGCTAGAATTCGGGCCTTCTCTCTAGGAGAGGGAATAGGCCGTAATCCACCACTTGGGCCTGTCACATGTCTGTCACATGTAGATTGGTGGATGTCACATGTCTCCGATATTTTGCGTTCTAGGAATCCGGTTTCCTCATACTATGAGCTCCATCATTTGTTGTGTCTAGAATTCTAGATGTTATGTATCTATAATTTATGTATGCATTTAGAAATATATAAGTATGTTTATCAGTTGTCTAGCACCCGTAACACAAGTTCTGCTTAGCTCGGGACTAAACATCATTGTGTGACAGTTGTAAAATATAAAATTATTAATATGGATGTGCCAGTTCTAAACCCTCTATTAAGGGCACTTAGCTTAAATTTCCACAAAACACAAATACCTACCTATACAAGTACAATTTATATTAGTTACGAGTATTATAATGACTACGTTTGAAATTATGTTTCCGTCTATTACCTCCCATTTCCAGTTTTCATCAAGGAACTTCGTCTAACTTAATTTATACCGCTACAATTCCAAGAAACAGTTAATCTCAATAGTGAAATTTTCAAAGACTGTTAGAACTGCGATATATTTCCCTAGTCAGTCCTCGCTTTCCGTGATACCCATGTGAAATTATCTCAACTTTACTCAGGATCAAGAACACGTCCAGAAAGACGGCAAAATTACGAGATTATCGAATATTTTTTTCACTTTGCACATAACATACTTTGTATATACTCATTCTCCTTAATCGTTCACTCTTAACAGAGTGGTCGTGGTTGATCATGTTGCATTTTCGTTGGCTAGTGAGGCTCCAGCGATGCGTCTCTATCTATATACATAAAAAGTTGCATTTGTGAAATTTTGCGAGCTTAAGGTGGACGAAGTCGCGGGTAAAAGCTAGTGTAAGTATGATCATCTACACTAATATAATAAAGAGGTAAAGTTTGTTTTTTTGTTTGTAGGAGGTAATCTCTAGAACTATTGGTCCGATTGGAAAATTTTTAGCAACAATAGATAGCTGCTTTACTCCTGAGTGGCATAGGCTATATATATTTTATGTACGCGGGTGAAGCCGCTGACAAAAGCTATTTACATATATATTTCTTGATGTTTTTCACTGACAGCCCTAAATCTATCTCCTTTCATTCTGTCCATCGTAAGGTTATCCGTTACAAGCGATAACCCCGTACTATCTTTCGCACTATCACCTATACTTGTTTTATATGTAAATATTTATCCAGTGCTATGATGACTTTTAAAATAAACTATTTAATAAATAGATAAGCCAAAAAATTAAGTAACAATAAAATACTTTTTTAAGATAATTACATCACGTTAATTTTTGCTTTATATCTGTGCCACCTTTCTACTCTTTTTTTATGGTGGTTAAAAATTATCCAATGACAAATCCAACCTTTGGGAGTTGGGAGGAGCAGTTTGACACTATATGTGTCAAACTCTTACTGACTCGACAATACACCCTGTTCCTTCGTACCCTTTATATAAGGGCTAGAGCCTTCTTTTCAGAAAGGAGCCCTTGGCTCCAATAGGCTTCAACCCTTCTGCAGTGTCCCTACGGTTTGCTGACAACTCCTTGAGGCGCATGGCAACAAACGGTTACAGACGATGAAACGGCTACCTATTGCTCGTCCTCCGAAGGCTCGTGCCTACGATAGTGATTTTTACTTCAAATCTGTGCCATCTTTTTACTATCCCGTTACCATTCGTATGCACCAAAGTCCCTTGTAGTCATACACATTCATTACTATTGTTTCAATCTCAGAACTGTATTCATCGGTAATGCTAATGAGCAGTGTGATTGACCTAATATGGAGATGTGCAGTGCTGAGGTCGAAAGACGTCCCTGAGATGAAATTCATCTTGCATCACTTAGAGGTCGTTATATCATATGTTATCTTATTATATTTGTCTACTTTTTATTATAATAACTAGTGCTAGACTGCGATTCCACCTCACGTAATCATTGATGGTAACTATTGATTGTGCCAAATCTAAATCCTTTTACATGTTTGAGTACGAAGGAGTAACATACTTACAAAATTTTGGTTTGATAATATTGTTACGAACGTGAGTAATCAAATGCCGGTTTACTTAGAGAGAGATTTATTTTCCACAAACAAAACACCAATTTAGTCCAATCGTCAATAAACCACTTCGTAATGCACTCTAGAGATCCGTAAGAATATCGCTTAGGTCGTCGTATGGATGAAAACGTTCTTCACTTGACTTGGATATTCGCACTTGATCGCAGTCGAAATCAAACTGACTGACGTCCGGCCAGTAGACACGTATTTATACTCAGAGCCAAGAAAATTCTAGATACCGAAGGTTCGAGGCCACACCAGAACAAAAGAAACCGTTTCCGCGAAGCAATAAATTATTCTTATTACCTACCGGTAGGTAACTACTCGACCCCACGACTCATACGAATTTCGACTCTATAGTAAAAGACTGAAGGTACAAATTCCTTTACCAAGTTACTTAAGTACCTACAAAAGTTCTCAGAATTATTGAGTACCTACTTATACGTGTCCGATTTTTCTAGAATTTGCTAGGCCCTGGTACGTACTTCTATTCTGGAGGTTTCGACTAGCAATGCGTTTTAATTATTCGGTGATACTTTCAGCTTTGTCGAAGAAACGACGTGTTCTATTTTTACGGCGTAACAGTGCCCCCCTCTTAGTCATGCTCGTCCCGAGCATTATTAGATCCACGGTACGGCGCCAGTCTATCCAAGTGGACTACCTTAGGCTTCCCTCTTAGTCCTTTCTTGATGCGATAGGTCACGTCGTTAATCCTTTTCATCACGGTGTAAGGTCCCTCCCATCGAGCTTGAAGTTTCGGCGACTTCCCTTTTCGTCGGAGCGGGTTGTGGAGCCAGACTAGTGCACCTTCTTCAAATCCCTTGGTGTTGGCATTACGGTCGTACCTAGTTTTCATTTTGGAGCTGGTGTTCATGCTATTCTCACGTACTCGTTTATGCACTTCGTCCAATTGATCTTGAAGGTCACTGACATAGTCCGTAACTGGCTTGGTCTTGTCAGGTGGCACGCCAGTTATAGCATCGACTGGAAGTCTCATCTCTCTGCCGAAATTCACTCTTGCTGGAGTATATCCCGTGCTATCGTGCACTGCCGATCGATAAGACATCAGAAATAGTGGAATATACCGGTCCCAGTCCTTCTGGTGGTCATCGACCACCTTAGCCAGGTGATTCTCCAGGGTCTGGTTAAATCTTTCCACCATTCCGTCCGACTGTGGATGCGCAGGTGTTGTGCGTGTTTTGTAAATACCCAGAAGGGTACACATCTCCTGGAACAGCGCAGATTCAAAGTTACGGCCTTGATCGGAATGGATCTCCAAAGGTGCGCCATATCGGCACACTACTTCTTCGACCACCTTCTTCGCCACTGTCGTCGCTTCCTGATTGGGAATGGCAAAGACTTCTGGCCATTTTGTGAAATAGTCCTGGATCACCACTATGTATTTGTTTCCATCATTTGTAATTGGAAATGGTCCAGCAACGTCGATGGCAATGCGTTCCCATGGGGCTCCCACATTGTACAGCTGAAGCTTGCCCCTGCTTCTGGTCTGTGGTCCTTTCACAGATGCACACGCTGTACATTTCCGACACCATTGCTCTATGTCCTCTCTACAATTGAGCCAGTAATACCGCTGTCTCACTTTCAGTAGAGTCTTCTTGATCCCCAGATGTCCACCAGAAGCACCATCGTGTATTTCCTGTAGCAGGGGGACCACTTCACTTCGTGGTACTATCACTTGCGTGGTCACCTCCTTGCCATCGTTCGATTCCCATTTCCTACAGAGCACATCATTCTCCAGGACTAAACTGTCCCACTGCGCCCAGTAGCTCTTTGTGACGGGACTAAGTGACGATACTTTACTCCATTGGGGCCTAGCTCCACTACGCAACCAGTCCAGTACCGGTCGAATATCGTCATCTTCTTCCAGGGATTTCTTGAAGTTGCCTTCAGTTCTAATCAAGTTCACGTGTTCTCTGGCTTCGTTTTGCTGGCAGTGTCTGCAGTCTTCATCACACGGACGCCGCGACAGGGCATCAGCATTGTTATGCCCTTTTCCACTCCGATGTTCCGTCACAAAATTGAACTCCTGCAGCTGCTCGAGCCATCTTGCAACTTGACCCTCCGGGTTTTTAAATTGTAGCAGCCATTTCAATGCAGCGTGGTCCGTCCTCAACGTGAACTGCCTTCCTATGAGGTACTTATGGAAGTGCTGCAAGGTTTTTACTACAGCCAGCAGTTCTCGTCGAGTAACGCAGTAGTTCCTCTCGGGCTTTGAAAGCGCCTTACTGAAGTAAGCGATCACGATCTGTCTGTCACCTTGCACCTGTGACAATACGCCACCAATTCCCGTATTGCTGGCATCAGTGTCAACGACAAATCTTCCATCTCTGCTCGGATACCCCAGTATAGGTGCTTCACATAACCGCTGCTTCAGCTCGTTGAATGCTGCCTCACAATTCTTGTCCCAGATAAAATCTCGTTTATCCTCAGTCAGTTGATGCAGAGGTTTTGCAATGTCCGAAAAACTCATAACAAACCGTCTGTAGTATGTGCATAGCCCTAGAAATGCACGAACTTCTGTTTTGTTCTTCGGAACTGGCCACTGTTGCACAGCCTTTATCTTCTCAGGGTCGGTTCTCACTCCGTCGGCGGAAATCACATGTCCTAGGTAGCTGACCTCCTTCTTGAACAGGGCACACTTCTTTGGGCTTAGTTTTAGGTTAGCCCCTCGTATCCTGGTGAACACTTTTTCCATGTTCCTTAGGTTTTCCTTAAAAGTGCGGCCCATTATAATGACGTCATCCAAATATACTAGACAGACGTCACCAAGAAGACCAACCATGACTCGTTCCATGAGGCGTTCAAAGGTTGCTGGAGCATTGCACAACCCAAAAGGCATGACCTTAAATTGCCACAGGCCATTGCCAATGCCCGTACTGAACGCTGTCTTTTCTTTATCCTTCTCGCTGATTTCCACTTGCCAGTAGCCACTTTTCAAATCAATGGTTGAAAACCACCTCATACCACTGAGCATATCCAGCGTATCGTCGATCCTCGGCAAAGGATAACTGTCCTTCTTCGTGACGTTATTCAGCATTCTGTAGTCGACACAGAATCTTGTACTGCCGTCCTTTTTCTTCACAAGAACGACAGGAGAAGACCATGGGCTCGTAGAAGGTTCAATTATACCACTATCAGCCATGTCCTTTACCATTTCTGCCACTTCAGTTTCTTTAGCCCAGGGTATGCGGCGCGGTCTCTGTTTGATCGGTCTAGCATCACCTGTGTCTATCTCATGCTTGACGAGGCCTGTTCTTCCGCAGTCCTTTCCCGTTGCAAAAATATCCTGAAACCGTAGCAAAAATTCCCTGGCTTGCTGTAGTTCTGAGGTCGACAAATTCTTCTTAGAACTTTCCAGAAGTTGCTGGATGTGATCAGGTTCACCTTTTGTCGAGTCCTGCTTCACTGGAGATGTGTTGATTTGGCGGAGATACTTCACTTCTTCACATCTCCCAACAACACTGTTTTTCTTCAAATGGACATCCTTTTTCCCAAGATTTACAATTCTTACTTTAGATTTCCCTTTCGTCATTACTAATGTCCTCGCAGTGATGAGTTCCGGGTGCCGGCCAGTATCCTCAACTATTACACACCTTTGTTGCCTGATTTTCTTGGGGAATTTTACTTCGACTAAAGTTTCTGTTCTCGGAGCCAATGTCGTATCTTTTAAACAATAGAGGTTACATGTGTTTACTCCTCGCAGGAACACTTCTTGGTCTAGAAACTTCAATACTCCCCTATCAATGTCCAGAGTACACCGGTACTTCTGCAAGAAGTCCAGACCCAGAATGCAATCATCGGTAATATTCGCAATTAATACAGAATGGGTGTACACTTGATCACCAATTTTTAACTCTACATCTGTATCACCGAGGACGGAGACTGGCTGGCCGGTTGCTGTCTGAAGTCGGCAGGATGGAGACTTTCTTTGCCACAAGATCGTGCGTTTCAGCAACTCAGGTCTTATAATAGTCCGTGACGCCCCGGTGTCAACGGTGAAATTACAAGCACGTTCATTCAGTGTTCCTTCGATGGTTAGACTATTTCCGTTATGGACTTGATTGATGGTGATGACTGAGGCCTTTAATTGACCAGCCGGCACGCACCCCGCAGCCCTAGCGACATTAAGTTTTATCGTCTTCTCGTTAACTTGGGTTGCGGAGTCCACACTTGCCCTCTTCCTCTTGGGACAATCGGTACGAATGTGCCCTTTTTCTCTGCACCCGTAACACGTCGGAATATAGCGGGACGTTGCCGAAGAAGAAACCACCCCTTCTCGGTGACGCGGCTGCACTGAAGGCGAAACCACTACTTCTCGAACTCTGTGCGTGCGTGAGTCCTGTCGTACGGCTTCCACTTCCAAAGCGTGAGCCATTGCACTTTTCAGAGTTTGGTGGTGCCCAAGTCGCACCGTAGCCCTCACTTCAGAATCCCGTAGTCCGTCGATGAATGCCTGCACCAGATTAACTTCCACAGTCTCCGATGTCATCGACCTATATGCACGCCGCACCAACCGTTCAACCTCGACACCCCACTGTTGGAGGCTCTCGTTAGGCCTCTGTGTTCTCTCGCGAAGCTGCGCGCGGAATACGTGCTCGAGGTGCTTGTCACCGTAGCGGGTGTCTAACCCTTCCATTAGACGCTCCAAGGTCCTACCGTCCGAAGGAAGGTTCTCTAGGACCAGTAGGGCGTCCCCACGTAGAGCTAAGGTTAACGCCGCGAAAGACTGCTCATCATCCCAGCGGTTTGTCTTCACCAACGTTTCGAATTGGTATTTGAAGGCAGTCCATGACGACGTGCCGTCAAAACGTGGCACATCAAACTTTGCGGCCGACGTACAGTGGGTGTGCGCTGATGAGCCAATGGCAATGGGTTCGCGTGCTTCCAGCTTGACAATTTTTCTATTGATGTCCAGCAGGCGATCTTCATGGCCATCTATTCGGGTTTCCAAAGTATCAGTTCGGGCGGAAACCTCCTTGACCTCTAAGGTGAGATTCTTTACTTTCTCGCCCAGCGTGACGAGGCCGTGATCGATTTTCTCGAGGATAAGGTTCTGCTTAGCCTCTTGATCGCGGCGAGCGGCTTCCTGTTCGCGGCGAGCGGCTTCCTGTTCGCGGCGAGCGGCTTCCTGTTCGCGGCGAGCTTCTTCCTGGTTAGCCGCGATTAGGTCCTGGAGCTGGCGCTGGTTAGCTTCCTGTTCGCGGCGAGCGGCTTCCTGTTCGCGGCGAGCTTCTTCCTGGTTAGCCGCGATTAGGTCCTGGAGCTGGCGTTGGTTAGCTTCCTGTTCGCGGCGAACGGCTTCCATACTAGCTTGCATGGCAGCCAACACCGCAGCGAGGCTCATTTCTGAAGTTGGTCCTGTTGGCATCTCAGCAGCTGCCGTTGCTCCGACACCAGCCGGATCTTCTTCCTCCAGTCGGTGACGCGCAGCATCCATCTCCGTTTGTCTCCTTGTTCGTGGTCGCTGTTCGTCGTCCCTCTGTAGTAATGGCATCTCACTTCTGACACCAGTTGTTACGAACGTGAGTAATCAAATGCCGGTTTACTTAGAGAGAGATTTATTTTCCACAAACAAAACACCAATTTAGTCCAATCGTCAATAAACCACTTCGTAATGCACTCTAGAGATCCGTAAGAATATCGCTTAGGTCGTCGTATGGATGAAAACGTTCTTCACTTGACTTGGATATTCGCACTTGATCGCAGTCGAAATCAAACTGACTGACGTCCGGCCAGTAGACACGTATTTATACTCAGAGCCAAGAAAATTCTAGATACCGAAGGTTCGAGGCCACACCAGAACAAAAGAAACCGTTTCCGCGAAGCAATAAATTATTCTTATTACCTACCGGTAGGTAACTACTCGACCCCACGACTCATACGAATTTCGACTCTATAGTAAAAGACTGAAGGTACAAATTCCTTTACCAAGTTACTTAAGTACCTACAAAAGTTCTCAGAATTATTGAGTACCTACTTATACGTGTCCGATTTTTCTAGAATTTGCTAGGCCCTGGTACGTACTTCTATTCTGGAGGTTTCGACTAGCAATGCGTTTTAATTATTCGGTGATACTTTCAGCTTTGTCGAAGAAACGACGTGTTCTATTTTTACGGCGTAACAATATTAGTATATTTTTTGTATTTTCAGGAGTAATTTAGAAGCATTTGTAGATAATTATATTTAAAATGAAAAATGCCTAAGTAAATTTTTCCTGCCTATATTAACTTGACAAACAATACAACAGATTTCTCTTATAGACACTTAAACAAATATGTCACCACTTTACAACTTTGTCGTTAGTTGCGGTACACTTGGCAATATCAACCGCTTAATAACATCAACCGCATGTATTGGAAACTGTCCGGACCACATTTGACGCTATGCTACTACTGATCGTACAGCCAACAACAAAAGTCAAATAAAAAAGCCAGTAGGTACTCCAACCATTAAAAAAAGCTTGATTGTTTTGCATTTAGAACACAAATAAAAATAAGTCTGTCGAAAAAAGTAAATAATTTAATAATATCAATATCATAGGTCATAGGTCAAATTTATCTCTTTATTTATCTTCTTTTTTTAAGTTATAGGTAGTAATCAAAAAACACTCACCTCCGACATTAATTGAACTGCAACTGTAGTTATCTTTGAAAAATAAAACACTTATGTGTAAAAGACCACCAAGAATAGAGTCAGAACCGAACAGCAAGGGCAATGATAGCCAGATTGCGAGTGTTGCAAAAAGGTTACTTTTGTAATTTTTTTTATGTTGTTTAAATAAAAAGTGAATAGTGTACTTTTAGGCAAACGTGCTCCATTATCGACATCATCCATTATGATCAGGTGAGATTGTGGTCTAACGCGAGCCTATCTAGAGTAAAAAAAATGGCCTGAACCAAGGCCCGGCGCAAGAAATCGCTGCTGCCAATGAGTAGGTAAACTTTAGATCCGTTCAGATAATAATATTCCAAAACTGTCACACAACGTCGTCTAGTCCCAAGCTAATCAGAGCTTGTGTTATAATGGGTACTAGACAACTAATAAACATACTTATATATTTCTAAATACATACATATTATATCTTACTAATCTTACTAATATTATAATTGCGAAAGTTACGATGTTTGGATGTTTGTTACTCAATCACGCCAAAACGGCTGGACGGATCTGGTTGAAATTTTACACAAGCATAGGATACACTCCGGAATAGGACATAGGCTACTTTTTATCCCGGAAACCCCAACCCCAATACCACGCGGGCGAAGCCGCGGGCAAAAGCTAGTTAATAATTAATTATCAGAGGATTAATAATAGCTCAAATTGCTATGTTGACTGTAGCAGTGTGAAAATGGGCCTTTTGTCAAAACGTGTTGCGGACTGAGTGTCCAAAACAAAGCGCTTAGTTGTAATATATCGTACGAAACGAGACAGCTATTTGACCTCGCTAACCCAATTATTAGGAACGGGTAACTTAGGGAAGCATGTCGGGTTTATTGCTGACGTAACGACTGTCGTGAGCATTTGAACCTTACGTGCTTCCTTGAATAATTCAGAATACTAAGAGGGAAAAGGATTAAACTCTTGATTACCACGCGAACGCCGGTGTTTGTACATCTATTGTCTTTCCGTCGTCTATTTTTTTTTTATATGGTGGGAAAAATCATCGAATGACGAACCCCCCCTTGGGCAGAGCGGGAAACAGTGTCAGACTCATACTGACTAAACAACCCACCCCGTTTCGGTCATCATCATCATCAGCCTAGCGTAAGTCCCGGTTGCTACCTTGGCTTTCACCTCGGTGCCCGAGGTCCGCTTTCCTGCCTAGTCTTCTCCACTTCGCTCGGTCTTTTGCGTCCTCTGCCTTAAGCCCATTAGCACGCATGTCGTCCCTTACGACGTCGATCCAACGCCTCTTAGGCCTACCTCGTTTTCCGGGTCCCGGCGGAGGCGGCATGGCGAGGCATCTGTTACCCACGTAGTCTGCCGGTTTTCGTAAAACGTGGCCATACCAGCGTAAGCGACCCTCCTGCAGTTTATCCGCTATGTCACGGACCTGAAGGCTGCCCCGGATGCGGGAGTTCTTAATGCGGTCTTTCCGCGAAACTCCAGACATCCAGCGCAGCATATTCATTTCCGTGACACGCCAACCCACCCCGTTTCGGTAATAACGATATTCGAAAGGTTTTGTTTCACAAGATTTTCACGTTCTTAGCTCAGGTAGGACTTACACCCGAGGCCCTGAAACGAAGGCAATAAGGAACAGGAGTGGGTTTTTTAGTCAGCGAAAGTCTGCCACTGTCTCCCGCCCCACCCAAAAGTGTGGATAGGTCGTTGAATGATTTTACCCATCTAAAGAAGCTTTAGGGCTTGCGGACGGTAAGCATTCGGGAATACGAGGCAAGGAGTAAGAAAGAAAAGAAAGAAAGAAAGAAAAAACGTTTATTTGTGCGAGAGTATAGCATACAATAAAAAACAAAAACAACTAAATAGGTAATAATACAAAAAAAAAAAAAAATAATAATAATGCAACACACCCGCACAAAACGGCTGGTGCTCAGCAAAAGCTGGGGCTCATGTGTGAAACAGAGCCACAGCGCTGATTTTCAGCACCAGCCGTAAGGCTCTGTATGTTTAGCAAAAGGGTATATTTTTATTTATTTAATACATAGAAGACTTACAGCTTATAAAACCAGACTAAAAAAAGAAACCATAGACATTAGTAAGCCAATTACAAGTCAACCGGGGCCCTGAACCTGAGGCAAGAAGGAACGGTGGGTCGTTTAGTCAGTAGAAGTCTGACACTGTCTCCTGCTCCGCTTCATGCAATCATCATTCGATGATTTTTCCTAGCATAACAAAATACTTCTCGGCTTACCTTTCATATGCTGCAATGCTATTGTTTTAGGATAGCACAAACCCAGGACTAAAGCCAAACGTTTTCATTTACAATGAAGTGGTTCATATTAAATCAACATTAGCCTATGTAAATTGGGTTAGCACACATTAGAGCAGTTTGCTCTCATACTATTAAAGGTCTCTGCACACAGCGGGCGCGGCGCGGCGGGACCGGACGGCGACGCGACGACTCCATACAGATCCGAGGTTACCGTCGCGTCGAGCGGGACGGCTCTGTGTGGCGTCGTCCGTAATATTTAGTACATTACAACTGCTCAGCGTCGCGTCGCCGTCACGTCCCGCCGCGCCGCGCCTGCTGTGTGCAGAGACCTTTAGTTGTTAGAAACGTGGTATGACTGTTTAATATTTCTACTGAAACCGTGAAACGGCACTAAAGTCAACCTTAAAATAGACGAGCTATTCCTGAAAAAGAAACAGAAAATAGTACATTTTAATATAAGGGCAGAAACTTTGCGATCGAGGGGAAATTCGCCCGAGCTGCAGGTAAAGGTGTTATGACTGTGACACACAATGTTTGTCTTGAGTGGAAGTCGAACCCACGGCCTCTGGCATAGCGGTCAGAGCTACTAACCACTAGACCAACTTACAGGCCAGTTAAAATATAATGGGATACCCGTGAGCCTGCCCACACCTACCCGTGTATCTTTCTCCTCAGTCCAATTCATCCAAAAGTTACCTTTAAAAAATCGCTTTTAGTGATAAGACCGCCCATTGTAACAAATAAGTAATTTTAAGCTCCTTGTACCAAATTGTATTTATAGTGTACCTACAATAAATACTATAAATCTGTCTAAATATTTTTATCTTCCTTTCTGTACGCAGGAAACGAATGTCTGTTTTGTAGTCGATAGTTCTAAGGTCTATTTGATACTATAATTGCTACATCGACGCCCCCGGGCAATAAGTCTGTAATCGCAAAAATTTGTTTTCCGATTACCGACTTACGTAATAATTATAATTAATACACAAAGATTGCAAACGTTCAACAAGCTTACAAGTTACAATTAATTAAGATATTGGATTAGTAAGAACTTAATAAACTGGTTATTTCTCTACACAGACGGACCGCAATTCAATTGCAAATTGTAGTTCGAATGCAGTTGACACAAAGTAACTGCAATAGAACTGCAAACCAACCGTGCATTTCGATTGCAGTTTAATTGCAGTCGGCGGTTCAGTGCAATCGTGTAAACTGCACACCAACTGCAATCGAACTGCACGGTTAGTTTGCAGTTATATTGCAGTCGTGTCAACTGCATTCAAACTGCATCCGAACTACAATTTGTGGTTGGATTACAGGTAAAATGCAGTCTGTCTACTAGAGCCTTAAATGACCCCTTGAGCGCCGATTGTATGTATATACGTGTGTACAAATTAGTGACCTCGAAAAATTCATAGACGTCGTTCTTTTTTTTTTAGTCATTTTTACGAAAATGATTTGGCCGTATGGTATTTTAGATTTTTCTAAAAAAAATTTGTAAAAGTTTTTTTACTATTTTTTTGGGTAATTTATTTGTTTATTGTAAGAAAGGGGGCCAATGCTGTAGCTAATCCCAACGCGGCAATTTTTTTTATTGATTATAGGTTTGCGCTTGACCGCTATCTCATCTAATGGAAAGCGACGATGCGGTCGGCAATGCGACATTTTGAAAATTAAAAAAATGCGCATATTGATGAATTTTACGCGATAATTTGAAAAAAAAAATCTATTCAATTCTAACTCAGGAGCTAGGTTTCAAATAATACGATAACTTTCAAGATATTATTTGTGTTTTCACGACATTACCTTACACGTGTTTGAGATATTAAATTAACTTCTCAAAGGAGGACAAGATAATTAGATCGGTACTTAATGAAATTTACCGTCAATGGAAATTTGAAATCAAAGAGGGCTTTACTTATTTACCTAATAATTTTCTTTCACGGAGTTTGTTGGTTAGTATCAGCTTAATGGGTCGAAGTAATAGGTTAAGCTGTATTAGCGAATATTTGGTAAATAGATGGGTGACCATTTATTACATACTGAGACCCGTTCGTGGCTTTTTTTTTTGTTATGGTACCTACGTAAAAATCATCCAACGACGAATCCCACCCTTGGGCGGAGCGGGAAACAGTGCCAGACTCTTACTGACTAAACAACCTACCCCGTTCCTTCCTTGCCTAAGTCCCAGAGCCCTGGTGTTACGCTTTTGCATTGGCTCCGGGATCAAGCTGTACTAGTGAATATTTGGCAAATAGATGGGTGACCATTTATTATATGCTGGGACTCGTTCGTGGCTTGGAAAGTACACTAAGCCGTTGGTACTGGTTTATTTTTGTTGGGCAATAATAATCATCCATTGACGGATCCCGTTCTTGGGCGGAGCGGAAACCAGTGTCAGACTCTTACTAAACACCCCACCCCGTTTCTTCTTTACCTTTCGCACTGGGGCCGTGTCTTCCAAAAACAGTCTTTCAGAAAGAGACCCTGGGCCCTAGTAGGCTTCGACCCATTTGCAGAGTCCTTACGGAAAGTTGTAGGTCCTGGTTGTCATATTTAAATCTTTGACAGTTAATTGTTACAATAGCTTGAAGTTAGATTTGACATCAATCTTGCCAAGTGTATTTTACCCAGTTACTGGGCTGTGCAGATCAGATAGATAGTCGCTTTATCTTTATATAGGTGTATAATTCTATTCCATGTATTTTTGTCACTTAACTTTTTCTTTTAAATGTTTTAATGAACCAACTGCTTATCAGACCATTATCTACCTAATTCAGCACAAAAAATATATACTGAAAAGCTTAAAACTGGCCCCTAAAAGTGTTTTTTAAAACCTATTTGCAAAAATTTTAGGAAATCAGCGTTAAATAAAGAAGAAAAGCAACTGACGATTGCTTTTCTTCTTTATTTAACACTGAGTCGAACACAAAATATAAAAAAATCTGTCGTTTCTAACATTATTTAAATTAGTTTTTGACAACTGCCAAAACGAAGCGAAGGCACACAGAAATTAATTACTTTTTAGTTTTTTCATCACCTGGCTAAAATTACTTCTACATTTTTCTTTTGAGCCTTTTGACAAGTTTGTAATAATTCAAAAAAGTATTACTTTTAAGTAATTGAAAGCGTAACTTGTTGGACTATTAATTTTTAAGTAATTGAAAACGTAACTTGTTAGATTTCTATACCTCAAAAGGCATTTTTCTTGAACATTCGTATATATGCAGTACTAGCTTTTCTCAGCGGCTTCGCTCCCGGCAACAGAAAAATGTGATAAATGAAAAACCGCATGACTGATTTCGTGCAAACTTCACTTAACACTAGAAAGACGGGAAAATCTATCTACCTACAAAGACGGCGACCGGTCAAATGACTGCCCCAATTTATTTAATATATTTTTTTATTTATGTGTTAAAATTGGTAACTATAGTAATAAAACAGGGTGGAGTATATCATTATTTATGTAATTTACATACAATTTTTACATTTTAACATGTTATTTACGTTACAAGAGCGGCAAAGTGGCTTTTTGCAAGAGTCGCATACGCCGTACTTGGTAGCATTGTAAGACGTCACAGTTTCTGGCTTGTTCTAAGGATGATAAGAATCTACTTCAACATTGTCATGTAACGTGCTGACTCTGCTGAGCACTAAAAATTCATTATTTTCGTGACATAACTTTTGAAAAAAAAAATTATTCCCCAAGTTTTACTCCACAACTCATTTACTTGAATATTTTTTGCACCGTATGCACCTCGAGCATAACATATAGCGATAAAACTGATAAATGGTACATTATCATCCTCACTACCGCGTTCTTCACTTTCAGAGCCACAATCCGATTCATCTTCACAAATATTTTGCAATAGTGAAAGTATTTCGTCATTTTGAAGGCTTCGAGACATTTTTCACGAATCACTTACAATAATTCTGACAAAATTGATAGGCAGTCGTAACTATACTGACTCATTTGAAAAGCATACTCCAAACAATGGACGAAGCGCATATTATTTCGTATTCTACCTTCTCATATTACAAATAAATACTTATCCGATATCAACCGTCAAATGACTGCCGCCGTCTTTGTCGGTATATCAAGATTTTTAAAAATAAACAATAGAGACGAGACTTATTTTTACACATAGTTTCGTTTAACTAGTAATATTAATAAAAGTCACAAAGTCTCAGTACATTAAGTCCAATAGTTTTTGAGTTATTCAAAATTTAAATTCAAATTGCAGTCAAATGACTGCTTCCGTCTTTCTAATGTTAAACCATCTATTAAATAGTCCGATCAAAGCCTAAACATTTGGTTTGGATAGGTGAGCCCATTCTTGAGTTATAAAATTTTAATCGGTTTACTTCTCAATACATTTCGGTACAGTGCACTGTTATCACTTTAC